>OX031007.1:82347190-83678190 GCA_943735925.1 Pollenia amentaria | reverse complement strand
TGTATGTGTATGTGTATGTGTATGTGTATGTGTATGTGTATATGTATATGTATATGTATATGTATATGTATATGTATGTGTATGTGTATGTGTATGTGTATGTGTATGTGTATATGTATATGTATGTGTATATGTATATGTATGTGTATATGTATGTGTATATGTATATGTATATGTATGTGTATATGTATATGTATATGTATATGTATATGTAGGATCCTTTCCTGATTTAGGTATCATGGTAACTAGGGATACTTTCCGTTCCTGAGAATAGTATTCAAGGCGTAAAATAGCATTAAAAATAAAGAGAAAAATTTTCTTTGCTATGCTGGGTAGCTCCAAAAGCATATTGTTACTGATCTTATCAAAACCAGGGGCTTTCTTGGGGTTTAAATCATGAATAGCCTCGTCCTATTGTTAAATTAGTTTTATTACCGCTTTAAGGAGCTTTCAGTTCGAAAACGACTAAATATAGTCCGCAAGTACCGATACTGTATAAACTGCCTAGCACATTCACACTTTATGAGGGATTGCCGTTGCCGTGGTAGGTGTAGAATATGTCTTGCTGAACTCCATACTCTTCTGCATTTATTTAATCAAAGGACACAAAACCGTACAACACCATATCAAAAACGACAATCAGGTCGAAGACAACCACCACCACAGCCCCAACCTACACCAAAGCAACAAGGGCCTTAGGAGCAGTACACTGTCAATACCAATATACCAGCACTTGCAACATCTGCAACTTAACCTACTATAATTATTAATCTCACACCGAAATATTCTACCATCTATTTTTTTTTATTGGATTTATTGTTTTTAAGTCCTCTGAATATTTTACAATAATTTTGCATCAGTATACTTTAGTGTAAAACGTGAAGTTTTTTATATCCTGTAAGAACATTTAAATTGTATATATACTTATCGGGTAGATACATTTATCTTGTAGATCTGCAACTATTATATCTTATATTTTTGAATTATTTTGAATTTTATACTAACTCGCCATTCATTTGGAAATTGCATTTCTGCAAGAGGGCGGGATCAATACCAATTCTAATTTTAGCGCCTTTTAAGTATTTCTCCGTATAAATCTTTATACTACTTGTTGGCGTGTACCTAGATTTCTCTCTTTATTTTATCTGAGAAGAGCTTTGTATATTGGAATAAGCTTTTTATCATTTAGATCAGTAAGATTTAATTTCTTTAAGCCATAAGTTAGTTTTTACGTGAACCTCACCCCGAAAGTAAATGAATTGTGAATAAAAAGTTGAATAGAACTAAACATCTGGTTTATTTATTCTCTCTCTACCTAATTTTATATAAAATAATTTGGAAAGAAACATCCCCAAACACTTGTGTTTTAGTTTTTTTTTTTTGGATTTTTTAGATTTTATTTATATACTTTTGCCTCTGGTTGTCGATTTTCATAATCAAAACCTTTCTGGAGGGCTTGTAAAATTATCTTGTTAATTGCTTTATCAGTTGTTTTTAAACACCATTGCAAGAAGGCGCTTATCCAGTATTTGCTAACAAAAAATAAAGAAACAACCGGTTTAAACAAAATTTTAGAACATTGTTAAGTCAAATTTTGAGTTTTGTAAGCGCTAATTGGCGACTTTCTGCAAAAGAAATATCGGTAAATTTTGGGTTAGGAAAAATATGAAAAAGTCATAGAACAACTATTTTTTTGAGGCCCCAAAGAACTATTTTTAACATTAAAAAAGTTCTTTATTACATAAAGTCGATTTTGATATATTTGCTAGATACGAGTATACTAAGCTGTAAAAATTTAAAATTTTAGTTTGTTACTTCAAAAAATGAATTGTTTGTAACTTATTTTCTAAAACATAAAATGAGTACCTAATTTGTGACTTCAGCGCCCTCCTACAGCGTAAAAAAGGAGCGAATGTGATTTTTTAAAACTAATATTCTTTTATTTGTTTTTATTGTAAACAGTTATAAAAATCATACTTATGATTGGAAGGTTCCGAGTTTTTTTCCTTAAATCTTTTTGAACTGAAGTGAAATTCGGGCTCGTAAAAAAGTATACATATATATTTTAAAGTTCCGGCCAAATTTAAAAAAAAATTTGAACAAGCTTTTAGAAAATATAACGAAAACAAAACAAGCAAGACCATTTTTTCCAGTTTAAAGGGGAGAATATGTGCAGGCATAGTAGAGATAATATGCCCCTTATGGTATGCTTCTTAATTGACCTATCTTATGTCGGTTTTGTTAAAGCTTTCAGGTAGCTTACTAAGAAAACCCAAAAGAAAAAATATACTCAATTAGCTGTACCTCTTACGGCTTACAACTCAGCTCAGTTGAGTTGAAACTTAACAACTTAACATTACGATTGGTTGTGATAAGCTGCAATTGTATGATAATTTTTTGCACTAATGCAGGGTTGAAAACAATAATACGAAACTGCAAAATTGCACCTCAACAAGAGTTGTAAACCGTAATAGGGGCATCAACTCCACTTAATGTAACATTTTTTTATTTTTTTTTGATGCCACAATACGGTATTAATTTATATTAGGCACATATTAAATGATATGCACTTCTGTAATTCTCTAAAATTGTTTTTTTAATATTTTTTTAGAACTGTTTAATATGGTCTGAAAAATGCCTTCACTTTGCTGTTTCGAACTATTTAGAAGAATCTAAACCACCGTACCGATGTACATTAATCGGTCAACTAATAAACTTCATAACATCTTATATGGAGGCAGCTATTTTGAAGGAAGGATTCCACTTTGGTAAATAAATATATTAATAATATTAAGTTTTGTAACTTTTTTTGTTGAAAATATTTTTATACATGGTGTTCGTGTATATTAACAAATAACTGAGGAAAAAGCAGTTGAGTTTGCTTTTCCTACATTTATTGTATTTTAGAATGGCATATGTACATTCTGGTAAAGTGCAAAATATTACAAGATCTGAGGACGCCTATAGAAAAGCTAGCTATCAGTCGGATGGGGAGGTTCGTGATCTTTTTATCTTTGCCTCAGCATGATTACACGATTATTTTTTGAAGACCCTGTGGACAAGTAAGTTTAATGAACTAGAAAGTTTATATGCAGGCCCCTACTATGCTAAAGATATTAACTATGGAAAATTTTATTGATTTGATTTCTGAATTTTTGGGTTCCTCAGATGACAATGGAGAAACATCGCCTCATGACCTTCCCAAACCATTATTATAATGACGTACTCCTTGAAACCCTTATCTAACCCCCTTTCAGACTCGGTAAGTTTCTTTCGCAAGTCTCTTGCGCAACTCTTTTCAATCCCATAAAAATCAGTTCATGACAGGGCCTTATCCCCAATTTGCGAATTCTCATCCCCAAAAATCCCCACATTTCCTTAAAAATAAAATACATCATATTATGTCATAGGAAAAATATGCATACATTGATTTATTTAAATAAATCCATTTGTGTAATATTATTAAAACTAATGTTATTTATTCTTTGAGTTTTTTATAAATACGTACACATGTATATCTATGTAATAAGGGTAACGTAAAATGCAAAAGAAAAATATTTATCATTTCAAGAACTAGGGAATCAAAATCTTCTGATTCATCAGCCAATGCAATTTTATTTACGTGTTGTTTGTCAAAAAATTTGAGATGATTGAATAAATGTGTCACAGCAAGCTGCATTATTTTTATAGTGTTATTTTAAAAAGAGCTTCCAAAACATCGTAAATATGCTGGTACAAAAAGCATATTTAAAACTATTTCCGCAAGACTTGAAAAGGGCTTATGCCGCCAAAAAGTCTTAAATTTAATCTTGACCAAATCGGTCTTGTCGTTGCACAATGGGAATTTATAATTATATATTATCCCCAAAAATCCGCAGCGAAACAAGTCCTTTTCCCCAAATAATTTCCACAAAACTGAGAACCATGGTTCATGATTGAAAACGCAACGAAATTGTTTAAACAATTCATTTTACTAATATTGACGATATTTATTAATTTAGATTGGGATAGAAACTTGAAAATAATAAAACAAATTTTACGTTAAAATAAAAATATTTGTTGCCAAGTGTACATGAACAAATATTTGATTCTAAAACTAAATAAATTTAATTTCTTTAAATATGAGGTACAGAAAATTGTATTATAAATTTGCAAATGTACTGAAATAAATTCCAAATACAATAAATAATAATGATCTCATGGTTTATTCTATAATTCAAAAGGTTATATAAAAAATCTTATATTATTAATATAATTTAAAAAAAAGGGATTATTCAGTGCAAAATACGGGAGAATGGTTTTGTTGCAACGTTTAATAATTAAAATAAAAATAAACGATACGTTAAATAACGATTTCGATGAGAGGTTACTTATTTTTTAACTCTGGCTTTTTAAAACATGGGCATGGCTGTAATTTTATGTAATAATTAAGACAAGATTTAAAGTCATAAAATCATTTATTAATTGATTGTAATTTAGTTGTTTTTTCTTGTTTTGACTTTGCACTTTTTTACCGATTTGTTTTTTCTATCAATTATTCTCCTTTTCAACAATTTGTTGCCGAAATTTGTAAATTTTAATTATTTTACACACTTAACTTTTGATATGATTTTTTTTAACTTTGTTTTTATGTAATATTTTCATTCGGGCTTTTCTTTTTGTTCTTTACAAAATAAAATAATTCAGTGCTAAAATATAGAAATATAGTGAAAATTTATTAATGAATATATTCCATTCTTGGACAGCAGAAAAGAGATCTTAATTGTTCTTTTCTTTTTTTCTTCTAAATAATTCTGTTTCTGTTTTTGGTAAAATAATAAATCAATGAAAGGAAGACAAAGCTCTAGCAAAGTGTTTCTTAAAATCAAATTCATTGATAAACTTTCATTATATTTATTATATGTTGTACGTTTTTTTTTTTTCAAAGATATCTTGCACTATGATACACTTAAAATAATAAATTATAAACTGGACTCACCCAATGAAGCAGCGACGAAGTTGAGGAATCCTCGTTTTCGTTGAAGTTGGTTGGTGATACTATATGGGTAATTCCATGTCAAATCGATCAAGAGTGGGACCCGACCCCTTTCGATTTGAATGAAATTTGGTGAAAAGGGGTCTTTCATCCTATAAGGAATATATATCAACGAAAAAAAATTTTATTTTCAAAAGTTATGTCATATTCAAAATGTGATAATCAGCCTACTGTGTTGAGTAGTTTTTTTTTAATATCCCAAAAACTACTTCACATACGAATGTTATGATCTGTCTTTGTGTGTTTTAACAAGATGTATCTTTTAACACGGTGGCCCTATTTATCCGGCTACTCGTCGGCCATGGGGGATTCTTTCCGTCGTAAAACACACTAATATCATGAACATAATATTCCTCGTGTCAACAGAATAAAATAAAATAAGCTATCAAAAATGTAAACTATCTTCATCCAAACTCAACACTCATTGTCCGTCTGTATCAGGCGCGGAGTCAGGGGTGGGGGAAAGGAAATTCCTCTAAATTATAAAAATATGTTTCGCTTATTTCGATAACATACGAATTTCGGAATGTACAAAATTTTTGGAAATCCCATCAAGTTTTTTTTTTTGTTTTTTACTGAATCTCTAATCGAATTTTCAATAAGTATCCAAGTGTTTATCTTAATAGTTATTTATTAAAAATTTCCAATGAAACATCCACACCATTTTTCATTGTAAATGAGAAAATTCCAGATGAAATTGAGAAAATTCCAAATGATAATACTGCGATTTGTATTTATTTTAATTTTTTCCATCATTATGTTTGTTATGTACGTTCGATGTATGAATACTAAAAAAATTATATAATTCAATTTTATAAATTAAAATTTCTCAATTTCATTTGGAATTTTCTCAATTTCAAATTAAAATTTCCCAATTTCATTTGGAAATTTCTCAATTTCAAATTGAAATTCTCAATTTCATTTGGAATTTTCTCAATTTCAAATTGATATTCAAAATTTCAACTGGAATTTTCTCAATTTCAAATTGATATTCTCAATTTCAATTGGAATTTTCTCAATTTTAAATTGATATTCAATTTCAATTGGAATTTTCTCAATTTCAAATTGATATTCTCAATTTCAATTAGAATTTTCTCAATTTTAAATAGATATTCTCAATTTCAATTGGAATTTTCTCAATTTCAAATTGATATTCGCAATTTCAATTGGAATTTTTTCAATTTCAAATTGAAATTCTCATTTTCATTTGGAATTTTCTCAATTTCAATGAAATATGGTGTAGTTTACTGTATTAAAATACATATTATTATACATTCAATCCCAGCAAGTGCCATCTATATCCGAAAAATAAACGTTTGGGTTGAAAATGCGAGCGGTTGAATTATTAAATAATAAGCTTTAGTATATGCAATATTTTTATTTGTGTTATAATAATTATTTATTATATACATTTAAATATAACCGTTTTTCGTATCATAGTTTCATCATAGTAGGCTTTGAATTTGAATTTTATATGCATTGCCATTCTACCTTCACATATATACATATGAATATATGTAGTGGTCTAGTTAAAGTTCACCAAAGAAGAATTATATTACTGTTAAATTTCAATTGCATTAATAAGAAAAGTTCTTTGATATACAAAAATACATAAAAATGAGTGAAAAAGTGGTGAGTCCGTAATTTTTTTTTTTTAATATAATGTACCTATATAAGTATATATCATTTAGTCGTAAAGGATGTAACTCCAATGTATAAATTTTATAGGAGAGAGAAAAAATTTTCTTAAGTCTTTAGTTCTGAATATATTTTAAGTCTGTAAATCCAGTTTTGCTTCATTGCCGACCCTTGATTGGCTTTCAAACCAACTAAAAATAATACATATATGTTTTACATAGCTTTTTGTGACTTATCACCTTTTCTATTATATATTTTATACTTTTAATGTAAATTTTTGTATGTCAATTTGCAAAACATAAAATATACTATAAAATTATTTTATTTATTTCAATGTTGACATTAACAAATATTACAAATTTTTTTTTCTTTAGCATTTTTGGACTTACAACTTTTACATATCGTTGCAAATCAAGGACTAGAAAAAAATATATTGTTAAGAATAAGTTTATTTTATTAGTAATTTTATTAGTTTAAAATGTTATAGTATTAGTTTGGCATATTTCTAATGTAAACCCACTGTACAGAGTTTTCTAGTACAAATGTAATGTGATGATTGTTATAGATAACTTTATTTTTAACCCATAAAGTATGCATTAGTTTACTGATGTATAAATCAATTTAAATTCAGCCACATACAGTGTTAATGCATAATGATATTCGCTGTAAGATAATAAAATCTCGATTCGCCCAGAAATGTCGAAAATGTTACAGACATTTCGACGAGTAGAATGCTCTAGAGACATCTAGATGTCAGCGAACAGAGTATACATACTCGCGAAGGTTGGCATCGATGATCAGTATTAGTACGATTATTTAAGTGTGCACATCGCAATTATAATTGGTAAAATTGACTAAGTTCTAAATTAAGTGGCGTGAATAGTGTATAGTACATCTAAAAAGTAAAGTGTTTAAAGTGTTTTATTTATTTTATTAAAGTTGCAATAAAAGAACTCAAGAGGTTTATTATAAAGGAAATAAACCAAAAACGTTATTGAAAAGGCAGTAACGTAACAATATGTATTTTTTCCGCAAATGATGTATTTTTGTTTACTCTATTGCACTGCATCAAAAACTTAATTTTTAAAAATTGTGACATTAGCGCATTTACGACTGAAGGTACATATGTATGTATGTATGTATGTGCAGCCAAAATTATTTTTGTCTTTCCATTGTTATAAACTTTAAAATTCCTTTCTAAATAAAAATAATCTAAATAAAAAAATTAACTGTAATCAACTTAAACCAGAATAATTATATATTTACCTTTAGATTAAAACCCAAACAGTTCGACTAAAATTCATAACTTAAATTTCTTCCAAAATTTTGTTAACAATTGCATGTTTTTTTTTTTGGTCGAAAAATTGTTCAAACAATTTAGTATGATGTAGTCAAATAAATTGTTTCAAATAAAAAAAAAAAACATTAAAAATAAAAAAAATTATTTTTATAGCAAAAACGTTATTTAAAAAGATTAATTTATTTTAATTTATATTGAACTGATCTTATATTTTATTTTGCCTTATTGTTGAGTTTTTTTTTTTTAATACAATATAAACATATCGTTTTTAATAAACTTTAAAAACAAATTTTTTAATTGTTTGGTATCATAAAAAATTCCGCCCCCTTAAGACTTAAGCTGGATCCGCGTATGGTCTGTATGTCCATATGCTTGTCTGTCGGTATGGGCCTCCCACCCCATCTGCATTCCTGGCAGCCTTTGCATTGCCTATGACCCAAAGTAACTAAAACAATACCCACACACGATACTCACTGTCAGTCCCACTACGTCCGTTTAGTCCATCTGATCCAACAACCCCCACAAGCACTCTTCCCTTTAACACAACACCCTACATCGGCAAACAATTTTCCTTTACCCTGTCATCGTTAATGACACAAATTTAGAAAGAAAGAAGGTAGAAAAAGTACACCTCGGCTTATGTCCCGTAAAAAGAAACGCACATTCTATACAAACTTAAATGTTTTTTTTTGTTTTTTTTTTATTATATTATAAGAAAAGAAAATATTATAATCCAATAAAACGAATTAAAAAGGAATCCTTGTTAACATTTTTTTCTAGAAAATATGTATAAAAAAGACAATTACAATCTTTTATTCAAATAAAATTTTAACTAACATCATTTTCAATTTCATAGTTAGTACACTTTTATATAAATTAAATAGGGAAATATTAAAACAAACACAATTTTTTATTTTGTTTCTATTTACAATATGTTAATAAATACATATAAATGAGTAAATAAGACTTATTTAAACTAACTTTTGTATTTTAGGTATTGTTAATAATTAAATTTATTTATAAATATTACTCTTTCTCTTGTTAATTTTCGTTGTTTGTTTTAGTTTATTTAAATTTTCTTTTTTTTTTATTTTCTCTTGTTTTTTTCAATTGATTTGTAACTATATGTAGCTATTAAATTATTAAACATATTGACCGTTATATTACAGGTTTTTTTTCAACTTTGTTCTTTTTTTTTTTTTTTTTTTTTTTAGAAACATATTTTATAGTTCGGTTTAATATTTAACATTTTCTGGATATGGGGCTTATATATCATCAAGGTACATATGTACATACCATGTATATAATATAAGGTGGCTTCTTTTTTTCTTTTATATACATACGTGCAGTCTGATACTTGAATGTAGCTTTTATTAACTTTTGGTGTATTACGTTTCTAGTTCATTTTATTATTGTATATTAACTAAATTAATTTTTTTCTTCTCATATTTGTTCTTATTTCTTTTTAATAATAATTAAACAGATTCCATAAAATATTTGAAAAAAAATTTTACAAAAAAAAAGTTTTTCTCTTGTTATTTTTAAATAATTAGTTTGTGGACACATACATATATTTATATCTATTTTTTTCCTTTTTTTTTATTAATATTATCACAGGCAGGGTTCACTTATTTTTGGTGTTAATTTTGTATCTCTGGATATATATATATATAAAAATATAATCTCTTCTTTTTCTGGTTTTTGTATTTTTCGAGCAAAATTTCCGAACTCTACCAAGAACTTCGTAAAAGAAAGAAGTTGAACAGTAACTTACGTTAAAAGTAATAATCAGAGATGGATGATCTAAAATGTTAACGCAATTGCTTTCGTAACAGGCTCGCAAACGTCGATACATAACATGGTATGGAACGTGGGCGCAGAAACAAAAACGAAAAATAGAGACATTGCCGGGTGAAGTTACATAGTAACACGGAGTCTTGAAAAATATACGGCAATTCTCTAAAAACATATATGAAAACAAAGCAGAAGTATCCTATATTTACGTGGGGCTTCGACCCACTCATGCTAGCCGGAATCTACAGTTAGAAATACGGCACCGCAGATAATTAACCGATCATTCCACTTCATATCATCGCCGTCTACTTCAGAAGAAAATCTAAACCGAAAACAGATCCTGACCATGAAAAATGCCTATTCTTTTGCCATTCAAGCTCCCCAGCTCATATAAAAAATTTCCAAGGGCTTTCAAAACTATACACCTCACACGAGATGGTGCTAACTTAGAATTATAATGCCTTGCTTTGTTGCTAGGGATGTGAAGGGGTGAGGGAGGGGTAAGCAAATAAGCGTATAAAAAAAACGGAAGACTTACCGAAATGCTGGTGATGCTTCAAGCAAGGGGGTGTCCAGGGGTAAAAACGGGTGCACCGATATCCTAGGTCGGTGTTTTGTTACTTTTATGATGTTTCTGGTTCCACGCACTCTTTCCGCTATGGTGAACTATATTTAACCAACAGTAGTTTAGCCCTGTTTTCCCAGAAATTAACACACAGTTATTTGCAAACAATAGGAAAAAACTTTATTGTACTTCTTTTTTCTTCAATATAAAAATTGTACCACAATAATGAACTTCTGTATCAGTTTGTTTGATACTTAAGTAATTTCTATGCAACAATTGAATTCACAGGTTTAAAAAATGATTTATACGAGTACAAAAATGCTTTTCTTATTATTATGTGACATTCACTTGATAAAATGTTGTTTTAAATTCTATCTTTGTTAGCAAATTTTGTTGGAAAAAGTTAACTAGTAATTAATAACAAACACTTGTTTTCGCACACTTGTATATAACTTGTTTATAATTAAATTGATGTTTTTCGTTAATTTGTCAAAGACTTAAAACTTCCTCGCGGCGCACTGACAAACACTTGACTGAACTTCTTTTACTTTTGTTTTCTCTCACCAGCCAACTCGCCACTATAAAAACAAAAACCAGCGAGTCGTTGGTTTTGGTCAGTGTTGCCAGCGGCCTAAACATCCCGCCCCCCTTGCTATATTAATGATAGCAACGAGGGTCAGCATGAAAGGTTGGGGTATTCACTCGTGCAAAATAGAGATATCAAATGTGTGTAGTAGTTAAATATTTAAACATGAATAGATATAATTTAAGGTTTAGATACAAAAGTAAGAATAGAAATCGAGCTTTCCCACAACAATAAATTTCAGTGTTTTCATTTAAAAAATTGGGATTATTAGCACATCATTAATAAATGAACTAATTAAGAAATCGATATAATTCATAGGGGTTGATACAAATATAAAATGTGTATGGATATGAAAAAAGAAAATTTCATAAAAATGTACAAAGTATAAATCAATAGAAGTAAGCAATTCATGCGAATTATATAAAAAAAAATGTAGTACGGAGTACTGATAAAAATAAAGTTGTTGGTGGTGTCAAGCGACGAACTGTCCAACAATGACCCATCCCAACACGGTATCCTGTGCCAGCGGTGAGCCAATGGATGATGGTTGCAAACCGTTACGGATCAGCCTTGGATAAATATCCGCTCCCCATACAAAGTTGATCGTGTTGTTTTCGAAAAAGTCTGGATCTGCCAGACGCAGGTTCCTGTAGGCGTCGGTAACGCCGCGGTCAAGCTTTTTCCCCTGTAGTCGCTCAGGCAATTGGTCGGACACCTTAGCTCTCACCGTAAAGGTACCTCCTTCCTCTGCAAACCGGGTGCGAAACGTCACCTGACACCACTTGTCTGGGCCAAACCGCTCGAAGGGGAAATGATAGCGCTCTACAATAAACGCTGCGATGGAGCTTGAGCCGGCGCACGGATTCAAGAGACCGCGGACTAGGTGCCAACCCCCGTCTAGGTGCATTCTTACAATGACGGTGGGTACTACGGTGCCGGTGTCGGCCCTGGTCACAAAATCCTCAGACCGTGTTATGGCTTCGAAGTGGAGGAGGGTGTGATGGTTGCTATTGCAGTGCTGGCAACGTCGCTGACTACGGCAGGCGGAGGTGCGGTGGGAGTGCGCAAGACAGTTCACGCAATACTGGTGGCGCCGCACGACATCCTTTCTTTCGAAGACCTCCATTTTGTTGAATTTTGCGCAGTTTCGAAGGGGGTGATCCTTGCGGCAAAGGCGACAGTCCGGTTTCTTTGTCTTTTGGGGACGAGTGTGTTGACGGTTCTCTCGGGGGGAGTCGCGTTGACGTTCCTTTATGGGGGAGCCGCGTTGACGTTCCTCTATGGGCGAGCCGCGCTGCCGTACACGAGGATGCATGATGACTGCAGGGGGAAATACAAAAAAGGTAATGAATGAAGATGGGGGGACAAATTGATGTCACGTCGACGGGGAAATGGGGAGTAGGGCCAACTTAACGATGGGCCTTGTGAGGATACCTTTGGCCGTTCGGATTTCGGCAACCCGGACCCGGCCATCGGGGCCGTGGAAAATCTTTTCGATGCGACCTAGTCGCCACTGATTGGGGGGCAGGTTTTCCTGTTTGATAACCACTAGATCGCCTTTCGCGAACTCTCGTTGAGGGTATTGCCATTTATGTCGCTTATGAAGTTCGGTTAAATACTCCTCTTTCCATCTGCGAGGTAACTGATGATGCAGCAATCGTAGCTTTTGCCAACGATTCACGTAACTAAGTGAATGGCTCGTCAGATCGGGCTCTGGAGGGGATAAAAGAGGGGTGCCGACCAGGAAATGGCCAGGGGTTAATGCGCAGAGATTCGTTGGGTCCTCACTCATTGGACTTAGGGGCCTGGAATTTAAGCAGGCTTCAATTCGTGCAAGCATGGTGCTAAATTCTTCATACGTGAAGCTTTGGGAGTGACATAGTCTTTTGAAATGGGACTTGAAGCTCTTGACACCGGCTTCCCAGAGGCCGCCCATGTGGGGAGCGCCAGGGGGAATGAAATGCCATTCAACGGGGTTAAAAGCATTTTGAGTCATGAGGCCTTTGTGTACGAGAGCTAGGAAGTGTTCCTTATCTCGCTGTAGAATGTGAGATGCGCCGACAAACGCGGTGCCGTTATCGGAATACATAGCGTGAGGGGTTCCACGCCGTGCGAAAAAGCGCGCAAAGGCGGCTAAAAAGGCTTGGGTGGAAATTTCTCCGGTCACTTCTAAATGTATCGCCTTGGTGGAAAAGCATACAAAAACGTATCCCTTAGTGACCTTACAGCCACGACCGACATATGATTTGATGTCGAAGGGTCCCGCAAAATCTACTCTGGTGTTGCAAAACGGTCGGGATAGACCTGTTCGTTCGGGGGGTAACGCGGCCATAAGCTGTTGGCCGAGTTGTCGTTTTTGTTTCACGCATGTTACGCACTGAGATATTATTGTCCTGATTAACGTTTTGAGTTTGGGGACATAATAGTGGAGTTTCATCAGGCGGTATAGAAGCGCATTTTGGCCATGCATTGTGTATTTGTGGAGATGAACGAGAAACAATCTTGTAAAACGAGCGTGATAAGGCAGTAATATGGGGTATCTTTCATCATAACTTAAGGTGGGAGAGTTCGCTAATCGCCCATTAATCCTTATGACGCCGTGAGGGTTAAGAAAGGGATTAAGGGGTAAAAGTGAGCTTTTACGTGATATCTGACGTTGTTCAGATAACTGAGCGTATTCATTGGGGTAGTAAAACTTTTGACAAGCGGTAATCATACGATTTTTTGCGAAAACGATTTCGCGGGGGGACAATTCTTCCCTGGCAGGGACCTTTGTGGATCTATGTGTGGCCCTGAGTCGGTTGTAGAAGCGAAAGACATATTACGTGACTCTTAGCGCTCTAGAATAATCGGAGAAGTCCTTGAGAAGATCGTAGTCTCCTTTGAGGGTGGCAAGCACTCGCACTGACCTTTTTTCTTCCTCAGTCACGAATGCAGAAGTACGTGACGGCCACTCTGCATGGGGTTGTCTGAGCCATGAAGGCCCATGCCACCACAGATCGTTAGATACTAATTCAGGGACGGTAAGACCGCAAGATGCCAGATCGGCAGGGTTGCTTTTGGACTCAACGTGAGCCCAGTTTTCTGCTCCGACTTTCCCGATAATCGACGAAATTCGGTGTTCTACAAAGGTCTTCCATTTATGAGCCGGTTTCTGCAGCCAGGCCAGCACAATAGTGGAATCTGTTCACAAAAAGGTTTGATAATCGTGAAGGCTAAGTTGAGATTGTACGGAATCCATCATTCTTGCCAGCAGGTCTGCTCCACATAGTTCCTTACGGGGCAAGGAAATAAATTTTATGGGCGCTACTTTGGTTTTGCGGCTAAAAGGTGACTGGAGACAAAACCTCGGCTTTCGAAACGGATATATATGGTCGCAGCGTACGCTTTTTCGGATGCGTCGCAGAAGCCGTGTAGCTCGATATTATACGCGGGATCGAAATCTATAAAGCGGGGGATTTTAATTTGTTCTATCCTCAGGTAGTCATCAAGAAATTCCTGCCATTGTTGCATAGTAGTAGGGCTTAAATTGTCGTCCCAGCCGGTGCCATCCTTCCATATCTGCTGCATAATAATTTTGGCTACGATGATTTTAGGGGATAACCAACCTGCCGGGTCGAAAAGCTTGGCGATTTCCGATAGAACACGCCTTTTTGTGGTCAAGTTACGATCAGGGCTAGATTTAAGCTTAAAATAAAAATGGTCGCTTCCAGCGTTCACCCGCAATCCGAGAGTTTTGGTAATACTAGAATCTGAGAGCTTAAGAAATTCTCCGTCTAGCAAATGTGCTGAGGGCAGGCCGTGCAGCAACATTTCATTGTTTTCTGTCCATTTACGCAGCGAGAAGCCAGCCGTTTCAAGGACGGTTATGAGATCATCTCGCATCTTTACAGCAGAAGATATAGTGTGAGATATCGTCAGTACATCATCGACGTACATGTGATTTCGTAAGATTTCAGCCACTTCAGGGTAAAGGCTTTCGTTTTTCTTGGCGAGCTCAAGCAATGTTCTAATTGCTAAATAAGGGGCACAGTTGACACCGAAGGTGACTGTGTTTAGTTCGTAGTCTTGGGGTACCTCATTGGGATGATTTCTGAACACGATTCTTTGATAGGGGGTGTGTGAGTGGTGTACGATAATTTGGCGGTACATTTTCTCGATGTCCGCGTTAAACACATAGCGGAAAAATCGCCATCGCAGAACTAAAATCATTAAGTCCGCTTGAAGAACCGGACCTGTGTGTAGAAGTTCGTTCCGACTTACACCATTGGATGAGGGCTTGAGGCATTAAATACCACGCGTAACTTTGTTGTGGTGCTGTCTGGTTTTAAAACAGCATGGTGGGCCATGTAATATGTGCCGCTATCACCAGCTACGGGGTTTACTTTGGTCATTTGACCCAGAGTAGAGTACTCTGTAATAACTCGATCGTATTCCGTCTTAAGCACGGGGTTCTTTAGCAATCGTGTCTCGTTTCTCAAAAATTGGGAGAAAGCGATTTTTCGGGATTGACCTATGTCTAATTTTCCGGGGTATTCTTGTTTAAAAGGGAGGGAGACAACAAATCGGCCATCATTATTGCGGAAGGTCGTGGATTCATACAATTTCTCGTAGAATGCGTCCTCCGGGGACGACTTTGTTTTCCTCGGGATTTCCTCTAGCTCCCAGAAGCGCTGGAGTTGTTGGTCTAATTCTACTGCATTGAAGTATGAAAAGACTGAGTTTCTGCACGGGTTGTGAGCTATCTTGCCAGTAATGATCCATCCGAAGACGGTTTTTTGGGCAACTAACGACTGTTGTGTATCTCACTGTAGGCCATCCTGAATTATTTTCGGGTACGCATCTCCACCCAGAAGTAAATCGACTTCTGAACAGCCACTGCGATGGGTATGAGCCAATTGCAAATGTGAAAAACTGCAATTTTTTAGTGTAGACGAGGGGTAATGTGCCAGCTGACCTGTAAGCTTCTTGGCGACTAAAGCGTCTGCGAAAAATTCAAACGACTTATCGACAGGGGACCCGATGCGAATATGGCAACTTATTGTAGAGGTAGCGGTTAGCGAATCATTCAGCCCATGTGTTTTTGCCTGTGAGGAACGTGTGGGCAAATTTAAAGTCCTTTGAAGCTTTTGCGAAATAAAGGTTGCTTCTGATGCAGAGTCAATTAAGGCACGAACAGTGCATTTGACATCGTTGTTATAAACATCCACCAGCGCGGTGCCAAGTATGACAGATGGCGAGGTAGGCGGTACCGCAGGGTCTTGCAATTGCGTTGAAAACGATCTTAACGTACGGTTCGCTGCTTCCGCGGAGGTAGAAGGGGCCAAGTCCAGGGCTGTAGGGGGGGGTGTGGTTGGCCATATTTGAAGGCTTAGGGGCTGTGCTTGAAGCTGCCTCAGGCTCGGCCCGATGAAGCAGTGAGTGATGCTTCTTCTTGCAAAACATGCATACGTATTTGCTGGTACAAGCCCTGACATGATGAGAGTTTCCTAAACAGTTGGTACAGCGGTTTGTTTTCTTGACGACAGCGTAGCGGTCTTCAATAGAGAGTGAGAGAAAGTTATGGCACTGTCGCAAGGGGTGATTCAGATCACAGAGGTCACACAGTATCATCTTCTGTGATCCTGTCTTATGGTTTCTTGTGTGAGAATTATAATTTTTTTGATGAGAAATGCTCGTCTTGTAATTTTGAACTCTTTTGCCGTGGGCTGAGTTGGCTTTATGAGCATTACCAGTTTGAGGGGGTTTGGAGGTGTGAGAACTCGAAAAAGTGGCTCGAATGTCTGCCACAGACTCCAAAGTCTGAAAACGGGAGGTGGAGAAGTAATTCTGCTTGATCGGAGCCAAGTCAGCCGTGTCCTTTTTCGACGAAGCTGTCTCGTCAGCGTCTTCGTAAGCACTCAAAACCTTTTCATAGCAGGTTTTGAACTCCTCCCATAGCCGTGTGATTTCGGCTTTCTGAATCTCTAACGAGTGTGCGGTATGGAGCTCAACAGGTAAGCCGCAAAAGTAGGTCTCGAACTCTTTAACGCGATCAGCTGCTTTTATCATTGCCTTTAACGATGCCATGACGTAAAATTATGTTTTATTCCGTTCAATTAATGTGAACAAGAATGGGTAACTATGCGCGGAGAGCAGTAGATTTTTGTTGATATGATAGAAAATGTTGATATGGTTTCGGAGAAACGCTAAGGGAAAACGCTATATTATACCTTGCGCACCGTATGGGGTGGGGGTAAATGAGCGCAACGCTTAAAAACGGATTTTAGAGGGTGCTTCGTAGAAGCGATGGTTAATATAATCCGACTCAACAATGGCGTCTAAAAGCAACGTGTAACGTCGGCCTATAATTTAGTTTTAAGGAGTGTGGTTTGTTGTGCCTCGTAGAAGCGACAAGCAATATAAATATCCACGGGTGGTTATTTTCGCAAGAAAATATATAGGGATCTATTCTCGGAGAGAAGTAGATTTTGAAAATTTATCAATAATTTTCACTTGGGCCTCATAGGAGGATGACAAAAGGGTGATACATACTGAATAAGTTCTGATACCAAATCCTAAGGAACTTATCAGAGGCGCCTCGTAGAAGCGGCCTGCGTGTATTGAGGTGTATGTATGTTTGTCGCGAGTTGCATTAATATTCTAATTAATGCCTGATGAAAAAATATGGGTTACCTAGTGTGTACAGTGGGGGTAACATGCATAAAAATGTTAGTAAAGGGCGATTAAATACGTTAGCGATCGAAAAAATATTAATCCTTTTCGATAATTATTTCCCGTTTACAATATATTAGCAATTATAACTAGTTTGATAAACTTCTGTGACGACCCTCGTACTTGTGTAGATGAACAAATGTAGGTCGACTCACTTTACTTATTGTTGTTGTTCCGTACATGCGTACCGTTTATTATTATGTGATGAGTTGACGAATAATTCGTTGGCTCATGCTTATTAAGAAAAAATGCACAAAAGCAGCCAAATTACAACAACAAAAGACCACCGTGTTTTGGTGGTTGATTTTGTATTATTCTCTTGGATTTTTTTTCCTTATGGTTTTTTTTTCCTTATGGCTTTTTTTCTATGTAGCTGGAAGCGCATTAACTTGAACTTGAATTTTTGCTTGTTTTTGTTTTCCCTTATATGGGTGCGCAAAAAATTCGACAGCATACGAGATCGTCACTTGTCAGCATGTATGCTTGTATGTATGAATGTATGTAGGTACATATAATGACATGCATACAGGTTGATTTGTTCTTATGTCTTTTTTTCCTTTTTGACAAAATAAATAAAACACTGGTTGCGGAGCCGACACATACATATGGGTTGAAGTGAGTATGGTATTTGTTGGTGGGAAGATGTTACGCAGAAAAAAAGGTCGTCAGCAGACGAGATCGTCACTTGCTAATAGGTATGGTTGTATGTATGTACATATGTACGTATGTGACATATATACAGGTTATTATTATTATTTGTAAAACAATAAAGGGCAAAGAAATTTGCAAATTTGCGCGTACCGATATTGCTAAGTCGTATGACTTTTATGAGTTTGCGTGCTCTTGGGGTTTTGTTGGTAGGCTGAATTTTGTTTTTTCCTTTTGGTAAGACTTTTAATGAGTTTGAATATGAAAGGGAAAGACAAATTCAAAAAATGAAATGCACTTTTGGCAAACTAATGTTTTGACGAAACTGTACACAGAGGGTATGTTTCGTAGAGGGTCTACACAGGGGGTGTAGATTATGGGGTGTGCTAAAAAACACAAGGGATTGCCGGCTTCCCGGGTACCGGATCCGGTTCGAAGGACCAAGATGAAGGGGTGAGGGAGGGGTAAGCAAATAAGCGTATAAAAAAAACGGAAGACTTACCGAAATGCTGGTGATGCTTCAAGCAAGGGGGTGTCCAGAGGCAAAAACGGGTGCACCGATATCCTAGGTTGGTGTTTTGTTACTTTTATGATGTTTCTGGTTCCACGCACTCTTTCCGCTATGGTGAACTATATTTAACCAACAGTAGTTTAGCCCTGTTTTCCCAGAAATTAACACACAGTTATTTGCAAATAATATGGTTGTGGCTTCTCGATGGAGGACTAATTTAACAATAATATGGTTGTCGGTAACAATAATATGGTAAAATTAAACATAATATGTTCAAAATTTTCTTTAAAAATAGTTTTTTTGGAGGTGACCATATTTAAACATGTTTTTTCTCAGCGTTTACAAATTAAGTACATATGTATGTACATACCTGCATAATATGCATTGCATAACTACATATACATATGTATGTGGTTCCCATATTGTAAACTAAAGAAATGTTAAAACAATTTTGGAGACTGTGTAATAGGGTTATAAGTTTTTTAATTTTTTGAAAAATATCAGTTCACCCAAGGTAAAATCGTGTAGGGCATGGAAAAATATTAAGAATTGCATTTTTAGTTTTTTGCTATTGTTAAAAAAGTACATCCGCTAAGTTCCATGAAGTTTTTAATTAAAATGTTTTTTTTTTTACTGAAATTATATAATATTTATTTTAAAATACTTTGCATTTCATGTCATTTTGTCAAGAAAATTCCTCAAAAGTTCACTTAACTGACTTCTCTGTTTTGTACATATTAAATCTTTCAATAATAATAAGAAAAAAAATTAAAACATCGATGTATCGTGTTTGTACCGATGTTTTTTTAACATCGATACTTATCGTGCAAACATCGATGTTTTTAAATATCGATGTTTTTCGGAACGATGTTGCATCCCTATTTGTTGCTAAGCTTAAAATTTCTTTTATACACAACTTGACCCTCCTTAAAGTTTACTTCCCTGGCGCGCAGGTTGGAGTTCGTTGGCGATCGTTCATGAGCCTTTCCTAAATTCCTATAGACCTTATCACGAATCAGTCGTAACTTGTCTGAGAAATTCTGAAGTTCCATGTCGGTATCCTTAATGGATCTAAGTTTCCTAAATACATTGTATGAGCTACCATGCTGTGCCATGTTCAATCCAAAAACAGTATAATAGGTACCATTCCGATTGCACTGTGAAAAGAACTCCTGAAAGCAAATTCAATATCACTAATGTGTCGATCCCAATTCCGTTGCATTTGATTAGGGTGCATACCGCGCAGTTCGAATACACCTAATTCCATACTTCCCGCCAAAAGATTCAAAAATATTGGATCGAAACTGCTGCCCATTATCAGAATGAATAAACTCAGGCACACCAAATACATGAAACACAAGTTTCTCTAAAAACTTAACAACATTATTTGCAGTGGCAGATCTCATTGGTTCGAGCAATACAAATTTCGTATTGACCCATTAAATCAATATAAAGCCTTTGGAAAGGTCTTTCCGTTATCCATTGGCTGCCCATTACTGGTCTTTTAAACGCATTAGTGGTCTTGTTCACGTTGTAAACTTCACAAGATTTAACCATAGTTTGGACATCACTTGCCATACCAGACCAGTAATACTTCTTCCTTAGCCGAGATAGAGTTTAGAGTTGCCTCCATGTTCTGACGATGAAGAAGAATGCGAAGCGGCAACTAGGTCTTGTCTCAGTTCTTGAGGAACCCTGATTTTCCAAGCATTGTCCTCGTCGATAAGATCACCAGTCGCGAATTTTGTACGCTTATATATATAACTAGCGGGCCCGTTGCCTGCTTCGCACGGCAAAACAAAATAAAAAAAGAAACACACTTGTTTTTAATAAAGTTGGTTTTGTTCCCTATTATTCAACTTTTAATTCTAGTTTCTTACAATCTTAGACTATGTATCACTTAAACTATCTTAGAGCTCTTTCGTAGACAACATTTTTGGTTTTGCCATGAGTTGTTGTGCAGATAAAGAGAACTGAAGGCTTGCCAACACGTGAGCACGAAACATATAACTGGCCGTGTGAAAAGCAAGGATATTCTAAATCAATTCCGCACAATTCCAACGATTGCCCTTGCGCTTTATTTATTGTAATAGCAAATGCAAGACGTATTGGAAACTGTAGTCTTTTGAATTCAAAAGGTAAATCTGATGGAATCATTGGAATTCGTGGAATCAATACATCTTCACTTTTAAACTTCCCCTTTAAAATTGTTGCTTCGATCAAATTGTTCATGACCTTTTAAGCCAGCAATAGTCAATGATTGGCCTTGTGCTTTGTTGGTGGTAATAGCAAAGGCAAGACGCAAAGGGAATTGGAGCCGCTTGAATTCAAATGGTAAATCGTTGGAATCGGTCATGCCGTTCTCCAGTTATGCGCTTAATAGAAAAAGTGGGCGTAAAGTAGGCGTGGTAAATTTTTCTTTCGATGAAAACTTAAAGTTGATTAATACGAACATTTGAAAGATAAATTAGTCAACTCGATGGAGCCGATTTCTGATTTTAGGTAAATTGAAAAAAGTGGTCGTAAAAGTGGGCGGGGCAAAATTTTCTTTCCGTAAAAACCTAAGTTGGACCATGGCGATCATTTTAAAGAAAAAATCGTTCAAATCGGTCAAGCCGTTCTCAAGTTATGGATTTTGCCACGCCCCTCCGCCCCCAGACCGAAAATTTCAACCAAACTTCATATAAACCATATATGGGCCACTCCCTACGTAGTGTATAAGTTTGGTTGAAATCGCACGACGCGTTTATGATTAGTTCGGCGACGTACATATACGAACTTATTTTTATATATATAGATTATCCGATACACTCAAGTGTAATATTATCCCGAGGCTTTTTGTATTCTTCAGACTCGAAAAAAGGCTCTACAAATCTACGTCTAAGAATCGACTGTTCTCTAAAATTTCTTCCATGTATGCCGGAGAGAGAGTATTAGGCGACCAGTAGCTCGTTTCTGTCTTTCTCGCATTGCAAAATTTCTCACATTAAGTGTGAAACAAAAAAAATTCCATCGTTTTTCGATTTGTGAGAAAAAAGTGTTTTTGTATTTGAATGCGAGAACAGACAACACAGATTCTGTTTTAACTAGAATACTTCCAGTAATTAAGTGTCAAATGCAAGCGAAACGTCAACGAAAGAAATAGATATAATAAAAATAGGGCTGCCAGATTTGATGATTTATCGTAATTTTGACGATTTTTTGTTCCAAAATTGGCAAAGTGCCGATTTGCTGATTTTTTCTGGTGACGATATTATTCAGTCTTCGAAATAAAATAATTTTAATTAGTCTAATATATTTATATATTCGGCACCACGGAAAAACGATATCTTTAAAAACAAGGCAGCTTAAATTTATGAGCAAAATCAAAATATCGAACGAAAACTGTTTAATTTTCTTAGATTATTCAATACATTTGTTTATGTGATCAAAACATTAAACTATTACCCCATTTTTCAATAAATGCACTATTCGGAATTTTTGCCTTTTTTTTGGCAAGTTCAATATGATATTTTGTCACGCCTGTAAGTGATCTTTTCAGGAAAAAAACGGATTAAAGAGAAAAATAAAATAAATAATTTTATTTAAATAGACCTCAAGTTTAAGTATGTATGTATAAAATATCTATTTTACCCATGAACTTTACCAATTTTTTTTTTGATTATGTTTTAATTAAAATCGAACAAAATTTGTTAAAATTAATTTTAAATTGTTCGATTTTTTAAAACAAATTAGCCGATTTTTTTAAATTTTTCTTAGGAAAATTTATCAAAAATTTATCTGGCAGCCCTGCATAAAACGAAAACAATGAAGGGCTTAAAAAAATTAAAATAACAATTGTGTTTTAATTATTTTCATCATTTAAATTCTTTCTCTTCAAATAAAAAAAAAAATAATACATTCTTGTGTACATACATACATAATTTGTGCCCATTTTTTGAAATTTTATTTTTCTCGCATCAATTTTAAATGTAACTTATTTTGACAGTTCTTGTGAGAAACTTTAAGCAAAATATTGACACAGAAACACTTTTTTCACATCCTTCCAATAAATGCTGGAAAATTAGTTAAATGACAGATAATTCTCCCAAAGTAAATATACAGAAACACTTATGTGAGATAAACTATTTTTTGTTTCATATTGCACTGTTTTTGTCATAATTCACTTGTTTCATGCGGGAAATTTTACGATGCGAGAAATACAGAAACGGGATACAGAAAGCTCCTTCTGGCTCATGAGCCACTTCAAACTGGAATGATAAGTGAAAATGGTAAACGGAAGACCCTCGATGTATGTCCGGAAGCGCTTGACACTTAGCACTGGTGCATAGCACTCTAGTTTCTTGACGCTATAGTTTCGCTGAGCTTTATTAAGCTTAGCGGACATATAGGCTAAAGGATGCTCATTATCCTCATCATCGACCTTTAACAACACAACACCAACACCCTGCGTAGAAGCATCACATAAAATCGGGGTTAACGAGTAAAGGGGCAGAAGTAGACATTCCTTTAAAAGCTCAAAAGTCGCTCAAGATTCCTTGAACATTGTAATTCTTCGAATATTCTCCTTTGTAAGGCAATCGTGAAGCGGTGCAGCCACAGTAGCATAATCCCAAAAAAAGCACACATTCCCAAGAATCGCCTAAGTTGCCTAGGAGTTTTCGGAATCGGAAACTATTTTATAGCCTTCACTTTAGCATCATCTGTACGAATAGATACATTACCAACAACAAAAACTAAATTACGAACTTCCCTATAACAAAATTTACTCTTCTCAATGTTGATTGTAAGACCCGCAAAACCTAAACGTGCAGCGACATCCTCCAGTAGACAGATATGGTCCGAAAAGTTGGCAGAAACCACTAGAAGATCATCGAGGTAAACAAAGACGTTTTCCCGCAAGGCAGCGGGAATAACCTTGTCCATTAGCCTGCACATTCTCTGTACGGCATTGCAGAGTCCAAACGACATTACGGTATACTGGTACAATGGCCGCCCAGGAACTGTAAATGCAGTCTTTTCCCTCGACTTTTCCTCTAGTGGAATCTGCCAAAATGCAACCTTTAAATCTATGGCAGATATATATTTTGTTTCCTGCAACCTAATTTAAATTCCTTCTATGTGGGGAAGCGGATAAGCGTCCTTGATTGTCCGCGCGTTAATTTTTCGGGCATCAAGACACAACCTATTTTTATCGCCTTTTCTAACGATTAAAACCGGTGAATTCCAACTACTATTACTAGGCTCTATAGCACGTAAAGAGAGCATGCGGTCCAATGCTTTATAAAGCAACTCCTGAATAGCTGGAGACACTGGATAGTGCCTTTGTTTTATGGAAATATAACCAATTGTCACCTCAATTATATGCTGTTCCAAAGATGTTCTACCAAGACCTAAGATGGCAAAGGCAGGAAACTTAGATTTCACACATTCTAATTGTTTTGCCTGTTCGACTGTAAGACAGTGCTGAAATCCATTGTCGTTGATATTAATTATATCGGAAACATTTTGTGAATTCTGGGCAGAAATTCTTGGTTTCCCAATAATAGGCAATTAAAGAACATTCCAAAAGTCTATACCGAAATAAAATTCCTGTTTTCAATCCGGTACTATTAAAAAATCTAACTCTTACGTTGCATTTTCTCAAACAACAGGATGTGTAATAATACCTAAGACTGGTACCCTACCCCCGTAAGCGGTTCTTACCTGTTGGTTCTTCATTCTAGTTATCAACTTTTCTTTCCCCTCTAGAAGCTAAAGAGCATTTCTATCACTACAACACGCACAAGCACCGGAATCCAGCAAGGCCATGACCTCCCTTTCACTTACCAAATTTTAGCATAAAACCGATTATCATTCCCCTTTTGTACGACCGTCTCTACTATTAATTTCCTTGCTCTCTTCAATTTTGCAATATTATCCTTTAGTTTTCGAAGTTTTCTGTATTTCCTACTCATGCACCTTATTACCTCTCCAAATATAATATATCTTTTTATCTCGTATTCTAACTTCCTCTGGTATAATGATTTCATTGGTAAGTTAGCTTTCTTCCCATTATACTTTTTTTCTTTTTCTAATATGGTTATTGATTTGTCTCCGGGATTTTTGTTGTTTGACAAAATTTCCCGGTTACTTCTGTCATCTTTGCATTTCCCGATCCAGACCTGTATTCACAGAATGAGTCATCTCTTCCACATGAGAAACACTTCATGTCATGAAATGTTGATTTACATGTAGCAGCCTATTTAATATTGTCTGAATTTTTCCTAAAAAAGGCTTCAGGCGTTCCGCACGTGAAGCAAAGATTTAAATGAATATGGTGCTTGACAAAAAAAAGCCTTTAGAAACAGCAGAATACGTTAACTGCTGATTATTTAGATTTGATAGTGGCGTTTGACCAGAATTTAAGGAGGAACTGTTAAAAAAAAGATGGTGTATTGTTCATTCGGTCACTTCAAAATTAAAAATTTCATTTTCATCTTCCCTAACAAGTGAATTTCCTGCCCTCGGACGCTGTATTTTTATGTCAAATTATGGATTTCAGTATAAAACTCCTCAAAAAACTGACCAGGTTGTTGCTTGCACTCTACTATCTGACCAATAACGTCGTAGTCAGTATTAGCAGATTTAAAATCATTTAATAATTCTCTTTTAAGGCGAAAATAATCAAAATATACTTCGTCTGAGTTATCCTCCAATACTTGCCAATACCACTTAGGGGCACTTCCCGGCACTAAACAATAAAAATCACTAAACAATTGATTAAATGTTATATTATATTGCTCCCTCATAGTCTCAATTCGAAAAATAAAGCTCTCAACCGTCATATCCCTCTTGCTACCATCAAACTTAATGTGCCACTTATCTAAGTCCAAATGTTTGCGACGTTCTAGTTCCCCTATTTGCACTAATAAACTCGAACTATCTACACGTCTGCCGCTATTCGTCGTTCTACTGACCCTTTCAGCACGGGCAGGCCCCGGTTCGGGATTTTGTATGATATGACTGGACGTAAAGGGATTCCGCTCGTCAATATCATTGGCTATAACAGGATGCCTCTGATTGTCCTGCATAGTCCTACGGGGTATTGAACTTGCACCTGGTGTATTAGCGAAACTAGCATTTCCAGACGTCTCCACTTCAGCCACCCAATGATTCAAAGAAGCAACCTCCACTCGCACCTGTTTTAGTTCATTCATGCAACTAGCTAACATTTGGTTTTGCTGAAGTATCATCGCCATTAATTTACTCAGCTGGGTGTCATTTGTAGTTCTCTGACCCTCATTTTACATCGAGACAAATTTGTGTTAACCTTGCTGATCACTAGACATTTCTGACAGTTTTTCAACCTTACGCGATAAACTCAGAGAATCCCTGGCAGTATTGCGAACAGTTTCTCGCCCGATATTAAATGATGGTTCTGTTGCAGGTTCAGGTGACCTTCCGAAAATACGGTTAGTACACCTACTAAAATACTCCGTGAGAACAAAGTCCACCGGTCGTTCAATGCTCGTATCAATCGGATTCAAAATTTAACCGACAACCTGTGTTTCCAACGCTCTGGCAATACTACGAGTAATACGTCTTTCCCCAAAAACTATTCTACTTAAAGGATTAACAAAGTCGCCACCATCCATTCAATAATAATCAAAATTATTCGCAAATCTTGCCATAAACCTTGCAATCTCTTATCATGTAAATCTATAAAATCTCCTCTTCTCCCACGAATCACCAAAAAAAATAAATACAAATTGTAATTCAAAAATACGTTGTCGATATTACAGGTTTTGCACGAAAGTAAAAGTTACTCGTCGAAACAAAAATCAGATGTCATGCACACACTATACAATAGAATAACCAGGTTCATCTTACCATCCAGACTGCAAAGATAATATAAGGCTACATAATAATTCCCGCACTAATAGTTGAGCAACTGGCACTAGCACCAGATGCAATGATCCTAGAGAAATCCCTCAACATCACAAGAACAATAAAAAAATTCACTCGCAACCACTGTCGCTTAAACTCTCCACAAATGAATACTACCAATTAGGAGCTAACAACCCACAGGGTGCATAATCCAGACCAAATCATTACCAAAGGAAACTTCTAGTAGTTTAGCCCGGAATAATTCGAAGGGCTGAATTCATACATTCACATTCATACCAATCAAAATAAACTCATTCAATCCAAAGCAGACATTAAGGTATCCTATCGGTGGGCGCCATTTGTTATGATCTGTCTTGGTGTGTTTTAACAAGATGTATCTTTTGACACGGTGGCTCTATTCATCCGGCTACTCGTCGGCCATGGGGGATTCTTTCCGTCGTAAAACACACTAATATCATGAACATAATATTCCTCGTGTGAACAGAATAAAATAAAATAAGCTACCAAAAATGTAAACTATCTTCATCCAAACTCAACACTCACTGTCCGTCTGTATGTCCATATGCTTGTCTGCCGGTATGGGCCTTCCACCCCATCTGCATTCCTGGCAGCCTTTGCATTGCCTATGACCCAAAGTAACTAAAACAATACCCACACACGATACTCACTGTCAGTCCCACTACGTCCGTTTAGTCCATCTGATCCAACAACCCCCACAAGCACTCTTCCCTTTAACACAACACCCTACATCGGCAAACAATTTTCCTTTACCCTGTCATCGTTAATGACACAAATTTAGAAAGAAAGAAGGTAGAAAAAGTACACCTCGGCTTATGTCCCGTAAAAAGAAACGCACATTCTATACAAACTTAAATGTTTTTTTTTGTTTTTTTTTTATTATATTATAAGAAAAGAAAATATATTAATCCAATTAAAAGGGAATTAAAAAGGAATCCTTGTTTTCATTTTTTTTTTCTAGAAAAAATGTATAAAACAGATAATTATATTCTTATATTCAAATAATATTTTACCTAACATCAATTGCAACTTTATAGTTAGTACACTTTTATATAAATTAAATAGGGAAATATAAAAAAATTAATTTTTACACAAATAAAATCAAAGGCAAAGAATATTTCATCTCACCATTGTAAATAGAAAGTAAATCAATAATAATATCTCTTTTATTTTTCTCTTTTGATTAACCTTTCATTCACCTTTTTTTTTATTTTGTTTCTATTTACAATATGTTAATAAATACATATAAATGAGTAAATAAGACTTGTTTAAACTAACTTTTGTATTTTAAGTATTGTTAATAATTAAATGTATTTATTTTATTTATTCAATTTTTGTTTTTGTTTCTTTCTGTTTTTTTCTCTTGTTGAATAATGTTTGTAATAATAATCCGGAATATCTATGTACATATATTTGTAAAAATATACTGAGGAACATATATTGTAGGCTGCTATTACTCTTTCTCTTGTTAATTTTCGTTGTTTGTTTTAGTTTATTTAAATTTTCTTATTTTTATTTTCTCTTGTTTTTTGAATTGATTTGTAACTATATGTAGATATTAAATTTGAACATACATATTGACCGTTATATTACAGGTTTTTTTTTCAACGTTGTTCTTTTTTTTTTTTTTTTTTTTTTGAGAAACATATTTTATAATTCGGTTTATTATTTAACATTTTTCTGTATATGGTCTTTATATATCATCAAGGTCCATATGTACATACCATGTATATAATATAAGGTGGCTTCTTTTTTTCTTTTATATACATACGTGCAGTCCGCTACTTTAATGTAGCTTTTATTAACTTTTGTTGTATTACGTTTCTAGTTCATTTTATTATTGTATAGTAACTAAATTAATTTTTTTCTTCTTATATTTGTTCTTATTTCTTTTTTAATAATAACACTATGCTAGTTGAAAAAACAGACAAGCCAGGCACATGGCGTTTTAACATAACTCGGGTACGCTGAATCCAGTGGTGCCCGCGGTTTTTTAAGATTGGCTCTGGTTTTCGAGATATACCGTTATTTCGAAAATGGAGGAGGTTGCACAACATAAGTTCGCGTAACTCAAAAACGGTTTATCTTATTGAAAAAAGTTAAAAAACCGAAATTCCGCAATAAAATTTCCTTTTTTTTTTTCTAATATCCGTAGTCGTTTTAGAAACATTTTTTTTTTTTTTGGAAAAAAAAATAATTTTTTTTATCAAAATTTCGAAATTTTTATAATTAAATTCATAAAAAATTAAAAAATGCAGCTAGGCTTCTAATTTTTTGCAGACATATACAAAACGAAGTTGGAAACACAACAAGCCATAAATGATTAAAATCTGTTAGCAACTTTTGATTTTATTCACAAAAGTCATAAAGCGCCACCCTAAGGGATGATGATAAACGTAAAGTATAATTTGAGAAAATGTTAAGACCAAAAAAATAATGGAGGTCAGTCATACATTTTATCCCCCTAGGAGCAACTCCTGGGCATTTATAGTACTTTTTCTCCAATATATTTCTAGTCTGCATTGAACTTCCCTTAAGGAATGTAGATAGCGGGTGGGTATGTTAGAAATAAATGATTGAGATGAAAAATAAAGTGGGGTTGATCATACATTTGACCCATCTAGGGGCATCCTAGGCGCTGCAGGGGCCAAATTTAAGAATTTCATTAAACGGCCATATTTGTTGCCATATATCTCCACCCCATAAAGGGGAGGAGATATATGGCAACTATGTTTTAAGAAAATGTTAAGAACAAAAAACATTGGAGGTCGGTCATACATTTTATCCCCCTAGGAGTGAATCCAAGGCCTTAGAAATAAATGATGGGAATGAAAAATAAAGTTGCGCTTGTCATACATTTGGCCCGTCTAGGGGCATCTCAGGCGCTGCAGGTATAAGTGATTAAAGTCTGTGAAATTTCTAAAACGACTAAGGATATTAGAAAGAAGTTTTACTTTTCTTAAAGGAAATTTTTTTTGCGGAATTTCGGTTTTTTAAGTTTTTTCAATTTGCTAAAGGGTTTTTGAGTTACGCGAGCATATGTTGTGCAACCTCCTCCATTTTGGAAATAACGGTATATCTCGAAAACCAGAGCCAATCTTAAAAAACCGCGGGCACCACTGGATTCAACGTACCCGAATTATGTTAAAACGCCAGGGGCCCAGCTTGTCACGAAAAAAAGTGTAAATTTTATGCACAGTGTAATTGGACAGATTCCATAAAATATTTGAAAAAAATTTTACAAAAAAAATGTTTTTCTCTTGTTATTTTTAAATAATTAGTTTGTGGACACATATAAATACATACTTATATCTATTTTTTTCCTTTTTTTTATTAATATTTTCACAGGCAGGGTTCACTTATTTTTTGTTTTAATTTTGTATCTCTGGATATATATATATATATATAAAAATATAATCTCTTCTTTTTCTGGTTTTTGTATTTTTCGAGCAAAATTTCCGAACTCTACTAAGAACTTCGTAAAAAAAAATGTTCTTCTACCTTTTTTCTATTTTCCCATCTCCCGTTCCGAAAGAATTTGAACAGTAACTGACGTCAAAAGTAATAATCAGAGATGGATGAACTAAAATGTTAACCCAATCGCTATCGCAACACGTAGATTTGTATGTAATTTTAAAGAAAATACTTGGAGCTATATATTAAAAAAAATATATATATTTTTTAATAATGTAATATCTGCAAACTATTAAATTTAAAAAATGGACTGAGTTAAAAACATATTGTTTTTGCGGATTTTTTTTTATATAATACCTTAAACTGTTCTTTCAAAATCCTGAAACTTTGAAGGAAGTGTTTTCTATTTTAAAATATATGTTTTTTTCTTTTGCAACCTTTAAAACAAATTATTTTAAGTTAATATTTGAATAGTGTAATTTAAAGCAATAAGTATTTATTAAATCTGATTTGTTTGATTGTATGTGTTTGAAAAAAGTAACGACATTGATAAAGTTTATTTTATTTATTTATAAATCTCTTTTAGATGTTATATACACAAGACTTAAGTCTTATATTGCAGTATGGAACTGAGCATATGCAAATATAATAAATAAAATTGTTTTAAATTTAATAAAGTAGTCTTAAAATATAAAATAAAATTTAATAACATTTAATAAAAGATTTTGTTTGTTGTGCTTAATTCCCTTTTTAAATAATTGATAAAAAATACTGAAATTTATTGTTGGAGGATAAGCTGTTCCTATGCGCATTTCACTGGTTGCTTAGGCCAGATCATCAGGAAACGTTCTCCTAAATAATTTTAGAAAAGCCAAAGCTATCAGCAAACAAAACTACAGAGGGAATGAGAATTACTCAAAAAGTCTTGTTTGCAACGATATCAAAGCTTAAACAAAATACCAAACAATAAATCAGTGATGAGTTTTATCTTTTCTTACATTTCCCGCTACAATTATTTGGAATATTCCCAACATTAATTGTAGTTGTAAGTGGGTAAAGAAAAAACGTATTAAAAACCAAAACAAAGTGCTTTTATTATCAAAAATTATGTTCGGGAATGAAATATTTATTAATTAATTCATTTATTAATGATGTGCTAATAATCCCAATTTATGATAACAAACACTGAAATTTATTGTTGTGGGAAAGCTAGTTTCTATGCGCATTTCGCTGGTTGCTTAGGCCAGCTCGTCAGGCAACTTTTTCCAAATACTTTAGAAAAGCTAAAAATATTATACAAGTAAGACCATAAAGTGAATAAGAATTTTAAACACTCAGCTCTTACTTGTAACAATATCAAAGCTTCAACAAAGACACAACAATAAATAGTGAATTTTTTCTTTCTTACATTCCCCTACAATTGGCTGGGTTTTTTCCAACACGAATTGTAGTTGTAAGAGGATAGAAAAAAACAAAATTAAAAAAAACAAGTTGCTAAATAAAGCAGCTTGCCATTTCAGTTTTTTATTTGCCTGGCACATGCAAATTTATTATCAAAAATTGTTTTCGCAAGAAATCAAAATAAAAACAATTTGCAAGTTCAGTTTTTTATGCATGTGCACTTGCTAAATTTGATAATAAATAACATTTAATTATATAAAGAAATTTAATAAAAATAAGCTAGAAAAAAAGTGAAAGAAGAGAAGAAAAATGGAAAATGTGAAACAAGAATAGTTTAAAACATACATTTTAATACTTTTATATAATCAGAAATTATCAAAACGAATATATCTGCACTCAGAGCAAAAAATTACAAAAAGTACATTTTCTGCGTTACGAATGGTTTGTGATGTATAGGGGATTCCGTTCGACAGACTGATTGCATGATTAAAGAAATGGTATTTAGAAATCAGTGTGCGATGACCAAATGCTAGAAGTCTTTTACCTGTATTAAGTGTTGAAAAATGTAAACGTGCTCAGGCTGATGTGTGTATATAATTTTGTAAATAAGCAGTAAAAGACGCACTCTTAAGTAATCATCAATAGTTATTCCATAAAGCAATGTAACGTAGGGGAAAATATGGTCATACCTCTTTAAACCAAATACGTACCGAACAATGTTATTAAACGCCACATACACTTTTCTTTTACTTTCACTATCGCAGCTGGCACATATTTCACATAATATCGGTATTAAATATGATTTAGCAATGAGTATTCTGATTTTAATTGGAGTACAATACTGAGTTTACCACAGATTCCTTAACATTGAAAACGTTCGACCGCATGAAAAATTAACGTGGCTAGACGAATTGAGGGTGTTGTTAAAGAATATACCAAGATTTTTGGCAGAGTTTACTTTTTCAATGGACTGGTTGTTTAAAGTTAAAATAGGATTGCCCCCAATGATTTTAATAATCAAACACTTGGACTTGGTATGATTAATTGCCCGACCATTAGCGGTGGCCTAAGTAGGACCTAAGGTTTAAGGTCCTCACGCATGCATTAATCGCGGTGTTACTGCTAATATAAAGCCGAACATCATCCGCATACAATATAACCCTACAGTGCTCAAGCCTATCCTGAAGATCATTCACGTATAACGAAAAAAGTAACGGGCCTAAGATTGATACTTGCGAAAGACCTCGACATAATTGCAAGAGCTTGAAACTGAGGTAGTTGTTTTAACATATTGATATCTATCTGTTAGAAAGGAATATAACAGACTTGTGGCAGTTGATGCAAATCTAAGATAATGACTAAGTTTATGATACAAAATGTTATGGTCAACCATATCGAACGGTCTGGAATGGTCCAAGAGAACTTAAAATGTAGCATTACTGCAGTCTACCTTATTTTGCCTTATATCCTCGGAAATAACTTCCAGGGCCGTTATACAACTATGATTTTTACGGAAGCCAGATTGCCGATCAGTGAGCATATTGTTGGATTCAAGACACTGTGATACTTGGTTGTGAACTAATCTTTAAAAAACTTTAGATAAAAATGGTAAGATTGCTATGGGCCTGTAATGAGAATTAGTTTTCGGCAAAGGAATAATCTTAGCAAGTTTCCACATTTTAGGATAGCAGCTGGTTATAAGAATCTTGTGGAAAACGAATGTTATAAAAGGAAGAATAAACCTAGGATATATCCCATCAACACCAATTGCAGTGGATTTTACGGACAATAGGCTGGATAAACATCACATTGGCCTACGTGTGCAACATTTTTGTTTATTTGTTGAATTTTTTTTTTTGGAGCCCAATGTGGGCACTTTCAAAAAAAGTACACTTTTTGTCACGTTGCGTCTCCAAAAATTTAATGAGTTTTTAAACCAATACATTTTTGACACAAAAGTTGCTTTATTCAGTGCATATAAAAATTTACGAATGTATCGATCAGCTTTACACAATGAATTGTTGTTGTTATCGTTATTCTTTAATATGCTTCCTTCCTTAGAGCAAAAATGTGCGCTTACCTGTTAAAAATTACTATTAATGCTTCGTAAAACAAGAAATTTTTTTTATTTATTTTATTATTATTTTGTTCTGGCACGTCCCAGATTGCCCATGGGTTCCAAATAGGATACATTCTCGAAAATGTGTCTCTAAATTTTGTGGAGTAGGGTATCATAGTGCCGGCATTGATCGGCTATACTTTCTTACTTTTTTAGCATTTCGTGAAGAAGACTTGGAAATTTTAATTTTGTTTTTCAAACTAACAAGACATTGTGTTGGTACAGAGTGTATATCGTAGTTATTTCATTGTACAAATTGAACCCATAGAGTCGACAATTACGGCAACGTAGAATTCAAAAGCGCCATTACATCGACATCAGAATTATGGTTGGAGCAATGGATCATCCAAAACAGTGATGCCAAATCTTGGAATGTTAAACGCGTAAAGACATATTAAAAACAAGCTAAAATGGATTATTATGAAGGAAATCGCTTTTTGTCAATTTTCATGCCATTTTTTTTCAAGTAAGCGCAAACAAGGGGTTAAATAAAAAAGATGAACAGACAGTATAACTACTTCTTATGGATAACGCAGAAAATTAAAAAATAAAGAAATAGTGATTCAGACGTAACTAAACTGGTTTTTCCACATTTTTTACGTTACAAATCAAAAATGATAAGGTATTCTATGTAGTTTTTGATCGCAGGGGTATATAATTTGCGTAAATATGTATGTAGTTTAATAAAACCCACCATAATTTTCGAGTAGCTACGTTCGTTGTTAGCTTTAATATGTATAAGATATGTATAAATACGGTGACTATTTTTTTAAAACCAAAATACAGAACACAAAAATTTGAATTTGAGCAAATATTTGCTACATGTACATTAGTTTTGCCGTGTCAGTCATGAGCATATTTTTAAAATTTTGCCTGTTTTAAACCCAAAATTATTGTGGGAAATTTTCGAAAATGACAATCTAATTTCTTGTTTTGAAAAATTTTGGATTTCAAACAAAAAAAAAAAGTATGAAGGATATATTTATTATCGTATTAAGGATGAACCTAGTATGAACCTAACCATACAAACATATGTATACTGCGTCATTTTAATAGTATTGTCAATTTGAATAATTAAGGCAAAAACAGAATTCAAAAAAATTACACAAATATGACACATTAAACTAATTACACATGGGCTACACATATAAGTAAAAATTACACACAATATGTGTAATTACATATGGATTTTCAATACTGGCTATTATCCAATACATTTAATTTGAGTGTTTAAAACTGCTCAATACTTTCACCGCTTTTTTTTTAGTTTTAAAGCAACGTTTCAAAGGCAAACATTTTTATTTAATATGTTTAAAATTGTTTTAAAAACAGTAAAGGTATTCACGTCCATTGTGTTTACCCTTGCAACAGTGCAAAATAGCATAGTTGGACTTATTTGACGTGAGCAACCCATTTCCCGAAATAATTTTTTCAATAACACACCTTTACTTTTACAACATCACAAGAGGCATGCACCTGCGATTACTTAAAAAAACTTTATAACAAATTTGAGCCGTAGATTTTTTGAAAAATACACAAAATGATTAATTATATTAATTTATAACTTATCTATCTCAGAATTTTAGCTTCCTTTCATTTTTTACACGCTCTTCTTTTTAATTGTTTTTTTTCAGAGTTCATCTTCAAACTATTTATATCCTTTTTTTTCATTCAAAGAATCAAATTTACGTTCAAAGGGTATTTCTGCATTAATGAGTACTCTTAAACCTACATATTTATTGCTCAAAATAACAATATAAAAATTTTATTTTAAAAGATTATTTTATTAAAGGTTGCGAAAGAAAAAAAAATCATATCTTAAAAAAGAAAAAAAAACAGCTCCTTCAAAGTTTCGTGATTTTTAAAGAACAGTTTGAGGTATTATATAAAAAAAATCATATGTTCCTTATAGGATAAAAGGAACCTTCTCGTCAAATTTCATTCAAATCAGAAGGGGTTGGTTCCCACTCTTGGTCGATTTGACATGGAATTACCCATATATGTGTGTGAAATAGGAAATAACTGCCCGTTCGCCGATATCGAACGTTAACGTTCGCATAGTAAATAACATTTAAAACAAAAACAAAATTTCAAAAATTGTTTTTGTTTTAAATGTAATTTTCTATGCGAACGTTAACGTTCGATATCGGCGAACGGGCAGTAAATCATCTTTTCGGATCAAGGTTTATTTATGTGTTGTGTTAATACATATATGTATGTATGTATTGTTAAAAAAAAAAAATCAATTGAAATGATGATTACGTTGATTTCCGGTGATTAAGTTAAGTAAATTGAGAAAGGTGCTGTTTCCCCTTATAGCGAAGGCGCTAGCACATATGGCTATTATATTGCAGGAATTCAGTAATTTTTGCCAAATATAACTTTTAACACTAATAGCTTTTGATGTTAATAGAGTTGGAAGTTTAACGATGTTCAGATCTTCTGCAAACTTTTGAGTTCTACCGAAATAGGCTTATTGGAATGTTGCCGCTTTTGGGATATAAATAGAAAGTATTGTTCTAGCTGGGATGTAAAACGGAATGCCGCAGATGCCGTTTATAGAACTTTGTTCATCAATAATACTTGTGCGCCTAACTAATATTTCTACACTCAATTATTAACAGAATTGCGTAACGAGCGACACTTTTATTTCATTCCTAGAAAATCTTCGAAAATTAAGACAGATAAAATAAACTTTTCGAAGAAATTAAGATAATGAATTTATTTTTACACGCAGTGCGTGTGGCGGTTTTTTCTTATTTTAGAAATGTTGATATTCTGCAAGTTTGATCAGGAAGGAAGTATTGAAAACTCGTGCCTTAGCAAATATACTTAGTGAAATTATTCACAACAAATAGAACGAAGAAACTCGTCACATATTGTAAAAGACCTACAGTATTTTTTATTAACTGTAGTGTACCTTACGAATGTCCACCTCATACCTACTTACCACTCTGAATTTTAAACACGCCACTTCAATCAGAGCAGTGTGATCTACTAAATCAAATAGCGGCATTTTTCAATTGACTCACATTTACTTAAAGCATTGGTGTTCAAAAATGTTTGGCGTACGTATTGCGAGAGAATTTTTTAAGTACATTGACACGCAAACCTAACCGAACAATTTATATTAATGCTTAATCACAAGAAATTGTTTTGGTTGTATAAAATTTATAATAATGCAGTTCCCACTGTATTTTTTGCATGTGATAAACTTCCGTCGATGAGGGACATCTGTAGAGTTGGTGATTCCATAGTATTTATCAACAAAATATCAACACAGCTTCCGTACATGTGCATTCGTCGGTGTGTGACAATTTATTTCATCATTATTTATTTGAAAAAATATCAATACAGCTACCATATTTGCCGATTTATCGGCATTTTGTCGGTTTTTGCCTTAACATTAGCAAAGTGCCAATTTTCCAATTTTTGCTTCAAAAATGCCGATTTTTTGATAAACACTTAAACCAGGGTAACTTTGCTTGTTAACGTGTAATTTACTAATTTTGTGTAACTTTGGACCACTTGTCATAACCTATACAACCAAGTGGAAAGTGGATTTAAAACTGTATTAACTAATTTTTAAAAAAACAATTAAAAAATTAAATTAAATTTATCAACACAAAGAATTTTTTGAACTTTGATGAGGAGCATTTGGGCTTATTGGCTAATGAGTAACTAGCAAAATCAAAACTCAACAAAAGCGAAATTAACAAAATTGTTACTAACTGTATTAATTTTATATAGAATTTTCAAATTAAATATTAAAAAGTTGGGATTTTGAACAAAAATCTTTTAAATCTTTAAATATGATTAACCCTTACAAAATTAAGAAAAAGGAAAATAAATCTTTTATGGAAATTCTGAAAAATTTCCCCAGCTTTATTTCTGAAAAAAAAAAAATAATTTTTAGACCCTGAACTTAGAGAGTTAAAATTTTGAAAGTTTTAAGAAGATTTAGAAGGAATTGAAGTAAATTAGCAAACTTTTTGGCAAGAAATTTCAGACTTAAAACGTGGGGATTCTACGGATGCATTTCCAGTGCTGTCAAGGTTTGTTCAACAAATTTATGGTCCTTCCACATTCTTTTTTAGACATGTCAACCTTAATAAAACCAAATTTCTATATTCCCTGGAAAATGAATCCTTTTAAGGAATTCTTATTTCTAAAGATTACTTAAAATTTAATAATGCAAACTGTTTTGATGTTGATCTTAAAATGGACTTAATTATACTATTAAACTCATATCGTCGCTGTTTTTACTTACTGACCTAACTGAAATTTTTTGAAAATCGAGTTAAGTAGAAAAAATAAAAATATTTGTCTTTTTCTTTATTTAACACATAACAAAAAATGTTATATGTAATGAGCGTAAAAAACAAAGGTGTGGGGCTTCTAAACAATTGTTAGCTTGTATAAATAAGCATCACTGACTTAAAGGTAAGACAATTGGAATAAGAACACATGAGAATGAAAGTAAACTACTCAATCATAATGTAAGTCAACAACATTGAGTGTTTCAATGTAAATGAGTTTCAATGTAAAATTTGCGTAAATATTGTATTATATTGATAGCTACATAATATCATTGGTAGGACGGTGTCCCGGCAGCCTAGATTATAGTGAGCTAGTACATTAGTGTGCGTTCAGTTCCATCGGAGACTCTGGTCTGTTTAACTGCAAATGGCTGAAAGTCTATGTTACTATTGCTCGGTAAATGAGGTTAAAATATTATTTGTAAAAAAAATTAATAAATAGCATGGAAAGCAATAAAAAACAGTCAGATGTGTAATGGAAATCACTTTCGCCAAATCGTTTTGAATTTGACAAGATAAATAATAGGAAAATGGGTTTTTTTTGTTTTCCATGTACCATTTAAAGCAGCAAGAATTCTGCCTCCCTATAGTTTTTCCCCGCATAAAACAGAGGGAGCCCCCAATGTATTTTTCCATAAGGAGGAGATTTGAATATAAACAAAAAAAAAAAATTTTTTTTTTAAGTATTTCTAAATATTTTCGTCCACATCACAGAGGCAGTATTTCGCTTTTCATTGAAATTATGAAAAATCATCTATGATTATTAAACTTTTAAGAACAACATTTTTTTTTTACTAAGTTTAAAAATTAGTCCTAGAACAGAATAAAGTAGTTGCAGTAGTAGCTGAAACTGACGAATGTTCTGTAGCACAACAAAGTTCAAAATTTCGATCTTTATCCTTCAACTTCAACTACAACGAATACTACAACTACGTATTCTGTTGACACTACTTTCAAACTGCCGTTTTTAGCATTTCACAGCTTGCAGCGCTATTTGTAACCTTTTACTACAGCGACTATTCTGTTCCCCACTTTAACCTTGAATGTTTGCTTCGTATTAAATTCTGAGTCAATTAACTTTTCTTTGATGTAAAAGAAATATAATGAACAATATTATTATTAAAATATATTTATTTTATTAGTCTGTAGACCACTTTCAAAGTACATAAACATTAAAAAGAAAAAACTATAACATGTCGTCGTGCAGTTGTAAATTTTGTAAATCGGTTTTCGAGGAAAGTCGCAAGCTACTATATCTCGAAAATGTAATAGTGGAGAAGAGGTAACTGAAATCTCCAATTTAAAAAATCTTAAATGTGCGAAAAGTGCATTTAAGGATAGAATCGTCACATACTTATATGAAAATCAAGAGGAAGAAATTCTACATCCACAAAAGCTTTTCAATGGAACTCTTGTGAATCTTTTAGAAATTCTTAATGGAAGCCTGAAAAAATACGTTACTATAAAGTACAATCTAGAGCTGGAATGTTAATTAATACAAATACAAAGTTAAGTATATACATACATTCGCTCTATTATGCATATATCTAAAATATACAGCCCAATTATGAATATTCCCGGGGAAATGAGTTCCCTGGGAATTAATTTTTCCCGTGAATGAAATTCCCCTATTCTAAACAGACAGGGATAATAGTATTATGGGAGAGGGAATTTCGAATTTTCGCAGTCAGCTGTTTTACTTACAGCTGTTTTGTTTTTACTTACAAGTTGGAAAAAAATTTCTGAAAAACAAGCGTACCAAGTGAATAATAAATAATTTTAAATAAAGCATTTCGGGTGGTAGCTGAAGCCGCAGAAGCTGAAGAACAACAAAATTCTAAAAACGAGCAAAGAATTGCAAGAAGAGAGTTGCGTGATGACGCAAACCCATTGGAGCTTCCGCAAACATTGTAAATATATGAAGATGCTATTATACATACATATTTGTTCATAATAGTAAAGAGAATATTAATTTTGCTATTCAAAGGTTTGAAAAATATTACAGGGTAAATAAGACGGCCTTTAAATATCTGCTGGACGTGTTAACGTCGCACAGTCATCCAAGAATGAAGTCGTTTGCAGTATCCCCACTTGTGAAACTAAGTGCAGCTTTACGTTTCTTTGCCGAAGGTAAATACCAAACAGGTATAACCAAAGATTGCGATGTGTCCTTAGCCCAATGTAGTCTTAATAAAGTCCTTACAGAAGTAATAGGCATATTTGAAGAGCGTCTATGCACAAAATGGATTACTTTCCCTAAAACAGTAGAAGAAAAACGGAAAATTGCTTTGGCAATGTATTTAAAGCACGGTATTCCTAGTGTTATTGGATCCGTTGACGGGACGCATGTGCGTATTATTGCTCCATCTAATAATAAGCATTTGTACTATAACAGAAGGGGGTACTACAGTTTAAATGCAACGCTGGTAAGTATTTTCAGAAAAATCAATAACAAATATTAAATTAATGAAATTTTAAATATTTACAGGTCTGTGATCATGAGCTAAGAATTCTTTACGTTGATGCTTCCCATCCTGGTGCATGTCATGATTCATTTATTTGGAACACCAGCGAACTGCGACCACATCTTGAGCAGGAATATCTAAGAGGCTGCAATAATTATTGGCTGCTTGGTAAGATTTAAAATACTAACAAGGGGTAGGATCTTCATCTAAAAACATCCTATCTCTAATAATAACAAAAAATATAAATGAATTAACTACGTTTACATTTTGTAACAGGCGACGCAGGATATACCGTGGCTTTTGACTCCTCATAGAACTCCAGAGGATGGGTCGGTCGAATTAAAATTCAATTAAATTTATTCAAAGTGCCGCAATGTAGTTGAGCGAACCAATGGTGTCCTCAAAAATAGATTTAGATGTATTATTGGCGCTAGAGAGCTACACTACGCCCCAAAAAAGGCAGCTAAAATAATAAATGTTTGTTGTGCGTTGCATAACATCTGCATTTATTATAAATGCAATAGCAATGCAAATGAAATGGAAAATTTTGATAATTTTACTATTCAAGAGAGGGATGTGGTTTCGTTAGCCCCACAGCAGTATTTGTCTGCCGCCCAAAACATAAAAACTAATATTGGAAATAATTTATAATTCAATTTTACGTAAAGAAATACACGCCACATACATACATATTTTTTTTTTTTTATTTTTTTTTTTTTTTTCATTATTTATTTATTGAATCTTCATATATTAAATATGAACTAACAATAATTAATCAAATCTTATCCTAATATTTGCTCTATGTCCTGCCAGTGCCAAACACAAAAGATTTAGTCATCACGGTTTCTGTTTACATATATAGGTGTTTATAGCTCATCTGATTGGGTGAGTGCTGCAGTGTCTCTTCTTCTTAAGCGAGTGTGGCCGCCATAATTTAAAATATTTCTAGCTAATGGATTTGGGTGCAGTTCCAGCCTTTTTAAATATTTTACTGCATATTTCGTTATCATAGCTTTTACTAATGGCACATTGAGATCCTTGTGGATATTTGAGTTTTTGACGTACCAGGGGCGGCTGTGATTATTCGAAGAAGTTTATCTTGGCGCCTTTGAATTTTTTCGATGTTAGAAGCCGAGGCAGTGCCCCATAACTGAATACCGTAGCACCAAATTGGCTTTAAGATAGAGTTGTAGAGTAGAAGTTTGCAATCGAGACTAAGAACAGAATTTCTTCCAGTAAGCCAATTAATTTGGATTGCTTTTAGTTTCATTTGAGTTAATTTCGCTTCTATATGCCATTTCCACGTTAAACGCCGATCTAGATGTATACCGAGGTATTTTACATGCGAGTGTTGGGGTATTATTTGATTATTTATTTTAATAGGGGGGCATGTTTCCCGACGCAATGTGAATGTTATATGTGCGCATTTTTGCTCATTGATCTTTATCCTCCATTTTTTTAACCACCTTTCTAGTTCAAATATATGATCCTGTAGATAACGAGATGCTTCTTGACAGTTTGCGTGTACGCTTAGAAAAGCTGTGTCGTCCGCAAATGTTGAGGTATGGGTGTAGCTGTTTGTTGGCAAGTCCGAAGTATAAATTAAGTATAATAGAGGGCCCAGGATGCTGCCTTGTGGGACTCCAGCGTTAATTGGCTGCGGAGAACTTAAAAATTCGCCTTGTTTAATAATAAATTGACGACCGACTAAGTAGCTTTCTAACAGCTTGTGTATATTTGCTGGCAAGTTTTGCTGCAATTTCAGTAGTAACCCTTCATGCCAGACTTTATCAAAAGCTTGAGACACATCGATGAAGAGTGCTGAGCAATATTTTTTTTCTTCAAAGGCTTTTCTTATGACATTTACTATTCGATGAGTTTGTTCAATTGTGCTGTGTTTTCTTCTAAAACCGAATTGATGATTGGGAATACATCTGTTACCATTTAAAATCGGCGTTAATTTAGACACTAGAAGTTTCTCACAAAGCTTTGATATATTAGACAATAAGCTTATAGGTCTATATGACTCAACTTTTGTGGGATCCTTTCCTGATTTAGGTATCATGGTAACTAACGATACTTTCCACTCTTGTGGGTAGTATTCAAGGCGTAAAATAGCATTAAAAATTAGTAGAATAATTTTCTTTGCTATGCTGGGTAGCTCCAAAAGCATTTTGTTACTGATCTTATCAAAACCAGGGGCTTTCTTGGGGTTTAAATCATGAATAGCCTTCTCGATTTCTCTTATCTCAAATCGTAGTGGAACAGTTGATCTAACAGCAATAGGTGGTAACTCGACCGCAGTATCGAAAGATGTATGAGGGGTAAATACGGTTTTCAAATGATTAACGAAAATATTTCCTTTTTCTATGTCATTTCGTGCCCAACGTCCATTTAAGTTTCTTAATGGTGGTTAAGTGATAACTGGTCTTTTAAGATTTCTAGCTGCACGCCATAATGAGTAATCAGATTGAGGAGTTGCATCAAGTTCCTTAAGATATTTTTCCAGAGAAGCCGTTTTTTGAGACTGCAGTAAGTTTCTTAGCCTTTTTGTGCACTCTTTTAGTAAATTTTTAAGTTGAGGGGATCTGTGCAATTGCCACTCTTTTCGAACTCTCCTTTTTTCAGTCAAGAGACGCTCGACATCAGTAGAATATATTTTACTATTTTTGATATTTTTGCGGGCTATGCTAGAATGTTGAACAGCTAGTTTGAGATAATTGTCAAAATTTACAATAGAAAGATTCACATTCTCCGGTGTTCTAAGCGGAATATTTTCAGTGCAGTGGGTACTGAGATATTTTTTATATTTTAACCAATTTATTTGTGTGGCTGACGCCACTAAGTAACCAGACGGAGATACAATTCTATAAGGGTTTGATATGGTAAGAATTGTAGGTGTGTGATCAGAAGATAATTCTAAAGAAGCTTCAACGTGAATCGTTTCTGCGGGGATGTTTTTAACCACGCCAAAATCGATAACATCTGGAATTTTTTGCTGATCAGTAGGCCAATAAGTTGGTTGTCCACTCGCGACCACATTTAAATCCATTTTAGACATTGTATTATACAAAACACGACCCTTTGGTGTAATGAGCCGTGAACCCCAGAAGGTATGTTTAGCGTTGTAATCGCCAGCGGCTAGGAAACAGGGTCCTAATGATTTACAATATTTATAATATTGGCTTTCTGATATTGAAAATCTAGGTGGAGAGTATAAAGATGAAAGTACAAAGTTTCGATTTAGCTCTTCAACACAAATATTCGTTGCTTGCAGATAATCTTCACGATGATCACACATTAAGTAGTGTTTGATTCGGGTTTTTATCAAAATAGCAGAACCTCCACAAGCTCTATCTCGAGGGTCCTTGGTATCATATAATATATAACCATTAATTTTAAACGTATTTCTTGAGGTCAAATGAGTTTCAGAAACCATCATTACATCAATTTGTTTACTTTTAAGAAAATATTCTAGTTCATTTTTATGTTGGCGAATGCCGTTTGCGTTCCAAAAACAAATTTTTAAACAATTCATGGCTTGTTAAGTACAGCTTGCAATAACATCGATTGCATTCTTAACATTTCCTGCATCATATTACCCATTGTATTCGTAAAGTTTGTTACTGTTTGTACTAGTGTTTCCATGGTTTTTTCTAGACGACTTAAATTAGAAACTGGGGTCTCATCATTATTTGGCAAATCACCTTGCATTGGCATATGGTTTGATTTTAGGACGTTAGCGTAGGATGTTCTGTTATTACTAGGCTGCGGTACCTGAATGTCATTAGTATTATTTTGATGTGTTTCCTGAATTTGAGGTGGATTAGGTTTCGGTCCAACCGAGCGCTTGACGATAGAGTATACAGGGCATCCTCTATAGTTGGCAGTGTGATTACCACCACAGTTGCTGCATTTTTTTACATTGGGGTCGTTTTTAGACTTATCGCAGAGAGCTGTACCATGCAATTCTCCACATACAACGCAAACAGGTGTTAAATGGCAGTATGCCTTAGTGTGCCCAAATTCTTGGCAGTTTAAACATTGCACGGGACCGTTCCTTTTATGCGGCTCCTCTATCGTTATTTTCCTATACAGGATATATTTCAGACTGTAAATGGGATGAGTTTCGTTTTTTTTAAGCTTAACGTCGCCGGGTTCTAACTCCACTCGAAATAGTGGCTGGGGATTTTTTTCTCTATTTTTAATATTAACTACATTTTTAATTTTAAAGCCCTTCTCTTCTAAAAACGTTTTTATTTCACCTGGGTCTACGCATGAATCAATGCCCTTTATCACTACCTGAAGACCTTTACTGCTCTTCAGTTGGTATGTATAAAAGTTTTTTTTTAGTGATTCTAATTTAGTTATTACTTTACGAAAATCATCTTCACGATTAACTTGTATTTTAGTTTCATTTATACTACCACGTTTTATTGCAGCTACATAAAAAGAATTTTCACCTATTACCGAGATCAAATTCTTTATTAAATCACTTGAGCTTTGCTCTCTAAGATATATCGGGGGTGGCTTAGAAGATTTTGTAACGTTTTGTGCTTCCGAGGATTCCTCTTCCAAAATTGCAAACCGATTTTGAGAACTTATTCTATCAGCTGTACCCTCTTTTAAAACTTTTGGGACAGAAGCAACTGCAGAAGAAGTTGGGCTGCGAACCCGTTTTAGCACTGTTATGTACCTATCCATTCCAACTTGTACTTGAGGCTTTTGACCGCTTTTCACCTGTGATACTGAGTTTTCCATCATGCCTGATTTGGGGGTAATCTTTTCATCACTTGTTAAAATCGTTTCTGCCACTGAGGCACCGCTTGCAGGTTTTATATTTTTTATTGTATTCGAATCAACCGTATTATTAGACACCGAAGGTGATACAGAGTTTTCTATTGTGCCTGATTGAGGGTTAATATTTTTATCACTTATTAAAATTGTTTTTGCCGTTGAGGCAATGCTTGAAGGTTTTATATTTGTTAGTGTATCAACCGTATTATTAAAAACAGAAGGTGAGATTGATCGCGTACGAGTAATAGGTTTAGCCGTTAGGTATTTGCTATCATCGACTCTTTTTTTTATTTCTGCATTTGTTTCGTTAACACTCACTGTGATATATGCATTTCTATCTTTATGCTTAATTGTTTTTGCACTGTTTGCACTCATAAGAGTTTTTTTTTTTTTTTTTTTTACTGTTTACAGTTGTGCTCTTCTTACTTGTTATTGTTTATCAACACCGAGAATAAAAAATGTGTATGTTTATGTATGTATGTACATACATGTATTTTTTCTTTTCTTTTATTTACTTTTTTTTTTTTTGTATACTTTATTTGTTCATACATACATACATATGTATTTGTTTTTGAATAATTAAATTTTTTATTAAAAACAAAACCAAAAATATTCTAAAAAAAAAACTGAAAATAAAACAAAAACAAATAAAAAATATTTTAAAACTCAAAAAATATAAAAAAATATAGTTCATATTCACAGGTACAACAGTTCAGTTTCGGTTTGTACATTTTTTGAACAAAAAACAAAAAAATCATTAAAAAATCAATATAAATAAAACTTATAATTAAAACTTCAAAAACTAAACTAATTCATATTCACAGCGGCAGTTCAATTTATCACATTTTTTCTTTTATACCTTATTATTATATTTTAAATTTTCTAGTTCTAATAGTCTTTCGTTTTTTTTCAATTTTGTTCTCAACTTCCCTAAGCCTTAACTTTTCCATCACCAGATTGTGCCGCTTTTGCTCTTTTAACTCCTCTTTCTTCAAATCATAAAGCCGGTCTTGTGATCGGCTTCATTCTCAATTATTATTGTATGAACAACTTTCTGCGTCCTTATTTTCTAAACATGACGTATTTTTTATATATAATGTGTATTGTACGGTAGACCAAAGCTATGAAATTTCTTATGGTTGATTTAAAAACATTTAGTACGCATCACTGGAGGCATCACAGTTTGTACAATAAGTATTTACCAATAAAAATAAATAGGAAACGTAACGAACAACTGTAGTTTTCTTCAGAACTTAAAACGCTTATTGCAATGAGAAATGAACCATATTCCAGATGGTAACGATTTAAAACTGCTACTTTTCACGAAATTTTTAAAGCCTCTATGAAAACTGTTAATACACAAATTAGGATTGCAAAAACTTCTTTTTATGTGGACAAATTTAGATCAGCTTTCAACTCAAAAAAGAAATGGAATGCAATTCATAACTTGGGAATTATTAATGGTAAGAACAGTACCGCAGATTCAGTTGATGTCATATACTAAACTTCAACTTTGCTAATATACCAATGCCCAATGCCAAGACTGATGTATATAGAAGCTTTTTCACGGCACAACCCTACAATATCACCAAAAGCCATACGCCGAGCAACATAATTTCAGCCGACAATATTGTCACAGATAATAATCGTCCGCCACGTTTGTTAAATTGTATACAGTTTACCCAGGAAGATATTGCTAAGTCCTTTCTTAGCATCAAATTATATTCTGTAGGACATGATGGTATCCACCCAAAATTCATTAAAATTATTCTTCCTCATATTTTACCTTGTATTACACATATTTTGAACAACATAATAACCTCGTCTTCTTACCCTTCCAATGCCCGTAATTTCTACAAATAGATATCTAGCTGTGTATAGATATCTATGGTGTAAATAATTTTAAAACCACTTTCTTACTTACGGGTTAAAGTGTAGTCTATTTTACACCAATTTTCGGTAGTTAATTCACGTGGGCCAATTTAACGTTGAAATTGACAAAATAGTGTTACGGGATAAGTAAAGATAAATGTTAGGTACGAACCCGATCAGATATCTGTTAGTAGAAATTACGGGCATAAATGGAAATTCGCTTAGATGATACCCATACCGAAAACTGATAACACATTCCGACCGATAGCAATTCTTCCGCACCGCAGGTTTTTGAAAGTCTTATACATAATCAGTTGACTAAATATTTGTACTGCAATTCAAATTTAACTGAAAGACAAACTGGGTTTAGACCAGGGCATCACTGCGTCTCTGCTTTGATTGATGTCTCTGAAGAACTAGGAAACATATAGTTGCCAAAATGATTTCGTTTCTCGTGTTACTTGATCACTCCAAAGCTTTCGACTCAGTTGATCACTCCATTTTGTGTCTTTAACTTAAATATTTGTGTTAGTTTTCAGAAACTGCATTAAAATTGATGTCCTTCTATATTAGTGGTAGATCCCAAGCGATTAAAGTTTTGCGAAATACAAATGTACTGACGAAGTACAACTTTACATAGGTTGCGAACCAAATAAAGTAATTGATTGTGTCAACAAATTAAACGATGATCGAAATAATATTTATAATTGGGCATCTACTAATGGTCTTTGTTTTAATGCAAACAAATCCAAAGCCATGATCATTTGTAAATCAATTTTTATGTCCTCGTTTATTCTGCCGATTCAAATAAACAATGCAAAACTTGAAGTAGTCAAGACAGCAAGAAATCTAGGTGTAAATCTTAACTCGGAACTCAATTGGTCTAATCATATCAATTATATATGTGGTGTTTCTTACGCAATGTTAAGAAATCTTTGGAGAACGAAATATTACACCCATATCAAAGTTAGAATGATACTCGCTAAAACGTTCCTCCTGCCAAAACTTTTAATGACCTGTGAACTCTTTTCAAACTGTGGCTTAGTATGCGAATCAAAACTGAATGTGACCCTTAACACATTTTTCACTCCGTCGGTCGTGCTCGTTGAGAACAGACTGTTTTTTTAACTCCGCATACGATTCTTTTTTTTTACATAAATTTGTTAATAATATCATTTAACAATAGTTTTAACGCTCATATAGAGTAATTTTTAATTAAAATTACTTAATATTAAAGTGAACAAAAATAACTAAAAAAAAAATATGAAAAAATACAAGAAAAAAAAATATATGTATATGGAGTAGTTAAAAACATCCCCGCAGAAACGATTTATGTTGAAGCTTCCTTAGAATAATCTTCTGAAAAATTCTTACTATAACAAACCCTAATAGAATTGTATCTCCGTCTGGCTACTTAGTGACGTCAGCCACACAAATAAATTGGTTAAAATATAAAAAATATCTCCGTACCAACTGCACTGAAAATATTGCACTTAGTACATCGGAGAATGTGGATCTTTCTATCGTAAATGTTGAGAGTTATCTAAAACTAGTTGTTCAACATTGTAGCATAACCCTAAAAAAAATTTAAAAAAAATAAAATATATTCTACAGATGTTGATCGTCTCTTGACTGTAAAAATGAGGGCTCAAAGAGAGTGGCAATTGCATAGCTCCCCTCAACTTAAAAATTTTCTAAAAGAGTGCACAAAAAGGCTAAGAAAGTAACTGCAGTCCCAAAAACAGCATCCTTTGAAAAATATCTTAAGTAACTTGTTGCAACTCCTCAATCAGACTACTCATTATGGCTTGCAGCTAGAAATCTTAAAAGACTTAAATGGAAGTTGGGCACAAAATGATTAGAAAAAGGAAATCTTTTTGTTAATCAATTGAAACCCGTATTTACCCCTCATACATCTCTCGATATTGCGGTGGATTTACCACCGGTTGATGTTAGAGCAGCTGTTCCACTAAGATTTGAGGTAAAAGAAATCGAAAAGGTTATTCATGGTTTAAGCCCCAATAAAGCCCCTGGTTTTGATAAGATCAGTAACAAAATGCTTTTGGAGCTACCCAGCATAGCAAAGAAAATTATTCTCTTAATTTTTAATGCTATTTTTTATAGTATCCTTAGTTACCATGATACCTAAACCATGAAAGGATCCCACAAAAGTTGAGTCATATAGGCCTTCAAGCTTATTGTCAAAGCTGTGATTGTCAAAATTAGCCCCAATTTTAAATGTAAATTGATTTATCCATAACCAGCAATTCGGCTTTAGAAGAGAAAACAGCACAATTGAACAAACCCATCGTATAGTAAACGCCATAAGAAAATCCTTTAAAAAAAAATTTTTTTTCCACTCTCTTCATCGATGCTTCTCAAGCTTTTGATACAGTCTGGCATTATTACCAGAAAACACACACAATCTGTTAGAAAGCTACTTAGTCGGTCGAAAGTTTATTATTAAAAAAGGTGCTTTTTTAAGTTCTCCTCAGCCAATTGACCCTCAGGGAAGCATCATGGGCCCACTGTTATACTTAATATATACCTCAGACATGCCAACAAATAACCACACCCTAACTTCAACATTTGCTGATGATATAGCTGAAGCATCTCAAATATCTCAAATATCGAACAAATTCAAAGGCGCCAAAATAAACTTCTTCGAATAATCACAGTCGCTTCCTGGTATGTTAAAAACTCAAATATTCACAAGGATCTCAATGTGCCATTAGTAAAAACTATTATTACGAAGTATTGTTATTCAATGAATAATTGTTACATAAATAGAATAAATTTAATTTAGCACGATCCAAAAAAATGTTGGAAATTTTTAAAAGGATTTATATAAAAGATCAAACTGGAAATGAAATTAAAAAAGGATTTGCAAAAAGCCAATATGCTTAACTAATACTTTTTAAACTCAGTCAAATATTTGAAGTCGGAAATTGATCAACATTCTGATGTTAACTGCCATACATTAAGAACATTAATTCAGTACAATGATAGATGTATTTTCGCAATACAACACACGATGAGATCAGTTTACTTTTAAATAATATAAAATCAAATAAAAGTGGTGGCCACGATAATATATTGCCAAAAGTACTGCTAAATAAAAAAAAATGAATTTACGCCATTTTTAGTAAATATCTTTAATAATATTATTAGCACAACATTGTATCCAGACATATTAAAAATTCATAAAGTAGTGCTCATTCCAAAATTAAAGCTATCCTGTACAGTGGAGATGTATAGACCAATTTTTTTTGGTTAGTCATCGATAATACGTTGGAAAGAGTTTTATACTAGCAGATTTCAATGTATATAAAAAATAATAATTAAATCAATGATTTCAGTATGGACTTAGAAGCGGATATGGCACAGAAGAAGCGGTTGTAAATGTTGTTGGATTAGACGAAGGTTATAGTGGCGTTGTCGGTGTATTCTTTGATTTGTCCAAAGCATTTGATCTCATAGATCATGAAATTATGATCTACTATGTACTATGGTATTTGTGGGAAAGGGATGCTGCTATTAAAAAGTTATTTAACTAATCGGAAACAGTACTTACAAATAAATTCACATAAGAGTGCAATTGGTGATGTAGAATATGGTATACCCCAAGGTAGTGTATTGGGTCCACTCTTATTCTCCATATACTTAATTGACATAAAAAATATAGATACTTTTGGTAAACTTTTTATACATGCAGATGACATTTGTTTATTATACCCATACAAATATGAATTAGTTGCTAAATTCTATGTCGAACGAGATGTAGCATTGATATCTGAGTTTATGAGAATTAATTAACTGGTTTAAAACGCAAATAAAAAAAGTGTAATCAGATTTAAACCACACAGTCCGACTAACGTCTTCAGTATACTTGTGAATGGGAAAGAAATTTTTGAAAGCTGTTCAATTAAATATCTGGGTATACATTAGGGAGATCGAACGGTAATTATTCGACCGGTTTTCCCCGGTTATTTTAGCCTTGCCCAAGTCGGTTATTTTTAAATGTCCATCTTTCCAATATCGAATTAACCGGTTATTTTGGTATAATAAACCGGTTATTTTAATATTGTTTAATTTATATACATTATACTTACTCTTGTTGTATATGTACGTAATTTAAGTATTTTTCTAATTGAATATTCGGCAAACTTAAGCTTTTTATGAAGAATATCAAAACATTATGTAACAAAATTGTAAAAACATTATAAACAATGTAAATACAAACCGCTTATAATAGCGTGTGTTCTTGTTACTTAAAACGTAAACATTAATTTGTGCGAGAGTATTCGAAATATTAAATATATTTTTATATAGAAGTTATCTCTAGGGATTTTTCGAACGGGATTTAAAAGACAAAGTTAGTTGCTTGAATTGCCCCGAAATGCTAAGTTGCAAAGGGGTTTCCACGTCACAATTTTTAAATAACCTTTCATTAGTCCACATGCTTGGCATTAGTGTGTTCCAAAATAACTTAACTCCGTTCGAAGTAGTTCTAAAGAGTCGACAAATAATACTTTACTAAAATACGCTGCCAATAATGAATCATTGGAAATATTAACCCGTTGTGTGACTGAGGACGGAATGACCGTTTATGCACTAAAAACTCTTAAGTAGTTCTAACATTCTTTCATGCTTAAAACTACAACATTCCAGCGGAATCAAGGATATGAAAAAAATTAATCAGTTTTTTTTATTAAAACACCAAGAACTAAAAAACAAAATTGAAGAAATCAAACAATCTCATGGAAGGTTTCAAATTGTGGCCGACGAATTGACAAATATTTCATATATCAATTTCTGCAACAAAATAAATTGTAACATATAATCCTGGCTAAGAGGTTTGGCTTGCAACTTTTCAAAAATATGGTTGAATTCTACTGATTAACATAGACATGCTTAAACAACAACAAATAAAAACTCATTTAAAATAAATTTGGGAGAATATCTCAAATAATAAATTTATTAAATTTTTAAATAAATTTTTTAAAACCAAAGTTTTTCTAAATTTCTACAGCTATGTTCACACCTATTAAATCTTTGATATCCTACACGTAACCACTAGTTTTCTTAAAGAATTTTTTGCTTTTGCAAATCGTTTGGCTAGAGCAAACATTATTTAACAGTTTCTAAATTACATTATATTATCCTCCAAGACAAAAAGTTTAGTAAATAAATAGAAATTGTTAAAAATAAAGCTTAAGTTTAATAAATTTACTGGTCACGCTTTTTTTTTATTTTATCTCCAAATATTTGTTAGGTCTGAACATACCTTAAGTCATATCTATGTATTTTGTTGGTTCCTTACCTTCGGGAATTGTTTTGTTTTTATTCAAATTAACTTTTTATTAGAAAAACTAATTTATTCGACTGATTTTTGTTCTCGTTGAGTAATATTTTTCTGATTAGATCAAGCCACACATATATTAAGAAAGAAGATTTTTTGCTTATACGAGAATCACGCAACATTTTCTTGGTTCAAGCCATATTTTCTGGTGATTATGTAAGTAATTCTTTCCGTGTACACTGAAGGACCAAAACTAGGTAATAATTAGACCTTTTGGTACTTTTCTTTCAAACTATTTGCTTTACATAGCTGTACATAAACTTTAAAGCCATGTTCATTAATATGAAGGCAAAATACGGTAATAATTCTTACTTCTGGTACTTTTTGTAAACACGTTTTTAAAGAATGCTTGACACAATGTATTTTATTTTTCCAAAAAATATTGCTCAAACAAATTAAAAAAATAGCTCAATTTTGTAAATAATAAGTAAATTTAGCTGTAAGTCGCTAAAAACAACCCTTTTTGAAATAAAATTATTAATATATTATAAAATTTGGCGATAATACGCTAAAATGTTTTTCCTGTAAAAATTTATTAAAAATCGCTGGATTTGACGAGAAAATAGCTAAATTGGCAGCAGTGTAGAAAGAAACACACATAGGTTCACTTTACCAGCGTTACCATTTGTCATGTTTTCCTTTTTTGAAAGTCTTTTTAGACGTAAACATGTTTACAATTTTTATAAAGATTTTTTTATATAAAATTTTTATTTTATTCAACCTTTATTTAAATTGCAATATAATTTATTAAGCTTGAGGTTTTTCTTTTTTATATAAAAAATTTTTTATAAATTTATTTCAACTCCAATATTTCGATACAGCAATGTGTATCATCGTCAGGGAACAGATTAAACAAATAAAAATAACGTTCACAAAAAAATAATGAAAAAATAATAACAATTTTCAAATAGAAAAAATTATTTACAATTAAAAAAATTTTTTAATACAAATAATCCATTACATTCTAAAAAATTTTTTAATTTCCTGTTTTGTTTTTATAAACTAAATTTCTATAGTTTTGTGCTACATTTTCCGTGTCCGATCTAAAATTAATTCTTAACAATTCTGGTACTTTAATGATTTGCAACATTTCTAGCATTAAGCGTCGCTTATAATTGTTTTCTGTGTTTAAAACTGATACATTCTCAAAGTCCGGAGAGTGATTTAAACTGGCACAGTGGGCTGTTAATGCTGTTTTTTGTGATGAAATATCCCTAAACTTTTGATTTGATTTGTGACCCGAAATTCTAGTTTTCAGTTTGTTCTTTGTCGTACCTACATATACTTTGTTGCATTGTCCATTATCATTTCCCTTACAAGGTATTTTATAAACCACATTCGACATTTCTAATTTATGTACTTTATCCTTAGTCCTAGTGAATAATTTACCAACTGTATTATATGATTTATGTGCTATTTTACATGTCCTTGTGTCGAATATTTTCGACTTTTCTAAACGTTCCGATATTTTAGGAATATATGTTAGTGATTTGTAAATCTTTGGTTCTGCAATTATATTCAAGTTGTTTGCCCTATGGTTATTGCATTGTCCTATTAAATTTGATATCAGTTCCATTGGAAAACAATTATCCCTCAAAATATCCCTAATTCTTTTTAAATTCCTGTTATGAAATTCTAAGTCACTTATTCTCAGTATTCTTTCTATTAGATTTTTTGCAGTATTAATTATAACCCTCTTTGGATGTTTTGAGAAATAGTTTATAATTCTACCAGAAGAAGTTGGCTTTTGGTACCAATCCATTAATAATTTATCCCTTTTTCTTATTAACAAAGTATCTAAATATGGAAGTTTTAAGTTACACTCTTTCTCAATAGTAAACCTTATGTCCGGATGAAATGAGTTAAAAGTTTCTAAAACATTTTCTATTTCCGATTCTTCAATAATGCAAAATAAATCATCAACATATTTTGTCATAACTTTTGGTTTAATAGTCAATTTTGCAATACAAGTATCTAATAATTTCTCCATAACTATATCCGCTATAATTGGTGATGCTGGGGATCCCATTGGAAGTCCCTTTTGTTGGACATATATGTTATTCTCCAATTGAAAGTATCTATTATCTATTATACAGAATCTAAGAATACGTAAAAACAGTTCCCTTTCAATTTTCGTAAATTCCTTAATTATATTCCATTTTTCCTCTATTATATCTATAGCAAGATCTATTGGTATACTCGGAAATAATGAAATCACGTCGAAAGAAACCAATTTTTCATTGTTAAATAACCTAACATGTCTTATTTTATCCTTAAATTGAAGAGAATCCTTTACATTATATTTAGAATTTATTGTTACATTCTTAAGAATTGTTGTAATATATTTACAAAGGTCATATGATGGAGAATTAATACTTGAGCAAATAGGTCGTAATGGATAGTCTCTCTTATGAATTTTAGGAACTCCATACAATCTTGGAGCAATTGCCACGTTTATTTTTAGTCTGTTCCTCTCCGTAGATGTGATTATGTTCTTATTGAAAAGTTCCTGAATAATATCATTATTCATCTTTTGTAATTTGTTTGTGGGATCCTTATTTAATTTCCTATATGTCAAATTGTCCTGCACAATACTATTAATCCTCATATCATAATCACATTTGTCCATAGCTACTGTAGTATTACCCTTATCGGCATTTAAAATAAGAATGTCATTATTAAGTTTTAAAAATTTTTTCGTATCTCTTACTTTTTCCAGAATGAATTTGTCTCTATTATTCAGTCTTATTCCATTAATATAATTATCAACATTTGTTGTAAATTTCATTCTGGCCCTTTCCTGTTCTTCTTTACTACTTAATGTCTGTACTAAGTCTTCTCCCTCAGCTATAATTTTCAAAGTCGGAAATTGATCCCTTTTAATTGGAAGTGAATGTTTATGTCCTAATGAAAGAACCCACTGTGTGTCTATTGGAATATTAACACTAGATTTGTTTACAAACCATTTTTTTTTTAATCTTATTCCTAATTCCTTCCTTTGTATATTCCTAAGTTCTTCAAACTTTTTCCTATGTCTATGCTTGACCCTTTTATTGAAATTTGTTGCCAATTTATCTTCGTGTTCCAAAAAGTTTTCAATCTCCTCTTCATTAAAAAATATTCTTAAATTATTTACAGTCATCATTAATTCATTTTGAATGTCCTTCATCGATTCATGCTTCTGTTTGATTGTTAAGCCTAAAATTTTATTATGTAATTCTTCCCTATAGTTGGATATTCTTCGTGATATTCTCCATTGAGATGATTGAAGATGCTCATTTTCATGGAAAATATTAAATATATTTTTAGTAGAATTTCGTATAAATTTTGGTATGATACCTACATTTCTGCAACGAATCAAAAAGGTAATTGTAGCCTTAGTTTTTATTAACTTATCCCTAACAGTCTTGTATCTGTTAATAATTCTTCTCACTTCCTGGCTTCTCTTAAGATAGTTATAATTGATTCTTGATGTGCTCTTCATTTTGTATAAAATTTTTATTTTATTCAACCTTTATTTAAATTGCAATATAATTTATTAAGCTTGAGGTTTTTCTTTTTTATATAAAAAATTTTTTATAAATTTATTTCAACTCCAATATTTCGATACAGCAATGTGTATCATCGTCAGGGAACAGATTAAACAAATAAAAATAACGTTCACAAAAAAAATAATGAAAAAATAATAACAATTTTCAAATAGAAAAAATTATTTACAATTAAAAAAATTTTTTAATACAAATAATCCATTACATTCTAAAAAATTTTTTAATTTCCTGTTTTGTTTTTATAAACTAAATTTCTATAGTTTTGTGCTACATTTTCCGTGTCCGATCTAAAATTAATTCTTAACAATTCTGGTACTTTAATGATTTGCAACATTTCTAGCATTAAGCGTCGCTTATAATTGTTTTCTGTGTTTAAAACTGATACATTCTCAAAGTCCGGAGAGTGATTTAAACTGGCACAGTGGGCTGTTAATGCTGTTTTTTGTGATGAAATATCCCTAAACTTTTGATTTGATTTGTGACCCGAAATTCTAGTTTTCAGTTTGTTCTTTGTCGTACCTACATATACTTTGTTGCATTGTCCATTATCATTTCCCTTACAAGGTATTTTATAAACCACATTCGACATTTCTAATTTATGTACTTTATCCTTAGTCCTAGTGAATAATTTACCAACTGTATTATATGATTTATGTGCTATTTTACATGTCCTTGTGTCGAATATTTTCGACTTTTCTAAACGTTCCGATATTTTAGGAATATATGTTAGTGATTTGTAAATCTTTGGTTCTGCAATTATATTCAAGTTGTTTGCCCTATGGTTATTGCATTGTCCTATTAAATTTGATATCAGTTCCATTGGAAAACAATTATCCCTCAAAATATCCCTAATTCTTTTTAAATTCCTGTTATGAAATTCTAAGTCACTTATTCTCAGTATTCTTTCTATAAGATTTTTTGCAGTATTAATTATAACCCTCTTTGGATGTTTTGAGAAATAGTTTATAATTCTACCAGAAGAAGTTGGCTTTTGGTACCAATCCATTAATAATTTATCCCTTTTTCTTATTAACAAAGTATATATAATCTAATATATATAATCTAAAATTGAATGAAAACATCAAGTGAAACTTTTATGCAACAAAGCAATCTTAGATTATATCTGTCCCTTATTACTGTAACGTTGTTTAATTTTGTTTACTCCATCAATAATTCATACCTTAATGATTCCAAATATATGCTTTTATGTGTTGAAGTTTCTAAAGATGGTGAAATCGGCTTTCGAGTTCACTGTTCAAAGTCTTATGTTGAATTATATAATATTCTGTTCAAAAGTTCGATTTTGATAACGGCCTTCTGAAACACGTTGTTGTTTTACTTCTTACTATTTTAAGCGCGTTTTATTCTATAATGAATTTTGGCTCTAAAAATTCTTTATAATATTTTATTATTAATAAAAAATGTACCAAGGGTTTTCTTATACACCTGTTACATACTCTTCATCTCGGAAACCAATTATAATTTTGTTTTCCTGTCTTCGCCATAATCTTAGATATAAACTGGGAGAGGGAAATCTTAAAAGAAAATAACCCTAAAAAACTGTATTTAGTGCATTAAAATTGCTAAAATATTAAATTTTTATATATATTTCACCATTTTTGGCCCATAGCCAAAAATGTTTAAGTCATCGAGTTCAAACTCGTTCTCGTGTGGAATTTCTCGCGGTACTTATCGTAACCAACGAACCCCTTTTTGCGTTTTGATAGTTTTTATGTTATTTTTCTCATGTCTAAATCTCGGAAAACAATTATTTTCGCCACAATTGTAGATATAGACTATTAGAAAAAAAGTAGAACAAAATAATCCGAAAAAATTCATCTAATGCATCAAAATTGCTAAAATATCGAAAAATGTTAATTTATTTATCTTTTTGCACAATTTTTGGCCCGTAGCTGCCAAACGGAACTCTTTAGAAAAAATATTCCTTTTACTCTAATTCATAATTCCTCATATATAATTACTGGAAAATGCATTTTTTCACATTTTCCAGTTGTATTTTTTTATCGGAAATTCTTGAAATTTATGAAATGGAATGTTGCAAAAAACGTAAATTAATCAATATTAATTTTTCACACATATTTCGAATTTTCGATGTTAATACAGCTGAAAAAGTTAAAAAAAAAATGATGATGTTCTAAAAAATTTTGAATTATAATATAAAAATAACTTATTCTGAATATTATTTTACTAAATTGTCCACAATTTGGCCGCTGCGGGCCAAAAATGTTGAAAAAAGAAATTAATATTAATGAAAATTTTTCGACATTTTAGCAATTCTATGGCACTAGTAGCTGCAGCTTTTTCGCGTCCAATTTTTCGTTACACAATTTTTGTCTCCTCGTCTAAAGCTGCAATTATAAAAACAAAATTGTAATGGGTTTCCGAAAAAAATTGCGTTTTTTCGAAAAAATCAAGTTTTATCCAAAATGTTTAATAGGCCATAAAATCAGATCGGCAGCTAAACTAGGAAACCCAAATAGGGGTTTGTTAGCTTGTATTTTATGTGTTGCATAGTGTAATTATTTTAATAAAAGTAAATCTATTTTCATATCTTCAGTTCTATGATGGCTTTTTACTAAAATAAAAAAAAAATCTATTTTACCCTTTTTAGCTCTTTTCTCTTAAGAAATCTTATATAAATGACATTAATTGTGTGTTGAACTTGAAACACTTCTTTAAGGTTTCCGTAACATTGTTTCGAAAAAAAAATTTTATTTTTAAAAAAGTTCCAAGTTTACCAAACTTTACCCGTTTTGTCCGTACCGTTAAATAAAGCCGTAATTGTGTAAAGCGCACCCCATTGGCAAAAATTTCATTGAAAGCAAAAACAAAGTCAAAAAAATTTTATAATTTTGTTGTTGCTTTCTTCAGAAATTCATATTGTTTTGTATTTAACAACAACAAAATATTTTTGACTTTGTTTTTGCTTTCAATGACATTTTTGGCATTGCGTTGCACTCTACACAATTAGGCCCTAAGAAAAAACTACGTCGTAATTCTACTTCATACGCCGGTTGCGTCCGTATTGCCATAGAAAAAGAATTATGTTGTTGTTTATTTGTTTGGCTTAAGGTCATAAAAAATTATAAAATAAAAAAAAAATTTTTCCAATTTTTTTATATTTTTAATTTTGTATTTTACACATAATTATATACATAAAGAAGGAACTCCACTTAGGCCAATTTGTTCATCCGTTAATTCACCGGCATATGGTTTATGCAAATATATGGTAGACATACTAAAAAATCTTACGAAAGAATCGAAATACAATGTGAAAGACTGCAATTTTTTGCAAAATGTCTGTTTTTGTAAGTCTTAAAGCAATGCTGCACAGCATCTGGAAATAAACCAAGTGAAATTTATTAGTATAAATAAAATATAAAAAGTCTAAACAATCTTACCGAAAACTGCATCATGAGGCGATTTAAATTCCTTGAACCCTCTTTTTCCATTAACGCCATCATAATTTAGGGCCACGTAAACTTCTGTGCCCAATATGCGGTCGAAATTTTTTTCCAGGCCTCCTGGTCTCAACATGTTTTTTATTTTTGCGATCTAAAGGAATGTAGTACATATAAGTATATTATTAAGTTTACAGATTAATAAATTAATTTTTTCCAAGCTTACATATGAATCAGGATCTTGGCAAATAAGATTATTTATCCGTTCCATTTCCTCCACCTTTCAGTTGCACTATCAACTTTAAGGTAACATCTGTATAGTGATACACATTTCTTGTTTTTTTTTCTAAAGCCGCTATAACGGAATTTTTTGTGTCTTTGCATTTATGTGCATAACTCGTCACTTACATTCTAATCGGAGTTTTAATTAGCAGAAATATAATTCATAAATTTTTTTAACATAAACACACTAACTAACACTCCGCTTATATTGTAATCGAAGTTATAATTAGTAGGTGATATTAATTAGATTACACATATATAACATTATAAGTCATTAAATCGCTCGCTTAGAATGTTATACTAATGTCATCGATTATAATCTTGGTACTTAGTTCCATTTACCGCTGGGATGTTAAGCTGTTAGGACGTATCAACTTGTTTGTAATTTTTTTAATTTTTACAGTGTTTTTAATGTATGTATTGATAGATGTTTTATGTTATAAAATTTAAACATTAAATATATGTGTATTTTGTAGCCCCTGAAGATGACCATCGATGTATGGTCGAAATATCGGATGAAAAATAAAATACAAAATTAAAAATATAAAAAAATTGGAAAAATTTTTTTTATTTTATAATTTTTTATGACCTTAAGCCAAACAAATAAACAACAACATAGATAATCGACACAGGTCAACAATAAATATTGAACAATTTAAAATTTATATTAAATTATTTTTGTGTTTTCAAATTAAATATGAAGGAAAAAATAAACAAAAATGTTAATAAATTTGGGTTTTTTAAAGATTATTTTCAAAAGAAAACTCGATATGTTTACGACGGAAATGTAGATCGTGTTTTAAGAAATGTACGGCCGTACATCCTACGTTCTTATTTGTTTGCTGCCTTTATCATAAATAACATAGGTTTCAATTTTAAGCAAAATTGTTTAAAAAAAATGTTTACAAAAAGTACACAAAGTAGGGCTTTTAACCCGGTTTTGTCGACTTTTCTTTTCTCCTAAACCTTTTCGTAGCAATTACAAACAAACACGCAGAGGAAAGTATCCAATTTATCCAATTAGGCGTTTTTAAGTTTCAAGCAATCAAACAAACAACAAAAAATGATATAAGAAAATTAAATTAAAAAAAATATATTTTTCTTTTAAAAAAAATAGTTTACAAGAAACTATTTATTTAAAAAAAAACAAGAAACTATTTATTTTAAAAATAAAAACATAAAATAAAATTCATATAAGCAGATCTTTAATATAACATAAAACGCTGTTCAACAATAGTGTTTTAATCCAAAATTTCTTTTTGGTATAGATTTGGTAACGACAAAATTTAATAACTTTTTTAAATATGGAAAAACTTCAGACCCATCGCAACATCTTTCTTTGAATACGCAAAAATTTCTAAAATTTTGCACTTTCCATTAATAATGTTCCTAATGTATCAACAACATTGGTCATCATACAATTTATTTGGCAAGAAGTCAACATTTGATAAACACAAGAAATAATAACAGTATTTTTGTAGCCAGGTGCAGGTTAGAAATTACCAAACAACATATAGAGTACATTGGTAGTCATGAGTTTAACGATTTGTGATATTTTTAAAAACTGAAAATAGAATTTAAAATTTTTAAAGATATTTAAAAAATTTTTTATTGCAACATGTGGAAGAATTTGCAACATGATGAAATCTACTTATTATTTATTAATTCGTTTTTCTAACTAAATTTAATTCTAATTTTTATGCAATTACGTTTGATTATTTAATTACTCAAGAATTATTTAGTTTTTTTTTTTTTGTCAACTTGCTTCAACAATGCCTTTTAGGCGCTGAAGTTCAAAATTGTAAAATTGTTATGAGTTATGAGAAAATAAAATATAATACATGCAGTAAAACATTTAAAAAGGATTAGAAACTCCATTCGTTACCTTAGCCTTATATCAGTTAGACATTCTTACGTCTCTACAATTCGTCTGTGGAACCAACTACCTACCTATATTGAAATCATTAAAAATGCAAACAGTTTCATATATGCCATTTTTACACATTTTTGTTAAAAACGTTTTTTTTTTCTTAATAATTTTTATTATTAAAAATTTTTAAGATTAAATTTATAAATCTTTAACTTAATTTTCGTTAATACTCATTTTTATATCGTTACCTTAATATAAAAAGGCCCCAACTCATTATTTTTGGAAATCCGTTTTTTTATTGATTATTGTAGAATGGTTGCTAATACACATTCTATTAAAATTTCAAGCAAATTAGATTAAAAATAAAGAAGTTATAAGCAGAATACAAAAAGCCCTAACTCATACACACAATTTTTCTAAAGAAAAAAAGGCCTAACTCATACACACAATTTTTCGAAAGAAATACATATTATGTATTTCAATCTGAATTCCTCGTTTAATTTTAATAAAGATGTTTTTTGACAATGGTTGTGTAGCTATATTATTTCAGCTTTTATTAAGTTTTTTCCTTCTCCTGTAAAAAGTGTTTTGATGAGTTGGGGCCTTTTTATATTAAGGTAACGATATATGTTTATTTATTTGTATTAATTATTATTTATTTATATATTTTATTTTATTTCTTTGTATTTTATTGCGCCACAAATGTAAGTTAAGGTTTTTTAAGTTTAAACCTTTAAAAAAAAAACAAATATTTCTTTTATTTCACTTGGTCATTACGACCACACTTTATTAAATCATAAAAAGAACTAACTTAAACTTTTACAATGTTTTTACTTATATTAAACTAAATGTTCTAAATAACGTGTGGCGTGATTCGATTCCTATTAATTTAGTCGCAGACGCTTGCATTGCATTATTTGTCATTTAGTGCAAACGCGCGCTCCAGTTATTGCAATCATTTCTTATTGCAATCATTTCATAAGAATTGGATCATGCCACCTTTGTTTATTATAACTTATTGCAATCATTTCTTAAGAATTGGATCATGCCACCTTTGTTTATTACCAGGCCGGAAGCGTGAGTAAAGAAAAATGGGTTGTTAACTTTGGGGGAGTTAACTCTTCCCCTCTTAAGTCGATTGTCCCCAATCGAGCGTTTCACTGTGTTGTTGTAATCTGCAGAAATGGCCCAGACTTTGTGTTTTGAACATATTCTGTTGGTTCGGATACAATGTATGATATTTGTCTAGACTTAATGATACAAGCAAAAATTATTGTTAGGGTAATAATAGAAATTATAATTGATATATCCGAACTTAGGCTAAATACATGCATTTCTTTATTCTTATCAACTAATATTCGAATGTTGTCCTCATATTTCATCTGTAAGGTTTCAATTTTCAAATCAAATTCTGTTACATTTTTATTTTCTTTGATTTTCGTAATTAAATTTGGCAAAACAAGTGTTTCATACATTTTTAAGTTAACATTTGTATAGGTTTTATTTAAAACATTAATTTTACAATTTTCAAATTTAATAAGGAATGTTCCTTTTTGCATTACTTTCAATTTACTACAATCATGGGTTATGTTCCCTTTGAAGTTTTTAAATATGATTATTCCTTGAACCATTTCTACTACTTCAGATTTTTCTGAAATTTCTAAATTACATTGAGCTTCTTTAAATCGTAAAATGTTTTTAATACACTTATTATCTAACACAGTACAACACATGATTTGCCAACTCAATTCTGTGAACTGTATGTGAAATTAGACCCAAAAAGAAGAATTTCTGCATCATTCGTTTTGTCTTCTTACCTGCGATTTGAAGTTAGTATCGATTTGAAGTTAGTACTATCGTATAGGGGAATTTATCACGTTTTAGGCCCTGTTGTTTGACATAGCTCGACAACCCCTAGCCCAATTTAGTTGAAATAAATTTTAAAAAATTAAGAATTACAATTCCCTTAATCTGTTCATATATTGTTTTCCTATACAAGTAACACTTTCGAAGTTAAAAATGAATGTATGAAGGGAAAAAATTATTTTTTGCCTAAAAAATTTAAATTTTTTTTTTAAAAATACATAAAAAATCCAAAATGGAAAAAAGTTTCAAGTCTAGTTATTTTTTCGCAAAGTCACATAACCTATGAGCAAAATGAGACAAAGATCATAAAAATCGATGCACGCGTTTCGCTTTTATTCGCAATTGAGTAAAGGTATGAATTTCAAAAATCAGTTATAGCCACCACCCTTAAAATAAAAATAAAAATAAAAATATAAATTAAAAAATTATCATGCAAAAAAAAACTTTATTTATAAAAACTTAATGAAAATAAAATAATATGCAATTAATACGCAATTATAATATGCATAAAAACAAAATTTAGAACATTTTTTCAATTATTGGCAATATCCATCCTTGTAGAAGTTGACGCTTGTGGTTCTGATGATCTTGTTTTCTTCGTAGGTTGTTCATATTCATGGTCTGAGTCTGTATCGTCATCCGAGATACACATACTATTCAAGGGCGTGTTTCTTTCACTGTGTCCACCAATTTCAATGTCTTCATCTTCGGTGCTTTCTTCAAACTGCATAATTGTGGAACTCCACCAATAAACCTCCGCAAGCAATGCATCCAATTTTTTGCTTTTGAACCGCTTTTCAAATGGCATGGTCACCTGGTGGAACCTCTCTCCTTGTTCGTCTGATTCCTGAGGTGATTGTGCCAAAAAAGTATCGAGGTGGTGGTGCAAGAAATGCAATTTCAGCGTCATGGATGCACCGATTTTTTCGAAATAAAACAGCAACCTGTCCACTCGTTGCTGTATCTCTTCTCGCTGGACACGGTTCTTTCCTAGAACGCCTTCTATTACTTCTTTCAATGCGTTCCATGCATGTTGGTGGTCGTGATGCTCTGAAAGCAAATGTGTGAAAGAATCACTTTTGATCAATTTCCGAATATCAGGTCCATTGAGAATACCTGTTTTAAATACATAAGAAAAACGAAAAAATTATTGGTAATGCGAATGTATAGAAATTAACAAATTTAGATATGACAATATTGAAATACATAGTACGATATGTACCGTTTTTAATTTTCTCATCACTGAGTTTCGGAAAGATGGATTTCAAACAGTCAAAGGCGCCGTTAACTTTTTTGACCACCACTTCAACGAATTTCCCAGCTATTCCCAGTTTCATGTGGAGCGGTGGCAACAAAATATCATCCAGGTCCTTTATCATAGGTTCATTGCGTAATTTTAATTGTTTGTTGAGCTCGGGAGTTCTTCCTTTCCAATCTTTACATTGATATTGATTTCCTTTGTATCGTGAATCCCAATTACAAAGGAAGCAGAAGTATTTTGGATATCCGCCCTTTTCTATAATCCCTTGTAGTATGTTGACCACCTTCAGATCGCAACAAATGTTCCATTTGTGTTCATCGTATTTGATTTTCTTCAAAATTTCGCCCAATGCTTCATACGTTTCCTTCATAGTTGTGCTGAATCCCAATGGAATGCATGGTTTTTTATTTTTTTTGTGCAGCAGCAGCACAGCCTTCAAACTAGTAACTGAACCATCGATGAATAAACGCCAGTCGCCAGCGATATAATCCATTCCCAATTTTTTCACTAAACCTGGGATATCATGGCAGTACGTGAACGTATTTGCTTCGTCAACGGAATAAAATTTCTGAAAATCAGCTTGGCGTTGTCGGTATGATGTTGCGCTGACATTTTGCTGTGTGAGTTTTCTTCTCTTCAAAAATGATGTCAGCCATTCAGAGTCGTGTTGTGATAGTCCCAGCTTGGCCACAATGTAATCCATTTCGATTTGTGGTAGCGGTTGTGGTGCACTATTTTCAATATCGGGTATCCAATCAGCATCATCCAAATCGGTCGGATTGGTGAAAACGGTTTCGGCTAGCAGGGACACAGTATCCGCACTCGGAGGTTTAGGTGCATCGGTATCAGCAGGGCGTTGTACTGGAAGTGTGGCAGTAAATGCAGCAGTGTATACTTTTGTTTTCAATTGTTGTCTGTTTAATCCAGGACGAAAATTTATGCATGCATAGCACCTGGATTCATCATGTCCAGTTGTGTCTTCCACCCAAATTACTGGCTTCATAAAAGATAACTTTCTACTTTTGCCGTGAATCCATTTTAGAAGGGTAGTATAACAACTGTTGCACACTGTGTTCGGCGTAAAATTTGCACCACTTAAATCTGCTTCATCGAAATAATTACAATACGAGGTTTTGAATTGCTCAGTAAACAAATTTTTTCGATCTTTTTTCTGTATTTTTCGGACGATATGACCACAAACGTAACAATATTCATCCAAATATGGGCACTTGTTGTTTTCCATATTGATATATTTTATGTTTTGTTGTTATTCACTTTTAAAAAACTGGAGAAAAATCACTTTTACTGTTCGCGTTCGTCGGCACTGGCTGAATGCCAAAAATCGATCAATGCACACCTATAAATACTACGTATTTTTGAATATTTTACTGCCAGGTACTTATAAATGGGCGCATATTTTAAGGGCGGCTGGCTATATACCTGATTCAGCACTTGTACGTTTCAAACTGTGCAAAACTTTCCAAATAATGACCACCCTTAAATGTGGGTGCAATTTCTGTAAAAAAATCATATAGGTAGCCACCGGAAAAACCCAAATAATAAAAAGGTCCACTTTCCGTTTAATTGTCCACGCACATTTATTACCGCAATCATAAAAATCAAATAACCTTTTGTTTATTCCTTTTTTTTTAATTCTCAGAATCATGAAAAAGGTGTCAATGTTTTCTCCAAATAATGTTGTGCATATCTCGAGCAAATTTTTGAAATTCATACATTTACTCAATTGCGAATAAAAGCGAAACGCGTGCATCGATTTTTATGATCTTTGTCTCATTTTGCTCATAGGTTATGTGACTTTGCGAAAAAATAACTAGACTTGAAACTTTTTGCCATTTTGGATTTTTTATGTATTTTTAAAAAAAAAATTTAAATTTTTAGGCAAAAAATAATTTTTTCCCTTCATACATTCATTTTTAACTTCGAAAGTGTTACTTGTATAGGAAAACAATATATGAACAGATTAAGGGAATTGTAATTCTTAATTTTTTAAAATTTATTTCAACTAAATTGGGCTAGGGGTTGTCGAGCTATGTCAAACAACAGGGCCTAAAACGTGATAAATTCCCATGTCGTTAATATGATTTGTTAAAAGTACTATATCATTGTTTAGGCTGTATGTCTGTTCGATAAATTGAACTTCGTCTTCCAACGTTTTGATTCTATTTTGAGTCTCGCTTTTAAATACATTAATATACCTGCTTATTATGGATTGTTGTTTGTTTATATGTTTCGTAATATTGCCAATTTGTTCAGTCATAAAGTTATTTATATGCGTTAATTTGCCTACCGTACTGTTAATCGTTTGTTCATTGTCGTTTATTCTGTTTATCGCGTCCCTTATTTCTAGTTCATCGTCACTGTCCATGGAACCTGCAATATATTTTAGGCCCTTTCCTAGTACGTTAATGAGTTCTCGTTTTGATTTGGAGTGGATATGTAAGTTATCTATTTTTGCTTTTAGTAAAATGAAATTTTTGTTTATTGTGTTTAAAAGTTGTTTGTCCTCAAATGTAATGGTTTTTAGTGCGCTTAGGTTGTCTGAAAGTAAAGTTACTGTTTCTTCGTACGCCGTCAGATTTATAAAATGTAGGACTTTATCGTAGTGTCCAATTACCTTTAATTCCCCTGTCTTAATAGGTATGTAGCCATTGTTGTTGGTTAGGTCCTGTACGTCGAGGTGCTGTGCAGTTACTGCCATTACAAATGTCAAAATTGAAAAATTTAACATTTTCTGTCCTGTAAAGGAAAGTTAAAAGAGAAAAGATTTATTTGCAATGGAATTTGTATGTATTAGATTTTTTTTTTTTTTTTTTTTTTTTTTTTTTTTTTTTTTAGACCTCATCAGGACTGTTTAATATTAGTTTTGTGAACAATTCTTCCTGACTTAGTTTTTACTGTCGTATTATAGTTTTGAGCTACTATTTCTTTTCTAAATTTTGCGGATAACTTGTTTCCTATCCTTTTATTTATTTTGACGAATATTTCCTCTCCCTCTATATATTCCCTTGGGGCTGATCTATTTCTATTGTGGTATTCCAGATCAGTTTTTTGTTTTTCCAGGATTTTTTTCATTGTTTCCTCTCTGTCCTTTGCTAGCAATGTTGGGTCGCTACTCACTCTTCTGCCGAAAAACACCTCCATAGGTCTCTTGCCTGTGACTGAGTGAACCGAGTAGTTATATTCCTTTACGGAATTTTCTAGTAACTCCTGAAACGATCGGAGTGTTTGTTCCCTTTTAATACAACGCATAATCTCCTGTAGCGTTGAATGGAAGCGCTCAACTTGTCCGTTGGAGCAGCTTGTATACGGTGCTGTTTTGAAAATTTCTATACGGAATTCATTTTCAATCATGAACTTGATAGACTCTGAAGAAAATTACTTTTCGTTATCCATGACTAATGTTTCAGGGAAAAATGAATGTCTCTTAATGGTTGTCGTATATCTTCTGCAGCTCTTGATTTAATGGATTTCGCCATAGCGTACTTAGAGAACTTATCAATAGCTGTAAGTATCAATTCTTTTCCGATCATCAAAATGTCTAGATGTACTAGTTGACCAGGATATTTCGGTATGGGGGTTGGTTGAATTTGAGGCTTCATTGGGTGCCTATCATATTTATTTTCCTTGCAAATTAGGCACCTTTTTATTACACTCTTTATCTTTTTTGCCATGGAAGGAAAGTAGTATCTTTCCAGAATTTGAGTTCTATTCTCCTTACAATTCCTATGAGCTCTATTATGAATGTTCACTATGATGCTTTCCTGCTCTTCCTCACTAGTTATATCATCCACCTGAACTTGGGTGAATCTTATTTTATATTTGTCAAAATGTAATGGGTAGAGCTTCTGTATTTTTCCCATAATATGTTCTTCGGTTTTAATGCAATTAATAACCGACGGATTTAGATATCTCTTCAAAATCTATATCAATTTTTGTTCACTATATTCTTGTTGCGTAATAACATGCCGGTGGTATGTGGGGAAAACTATTTTAAAATGGTATGATGACATTAAGTCTCTGTTTAAGAATATTTGGTTTTTAAAGGCATTTATTGGTGACTCCACACTATATATTAGATTATGCGATGAACTTTCATCCGAATGCGTGGCTACCGATAATGTATATAGCTCTGGTTTCGCTATCCTAGATAAAGCATCAGCTACTACATTTATCTTCCCTGGTTTGTAGAACATTTCATAATTATACTCTTCGAGTATTGCCTTCCACCTCTTCATTTTACTATTATTATTTTTGTTGCTTAATGCATAGGTCAACAGTTGGTGGTCTGTGAATATTTTAACCTTGGCTGACCCATACAAGTAGTTTCTAAACGCGTTCAAGGCCCATACTGTGGCCAACATTTCCTTCTCGTTAGCGGCATAGTGTTCTTCCGCTCTACTTAACATTCTGGAAATAAAGGAGATGGGTCTATCATCTTGTGACAAAACCGCACCAATAGCAAAGTTCGAGGCATCTGTTACCAGCTCGAAATCTTTACTGAAATCCGGATAAGCGAGTACAACATCCTCGGAAGTAAGCGAGTTTTTAATTTTGATAAAGGACTCTTTCGCTTCCTCGTCTAAATGTATCTTCAGTTTTGCAGATTTATTTTTGGACGTACGTCCTCCTTCCCCTCTTAGAAGGGATGTCAGGGGTTTTGCAAGCTTAGAGTAATCTTTAATAAATTGTCGATAGTAACCTGACATGCCGAGAAAACTACGTAGTTCTTTAAGATTTTGTGGCTCTGGAAAAGTTTCTATAGCTTTAACTTTTGCTGAATTAGTTTTTATACCATGAGGTGTAATGGTGTACCCTAAAAACTCAACTTCTTTTTTGAAAAAGTTGCATTTGTCTAGTTGCACCTTCATATTGGATTCTTCTAATGCTTCAAAGATGTGGCTTAAATGCTCGAAATGCTCCTTTTCCGTTTTACTAAAGATAATGATATCGTCTATGTAGACATAGCAACATCTTCCTATATATTCTCGTAGGATATCATCAAGTGCGCGTTGAAAAATTGATGGCGCATTCTTTAGCCCGAAAGGTAAACTCGTATTTACCGTTGTTTATACTAAATGCAGTTTTTTCGGTATCTGATTTTTTTAATGGGATCTGATGGAACCCACTTTTCAAATCAAGCACAGAAAAAAAATTACTGCTGCCTAGCTGAGAGATAACCTCTGAAATCTCCGGGATTGGGTATTTATCAGGTATTGTTATTGTATTCAACTTCCTGTAATCTATGACCATCCTGTATTGCTTGTTACCAGCTGAGTCCGGCTTTTTCGGAACTATCCATACAGGAGAATTAAATGGTGATCGAGATGGTTTTATTATACCATCTTCCAGAAGTTTTTCTACTTGACGCTCCACTTCGGCTTTAAGCGAAGCGGGGTAAGGGTAAAACTTAGTGTACACAGGAGAGTTTGTTGTGGTTCTAATTTCGCCCACTACTTTAGTTGTATACGTAAGCTTTTCTTTAGGTTCGGCAAAAAGCTTAGAGTACGTATTTACTATTTTTTTCATTCCCTCCTTTTGCTCAGTTGACAAATTTTCTTCATCAATTTTTATTGCATTTACGCACTGTGTCGGTAGCTGCTTTAGACTTACTTTGAAGCCATTTTTTAGTGTCATAATATTTTCGCTGGTAAAAATAACTGCTCCTATTTCCCTAAGCGTATCGTTCCCTAAGATGCCGTCAAATGTTTCTAAAGAGGGCATTAGATAAAATTTTATATTATCCTCCAATTCGAAGAGTTTGGCGAATGTGTGTTCACTTATTTTTATATCCCCTACAATTGATCTTGCAAAAAATGGGCTTTTATTTGGTATACGTTTTTTTGCTAATTCGGGTTTAACATAATTTTTACCTGAACCCGTGTCTACTAAAAATTTTAAAATACTTCCGCTCTCCGTTTTAACCTCGAAATATGGCAACGAAGAGCTAATCATGCTAAAAAATGTATGTCGGTTGGTTCACCGAACTGCTTATCTTCATCCCTACCTTGTTTGTTCTTTGTTGAGGATGTATTGATGAGAAACGTCCTTTGGTTTTTGTTCTGTTGTTGGTATCCGAATTGTTGTGTTCTTTTCCCAAAGTGCTGATCTTGATTCGGCCTATTCATGTAGTTTATTCTACGAGAATGTATACTTGGGTCCACGTCCATTGGCTCTGGCCGTGGTTGTGGCTTGGGTGGCCGAGGTGGCATTGCATTATTCTGATGCCCTTGGTTGGAAAATTGTTGTCTTGGTTGGTTTACTCGCGGAATATGTGCTATTTCGGGATAAAAAGGACGTCTTGATTGTGCTGCGTTTCCTTTCTGCGCAGATTGATATCTTCTTGAAATATGCGCATGCGATGTACGCAAGTTTTGGTTCTCTAGTTTGAGACAGAGATGTAAGGCTTGAGGAAGATCTGCCGGTTCCTTTATACCTAAAAGTTTAGGTAGGTCACCGTTTAATCCTCTAATAAACGTGTCCAATGCCTTGTTTCTATAGGATTGGGTCAGCATGTGCAAAGATTCATTACCCATGTCCATGCATCCTATCTTATTCAACATAAGTGACAAATGAGTGTATACTTGTTGATAGTATTCTTGGATTGATCTATTTCCTTGCACTATTGTGGTCATTTGATATTCTAGGGTTGATAGGTCTCGTTTGTCGGCGTAATGTGTTGTCAGGCATCTAGCTATTGATGGCCAGTCGAGTGGTGTATTGTATGACTCTAGTGCCATGTCCGCGTTACCTACTATTTTGTTTCTAATTACGCTAAGTATACCGTAATACTTAGGGGAACCTTTTAAATGCTCGTAAATGTTTAATATTCTATCTACACTCTTTTTCCAGGAATTAAATTCCCCTGGATGACCTGAAAATTCTTTGAGACATTTCACTACGTCCGGTATCCTATCAAGGTCGCCTAAGTTTGCCCTATGCCTATCTTCTATTACTTGATCCGCTACATTACAAAGATTAGCGTCAGGGTTTAGGGTTGCTTGCACAACCTGTGGTCCTTCGCGTGTCACAACATCTAACGCTATGTTCGATATAAGGGACCTTAAGTCGTCTAAACTTAATTGCGCGTTAGGAGTACCTCGAGGAATGTTTTGGGTTTCTGAGTTAAGGACAGGAGGTCTTGCCAGGTTATTTGGATTTGCCATATTTAACTAATTTTGTTTTAATCACTTTAGCGTTAAAAATTATAAAAAAATTTTGTTAAGAGATTTTTTTGTTTCTTTTATTTGCTTAAGATAAAATCTTATTTTAAATTTAAAATCTACCTTAATTATCTGCTGGACTTCTTTGCTTTTGTTGCTGTTGCAATGTTGTAGTATTCTTTTCCTGTTGCAATGTGGTGGTATTCTTTTCCTGTTGTTGCTGTTGCAATGTGGTGGTATTCTTTTCCCTTTTTTTCTTTACAGTTTTTACTCTTTAATTCTTTTCGAAAAAAAATTTTTTCTCTTCAGAGTTTTAACTTCGCAGTTTTTATTCTTTAATTTTTTCGGAAAAATTTTTTCTTCAGAGTTTTAACTTCACAGTTTTTATTCTTTAATTTTTTCGGAAAAATTTTTTCTTCAGCGTTTTAACTTCATAGTTTTTATTCTTTAATTTTTTCGGAAAAATTTTTTCTTCAGAGTTTTAACTTCACAGTTTTTATTCTTTAATTTTTTCGGAAAAAATTTTTTCTTCAGAGTTTTAACTTCACAGTTTTTATTCTTTAATTTTTTCGGAAAAATTTTGTTCTTCAGAGTTTTTACTTCACAATTTTTATTCTTTAATTTTTTCGGAAAAATTTTTTCTTTAGAGTTTTAACTTCACAGTTTTTATTCTTTAATTTTTTCGGAAAAATTTTTTCCTTCAGAACTTTTAAAGTTTTTTTTTTCACAATTTTCACACCTTTTATCGCTTTTTAGGTTTCCTTTTAGATTTTTTTTCCCTCAAACTTTTATCCCTTACGGCTTTTATGTTCTATCTAAAATTTTTTACACGCACTATTTTTTTATCCTTTACGGTTTTTATGTTTTATCTAAAAATTTTTTTTACACGCACGATTTTTTTATCCTTTACGGTTTTTATGTTTTATCTAAATTTTTTTTTATACGCACGATTTTTTTATCCTTTACGGTTTTTATGTTTTATCTAAATTTTTTTTTACACGCACGATTTTTTTATCCTTTACGGTACTGGTGAAGGCTGGCACGTAATGCCCTCCTTTTCGCTTCCTACTAGGGTACCTAAACACCAGATTTTTTTGTTTTAATGCTCGGGCGCCAGTTAAGGTTTTTTAAGTTTAAACCTTTAAAAAAAACAAATTTTTCTTTTATTTCACTTGGTCATTACGACCACACTTTATTAAATCATAAAAAGAACTAACTTAAACTTTTACAATGTTTTTACTTATATTAAACTAAATGTTCTAAATAACGAGTGGCGTGATTCGATTCCTATTAATTAAGTCGCAGACGCTTGCATTGCATTATTTGTCATTTAGTGCAAACGCGCGCTCTAGTTATTGCAATCATTTCTTATTGCAATCATTTCATAAGAATTGGATCATGCCACCTTTGTTTATTATAACTTATTGCAATCATTTCTTAAGAATTGGATCATGCCACCTTTGTTTATTACCAGGCCGGAAGCGTGAGTAAAGAAAAATGGGTTGTTAACTTTGGGGGAGTTAACTTGTATAACATTATATCTACAGTACTGTAACATAAGACACCGTTCTTGTTGTACTGTCTTATCGAATAAAGAATATTTCTATCTATCAAAAACAGCACTTTTTAATTTTTGAGAATAAAAGACGAATGCTAGTGGAGCGCCGTATATTTGTCATAAACAAAGTGGTAAAAAAGGTGTTGTCTTACCCAGGAGACCGTTGAACTGAAGGAAAATCTTCATCGACTTCTAATTGAATATTTACTGAATATGACATCCAACGAATTTTTTTTTGTCAATAAATCGTGACTAACATTTTTAAAATTTTTCTATAATTGCATGAATCTTCCTGACAAGTGAACATTTATATAAAATAGCTCAAACCACACACAGCTAAACGAAAAATAAACAAAGTGTTCATTAAATTTAATTTTCATTAAATTATTTTTATGAAGAAAGGAATTTTTACAACATGGAAGATTAATTAAAATTGTTATTGATAATTTTCATTCTTGACTGACCTGGGATTCGAAGCCAGGCTGGCTGGCGTGTGATTCGAACCCAGGCGGCTGGTTACCCTGACATGTTTCGACCTCAACCACTAGGTCTTCTCAAAGGGATTTGCCGTCTTACACTCGCAGCCATCGAAGACTGCTGACGTCAGTAGTCAAACATCAATCCTTAAACCAAATTGTATTTTAACCTTTGGTAGATCGAAATTTGCTTATTGAATGATTATCCACTTTTAATTGATCTCACATGTTTTTCCTTTACTTCTGTTTTTTCCGTACTTTTGTCAAGAATTTTTCTTGAAGTCCAAAGTACATTTTTTTTTTTTTTGTTTTATCATGTTTTTTGTCAATTATCAATAACAATTTTAATTAATCTTCCATGTTGTAAAAATTCCTTTCTTCATAAAAATAATTTAATGAAAATTAAATTTAATGAACTTAAGCCTAATTAAATAGTAAAAATTTGGATTAAAAACCATGAATAGTTCAACAAAATAACCACAATACTAATTATTGTTAAAGCTAAGGCACAAGCTCTATGTGTTCATTTGTCCTTCAAGTTGTGCTGAAAAATGTCAACAAGAAAAAAGAAAGACAAAAAACATGATAAAACAAAAAAAAAAAAAAAAAAATGTACTTTGGACTTCAAGAAGAATTCTTGACAAAAGTACGGAAAAAACAGAAGTAAAGGAAAAACATGTGAGATCAATTAAAAGTGGATAATCATTCAATAAGCAAATTTCGATCTACCAAAGGTTAAAATACAATTTGGTTTAAGGATTGATGTTTGACTACTGACGTCAGCAGTCTTCGATGGCTGCGAGTGTAAGACGGCAAATCCCTTTGAGAAGACCTAGTGGTTGAGGTCGAAACATGTCAGGGTAACCAGCCGCCTGGGTTCGAATCACACGCCAGCCAGCCTGGCTTCGAATCCCAGGTCAGTCAAGAATGAAAATTATCAATAACAATTTTAATTAATCTTCCATGTTGTAAAAATTCCTTTCTTCATAAAAATAATTTAATGAAAATTAAATTTAATGAACTTAAGCCTAATTAAATAGTAAAAATTTGGATTAAAAACCATGAATAGTTCAACAAAATAACCACAATACTAATTATAAACAAAGTGTGTTCAGATCTTAAGGCCTGGAACAGAATAATAAAGTTGTAGTTATAGCTGAAGCTGGCGAATGGTCTGTGGCGCAACAATGTTCGAAACTATCGGAATCCACATACGACAATTGAATTATCAGCCGACGATATGTTCTCCACTTAACTTTAGTGCAATTTACATAAAGCCTAAAAGTATGTTACAAAAGCAGGCAGGTAACTCCCAAACTACCATTAACTCAGTGGAGTAAGACTTGCAAAATGTGAGAAGAAAATTTGGTGAAACATCACCAGAAATAAGCAACCAAGTTGGAAATATGACTACTGCACCAACGAAAAGCGATTAAATGGAAGTAAAATTAATTAGATGAAAGCAGAAATGGACAGATTGACAAACGAAAATAAAATTCTTAAAGAAGTTAAACAGCTGCGCGAGGTTCGAGAATCGGATGTAAAGTAACTTAGTCAGATTGAAGTTGACATGGCAAGAAAAAAGATTTTAGCGCGTGGACTAGCAAGTCAAAGATCTGCATATGAAGCTGTGAAGAAGATGTATAAAACTAACCTAAAAATTGACAAGCCTATGGATATGGAATATGCCACAAAAATTTATGAAAAGGATCAGAAAATTACAGTGGTAATAGAATTTAATTCGACCAGTACCCATGTTCCGTAACTTTGGTAGGATCTTCTCCCATCGAAAAGATGTGAAACAAAATATTTAATCCAAATTTGGATATTTTTAATTAGGCTTAAGTTCATTGAATTCAATTTTCATTAAATTATTTTTATGAAGACAGAAATTTTACAACATGAAATTAATTAAAATTTTTATTGATCATTTTTCATTCTTGCCTGCGCTGAGATTTCAACCCAGGCTTTCAAGGGCAGGTTGCCCAGACTAGTTTCGATTATAACCACACAATCTCTTCAGTGGGGTTTGCCGTCTTTACTCACTCGGCTATTGAAGCCGGATGACGTCAATAGTCAAACATCAATCTTTAAACCATTTGGTATTTCACCTTGGTAGATCGAAATTTGCTTTTTGAATGAATGATTTAATTGATTTACATGTTCTTCCTAACTTCAGTCTTTTCGTACTTTTTGTCAAGGATTCTTCTTGAAATCCAAAGTACATATTTGTTTTTCATGTTTTTGTCTTTCTTTTTTCTTGTTGACCTTTTTCAGCACACCCTAAAGGACGAATGTAAGCATAGCTCGTGCCTTAGCTGTTGACAATAATTAGTAGTGTGGTTATTTTATTGAACTGTTAATGGTTTTTAATCCAAATTTAGATAATTTTAATTAGGCTTAAGTACATTGAATTTAATTTTCATTAAATTATTTTTATAAAGACAGGAATTTTACAACATGAAATTAATTAAAATTTTTCATTCTTGACTGCGCTGAGATTTGAACCCAGGTTTTCAAGATAACCTTACCTAACCTAAGATACATTTCTTGTGCCAACAAAAGAAAATAGAAAAAAGATCGTCCCTGTTTTTTTTATTTAAAAAAAAGAAAAATTAGCCGGCGCTTAACAAATTGTTGATTTTTTGGTTGGAAAGATATTTGGTGAAAAACAAAACCACAAGAAGTGCACAACGGTGACGTCACAAATATACCAAAGTAATCAAGGGGTTTATGCACAGAAAGTTACGTAGAATTTAGCGGGAAACATTTTTTTTTTTCTCATTATTTATTTATTGAATCTTCATATATTAAATATGAACTAACAACAATTAATCAAATCGTATACTAATACTTTATTTTTGTCCTGCCAATGCTAGACGAAAATTTTTCTCTTCACGGTTTCTGTTCACATATGTAGATGTTTAGCGCTCTTCTTGTCTGATGAGTCCTGCTGTATCTCTTCTTCTTAATCTAGAGTGGCCGCTGTAATTTAAAATATTTCGAGCTAGTGGATTTGGGTGCGACTCAAGTCTTTTTAAATATTTTACTGCATATTTCGTAATAATAGTTTTTACTAACGGCACATTGAAATCCTTGTGAATATTTGAGTTTTTAACATACCAGGGAGCGGCTGTGATTATTCGAAGAAGTTTATTTTGTCGCCTTTGAATTTTTTCGATATTAGAAGCCGAGGCAGTGCCCCATAACTGAATACCGTAGCACCAAATTGGTTTTAAGATAGAGTTGTAAAGTAGAAGTTTACAATCGAGACTAAGAACAGAGTTTCTTCCATTAAGCCAATTAAGTTGAATTGCTTTTAGTTTCATTTGTGTTAGTTTTGCTTCTATATGGCATTTCCATGTTAAACGCCGATCAAGATGAATTCCGAGATATTTTACATGCGATTGTTGGGGCACTAGTTGATTATTGATTTTAATAGGGGGACATGACTCCCGACGCAAGGTGAATGTTATATGTACGCATTTTTGCTCATTAACCTTTATCCTCCATTGTTTTAACCACTTTTCCAGTTCAAATATATGATCCTGCAAGTAGCGAGAAGCTTCATGACAGTTTTCGTGCACGCTTAAAAAAGCTGTATCATCAGCAAATGTTGAAGTTAGGGTGTGGTTGTTTGTTGGCATGTCTGAGGTATATATTAGGTATAACAGTGGGCCCATGATGCTTCCCTGAGGGACTCCAGCGTCAATTGGCTGAGGAGAACTTATAAAAGCACCTTCTTTAATAATAAACTTTCGACTAAGTAGTTTTCTAACAGCTTGTGTGTGTTTACTGGTAAATTTAGCTTCAATTTATGTAATAAGCCTACATGCCAGACTCTATCAAAAGCTTGAGAAACATCGATGAAGAGGGCGGAACCATTTTTTTTTTCTTCAAAGGTTTTTCTTATGGCGTTTACTATACGATGGGTTTGTTCAATTGTGCTATGTTCTCTTCTAAAGCCGAATTGATGGTTTGGAATACAACTATTTACATTTAAAATTGGGGTTAATTTTGACACTAACAGCTTCTCAAACAGCTTTGATATATTAGACAATAAGCTTAAAGGTCTATATGACTCAACTTTTGTAGGATCCTTTCCTGATTTAGGTATCATGGTAACTAATGATACTTTCCATTCCTGAGGGTAGTATTCAAGACGTAAAATAGCATTAAAAATAAAGAGAATAATTTTCTTTGCTATGCTGGGTAGCTCCAAAAGCATTTTGTTACTGATCTTATCAAAACCAGGGGATTTCTTCGGGTTTAAATCATGAATCATCTTAGTGGAACAGCTGCTCTAACAGCAACAGGTGGTAACTCGACCGCCATATCGAGAGATGTGTGAGCGGTAAATACGGTTTTCAAATGATTAACAAAAAGATTTCCTTTTTCTATATCATTTCTTGCCCAACTTCCGTTTAAGTTTCTTAATGGTGGTTTAGTGATAACTGATCTTTTAAGATTTCTAGCTGCACGCCATAATGAGTAGTCTGATTGTGGAGTTGCATCAAGTTCCTTAAGATATTTTTCAAAGGATGCAGTTTTTTGGGACTGCAGTAACTTTCTTAGCCTTTTTGTGCACTCTTTTAATAAAGTCTTAAGTTGGGGGGATCTGTGCAATTGCCATTCTCTTCGAACTCTCCTTTTTTCAGTCAATAGACGCTCGACATCTACATAATATATGATATTGTTTTTGGTTTTTTTGAGGGTTGTGCTGGAATGTTGAACAGCTAGTTTGAGATAACTGTCAAAATTAACAATAGCGAGATCCACGCTCTCCGGTGTGCTAAGCGGAATATTTTCTGTGCAATGGGCACTAAGATATTTTTTATATTTTAACCAATTTATTTGTGAGGGTGATTTCGATAAGTACCCAGACGGCGATACGATTCTATTTGGAATCATTATAGTAACAATTGTAGGTGTGTGGTCGGAAGATAATTCTAAGGAAGCCTCAACATAAATCGTTTCTGCGGGGATGTTTTTAACCACTCCAAAATCTATGACATCTGGAACTTTTTGCTGATCAGTAGGCCAATATGTTGGTTCACCGCTCGCGAGCACATTTAGATCCATTTTACGAATTGTGTTAAACAAAACACGACCCTTAGGCGTAATAAGTCGTGACCCCCAGAAAGTATGTTTAGCGTTATAATCGCCAGCAGCCAGGAAGCAGGGTCCTAATGATTTGAAATATTTATTATATTGGCTTTCTGATATTGAAAATCAAGGTGGTGAATATATTGATGAAATAACTAGGTTTCGATTTAATTCCTCAACGCAAATGCTCGTTGCTTGGAGATAATCTTCACGATGATCGCACATTAAGTAGTGTTTTACTCGGTTTTTTATCAAAATGGCAGAACCTCCACAAGCTCTACCTCGAGGGTCCTTGGTATCATATAATATATAACCATTGATTTTAAACGTATTTCTCGAGGTCAGATGAGTTTCAGAAACCATCATAACATCGATTTGTTTATTTTTAAGGAAGTATTCTAGTTCATTTTTATGTTGGCGGATGCGGGAAACAGCAAAATAAATCGGTGAGGGGTAATTAAAGTTTTATTGATTATTATAAAGCATCGTGGTAAAGGGGAATTGAATACGTTTTAAGGAGTTATTAAAATTAAGAATAAAGATAATTCTACAGCTTATGGAACTGATATCAACTAAATAAAATTCAATAAAAAAATTTTAAATAAAAATTAACAATGGCATCCAAGCGAAAGTGCAAGTTTAGTCTTAACCAGATAGTTACGCTTTGTAAAAATTTCGAGAGCATCTCCGAAGATGAATATACAACTGTAAAGGTACGGTCACATATGTCAAATATTAGCCCCAAATATGTTTGCCTTTATTTGGCAATTTTTTTTTCAAAACAATGTAGGTTTCATTTTGTGGTCACACTGCGCACATTTATTTGCTCATATTTGTTTGCTCGAACAGATGTCAAATAGCGGCAAACACACATATTAGCAAACATGTTTTCCATATGGTCACACTTAAAAAAATATTTGCCGAAGCAAAATATTTGACCAAACTGTCAAAATATATAAATTTATTTGCCAAAACACTATTATACAAATTGTGATGGAAAATATAGAGGAATTTCTTTCAATTAGAGCGTGTTCTATTTTGATCTGGCAAACCATCTGACATCAGCTGTTTTGCAAGTCGTCTGTTTGTGGAGGCAAATATATATTAAAATCTATTTACTTACACATATTCTTAAAAAAAAAACAAAATTTTTAATTAACTAAAATACAATAAAAAGTGAATATATATATAAATCAGTAAATAGTTTGCTAATATGAATGTTTTTATGTTATGTCAGGTGAAACCAAAAAGGAACGTGTTAAAGCAAAAATGATTAACCTTCTGTAATTGTCAATTTTGACAGACATGTGAAATTACATATGGACTTTACATCTGACAAACCCACCGCAAAATAAATATCGTGTAAAATTGCTTAAACATTTTTGAAAGGTTGACTTTAAAATCGATTATACATATATGATTTCAGTGTTCTTTTTATATTTCGTAATCCATTTTTGAAATCTTAAAATGGTAATTACTCAAAAAATGGTTTTATACAATAACTAGCATTTAACCCGCTACTTCGTTAGCATCTCCTTTTCTTTCGTGGACATATTACGCCAAAGTTTTTGTTTCTAGGTTTTAACCAGCTACTTTGTAATAGGTACGATTTTCACCTCTTAAACGTTCGAATTTCGAAAATGTACCAAATTTTTATTTGTATTTTTTAGATACTTTATGAATGTGATATAGTTTTTATTTTAATGTTTATTGGTTTAAAAGATAGATGGCGTAGCAAAAAAGTTTAAAAATACAAGTTTTACCCGTTTACTCCCCAAAAAGGCCGAATTTCAAAAAAGTACCAAGCACCTGTCCGCTTATTTTTTTTTTATTGAACAACAATAAGTACTAAATTTTTGACTAAAAAAAAATGTTTTGTAAAAAAGTACCAAAAATAGTTACGGTTTTTACCCCTTAAATGTCCGAATTTCGAATAAGTACCAAATTCGTATTTGGATTTTTTAGATAAGTTTCAAATGTGATATAACCCTTATTTCTATGTTTATAGGTTTAAAAGATAGATGGGGTGACAAAAAAGTCCAAAATACAGATTTTACCCGTTTACTCCCTATTTCCCCTTTTTTGTACTTTTTTTCTCCCCATTGAAGCATAAAAAAATTTAAATATTGTAGTGGGAGCCCATAATTTAATACGTCTATGTCAATAAATAAAAACAATGTTTTGTAAAAAAGTACCAAAAATAGTTACGCTTTTTACCCCTTAAACGTCCGAATTTCGAAAAAGTACGAAATTTGTATTTGGATTTTTTAGATAAGTTTCAAATGTGATATAACCCTTATTTCTCTTATTATGGGTTTAAAAGATAGGTGGGGTGACAAAAAAGTACCAAAATACAGGTTTTACCCGTTTACTCCGTTAAAGGGCTGAATTTCCAAAAAGTACCAGACACCTGTCCGCTTATTTTTCTAAAGAACAACGATAAGTATGAAATTTTAGTTTTAGAGATATAAGGTTACCGAATTTACCCGTTTTTACCCCCTAAACATTCGAATTCCAAAAATCCCGTCTTTGTGATCGATTTGGGGAGAGCTAGCCCTGGTCCAAATTTCAAGTTTTTACCTTCAGTCGTTTAGGCTGTGCGATGATGAATCAGTGAGTGAATCAGTAACGTTATAATTTTATATATATAGATTAGATAACTTTTTTATCTTTGATCCAAGGCAGTAACCGCACGACGATTTGGCTACAACAACAAAAAATACTGAAATCCAAAAACGAATTTAATGTAATTCCAAAATCATGTGTTTTTTTAATAAATAAATTAGATAAATGTTAAATTTTACAAAAATATTATTACAATACTTTGTGTTTTTTTATTTGATTTTAGTGGTATATTTTTTTTTTAAGTTGTTCCCAACAGCAGTTATTTGCTACTGTTTGCTCTTACAAAATAATTGTAAGAACAAATATTTGTTTGCTTAAAATACAGGCAAATATTTGTTTTTGAGTGGTCACATTAAAAGCATTTTTGTTTGACACCAAACAAATTTATTAGCCCAAAATCAGCTGTTTTCCTGTTTGTCGCAAATAAATATTTTGTGGTCACAATACGGCAAACAAATATTTGACGTTTTTCGGCAAATGTTTGCCATATCTGACCGTACCTTAAGGAAGGTGTTTAAATGTGTCGATAAAGAAAGTGTTGATAAGTTAATCAGTATTGTAGAGGGATTAGGGCGTGGCTTATTATAAGGCGAGCACGCCGCTTGGGTATGGCTAACAAGCCGGAGTTATGTTGTGAATAAAAAAAAATATGATTTTTCTACAGCTAACCAGCCGTTTGTATCATCCAATTTATTCTGCCTTTTCAATTAAATTTTACAGATATTTATATATGAATTCTTAATCTACACTCTTAACATAAATATGCTTATGACTTAATTTTAATTTCTATTTGTTGACGTTCAGCGTAGTGTGTGGTAATTTATCCTTACTTCTGCAATTTTGCGTATTATGTTAATTCTTACTCGTATTGATAATTTGTGCAATGTAATTTGATTTCGCGCGCCGTTGTGACCGACATATAATAGTGATAAATGTGACCAACACACTACACCTCCGCTCTTAAGAAAAATCCATACAATTCAAATTGGAGTATTTTTTTTTTTTTTTTTTTTTTGAATACTTGTTATAAGTTCTAAATTTAATGTTATATTTAGTCAATTCACAAGGTATCCTAACATGTCATATTGTCAAAATGTCCTAATATTTCACAATGGTTTAAAAATATTGTTGTTGGTTTGTTAACAAAAAGTGTCTTAAATAAATAGAATGTTGCTTGCTGTGTTTATTGTGCTGTCGTAATTAATCAGAAAAGTCCAGCGCTGAGCGGCTGAGCCGTACAACAATATTTTTAAACCATTGTGAAATATTAGGACATTTTGACAATATCACATGTTAGGATACCTTGTGAATTGACTAATTGTTAAATTTTTTTATAAGAGTTCTAAGAATTATTTTATACTTTATATTTTTTTAGTCTGTTTTTATGAATTGATTTTATGTTTGTTTTTATTTTAATTAATACATTTAAATCATCTGTATATATTACTTCATATGGTCCGTCATAAGGTGGTTCATGTTTTCTTCTATTTTCAGCTTTGACCAAAACTAAGTCGCCTACTTTAAGTTCTATGTTATTTGTGTTATTTAATGAGTCTATACCTCTTTTGTTTTTTATAGTTTCTATCAAGTTTTTGGCTTTCTCTAGTCTTGAGTTCATTAGCATAATTTTCAAATTTGTAAACTTTGGATATTCATGACTTCATCTCCAGGTAAACTTGGTAAGTTTCCAAAAATGAGTTCAAAAGGTGAATATTCAGTATCTACATGAGGAGATATATTGTACGCAAAATTATAATAAGGTATCCATTTTTCCCAATTATCATTTTGTACAAATGATAAAAAGTATTCATTTAGAACCTTATGATTCTCTTCTACCGTACCCAACGTTTCATGATGATATGGTGTAGAAAAAACTTGCTCAATCTTCAATAATTCACATATTTCTTTCAACAATTCATTTTTTAATTCTGTACCGTTATCTGATTTTAGTGTGCTAAATAAACCATGTTTAAGGATTAAATTCTCTACTAGTGCTCTGGCTATTGTTTTTGCCTCTTTTGTTTCTATAGGACATGCAATTACGTATTTTGTTAATTCGCATTGCGTTGTTAAAATATATCTAAAATGGTTAACTGGACGTAAAGGACCTACAGTGTCAATTACTACAGTTTTAAAACTATCTATTGGAGTATCTGTAACCTTTAATTGTTCCTTTGTATGTCTAGTTTGTTTATTGCGTTGGCATAAATCACATTTAGTCACATATTCTTTTACATTTTTGTTCATATTCTTCCAAATGTATTTCTGTTTTAATTTTAGTAAAGTTTTCTTCACTCCGAAATGTCCTCCTTAAGGTGTGTCGTGGTATAATTTTATCAATTCCTGTCTTCTATCTTTATTTGTTATGTTCTGAGATTTTCTATATAGTAATATAATTATGTCATCTTTATTATTTTGTTTGCTTCATTATATTTGGCCTTAAATTCATCCACGGGTATTATATCAAATATTGCATTATTTCTCTCGATTGCAAATTTCTTATGTATTGTATTTTTTAAATATGATGATAGTTTCTCCAAAAGAGTACCTAAATACTTTGGATTATCGCTACATCTGACACGTGTTTCATTATTCATTCCATAATATTCTACTTAATGTTTATATAACTCTTTAACATCATTCTCTGCCCTTTTTTCTAATTCAAATTTTAACTTCGTTGCGCGCTTTATATCATTTATTGACGTGCAATCCCACATCAGTCTCCTTATGAGATTCACTCATATCATTTTTATTCTTTATAATATTTTCTTCCGATGACTTTTTAATCATACCTCTTGTAACAACTAGTGTTTTCTTTACCTTCTCGTCATTTTCCGTTGGTATCATACTTTTTAGTGTAGTAGAATTGATTTATATCCTTGATAATGCATCGGCATTAGTATTATGTGTTCCTTTCTTATATACTATGTCAAAGTCGTAGTCAGAAAGTTCCAGTCTTATCCTTGTTAACTTAGAACTTGGATTCTTATGAGAGAATAGTGAAATCAAAGGTCTATGATCTGTTACAACTGTAAATTTTCTACCATATAAATACGGTCTAAAGAATTGTATGCCCCAATATATGCCTAATAATTCTTTTTCAATCACAGGTTTATTGTTTTCGTGTTTGTTTAAAGATCTACTTGCATATGATATTGGTAAATCATTTCCTATTGGACCTTGTGACAAAACTGCGCCTAGTGCAAAATCTGATGCATCTGTCGTCAAGATGAATGTTTTGTCAAAGTCTGGATATTGCAAAATAGGGGGTTCAATAAGCTTGTTTTTTAATGTTTCAAATGCATTATGACATTCTCCCGACCATTCAAATTTTGTTCCTTTTTTCAACAAATTATTTAAACAATTAGCAATATTTGCAAAATCCTTGATGAATCTTCTGTAATAGTTACAAAATGCTATGAATCTTCTTACGTCATCAGTATTTTTAGGAGTAGGATATTTTTTAATAACGTCATATTTGTTTGGGTCTGGCTTAATACCATTTGATGTTATCAAATGTCCCAAATATATAACTTCTGATTTCAAAAAATAACATTTGCTTGCATTCAATTTCAAGTTATACCTAGATAACCTGTCGAAAACATTGATCAAATTGTTGTTGTGATGGTTCAAACTGCATCCAAAAACTATTATATCATCAACATATAAGAATGCTTCAGACTCTAGTCCAGCTAGTGCTATTGTAAGCATCCTCTGAAAACTATTTGAAGATATTTTTAGTCCGAAAGGTAATCGTGTATATTGGTAATGGCCGTTTGTTGTTGAAAATGCAGTAAACGGTATTGACTGTTGATCGAGTTCAATTTGATGAAAGGAATTTGTCATGTCCAGAGTTGAAAAATATTTAGCTCTTCCTAGTCTATCTAGAACATCATCTAAACGTGTTAGTGGAAATTTGTCATTGAGTTTCCTAAAATCAACGACTAGCCTCCATTTTTTTATATCACCTTGGCCCTTTATAGGTACCAATAAGAGTGGAGCGTTGTAAGGACCTGTGGATGGCCCTATTATCTTTTGTTTCAATAAACCCTTTACTTGGTTATTTATTTCCTCTGTATGCGTTTGTGGTAGTCGATAGTTCTTTATATAAACTGGATTTTTGTCATTTAATTGAATAGTTTGATTGTAAAAAATATTGGTTGGCAGGTTCTCATCTTCTAAATGAAATATATGTTGGTATTTTTTTAATATCTCTAACAACTTCATCTTTGCTTTCTCGTCATTCCTTTCCATATTGCATTCATTCACTCTTTTTTTCAAATCTTTCTTCACTATATTTCACTTCAGCTTTGTATATATCAAAATTTCTTAAAGGAACAGTTTCTACTTTTAAATTTTCTAACGTTATAATTTTATCAGTAACGTTTAATAACTTTATGTGTTTGTGTTCATCATTAGGAATTATGGAATTTGCCTAAAATACCCCTTTTCCAATTTCACGATTGCATATTACACCATCTTCCCCAATATTTATCTGTAAAGGTATAACTTTTTCGCTTCTTGTATGGTTAATGTGAATGTTTCATAGTCTATATTAATAAAAAGTTTCGTCCAAATATACCGTCGGTGTGAATAGGAAAATTTTCATGTACTAATTGTATTTTATGCTTAAGTAATGTATCGTCTATCTGTATAGTTATGTTAGTGGAACCTAAATATCTTATTTTTTCTTTTGCAATCTCTGTTAAGCAGCAATAGTCATCTGGATCTTCATCATATTTATGTAATAAGTCTTCTTTGCACAGTGAGATGTCAGCACCCGTGTCTATTAGAAATGTTAATGCATGGTGTGTATCTTTTAAGTTTAACTGCACATAATTTTTTAGATCTGATGAAATGCTAAATACTGCTCTTGAAGCTACTGATCTTGTTCCGGAGAACTTTGGTATTCTATGGTCTCCGGACCGTGAGAGTTTCCCTGGTCTTGATCTACAAGGTTTATGTTCTGGTTTCTGTTACCATTGTAGTAATTGTTATTACCGTTTCTGTTACGATTATTACCACTACGATTATCATTATTAGGGTTCCCGTTTCGGTAACCATTACCATTATTGTAGGTGTTACCACGATAATTAACACTATTATACACCCAGAGAAAAATTATGTTTAAAAATGGTCACCTCCAACAAAACTATTTTAAAAGGAAAATTTTAAACATATTATGTTTAATATAATCATACTTTTGTCACCGACAAACATATTATTGTTAAATTTGTCCTCCATCAAGAACCCACAACCATATTGTGATTGTCTTTAAACATGTTTTGGTTTCAAAGATTAACAAAATATAAAGAGAATTTTATTACACTTTAATGTTATTAGTTAGCAATATTTTTTCCTTCAACCTATTGTTTAAAATTTTTTTATAGATTTTGTGAATTTTAGCTAATACTAGAAATAATTGCAAGGCTAATATTATATATGTAACTGTTGTCTGACTGACGTTTATCTTGTTGGTGCTGTCGTTATTATTAGAGATTATTATCTCCTCGTTCTTTGAATCCTGATTCCCCATTAATATTTTTTGTGTTTTTGTTTTTTTGTTCGGCGTTTATCTCTGCTAAAATAGATTTTAAACTTTTCTTTAGGGTGTTGTCTGTAGTTATTGCTAGTATCCTGTGTACCTCTGCAGCTTTCTGTCTCTGTTTTACCTTTCTTCCGCCTCTTGGTTTTTGTTGCTTTTACTCCTATTTCGGTGACGCAACTATTGGCTTATTCTGACGTTGTCTGTACTCTGCTATTGTTATAGGTCTTGGGCCTGCTGCTTTTGGCGTAGGTGTGTGCTTGGAATAGTCTTCTATTGAAAATATTATCAATTATTTCCTTCGAGACTACGTCTTCACTGGGAGAATTCATTAGTATCAATAGTACAGAATGGGTAGGATTGACTAAAAACAACTCTCAACACCTAGGATCGAGAGGGCAGGATCGCCATGTAAGGAAGGTGTTTAAATGTGTCGGTAAAGAAAGTGTCGATAAGTTTATCAGTATTGTAGAGGGATTAGGGGGTGGCTTATTATAAGGCGAGCACGCCGCTTGGCTATGGCTAACAAGCCGCAGTTATGTTGAGAATAAAAAAAATATGATTTTTCTACAGCTAACCAGCCGTTTGTATCATCCAATTTATTCTGCCTTTTCAATTAAATTTTACAGCTATTTATATATGAATTCTTAATCTACACTCTTAACATAAATATGCTTATGACTTAATTTTAATTTCTATTTGTTGACGTTCAGCGTAGTGTATGGTAATTTATCCTTACTGCAGCAATTTTGCGTATTTTGTTAATTCTTACTCGTGTTGATAATTTATGCAATGTAATTTGATTTCTCGCGCCGTTATATCATTGAAACTTATTGTTTATATTATTGGGGATTTCAAGCAATGCAAATGTGACCGAACATATAATAGTGATAAATGTGACCAACACTCTACACAACGTCAAGTTTGAAGGTAAATCTATAAGAATAAAAAAGAAGGTGGAGCAACTTAGTCGAGTCATATGAAAATTACTTCATTGGTGACGATAAACTTCAAGAAGAAGGAAACAAAGATGATATTTCTATACGATATGAAGAGGCTTGCAATTTTTATCGCAAAGTAAAAGTAAAAATACTGGATCATCTTACAAAGGAAAGTGCCGAAACTAGTAAGACCAAGAATCGAAGATCTGCATTAAAACTGCCACCTGTAGAAATCCAAACCTTTGAAGGAGGTTACTCTAAGTGGCCTGTTTTTCGAGACATGTTTCAGGCAGTCGTTGGAAAGGATTTGTCCGTAGATCCTGCGGAAAAACTTTATTATTTAAGAAGCAAACTCGCATGAGAGGCCTTTTATATAATTCAGAATTTCGATTGAGTAATTGAACATTTTGATTTGGCATGGAACGCGTTGAAAGAGAGATTTGAGAACAATAGATTACTGGTAAATGATCGAATGAAAAAAATATATGGAATTCGGTCTTCCCAAACAGAAACTCTTAAATCTACAAAAGCGATTCAAAGTACAGTAAATGATTGTCTGTCAATTCTGAAAACCTACGAGATTAATATTTCAAATGATAACCCTTTTTTAATGCATTTGGTTTCACTAAAGCTTCCAGAAGAAAACTTAAGAGCATGGGAAGTTACCGTCAATAATCATCGTGAACTGCCATCATGGAGTCAAATAAACAAATTTCTCTCTTCGAGAGTTGAATTTTCGGAGTCCAACGAAAACAGTAAATTTTGCAAAAAATGTAAACAAAACCATCCTCTTAAATGGTGCAAACATTTTAAAACATTAACCCCTAGTAAGCGAATAAAATACGTTTATGAAAATTGTAGAGGTCCAGCGACGTTTCAAGCGGAAAAAGGAAGGAAACAACATCCGAAAAAATGTTTTTGTTATCATTAAAGATGATATGCCACCACCAACCGAATGACGCCTGGGACCGGTAAAAATGTTTTTTTTTTTTTTTTTTCAGTATTTATTTATTGAATCTTCATATATTAAATATGAACTAACACTAATTAATCAAATCTTATCCTATTATCAAATCTTAATCAAAAAAATACCGAGGTATTTTACATGCGAGTGTTGGGGTATTATTTGATTATTGATTTTAATAGGGGGGGCATGTTTCCCGACGCAATGTGAATGTTATATGTGCGCATTTTTGCTCATTGATCTTTATCCTCCATTGTTTTAACCACCTTTCCAGTTCAATTATGTGATCCTGTAAGTAACGAGATGCTTCTTGACAGTTTTCATGTACGCTTAGGAAAGCTGTGTCATCCGCAAATGTTGAGGTATGTGCGTAGCTGTTTGTTGGCATGTTCGAAGTATAAATTAAGTACAATAGAGGGCCCAGGATGCTGCCTTGTGGGACTCCAGCGTTAACTGGCTGAGGAGAACTTAAAAAATCGCCTTCTTTAATAATACATTGACGACCGACTAAGTAGCTTTCTAACAGCTTGTGTATGTTTGCTGGCAAGTTTTGCTGCAATTTCAGTAGTAAACCTTCATGCCAGACTTTATCAAAAGCTTGAGACACATCGATAAAGAGTGCTGAGCAATATTTTTTCCTTCAAAGGCTTTTCTTATTACATTTACTTTTCGATGAGTTTGTTCAATTGTGCTATGCTTTCTTCTAAACCCAAATTGATGATTAGGAATACATCTATTTTCATTTAAAATCGGCGTTAATTTTAACACTATTAGTTTCTCAAATAGCTTTGAAATATTAGATAATAAGCTAATAGGCCTGTATGACTCAACTTTTGTTTGATCCTTTCCTGGCTTTGGTATCATGGTTACTAAGGAAACCTTCATTTCTGAGGGTAGTATTGAAGGCGTAAAATAGCATTAAAAATAAAAAGAATAATTTTCTTTGCTGTACTTGGTAGCTCCAAAAGCATTTTATTACTAATCTTATCAATACCGGGTGCCTTCTTGGTGTTTAAATCACAAATAGCATTTTCGATTTCTCTAAGCTCGAATCTTAGGAGAATAGCTGCTCTAACATTTACAGGCGGTAAATCGACTGCTATATCGTGAAATATATTATGGGTAAATACATTTTTCAGATGATTAGCAAACAGATTTCCTTTTTCAATATCATTTCTTGCCCAACTTCCATTCAAGTTTCTCAATGGTGGCTTAGAGATAACTGGTCTATTGAGGCTTCTAGCTGCACGCCATAATGAGTAATCTGATTGTGGAGTTGCATCAAGTCTCTTAAGATATTTTTCCAGGGAAGCCGTGTTCTGAGACTGCAGTAACTTTCTCAGCCTTTTTGTGCACTCTTTTAATAAAGTCTTAAGTTGGGGGGATCTGTGCAATTGCCACTCTCTTCGAACTTTAATTTTTTCAGTCAATAGACGCTCGACATCTGTAGAATATATGATTTTGTTTTTGTTTTTTTTTTTGAGGGTTATGCTGGAATGTTGAACAGCTAGTTTGAGATAACTGTCATAATTAACAATAGCGAGATCCACGTTCTCCGGTGTGCCAAGCGGAATATTTTCTGTGCAATGGGCACTCAGATATTTTTTATATTTTAACCAATTTATTTGTGAGACTGATGTCGATAAGTAACCAGACGGAGATACGATTCTATTTCATTATAGTAACAATTGTAGGTGTGTGATCTGAAGATAATTCTAGGGACGCTTCCACATGAATCGTGTCTATGGGGATGTTATTAACCACGCCAATATCTATGACATCTGGAACTTTTTGCTGATCAGTAGGCCAATAAGTTGGTTGTCCGCTCGCGACCACATTTAGGTCTATTTTACAAATTGTGTTAAACAAAACACGACCCTTAGGTGTAATAAGTCGTGACTCCCAGAAAGTGTGTTTAGCGTTGTAATCGCCAGCAGCCAGGAAGCAGGGTCCTAATGATTTGAAATATTAATTATATTGGCTTTCTGATATTGAAAATCTAGGTGGGGAGTATAATGATGAAATTATTAGGTTTCGATTTAATTCCTGAACGCAAATGCTCGTTGCTTGGAGATAATCTTTTCTCGGTTTTTTATCAAAATGGCAGAACCTCCACAAGCTCTACCTCGAGGGTCCTTGGTATCATATAATATATAACCATTGATTTTTAACGTATTTCTTGAGGTCAGATGAGTTTCAGAAACCATCATAACATCAATTTGTTTATTTTTAAGGAAGTATTCTAGTTCATTTTTATGTTGGCGGATGCCGTTTGCGTTCCAAAAGCAAATTTTTAAACAATTCATGGCTTGTTAAGTACAGCTTGCAATAACTTCGATTGCATTCTTAACATTTTCTGCATCATATTATCCATTGTGTTTGTAAAGTTATTTACTGTTTGCACAAATGTTTCCATGGGTTTCTCTAGACGACTTTAATTAGAAACTGGAGTTTCATCATTATTTGGCAACTCACCTTGCATTGGCATATGGTTTGACGTTAGCGTAGGATGTTCTGTTATTACTAGGCTGCGGTACCTGAATGTCATTAGTGTAAACTTGATTTGTTGCCTGCATTTGAAGGGGATTAGGTTTCGGTCCAACCGAGCGCTTGACGATAGAGTGTACAGGGCATCCTCTATAGTTGGCAGTGTGATCGCAGAGAGCTGTACCATGTAATTATCCACATACGACGCAAGCAGGGTGTTAATGGCAGTATGTCTTAGTGTGACTCCTTCCTTTTGTGCGACTCCACTATTGTTATTTCTCTATACAGAATATATTTCAGATAATTAAGGGGATGCGTTTCGTTCTTTTTAAGCTTAATGTCGCCGGGTTCTAACTCAACTCGAAATAGTGGCTGGGGATTTTTCCTCTATTTTTAATATTTGTTACATTTTTTATTTTGAAGCCCTTCTCTACTAAAAAAGTTTTTATCTCACCTGGGTCCACGAATGAGTCAATGCCTTTAATCACTACCTGAAGACCTTTTCTGCTCTTCAGTTTATATGTATAAAAGTTCTTATTAAGTGCTTCAAATTTAGTTATTTCCTTACGAAAATCATCTTCACGATTAACTTGTATTTTTGTCTCATTAATACTACGCCGCTTTATTGCAGCTACATAAAAAGAATTTTCCCCTATTACCGAGATCAAATTCTTTATTAATTCATTTGAGTTTTGCTCTCTGAGATATATCGGGGGTGGCTTAGAAGATTTAATAACGTTTTGTGCTTCCGAGGATTCCTCATCCAGAATTGCGAAACGATTTTGTGAACTTGTTCTATCAGCTGTACCATCTTTTAAGACTTCTGGGACCGAAGCAACTGCTGAAGAGGTTAAGCTGCGATCCCGTTTAAGCACTGTTATGTACCTATCAATACCTACTTGTTCTGGAGGCTTTGACCACTTTTTACGTGTGGAGCTGAGTTTTTTATCATCCCTGGTTTGGGGGTAATATTTTCATCACTTATTAAAATCGCTTTTGCCGCTGAGGCACCGCTTGCAGGTTTTATATTTTTTATTGTATTAAGATCAACCGTATTATTAGACACCGAAGGTGATACTGAGTTTTCTATTATGCCTGATTGGGGGTTAATATTTACATCACTTATTAAAATTGTTTTTGCTGTTGAGGCAACGCTAGCAGGTTTTATATTTGTTATTGTATCAACCGTGTTATTAAATACAGACGGTGAAAGGGATCGCGTGCGAGTAATAGGTTTAGCAGTTAGGTATTTGATATCATCGATTCTTATTTTTATTTCCGTTAACACTCACTGTGATATATGCATTTTTATCATTCTGTTTTATTGTTTTTTCACTGTTTGCAATCATAAGAGTTTTTTTTTACTGTTTACACTTGTGCACTTCTTATTTGTTATTGTTTATCAGCACCGTAAATAAGCAATGTGTATGTTTATGTATGTATGTACATACATGTATTTTTTTCTTGTATATACTTTTTTATAATACTTTATTTGTTCACGTTTTTATAAAAAAAAAAAAAATAAACCGTATGCCGAGCTTAGAAATCACGTCTATCTTCAACGAGCGCAACAATTAAAACGTATTTTCGAAAATGATCTGATTAATCCAATAATAATGGGTAATCAACAATGCTTAAAAGGATTAATTGAATCAATGTTAAGTAAAACTTTTATGAATTATAAAGAAGGTTCCGTAAATGACATATGTATGTTTGTTAGCGGTTGATGTTTTAAAATATGTAGAGAGCTTTGTCGTAGAAAACCAATTATTTTCTGACCATCTTCCCATCAGATTTTACTTAATACAAGAAGAAGCAAACAACATATCAGGTTTAAATGATCTTAAAAACGTGATTCTAGAATCATATAAACTGACTGGCAAAGAAAAAAAGACTTTCGATTTCAAAAATAAATGGTTTTTTAAGCAATGTAACAAAGTTAGAGAGGAGTCAATTGAATGCTTGAATATTTTTAGAGTTACCAAATGTTTTGTTGATTAACAAATTACTTACTGCAGTTATATTGTAAAAAGAAATAAGTATAAAACTCTGTAAAAGTAGAAAGAAAGATCATTATGACAATTTAGAACATAAATTGGATTTAGTTTCAGATAGTAAGCAATGGTGGCATATAGGAAAAGAAATAAGAAATCATGAAATCCATATTGGAGATTAGATAAGACGGCTGTTAAATCCAACTACCACGGAAGGTGAAATTTTATATGCGTCAAACTTTGTTACAGATGAAAATCTAGACAGACAAAACAAAAACTACTTACAAAAGCTAAACTATACAATGCTCCTGGAGAAGACCTAATTATAAAAAGTTCTATCAGATGTATTTACGCAAATTTCAAAAGGCTGCAATGATTACGAAGCTTTTAGAAAAAGTATCATCTTCCCTATACATAAAATAGGTAACTTAAACCAAGTTAACAATTATAGAGGAATATCACTTATGAATTCTATAGCAAAAATTATGATGGGCTCGATAAATGATAGAATATCAGAATGGGTAAATAGGTATCACATTTTAAACCAGTATCAGGCTGGTTTCCGCAAAGGTTACTCACATATCGACAATTTATACAATTTATCTGCAATAGTTTATAAAAAACTCGTTGAGAACAATAAAGTGTATGCTTTCTATGTAGATTTTAGCGCTGCTTTTGTTCGAATACCTAGAAAAATTTTAATATACAAGCTTCACCAAATTGGTCTTTCAACTAAGATTATAAATTTTATTGAAAATTTATACCAAAATACAAAAGCAGCTGTATGGACAGGTACTGAAGGGTCACCTTGTTATCGCATGAGTTTATTCGTGGTGGTTTATTTATAGACGAAATCAATAAAAGAGTTTTAATGTATGCAGACGATATAATCCTGATTGCCGAAGAAGTAAGTGTCTTGGTCCAAGTGAAAAGGGGACGTTTAAAGAGAAGATTTAGGCCCTAATCATGTACAACGCAGCGCAACGCCAAACAATAACATTGAAAGCACAAACAATGTCATAAATATTTTGTAATTTTGTTGTTGCTTTCAACAGAAATTCATGTACCGTTTTAAAATTTTCAACGACACAAGCAATGGAGCGTTTGAAATTTTAAGACGCAATGTGAATTTCTGTAGAAAGCAACAACAAAATTGTTTGTGCTTTCAATGTTATTCTTTGGCGTTGCGTTAGTTCTGTGGCGTTGCGCTGCGTTGTACATGATTAGGGCCTTAATAATAGCACTGTGCACGAAATTGACACTTTTTTTCGTGACAAGCTGGGCACCTGGCGTTTTAACATAATTCGGGTACGCTGAATCCAGTGGTGCCCGCGGTTTTTTAAGATTGGCTCTGGTTTTCGAGATATACCGTTATTTCAAAAATGGAGAAGGTTGCACAACATATGTTCGTGTAACTCAAAAATGCTTTAGCTTATTGAAAAAACTTAAAAAACCGAAATTCCGCAATAAAATTTCCTTTAAGAAAGGTAAAACTTCTTTCTAATATCCGCAGTCGTTTTAGAAACATAATTTTTTTTTTTGGAAAATAAAATAATATTTTTAACAAAATTTCGAAATTTTTGTTTTTTAAAAATTCATAAAAAATTGGAAAATGCAGCTATGCAGGGATTAAAACACTAAGTTGTGAGCTTTATATTATTTTTTTTAATTTTTACATATAAAATATTGAAATTGTAAAGTTACTCCCAGCTAACGTAAAGAAATATAAATACTGAGATGACGGATGAATATTTAAAAATTATAGAATATTTGTTTGTGATATTGCTACCAGATTGATCCTGACAACACAAAGCAGTGTTGACATATATTATATTTGTGTGTGATCTTGCTTTCAGGTTGAACCTGACAACACTTAACAGTGCTGCCATTTATTATATTGGTGTGTGATTTGGCTTTCAGATTGAGCTTGGCAGCACCAGCCAGTATTACCATTTATTATATTGATATGTGACCTTGCTAAAACCACAGGGTTGTATATTTTTAGGAGTTTGTTTATGTTTCTATAAGAAAAGCACTAAAAAAGCACGCACATGCAAAAAAAAAGCAAAATGGCAACACTCCCAACATACTTTTGTATGAAAAAAGTGGTCGCGAACCATCTCAAACATACTACTATTGCCTTAATTGCCCATCCGGTGACATTGGATATTGATCTTTCAAATTAAGGGTTTTATCCAAAATAACCCCCAGGTATTTCATATCGTTTGAGAATCCGATAGCCGTTTCGCTTTGGGTCGGTTCTTTAAGTCTCCGAACTCTACATCTGGTAAACGATACTTGAGTAGTTTTCATGAGTGTTGAACCGTGTTCAACCTTGTTTAAGAGAAAGTAAACCTCATCATTATTTTGTTATTCAAAACCATTAATGTACTTAAGAGAAGTAGTTTTGTAGTACGTAAGTGGAATATTGTCGGTTGTGAAAATCTCATGTTTTATTTTTTGCCTTTTTTGTACAACAACCTTTTTATTTTTAAAACAAAAATTAATCTTTTATAAGCAGCCAAGGAAGAAGGCAAATAAAATTGTTAAGTTCAAGCCGAACTCTTTGCAACATGTTTTATTCAATCGCCTTATTGGCTAGGCAACTCATCATTTGGTCCTTCGAAAAGTCCTAGAAAGACTAGGGCTGGATTATATTAGTGGCATACCGGTCCAATATTAATCCACATTTCTACAAATTGGCAGTTGTTTTCCCTAAGCAACTTCAATACCTATCTCAGCATTTGGGGAAAAACACGAAGTAGTGCTGCAAGGAGCAGTTTCATTATACATAAACCTATACGTGTTAATTCGTAAATGCAAACAAAAGACAAGGAATCATACATCAAAGAATGGAAAATTCTTGGCAGAAGCTCAACAAGGAAGAATTGGTATGTACTGAATTAATTAGTTTTTTTGTGCAACTCTATTAATTTCTCTGAATAAGTAAAGAAATGTAATAATAAAGTTAGCAAAAGTTGAAAGCAACAAATACAAATAGAAAAAAAAATCGGTAAAAAAACCCGCAAGACAACTAAAGTCATTACAGAGGAAATTTTTTTTCTTTTTCAATATTAAAAAAATAAATGCAACGGTATAATTCTCAACATTCTTCAAGAATAAATAAAACAACAAGAACAATTATCGCCAAAATATTTGCAATAATGAAACTGGTGCAGCTTGGTAAACAAGAACAACAATAGCGGCGTCAACTTTACATTGAAAACCAGTTTGTTTCAATTTCATACATTCTCACAAGAAAACACTAGAATACTTCACGCACAAACAAATTAAAATAAATCTACAGTTCAAACTGACGGTGAAGAAGTAAAGATCAAAAATAAAAGTGAAAAAGAAGTAAAAAAAATAGAAGAAAAAAAGGAAAATATTTGTAGTGAATAAAGAATTCATTTGTGCACCACTTGTGACTTTAATAAACGCATTAGTAAAAGACGTAAAAAACTAAGCTTTTACATAAAAGTAAAAAACAATTCTGGTGTTAACAAATAAATAATTAAAATACCTCGTGTGTATAATATAAATAGTGTGTTTTTTTTTTTGTATTAAAAAGAACGGTGACGTCAAATTTAAAAAACAAAATACAACACACTTCTTGTGATCACAAATAAACAAGTAAAATATTTACGCCTACATATAAAGAGAAAGTGGTGTTTTTAATAATACAAAGCCAAACAGAATAGCCGGTGCTTAGTACGTAAATTGGTGGTGGTTTTTTAACAACAACGGCAAGCGATATTTAGTGGAAAAAACACCAAACAAACAGCAAGCATAAGAGATACCTAAATAACGGTGACGTCACAACAAAACAAAATTATTCAAGGGTTTTAAGCACAGAAAAAAGTTTGCGGGGAACTTAGCAAAATATATCGGTGAGTGATAATAAAATTTTTATTCAACGGAAAGAATTAAATAAGTTTTACCAAGGTATTGAACTTGAGAATATAGACAATTATATCGTAAATCAAGGCGAAATCAATAAAATTAAATTAATTAAAAATTTTGTACCGGAAAAAATAAAGTAAATTATAGTAAGCAATGTCATCCAAGCGTAAATGCATGTTTAGTCTACAGCAGCTAGTTACTTTTTGTAAATATTTTGAGAACATCTCCGAAGATGAATATACACTGTCAAGTTTGCAGGTAAATCAAGAAGAATTGGAAAGCAGGTGGAGCAATTTAGTCGAGTCATACGAAGAGTACTTCATGGGTGATGATAAACTTCAAGAAGAAGAAATGAAAGATGACATTTCTATATGATATGAAGAGGCTTGTAATTTTTATTGTACAGTGTGAAGCAAAAATACTGGGTCATCTTATCAAGGGAAATTCCGATACTAATAAGTCTAAGAATAGAAAATCCGCATTAAAGCTACCACCGGTAGAAATCCAAAGCTTTGAAGGAGGTTACTCCAAGTGGCCTATCTTTCGAGACATGTTTCTGGCAGTCTTTGGAAACGATTTGTCAGTAGATCCTGCAGAAAAACTGTATTATTTAAGAAGCAAACTCCCAGGAGAGGCATTTAACATAATTAAGGATTTTGATTTAGTAAGTGATAATTATGATTTAGCATGGAATGCTTTAAAGGAAAGATTTGAGAACAAAAGATTACTGGTAAATGATTAAATGAAAAAGATATATGGAATTCAATCCTCCCAAACAGAATCTCTCAAATCAATAAAATCGATACAAAGTACAGTAAATGATTGTATTTCAGTTCTGAAAACCTACGAGGTTAATAACCCTTTCTTAATGCATTTGGTTACATTAAAGCTTCCAGAAAAAACCTTAAGAGCATGGGAGGCTACAATAGATAATCAACGTGAACTGCCATCATGGAGTCAAATAAACAAATTTCTATCTTCTAGAATTGAATTCTTGGAGTCAATGACAGACTTAAGGAAACTTTAACTAAAGACAACCACGTTCACAAATCACAATCGTTCCATTCGCAGACTGAGCCCAATAAAAATAGTAATTTTTGCAAAAAATGTAAACAAAGCCATCCACTTAAATGGTGCAAATATTTTGAATCATTAACCCCTAATGAACGAATTAAATACGCTTATGAAAATAAATATTGTTTAAATTGTTTATCGACTACACATTACAAACCCAAGTGCACGAGTACAAATACTTGCAACAGATGTCAAAAGAAACACCATACGATGTTACATATTGAGAAAAATTCAAGTACAAAAAATAGTGTTAGAGAAAGTGCAAATCAAAGTCAAGAAGTTCCGTCATCCTCGGAAAGCCAAAATTCTAACGCCCAGGCTAATCACTCATCAAGCACAGAGCAGCAGGAAAATGTTCAAGCTCTCTTTATATAATACGGCTACCATTTTACCTACCGCGCTTGTACATATTAAACACTCAGGAGAACTATTCACAATTAGAGCTCTTCTTGATGCTGGTTCAGAAAAAACTTTTATTTCATCGCGAACGCAACAGAAACTGGCACTACCAGTAGAAACACATAATTTTCAAATAGCAGGGCTGGGAGGAACGATAGTTGGGAGTTCCAAAGCAAAATGTAAAGTTACATTAAAATCGAGAATATCAAATTTTACGATATCAACGGAAGCCATAGTGGTTCCAAAATTGTCAAAGCTTTTACCCTCACAAAGTTTTAAAATTCGAAATCTAGAAAAGATACAAAGACTTAACCTTGCGGATCCGTACTTTTTTAAACCATCTCCAATAGATATGATTATAGGAAGTGATTACTTACCCTTTATAAACCTAAAAGGAGTAAAATCAAATTTGTTAAACAGTTTCGAGGCAAGAGAGTCTCATTTTGGATGGTACATGTTAGGTCCGGTTCCCGTTAATCAAATAAATACATTTGCAACAACAGTATCCACCTCAGAGAATTTTATTTTACATGAGGAAATAAAAAAATTTTGGGAAATTGAAGAAGTCGAAAAAACTATTTCCATATCAGATTCTGATAAATTCTGCGACGAATTTTATCAAGTGTCAACAAGAAGGCGGTCAGATGGGCGTTACATAGTACGCCTCCCCTTTAAAAAAGAGTATCCTGATGATATGTTTCTGGGTCATTCAAAGAACATCGCCTTTGCACAATACAACAGGATTAAAATGTGCTTCAAGAATATATTAAACTTGGTCATATGGAACCAATAATGAATCTTGAAAGCAATGACGAAAAACAATTTTCATGTTATCTACCTCACCATGGCGTTTATCGACCTGAAAGCAAATCAACACAAGTACGTGTGGTATTTAATGCCTCAAAAAAAACTAAAAGTGGGGTCTCCTTGAATGATGTACTTTATATAGGGCCTGCATTACAAGAGGATTTAACGCAAATTATAATAGCTTGGCGAAACTACAAATATGTATTTACGGGGGACATTGAAAAAATGTACCGTCAGATATTGGTAAATAATGACGATTATCCGTATCAGCAGATTCTATTTCAAGGCGAAGGCGAAAGTCGGTAAGATCATATCAACTAAACACAGTAACATTTGGAATGAACTGTGCTCCATTCTTGGCACTTAGAACTTTGCAAAGATTAAGCGAAGATTGTAAAAACGTATTTCCGATGGCATCAGCGATTTTGAAAAACGAAGTCTACGTCGACGACATTCTGTCAGGCGGACATACAATTCAAGAAGCACAGCTCATTTTACTATGACGTTAAGCCGATGCAAACCGCACCTTTCTTAACAAAAAGGCAGATTATATCGGCTTAACGTCATAGTAAAATGAGTCCTGTCGGGCATCCCACCGAATACCTAAAGTCTTGATGGTGCTAGAGGACTCAAATTTTAAAAAATCTTCATCTAGAAGATCCTCCCGGGCCAAATTTTCTAAAAGTTCTTTGTGATTCGCCGTAATTTTTTTCAAGGGGAAACCAGCCGAGTGTAAAGCCTCCTTGAGTTGGATTTGGTTTAGCTGTGCTTCTTGAATTGTATGTCCGCCTGACAGAATGTCGTCAGATATTGGTAAATAATGACGATAGGCCGTATCAGCAAATTCTATTTCAAGGCGAAGGCGAAAGATCGGTAAGATCATATCAACTAAACACAGTAACATTTGGAATGAACTGTGCTCCATTCTTGGCACTTAGAACTTTGCAAAGATTAAGCGAAGATTGTAAAAACGAATTTCCGATGGCATCAGTGATTTTGAAAAACGAAGTCTACGTCGACGACATTCTGTCAGGCGGACATACAATTCAAGAAGCACAGCCAAACCAAATCCAACTCAAGGAGGCTTTACACTCGGCTGGTTTCCCCTTGAAAAAAATTACGGCGAATGACAAAGAACTTTTAGAAAATTTGGCCCGGGAGGATCTTCTAGATGAAGATTTTTTAAAATTTGAGTCCTCTAGGACCATCAAGACTTAAGGTATTCGGTGGGATGCCCGACAAGACTCATTTTACTATGACGTTAAGCCGATGCAAACCGCACCTTTCTCAACAAAAAGGCAGATTTTATCAGTGATAGCTAAACTATTTGATCCGCTGGGATGGATTGGCCCAATTGTGGTGACAGCCAAACTGTTAATGCAAGAGCTGTGGCTATGCAAAGCTGATTGGGACGAAGCTGTTCTACTTGATATTTTAGAAAAGTGGAATTTATTCACTAAACACTTACCCAAAATCTCGGCCTTAAGAATTCCACGATGGATAAAATTTGCACCGCAATACCAGAGTCAAATACATGGTTTCTGTGACTCATCAGAAAGGGCTTATTGCTGTGCCGTTTTTAGAAGAATTACGTCGTCAGATGGCCAAATATTTTGCAATTTACTAACCGCAAAAACTAAAGTAGCACATATTAAAAAGTTAACCATAACCAAACTAGAATTATGTGGAGCGTTGCTACTTGCAAAATTGGTGCAAATCTTAAGGACAGATGACGCCCTCCCCCAGGAGCTCTTTCTGTGGACAGACTCATCCTTGTCCTTGGGTGGTTACAAAAGCCGCCCAACACTTTAAAGACATTTGTGGCAAATAGAGTTACGAAAATTGTCAGTATTGCAAGCCACAGTTATTGGAGACACGTAAAAAGTGAGGACAATCCCGCGGACTTAGGCTCACGGGGATGCAACCCCCTGGACCTTATCGAAGCACGACTATGGTGGCAGGGCCCCCTTGGCTTAGCCAACCTGAAGAAAGCTGGCCAGAACCACGTATATTTGACCCAATTGATTTGGAAACCAAAAGGAGCACAAATTTCCACTTAAAAGCAGTAGGGGAGGATACCAGATCGACAGAGGAGCAGAAAACGACAGATATTTTGAATAACTTTTCATCTTTCGGTCGAGCATTAAAAGTGCTGAGTTACCTCTTCAGATTTATTGAACGAGTCCGCTGCCGTTGCGTTTCATCACAGCTCGGGGTTAGTTCGGCTGAAGTACGACATGCTAAAGTTCGTTTAATTGCGCTAGCTCAGCAGACTTACTATTCCAAGGAAATATAATGTCTACGGAATAAACACTCATTAAGTCGTAAGAGCAGACTTCTAACAGTTACACCGTTCCTAGACAAGAATAATCTACTACGTGTCGGAGGAAGACTTAACCATGCTGGGCTGACTTACGATGAACGTCACCCGGTCATTATCCCGGAAACATCGCGTTTCGCAGTGCTACTTGTTGAGTTCACTCATTGAATTCTACTGCATGGTGAGCACCATATAATGCTTCGAGCTTTAAGGCAGAGCTTTTATATACCACGGATAAGAAATCTTATTAGAAAATGTATCCGGGAGTGTAGACCGTGTACTATTTATAAACATAAGTTTCAGAATCGAATGATGTCGGCACTTCCTCCAGAGCGCGTCAATTTCTCGCTTCCATTTACGTACACTGGGGTTGATTTTACCGGACCGTTTTCATTAAAATCATCAAACCTGCGAAATGCGAAAATAGTTAAAGGATATGTAGCGGTCTTCGTGTGCTTCTCCACAAAAGCAGTACATTTAGAAGTATGTACTGACTTATCTACGGAGTGCTTTATTGCCTGTTTTGACAGGTTTGTGGGTCGAAGAGGTCTCCCCAAGACCATATTTTCTGACAACGGGCGCAATTTTCTGTGGGCAAGTTTGAAGCTGCTCAAAACCCACAATTCATTCCTCAAAGCTGCGGAACAGTCATTAGTCACCAAGTATAGCACCCACGGTTTCACATGGTCTTTTATACCACCGTACGCGCCCCACATGGGAGGGCTGTGGGAAGCCGCGGTGAAAAGTATGAAGTCTCACCTCAAAAAATCGCCACCAATCTTAACTTTACTTATGAAGAATTCGCAACTCTCATTATCCGAATTGAGGCAGTATTGAATTCCCGGCCTCTTTCACCTGTAACGGTAAATCCAAATGAGCTGTTATACGGGGGCACGATGGCCTGGTCCTAGTGGCTGAACTAAAAACCAAAAATGGCATCATTACGCGGCCGATTGTTAAACTTTGCTTACTACCTTCATCGGAAACTCAACCAAAACTTTGCTAAAACTTTTAATTATAATCCAGTCAGTTATCACCTACTTTAATAATAAGAGAAATTTGTTGCTTAACAAAATTGCTAATTATTTGGTACATGACAATATTTCTTTTCACCCTTTTTAGCCAAAATGCTCAATAAACCTCGCAGTCCTTTGTGTTCGCGGAATCATCCCTTAAAATATTGCCGCATATTTCATGCGATGAGCTTAGAAAGGAGAGGCGCCCTGGTCAAAAGAATCGGCTATTGCCTCAATTGCTTAGCCATATCACACACTCGCTTTTGGTGTGAGTCAACAACCCGCTGCAACATCTGCGGTGCAAAACATAACACCATGATTCACCAGCATCGTTATGAAATTAACACATCCTCATCAAGTTTCGAAGAAACACCCGCCCTCTTGGCCCGAGACGAGCAACTAAATGTTTCATACCTCCCCCCGTTAATCCAAGTTACTCTAAGGCACCATGAACACTCCTTGTGTGTCACCTTTTTACTTGACCAGAGTTCCGAGCGGTCATTTTTGTTACGTGAGATGGCTGATAAGTTTCCTCATTTGCGTGCATCAACTCACCAGGAAGCCACCGTTACACTGGCTCTATTGCACTCAACTATCGAGCCGAAACCGCCCTTCCGGGTTAAATTGTCTATTCAGACGGAGATAGCGTTTACGTTACCAGAAGCTATTCATGATCCTCTGGTCAAAGCACATTTTCAGGACTTACAGCCTTGGGCACACCCAAATTTTTCCACCTCTCGGAAAGTTGATGGCGTCTTAAGGGCCGACTTACTAAAACGTGTGCTGCTAAAGGCAATCATCCGTCCCTACAACGATGTTCCGCGGGCACAGAATAGTGTCTTCGGATGGGTCATTCACGGAAGGTGGAATGGATGTCGGTGCAAGTCTCATGCGGGCCCGGGAGGATGTTGAACCGTGTTCAACCTTGTTTAAGGGAAAGTAAACCTCATCATTATTTTGTTATTCAAAACCATTAATGTACTGAAGAGAAGTAGTTTTGTAGTACGTAAGTGGAATACTGTCGGTTGTGAAAATCCCGTTTTTTATTTTTTGTCTTTTTTGTACAACAACCTTTTTATTTTTAAAACAAAAATGAGTCTTTTATAAGCAGCCAAGGAAGAAGGCAAATAAAATTGTTAAGTTCAAGCCGAACTCTTTGCAACCTGTTTTATTCAATCGCCTTATTGGCTAGGCGACTCATCAATGAGGTTAATATTAGGCACCAGCTAAGTGTCAAATCCAGGTCCTGCTGCATCCTGTCAAAAATAGTCACGTCATCGAATCCAGTTATCGAAGGGCGAAGGGCGAAGGTTCTCATTGGCGACAGTAGGGTATCCAATTCTATTGACTCCCTTGAGCACCGTCGCAATGTGGGTTGTACTTGCCTATTTTATCGTTACTACAACGGGATGTGTTCTGATGAAATTAGGGATTTGGTTCCCGAAACCCATAGCTTTGTTCGTAATACACGTTTTTCCTCAAGAGCACATCCTTTTGTGGTCGATTGGCCGGTGAATCGTACAACGCATTACAGGGAAAATTCGTTTTTCGGAAGGACTGTTCGTATGTGGAATAACCTTCCTGCTGAAGTCTTCCCTCTCACTTACAACATGAATAAGTTCAAGTCGAATGTTCACAAGCACTACTCCCTCTTTCCTCCTTCCCATAACTTATTTTCCTAGTTCCAACACATTGCATTGTATTAGTAGGGGTCATCCCCTGAGTGCTGGTCCTAACAAAAGAAAAAAAAAAAAAAAGTTATCGAGTAAATCGTCAGCATATCCATAAGTACGGAAGCCAATGTATTTAAGGTAACCAAAAATTCATCGGTGGCCAAGGTCCACTAGAGAGGCGGTAGGACGCCATCTTGTGGAAAGCAATTCTCGAACTTAAAATATACAATGAAAAATATTTTGCCGTTGAGTTACCTTAAATTGCTGACGTTATGATAGAACATAGTGGTAAACGTTATTTCTAAAAAAAAGTCACTGAATAAAATAAACGTTAATTTTGCTGTTAAATATTTTTCACAACTCAAGTGACGTTAAAATTGAATAGAGAATCGCACTACTGGTCGCCTCAATAGCTCTCGTTGAGCCACATATGTCGACCCAACTTGATTACCCTTGATGTCAGCATTTACACTATCCAGTTTCATATAGCAACGGGAACGCATTTCCCCGTTTGATCGAGGCCAATTGCATCGTAGGAAGTGTTATCGAGGCTTCCTGAATATCGATGAACGCACAAAGAGCTATTTGCCTGGCGTGCAGTTTATTCATGGTTATGGGAAAATAGAGCTGAGGCTTATTGGTCTGTAAGACTTAGGCAGTTGTTCAGACTTGCTCCCTGCCTTCGGTATAAAAACCACTTTATCCTCCCGTCATGGCTCCAGCACGTGACACGCCAGTAAACTGATAAAAAACTATAAGGAATGACCGAAATTCGATAAAAATTGCTTATTTAGTTGAAAGTCGGAAGAATTTGCAAACAGCGGCATGATATCAAAGTCATGTATTTATTATTAACCGTAAAAGCTGTAAAGAATCAGAAAACTTACAGGAAAAAATCGCTTCTATTCCGAACATGGCTAGAATTCGCGAAAAATTTCAAAATTGGAAACAATTCCTAAAATTTATTTGAAATCTAAAAAAATGAAACCTAGGAAAATTAAATAAAAAGCGTGTATAATAATGAAGAACAAACTTTTTGGTGTTAAAAACAGGACATGCCACTTTTTCATAAATTGTCCTTTGTTCTCGTCAAATAATAATACGCATTATTACAGGGTTGGCAAGACATTTTATATGCAACTTTTAATGAGGTGATCTTTTTTGTGTAGAAAAGAAAACACCATTAATCAAAGCATATGTTGAGAAATTATCTATGGCTATTGAATTTTTAGAACACTTTGTTTTACAATTACAGTACTTTTCGCTTATAGTCACATCATTTAGTTGCAGCCAAATCGTGGAACATAAGCAGACAGCAGGCTTATGGCCTTGTAGCAGAGTTGAATACTGTATAAACAAAAGTTACAATAACACTAACATATTTCATCCCTGATACCAAGTCAATAACTAATATTTTTTCGTGTAGAGAGTTGATAGCAAAAATTAAATGAATCAAGTAATAATTTCTTTTTTTATGGTTTGTGACTATAACTCTAATTATTTGCTTAACTTTTGCGTTTGCTAGCCAATGATAAATGGAATATATAGAAATATGGCGCTTAATGGACTATACCGCAAGTACTTTATATTAAACTAGCTGTATCCAGTATGCTTCGCAACCCTCATTTAAATAATATATTTAATTTTTCAATACTGATCTCGTTCATTGCTTATGAAGTTATTTGTACCAAGTTTAAATACTTTAACTGTAACCATTCACTAGTTGCACATAAATCTATATGGTATTTGTATTAAAGTTATCTCGCCTATATCTAAAATAAGACAGTGGGCCTTTTACAGATATTGTTGATTTATAACTAAGCTATTTGTTCCAAATTTGTGAATTGTAGCTGGTGCCGTTCTCTAGATATACAGAAATCTAGTTTGACCCATGCCCACTTTTCGTATCCCACACATTACTTACAGATGATGTCTGTATACTGATACCGATTCTTATTATATTAAATTTGGACAGTTTTACATATACCGTTCTTCAAATATTCAGTCCTTTTTGCCACCTTTTTGTTGAAAGATGTTGCGTGTTGATAAACCATCAGAAACATACTGTAAAAGTTTCATGAAGATCAAACAAAAAAAAAAAAAAAAAAAAAAAAAAAACAAGCAAATAAACATACATATTGTAGTGTACCTCATAAGTTGCCACTGCATACCCTTTAACTACTCTTAAATCTATACATACCAACCCAAATAGAGTAGGGTAATTGTGCAAGATCAAATAACGGCATTTACCAGGTGACGCACATAAATTGGAATGCAAGTTATTTGAGGTATGAATATGATAAGCACAAATAATAATAAGAATTGTGAATTGAGTGACAAATAGGAATGAGTGTAATCACAAACATTCCTATTGGTTAAAATAACTGTAACTAGAGTGATTATTTATATGTCCATAATATCAACAAAGACAAATAGAACTTTATCGATAAGTAGAATAAGTAAAAAGGGCTAGGTTAAAAACTCATGTATAGTATATAAGTGCTTGTAAATCTAAAAAAAACATGACTTGTAATTACCACACTAATTTGGCAACAACCTGCCTTGTGTTTAATTAAGAGCCTCAAAACAAATTCGGCAGTTCTTTTGAACGCCTTGTAAATCAGCTGGTACCCTAACAGCTATCTAAAATAAATAAGGGCTATAGGGATAATACACTTGCTTAGGCACACTACATGGCGATCCTGCCCACTCGGACCACTAAATTTTTAGATCCTTCCAGGCTGGCAAAGATTAATTATCCTGCCCACTCGGATTACTACATTTATTAGACCAAAAATTTAATCCAGAAGATGCTGAAGCTGGAATCTATATGTCAAGAATACTTTAATAATACGTTAATAAAATATGAGATCTAACGTTTTGACATAAAGAGATAGATTAATTACAAATAAATTTAAGAAAAACAAAAATTTTATATAAAAATAGTATAAAATGGCTTGGTGGAAAAATGTTTTAAAGGCAATCCCTTTAATTTTTGCGGGATATGAAGTAGGAAAACATGAAGATTCCGAAAACAAACATATATATGTAATCCTTTAATTCCCTGTGGAGAATAGGGCCGCCAAAAAACAAACAGAAAACAAACATAGCAATGATCAACTGTTAGAATATATAAGGACACATACAATGAGAATACAACACGAAGCTGAAAATGAGAACTTAAATATTTTTGAAATTATATTGATAGTTATCCTAGCATTGTTAGTAATTGCCTACATTATTAGACTTGTATGTGCAATCTTAAATAGAAGACAATAAAAATAAAAAATAAAAAATATTTATGTGATAATTAAAGATGTAAATAAATAAAAAAAAAACTTAACATAATGTTTTCAAAAATCACTACAATATTATTAATAACTGTCATAATCTTATCTATAATTTACAAAATTCAAAAACTTATAAGTTGTGATAGGAATAATACTATTATAACTAATGTGTAAACTATAAGAAAACCCAATTTAAACAACAAAATATATAACGGTTGATAGATGAGTCTTAACTAATAATAAATTTTAGGACTAAAGGAAATATGGCAACGATTAAGTAATCATATGATACAAAAGAATTTGAAAGTAATGAGAAAAGTTATTAGACTAGGAGGTTAGTTACCATATAAATGGAGAAGAATCTCCAGAAATTAACAGATATATTGAAAAGTTTAAAGAAAAGTCCAGGAAGGACATATACTGAAAATACAATTAACCTTGAGTTAGAAGAAATAAAAACCTTAACAAGAGAGTTTGAAATAGCACAAATTGAAGAGACAAATGAAGAAAAAGCATTAGTACTTAAATTAGAATTTAAAAATATAGTAAAGAAAATTAAAGAATAGTCCAGAATATTACTAAGGTAGAAAACAAAGATATCATAATGGCAGCATTTAGTTTAGAAACAGTCTATAAAGCACTCCCACTTGTTGCTGGAAACCATGAAGAACTTAAAAGTTTCATAATAACAGCGGAACTCATTGAGAAAACTCTAGCTGAAACAGCTAAACAAGATTTCTTGCAGTACGTATACCATGCAAAATTGACTTCAGGTTTAAGAACGGCAATAGGTAGTTATGCAAAGCCAGAAAATTTCAATGCATTAAAAGCATTATTACAACAGAGGTACAAGAGTACGAAGACCATTCCAGAGTTACAATCAAAATTAAGCACTATTTACCAAGGAAAAATGTCTGTTAGCACATTCAAAGAAAGAATAATGACGACAATGGACAACCTGAACAAGTTAGGAATAGAAGAACTTGGTAATGACGCCACAGAAGCTGAGAAACATGTTATTATCAAATTAAACTCAAAGATTTCTCTAGATACTTTTAAAAGAGGTATTAATGACAGTTTAAAGACAGCCAGAATAAACTAAACAATAATGCGGTAATGCACATTTAAAAGCAACAACATAATAATAATCAAACCAGGCATTACAATAGCAATTTTCGCGAAAGCAATAATTTTGGAAATAACAACTCTCGTAGTAGAAATAACAACAACAACAATTTTAGCAATAATAGAAACAACAATTTTCCTAATAGATATAATGGCAACAATACAAATTTCAACAGAGGCAACAATTACAGTAGGAATGACAATTTCAACAGCAATAATTCTCCTAGGAACAACAATCATTTTAGAAACAACAATCGTAATAATAATACACCTAGAAACAATAACAACAATAGAGACTACAGAAATGACAACCACAGCAGGCATAATTCCAATCGAACCAACAACAACTACGGAAATAATAAAAATAGCAGAAGGAATATACATGTAGTACAAGACGAGGGAAACGAGGACGGCTCGGAATACAGGGATTTTTCGGACAGCCAAAATTAAGAGTATTTAAAGTTTCAAATAATAACACAAATTACATAATCGCTTAATACAAAAATAAAGAATAAACATTTCTTGTCGACACAGGAGCCGACATATCATTATGTCGCACTAAAACTTTTTTTGATGATGAACCACTAAATGAAGAAAACAGATGCAAATTAACAGGCATCACTTAAGAAGAAATATATTCATTAGGGACAAGTGAACTTGAACTTTCACTAGCAGACCAAACATGCAAATACAAATTCCATCTAGTAGATGACAATTTTCCAATAGAGACAGACGGCATAATAGGAAGAGACTTTTTAAGAGAATACTTTTGTCAAATAGATTATGAGACATTCACAATTTCTTTGTTTACCAACAATGAAACCATAATTCTGCCCATGCAATCAAAAGCATTCGACACATTAAAAATTACTATACCTCCACGAACAGAAATCATACAACCATTAAAATTAAACCTTACTGAAGATTGCGTAATACTTAATAATGAATTAAAAAGCGGTATTTTTTTAAGTAATTCAATAGCACCAAAAAACGGAATGACACACTTTAAAATTTTAAACACAACAAATGAGACACAAATTTTACAGGGCATTAAACTGCACACTAACCCACTTAAAAACTACGACATATTAAGTTACACAAATATAAACAATGACGAACGTTTTGAACAAATTCTAAATGACTTGCAATTAAATAATACTGATGAATATGCAAAATCAGAATTAATAAATATATTCAAAAGATACCAAAATGTATTTAATTTAGAAAACGAGAAATTAACTGTAAACAATTTTTATAAACACAACATTACAACTTCAGATAACACTCCGGTGTATATAAAAAACTACAGACTACCCCACTCACACGCGGACATAATAAATGAACAAGTACATAAAATGTTACATGACGATATAATAGAACCATCAATTAGCCCCTACAATGCTCCACTTCTTTTGGTACCCAAAAAGAATACGGAAGACAAACGAAAATGGAGACTTGTAGTAGACTTTAGAAAGTTAAATGACAAAATAGTTAATGACAAATTTCCACTAACTAGATTAGAGGATATTTTGGATAAACTAGGAAGAGCTAAAAGGTTTTCGACTATTGACATGACTAGCTCATTTCACCAAATTCAGTTGGACAAGGACTCAAGACCACTTACAGCTTTCTCTACACAACAGGGACACTACCAATTTAAAAGACTACCATTTGGACTTAAAATTTCATCAAATAGTTTTCAGAGAATGCTTACGATAGCACTTTCGGGACTTGATTCAGAAGATTTTCTTTATGTCGATGACATAATTGTTTATGGATGTAGTTTGAAGCATCACAATGAAAATCTTGTCAAAGTTTTAGATAGACTTCAGCGATACAATTTAAAACTGAATCCAAAGAAATTTTGTTTTTTAAGACCCGAAGTAGTTTACTTAGGACATTTAATAACAAAGGACGGTGTGAAAACAGATCCAGCTAAATATGAAGTTATTAAAAATTACCCAACACCTAAGAACGCAGACGAAGTTAGACGTTTCGTTGCATTCTGCATCTATTATAGAAAATTCATACCGAATTTTGCGGACATTGTGAAACATTTAAATATGCTATTCAGAAAATCATTAAAATTCTTATGGACAAATGAGTGCCAAAATGCTTTTGACACACTAAAGAAAAAATTAATGAACCCACCAATTTTACAGTACCCAAATTTTGACAAACCTTTTATTTTGACGACTGACGCCTCAAACTACGCACTAGGAGCAGTCTTATCACAAGGTGAAATTGGAAAAGATTTACCTATTTCTTACGCAAGTAAATCACTTCAAAAGCATGATATGAATAAACCCATCATTGAAAAAGAATTGCTCGCAATTCACTGGGGAATAAATTTCTTCAAACCATATTTATACGGTCAAAAATTCATAGTGGTAACAGACCATAGACCATTGATATCACTATTTTCACATAAGAATCCTTAATCAAAAATGACAAGAATTAGACTAGATTTAAGCGATTATGACTTCACTATAATTTATAAGAAAGGAAAAATTAACACTAATGCGGACGCATTATCAAGAATAGAAATAAACTCAGACGTACTAAAACAAATGATACCTTTGGAAAATGATGAAAAAGAAAAGAGAATTCTAATAAGCACAAGGGCAATGACAAAGAGAAGTGAAAAAGAGGCAAATAAAGTTACAAATAACGAGGCAAATAAAGTTAATTATAATGAAGAAATAGATATGAATAAAGCGCGCGCTAATATAAATAAAGCGGATAGAAATAACGCAAATAGAAATAATACGAATAGAAATAATGTGGAAAAATGCATCTCTCAGGAGTCTGATCAACTTCTTATATGGGAATGCAAATCCATAAATGACGTCAAAAACATGAAAAAATTACAATTTAATAATTGAGAATATAGAAAATATAGATATATATGTAAAGGATAACATTGTGCACATAGAAATCACGTACCCACGATAATAATAATATGAATAAAGGATGTAACGATAATTCAGCGAAACTAGATTCGATACTGAGGAAACTGATATCTAAAATGAATAAAGAAAAGATAAAAGAATTAGCGCTAGCATAGACTAATAAGATATTTAAAGTATATACAATGAAAGATTTAAAAGAAGCATATGCAACGATAAGAATAAACAACAAAAGTCCTCAACTAAAAATATTAATTTACAATGCCTCAACAAGAATAACAGATGACATACTGAAATATAAACTCATCGATGAATTCTACAATGCCGCACACGCAGGCCACTTAGGAATAAGAAAAACAGTAATTAAATTGAAACAGCGGTACATTTGAAAAAACATGAATAAGATGGTAAAGCAATTCATAAAATACTGTGACAAGTGTAATATAAACAAACAAACCAAACACATTAAAGAACCACTTACATTGACGGACACCCCAAGCAACAGTTTTGAAACAATATCAATTGATACTGTAGGACCTCTTCGTATTTCAAACGGATACCGATACATATTGACAATGCAATGCGAGCTAACGAAATTCATTATTGCTCACCCAATGTCAACAAAAGATGCACTTACAACTGCCAAAACACTAGTAGAACAATTAATTTTAAAATACGGTAAATTCAAAGTGCTCAAATCAGACAACGGGACAGAATTCAAATACCAACTTATGCATAACATATGTACACTACTCGATATCAAACAAACATTTTCAACCCCTTACCACCATGAAACAATCGGTGCGGTAGAAAGAAATCACAGGGTTCTCAATGAATTCTTGCTGACAACAGTAAATGATTACGAATGGGATAAGTGGATAAATTACTTTACTTTCGCCTACAGCACGGCACCACACATAGACACTGGTTACACACCATTTGAATTGGTATATGGTAGATTGCCATGCCTACCATCAGAATTTTATGACACAGAAAATGACAAAATATACAATTATGATGACTATGCAAAAGAGCTGAAAAAAGATTATAATATTCTTTGAATAGAGCTAAGGAACTTACAAATAAAACAAAAGAAAAAAGAATTATAGAAAATAGATATAGCAATAGTTTAAATCTAAAATTAGGAGATTTAGTTTTAATAAAAGTAGAAAATAGGAAAAAGAATCAAAGCCCGTACAAAGGCCCATACAAAATAATAAGAAATAACGGTGTAAATACTATAATAGACTACCACGGAATTGAAAAAGAATTCCATAATAATCAACCATATATAGGCTTAAGAAACAATAATTAGGTACACAATAAACATTAAAAATTATAAAATTACTAATTATAAAATCATAAAAATATTAAATACTATATTAAGAATTACTTTAATGTTTGTAAATAAAAATTATAAAATTATAGAAAATATTAAATACTAAATTAAGAATAAATTTGTAAATCTATAACATATGTAAATAGAAATTAAGAATTATTTTACAAATATTGTCGGTACTATGAATATATCAAGAAAAATCAATCCCCTAATTTTTCTCTTAGCGGTGAGGGTGTAGTGTACCTCATAAGTTGCCACCGCATACCCTTTAACTACTCTAAAATCTATACATACCAACCCAAATAGAGTAGGGTAATTGTGCAAGATGAAATAACGGCATTTACCAGGTGACGCACATAAATTGGAATGCAAGTTATTTGAGGTATGAATATGATAAGCACAAATAATAATATGAATTGTGAATTGAGTGACAAATAGGAATGAGTGTAATCACAAACATTCCTATTGGTCAAAATAACTGTAACTAGAGTGATTATTTATGTATATGTCCATAATATCGACAAAGACAAATAGAACTTTATCGATAAGTAGAATAAGTTAAAAGGGCTAGGTTAAAAACTCATGTATAGTATATAAGTGCTTGTAAATCTAAAATAAACCAGACTTGTAATTACCACATAAATTTGGCAACAACCTGCCTTGTGTTTAATTAAGAGCCTCAAAACAAATTCGGTAGTTCTTTTGAATGCCTTGTTAATCAGCTGGTACCCTAACAGCTATCTAAAATAAATAATACACTTGCATAGGCACACCACAATACATTCATTTTTATATATAAAAGGTGTGTTAATTTACTTTACTTATAGACACTTGCAAATAGAGAGTAAGTAGGAATTTAAAGAAATTGCTCTCAAAAATACTAAAAAGTAAATGAACACTTTGCCAGATAAAATTTGCAAGTTAAAGTAGTGACGAATATACAGGAAAATTTGAGTACCCATTAATTATTTTAAGACTTGGGAAAATTTTATACATTACGGTAAAAATTATGTGTTTAATGTGTTAAAAAAAAATTATTAATTTATATTTGTTTATGGCGCATAAAAGGAATCATGAATTGGATTTTTTTTTTATTGAGGAGGTAAAAGAAGAATTTGGTGTTTCATCAATAATAACAGATAAAAGACCCTTTGTTAACAATAAAAGTATTTATAAGGCAAAACAAAATATTTAATGTAACAATCTATGTATGTATAACCTATGTATATAGGTATATAAAATTTCAACGTTATGGACTGACTGACAGATTCATCTTCGCACAGCCTTAACGCCGTGAGTTATATGGTTGAAATTTTAACCGGATGCTGGTATCTCGCTTAATCGATCCACTAAAAATCGAATTAATTGCTTAATAGTACGAAAATTGTGTGTGTGGTTTAGTGAACAAATTTAGTGCATTGCGACTCGCAAGAAACTACTTTCATGTGTAAATGCTTGGTAAGTTGGAATTTTTGGAAATTCGAATGTTTAGGGGATAAATAACGTAAAAACGAGTAAATACGCTAACCTCATAACTCCTAAACTAACTGTGGACTCATCCATGCGTTCCGAACAATATTTTTGTCCGAAGAATAATTTTTTTACTGAGAGTGTTTTTCAGAACGATTCACCTATTTCGGAAAATTTGCCCGGCAAAACAAACCTATCATATGGTTTACAGATGTAAACAATTATACAAACTGGTAGCACAACTAGCAAACTACTTATATTGAATTGTTTTCTGAAAGTGTGTAAAAAAGGAAAGTGATTATATTATTTGTAACTATATTTATTATTTTATTTAATTGTTCAGCAAAAAAACAATTATTGCACTATAGCACTATATTATGTGGCAGCTCAATTCAAAGTGTCATCGCAGTTCATTTTGTTCTGAACAAGAATTCCACCATTAATTTTTAAATTAAAGCCAATAAATATAAAAATAAAAACTGTTTATCCAAAAAAATACAAATTTGTGGGCTTCCACTACAATAGGGAATTTTTTTATATTTCAATGGAGAGAACAAATATAAAAAATGGTGAAATGCGGGAAATTAAATGTCTATGTATTACTTTTTCGTTCTACAAGTGGTACCTTTTTCATTTGCTATAATAGATATTAGAAGCATAAAATTATAGGTGCAGGGTTCTGAGTGAATGAGAACCTATAACGTCGGTAATTTTTTTAAAACTTAGAAACATAAACTTTGGCATTTAAATATGATCACAAAAGAAAGGTAACGAGGAAGCGGGTTAAATTCTTGTTAATTATAAAATAATTTTGGATATTCTCATTATCTACTTTAGCAGTTTTATTTGGTCCAAATGCATTTCTTTGGTGTTTGTTTCATATTAAACAAGACGGTCATAAAGTAAACAATGAGAATATCTCAAATTATTTTATAATTAATAAGAATCTTTAATTTTGTAAATATTTTAATTTGCATACAAATTTTTTAACTAATGGTGTTAAGTATCTAGAAAACCATTATACTCATAGTACTAATAACAACACCTGATCGGTTAAAAGCAAAACAAAATGCATACGGGATTTTTTTAACAAGTTCGTTATTTTCTTTGTCAATAAAAATATCGATATATGTATCTGTCCTAAGTTAAACAAAAGTATGATTTCTTGTCACATAAATATTTTTAATAATTTTAAAAATCAACATTAGCTTGTAAATTTTGCAAAATATCCTTATTTAAAACTTATTTCGGAAAAGTTTGTTTTATAAACAAAAACATGAAACAGCTGTCTTAAAAATTCTTGCAAGTAAAAATTTTACCAGTAAGAATTTGCAAGAATTTTTTTACTCTCAATTTTTTTCTCTCTTTTGACGCTCTCAACTTGCAAATTTTTTGGTTTAATGAACACTTTCCAGTAAGAATTGTTACAAATTGGTTACAATTTTTAGTAAATGAACACAGCTATAGCGTCAGGAAGTGCCCTAGTAAATACAGCTTTAGGCTGTGTAAACAAAAACACAACACTTTGTTGCACAAGTCAACGGTGACCCAGCCTACAAGCTTGCGACATAACAACGCTGACGAACAACCAAGCACAAGTGCCGCACCGCGAGCCGATACATACAATCCACTGCAAGATCAACTATTCCCAACCTTACTTCTCCGTCCTTACTCTAAAATCGTCTACACAGCTCACAGAACAAGTAACGTTGATTTTCACTGCTATCATCGAAATTGAAACTAGAGGTCAAAGATATCAGGCTAGCGATTTCATCGCCGTGGATCACAATCAATCTTTGTATTAAACAAACTAAAAAACCGTTTGAAACTACCCATTGAAAGAAATGTAGTTCACGTTACTGGTTTGCGTCAAACAGTTTAGGAAACTTTAACCAATGCATGTTTGCTTAACCTTTGCTCACGGGTGAGCACATCGTTTAATTTAGAAGTTTGGGTAAGACACTTCGCTCAAATTTACCACCTCAAACGTTGCACATGCTAAGTGAGACTGCAAAATTTCAACTTGCAAACACTCTGTTGGCGAACAACCATAATTTCTTCTTTGTTACTTATATATATTTATTTTCATTAATTTCCTAATTTGGTACTTTGTGATCTAATTGTGGGTTTTATAAGTTCATTTGTTTTCCGTGTACACACTTTAGATGGTTATTTTGCATTCAAGTTTGTCTCATTATTTGTTAAATATGTATGTAAATATGAAATTATAGATTTTGACTCAAAACTGGTTTTTACCGATAGCTAGTCGAAAATAATTAAATATGTATATGAGTGTGTGCATATTTTGGAGTTTGTTAAATATTTTAAAGTAAATTCAATTGTTCTTTGTACTTTGAAAATAACATAACTATTGTTACTGCCGTGCTGCATTTTTACTTTAATAAATGAAATTACATTTAACTACATTCTGCATATGGTTTTTATATGAGAAAAGAAACCGCTAGTTTTATTCACATATATTTATAAAACTTTAAACAGTGTTCATTCGCATTTTGATTGTTTATACCTACTTTGGAGCTGATTCGAGCTGCTGGCGTTTGTGTGTATTTTTTGTTTTTGAGTATCTTGCGTTACTGTAACTGCCTGTGTTTTAACAAAAACAAAACTGTATGTATTAAATGAAATTTTTAATTTATGTATATGATACAAAATGTCGGACATATATTCTATTATTGAGGAGCATAAAACTTTATATAATAAACTGAAAAGAGCTATTGATATCTTTGAGAAAAAGCATGGAAAGACTCGCGGGTTTGCTCAGACTTTGTTAGAAGATTTAGAATCGTGTTCGAAAAAATTTAACGAATTTTATAATCAATTGTCATGCCTGGTTCGTGATAATTCTATTAATACAAAGGATATACCTTACTTTGCAAATGAAGAAGAACTTAAATTTAAAGACTTGTATTACTCATTTAAACCGCAACTTCTTTATTTTATTACCGAAACTTCTAATTTACATACGCCTGGTTTTCATTCAACATTTGCGGCATCCTCCCACAGTAGAATTGATAGTTTTACAACTCAAGCACGTTTACCTAAAATTGAAATCCTAATTTTTTCTGGCGATTCTCTTTCTTGGATGTCGTATCATGACATGTTTGTCTCGTTGGTTCATAACAATCAGTCTTTAAGCGGTGTTCAGAAGTATTACTTTTTAAAAGGCTCATGTTCAGGTACTCCGTTAGATATAATTAATGAATACCCGGCATCAGATGCAAGCTATGTACAGGCATGGAAGGCCCTTACGGATATGTATCATAATCAAAGAAAAATTGTTGACTCGATTTACCACAAATTCTTTTCCATACCTTAATCTGACGGTTCTGCTGGAAGTATACAAACTATTTTAGATACTACGCGAAATACTATTGCTTTGTTACTTGGTCAGGGTATTTCTACTGAAGGATGGGACTCAATACTAATTTTTATCACAGTTAACAGACTTGATACTCAAACTCGTAAGGAATGGGAACAGTCGCTTAAGGGTACTACCACAATTGCATCTTTTACAAGTTTTTTATCATTTCTTGAAACTACCTTTCGCACACTGGAAGCTTTAACTGATCAAACTGAACTCAATTATATCACTGTTACATCCACCTCTTCTCGTATGCAAAATTTTACTTCTTACCAAAATCGGACAAAATCACGTCATAATGCCCATCTTACGACATTTAGTAATGATGAAAATTGCCTGTACTGTAACAAACGTCATCTACTGGTAAAGTGTTTTAGATTTACTGCCTTGACTTCTGAAGAAAAACGTAAATTTTTGAACTCCAAAAAAATTTGTCGTAATTGTTCAAACGTTTGTTACAAACTTTAGTTACAGCTGTCGCAGTACAGCACGTTGTCAGCTATGTAACAGAGACTATCACACCACATTGCATACTGCGTATTCGACAAACAGCCCTGATCCTAATGACGGTAATCCTCAACCTCCACTTGACTTAAATCCATCAAAGTCTGCACAATCTAATGAACATTTTTCTGCGAATATTGTATCAAACAGCGGTATACTTCCTAGGCCACAAGTTTTATTAGCAACAATACGTGTAGTACTTAAAACGACAACTGGTACCTATTATCTTCGCGCCATTCTGGATCAATGTGCTCAAGCTTCTTTTATAACACAACAGGCCGCTGAGTCTTTAAATCTCTCAATGAATAAAACATATGCTCAGACCAGTGGTGTCGGTGGAAATGGCTCTCATATTTCAAGAAAATATGTTCAGTTTACTCTTTTTTCCAATACTGAATCTGACTTCAAATTGAATTGCAAGGCTTTTGTTTTACCCAAAATAACTTCTTATCAACCTTCAACTCTTGATGAACGTACTTTTCCTCATCTACAAAGTTTTACGTGGCGGATCATCACTTTTCTCAAGCCGGTGAAATAGATTTGTTACTTGGAGGCGATGTCTATTTGAATATTGTTTTACCAAAGCAACAAAAGTTTAATAATAGTGTTTTTTGCAACTTACACATTTCGGGTGGATAGTGTCCGGGCCAACTGCAACTATATCATATGCCAATACTATCAATGTCAATATTTGCTCATTAGATCAGCAGTTACGTGCATTTTGGGAACAGGCGGAAATTTTAAAGAAACATGTTTTGACGAAAGAGGAAGAATTATGTGAACATCATTTTAAGAAGACCACAACTCGTGACTCTAGTGGTCGTTATACAGTTTCATTACCATTTAAATCGTTATTAAGAGGTCATGCTTTACCAGTATTTTATCACACAGATTATAGTGCACTTTCTCGTTTAAAAAATGTTGAGGCAAAGTGTAATTCAAATAGTTCCTATGACAAGCTTTATATGGAATTTATGCAGGAATATGAGACTCTTGGGCATATGACGAAGGTCGGGTCTTATCCGCGAGATTTGGAAAAAATGGTTTCTTTTTACCCCACCACGGTGTTTTAAAAGAAAATAGTTCTACAACCAAGCTTAGAGTGGTTTTTGATGGTAGTTGTAAACGAGGCTTGCAATCTTGTTTAAATGAGTAATAAGCTGCTGGTCCTGCATTACAAAACGATCTTCCGACTATTATTACTCGGTGGCGTCGTTTAAAAATTGGATTTCGGGCAGATCTTGAGAAAATGTTTCGCCAAATTCATGTAGTAGAAGAGCAACAGAAATATCAACAAATTTTGTGGAGGAATGCAAACTCAAATGATATTTCTATTTACAAACTTTCAACGGTAACGTATGGTACAACTCCAGCCCCCTTTCTTGCAATAAGAGTTTTAAAACAATTATCAATTGATGAGAAGCATAACTTCCCTTTAGCAAGTAAAGTTCTCGATAGCGATACTTACGTAGATGACGTCATTTCCGGTGCGGATGATATACAAGAAGTCTTTGAATTACACACACAACTATATAAAATGTTGAAAACGGGGAATTTTAATTTAAGAAAGTGGACCACCAACTCTAAAGAACATCTCAATCGTATTTCTTTGAAATTTAGAGAAAATGCAAATATTTTTGAACTCAATGAATCAAATACAGTCAAAGCCCCAGGCCTAGAATGGAATACTAGTGATGATTACTTCTCTTTCAAAACCAATTTTACCAATACTATTAACATTGTTACGAAAAGAAGTTTGTTGTCGGATGCCGCGAAACTTTATGATCCTCTTGGCTGGCTAGCCCCTACGACAATACTAGCAAAAATAGAATTTCAAAATTTATGGCTATTAGGTATTGACTGGAATGATGAGGTGCCTGAAAATCTGAGAATAAAATGGTTGGAGTACAGACAAAACTTAAGGATGCTTGAAGAAATAAAAATACCACGATGGATTGGATTGAATAAAAATGTCAAAACTGAAATACACGGGTTTTGTGATTCTTCGAAGTTTGCTTATGCTGCGGTAGTCTATGCAAAAACTTTTTCTGATGAGGGCTGCGTAACAATTAGCCTCCTTCAATCGAAAACTAAAGTTGGTCCTTTAAAGCGGTTAACTATACCCCGAATGGAGTTATGTGGAGCTACTTTATTAGTCAAACTGGTAGAAAAAATATCATCTTCACTTAATCAAGAAATTTCTGAAGTATTTTTTTGGACTGATAGTACTACAGTACTTTCCTGGATTCGAGGACAATCATCGAGGTGGCCGGTTTTTTGTGGGAAATAGGGTGGCAGAAATCAACGTAAATCCACCACATCGCAGTGGCGATATATTTCAACCAGAGATAATCCTGCGGATTGTGCGTCAAGAGGAATTTCATCTAAGGAACTTGTTGAACATGGCCTATGGTGGAGTGGTCCGAAGTGGCTTTAGGAGTTGCAAATAAATTGGCCAAAGCAGCCTAAACTTGATTATGAGGTAATTGATGAAGTGTCAGGCAATCCTATTTTAAATGCACACCATACTGTTGTAGAGGTTAAAAACTACCCCGAACTGTTGGTTGCATTTTCCTCCCTTGGCAAACTTATTCGCGTTAATGCCTACATACTTCGTTATAAAAATAATTTAATTTTTGAATTTTATAAGAACAAATCTCTAGAAAAAGGTTGCAGTAAGATGACAGGATTTCTCACCACCAATGAGCTTAAATACGCACGATTTGAACTTATAAGAATTTCACAAGAAATCGATTTCAGTGATGAAATTAAGGAGCTTAAATGAAAAGGTCAAATTTACACATATAGCAAACTTTGTAAGTTTTGTCCATTTATTGACTCTTTCAAAATCTTACGAGTAGGGGGTAGAATACAAAACTCTGATTTGAGTTATGGCTCCAAACACCCCATTTTACTTAAAAGACAAAATCCATTATCATATCTTATTTTTCTAGATGCCCATTTTAAGACTTTACATGGCGGCCTTATTCAAATGCAATCGTATGTGGCAAGAGAATACTGGATTCTTTCTGGAAGAAACATTGCAAAGCTGGCTCTACGAAAATGCATTACCTGTTTTAAATATAATGCTAGAGCTGCACAGCAAATGATGGGTGTTCTGCCAAGTGTTCGCGTAACTCCCTCCCGTCCTTTCAAGCACTGTGGTGTAGATTATGCTGGTCCAATTACTATAAATCAGTCTACGGCACGCAACTCAGTAACAACCAAGGGATATATATCTTTATTTATTTGTATGGTGACTAAAGCATTACATTTAGAGGCGGTTACTAGTTTATCAACAGAACATTTTATGGCCGCCTTCCGTCGTTTTGTGGCTCGTCGTGGGATTTGCACCGATGTCTATTCTGACTGTGGCACAAACTTTATTGGAGCACACAAAGAACTTCAAATTCTTTACAATCGAAACAAATCTTCAATTCCTAATAATATGTTAGAGCGGCTTGCTTCCAATGGTACGACATGGCATTTTATTCCGCCAGCCACACCACATTTTGGTGGTCTTTGGGAGGCTGGCGTAAAATCTACAAAACATCATTTAAAACGAATAATGAGGAATCGCATACTTACTTATGAAGAATTATCTACACTTTTGTCACAAATTGTGCCTTAATTCCAGACCACTTTGTCCGCTGAGCTTAGAACCATCGGGTTGTTATGCTCTTACTCCAGCACATTTTTTGATTGGCGAGCCATTTTTTGCGAGGATGTTAACATCGATCGTCTCAGCAGATGGAAAGTTGTAGAGAAACTAAAACAACATTTTTGGCGCCGTTGGTCAGGCGAATGGTTATGCCGACTTTAAGCTAGACCTAAATGGTTATATAGTTACCCTGCTCTTCAAAAAAAACTGAAGAAATAGGCTCTTCTCGCAACATTGCTATGGATCAGTACCTAAAACTGGAACGCATGCTCAGCCAAAACCCAGAAATAATGCAATTATATGAATTTATTTTAGAATATCTTGAGTTAGTACACATGAAAAAATCGAACCCTCTAATATAAACAAAGCTCAAAACTATTATCTTCCGCACCACGCAATAATAAAACCATACAGATTGAACACTTAACTTAGAGTGGTTTTCTCTAGCCCAACGTCAAATAATAATAATAACAGGTCGAGCCTGCCTTATCACAAAGGGTTATGTCTGCCTCTTTATCTGATTTGTCTCTAAAGCCGTACACTTAGAGGCTGTAAGCGACCTAACAGCTCAAGCTTTTTTGGCGGCCTTTTTCGCTTCATAGGACACCATGGATGACCTGCCATCGTGTACTCAGATAATGGGAAAAACTAAGTCAAAGCTGCAGAACTTTTAAAAAAGGATCGCTTAGAATTTTAAAAGACTCTTCAGAATCATCTCATTCAACAATATAGTCATCAAAACATAAAATGCATCCCTTCCCGTATTCAACACATGGGTGGCTCTGGGAAGTACGCCTAAAGTCATTTAAAACGCACCTGAAAAAATTATTGGCGAACATAAAAGTCACGTTTGAAGAGTAATCCACAAGTTTAGCCCCTATTGAATCTTGCCTGAATTCTAGACCCCTAAGCCCTGCTAGCGATGACCTTCAGGATTTGACCCCTGGGCACCACCTCATTGGTACTCCATTATTGCCCCCATACTGCTGGAAACGCCTAAAGGTCACCACTCACTTTTTTTAAAGATGAAAATCCGAGTATCAGGTCCAACTTCATCGCAGATGTAAATGGAAGTCTCAAAGCCACAACGTTAAAGTCAACCACATGGTGGTCATCAAAAAAAAAATGTTCACCCAATGAATGGCAAATGGGTCGCATTACGAGGACTCATATTGAAACTGATCAAAACTGTAGAGTGGTTGACATCCAGACAAAAAGTGGAACGGTTATATTTTCAAAATCTGTTACAGATTGTTTTTTCAACTCAGAAAATATTAAAAAACATTATATATGTACTCGTTTTTTACAGAAAAGCAGGTATTACAAAAGGGTTTTTTGTTTTACGTGTAGAGGATTTCCTTAAAGTCATTAAGGTTTTTAAAGTTTTGAAAGCAAGGCTAATTACATGTGGCAGTTTTTCAAATATACAGGTCCGAAAAAAGGATCGTTAATGTGTCCATAAAATAAGAATTCATGTTTTAAATAATGATTATTTTCTTAATTCAAAAAGGTTCTGAAAACAATATAAAGCAAAAAACTGAGAACCTGGAGCCCAGATTTGGTTTGTACAAATATTATTTTTGTTGTTCATAACTTCAAAAGTTATTTAAAACTGGTACGTTTATTTTGCTCCATAAAATAACGTCATTAAAAACGCAAAACGGAAAAAGGTGTATTATGGATTTGTTTAGAAAATTCTAAATCGGGCTTATTAAGGTCATGTATTCTATGCAAATAAAAGATTATTTCATAATTTTTTCCGACGTTTCGTTGGAGATTCCCAACATCATCAGGGATATTTTATTAGATCTGGCAACATCAAAATAAGTACACTATTGAAAAATAATAGTTAAATAACAACAACGATAACTTAGTTCTACTGGAATAATATTACTCACATATAATCTTTCGTCAATAGTTTTGCATTTTGAATATTTAACACACATTCTGTTTTACATAAACACAACATAAAACATAAATTTAATTAAACAAAACAAATGCAAAAATATAAATAAAAATAAAAAATATCACAGTATAATTAAATTGTATTAAACTAAGTATCACAGAAGCAGAACTAAAATAAAATATTGCGATTGTATAAATTGCATTCGTGTTGTTTTTGTCGTCTTTTGTATTTAAGGCATTCGTAGCTTTTTCCTGAACTTTCCAGTGTATATCGTTTATTTGTTCCCTTTTCTTTGTCTAATATTTTAACGTTTGTGAGATCGGGTAAATGTTTTTCTTCAACACAGTGTATAGACAGAGCTGTAGTTATTTTATTTTTCCTTATGTCTGTTTCGTGTTCTGATATTCTTGTACCATGGCTTCTCTTTGTAGTATCCACGTAAACTTTACCATACTCCTCATCTGTTTTACATAAACATGTGATTTCATACACAAGACTACTTTGCCCACTTTTTTCTATTTTTGTTTTTATTTGTGTAAATAGAGTATTGATTGTTTTGCTCGCTCTGTGCGCCAATTTTACTTCGTTGTCATTTATTATTTCTGAATTTGTTTGTTTTCTGTGAGCTTTGGTATGTATGGGAGGCTGTAATACTTAGTGTTGCCAGATGTGTTGTTTATGTTTTCCCCCAATTCCTTTTCTGTTTGTGCCTTTTTTATTAGATTATTTATTAAATATGTCGGATAGCTGTTTTTTATTAGTACGTCCCTTAATTTGTCAATATTTTTAGCTTTAAATTTGTCATCGCTCAATTTTAAGGCCGTTGTTATTAAATTAAGTGCAGTATTTATTTTTTGACTTTTTGGATGTGTAGAGTGATCATTTATAAGACGACCTGAGGCAATAGTTTTCGAATACCAATCCGTTATTATAATTTTGTTTTTCCGAAATATTTTCATATCTAGATATGGGCTACAATTGTCTTCTTCTTTTTCTATCGTGAATTTTATTTTATTGTGGTAGTTATTAAATGTTTTTAAAATTATTTTTTCGTCCATTCTTTTAATAATCGGAAATAAATCGTCCACATATTTTGAAATTAGTGTTATTTTTACATCTTCCTTTCAAGATCCGTGGTAACTTGTTCTAATAGTGTATCTAGAACGATATCAGCTATTGTTGGAGATAATGGATTACCCATGGTCATTCCGTAAGTTTGGTTATAGTAGGTGTCGTCATATATAAAATAATTGTTGTCATTAAGACAGAACTGTAGTATTTTAAGAAATTGAGCCCTTGGTATTGTGGTGTGATTTTTCAAAATATTCCATTGTGACATTATGTTATTTATTGCCAAGTGGATTGTTATGTTCGTAAATAGGGCTACGACGCACAGTGGCGCCATTTGAGTTTTTTCGTTGCAAAAATCATATCTTTTGAACCGAATAAGATAATTGAACAGTTTAAACAGCATATGATAGATAACTGTTCAGCCTATGAAATGAGCGTTTGGAAAGGGTGCTACGCTTTGTAGGGGCCTACTTATGGGTTATCAAAGTTAAAATTAGTAGAAAAATCAATTTTATGGTAACTAAAAAAAATTATTTTTACATTTTTAGATTGTTTTTATTTTTTTTCTTAAGGGTTTTATGTTTTAAATTATTACCCAACAAATTAAAAAAAAAAATTATTTATTTTTTTAAATTTATTTTTTCAATTTTCTGTAAAATATTCATCACAATTCGTAAGAGAAGGTATATCTAAAAGACTAACAATTTCTAAACTATAATTATTTTGTAACTCTATTCGTGACTTCACATGCCGCAGGGAAGAAATAAGTGGATCGGAAGATGCTGCCAACATGTTGAAGAGGTCCTTATTTTGCCTTACCCTTGATGCTTTGAATGTGTTCTGCAATCTATATTTTTTATAAAATTTGTTAAGAGACTCCTGTGCTTCTTCAGAAAGCTCTCCAATTGGCAAAGACTGGTACTCAATTATATCTTTGCCATGCGCCAATATTTTATGGACGGTCGGGGTCAACTTCTTCTGTGGATACATTTCTGCTAAAAGAGATGCAGTTTTCGATGCATATTCTCCATATTTTGTAGAATTGACATTTTCTTTGCAGTTTAAAACATCCAAGATCGTTCCCAATCTTTTCACGATTTGATTGTCAATTCCAATGATTCTAGTTACTGCCTCATCATTTTCAAAAAATCTCCTAGAAGTGTTTCCATCGTTAGAGTTACCGTATCCGTGCTTGGGACAGTCTACTTTTAGTCCAACTTGTTTCAAAAAAACCATCCTGTATTTGCTTCTTTCTGATCTTTTCCTTATCCTTTATTGATGTATTTTCATCGAAGTTTTCCTCCTCTTGTGGTAGGGTATATGCCAGTTTTAGCAAGAATTCCATACACCTTATCCTTGCGTGCAATGGTGACATTCCATATTCGTAATTCTCCTCATTTGTAGAATCGTTTAAATTACCAAAGTTCTTCTGACAAATAATAATATAAAATCGATAAAAAAAATATAAAAATAATACGAAAAAAGGGGTTTAGATAGGTTTTTGCTAAATTTTTACCTCCAATATAATTCTGTCTATGATAACTAATTGAAATATATTATAATTAAGCAGAAAAAGATACTAATCTTAAACTCTTTACAACTAATTATATAAAATTGAGATGTAACATATTATATATGAAATAAATTGAATTGAATTGAAAAAAGTTCTTCTGACTCTTTTTGCAAATCGGGCATGACATTGTTGAGGTTGTTCCTGTCAGTTCGTTTACGACTTTTCCGTCAACCATGGTCAGGTGGAACTCGTAATTGCATTCAATATATTTTCCTTCTCCAATTTGCAGCTTTGTAGGCTTAATCTTGCTTATTTGTTCTTCAATGTCCTTCACCGTAGTCCTTATGAGTTCTGCCGATTCCCTTGCAAACTGAAACATTATTGGTCGGCAATAATGCACTGATGACGGACGTGGATTTTTCCAGTGTAGGGAATCATCCGATTTTAGCCGCAAAGGAACAACAGATGCCATAAACATATTTCCGTCCGATATTGTAGCGTCATCGAAAGATATCCTTTGCTTATAAACGCTTTGTCCGGATGATCCATCGCAGCCCCATTTGCTGATCAATGTCAACTTCTCAGGAAGAATTTTCACTTCCGTGAAAAACTTTGGTGTGGTTGACTTTCTAAACAGTTCAAATAATTTTAAATTGTTCAACGCCATGTTTTCAGTACTTAAATTGTTTAATGGTTTCAGTAATTGTTGCGCCAACTTTCAGGCGTAGACTAAACCAGGCATTATGCTTATTTTGCAATATATAGGCTTATGCTACCATGCCTAAAAATTTACCTGTTCCCTGCATACATATGGATTTAGGCTAAATAATGCAATTTTGATATTATGCACGTGTCCAAATAAGATTTGTGCCTACCTGTAGGGACCATAAGTCAATATTGTTCCTGACCATTTGTACGCCAAAGTATTGTTTATGTGAGGTACGTACCTGCTAATTTCAATGAGTAGTTTTTTTCAAACTATTAGATCAAACTACTGTCAGTCAAAACATATAAGGGATGGACGCCATACAATTTCTGCAACCATGTCTTTTTGAACTTTTTTACCTCTAGAAGCCAAACGGGCACGTACGGGCAGATAAAACCTTTTGAATTATGTAAAGAAATAATCAAAGAACAGGTTTTGCACGTATGGCAAATATAGAAAAATATAGTTTTTTTTTATTTTCCGTCAAAGTTGAAAAATAGTGAAAAAACGGATAGTTTTTAAATAGTGATTTACCAGGAGAAACACAAAGCAAACAGTTAATTTTTTTTTTATCATTATACATTTAATAAATACATCAATCAATACAAATAAAAAATAAGGCGATTCGTTACCTATTTTTCGTGATATTACACCTGAAATCGCAACAAATTGACTAAAAATTGTGTGTTTTTTTGAAAACCGAAAGTCGGTCAACTTTGAACGGTTATATCTTCTAAACTAAAAATGTGATATTATTAAGAGTGGCATATTTGAAATCGTTGAAAAGTTTCCTATAACATGGGTTTATTCAAAACTTCGTCGGCACTCATGAAAATTTTGATTTTTGCAACCTCGCTTGCTCTACGGGCGCCACTGTGCGACGTCCAGGGAAATAAGGATTTCGTCGTCTTCTAAAGTAATATTTTTGAATTTTTCCTTAAGTTCTAATGAGTTTTTTATATTATATTTTTCTAATATAATATCTTTTAAAATGTGTCCAATATATTTTTATAGGCTGTAGCATGGAACCTCTATCGAGGATGAAATTGGGCGTAGTGGCATATCAGGCTTGTGGATGTTCGGGAGTCCGTATAGTCTGGGTGCTGTGGCTGAATGGGATGTTAATTTCAATTTTTCGTATCTTGTTATGTGTTCCTCTTTGTACAAATCCATGACTATTTTGTTGTTTGTACGTTGTAATTTTTGTGTCCGATCTGATCGTATGGTTTTGTTAGTTGTTTTATCCTCTAAAAGTTTGGTCATTCCTGATTTATAGTCTTCCTTGTACATAATTACCGTTTTATTACCTTTATCTGATTTGGTTATTACGATTACATCTTTGTGTTTTTTCAAAATTCGTTTCGTCTCTTCAAAAATGTTTTAAATGTATTTTTCCTTTAGATTGTTTTTTGATTTTCTTTTAAACGTGAGTATTCTGTTCGCAATTTTTGATCTGATTATGTCCTTTTGCCTGTCGTCACACAGAGTTTGAACCTACTGTTCTAAATCGGCTATTAGGTTTATTGATGAAAAGTTTTTATAAGGCGAACTTTGACCCAAGGGAAAGTAGCCATTTGTTCTCATCTGTAAGTAATACATTAGTTTTGTTGACAAACCATGATGGGTTAAATTTAAAATTGTATTTCTCCAGCTGTTGACGTTTTAAATTGGATAGTTTTGTCGAGTGTGTCTGCTTATCAAGTGATATAAAATCAATATATCTGGTTTTTTGTTTTTTAAGGAAATTATCATAGTCATCGTCATTAAGTTTTAGTTTGAATGAGTGTCTAATTTTATTTCTTTTAATTTTATTTTTTAAGATTTTTATTAGTCTCCTTAATCTATAAGTTTAAAACTTTTATGTGAAATTTCTGTTCTATTTTACTAAGTGTTTGTGATACTTCCTTTGATGTGAATAACTGCCTTGCGTTTCTAGTTGAATTAAATAAATGACTTGGGATGAGTCCACTACTTCTGCATTTTAGAAGGTATTTAAGTCTTTCCATTTGTTTTGCTAGTCTTTTCGTCTCTTTGCAATATCTTTTTAATAATACGCAAGTGTCCTCGTCATATTTAAGTTTTATGTGCGTAAAAAAGTTCTTCATTATGGTGTTTTCAGATTTAATAATCCTATATTTGGCGGGCCCTCCGATGATTATATATATTCAAATTTTTATCGACCTTTTCCTTATTTTATTATTGATTTGTTTAGAAAATTCTATATAGAAAATTCTGTAATTGAAAAAATCATCAAAAAAATGGAACAACAATGCGAAACATTTATTTCAGTCTTAACGTACAGATTTCCAATTTAATCGTGTTGATTTACGAATCGCGATTACCTTCACTTTCAAAAACCTTTTATTTAATTTTTTTTTCCAAAAAAGTAAACAAAAAATATTTTGTTTTAATTTCCAACGTATTTTTTATCATAAAAATTTTAATTAAAATTTTTCTAAAAATTACTATACGTAGCTGTTAATATAGTATTTGTCAGAAAAAACCTATGTAAAATTTTAATTCGTTTAGCCCCAAGAAATATATTTTATTTACCTCTCAATTTTCGGTGCACTGGAAGGTTCATTCGTCTTGTAAAAAAGAGCGGACAATGCAAATTGAAGATACAATTTTAGGAATAAACATACGGGTATGTTCAACATTTTTTATTTTCGAGTTTATTCTATGAGCTAAATTTTAGTTATGTATTTTATAAAGCTTTTTGTAAAAGTACTAATCCTTAAAATTTTCAGGAATGACTTTATACACTACCAGACTTATCTAGTATATTACTGTTACATTTTACCTTAGCTATCCTTTGGATAGCAATGAAGTGTAATGTATGTACAGAAAAATTTACAATTATTAGACACCAGCAGAATGTAATGCATTTTCTGGCCCGCTTCGGCCTTCTTGTTGTCACACTGGATAGTGATACTTTATATATAAAACAATAAAAAAAATAAAAAACATTTTATAAACTTTTAATTTTGAATTTTTGTAAACCGAACTTTGTGTTGAATGTAAAAATAAAGCAACTTATGACCAATATTGTAAGTTTTATCAGTTGTAAGGGACATTGTTGTTGCTTTCAATTGCCTTGGTTCTTCGGAACATGTCATATGTATCAGTTGCATAGGTAGTTTCTTGTTAAATTATACGATGCAATGAAAGTTTTTTACGTTTATTTTGTCAAAGGACATTTATGAGCTAAGTGTATCTGTAATCCAAATGGAGAATATTTGGTAGGGCTATAAGGCTCAATACATATAATGCACACGTAAATTTTCAAAGAGTTGGTGCATTTTTTCTGCCCTTTATAACATTCTTAGTTTCAGGATATATGAAAAGGACTAGAATTATTGCCCCGACACGCTGCAAATTTTTAGTATTTTTATCTCTTATGAATATAAATTTTCTGTGCAAAATTTCATCGTTGTCCAATGATTCCTTCTATTTATGGGCGCTCGTTATAAGAAATCACGACACTGTGATTCGTCCGGTCTCTGAGTTAATACCGGGACTGCATGGTTTTCGATAAAATTCTTCTGAACCTGTAAATCTCATTTACATGTTCCACAGACTCGCTATATTTTATCCACGAGTCTCTTCTCGCTCTCCTAATGTCTCCCTTATACCTATTATAACTTATCCTAAAGTTACTCCAATCCTCATCCCTACGCGAATTGAGAAACTTTATTTCTTTTGATTTAAAAAATATTAACTTTAAGATACTAACGTAGCTTTTCACAATGTGTGGAATATACTATACTTAAGATTAGAATGTGTGAAAAATATTTATATTGATGAAATTCAGTTTTTGTTAAAGATAAAATTGTTTTTCAGCACTGTGCTTTTTATGCTAATGATAATGATATATGCTAGTCCCATATTAGCTTATATCATAACTCTTTACAAACCTGAGTGTTTTTTCTTGTGTGTTTCTTCCTAATTCTCTACTGGTTTAAAAGTTGTTTCTAGCCCTTGTTTGCTTGAGAGTTATAAAGTATTTTATTAGTTTTAGGATTATCCAAAAAATTATAAATATAATGGAAATTGCTAAAGTTCTATAAACGAGTGTTCTGGTAGGACTCTATTTAATTGGTGTAAAAACCATTTTAAATAGTCTTTGTTATTAAAGGTGAATCCAGACAAAGATTTTGTTCATATTATTCTTATTATTTTTAGGTTTTCGTTATGTTTATTATGCATGGCCTCTATAATTTTATCACGGATATTCTTATATGTAATATTTTTCTAGTAACCTCGTTGGAACTCGTATATTTTACTAACACAATTCCTGTTATTTATTCATTATTTACAATATTTTTTACCTAAAAGGTTAACTCCATCATTTATTTGAAGTATTGTACATTTGGCTTCTCTTCCAGTATTGTTTGCTCTGTAAATATTTTTACTCAAGAAGCTCTTCACTCATTATTTTATGCCGCGTTTATTGTCCCCACCAATAACATTAAATCGTCATGAATTTGTTCAATTAAGATATGGCTTTTTGTTTCCTCTCCTTCAATAGAATTAATAAGTTTTAAAATCGGGAACTAATTATTTTTTGTTTTTTCATTATTCTCGATTAAGGCGTTGATAGCTGTCTCTATTTGGATGGAGTCAGTGTTGTATGGTGTACCAATTATGAACTTCAGGACTGTTCGTTAAAAATTTAATCCTTGTTTATTAATTCTTTGCTCGCTTAGTTGATTCCTTAATGTTTGAATTTTCTGCATCCAGTAGCCCGTTTCCGTCTCATCTATCTTCTTTTACAATTTATTTGCGATATTTGGGTGATAATTTTGATCTTGAAGTGTGCCTTCCTTGAATTGTTTGGTTCCTTTATTTAGTCGTTCCAAAACGTTTGTTGATGCTTGTTGTAATTTCTTTGTTATTTAAAACGAGTCAAATGGAATTATCCCAAAATATATATCCGCGGGACGGTGTCCTGCAAATGAGTGAATGTTATTGTTTAATTTTTTAATTGTGAGCTCTCTTTAATTGGCCGTTCGCTTTTGATCTATATACTGGTGTTTCATTTTTATAAACACCATTTTTTATACACATTTGTTTCAAACATGGAGTAAGGTTTCGAAAGCTAAACCGTACTGCGTAACTCGTTCGAAACGATGACAAAGTCGTATTTTTAAACAAATAGGAAATTTGATTAAAAAATGGTAGAACTGCTATTAAAATACCAAAATGGAAGAAAATATCCCAAGACAAAATAAATATTAAATAAAGGGTGGATACATTTTAAGGGCCGATGTTGATTTTGAATAAAACACAAATTATTTAGGAAATTATTGCCATTTCTTTATATTATGATAATATTATGGTTCAGTGATGTATAGAACAAAATATCGGCCAAATGGCCGCTGCGACCTCGGCGGCACACCACCATCCGGTGGTTCAAAATTTCGATGACGCTGAGGCATAATTGAGGTTCTATGCCGTTAATGTGCCGAATTATCTCATCCTTTATTTCTTGAATTGTTGCTGGCTTATCGGCCTACTCCTTTTCTTTCAAATAACCCCAAAGAAAGAAGTCCAACGGTGCCAAATGACATGATCTTGGCGGCCATTTGACATCGCCACCACTTGAGATAACACGGCCATTGAATTTGTCGCGCAAAAGAGTCATTGTTTCGTTAGCTGTGTGGCAACCACATATCATCCACATACATATCTTCCAATTCGGGCCAAAAAAAGTTCGTTATCATCTCACGATAGCAAACACAATTCCACAAACACAAACCGGCCTCATTTTGGAAAAAATATGGGCTGTGGGAAAAATCGCCCAAAGAAAAATGGCCCAAAAAAAGAAATGAAAAATCGCCCAAAAAAATTCCATGTAAAATTGGGCCTAAATTCATATGAAAAGTGACCTAAAATTTTTGGGCTATTTTTCGTTATTGTTGGATTTTTCGTTTTTTAAATTTGGTGATTTTTCATTATGAAAAATCACCCAAAAATGTTGTATGAAAAATGGCCCATTTTTTTGATTTTCTCCTCAATGGTATAACAAACACCGGCTTCGCTTACTAAAGCTTCTCTGCACAGCCGGCCTTTGGCCGGGCGCAAGGATTTTCTCCTCTATGGTATAACAAATACCGGCTTCGCTAACTAAAGCTTCTCTGCACAGCCGGCCTTTGGCCGGGCGCAAGGATTTTCTCCTCTATGGTATAACAAATACCGGCTTCGCTAACTAAAGCTTCTCTGCACAGCCGGCCTTCGGCCGGGCGCAAGGATTTTCTCCTCTATGGTATAACAAACACCGGCTTCGCTAAGTAAAGCTTCTAAAATCTGCCTTGTTTCCAACGAAAGCCGACTTTAGCCGAAGCTTTAGTTAGCGAAGCCGGTGTTTGTTATACCATAGAGGATAAAATCCTTGCGCCCGGCCGAAGGCCGGCTGTGCAGAGAAGCTTTAGTTAGCGCAGTGTCCATGGACACTATGACACTTTTTGGAGTGTCATAACGTCCATGGACACTATGACACTGGACGTTATAACATGCCACCGGGAAAAAAAATCGTTTTTGCTTTTTGGGTCATTTTTCATTTTTTTTTTGGGCCCTTTTTCGTTTCTTTTGGGCAAAATTTCATATATAACTTTTTGGGTCATTTTTCATGTTCTGTTGGGCGATTCTTCATTTGGGCGATTTTTATTTCTTTTTTTGGGCCATTTTTCTTTGGGCGATTTTTCCCACAGCCAAAAATATGGCCCGGCCCGATGATGCCGCCAGCCCATAAACCGCACCAAACAGTCACTGTTTGTGGGTGAATTAGTTATTCGACAATTACTCTTGGATTATCATTCGCCCAAATGCGGCAATTCTGCTTAGTGACGAAGCCACTGAGGTGAAAATGTGCCTCATCACTGAAGATGATTTTCACGATATGCATTTTGATTTGAACGCCCATTTTCATAATAAGCCTGAATAACTTCAACGCGTTGCTCGATTATGTATTTTTCCATGGTTCAAATTGAGTTAGTCTGAAATTGAAAAATATCAAATGAAATGCAGAAAAAAACTTGACGTTAAGGTGTGGTTCACATTCAAATTTAATCACCCGTTACTATTCAATCTGTGAAAATGATTATTATTGTGTTTTTAATAAAAACTGATTGTATTTCCTGTGGGTTGAAGATTCCAAAGAAAAGGTTATCCATTTCTATATACTGCTTTTTATTTGTACATGTAATTTTTTTTTTTTAATATTTTTTGAAAATTTCAAGACCTCAAATATTAACTCATTTTCAATAATAACATTAGTAATTATTTGGTCTATACCAAATCGAACATTATTTGGTTTAATTTGTTTGTTTTACACTTTTATTTATCTTGAACTTGTTGATTTTCTTTCACTTTGTCACCAATAAAATAGCTTTCGATCAACTTCCTATCGCTTTTCGACGCTTGTTTTCGTAATACAAAGTTGGAGTTTCGAAAATGATTTTTGTTGTTCGAAATAGAGAGTTTCGAAAAGGAATTTGTTTTTGATAAGTAAGAAACATCTTCCGTTCATTCGAAACAAATAGCACGAAAATCGTAATACACACTACAAATTGTTCGAACTCGTAAATTATTTCTTTCGCATCGAAATACGCGGTCGCCTTCCTGAAAGTTTAAGATCATTAATAACTGCATTTTCTTTTGGCCTGTTTTATGGTTTGAACACATCACAAACGTGTTCTTTAAATTTAAGTTACTTGTTAGATTATTTTATTGTGCCTTTCCTTGAAAACGTAATAAACTTTCCGTCCCTTTTGGAATTTTTGTTAACTGCTTTATGTTTGAACACATTTCAATTTTTTAAATTTAAATTTAAAACTCATTTAAAATTAATAATAAAAAATTGTTCTTTTCTAAAATTCATTATCAGGGAAACCATAAATATGCAATTGCATGTTTTTTTTGTGCGACTAATGAAGGCAGAAACAATATATTTCTCCGTTCTAGAGCCTTTTATGAATTGGCATCGATTTTTTAGTGCATATTATTGCATATTTTACCCTTCACAGCATTTTTGCAAAATTTAGTTAAAAGAACATATTTCAGCATTTTTTTAAGTTTATAGCGCATATTTCGCCTTTTTGAAAAATATTTTGATACAATTTAAATGTTGTAAGCATTTAAACAAGAGCTTTCGCAGCAAATAGTTTTTTTTTTAATTCTGGGTTTTCTATACATTTAGTTTTTACTCTAAAATTTTAAGCCAAACAGATTGACATTGGCGATGTAATACATAGAAATCTGGACCAATCTTTTAGTATACCGACCGGCTTAGAATCACTGTTTAAAGTGATCTAACGATGTCCATCCGTTCGTCTGGCTGGTTGTATTTCCATGTTAACTTTGTTGCAATTTTGTAGATAATTTTTATCAAATTTGGCAAATACATTTATTTTTAATAAGAACGAAGTCTATGTAAAAGGTCGGTCGATAATTTCACATATAAACCATAAAAACTTTCATCTAATTATGTTGTTATTTAGATTAAATTCGTCGCACAATGGGACATTTTACGAGAAGGCGGCCAAAATTGCATAACTTTTGATTGGATCTGTATATTTTATGCGATTTTTTTTTTGCTCGATATGTGCAATGAGGGGCTTTAATTTTCACTATAAAACGTAAAACTGGACGGATAGGAACAAAAGTTATGGGGAGTTCAAAATGCATTTTAATTTTTTTTTGTTGAGTTTAATTATAAATTATCATTATTTCTCTTCTATTTTACAACTGAACTAATTTTTTCATCTCGAACTTATATCCTGTCAGAAAGTGCCAAAATGTGGCCCTGTACATTTTTTGAGTCCCCATATTTACAGGGGCCAAAGGTTGGCTTTTTGGGACGAGATTAGTTGTTAAAGGGATAAAACTGAAAAGGAACATTTAAAAAAATTACCAAATAGTATTCTTGGCTATCGAAAAAATTTTAAGTAATTCAACTTTTGTTTTTGGTTTGATGTGTATATGTATTTTATTTTTATATATTAATACAAATATATACTTAAATCAAAAACAATTTATAATCTATAAACTATTTTAAATTAAACAATATTAGTAAACATTTCTTCTTAATAGCTTTGGGTTTCATTTTCCAGAAGTTGTTAAACTTCTTCCTCTGATTCGATTGAGGTTGATTTCCATTTTTGTCGAATACTGGACATATATGGATCTGATGTGCATAACAAAATAGTAATAAGATCTTCATTAGTACAAAATTTTTCTTGTATTATGCTAGCGGAAGAATCGGTAGTCTTTGTTCCTTTTTTCTTGCGCTTCTTTAGATAGATCTCCAATTGGTGGCATATTGTGTTGAACTATTTGTTTCCCATGGTACAACATTTTATGAACTGTGGTTGGCTAACGTCTCCAAGAGTATTTTTTGTTATAAAGAATTGCTGTTTTATTTGCATACTGGCCAAATTTTTTTTGCATTTATCTTTCTGCTACATGCTATATATTGTAAAATGATCTGGAATCGTCTTATTAATTCAACATGTACTCCTGTGATAGATGCTGCAGTTTCTGGATCGGAAAATAATCTCCTTGCAATGTTTCCATCATTTGAATTTCCTTCTCCTTGTTTTGGCTGATCAATTATAAAGCATAGCTGAAGGTATTTTTCTTGAATTTGTTTTTTGTTTGCTTCCTCTTTTCTAGATTTTCTTTGTTTTTTTCTCACTGTTTCGCCTAACGGGCCAAATTACAAATCATGACCCAATTTAATTATATGCTCCATATAACGAATTCTGGCATGAAGAGGAGTCATTCCAAATTCGTATACTTCATTGAAACTATTGACTTGTGATGGGGTTGGCTTAATTGACTTGATGTCTTTTGGCATATGGTGCAGCTTGACCAAGACTTTGTTCCGGTTAATGCTTGTGCAACTTTTCCTTTGATCATTGTTAGGAACATTTGAAAATTAGTTTCAAGCATTGGTCATCAAATTTAAATTTTGCCGGTTGAAGTTGTTTAATTTGATCTTTTATTTTTCGAACTTCTTCAGTTATGACATCTTTAGTTTCCTTTTTTTAAACAAACTTTATTGGTCTGCAACACGTTGTTGAGGAAGGAATTTAATTTTTTCATACATCCATTTCTGTAGCTCTACTGGGTGACGGCTCTAAGCCAATATAAGTTTTTCTTAAACGTAATGGAATACCATGAATAAGTTAGCATCAGACGAATTTTATGAATTAGATTGCTTGTATTGTTTCTGACCAGAGCTTCCATCACATCCCCATTTAGAAATTAAAGTGATGCTGCAATTTTTAAGTTTTTTAAACAGTCAGCATCAAGTGTATTTAATAATTGTTCTGCAGTATGTTCCAGAAGATCCTGTAATTTTACTTCTGCTGAACTTGAAGTTACACTAATAGCCGTTTGTAAAGGTAAGAACTCTTTTTTTACAGAAACTAAATCTCGATATGCTGGAAAGATTCCACAATTTTGCATTGGTTCGCTTTCGCAGTTCTGTATACTGATTTTTAGTCAGTTTTAAATCCAAAAATAGTGTAAATGCTTTTTCTGGAGTAAATTTCATTTCTTCAGATGGTATAGGCATACTTTTTAAAATCCTCTTTGTGCGTATAGGGCTCGCTTCCACTATTTTTTGCAATTTGTGTTTTCTTATATTGCGTTGGTTGAATTTGATGCAGAAAGGAATCCTTTATCATACTATGAAAAATTTCTTCATTGATATTTGCAAGTTTGCGTCTTCATGATCTTTCACTGCAATTGTTAAATTGTTTTGCGGGTCGACCCACTGTTCCAGTTTTCTTAGCGGCTAACGACAGCTTCTTAAAAATCACCCATTTTTGGTTGCGTAATTTAAAATTTTCTTTTTTCTAGAACATTAAAGGTACCGTTTTCTTAACGTAAATGAAACACATTTAATTTTTATCTTATGAATTTTGATTTCTTGTTCGATGCATAATTTAAAGAATGGATTATTCATTATGTGTTACACAAAATCTCTTTAATTTTTCTGTTAAAAATATATATATCAGCGAGAACTTTATAACTGAACTTACTCATTGTTTAAACAATAATAAAGAAAAAATTATGAATGCATGCAATATTGCGAAAATAATTAAGAAGAACCCTGAAGAAGGCACACAAAGTAGTGCCGAAATATCGGTTACAATAAATTAAAAATTTTGTAAAAAATAAGACCTCAAGCTTGAAAATTTAATTATACATTAGTCAATAAAAATAAAGCAAATAAAAAAAAATGCTGTCATATAAAATTCCATACAAATAGAAAAAGGTCCTGATGACTCACTCATCGGAGGGTTAAGTACATATGTATGTATGTTGCTCATTGAAATAAATATCCATGTGTATAATCTCTCTTGGTTTGTTGGAATTAATGAGTCACTTAAAGGTTCTCTGGAGGGTTTTCTATCATATCTGCCATACAAACATGCTGTATTATTGTTGCTATAACGTTTTGCGTATTTTATCATATTTGACCAGTAATAGTTATCTAAGATTTCTTTAATTATATTTGTATAGCTCCTATGAGATTTGTGATGTGTTTCCTTAGTTATACGAGTTTGTTCGTTGTTAATTTAATTTTGTTGGTGTATATACAAATTGTCTTTAATTTCCTTTGCATATTTATATAAATTTTCCATGCTTGTATGAATGCTATTACTCTGTTACGTGGTATAAATTTTTTTATTTCGATTATTATATTTTCGGTATTTGTATAGTTAACTGTGTGTCGTACTCTGCCAGGAAATATAGTTCGTATTCTTGTTTCCACTAAATTGTCTGTTGGTGCTAATTCTATATGTATTCCATATGAATTGAATAGTTGGGAATTGGCTTTGATTATATTAGTTTGTGAACTTTCAGCTGAGTGTATTGATTAATTAATGATGTATTTATAACTTGCCGGAATAGTGCATCACCTAATTCATTTTGAGTTTGGATTTTTTCCGAGATGGTGTAAATTAAGGATTGGTTATTCGTATAGAGTTTTAAATCAGCTTTGTATATATAATTTCTGAGTTTTTGCGAAGCCCATATTATGGCTAATAACTCTTTTTCGTTTGTGATATACCTCTGTTCTGTTTCGCTGAGAGTTCTTGATAGAAAATAAATAGGATTCTTATTTTGACTTAACACGGCTCCGATAGCTATGTTGGAGGCATCCGTTGTTAGTTCGAACGGATTTTTAAAGTCAGGTTAGAATAATTCCACCTGCTCTGTCAGATTTAACTTTAATTTTTATACAGCTACTATGGCTGTTTGATCTAGTTTAATTTCTTTATTCGCGTTTATGCTACTGTGTAAACATGTTCCAAGTCTCGTATTGGATTGCCATTTCGATAAATTTGTGCACTGTAATTACCATAACAGTACTCATTACCATGACAGTAGAGGTAGTTTTTTAAATAATGTTTACCAGTGCTTGACTAATTTCATCATGGAAATCCGATATTGTTTTTTACCCTTGTGTAATTCTTTCTTGTTCGTCTTTAAGAACATACAGTGGTCGCTGGTCACAATTTGTATAGTCTAGCCGATTCGTAATGGCTTTATAATTGAATTTTGATTTGAAATTTGACAAAACTTCTGCTGTTGGCCCTTGTATTTTAGTTTTAAATATTATAACGACTGGGGTTTTTATGTTGCTCCATGCCTTCCATGAGTTGGCTCGTCAGATCTCGCCATGTTCCATATTTTTAATTTTCCATATTCATTAATGTCACCTGTTGAGTTTAAAATAACATCTGGTGTACACACATCATAAACAGATTACAATCTTTCAAGGACGCCAGAATGTTACTTTAAACTCAACATGTGGTGCACACATATTAATATATAATACATACATACATGTGTGCGAGTCTTTTTTGTTGGTTGTAAACAACAGAGTTTTATGGAAATAAGCAGTAATGAGTTTATTACTATTTATACTAAGAACTAAGATAACGATAGTTTAATCTCTTGTTTATTTAGGCTGCATACATGTATTGTTTTGAGTGATAAGATCTAGTAGGTAGGAAAATTGTTTTTGTTTTAGTGATAAGAATTTTAGTATTTAAGGAAAAAATATTAGAAAATAAAGAGAGTTCTATTTTATAATTCAAAGATTGTGGTTGTGTTGTATTGTGTGATTTTTAATTCCTGCGGAAGTTAACATTTTGGTGACCCCGACGTGATGTGATTGAGAAGTTAAAACCAAACTAAAAATTATCACGAGAAGTTAGGACAGGCCTGTCCAATGCTCTGAGTGGTTTGGCTCAGGGCAATGGTAATGAGCAGGAGTTAAGAATTAAAATGACAAAGAGCTCCGACCACCTTTTTCCACTCTCCAACAGTCAACACAAAACATTCTATTCATGTAACAAGAATGACTAGAAATGTCGGAAAATGTGTTTAAGGCGAAACAACAAAAAATGTTAGAAATAACAGCAACATATTCTCTATCTTCAACTGCAATATTTCAAGGAAGAAATTAACCAATAACCAAACTAGCTCCCGAAGGTGCAGTAATCAGACTGGCTTCCGAAGGTGCAGCAACCAAACTGGCTCCCGAAGGTGCAGTAATCAAACTGGCTCCCGAAGGTGCAGTAATAAAACTGGCTCCCGAATATGCAGTAATAAAACTGGCTCCCGAAGGTGCAGCAACTGAACTGGCTCCCGAAGGTGCAGCAATCAGACTGGCTCCCGAAGGTGCAGTAAGCAGTCTGGCTTTCGAAGGAGCAGTAATCAGACTGGTTCCCGAAGGTGCAGTAATCAGACTGGCTCCCGAAGGTGCAGTAATAAAACTGGCTCCCGAAGATGCAGTAATAAAACTGGCTCCCGAAGGTGCAGCAACCGAACTGGCTCCCGAAGGTGCAGCAATCAGACTGGCTCCCGAAGGTGCAGCAACTAAACTGGCTCCCGAAGGTGCAGTAATCAGACTGGAAAAAAGATTAGAAAATAAAGAGAGTTCTATTTTATAATTCAAAGATTGTGGTTGTGTTGTGTTGTGTGATTTTTAATTCCTGCGGAAGTTAATATTTTGATCACATCACGTCGGGGTTACGTATACATCTATCACTAAAAAATTAAGCAATACCATTTTAAATCTATTTCTAAAAATGAAGTATTACCATTTTGAATATCTTTAATGCTTTTTTTCTTTGGGAACCAGTTTTGTTACTGCACCTTCGGGAGCCAGTCTGATTACTGCACCTTCGGGAGCCAGTTTGGTTGCTGCACCTTCGGAAGCCAGTCTGATTACTGCACCTTCGGGAGCAAGTCTGATTACTGCACCTTCGGGAGCCAGTTTTATTACTGCACCTTCGGGAGCCAGTCTGATTACTGCACCTTCGGGAGCCAGTTTTATTACTGCACCTTCGGGAGCCAGTCTGATTACTGCACCTTCGGGAGCCAGTTTGGTTGCTGCACCTTCGGAAGCCAGTCTGATTACTGCACCTTCGGGAGCCAGTCTGATTGCTGCACCTTCGGGAGCCAGTTTTATTACTGCATCTTCGGGAGCCAATTTTATTACTGCACCTTCGGGAGCCAGTCTGATTACTGCACCTTCGGGAGCCAGTTTGGCTGCTGCACCTTCGGGAGCCAGTCTGATTACTGCACCTTCGGGAGCCAGTCTGATTGCTGCACCTTCGGGAGCCAGTTTTATTACTGCATCTTCGGGAGCCAGTTTTATTACTGCACCTTCGGGAGCCAGTATGATTACTGCACCTTCGGGAGCCAGTTTTATTACTGCACCTTCGGGAGCCAGTCTGATTACTGCACCTTCGGGAGCCAGTCTGATTGCTGCACCTTCGGGAGCCAGTTTTATTACTGCATCTTCGGGAGCCAGTCTGATTACTGCACCTTCGGGAACCAGTCTGATTGCTGCACCTTCGGGAGCCAGTTTTATTACTACATCTTCGGGAGCCAGTTTTATTACTGCACCTTCGGGAGCCAGTCTGATTACTGCACCTTCGGCAGCCAGTCTGATTGCTGCACCTTCGGGAGCCAGTTTTATTACTGCACCTTCGGGAGCCAGTTTTATTACTGCACCTTCGGGAGCCAGTCTGATTACTGCACCTTCGGGAGCCAGTTTTATTACTGCACCTTCGGAAGCCAGTCTGATTACTGCACCTTCGGGAGCCAGTCTGATTGCTGCACCTTCGGGAGCCAGTTTTATTACTGCATCTTCGGGAGCCAGTTTTATTACTGCACCTTCGGGAGTCAGTCTGATTACTGCACCTTCGGGAGCCAGTTTGGTTGCTGCACCTTCGGAAGCCAGTCTGATTACTGCACCTTCGGGAGCCAGTTTGGTTATTGGTTAATTTCTTCCTTGCAATATTGCAATTGAAGATAGAGAATATGTTGCTGTTATTTCTAACATTTTTTGTTATTTCGCCTTAAACACATTTTCCGACATATCTAGTCATTCTTGTTACATGAATAGAATGTTTTGTGTTGACTGTTGGAGAGTGGACTCCTGCTTATTAACATTGCCCTGAGCCAAACCACTCAGAGAATTGGACAGGCCTGTCTTAACTTCTCGTGATAATTGTTAGTTTGGTTTTAACTTCTCAATCACATCACGTCGGGGTTACCAAAATGTTAACTTCCGCAGGAATTAAAAATCACACAATACAACACAACCACAATCTTTGAATTATAAAATAGAACTCTCTTTATTTTCTAATATTTTTTCCTTAAATACTAAAATTCTTATCACTAAAACAATAACAATTTTCCTACCTACTAGAGCTTATCACTAAAAACAATACATGTATGTATGTATGTATTATATATTAATATGTGTGCACCACATGTTGAGTTTAAAGTAACATTCTGGCGTCCTTGAAAGATTGTGATCTGTTTATGATGTGTGTACACCAGATGTTATTTTAAACTCAACATCACCGTTTAACATAGGAAAGGGTTTTTATTATATCAAAATTAATAGCATTGCAGGGATTTATCTTCAAGTTGGGAAAAAATTGGGTTAACCGGGATTTAGTTCATCTTGTTGTTAATATTGAGATTCTCTTGCTTAATCTCTGCATTCTCCTTTTGAAATGCTCCTAAGGCAAGTTGCAGAGTAGCTAGCTGCTAAGCAATTTTCGCTAGTGCTCCTCGGCTCATAGCTCGATGTTGGTGTGTTTCTCCAAATTCTTCAAATGACCTTCTTAATATCTGGAGAACGGAAAGAGCCGAAGTTTGAAAAAAAAAGGCACAAACATCTTGGCTATCAAACATCTTTGTTATCCGTGAAAATATGGGCGACGGCGGGTGTGACACAAAATAGATTTACTTATATCTTAAGCACGGTAAGAACAAAATTGTCCAAATTTGGTACACATAGCTGGAATCGCTATACAGAAACAGCGATAGAGAGATCACTGGAATATAAGCCTTCCTGGATATTGAGGGCGCCTTTAACAACGTCGCGATATCTGCGATCGAACAAGCTATAACTGATCTGTATGTACAGGAGTATATAAGTAGATTGTTAGTGAGCATGTTGAGGACAAGGACCATTATATCATGTCTTGGTAGAAGGGCAAAGATTGTTAGAAGGGGATCTATCCTCTACTGTGGCTCATTCCAATTAACTCGATTATTACCAGCCTGGGCAATAAGAGCATCAGAGCGGTCGCCTACGCGGATGAAGTGGTGTTATTAGTATCGGGTGCGTTTCTGGATGTGAAGAGTAGCATTATGTCCAGTGCTTTGGGGGCACTCAGTAACTGGGACGCAGAGTTGCAGCAAGCCCAAACAAAATGGAACTGGTACTCTTTACCAGAAGAACGAAAACTCCAGCATTTAGGCTACCACGGCTGGGAGGTTAAGAACTTCCCCTGTCGAACAACGTGAAATATCTGGGAATTATCCTGGACTCAAAATTATCAATACAGGATCAGGAAAGCTACGGTTGCTTTATATTCCGGCCGTGGAATGTTTGGCGCCAGGTTTGGCCTTAACACTAGACTGGTAAAATGGATGTACACAACAATAGTACGGCCCATGGATCTTTGGTATGTCATGTGCCAGTTTGACAGAGTACAAAGATCAGCTTGTATTGGAATAACAGGCGCTCTACGCACTAGTTTGTCATACAAATTTGGTATACATAGCTGGTTTATCAATACACAAACTCAAAAAATATGGGCCGGATTGGAGAAGTGCGTTGCACGTACCGTACAAACACATTTAAGATATCTGTATATGAGAACAGGCTTGATACAAAAAAGAAGATTATTTTTATAACTTTCTGTTCTTGTCGCAGCATGGTGATGAGTAAATAAGAGTCTTACTTGCTTTCACTTAAAACTGGTCTACTAGACAATTTTTTAAATCTTTGACTATAGAAAAACTTTAAACAAAACTTTACTGATACAGTTTCGACTTCTGATAACGAGAAAATCAGTGAAATTTAAAGTGATATAGTTATTTGACAAAAAAAATATCAAAATTTGTATATTAAATGTTTTTTAACGGTACTTTTTAGAGAGGAAATAAAACTTATTGACATTTGTTGTATTGCTAAAACACAAGAAAATAATTAGTATCATTGTTATTAAAACAGAAATCTTAAGCACAAAAATAGACAAAAGGAAGTCTAGTGCGCTTATAATTATGGCGCTCCATTTCTTATTGCCATGTATTTTGTATCTGTTTACTTCACAAATGTCAAAGCAGAACTGAAAATTTATCGCCATTTGTAAAAATTCTAGCTTCTTTCGATAGGATGAATACTTTTGTGCAAGCTTTTATATAAGCGCCTACTGATTACTTGTTTTATATTTTTCATATACATATATCATTTTTAATTGCAGTTGTAGATGTAAAAAAAGAAAACTTGTCGCGAATGGTTCAAAATATTATACGTATATTAGTATATCAATTTGATGGGTTGTTTGAGAAAACGAGTAATCAAGGTCGCGAACTAAACTTTAAGCGGCCTTGGGTCATTTTGCATCAGCTAATCCTTAGGTATTATATTTATATTTTATTAAAGTTTATATTAAATACTAACTTATTTTAAATTTTTAATAGGGAGGAAAACGATAGCCCCAGTATTCTTAATATCAAGAGTGATGATACACAAGACATGAGTGACTTAATTCCGAAGTCATTTTTGATTCTATTTACTGCTCATGAATATTTAGGTAAACGTCAATGGTGCACTGACGACGACGGCGAATTTCTTCAATACATACTAGACGCAGTTGTGAATAACTTGAAGGCACCCATTTACGATGTCTGCCGAGATATGATATACGAATATCTTGAACAGGTATGATATTTACATACAATTAAATCGTGTTCAGTCATTTATTTGTTGATGCCCTTTTTAAAAGTCTTACTACCTTGTGAAGCCTTCATAGATATTAACGAAATCATAAAATAAAATGGAAGGGGAAATAAATCGTTAATCTACGAAAAATTAATTGCTTAAAAGAAATTTTTAAATAGAGAAAATATGAAACTCAACCAAAAAAGAAGTATAAAAAACAGAGTATTCTGTGACAGAGAATTTATTGTGAAAGTGAATGTTTTTTATTGATCACTATAATCTCTTTAATTTTTGGTTTGAAAAACGTATGTATATGCATAAGCCAACATATTGCTGATACAACTCATTGGCATATTAGTTCGTTTTTCCATATGCATATTATCTTTTAAGAATTTTTCCATTAAACAGCTGATCATTATTTCTTGCATTTAAATAAGTAGTTCATTTATTTATAAAACAGAGCTATCAATATGTATATCGTTACTTTAATTAAGAAAAGACGTTGAGACATTTTTGTGGTTGGTTAACGTGTTAGCACGCCCAAAACTAGACGTGCTGCAAGTATAATCTACACTGACTCCGTTTTGACACCGAACTACTCGTCAAGAGTAGGAACCACGGATCAAGCCTGACAATAGTGAGGTGGCTAGAGCCAACCCGTTACGTTGAGATATTTTACTAAATTGCCGAGTTTCACCCGCGATATCTCAGAGAGTCCTCGTAGAAAGTTATTCCCAAATAATCCATGTCATATTGAATTAACCACTGCCTTGAAATTTGTGCTAGATACCGATGCGAGCGGATACGGAATTGGAGGTGTGCTTTCCCAAGTGGTCAATGGCATAGAGCGAGTCGTAGGCTAGTACAGACGAAGACTTTCAAAGCCCGCGAGGAACTACTGCGTGACTAAAAGAGAGCTCCAGCCAGTACTGGAGTGCATTAAACATTTTCACAAGTATTTGTATGGTCAACATTTTGAGTTAAGAACAGACCATTCTGCACTCAGGTGGTTGCTTCAATTCAAGAATCCGGAAGGACAGATAGCTCGATGGATTGAAAGTAAAAGCTGAAGGTAAAGAATACAGCTGTGAAGTTCGCTTATTACAGATAGAGTCCAGCAAAGATTGGACAATGGCACAGAAAACTGACCCTATATTAAAAAAAATTATGAAGGCCAAAGAAGAAGGCAGAAGGCCGACTCGAAACGAAATTTCATCTGAAAGTCCACTAACAAAAGCATATTGGGCCCTATGGAACCAGTTGATAAACGGCTGCCTTTACCGTACATGGGAAAGTACCGATGGAAAGTCAGTTCAGAACTTTATTGCAGTGCCGTCGTCGAAAGTACATGAAGTTTTAAATGAATACCATAACGGTCCTAGTGGTGGCCATCTTGGCGTAACAAAAACACTAGATAAATTAAAACAACGTTTCTACTGGGTTGGGTGCAACAAGCTGTGGCTGATTGGATATAAAATTGCTCCCAATGTATTGCCGCAAAAGGTCCAGCAAAGAGAAGTCGGGGACCGCTACAGCAGTACAATTCAGGTGCCCCGTTTGAGCGAATCGCACTGGATATAGCTGGACCTTTTCCTGTGATTCATTCCGGTAACCGTTATGTGTTAGTAGTCATCGATTACTTTAGTAAGTGGCCAGAGGTGTATGCCATCCCAAATCAAGAAGCTAGAACCGTTGTAGACGTATTTTTAAATAACTGGGTGCGCCGCTACGGAGTTCCAATAGAATTACACTCCGACCATGGCAGAAATTTTGAATCTGCTGTGTTTAAAGAAATGTGTGAATTGCACGGTATAAAAAAACTAGAACAACTCCTTTGGATCCACAATCCGATGGCATGGTTGAAAGATTTAACCGCACAATAGAAGAACACTTACGTAAAGTAGTAAGCACACATCAGAAGGACTGGGATGAACACATTCCAAAGTTTCTGTTGGCATACAGATTAGCTGTTCACAATTCCACCTCTCGTACACCTGCCAAAATTGTCTTTGGAACAGAGCTCAGACTACCTGGAGATCTAGAATTTGGCGCTAGGCCTGGACCAACAGATGAAAATAATAAAGGCTCTACCTCAAAAGAACAAGACAACCTTAATGAACTTAATGAGTTCGTACGAAGCCGGATTAAGCTGTCCAGTGACAAGATGAAAGCCAGATACGATCGAGCGGCAAATTCGGAAGGCTTTACAGAAGGCCAGTTGGTTTTGCTTTTTAATCCCCAACGCAAGAAAGGATTATTTCCCAAGCTGCAGACTCATTGGGATGTACCATATAAGGTGAAAAAGAAACTGAATGACGTGATGTATCGAATTCAGAAATATAAGAGTCCAGGATCAAAAATGAAGGTTGTACATTTAGAACGACTAGCCCATTATGGAAACGGAGAATCTGAGCCTATTCGGGACGAACATGCTTAAGTGGAGGGCAGTGTTACGAAATTAGATTTGTCTAATATTTATTTATGGTTTTAGTTATAAGTTATCTTGTAAATTATAGTTTTATGTCATATTAGTTACTATTTTTATGAACGCCACTGTACTAAACTTTCTAGCAATTGTAATTGTAGACTTTAGATTTAGATGTATAAGTAATTTTAAAATAATTCGAACACAATTTTCTAGAAACTACTAGACGGTTCTTGAATCAACTATGAATAGTTTTGAACTATAAATACAGGCTAACTCATAAAAGTATAGTTTAGTTTGATTGGAGACATTAAACGGTTCAAATCGATACTTACAATAGTGGTTAAATTTTGTGACCATTAATTTCAATAAAGTTTGTTAAGTTGAATTCGTGTGTGTATTTATTTGGATTTGCAATTAAAAGAACTGAAAGGTTTATTATAAAGGGAGTAAACCTTAACGCGTTTTATTAAGTAAAAACGTAACAATATTTTGTTTATTAAAATTTTGATCATTAAACAATTTGAAACTGTTTTACTTTATTTTATAAGATTCTTTGTACTCTGCACCTTACAGAATTATTATAGTGTGCAATGTGTCAGGACCTTACATCAGATTCCAACGGCTTTTCATTCATATTATGTAGTTCACCATTATTTTATTCTTTTTATTTTTCTAGTTTAAGAATTCTAGTTTTAATTTCTAGTTTTAAGAATTTTTGAATAACATTATTCAAACTGATAAAAAAATTAATTATACAATGCAACATTTTTTAAATTTATCGGGTGCAAACCATTTCTCGTGAAGAATTTTTCGAAACTCGTTGACTTTGTTTTCCTGTCTTCGGAAAAAATGCAGCTCTAGACTAGGAGAAGAAAACTGTTTAACAATCACCCTTATCGTGGTTTGCGAATTTTTAATACGCCTGCGACTGTTTGGTAACAGATTAAAGAAAAAAGTTCACGTTCTCTTCTCCAACCCCGATAAGGGTGAATCTAACCCAAAAACTGGATATTATGCCTTAAAATTGCCGAATTGTCGAAAAATTTTAAATGTTGTTATCTTTTTTTAAAATTGTTGGTCCAAAGCTGCCAATCTGTGAAAAATTCGGTAAAATTATCTTTACAAAAATATTCCTTATAATATAGTTCATAATTCTTCAATACAGTAATATATAGCAAAAGGCTTTCTTAGATTTCCCAGGGTAAAAAACTTGATTGATAATAATATACATACTATGATTTGATTTAAGAATTATTGTGTAGTGAATCCATAAAAACTGTTAGTAAATGGTTGATGAAACTTGTGGTAACGCTTTTTTCGGAGTTTTTTGTCGAATATAAATTCGACTTATCAATGTCAATTTGTAAAAAACACTCTCACATTCGAAAAACTTAAAAGAACAGAAAAATATTAATGTCAAATTGTTTCTAGTTATCCTTAGCAGTTTGGGAGTGAAATCGAAAAGGATCGCTTCACTACCTTAAAAAATTTTAAAAACTAATATAATTAGTAGCGAAATGCAATTATTGATATAAAATTTTACACAATTTCGTTTGATATAACTAAAAATACTAAACGGTTTCGTGAGGATCAGTCCATAATTAACCATAAGCCCAATATAAAACCGTAACGACTAATGCTTGAATGAATTTTTGTCGGTCATAGTTTTGATAAGAAATCACATCGTTTCTTTACAAACAAGTATGAAGTAAAGTCGGTCAAGCCCGACCATATGATACCCTACACAATTTAAAAACAATTTTTCGAGAGTGTACCCTATTTTGGTATCAGCTTAAGATTCATGTTAAAGATCTTTGTGCCGCAGCATTGCCGGCATTTTACCGGGCGCAAGGATTTTCTACTCTATGGTATAACAGACACTGGCTTCGCTAACTAAAATGGACATTACGATACATTTTAAATTGAAGTAACACCAAAAAGTGTCACAATGTCCGTGGACCTTATGAAACTTTTAAAAGTGACATAACGTCCATGGACACTATGACTCACCGCCAATAACAACATTTATAAGAAAGTTATGATATTAAAAGATATTTTCGGGAGTAGTATTTTTATGCGAGCTATGGTCAAATATGGACCGATTTCAATAAAATTTGGTAAGATGATTTTAGTTGCAACAAAATAAGTTTGGACAAATTTAATCTAAGTAAAAACATAAGAAGGTTTATTAGCATAAGACCCTATTCCGGAAGGAAACTTGTATGGGGGCTATGGAAATTATGCCTCGCTTGGTCCTTATGCCATTTAGAACCTATGTACCAAATTTCATCAACCGATCTCCCAAATTGCGACTTGTACTTTGCGCGCAGGCTTTACAGCCAGTCGGGTGGACATCTGAGATCGACTCAGATTGTGGTTAAGAAACTATTGGCATACTTATAGGTGGGTATCAAGGCGTAACTATAATATGCTTAATTTGGCTTAACCAACTGTCCGAACACAGGGAAATCATGTGTCAAAGCATATTGAACTTAAGGAAACTTTTTGTTAAGTTTTATGAATCAGTAATTTGTTGAAGCAAGGTTCGAAACCGATCGCACTTTCCGTACGGAATCAAACATCCTTTGATTTTTTATTAATTAATTCATTTATTAATGATGTGCTAATAATCCCAATTTTTGAATGAATGCACAGAAATTTATTGTTGTGGGAAAGCTAGTTTCTATGCGCATTTGGCTGGTTGCTTAGGCCAGCTCGTCAGGAAACTTTTTCCAAATACTTTAGAAAAGCTAAAATTATTGTTACGAAAGTGTAATTTATTAGTCATTTTATTAGTTTAAAATGTTATTGTACTATTTACGCATATTTCTAATGTAAACCCACTATACAGAGTTTTCTAGTACAAATGTAATGTTATGATTGTTATAGAAAACTGTATAACATAATAGTGTTAAGATTACTTTTAACCCATAAAGTATGCTTGAGTTTATTGATGTATAAATCAATTTAAATTCAGCCACAGTGTTAATGCATAATGATATTAGCTGTAAGATACTAAAAGCTCGATTGGCCCAGAAATGTCGAAAATGTTAGACATTTCGACATGTCGAATGCTCTAGAGACACCTAGATGTCAGCGAAAAGAGTATAAATACTCGCGAAGGTGGGCATCGGTAATCAGCATTAGTACGATTATTTAAGTGTGTACATCGCAATTATAAGTGGTAAAATTTACTAAGTTCTAAATAAAGTGGCGTGAATAGTTTATAGTACATCTATAAAGTAAAGTGTTTTATTTATTTTATTAAAGTTGCAATAAAAGAACTCAAGAGGTTTATTATAAAGGAAATAAACCAAAAACGTTATTAAAAAGGCAGTAACGTAACAACTGGTGTCAGAAGTGGGATTGCAAAAATGAAATAAATTAAAAAAAAAATAGACAGCAATGAAATTTGAAGAACTTAAAGTGGAACAGCTCAAGAAAGAGTTGAGCAAGTTAGATCTACCAACAGCAGGAAATAAAGCAGAGCTGCAGAAGAGGTTAATAGATGAATTCGAGTGACGAAATATTGAAATTGGTAGCCACGAATTCGAGGATAAAGAAGAAATAGAGGTATGTACACGTGCAGTTGCCAGCAGTATGGATTTCAACATGATGTTTGCTGCTATGATGGTAAAAATGGATGAAAACTCTAGAGCTATTCTTGATGATAATTCCAGAAGCATGGTAATGATGATAAAAGAAAATTCGAGCGATATTCTAGCTGAAACTTCTCGAAAAATGGATGAGAAAACGAGCACAATTCTAGCTGAAATACAAGAGAATTATAGAATAACCAATGATAAGCTTCAGGCTACTAATGAAAAACTTGAGAAGCTGCAAGAGATTTCAACTATTATAAATGAAAGAGTTGACGATCTGAAAATAGAATTCAACAAAAAGTTGTCTGATGTAAAAATAGAAGTTGATGACATTATTAATAATAACATTCAATGCCAGGAGGCAGCTGTACGAGTTTTGCCAGAAGTCTCGAGTAGAATAAAGGCCCCTTGTTGTGATGGTAGTGTGCCATTTAATGTTTTTAAGTTCCAGTTTGATACAGTTGCTAACAGAAATGCATGGAATAGTGATGAAAAGGCCATAGAGTTAATTCTTGCTTTAAAGGGGACTGCGGCTGAAGTTCTAGAAAGCGTTCCAACTAGTTGCAGAAATTATGACGACATTATGGTAGCACTGCAACGTAAGTATGGTGGTGAGCACTGAAAAGAGATATACAAAATGGAGTTGCGAGGCAGAATGCAAAAGGCAAACGAAACTTTACAAGATTTCGCAAGATCAAATAACGGCAATTACCAATGGACACACATCGATTGGAATGCAAGTAAATTGGGGTATGAATATTGATGAGTCGCAGTATATTACCGCGAGTTGAACACCAAAGGTTTCCTTTGGAGTTCAGAATTTGTTTTTAAGTAATTAGGAGTTAGCCCAGGTAGAAACACCTTGTGCTAGTTAGTATTAAAAATCAAGTTGGGTTGAAGCACCGAGACTAGTCAATCAATCATCAGAGTTAATCTTTGTCTGCCTAAAGTTCTTTATTTTTCATTGTCTTTTATACAATTTAATTTCTTAAGTCTAAATTAAAAATAACAATAAAAATAACAATAATATTTTAATATGTGATTGCGATTATACTGAATTTGTTGCCGTTAAAATTAAGCTGTATTCGACTTATCTTTACATTTCCTGTTCCTATATACCTCCAAACTCGCCAGCTGAAATTTACAATAACCACATTTCTGCAATTAAACTTGTTCTTGGTCAGTCTAAACCTTCTGATTTGTTTATTGCCCTTGGTGACTTCAACCTTCCAAACATAGTATGGAGTAATCCTGTAGAAATAAACTATCTAATTCCATTACAATTAAATGAATTTATTCAGTCACTGCTGTCATGTGGACTTTCTCAGATAAACTACGTCTCCAATGCATTTGGGAAACTTCTTGATCTTGCTTTTGTTAACCAGCCATCAGACATACATGTGAGGAATACGCTACCTATTTTTCAACCTGAAGATTGTTACCATCCTACAATACAGCTAGATATTTGCCTTTCTACAAAAATCTTTCCCCAGGAATTAAGAGAAAATTTAAATAATTAGGTATTCTGTTTCTCCCGTACGGACTACACAAAATTTAATAGTTTATTATCGAAAGTCGATTGGGATACTCTTATTTCAGGAGATAATCTGGATAACGTCGTATCAAATTTGTATGCTGTATTGCATCACTGCATGTTGGAAGCTGTTCCCAAACAAATTATTCGCAGTAATAAAGGCCCTCCCTGGAATAATCGTTATTTATCTAAATTGAAAAATAGAAAAACCAAACTTTTTAAAAAATATATGCTATCCGGCTCATCTGTTGATTTCACGAATTATTGCATTATACGATCTAATTACAACACGGCTAGCCAACTAGCGTATAAAAGCTATTTAAATCGAATGACAAATTAAAATGAAAACCAACCCCAGATCGTTCTACAATTTTATCAACAGTAAGCGTCGTGCAAGTGCGTATCCTAATTATTTGAAATTTGGATCTCGGAGTGCTGAAGATGATGTTTCTATTAGCAACTTATTTGCTGATTTTTTGCAACCACGTATTCAAAAAAAGTCATTTGGTAGTCAAACTTCTTATCCCTATAGCATACCTCATTCTTCAGGTATCAACTTTTCATTTATTGACACTGAAAAAGTACTATTAAATTTAAAGTCTCTGCGGTGCTCTCTTAATCCTGGCCCGGATGGTGTACCTAATTGTATTTTAAAAAATTGTGCAGAATCCTTATATGTTCCTCTTACAATTATCTTCAATAAATCTACTGAACTTGGTTACTTACCACCTGAATGGAAAAAATCTTATATTACTCCGTTGTTTAAAAGTGGAAGTAAACTGGAAATATCGAATTATAGAGGAATTGCAAAGCTGAATGCGATTCCCAAACTTTTAGAAAAAATTTTAACTGATAGTTTATATCATCAAATCTCTTCCCTTTTATCACCTTGTCAACATGGTTTCAGGAAATCACGTTCCACTGCTACTAACATTTTACAATTAACAACTATTGTAAATGAAGGTTTTGTTAATAACAAACAAACAGACGTTATTTACACGGATTTAAGCAAAGCATTTGATAAAGTTAACCACGATATTTTACTTTACAAGTTATCACGTATGGGATTTAGCAACAACGCAATACAATGGCTTAAATCATATCTTTTAGATAGAACCCAACAAGTAAAATTTAAGAATGCTACATCAAAATTCATCGATGTTCTCTCGGGTGTGCCTCAAGGAAGTCATCTTGGTCCTGTTTTATTTACATTATTTATTAACGATCTGCCATCGGTTGTTCAGCACTCTAACATACTCATGTATGCTGATGATGTCAAAATTTTTAATTCTTTTAACGATATTATTGATCAATCCATTTTGCGGTCTGACATTGAACTTTTCTCTCAATGGTGTAATTACAACTTATTGGATTTAAATATAAAAAAATGTAAACACATGTCATTTTTCCGCTCATTTAAACTTGACACTAGCTATTTTCTAAATGGAACATTACTGGATAAAGTTCACACTATTGGTGATCTCGGTATTTTATTGGATCACAAACTAAAATACTGTGATGACATTTCATTAATGGTCAATAAAGCTAATGGAGTTCTTGGTTTTTTGAAACGTTGGTCAAAAGAATTTTCTGATCCATATGTCACTAAACACTTATATACGTCTCTGGTTTGCCCTATCCTGGAATATGGATCAATTGTGTGGGATCCATACTTTAATATGTCTGTAAGGATTTTTAATCTATAGACTGGAAAATTAAATAAATAAAAAAAAAATAACAAATGCTTTATTTGCATTTATTGTAATATTACACCTTTTTCAGGTTGATTGACTGAATTTAGTAAACATTTCTAAAGGTAAATGACTTACAGTAAACATTTTTAAGGTAAATTACAAAATTCTGTCATGTAAGCATTTCTGTGTTTTTAATAAGTGAAGCTAAATAAGTAGGTCATGGTTTTTTTTATAACTTTGTTTTTCTTTTGAAATTTAAGATTTTATGTTAACATGTGTTAACATTTTCCGCCGCGTTGAGCGAATAGCGAAAATGAAAATGAACAAAATAATTAAAATTAATAGTCATGGCTATTTTTAGACTTCAGAGCTACGCTGGCGTGGCGTAGGCTGTGGTGGTGTTGAAGCCAAGTTGATTGATCCTCTTTTGTAGCATTTAAGTCGCCATCCTATTAGGATCACGGTTATTAGAACTGACACAAGTAGCGCCAAAAAGCCGATGTAAGGATGATGAAGAACAGGGTACCTTATATCCCTTGGAAGATTTTTAATCTCTGCTAGTTGCTTTTGGATGTTCGTGAGTTCATCTTATTTGGTGTCTAGATTGATGTTTGGTGCTAGGAGCCGCTTAACCTCGGACGGTATACCAATTTCCGTAATATTGACAACCATAGCATATGAATTATGAAGAGTAGTGATACTAGTTTCGTGGCCATGGATAATCAGTATATTTCCTTTTATAATGCAGGTTGGGTTCATGGACAAGACACCAGAATTTTTGATATGGAGGTGTATGATTTCAGAGTCGCAGACTGCAGTTAGTTCTAGTTGATATGTTGTTGAATAAAGCCAATGGTTGATGGTGTTCAGTGCGTCAAAAGAGACCTTACTCGGTATGTGGTCGAAACTGCATTGTGGTAATGTTTTGTTGTTAAGTAGAGCAATTTCACAGGAAACGCTGCTTGAATCTCGAGCGACGCTGACTTGTAACATAGCGCATAGGTATATATCGCTTCTAACTAAGATGCATTTACTGAATTGAAGTGCATTTAGTGTCAAGTATTCATCGCGGTGATGGTTTGCAGCCAGATATTCACAGTTGGTTGTTATAGCAATAGTGTTGTTGTTTAGCTTGGTGGGTATAGGGATGACCTTGAAGAGTTCAAAATGTTCTTGATTCACTAGTGGTAGTTCAATAATGAACATAACACTTCCCTGGGCTACTGTGCCTTTGATTTTCATGATTTTGTATAATTTCAACAAATCAGTATCTTCAACTGGTAATGCGCGACCCTTGGGAAAATGTCCTTTAATTTTAGAAATTTCTGATTTTAACTGCTTTGGTGTGAGGATAAGTGGGCTTATATAACCGTGGTTCGTATGTGTGAGCGCAGCGACTAGCTCTGTTTCAATTTTTTGTAAATCTGACGCAAGTGTATTTAATTGAATCGCCAAAGATATTAGATTCTGGACTTGTCGTAGTTTTGAGTACTCATTTTTGACTGTGTTTAAATCATGGTAGATGCTTTTCTTAAGGCCTGAAAAGCGCACCTTAGTATTGTCCTCGGCTTGCTTGAGGATATTTACTGTCGAATCTATTACTGAAGTTTGGTTTTTTAGTAACAGGTGCAGATACTCCTCGTTTTCTTTTACGTTGGCTATAGTTTGAGCCATTTGTTCTGCATAATCTGAGTCAAGAACTCCGAATAGAGCATGAGCCATGTTCCCCACGATATCTAACGCGGCTTTCTGTTTTCTTCTTGGAGTTAGGAGGTCTGATTCTTGAATAAGGGTGTCCCATCTATGCTGAAGTTGTAGGAAGAGTGTCTCACACGATTCAATAGCTATTGACTGCTTGCAGAGATTTGAAAATGATGTTATTCCGGCTTCCAGAACCTTATTCCTATCCCAAATTGGTGATAAATCGTAGTATACGATAAATTTCCAGGTAGCTGTTATTAATTTTGTCGACCCTACGCCTTCAAAATACTATCCTGGATTGGTAGAAAATTCTGTAGTATTTATTGGAGTAGCTAGTATTATCGGCAACAGGAGGAGTGAAATAAAAATTGTGCTGAAGACTCCCAGTGAAGCATATTGTGCTGTCTTTCGTTTTGGCTGTATAGCATCGCTTTCTGATGAGTGTTGCCTCTTTTGCGAGATTGGAATTTCATATTCGGGATATTCTATGTGGGAATCGTTAAACAATGGGGCCAATCTGTGAATTGGCCTCTTGAAGGTTCCCTTTGCTGTTTTTACGTCGCAAACTCTAATAAGTCCCTCCTCTCCCTTGTAGATTCGGTTGATTCTGCCCAATGGCCATTGTAATCCTGGAGTGTTATCTTCTTTGATGATAACGAGCATGCCTTCAGTGACGTTCGGAGAAGATGATTTCCATTTCCCTCTTTGCTGTAGCTCATGTAAATATTTTTGTGTCTATTCCTCCCAGAATTTGTGTTTTATTTCTGAGGTAATTTTCCACCTTGCATCTAAGGATATTTTTGGTGCTTGAGCATTAGCATCTACGGCTGATGTTAAAGGTTCGCCGACAAGAAAATGACCCGTGTGAGAGCTTGGAGATCATCACCATTTGATGAAAGTGGAGTCAACGTTCGAGAATTTAAAATGGCTTCTATTTCAACCACTATAGTTTATAATTCCTCATAGGTAAGTGGCGCCGCAGAGACGCTTCTCAGTAAGAGATGTTTGGCAGATTTGACTGCCGCTTCCCAAAGTCCACCGAAATATTTTATTTTTTCTTTAATCCGATAACAATTTAAAATTTCAGATTGCTTTTTTTCCTGAAAAAATCACTTAAAAGCGTGACAAAATATCATATTGAACTAAAACTAACACTTTTGGCCAAAAAAAAGGCAAAAATTTCTTATAGTGCATTGACTGAAAAATGTTTTGTTTTGATCGCATAAACCAATGTATTAAATAATCTAAGGAAATAAAAATTAAACAGTTTTCCATCGAAATTTTGATTTTGCCGATAAATTTTTTAAGCTGCCTTGTTTTTAAAGATATCGTTTTTCTGTGGTGCCGAATATACAAACATATCAAACTATTTAAAATTATTTTATTTCGAAGACTGAATAATATCGCCACTAGAAAAAATCAGCAAATCTGCACTTTGCAAATTTTGGAACAAAAAATCGTCAAAATGACGATAAATCGTTAAATCTGGCTGCTCTATTTTTATTATATCCATTTCTTTTGTTGACGTTTTGCTTGCATTTGACACTTAATTACTGGAAGTATTCCAGTTAAAACAGAATCTGTGCTGTCTGTTCTCGCATTCAAATACAGAAAAACTTTTTTTCACAAATCGAGAAACGATGGAATTTTTTGTTTCACACTTAATGTGAGAAGTTTAGCGATGCGAGAAATACAGAAACGAGCTACAGGGTGGTTATTCATATGTCCATAATATCGACAGAGACAAAATGAATTATTTAAATAAGTAGAATAAGTAAGAAGGGTTAACTATAAGTCGTAAACCTAGTATATAAGACAATGCAAATCTCAATAAAAGAATTGAGACTTAAAATTAACTATTTAATCCGGCAGTTACTTGCCTAGTTTTAATTGAAAGGCTCATAATTCGGCAGTTCCTCTGAACGCGTTGTAAGTCAGCTGGAATCGATGTAGATATAAAAATGTAGATATAAAAATTGCGGTATGTACATCACAAAATTCTACATTTGCAGAAACTGTTTAATTTGCCCTAGCCCAGGAAACCGCTAGAATTATTTCAAGACCACAAGTAGGCAAGGTGCGAAGGCTCAATGTGACCACCAATGGTGAAGGGATATTGTGCAGGATATAAAAGAGGCAGTTATGGAAGCTTTAAGCGAGAAGCAAAGTAAAGCTTAAGTTAACTGCGGAAAGATTGGTCAAATGCAAAGAAACTGTAAAGCACAAAAGAAACGTTCAAGATCTGCTTCACAGCCCAGAAACAACCAGCGGGCTAACCACCACTCATCGCGGGAGTCACCGTTAAACTAAAAAGAGCTAGCACTGCGGGGCATGAGCTAGCTCCCACATCTAAGGGCCCCACAATCTCCATCTCAGTAATGCAACAGAATAACAGAAATCTTACTGCTTGTGGCTATATAAACGGTCAAAAATGGGTTCTGACTGTGGACACTGGGGCATCTCATTCAATAATTAGGCCTGATTTAATACACTATATGGTGTAAGTCTGCGAACAGCTACGGGGGAGCCTGCCACTGTCTATGGGAAAGTTAAAGCTAAATTAAGCGCCCACCATGTGTTTATTGTGGCTGATATTGTAGATGAAGTAATCCTTGGCTCAGATTTTATGATTGGACAAGGTATTCAACTGTATATGGGTCATCAAATTATGACTTAGCGTAATGTTGAAATTCCCCGAAATCAAAGAAAATGTAAGACAGTTACTTGCCCTTGAACGTGAAAAATTGCCACCTAAGTCAGAAACCATCGTATGGGCGCGAATGGAGGGAGATTGTGAGGACAACAATAGTTTATGGGTGGTAGAGCCAGCAGCAATTACAGGTGATATAGTCACAGCGAATGCCCTCGTTAAAACCAGCAAGAGCTTAGTTCCTGTAACAGCCATACCTAAACAAGAGCGGAAGGCGGAACGTTTTCTTCCGCTAAGCTTTTACGCTGATATGCCATACCTAAACAAAAGCGTCAACGTTGTGTCACGAACAGTAGTGTTAACTTTCTTGTTTAATAGAACCCACATAATAGAAATAAAAAGAAGAGAGAAACCCGCCCAGACCTTTTTTTTAAATCAACGAGGATACATCATGAACAGTTTAAAGTTCTCTTAAATTTAGTTGATCCTTGGCTTAGGAAGTGCTCGCATAGGAAACCCATTGAACCAGAGCAAAGGCTGTAAATAACCTTGCAGTAAGTATAATCAACCTAATTACACTGGTACGTAACAAAGCAAAACGAAGCCGGGAGCAAGAAGTTTGGTAAATGAGTTTAGTGCCTTAAAATTTTTTGGCGACCAGTGTTATTGTTGAATTTGAACTTAATGTTTTATGTAAAAGAGTTTTTTAGCACACGGAAGCGCTCTCCATGTTTTATCAATGAAGTTCCGAATAGGTCTGGAGACAGCAAGAAGTATTATTATAGAAACGTGCGAGGTTTTGTGGAGTGTATTGGGAAGTACATACGTAAGTCCACCTGATACCGAAGAGTGGGTCAAAATTGCTGATGATTTTTATCGAACTACAAACTAATCACATTGCCTAGGTGCATTAGATGGAAAACATGTAAGAATAACATGTCCACCGAATTCTGGCTCACAATTCTTTAATTATAAAAAATTTAACAGCATCGTAAGTAATTATATTAGATCCATAAATTAAAAATTAATTCAATATTTGTTTTTGAAGGTTTTGCTTGCAGCATGTGACAGTAATTACACGTTTACAATGGTAGACGTAGGTGCATATGGTAGCCAGAGCGATGGTGGAGTTTTTCGAAATTCGCATTTTGGGAAAAGGATTTTAAATAAAACCTTAAATGTACCTGCAGCAACAAATTTGCCTGGGCCAAATGTACATTTCCCATACTATTTTGTAGCTGATACAGCATTTCCTTTAAAGGAAAATATTATGAAGCCCTACTCAAAAATTACTGATGTAACTAAAGATGTTTTCAACAAAAGAATCTGTAGTTCTAGAATCCGCATTGAGAATGCTTTTGGTAAGAAAAACTTATACTAAACAAGTGCATAATTAAAATAACTCTTTTTTTTTAAGGAATACTCACTTCTCGGTGGAGAGTCTTAATGACGAGCATATCGTTTTCACCGGAAAACGCAAAAAATGTATTGACGTTCATAATTATGTTATCGAAATATGATATAAAACAAAATACGTTATTTTTTTAGATCGTATTAGCAACAGTAGTGCTTCACAATTTCATAAGATTTGGCATAATAAGTTCAAATCTTACTGAAGAAAGCGACAGTGCAAATTTGAGTAGGGTAAACAGAAATGATTTGCTGCATACTGCAAACACGCCTTTAACTTAAGGAATGAACTTTGTCACTATTTAAATTCTTTGTAAAATCTAGAAATTTTAATCAATATACATATATGACAATTTAAAATTTTTTTTAATTAAAATTAAAATAAAAACTATTCAATAAAAATTTTATTTGAATAATTTAAATTTATAGTTTTTTTTTAATATGTAGTTAGTTTGATGACGACCGTTTAACGCACATTAAAAAACAAAATTTTCCAAATTTTATATATGAACTAGCTTAACCCGGTGCGCTTCGCTACACTGACCCCGCACATTTTTATATTGAAATTTATAGTTTACTATAATAGTAGCTTTAACCACGTTTGAAGACTCTCTCTTTAATAGTTCTTCAGTTGAGCGATATTTAATGTATGCAGCCTATGGGAGGTATTTCCCCCCCTGCGCCTACCCGCTTTATTTTTATTTTCAAAAGTGTAGTATACCATAAGAGTGACTTTTAGAAAGTTTGAACATTCTCACTATTACAGTTCTTAAGATATGCGATGTTAAACATTGGCGTCCTATGGGGTATTCCTATACCCCCGCTGCTATTTTATTTCAATTCCGGGGCTCAGAAGATCCTACTGCAAAAAGTTCAGCAAAATGCGTGCAGCGGCTCTTAAGATATGCGATAATTAATATTGGCATCCTATGGGGGGTACCAATTCCCCTGCCCCTATCGAAAAAATAAGTAGCCTATTTTATTTTTAGGGCTCACGTGATGTTACTGTAAACATTTCAGGAAAATCGGTTCGATAATTAATATTGGCATCCTATGGGGGGTACCAATTCCCCTGCCCCTATCGAAAAAATAAGTAGCCTATTTTATTTTTAGGGCACACGTGATGTTACTGTAAAAATTTCAGGAAAATCGGTTCGATAATTAATATTGGCATCCTATGGGGGGTACCAATTCCCCTGCCCCTATCGAAAAAATAAGTAGCCTATTTTATTTTAAGGGCTCACGTGATGTTACTGTAAAAATTTCAGGAAAATCGGTTCGATAATTAATATTGGCATCCTATGGGGGGTACCAATTCCCCTGCCCCTATCGAAAAAATAAGTAGCCTATTTTATTTTTAGGGCTCACGTGATGTTACTGTAAAAATTTCAGGAAAATCGGTTCGATAATTAATATTGGCATCCTATGGGGGGTACCAATTCCCCTGCACCTATCGAAAAAATAAGTAGCCTATTTTATTTTTAGGGCTCACGTGATGTTACTGTAAAAATTTCAGGAAAATCGGTTCAGTAGTTTCGGAGTATATAAAGCGACAATTCATTTTTATATATGTATGTATATAGATATAGATATAGATATAGATATAGATATAGATATAGATATAGATATAGATATAGATATAGATATAGATATAGATATAGATATAGATATAGATATAGATATAGATATAGATATAGATATAGATATAGATATAGATATAGATATAGATATAGATATAGATATAGATATAGATATAGATATAGATATAGATATAGATATAGATATAGATATAGATATAGATATAGATATAGATATAGATATAGATATAGATATAGATATAGATATAGATATAGATATAGATATAGATATAGATATAGATATAGATAAAATGTGAACAAAATTAAATTGTAAAATATTGAAAACTTAATTTTTTCTAACACAAATATGTACTAAAATTTATGTATATGAAAAGCACTAAATATATACTGGCGTATTCACAAAAAATAAAACAGGTAAATAAAAGCTTTCATACAAAAACTGTTTCATGCCCTTTTATAAACCTGTATTATTTTTTGTGAATACGCCAGTATATATTTAGTGCTTTTCATATACATAAATTTTAGTACATATTTGTTTTAGAAAAAATTCAGTTTTCAATATTTTACAATTTAATTATGTTCACATTTTATTCATATATAAAATTTGGAAAATTTGGTTTTTTAATGTGCGTTAAACGATCGTCATTAAACTAGCGACATATTTAAAAATACACATATATAAATATATATTCACATATACACACATATTTAAAATAAAACAAATTGAAATAAAAAGAAAACATTTTTATTGTATTCATGTTGTTCATAACTAAAATATACATACATATGTACATATGAGAAAATAACTAAATAATAATTTAATTAACAAAAAAGAAAAAATGCAATGAATTCAGGTACAGAAAAATATTTAAGTTATAAAAAAACAGGTTTATTAAAGGTTTATGAAACGGATTTTCTATGAAAATTTATTTTATAATCCCTTTATGAAACTGTTTCTTACAAACCTGTAACTTACAAATCTTGAAATTTATTGACCTTGAGTTAAATTATATATTTGTTTTTTTGTAGGCAACAAACACAATTTTGTAAAGTTGTAATTTTAAAACAAGGTAAATCAATTTATAGGTTTGTAAGTTATAGTTTATACTTTTTATAAACAATTTTTTCGTTTACTAATTTTAAAATTTCCACTTCAACACAATCCACTTCACTTTCTTCCAATTTGTCCAGCTTTTCTTTAAGAATTTCAAAAAAGCTTTTGTACTTATCTTTAGTGGATTGTGTTACTGGCTGCTCGTATTTCTTTTTCATGCCCATTAGCACTTCCGTAAAGAGATCAACATTTCTTCTCTTTTTGTGAAGTTGGGAATTTAAACTCGTTGTTTGGCTGCTGCTATCATCGAATAACCACTCCACACTTGTGTCTAATTCATCCGAAATATTACCGATTGTACTGAAATTAACAACGACATTTCATTACTATTTTCGATTTTAAAATTATTATGTAACTGTTTTTACCTTGCAGGCTCTATAGATTCTGCCAGAAAACTTAAGCTCTGTATGTGCTTCCACGGAGTTCCAAGTTTTTGTGAAGAGCCAGAAGGAAGATCTTCGGCAATTTTTTGCTTCCTATACCTATCGCGTAGGCTTTTCCACTTCACTTTGCAATCTTTCACTATAAAATTTTAGATAGAACAAATATGTAAATTGTTTTCAAGACAACAAATGTTGACTTTTACTACCTGTCAAATTTGTCTCCTTTCCAATATCCTCCCAAATCTTTTCTTTATGTTTGACATCTTTGTATTTTCCATCTCTTTTATTGTAAAGGCATGGATTCTGATGCACTATTTCGATAATTTGTTCGTTTAAATTCTTAAATTAAAAAATTAGGATAAAAACATACATTTGTATGTAAACAGAATTTAACACAGATCACAATATTTAACAATGTACCAACGCAGCTACAAACAAAAAATTTACATTTGATAATAGAAAATTCCAAAATTAGAAAAAAATATCACACGGAAAAAGTCTAGGAAACGGCTATGCAGCCGGCACATTTGTAATACCATCGAGCAGGAAATCTTACGTCCCGCCTGAGGCCTGCTATCCAGGAAATATTAATCAATGAAATAGTTGTTTGTTTTAATAAATTTTACAATTAATTGTAAATAAATAAACTACATACATATTTACCGAGTTTTCTTTCGCAACATTTTCATGTAAAATTTTGTTAAAACTGTATTGGGAACAATTTTTAAATAAATTTTGTATATCCAGAATCATCTATTCTATTACAATATGTTACTCTTTTTTTTTTGTTTGGATTTATGCCTTTTCGATTTAAAAGATGTACTTACCTCCCTTTTCTTAAAACAAATTTATTTTATTTTTATTAATTTCTTTTTCTTTATTTCTTTACTTTTGTTATCTTTTGCAACTAACTTCACTATTAAACGCGCTGTCAAAATTGGACTTTCCAATTGCAAAGCGCTTCCGTTGCGTTGTTTCGGTATGCTACATACAAATTGTATGGGCATGAGGATTTTTGACAGCTAGAAAACGCTTTCCGCTCTTGTTTAGGTATGGCTGTAAGAGTTTTAAATCTATCTAACAGAGGTAAAAACCAGGGCAGAACGTCAATCGAGAAACACGAAATTAACACCGGCGACGCTAAGCCAATTAAACAGGCCCCAAGAAGCATTCCTCTAGCAAAACGAAATGAAGTTAGAGACCTGGTTACTGAAATGGAACAGGATGGCATAATAAAGCCATCATCAAGAAAGATGAAAGTACTAGGTTCTGCGTAGAATACAGGAAACTTAATCGTCACCAAGAAGGACAGTTATACATTGCCTAGGATTGATGACACCCTAGACACGTTAGCTGGAACAGAATGGTTCTCCACATTGGACTTGAGAGCGGTTATTGGCAAATAAAAATCGCAGATAAGGATAAAGAGAAAACTGCTTTTAGTGCAAGTGATGGCTTATGGAAGTTTAATGTAATGCCATTTGGGCTCTGTAATGCTCCAGCTACATTCGAGCGTTTGATGGAACAGGTGTTGACAGGTCTTCACCGAAAGACAAGTTTGGTGTACCTTGATGACATAATTGTCATGGGAAAAACATTTGATGAGCACCACCGAAGAGGTGTTAAAACGTATATCTACAGCCGGACTCAAGTTAAGTGTTAAGAAATGTTCACTGTTCCAGAAGGAAGTAAAATACCTAGGGCATCGTGTAACGCCCTCAAAATGTACATGAGTTACGCAGTTTTCTAGGCTTATGTACATACTACAGGCGTTTTGTACCGAATTTTGCCAATATTGCTGCCAGTTTGCATGAATTGACCAAAAAGGCACAGGCATATAACTGGGGTGAAGTACAGGAACAAGCATTTCAGAAGCTTAAAGAATTATTGTGCACAGCACCAATTTTGGCTTATCCAATCGCGGGAAAGAAATTTGTGCTAGATATCGATGCAAGCGGATTTGGAATTGGAGGTGTGCTGTCCCAAGTGGTCAATGGTGTAGATAAAGTTGTAGGCTATTACAGTCGAATACTTTCGAAGCCTGAGAGGAATTACTGCGTAACTCGGCGAGAGCTTCTGGCAGTACTAGAGTGCATAAAGCATTTCCACAAATACTTGTATGGTCACCATTTTGATTGAAGAACAGACCATTCTGCACTCAGGTGGTTGCTACAATTCAAAAATCCGGAAGGCCAGATAGCGCGTTGGATTGAGCGCCTTCAGAGCTACGATTTTGGCATTGAACATAGAAAAGGTGGAAAACATAGCAATGCGGATGCTCTGTCTAGGCGACGCTGTAAGCTGGAATGCAAGCATTGTGTAAGGGCTGAAGAAAAGGAATACTTCTGTGATGTTCGTCTATTGCAGATAGAGTTCCATAAAGACTGGTCAATGGCGCAGAAAAATTACCCCATTTTAGCAAAAATTCTGAAAGCCAAGGAAGAGGGCAGAAGACCCACCCGAAACGAAATTACGCCATAAAGTTCATTGATGAAAGCATACTGGGCTCTGTGGAACAGCCTTTAAGTAGTAAATGGCTGCTTATACCGTACGTGGGAAAGCACTGATGGAAAATCAGTTAAAACCCTTATAGTAGTGCCGTCATTAAGGAGAAGTCGTGGGCCACAACAGTACCATTCTGGGGCCCCGTTTGAAAGAACTGCAATGGATATAGCTGGGCCTTTTCCTGTAAGTACTGCCGGCAACAAATTTGTGCTAGTAGTCATTGATTACTTTAGTAAATGGCCGGATGTATATGCCATCCCAAACCAAGAAGCTAGGACGGTTGTGGACGTCTTTGTGAACAATTGGGTGTGACGCTATGGCGTTCCATTGGAATTGCATTCTGACCAGGGCAGAAATTTTGAATCTGCTATATTTAAAAAATGTGTGAATTGGCTGATCTATACGAAAAATTCCTGTTGGCGTATAGATCAGCGGTTCACGACTCCACCTCTCGTACACCCGCTAAAATTGTATTTGGCACAGAGCTCAGACTACCAGGAGATCTAGAGTTTGGCGTAAAGCCTATACCAACGGTTGAAAACAATGAAGGCTTCATCTCACAAGAACAAGAAGCTCTTAATGCGCTTGATGAATTTTTACGAAACCGTATTAAGCTGTCCAGTGACAAGATGAAAGCCAGATACGATCGAGCGGCAAATTCGGAAGGATTTAAGGAGGGCCAGTTGGTTTTGCTTTTTAATCGCCAACGAAAGAAAGGATTATCTCCCAAACTACAGACACATAGGGATGGCCCATATAAGGTGATAAAGAAATTAAATGACGTTGTATATCGAATACAGAAACACAAAAGTCCGAGGGCAAAACAGAAACACAAAAGTCCGAGGGCAAAAATGAAAGTTGTTCATTTGGAGCGATTAGCCCCTTATGGAAGAGGTGATTCCGTGCCTATTCGGGATGAACAGGCTTAAGTGGGGGGCAGTGTTACGAAAGTAACTTTAGTTAAGAATAAGTTTAATTTATTAGTAATTTTATTAGTTTAAAATGTTATTGTATTAGTTACGCATATTTCTAATGTAAACCCACTATACAGAGTTTTCTAGTACAAATGTAATGTTATGATTGTTATAGATAACTGTATAACATAATAGTGTTAAGATTATTTTTAACCCATAAAGTATGCTTTAGTTTATTGGTGTATAAATCAATTTAAATTCAGCCACTGTGTTAATGCATAATTATATTCGCTGTAAGATAATAAAATCTCGATTCGCCCAGAAATGTCGAAAATGTTACAGACATTTCGACGAGTAGAATGATCTAGAGACATCTAGATGTCAGCGAACAGAGTATAAATACTCGCGAAGGTGGGCATCGATAATCAGTATTAGTACGATTATTTAAGATTGTACATCGCAATTATAAGTGGTAAATTTGACGAAGTTCTAAATAAAGTGACGTGAATAGTTTATAGTACATCTATAAAGTAAAGTGTTTTACTTATTTTATTAAAGTTGCAATAAAAGAACTCAAGAGGTTTATTATAAAGGAAATAAACCAAACACGTTATTGAAAAGGCAGTAACGTAACAATATTATACAAGTAATACCATAAAGTGAATAAGAATTTTAAACACTCAGGTCTTACATGTAACAATATCAAAGCTTCAACAAAGACACAACAACAAACAGTCAATTTTTCTTTCTTACATGATTTTGTTTTTGTGTTTTTAAATACAATTATAGAGATTTTTTTAATTTTTGATAGAAGCTCAAGCAAGCTTTTGCATATTATAGTTGGACTTTAAGAACAATATTTAAAGGTGTTAAAAACATCAGCACTAATACATAATACCCTCTCCAATATAAAAGCGTGAGTATAAAAAGTAGACAAAACAGCACGATGTTTTTACATCGGGTATATATGAATATTACGTGTATAATGCCTGTGCGGGTGATATCTAAATTTCTATATAAACTCCCTTAATGAGTGACACAACCACTGCCACAATTTTTGGCCACACCAAATAAGTCTGTGTGTTATACTAGCAACAAAACAAATAGTAATTGTAGGCGAGTAACAATCGTTCGACCGACAGATGTCAATTAGAATTGAAATAAATACAAATATAATCTTAGGAAAAACAAAAAAAAAAATGGCAAATTAGCCTCCAAATCCATTAAAAGGATTTGCATACTTGGCAAACAGTTCGCTACATGATCATGTGCCTTAAGGATATTCACCGGACACGTAAAGTTTGCCAAAATTTACAGATGTATTTCTCTTTGTACATAATGTCTGGTCTTGCATTTCGTTATACTAGAGTTTTTACGCGAGAAGGAATTCCCGGAACTTTTTTATAACAAATCCCGCGAAATTTTTTCCGGGAATTTTCGGGAATTTCAATTAAACTTTTTTGCAATTGTACATCCGGTTACATTGCTGCTCATTGTTTTGTTACTTAAAAGAACAACTCTGTCATGTTGTTTATTGTGAGATATTTTTAGATCAAACAACAATTTTTTGGCAAGCAATACAAAATTGTAAGAGTCGACATTCCTCCGACATTTGCGGCAAGTGCACAATGTAACATTGGAAGTAAGTCGCACTGGTGTTCTAAAGGAGGTTAACCAGGGGTGCCAGATAATTTTGATAAAAAATTGGCATATTTTCAAAAAAAAACATATTTTTATTAACAAAAAAATAACAAAACAGAATAATTCAGCTGTTAAATGACGTGGCTTTATTAGTGGAGCTCAAACCAAACACATGAATTTGGTCTGACACTAATTTGTTTTGTTTTGTGTTCTCTTCAAGCACTTGGAACTCGAAGAGTGATGGGTCAATGAAAATGCAAACAATTGATAGTATTTGATCTTAATGACCATTTTTAAAATTTTTATTATGCTATTTATACTAACTTACTAACTAAAATATGTTGATTTGACAAAAATTTTAAATTGCTGTATTTGTAATATTAATTTTATATTTCTACAAAATAATAAACCTAAAGCAATGAACTGGAGGTGAGAATGTTAAGTCAGCCAAATAATACCAATTAACAAAAAAGACACAATTACTTAAAAGGCAATGAACTTGAGGTACAATTACAAATAATAAAATAACTTTAAATCAATGAACTTAAGGTACAATTACAAATAATAAAATTACAAAATAATTCAAGTTAATGGTATTTTGATTAGTATGGGTATTCACTGACTGTAAGTCTTAACATTCTCCCCCGCGTTGAACGGATGTTCAACAGAGTTGTGGTGTGTGGACAACCTGATCTGGATAATAATGTTAGGCTAAACATCTATGATGAAACTATGTCGTTGTTGACGTGGCATTGGTAAGGGTGTACTCCTATTGTGTTCATTTCGACATGATTTAAGTTCATAATTCTCTGCGTGTGCTTCAATGATTGTAGCTGGGAGTGTTTTCCGTGCACTTCTATTTGCCTAGTAGTTAAAGAGCAATATGATTAGCGCGATGAGACTGAATGGCAAGGCTAGGTAACCAATAGCATAACTGTGCTCCTGATGGCACCTCAATTTGTTTGGTAGCTGGATGATGTCGTGTTTTTCTAATGACCTTTGTAATGTTATAAGGTCTCTTATGTTATTGGCATACATAGCGTCCAATTTAGTTGCATTTGATTGCTTGCTGTTCATAAATTGGGTACTGGCTGTTGGTAATGTCATGTCCGAGATTTTGCCAAGGCTTGTATATGACGACCTCACTGTGCTGAATTTAGTTTGTCGTCCACTTATAGTGACAAACTCGTGCTTGAGTACGCATTCCGGATTGAGTGTAAGCAGCCCGGAGCCCTTCAGAGAGATGGGAATGATTTCCCTGCGACAAACTGATGTGGCCTGTGATGGTGATGAGCTCATTGCTGCTCATTGTTTTGTTACTTAAAAGAACAACTCTGTCATGTTGTTTATTGTGAGATATTTTTAGATCAAACAACAATTTTTTTTGGCAAGCAATACAAAATTGTGAGAGTCGACACGATCGGTAGTGCGGAAATATTTTGCTAAAACCATCGATTACGCGCAATGTTCGCTTTGTCCTAAAGGGCTGACATATAACCGTTGCAGTACAAGTGGTTTGCTCCGACATTTGCGACAAGTGCACAATGTAACATTGGAAGTATGTCGCACTGGTTCTTCTAAAGGAGGTTAACCAGGGGTGCCAGATAATTTTGATAAAAAATCGGCATATTTTCAAAAAAAAAACATATTTTTATTAACACAAAAAATAACAAAACAGAATAATTCAGCTGTTAAATGACGTGGGTTTATTAGTGGAGCTCAAACCAAACACATGAATTTGGTCTGACACTAATTTGTTTTGCTTTGTGTTCTCTTCAAGCACTTGGAACTCGAAAGTGATGGGTCAATGAAAATGCAAACAATTGATTGTATTTGATCTGAATGACCATTTTTAAACGTTTTATTATGCTATTTATACTAACTTACTAACTAAAATATGTTGATTTGACAAAAATGTTAAATTGCTGTATTTGTTATATTAATTTTATATTTCTACAAAATAATAAACCTAAAGCGATGAACTGGAGGTAAAAATGTTAAGTCAGAAAATTGCTGTATTTGTTATATTCATTCAGTCGGTCGTGCTCGATGAGAAAAGACGTGTTTCTTTTAACTCCGCATACGGTTCTTTTTTTTTAACATAAATTAATTAATAATATCAGTGTAACAAGCGAATTTGGACGCTCAATATAAAAGTGAACAAAAGAATAATTATAAAAAAATTAAGAAAAAAAAAATACAAGTAAAAAAAAATATACTTACATATGTATGTATGTACGCACATACATACTTGCAAATAATCTGTGCAAAAAAATATTTATTCTTTTTTTCTTTTATTATCTCGGTGTAACAACATTATACATAATAAAAAGAGCACAGTCAACAAAAAAAATAAAAACAAAAAAATAAAAAAACGGTGAAAAAAACAAAAACAACTCTATATGAGTAATAACAATGAAACAACAACAAAAGTAAATGATATTCATGCTAGTGAAAGCAATGTGGAAATAAACACAACAACAGAAAACAATACAAGCGTTACCACTGTTACCATAATCCCAAACATAGACGCAATGTTAAACAAACAAGAAAAAAGTTGTCAAAAACCACAAGTGCAAGTTGGTATGGATAGGTATATAACAGTGCTTAAACGTGGTCGCAGCCCTGCCTCTTCAGCTGTTGCCTCTGCCTCGAAAGTTCCATCTTTTGATAGAATAAACTCGCAAAATCGTTTTGCAATTCTGGAGGATGAATCTTCTGAAACACCCAACGTCATAAAATCGTCGAAGCCACCCCCGATATATCTTAGAGAGCAAAACTCAAGTGAGCTAATAAAAAGTTTAATATCGGTGATAGGTGAAAATTCGTTTTACGTAGCTGCAATCAAGCGTGGTAATATTAACGAAACAAAAATACAGATTAATAATGAGAATCATTTTCGTAAATTAATTAATAAGTTTGAAGCACTTAAAAAAAGCTTCTATACTTACCAGCTAAAAAGCAGCAAAGGTCTGCAGGTTGTGATAAAGGGCATTGACTCATGCGTGGACCCAGACGAAATAAAAACATTTTTAGAAGAAAAGGGTTTCAAAATTAAAAATGTTACAAATATTAAAAATAGGGAAAAAAATCCCCAACCACTATTTCGAGTGGAGTTAGAGCCCGGCGACGTTAAGCTAAAAAAAAATGAAACGCATCCCATTTACAGCTTAAAATACATCCTGTACAGGAAAATAACGATAGAAGAGCCGCACAAAAGAAATGGGCCTGTTCAGTGTTTAAACTGCCAAGAATTTGGTCATACTAGGGCATACTGCTATTTACCCCCTGTTTGTGTCGTATGTGGAGAACTACATGGTACCGTTCAGTGTGATAAGTCAAAAAATGACCCTAATGTAAAAAAATGTAGCAACTGTGGTGGTAATCACACTGCCAACTATAGAGGATGTCCGGTATATTCTATTGTCAAGCGTTCTGTTGGACAGAAACTTAATCCCCCTCAAACGCAGGCAACTTATCAAGAAAACACTAACGGCGTTCAAATACCGCAGCCAAATAATAACAGAACCTCGTACGCTAATGTCTTAAAATCTAATCATATGCCATTGCAAGGTGATTTACCAAATAATGACGAAATTCCCACTTCTAATTTAACTCGGCTAGAAAAAACCATGGAAACATTAGTGCAAACCGTTAACAATTTTACCAACACAATGGGTAACATGATGCAAGAAATGTTAAGAATGCAATCGATGTTATTGCAAGCTGTACTAAATAAGCCATGAACTGTCTAAAAATTTGCTTTTGGAATGCAAACGGCATCCGCCAACATAAAAATGAACTAGAATACTTCCTTAAAAATAAACAAATCGATGTTATGATGGTTTCTGAAACTCATCTGACCTCGAGAAATACGTTTAAAATCAATGGTTATATATTATATGATACCAAGGACCCTCGAGGTAGAGCTTGTGGAGGTTCTGCCATTTTGATAAAAAAACGAGTAAAACACTACTTAATGTGTGATCATCGTGAAGATTATCTCCAAGCAACGACCATTTGCGTCGAGGAATTAAATCGAAACCTAGTTATTTCATCAATATATTCACCACCTAGATTTTCAATATCAGAAAGCCAATATAATAAATACTTCAAAGCATTAGGACCCTGCTTCCTGGCTGCTGGCGATTATAACGCTAAACATACTTTCTGGGGGTCACGACTTATTACGCCTAAGGGTCGTGTTTTGTTTAACACAATTCGTAAAATGGATCTAAATGTGATCGCGAGCGGTGAACCAACATATTGGCCTACTGATCAGCAAAAAGTTCCAGATGTCATAGATTTTGGAGTGGTTAAAAACGTCCCCGCAGAAACGATTTATGTTGAGGCTTCCTTAGAATTATCTTCCGACCACACACCTACAATTGTTACTATAATGATTCCAAATAGAATCGTATCGCCGTCTGGGTACTTATCCAAATCACCCTCACAAATAAATTGGTTAAAATATAAAAAATATTTTAGTGCCCATTGCACAGAAAATATTCCGCTTAGCACACCGGAGAGCGTGGATCTCGCTATTGTTAATTTTGACAGTTATCTCAAACTAGCTGTTCAACATTCCAGCACAACCCTCAAAAAACCAAAAACAATATCATATATTCTGTAGATGTCGAGCGTCTATTGACTGAAAAAAGGAGAGTTCGAAGAGAGTGGCAATTGCACAGATCCCCCCAACTTAAGACTTTATTAAAAGAGTGCACAAAAAGGCTAAGAAAGTTACTGCAGTCCCAAAAAACTGCATCCTTTGAAAAATATCTTAAGGAACTTGATGCAACTCCACAATCAGACTACTCATTATGGCGTGCAGCTAGAAATCTTAAAAGACCAGTTATCACTAAACCACCATTAAGAAACTTAAACGGAAGTTGGGCAAGAAATGATATAGAAAAAGGAAATCTTTTTGTTAATCATTTGAAAACCGTATTTACCGCTCACACATCTCTCGATATGGCGGTCGAGTTACCACCTGTTGCTGTTAGAGCAGCTGTTCCACTAAGATTTGAGATAAGAGAAATCGAAAATGCTATTCATGATTTAAACCCGAAGAAAGCCCCTGGTTTTGATAAGATCAGTAACAAAATGCTTTTGGAGCTACCCAGCATAGCAAAGAAAATTATTCTCTTTATTTTTAATGCTATTTTACGCCTTGAATACTACCCTCAGGAATGGAAAGTATCATTAGTTACCATGATACCTAAATCAGGAAAGGATCCTACAAAAGTTGAGTCATATAGACCTATAAGCTTATTGTCTAATATATCAAAGCTGTTTGAGAAGCTGTTAGTGTCAAAATTAACCCCAATTTTAAATGTAAATAGATGTATTCCAAACCATCAATTCGGCTTTAGAAGAGAACATAGCACAATTGAACAAACCCATCGTATAGTAAACGCCATAAGAAAAACCTTTGAAGAAAAAAAATATTGTTCCGCCCTCTTCATCGATGTTTCTCAAGCTTTTGATAAAGTCTGGCATGAAGGCTTATTACATAAATTGAAGCTAAATTTACCAGTAAACACACACAAGCTGTTAGAAAGCTACTTAGTCGGTCGAAAGTTTATTATTAAAGAAGGTGCTTTTATAAGTTCTCCTCAGCCAATTGACGCTGGAGTCCCTCAGGGAAGGATCATGGGCCCACTGTTATACCTAATATATACCTCAGACATGCCAACAAACAACCACACCCTAACTTCAACATTTGCTGATGATACAGCTTTTTTAAGCGTGCACGAAAACTGTCATGAAGCTTCTCGCTACTTGCAGGATCATATATTTGAACTGGAAAAGTGGTTAAAACAATGGAGAATAAAGGTTAATGAGCAAAAATGCTTACATATAACATTCACCTTGCGTCGGGAGTCATGTTCCCCTATTAAAATCAATAATCAATTAGTGCCACAACAATCGCATGTAAAATATCTCGGAATTCATCTAGATCGGCGTTTAACATGGAAATGCCATATAGAAGCAAAACTAACACAAATGAAACTAAAAGCAATTCAACTTAATTGGCTTATTGGAAGAAACTCTGTTCTTAGTCTCGATTGTAAACTTCTACTTTACAACTCTATCTTAAAACCAATTTGGTGCTACGGTATTCAGTTATGGGGCACTGCCTCGGCTTCTAATATCGAAAAAATTCAAAGGCGACAAAATAAACTTCTTCGAATAATCACAGCCGCTCCCTGGTATGTTAAAAACTCAAATATTCACAAGGATCTCAATGTGCCGTTAGTAAAAACTATTATTACGAACTATGCAGCAAAATATTTAAAAAGACTTGAGTCGCACCCAAATCCACTAGCTCGAAATATTTTAAATTGCAGCGGCCACTATAGATTAAGGAGAAGAGATACAGCAGGACTCATCAGACAAGAAGAGCGCTAAACATCTACATATGTGAACAGAAACCGTGAAGAGAAAAATTTTCGTCTAGCATTGGCAGGACAAAAATAAAGTATTAGTATAAGATTTGATTAATTATTGTTAGTTCATATTTAATATATGAAGATTCAATAAATAAATAATGAAAAAAAAAAAAAAAAAAAAAAAAAAAAATTTTTTATATTAATTTTATATTCCTACAAAATAATAAACCTAAAGCAATTAACTGGAGGTGAGAATGTTAAGTCAGCAAAATAATACCAATTAACAAAAAAAGACACAATTACTTAAAAGGCAATGAACTTGAGGTACAATTACAAATAATAAAATAACTTTAAATCAATGAACTTAAGGTACAATTACAAATAATAAAATAACAAAATAATTCAAGTTAATGGTATTGTGATTAGTATGGGTATTCACTGACTGTAAGTCTTAACATCAGCATTAACTTACATATGTATAAACCATATAAAACGAAAATATAATGAATAAGAATATTTTTATAAATAAATTGTTATTATAGTTGAAATTTTTTTTTCATCATTTCATATTAAATGAAAATACTCAAGCTCGAGGTCTGTTGTATGTTTAATTTTCTTTATTTGCTTCCAATATTTCGATATTCTTTGAATATCATCATCAGGGAATGGTTACTAAAATTTAACAATAACAAAACAATACAAAAATACTCAATATAAAACTGATTAAAATATTAAAAAAAATAATAAAAATAAAATATACATAACACAATGTAATGTAGATCGACGAAAACATAGCACTCACATGAAAATTTACATAAACTACAAAAAAGGAGTAATAGCTCTTCACGTTTCAGCATCAAAAACTACACTGATTATGTTTAATAATTATTGTTACGGTCTTCTCTTGCTTTGTTTATTAAATGTCTGTAACTAAGAGCACAATTGAGAGTATCGAAACGTGAAGAGCTATTACAAGGAAAAAAAAATTCGATTTGCCCAACCATTTACAGCGGGAAAATCAAGTAGTTAAGAGGCCTTATAGAAGGCCTTTTGGCAGACATAAGATCTCCCAGCCGTATTCCAACTTTATTACCAATTAGCAAGGTGTGTCACAGGAGACCAACACCTTGCACTTTTGCATTTATTTTAAACACTTCTGGAAGGGATTCTAAAAAGATTTAAGAATAAAGCTTTATCCAAGTTTAATTGTTGTGGCTAATAATACGAAGTGAGTAAATTAATAACTAAACTTGCAACACGTTCCAACATAACTACTAATAAAACGATTGCGACAGGCCTTATCTTAGAATAGGAAATTTGAGTTTGTAAAATATTAAATAAAAACCTTTCTAAAAAAAACTTTTCAAAAAAGGCAGAGTAAAATAAGTAAAAGTTTACTAAACATTCAATTGTAAACATTCTTAAAGGCCTAAAAAGTGATTCGCTTGCAATTTTCCCCGCCGGGCAGCACGCTTAGTCCGTGTGTATTTTTTTTGTAAAATTATTTCTTGACTGGCTAACCAAAATGTGTGTGTTGTTTTTTTTAGGCAAATATTATTGAAATAAAGAAAAACTAAGAGAACTGCACATATCGTCATCTTAAATGCAGAATATTGTAACATCAAATTTCATAACTTTACATGAGAAGCAAAAAACGTTGTTAAATGGAAATTATATGAGATATTAGAGTAATATTAAATATCTATATATAAAAAATAGGATGTGTGTATGTATGTATGTATGTACGTAACGTATGGACTCCAAAACGGCTGGGCCGATTTTGATGAAATTTTCAGGGAATCTTCAGAATCTTCAGGCGGGTGACACTGTGAAGTCTGATTTTTGATTTTTGGTCTGGGGGCGGAGGGGCGTGGCAAAATCCATAACTTGAGAACCGCTTGACCGATTTAGACGATTTTTTCTTTGAAATTATCGCCATGGTCCAACTTAGGTTTTTACGGAAAGAAAATTTTGCCCCGCCCACTTTTACGCCCACTTTTTTCGATTTACCTAAAATCAGAAAACGGCTCCATCGAGTTGACTAATTTTTCTTTCAAATGTTCGTATTAATCAACTTTAAGTTTTCATCGAAAGAAAAATTTACCACGCCTACTTTTACGCCCACTTTTTCTATTAAGCGCATAACTGGAAAACGACTTGAGCGATTTGGACGATTTTTTCTTTAAAATGATCGCCATGGTCCAACTTAGGTTTTTACGGAAAGAAAATTTTGCCCCGCCCACTTTTACGCCCACTTTTTTCGAATTACCTAAAATCAGAAAACGGCTCCATCGATTTGACTAATTTTTTCTTCAAATGTTTGTATTAATCCATTTTAAGTTTTCATCGAAAGAAAAATTTATCACGCCCACTTTTCCTATTAAGCGCATAACTGGAGAACGACTTGACCGATTTGGACGATTTTTTCTTTAAAATGATCGCCATGGTCCAACTTAGGTTTTTACGGAAAGAAAATTTTGCCCCGCCCACTTTTTTCGAATTACCTAAAATCAGAAAACGGCTCCATCGATTTGACTAATTTTTCCTTCAAATGTTTGTATTAATCAACTTTAAGTTTTCATCGAAAGAAAAATTTACCACGCCTACTTTTACGCCCACTTTTTCTATTAAGCGCATAACTGGAGAACGACTTGACCGATTTGGACGATTTTTTCTTTAAAATGATCGCCATGGTCCAACTTAGGTTTTTACGGAAAGAAAATTTTGCCCCGCCCACTTTTACGCCCACTTTTTTCGATTTACCTAAAATCAGAAAACGGCTCCATCGAGTTGACTAATTTTTCTTTCAAATGTTCGTATTAATCAACTTTAAGTTTTCATCGAAAGAAAAATTTACCACGCCTACTTTTACGCCCACTTTTTCTATTAAGCGCATAACTGGAAAACGACTTGACCGATTTGGACGATTTTTTTTTTAAATGATCGCCATGGTCCAACTTAGGTTTTTACGGAAAGAAAATTTTGCCCCGCCCACTTTTACGCCCACTTTTTTCGAATTACCTAAAATCAGAAAACGGCTCCATCGATTTGACTAATTTTTTCTTCAAATGTTTGTATTAATCCATTTTAAGTTTTCATCGAAAGAAAAATTTATCACGCCTACTTTTACGCCCACTTTTTCTATTAAGCGCATAACTGGAGAACGACTTGACCGATTTGGACGATTTTTTCTTTAAAATGATCGCCATGGTCCAACTTAGGTTTTTACGGAAAGAAAATTTTGCCCCGCCCACTTTTTTCGAATTACCTAAAATCAGAAAACGGCTCCATCGATTTGACTAATTTTTCCTTCAAATGTTTGTATTAATCAACTTTAAGTTTTCATCGAAAGAAAAATTTACCACGCCTACTTTTACGCCCACTTTTTCTATTAAGCGCATAACTGGAGAACGACTTGACCGATTTGGACGATTTTTTCTTTAAAATGATCGCCATGGTCTAACTTAGGTTTTGCGGAAAGAAAATGTTGCCCCGCCCACTTTTACGCTTTTTCGTAAGATTCACAGCATATATATACATACATACAATCATATGTATTTTCAAATCAAATATAAATCAAACATATGTATATGAGCAACATTTTAATTTATAATATTACTAGCTGACCCGGCTCCGCTACCCTTAAGATGAAGTAATCAATAAATATAATTTCCAATTTGTCTTAAATACATGTGTTTCTTTTTTCATTGAACCCATATCAACACCATATGTAAGTTATTCTGTAAAAAAACTTTATGATAGGTATTTCATGGATTTTTATTTAAAGGCCGTAAATTTCGTTTAAAGATCAATTTAAATCGTCTGGTAATACAACACTAATGTTTGCTTAGGGCCAGCAACGCGGACCGGGTCAGCTAGTTTAGAATAAAAATGCGATAAGCGTTTTTTTTTTTTTTTTTTTTTTGATAAAAAAAATATTATTTTTATTGTTATTTATTTAGTTATGTGTGTTACGTTATTTTAATTTGTAATTCTCTGAAGCATACGATGAATCATCAACGGAAGTATGATAGTATTAAGTTAAACAATCATTTAAAACATTAATAATTAAATATTTCTGTTAAATTACAGGTATAATAGAATATAAAGATAATGTACATGGTTATAAATGCGATACTGCGTTTAAACAATAAATTTAAATATGGTTAAATGCACATACAAAAATGATAGTCACACAATTAATATGCAGCATCATTAGGATTGCGTTGACATGGTGAAATAAGTTTGCTTTTCTGATGCAGTGCAGGCAGTACTGCATTTCAGAACGTAGAGATGTTATATTATTAGAGATATTATTATGACATATTATTTATAGTTTTTTTATTTCTAATTAGAAGTGGATTAATCTAAAAAAAGTACTTCATTAAATTTAAATTGATTTTAAAAATCCAACTTTTCCATTATAACTAACGTGTATTTTGATGTCTTTATAATGAATTTTCTCAATTGAATTTTTCTTTACAATAAACAAGTTTTGTAAAAAATTTGACTCATATACATATATGCATATTTGTCTCCATATAAGGAATTATTTCAAAAAAACTTCTGCAAGAAGTAAATTTTAATTAGTTAATTTCTGAAAAATTTAAATAAGAAGAATACAAGAGTTTTTTAATTAAAAGTAGTATTGATAGCAGCCCGCGTATTCAGTGAACGAAAATGTTGTATAAAGAAGCACTTATCCTAAAAAAATACTATTTGTATTTAATAAAGCCGTAAAAGGATTAACACAAAATTTAGCTAAACAATTTATATTCCAGCACTTGATAAGAAATGCTATTATTCTAAAGATGTAGAAGACAAGTAATTTATTATTTAACACAAAAGGCTTTATAACAGTCTTTTTGAGGATATTGATGAAGGACGACTTGGAAGAATGCAATTCTAACAAAAATACCAGATTATTTTAAATAAACGTCGAAAAAATATTTCTATTGTATTATAAACTTTCTATATTAATAATGAAGATATATTCTGATCCAATAGCAACAGATTCATTATAAGGAAATACGACTATATTAAAATTTATTAAAAAGTATATATGTACATATATAAACTCATAAGGTTGGATACGAAATAAATGATAGAAAAATCATATCATAAAAATAATGGCAGTCTGCTAGAAGCAAAAAACTAAGGACCTGCAGATGGTACTATTTATTCTTGAAAATTCATAGCATATGGGAGTGCAATGGGTTAAGCTGTGAAATTTCTAACAGTCGAATGTAGAAGAAGCTAATTGTCATACTTAATAGAGGTTTTTCAATACATATATATGTGGATTCGGTTTATATTAATTGTATAGCACTGTTTTTATTTTTGCTTCTGCAATAATTTGCAGTTTGATCACTTATTCCCCTAACACGTTCAGAGTATGAAACAGAATACCCATTTTTGACGTAAAAAAAATGAATGTGTTCGTAAAAATATATCAAATACTATGCTAATTTTTTTTAATTAAGATTTTTCATTATGTTGTTTAAGGAAATTAAATACTTAATGATAAGCCATTCTTGATTTTGTTAATAGCTTGGATAGTTTTTAAGGTGGAAGTTTAAAATTTTTTTTAAATATTTAACGTAAATCGTAATCAATAAAAAAGTCTTCTTCAAAATTGTCAATGATACATTGCTTTGCCTTTTTGCAAACCATATGTATACTGTTGAAAATTTTTTTTTATGCTTTAAAAAGGGTCGGTCCTTGTTCAGAATTGAACATGTTTATTATTTATTAGTTCTAAGAATAAAAGACAAAAAAGGTCATTAGAGTAAGAGATAATTTAGTGGAGATGGAATTTCCCATAAAAAGAAATTTCCATTAGTTCTAAGAATAAAAGATGAAAAAGGTCATTAGAGTAAAGGCCGTGTCAGATACAACTTTGTTGCTTTGCGTGACGTTTCTACCTTTGGCAGAAAAACGCAAAGCAAAAGTTGTATGACACAATGGAAACTTTGACAACACTCACGCATTATTTGTTTACTTAAAAAAGCGGTTGGTAATTTGTACATTTAATTATTTGTTATAAAAATAAAAGTTAAAAATTTAATTGGACGGTTTTTTGGAATTGAATTTGTCAAAAAAATTAAAAAACAAAAGAAAATTATACTAGCCAATTGTCAAAGCGCGCAAAAAGATGAGAGTTGGCTAACTTTTAGCTTCGCTCCGCTTTGAAAGTACTTTATGTGACATGTTTCGTATAAGTATGTATATTTTATCTTAGATGTCAAAGCGAATCGGTAACGCAACGCGAAGCAAAAGTTTTATCTGACATGGCCTTAAGAGATAATTTAGTTTCCATATGTATGTAATTCTGTGTAATTGGTTATTTTGACAAACACTAACACAGATAATGAAACCTTTTGTTTTTATCACTAAAATACGCATGTGCCTAAACAAGATCATAAAACATTTAACGAGTAATAAATTAAGGGTCGCTAGTGTGTGCATGTGTACAATCGTAGCTTATCAGTTCTAGTTAGGTTTAAGGTTTTCAATGTTAGTACTTAAGAATAATTTTGTAAATAAAATTTAGTATCCTACAAGTACTCAAGCGGGTAGTTATGCTCGTATGTTTTATTAATTTAACATTTGGTCCTTCGAGAGAAAAAAAAACCAGTGTGGAAAATAAAAATTAAAGAATAATAAATTTAACAAGCGTTAGATATTATTGAAAAATAACATTTTTAAAATAGTATACAAAAAAGTTATAGAGCGTCAATCTCGGCTTAAACAGGGAATGTGAGTTAAAAAAAAAAAGCGTCAATCTCTGCTAAAACAGGGATTGTGTTGTGAATAATTATCCGAGTACACAGATATTATTTCTATAAACATTAATAATATAAAGCATATTAGCTATGGCTAATAACGCAAAATTATTTGAACGCCAAAAAGAGTTGGGCGACGAGCTAGTTACAATTCGGACAAAACTAAGCTTGAAAACAATTCGCGCTACAAGAATTCCTGAGGTATCTAAACGTATTGACCAGATTCGAGCTGAATTTGAGGCAAATAATACAGCACTTTTGACAACAGGAAGAACGTCTGAAGATTACTTTGATCAAAAGTATTTTGAATCAATAGAGGATGTAATAGCAGAAAATATTGAATTAATTCAACAAGTAATGAATGAAGAAGAGCTAGATAAACATCAGGAAATTGTTCACCAGCAAAAGAAGCAGTTAATAAAAGCCAGTACGTCATCATCAGAAAGCCAATGGACGCAATCAATAGCCGGTAAAAAAGAAAACAAGGACATTACCAATGTCCAAGGAAAAGCCGAAAAACTGCGGGAAGAATTTATCGAAAAGGTAGAATGGATGCGCGAAAGGATATCAGAACTACATACAATAGTATCTGATGCATCCAACGAGCTACTGGACATAAAGACGCAGCAAAGAAAAAAACGATTTTTAGCATTGGAAGACGTTTATAAAAAACTATGCGAGTTTAATAGCACTAAAGAAGTGCGTATCCTCAAGGAAGATATTGAGGACGAGTATTACATGGCTCTTGCATTACGTGCAAAAAACGTAAAAAATCCTTCAAGGGAATAGGTCAATGAGCCAAGAGTTGATGCCAGTGGCATTTCAAACTTAGGTAAAATAGAAATACCTGAGTTTCATGGAGACATAAATGATTGGGCTCCATTTCATGATATGTTTAAGAGCCTTGTGCATGACTGCAATTATCTTTCTAATGTGGAGAAAATGTATCGATTGGTGACAGCACTAAAAGGTGAAGCTAAGAAACTAGTTCAACACCTGAAAGTGACGGATATAAACTATGTGGCGGCTTTTAAAATTCTCAAACAAAGATACGAGAATCGAAGGCTGTTGTTTACCAACCAAGTCGACAAACTACTAGATCAACCAATGGTCAACAGCGAGTCATCCGCAAGTGTAAAGCAGCTATTGGACACGACAAACAGTTGCATTTATGCGCTTAAATGAATGGATGTGAAGATAACGGATGCTGAACCGTTTATTGCTCGCATTGTAATCAGAAAACTAGACAATGATGGTCTCCGGTATTATGAACAAAATGTTAAGAAAACAAAAGAAATTCAAAGTCTTGATGACGTTTTGAAATTTTTTGAGCAACAAGTTCAAGCCTTGGAAGCAGTTACGAAGCGCCAAGGATATAAGTACCAGAAAAAAGTGGGTGACAATACAAAAGCTTCCAACACACTTTACACGGCACAACAAGCGTGTCTTTACTGCAACATGAATGGCCATTTAACGAGTGTATGCAGAAAGTTTCTAACATTACCAATGGCTGACCGCAGAAGAATCGCTTATAAAAATAAATTATGCTTTACATGCATTAACCACAAATTTGATAGGAAATGTTCTAATAAAACTTTGCGGAAAAGGACACCATAGGCTGCTACATAAAGATGAGGAAAAAAACGAGGAACCAAAATCTAGTACATCAAAATCAATGATGATAAAAAAACCAAACACAACTACAACAACACTACCTGCGAGCTCACAGGTAAAAGTTCGTGCAGCAAGTGGAGAATTAATTATGCTTAGAGCATTAATTGATCAGGGATCACAAATTACAGTGCTTTCTGAAGAAGCTGCACAAATATTAGGACTTCCAAGAATTAAGTGCAAAACTAACATACAAGGACTTGGAAGTACAATAGTGGCCACATCAAAGGCAATGGTGAAACTATTAATTCAACCACGCTTCTATAGTGACCAAGTTATAAGTACTGATGCGGTAGTTTTACCTTCAATTTCAGGACCACAACCTGATAAATCATTTAAAATTGATCTCAGTCAGTGGGACAACTACGTTCTAGCTGATCCAATGTACAATAAGTCAGATAGAGTTGATATCCTGATTGGAGCTGACGTATTTGTCGATATTCTAGAAGAAGTGGTTTGCAAAAAGAATGGCTTAGTGGCTCAATCTACAAAATTGGGTTGGATTTTAACAGGAGTCTATAGTAATAACAGCAATAATAACAAATTATTGTCAGCCGTAACCAATCTGGAGAGGTTTTGGGAGCTTGAAGAGCTTCCGAATGCTGAAGAAAATTCTGAAGATAAACACTGCCTAGAAATATTCGAAAAAACTACAATGATTAACCAAAATGGCAAAATTGTAGCAAAATTGCCAATTAGAGATGACATCAATTTGGGCCAATCCAGAAAACAAGCGTTAGCCAGGTTTCTATCATTAGAAAGAAGACTAGATCGCAACATAAAGCTAAAAAAGGACTACGTCAAATTTACGCAAGAATACTTAGAGCTGGGACACATGACATAGGTAAATAAGAGCCATAGTGGAAAGTACTACCTACCGCATCAACCGGTAATACGAGAAAACAGTCTAACAACAAAATTACGTGTAGTATTCGATGCGTCCGCTAAAACATCAAACGGCAATAGCTTAAACGATACAATGTTTACGGGCCCGAAACTTCAAAAGGATATCTTTGACATCATCATAAAGTGGAGGTTGTGGAGATATGTAGTGACAGCGGATGTGGAAAAAATGTACCGTCAAGTTAAGATTGTAGAAGAAGATCAATCTTATCAACATGTGTTATGGAGAGAAAACAAAAATGATCCCATAAAGGAATACAAATTTAATAATGTTACGTATGGCACAGGGTCTGCACCATTTCTTGCTGTAAGATCACTTTTCTACATAGCTGATAGCTGTAAGGAAGAGGATGTTCACAACATAATAAAAGAAGACTTTTACATGGACGATTTGATGACTGGAGAAAGAAATTCGGGTTTAATTTAAGGAAGTGGTTATGAAACGATAAACAAGTGATCGAAGATGTTAAAAGCATTCAGAAAAATGCAGTCATTAAAATTGAGGATGACGAATCAGTGAAGACACTGGGCCTTCAATGGGATCCAGTAAAGGATGAATTTATGTTCAATATTAATTTTATTCAAAAAGATAAAATAACAAAAAGGCAAGCACTTTCAGATGTTGCCAGAATCTTTGATCCATTAGGCTGGTTGTCACCAGTTACATTGGTAGCAAAACTTTTTATACAGAAATTGTGATTACAACAATCAACATGGGATGAAGTGTTGTCTAGTGAGCTAAAAGAAGAATGGGACTAATTTACGAAAAACATAATGAGTCTTCAACAAATTATGAACCCAAGATGGATTAAATCGGAAAACGATATGGAATTAGAGATGCACGGGTTCGCCGATGCTTCTGAAAAAGCGTATGCAGCAGTAGTATATATAAAGGTCAAGTCGTTTGTGACATTACTGACAGCTAAAAGCAAGGTTAATCCGATTAAGAATAGAAAAACTCTTCCAAAACTGGAGCTTAGCGCAGCACATCTTTTAGCGAGGCTATTGCGTAAGGTAGCAGACATCTTTAAACGCCAACACAAAATATACGCGTGGAGTGATTCAACGATTACATTGGGTTGGATTCAAAACAACAGAAATAAGGATAAATTCATTAGAAACAGAGTGAACGAAATCAACACGCTAGTGCCTACAGCATTATGGCAGCATGTTAGCAGCAAAGATATTGCGTCAAGGACTATTTATTATGGTGGAATGGTCCCAATTGGTTGTCGAAACCAACAGAACATTGGCCAATACATCAAGAAGAACAGCCAATAATATCATGTTTCATGACAAACCCTGCAACAAAATTAAATTTTTTGAATGAACTTATGGGCAAGTATTCAAAGTTAAATAAGCTGACTAGGGTTGTGGCCTATGTTTTGCGATTCACGAACATAATCAAAGGCAAACGTAATAATCAAGAATACTTGACCGTTGCGGAATTAAAAGCGGCAGAAAAATTGATTATCTGTCACCATCAGCAATATGAATTTAAAAATGAAGTTATAAGTTTAAAGAAAGACCGCATAGTCAGCTCTACTAGTAAAATCCAAAGTCTATACCCATTTATAGACAGCGACAACATTCTTCGGGTGGGCGGAAGGTTGAATAATTCAAGTCTGCCTTACAACCAAAAACATCCAATAATTTAACAAAATTCATATTTGGCATCGTTGATAATAGATTATGTACATACCTTAACACTTCATGGAGGCAATCGACTAGTAGAGGCAAATATAAAAAGAAACACATTAGAAATTGTACAAAATGCGTGCGCTATAGACAAGACTCAGCCAAACAGCTCATGGGGAATCTGCCCGAAGAACGTGTTACGTCATCTTCCCCATTCATGCATACAGGGCCAATTCAGATGAAATGTTCAAAAGGTAGAGGCTTAAAATCATTTAAAGGATATATTGCAGTATTTGTCTGCATGGTAACTAAATCAATTCATTTAGAAGCTGTCAGCGATCTAACAACTGATGCATTTTTGGCAGCGCTGAAAAAATTTTTGCACGAAGAGGCTTTTGTAGTCATTTATATTCGGATAATGGCACTAATTTCGTTGGCGCAAATAAAAAATTAGATGCAGAGTTCAAAAAAGCAATAAAAAGCAATGAATCCATTATACCAATTTTGGCATCACAAAAAATACAATGGCATTTCATTCCCCCCGCAGCCCCTCACTTTGGAGAGATTTGGGAAGCGGGTGTGAAATCTACAAAATATCATCTAAAAAGAATAATTGGAGATACAAAGCTGACTTTTGAAGAAATGTGTACGCTGCTGACGCAAATAGAAGCAGTTCTGAATTCCAGACCTCTGGTAGAAGTGGATAGTCAGAGCAGCGATATTATAGATACATTGTCACCAGGTCATTTTCTGATTGGTCGACCCCTAATCGACTGTCCGGAGCACATTGATGAGTCTAAGATAAGTTCACTTAATAGATGGAAGCTTATCCAAAAATTAAAAAAAGATTTTTGGAATCGGTGGAAGGAGGAATACCTGGTGACATTGCAACAAAGAGCAAAGTGGAGGTAGCCTAGGGAGAACTTAAAGAAAGGTGCAGTGGTACTGGTAAAGGATGAACCAACTTACCCTGCGAAGTGGCCTCTGGGAAGGGTGACAGAGGTACATGAAGGTAAAGATGGTGTGGTAAGAGTTGTGACTGTAAAACTTCCAAACAGCATACTCAAGCGTCCAATACATAGAGTATGCGCATTGCCGGTGTCAGATGAGCATGACGGGGCATGACAAGTTTTTGTACATCAAGAAAGCAACCAAAAGAAAATAAGATGTTAAGAATGTTATGGCTCCTGCTATTGCTGATTGTGATAATTAAGCAAGTAAAGACAGCGCCGTTAGAAGCCAATAAGCCATTTTCAATCAAGGAGATTTCTTCAAATACAGCATTATATCTAGACAACGTAGGCCAAATAAATATGATCAATTCGAAATGCAGCTTAGTAATATATCTCGATCTTTCAACATATCAAAAAGAGATGGAACGTATACAGACGTTGATGAAAAAGGTTAAAAAGGAGTGTCCAAATCTTGGATATTACAAAGAAGCATGTGAAATGGTAATTTCAACAATGGATTGAAGAATCAATATACATAATGAAAATAACGATCTTTTATTAACCAAATCCCGAGAGAAAAGAGCTCCCTTCGAATTTGTGGGGTCTTTGTATCACATGCTTTTCGGGATGATGGATGCTGATGACCGAGATAAAATGGAGAGAATATGAGAAATGTGTTTAAAATCAACAGGATTTGAACAACTTAATCCAAAAACAAACGTCCATTGTAGACTCAACTATAAATATACTGAAAAAGACTACAGACGATGTTAACGCGAACTTCAATAAAATGTATAACCAGCTGAAGCTGTTCAACGAAGAAGCGTTTGATTATATTATTCCATATTATGTCCACACAATTAAACATAATGATTGATGACTGCAGCAGGATTCAATCCTCAATTATAAACTTATTGATAGATATTAATCACGGGCATGTAAATCTTGATTTATTGAAGCCATCACAGCTCCATAAAAAACTGTCAGAAATCAAGAAGATGTTGCCAAATAATTTAGTTCTTCCTGGAGAAGCTGCGGGAACAGAGCTGAAAGAGGTCTACCATTCAATGACTTCTAAAGGGATCATAATGGAGTCACGGTTATTAATTCAGTTGGAGATACCTTTATTGTATGAGCACAGTTCTGAAGTTTACGAAATAATAAAGCTGCCAGTTGGTAATAAGAACCATACGATGATGCCAAGAATTGGAAATAAATTGATTGCATACAACTTTGCTTCCAACATGTACTTTTTGATGTCGCTAGTGCAATTGAACGCATGTGAGAAGAATTTACAAGGTCAGTTTAATTGTATTGGTAATATGCCATGGAAGCCAGCAACTGAACGCTCTTGTGAAGTGTCAGCCTTAAAACAATCCAGGCACGCTGATTGCGAATTCGAGAACATTTCAACTACAAGCTTTTGGAAGCAAACATCCACTGAAAATCATTGGATATTCGCCGTGTTTAGCAACTTTATGATTACAGTGGATTGTGGTCAGGGAAAGCGCAGCTGGACAACTTTACCTTTTAAAGGAATTCTGACGTTATCACCAGGATGTATTGCAACATATGAAGGAGTGACATTAACAGCCTCACAACGATTTACATCACGTATGCAGTCACCTATCCAGACATCGTCATGGGGTCTTGAACTTCCGCAAGTAGAATCAAGGCTGGTGAAACCTTTAGACGTGACAATTATCAACAACACAAAGGAGATGAACTATTTAAAAAATGCAGTCGAAAAAAATTAAGACATCCCACATTGAATTAAAAAGAATTCAACTCCATACTGTATCAGGACACGCATCTTTGATATTAATTATAATTGGTATTCTAATATTGTTTTGTATGTATATTAAATATCAGTGTTGCCGCAGTAATAATACTGTAGTAAAATTAGATTTCTCGGCTCCAGCTCCTCTGGAGGCCCGGCAGAATGTTCAGAATTGAACATGTTTATTATTAAAAGATAATATTTATTAGTTCTAAGAATAAAAGACAAAAAAGGTCATTAGAGTAAGAGATAATTTAGTTTCCATATGTATGTAATTCTGTGTAATTGGTTATATTGACAAACACTAATACAGATAATGAAACCTTTTGTTTTTATCACTAAAATACGCATGTGCCTAAACAAGATCATAAAACACTTAACGAGTAATAAATTAAGGGTCGCTAGTGTGTGCATGTGTACAATCGTAGCTCATCAGTTCTAGTTAGGTTTAAGGTTTTCAATGTTAGTACTTAAGAATAATTTTGTAAATAAAATTTAGTATCCTACAAGTACTCAAGCGGGTAGTTATGCTCGTATGTTTTATTAATTTAACAGTCCTTTTCTTAAGCAGACATAAAGGCAAAACTTATTGAACAAAAAAAATCCAAGTAAATACGTACGTGTATTTTGTTATTTTAACAGTTTTGGTTTTACCAACCAAAACGGTGGTTCGTTGATAACATTTTTCTTAAGTAGTTAACAAATATTTGAAATTAAAGTAAAAAGGCTTGTTCTGCTAAAAATTATACGTAAAAGCAAATGACATCAGGTACAATCGAACTTCCCTATAATAAATCTGCATGGGACAATAAAGTCACTTCATTTACGTTAAACAACTGTGGTTTTTGTTCAAATGTATTTTACTTGTAGATTTGTAATTTGTAATTTTGAGAAACAGCGACCTTATTTTTTCAATAAGTTTTGACTTTATGTCTGCTTAAGAAAAGGACTGACCCTTTTTAAAGCATAAAAAAAATTTTTTTGCAACAGTATACATATGGTTTGCTAAAATGCAAGGCAATGTTTCATTGAAAATTTTGAAATAGAGTTTTTTATTGATTACGATTTACGTTAAATATTTAAAAAAAAATTTAAACTTCCATTTAAAAAAATATACAAGCTATTAACAAAATCAAAAATGGCTTATCATTAAGTATTTAATTTCCTTAAACTACATAATGAATAATCTTAGTTTAAAAATTAGCAGAGTATTTGATATATTTTTACGAACACATTAATTTTTTTTTACGTCAAAAATGGGTATTCTGTTTAATACTATAAACGTGGTAGTGGAATAAGTGATCAAACTGCAAGTTATTGCATAAGCAAAAAGAAAAACAGTGCTATAAAATTAATATAAACCGAATCCACATATATATGTATGTATTGAAAAACCTATATTAAGTATGACTATTAGCTTCTTCTACATTGGACTGTTAGAAATTTCACAGCTTAACCCATTGCACTCCCATACGCTATGAATTTTCAAGAATAAATAGTACCATCTGCAGGTCCTTAGTTTTTTGCTTCTAGCAGACTGCCATTATTTTTATGATATGATTTTTCTATCATTTATTTATTTCGTTATATACTTTTTAATAAATTTTAATATAGTCGTATTTCCTTATAATGAATCTGTTGCTATTGGATCAGAATATATCTTCATTATTAATATAGAAAGTTTATAATACAATAGAAATATTTTTTCTACGTTTATTTAAAATAATCTGGTATTTTTGTAAGGATTGCATTCTTCCAAGTCGTCCTTCATCAATATCCTCAAAAAGACTGTTATAAAGCCTTTTGTGTTAAATAATAAATTACTTGTCTTCTACATCTTTAGAATAATAGCATTTCTTATCAAGTGCTGGAATATAAATTGTTTAGCTAAATTTTGTGTTAATCCTTTTACGGCTTTATTAAATACAAATATTATTTTTTTAGGATAAGTGCTTCTTTATACAACATTTTCGTTCACTGAATACGCGGGCTGCTATCAATACTACTTTTAATTAAAAAACTCTTGTATTCTTCTTATTTAAATTTTTCAGAAATTAACTAATTAAAATTTACTTCTTGCAGAAGTTTTTTTGAAATAATTCCTTATATGGAGACAAATATGCATATATGTATATGAGTCAAATTTTTTACAAAACTTGTTTATTGTAAAGAAAAATTCAATTGAGAAAATTTATTATAAAGACATCAAAATACACGTTAGTTATAATGGAAAAGTTGGATTTTTAAAATCAATTTAAATTTAATTAAGTACTTTTTTTAGATTAATCCACTTCTAATTAGAAATAAAAAAACTATAAATAATATCTCATAATAATATCTCTAATAATATAACATCTCTACGTTCTCAAATGCAGTACTGCCTGCACTGCATCAGAAAAGCAAACTTATTTCACCATGTCAACGCAATCCTAATGATGCTGCATATTAATTGTGTGACTATCATTTTTGTATGTGCATTTAACCATATTTAAATTTATTGTTTAAACGCAGTATTGCATTTATAATCATGTACATTATCTTTATATTCTATAATACCTGCAATTTAACAGAAATATTTAATTATTAATGTTTTAAATGATTGTTTAACTTAATACTATCATACTTTCGCTGATGATTCGTCGTTTTGCTTCAGATAATTACAAATTAAAATAACGTAACACACATAACTAAATAAATAACAGTAAAAATTATATTTTTTTTATCAAAAAAAAAAAAAATCGGTTATGGCATTTTTATTCTAAATATTTAAAATTGCTTTTATATCTCAATTAATTTCCATTTTACAACGTTTTTTGCTTCTCATGAAAACTGTGATGTTATATTATTCTGCATTTAAGATGACGATATGTGCAGTTCTTTTAGTGTTTTTTTTTTTTTAAATAATATTTGCCTACAAAAAATTCAACACACACTTTGGCTAGTTGCCTTTAACAAAAACAAAATACACACAAAGGCATTTCGTGCCGTGGTCAAGCAAACTGTCGAGCAACAACAACATTACTGGTGAGGAGCGTTAAGAAAATTTTTTGTTTCCTCATTCTTCATGACTGAGGAAAGGCAAAAATTTATTTTTCCTCACGCTCAGGAATGAATTGGCAAAAAAATTCACAATTCATTCATGGTTGTGAAAAAAATTACATGTTTTAAATTCCTCATTCATGAAAAAATTCATGAATGGTTAAATATGAGCGATCATATATGAATTTTTCGGAACTCTGATATTAACGGAGAGCACGCCGTAATAACAACTTAAAATGGTTTACAACAAAATTAAGAAAAACAACAACATGAAATTGAACATCAATAAATATAAAACAACAAGAGACAAAACTCTTAAATTAAAATCTTCGATTACATTCCTGATACGCTGCAGAAATACAGGTATAACTCCACATTTCATTACGAATTCCACTAGGAATATATACAGGATTTTTGAGACTAACACGATTACCAATCCGACTGTAAGAAAAACTCTCTCCAAATATATGGATAACTTTCATAGCAAGGTCTTAAACTTGTTACTGAGACAAAAACATGAACTTAGGAAAATTTATGAAGAGGAGAAAACAGATATTAGAGGTTGGATTGATAGGCAATTAACCCATGAAGAATCCAGAGAACTGTGACATAGTGAGAACATTTTGGGTGAATCTATAGAGGGTAAAATAAAAGAAAGACACAGAAGATAATTTGAAAATGAGAACACATAAACAAGAGCTGGAGGTAAAATTAAATGAAAAATGGTTTGTTAACAAGACTCAGATTGTTATTCCTGAGGATATACAGTGGATACTATCACTGGGACAGAAACATGGTTTGCCTGTTAGGAGGGAAGACTTTCCAATGATGAAATATATAACTGATGGTGAAGATTTAATCCAAACTATAATAGATAATGAAGAACAATTAAAACTCAGCAATAGGGATAAATTTACACTAAACATCGCGGGAAAGGCCAAAAGGTTTTTAGGAGCACATAAAAACGTACTTATTTTAAATGCAGACAAGGGCAATGTTACTGTAGCAATTGAGAAGGAAGAGTATGAAGTAAGAATGAAGGAGATTATCGGGGATATGATGACATATCGAAGATCCACTAAAGATCCAACTAGTGGACTTCAAAGGAAGAATAACGAAGGAGGAGCTTTTTAGAAACAATATAATCACGGAGATAGAGAAAAAGCAATTAAAGACGGAAACAGCCACAGCTTCCAGGATATATGGTCTTCCTAAAATCCATAAAGAGGGATACCCCCTTAGGCCTATTTGTTCTAGCATTAACTCTCCTTCTAGCCGACTTTGTAAGTACATGACTGGGATTTTAAAGAGAATCACGGAAGATTCAAAATACAACGTTAAAGATTCCATGCAGTTTAAAGAAAAACTACTCAACGTGAACTTGGAAGAGGAGGAAAAATTAGTATCTTTTGACGTAGTATCTCTTTTCCCGAGTATTGCTGTTGACCTAGCTTTAAAAATTATAGAAGACAGATGGGAAGAAATAGCAAAACACACCAAGATTCCATAGGGTTTGTTTTTAAGAATTATGAAATTTTGTATCATTATTTTTCATATAACGATAAAATATACACACAGAGGAAAGGTCTACCGATGGGGTCACCTGCATCACCGATTGTTGCAGATATTATAATGGAACAACTTTTGGATACGGTGATATCGACTTTGGCTAAAAACCGAAAATACTGACGAAATACGTAATATCGAATTTTAAAGGTCGAATAAAAATATAACTTAAAGAAAGAAAAAAATCATCATTTAATTTTAACAAATATTTTATACACACATATTTGAGTTTACATTGGAAGGATAATAATTCGCTGTACAAACTTCGACATCACTGGAAATGCATCCGTAGTATACTCACGTTTTAAGTCTGAATTTTATTGCCAAAAAGTTTGCTAATTTCCTGCAATTCCCTCTTAATCTTCTTAAAAATTTAAAAGTTTTAACTCTCTAAATTCAGAGTCTAAATTTGGTTTTTCTTTTTCAGAAATAAAGCTGGAGAACTCTTAGAATTTAAATAAAGGAAATATTTTCAAGATGTTGGGAATCTCCAACGAAACGTCGGAAGAAAAAATTATGTTATAATCTTTTCATTTTCATAAAACACAAGACCTTAATAAGCCCGTTTAGAGTTTTCTAAAAAACATAACAATCAAATTTGTAAAAGGTCGATAATAATTAAAAGGAAATATTTTCATTTTTCATAATTTTGTTAGGGTTATCTATCATATTTAAAGATTTATTACATTTTTGTTCAAAATCAAAACTTTTAAATATTTGATTTGCAAGTTCAATATAAAAAATTAATGCAGCAATTAGCAATTTTGTTAATTTCTCTTTTGTTGAGTTTTGATTTTGATAGTAACTCATTAGCCAATAAGCCCAAATACTCCTCATAAAAGTTCAAAAAATTCTTTATGTTCATAAATCGCGTAAGTAAATTTAATTTTATACTCGTATTTATTAAAATTAGTTAATTCAGTTTAAAAAAGACTTTCCACTTGGTTGTATAGGTTAAGAAAATTGCTCCAAAGATGCCCAAAATTAATAAATTTTACGTTACCAAGCAAAGTAACCGTGGTTTAAGTGTTTATCAAAAAATCAAAAGAATCGGCAAATCAGTTAGGCTTGGGGTTAACTCAAAATTTATAAATTTTCAGTAGAGACAATAAAAACTGGTTGCTTTTTATATGTACTCTTATATCACAAAGGGGAATACAATTGCATTGTTTTGACAAAATACTAGAAAAAATGATGGAAGATTATAACAGTGGGTAGATATGGCCACTGTACATCGATTTCTTGCATAAAGCAAAAATTTAAAAATTTCGAGTTGACTCTCTTTAGAGGAACCAGTGCGATATGTTATAGAGGTTTCCCATGCGATTTCTGCAACTACTTCAGGCGTTGTAAGATATTTGCAGCCTAAAAAGTCTTTAAGGGAAATATATATTCATTTAAAAATGTAAAAAATTGTGTCTTGAAATCATTTAATAAAATCATGATTTTATCCTAAGAATCCCGGGTTTCCCGGGAATTAAATTTTTTCCTTTCGTTTCCCGGGAATAGAAAAAGTCGGGGAAATTAGAAACCCTAATATATACATATGTATGTATACATACTTATATATATGGGTAATTCCATGTCAAATCGACCAAGAGTGGGACCCGACCTCTTTCGATTTGAATGAAATTTGGTGTGAAGGTTCCTTTCATCGTGTAAGGAACATATATTAACCAAAAAAAAATTTAAAATTTTTTTTTCAAAAGTCATATTCATATTCAAAATGTCATAATTTCGCCGAATTAACCGATCATTTTAAAGAGAATAATTGGGGCTACAAACAATATATATTATTATAATCTACAAAATATTAGATTTGTCTGATTGAATTACCCATATATAAATTGTTATTTTATACGATTTTTTTTTAATTATAAATAAAATAATTTTTTTTAATATTGACACGCACATACATATTTGTAAAAATATCATTTTTATTTTTCTATAAAAATTGGTCACTGCTGTGAACCACCATACGAACATGCTTATTCTTAATAAAATTTTAATACCTTTAATCTTTTTTTATATATATAGGTTACTTATTGCCTGTTTAAATACCCACAAAAAAAAGCACGCTTAAGACATTTAGAGGACCATGAAGCTTCTCAAGTAAAACTTAGTTGGCTAAAAGCAATACAAATTTTTGACTTATACCGACCAGAAGATCTCCCAGAATTTAATTCCTATAAATTAGAATCAATAACTTCTGAAATGGAACAACTCTTGTTAAAAATTATATCACTAATGCCAACGGAACTTGATCCTTCAAAGTCAATTCATTATGTTACAATGTTTATTGAAGGACGTCTAGAATCTCCACCTGGAGATGCAAACGCTTTTAAGTTGCCCTATAAAATACTAAGTTTATATTATTTATTAGCTGATTTCTATTTTAAAAATAGAGATTTTGTAAAAGCTATAAAGTTTTATACGCTTGATTTGGCAGTAAATCCGTCAAGATTTGACTCATGGGCTGGTATGGCTTTATCTAAAGCGAGTAAAATAGAAACGAAACTAAATGGCTTGGATCCAATAAGGTAATATAAAACAAATTTCATATCAAAATACAAAATTGGAACTTTAGCTACAAATATACATATATTGTTAGTTAAAAAAAAATATATATATATTTAAACTAATTATTTTCGAAAGAAAAAATTCCAGCGAGTTTTATTTGACTAATTTAATTAAAATATTTTGCAATATTATAAATATTTCACATTTGTTTTAAATTGAGGCAATGTCCACTTTTTTCATAAACTAGTTAAATAAAAGAATGTAACTGTTGCATGTGTTACATTCTTGCGATATGTGAATTCCGCAATACCAAATAGCCTTTATCTACCTGAAATATTTTGCCAAAAACTACCAGTTAAAACAATGATAGAAATCTCCATTAGAGATTGCTTTTGTTATGCTCTCATACGAATACATTATTTCATTATTATACTGACTTCCTACATTTACTGATAGATATTGCATTTACTTCATATTTTCTAATCGTAGCAACCTTAGAATAATTAAATTTAAGAACATTTTCATATTGGTAATTCTAGTTAAGGATTCATTCAAAAAAAAAAAACTCTTATCAATACATCACACAGTTGGCGACGAGGAAAAAAAATTTAAAAAGTAAAACAAAACAATTGTTTTTATAATTGGTTGCAGAAAAAAAATATAAATGGCTGTAAGGTATCCAACGTTAATCGTGAAATTACAAGAACATTGTTCCAGGCTTCGAAATTTCCAGAATTTATTTGTGAATCAGAACCGTGAAAAGTTTGGAAAGAAAAACTTTAAATACATTTGTGTGAATTTAAATTTGATGGTGAAAGTTCAAAGAAAGCAACATTGCAGAAATCTATTGGATCAGAACAATAAAGGCTGCTTCATAATTTATCTAACCCAGAGGCTCCTGTAGCCAAATCGTATAAATAATGGTGTTCCACCAACAATTGCGTTCCACAAAAGGGAACAGTTTTTATAGCAGAGTTAAGCAACTCGCTATTAATTGCAAATTTGGTTCAAATTTAAATACATTCATACTGGATCGCTTTGTAACGGGTCTCCCAGAAAAGATATTTGACAAGCTTTGTAAAGAAGATGAAACTTTAACATTAGAAAACGCATTAAATAAGCTGTTGTAATGGAAACCAAGATATTTATGAAAGCAAAAGAAAAAGCGGAGGTTAATGCAATCAAAGAAAAAACAACATGGAAGTTTCAAGAAAAATAGTCAAAATGCGCTCATGGCGCAATCACGAGTCTTGTTTTTAAAATAACAGCAAGTGCCATGTATGTGGTAAAATTTTACACATTTCAACTGTAAGCCCAAATAATAGTAAAAATGTTAATTGTGCTGTAAGCTCTGATATGGATAACTTTTCAAATAATTTTGATTCTACTGTTTACACTTTTTCAACAAATAATAATTGTAATCCTTATATTTTACCAGTAGATGGAATTAATATGAAAATATTGTGTGATACTGGATCTCCCTGTACATTGATCAAAAGAAGCCTTGCTAATTCGATTCAACTAAAATGATAACAACAATGCAGTAATGAATTCGTTAGTTATACAGGTGATAGAATTAATATCATTGGTAAGCTTATTGCCAATATAAAACATAAAGACAATAAAACCATCAAAGATAACAGTTTCTGATGCGAACACAAAACCACTTTTAGGTGAAGGTTTTTTTAAAGAACTTAACTTGGAAATCATACAAGCAAAACAAGTAAACGTTAGTAGTAATAACAACATTGTAGAACAGTAAAAAACTGAGTTTAGAAAATTATTTGATGATGAATTAGGTAAATTGAATTTGAGTGAGATTTCATCGCCAATTGACAATAACGCCAAACCTTTATTTTTCAAGGCACGTCCGGTTCCATTGGCTTGGAAGTCTAAAGCCTATAGTACACGGCATGTAAAAAGACACATGCGCATGTGGTTCTGACGTAATTTTGACGTCATTGCAAAGCCACAATAAACATTGCGTGTTGTGTGATGACGTCAAAATTACGTCAGAACCACATGCGCATGTATCTTTTTACATGCCGTGTACTATAGGCTTAAAGTTCAGAACTTAAATTCTATATATATAAAAATGAATTATGTATGTTTGTATGTTTGTATGTTTGTCGCTTTATAGACTCCGAAACTACTGAACCGATTTCCCTGAAATTTTTACAGTAACATCACGTGAGCCCTAAAAATAAAATAGGCTACTTATTTTTTCGATAGGGGCAGGGGAATTGGTACCCCCCATAGGATGCCAATATTATACTGAACCGATTTTCCTGAAATTTTTACAGTAACATCACGTGAGCCCTAAAAATAAAATAGGCTACTTATTTTTTCGATAGGGGCAGGGGAATTTGTACCCCCCATAGGATGCCAATATTATACTGAACCGATTTTCCTCTTATGGTATACTACACTTTTGAAAATAAAAATAAAGCGGGTAGGCGCAGGGGGGGAAATACCTCCCATAGGATGCCAGTGTAGCGAAGCGCACCGGGTTAAGCTAGTATCTCATAAAAAGTAATATTCTAGTTCCTGAATACCATTCTGATTAGGGTACACCGTTGTTTCCCTTTTTTAAAAGCAATGGTAAACTCCGAATTCGTGGAGATTATAAAGTTACAATTTACAAATGGTTAGTTGACTACAAGTATCCATAACCACGCATTTAGGAAATTTTTGCCTGGAAAACTGGATCTGAGCATATTAAAATACTCAAAATTGTGTTGCGTAAACTACAAGATGTAGGACTCAAAATTAACATTAATAAATGTGAGTTCTTACAGGAAAAAGTTTCTTACTTAGGTTTTACAATCGATGGAAATGCTTTACATAAGAATAATGAAAGGTTTCAATGTATTATAGATTGACTGATACCGAAAAATATCACAGAAGTAAGAACATTTATAGGTAAGACTAATCACTATTAAAAATTTATTGAAAATTTTACACAGAAAGTCAACCCTCCTTATGAATTATTAAAGAAAAATGCTACGTTCATTTGGTCTGAACAGAGTGAAAGTGTAAGCTAAGGTAAAATGTAACAAGAAAATACAATATAATAGTCTGATAGTGTATGAAGTCATTCCTAAAAAAAATTGAAGGAACAGAGCTATTACAAAAAGCTTTATAAAATACATAACTGAAATTTAACTCATAAAATAAATTCGAAAAATAAAAAATGTTGAATATAATAAAGTTGCTTATGAAAAAGAAATAATTCCCAATATCTTAATTGTTATAATTATATCAACTTTTATTCTTTAGTTTCTGAATAAAACTCTAATTGGATCGTGAATAATTTTTATTTTTGATTGATATTTACCAATTATTTCTTGATTTCTATATTTTGCATAAAAATAATCGTTTTTATTTTGGCTTATGTCTTAAGCCAAAGCTGAACGTAATTGTAAAAAAGGCTTGAGATGTGAATCTTCAAATATCGTTTCTACTTAAAATAATGGTTTTAATTAAGCAAAATACAAAAATCCAGAAATAGTCGTCATATATCAAGCAAAAATTAAAAATTTTAAAAACTTGCTGTGTGCCAAAAATAAAAATTAAACTCAAAAATAAGAATTATTTTCAATAAAAAATATAATACAAATATAATTTTTAATAATTTTTTTGTATATAGTATAAAAATTCAATAAAAACGAACAGTTTTGTACATAAAAGTTTATATGTTAAAAATCCCGGGACTCATAAAAATAAATCCCGGGATTCGGGACTTATCAATCCCGAAAAATCCCGGGATTTCCCGTTTAGCATCCCTAGTGGGCATTAACGTTAACGGGACACGATAATTCCATTGAATATATTAAAAGCAAGGAAAACATTGCTGATGAGTTATTGAGGATTCCACAATCTGAAATCATTATTGATGAAAAAGAAAGGAGCTTTGTTAATTATGTTGAGTCTGAAAATTACTTAAATTTAACTTTTAAAGAAATAGCTAGGAAAACAAGATGCGACCCAATATTGTCTAAAGTGATCAATGCAATATTAGCAGGAGTTGTAGCGAAATTAGAGGGAAGTGAATTTAAACCTTTCAAGAGAAGATCTCTTGTACTTTTAGTTGATTATGGATGTATTCTTTGCGGTTATAGAACGGCTGTTACTTCCAAATTGCAGAAACCAATCTTTGATCAAATACATATGTTCATTGTAAAAACTAAAGGCTTAGCTAGATCGTATGTATGGTGGCCAAACTTAGATTTGGACATTAAAAAAGTGACAAGTTGTGTATTTTGTCAACAGTTAACGTCTTCTCCGGAGAAATCCGCATTAATACCGTGGCAGCCTGAAAGCTCATCTTGGAGTAGGATACATGTAGACTTTGCTGGACCAGTTAATATTTATTAGTCATCGTAGACTCTAACAAAAAATGGGTTGAAGTATTTGAAACAAAAGAAATAACGTCATTTTTTACCATTGATTCATTAAGGAAATTATTTTGGCAATACGGACTTGTAGATACCATCGTGAGTAACAATTAAAGACAGTTTCCTTCTTAAGAATTTGGATAGTTCTCCAATATGAATGATATAAAACATATTTTCACTTCACTTGGTGTTTCCGCGTCCAAAGGTCATGCGAAAAATTTCGTCAGAACATTAAGTTGTCTTTATTTGCTTAATTGAAAAACAACGTTACGAAAGATGTTGATACTATTTTCAATCAATTAATTTTTGATTATAAGAACTCCAACCATTGTACAATAGGTGAGAGTCCCTCAAAACTATTTTTAGGTAGATTTCTTAAATCTCGTTTAAATTTACTTAAAACTGCGTTGGTTAGAGACACAGAACAGACGAAATTATAAAGGTAAAAGAAATATTAATTTTAACGCAGGAGAAGCAGTGTATGTTCGTGATTACAGGGATCCGAATAAACATAAATGGGCAAAAGCGAGAGTAAAAAATTACTAGGTCCTAAATCTTATATTTGCATTGCAGCTTATAATAACAGAGAAATAAAGTGACATTGCAATCAAATGCGTAAAGGAGAACTATCTGTTGACATTGATTCTGGGAATAATGGTGAGGGTGAGAAGGTAAATAGTGATTGCTTAAGTCACAGTTTTCAGAATTCTCATCGCTCTTTATGACAACTAAAGATGGTAAAGTTGTTAAATCAGTTAAATAATTAATTAATATACATACGTTTAATTATTTCTAAACTTTGATAATGTTAAATAATGTGATGTCCCAATAAGAAATTTTGCTGGAATTCAAGTATAAGTCAAGTGTAATTCCAGTCCTGTTTTCCATTTTCAAGCCTTGAATTTTACTTGAGTTACACTGGAATTTGAAAGCATACTCCAACAAAACGGATACTGGAAATCCAGTCGAACGTAACAATGTATATACAGTGAAATTCAATAGTTCAATTAAAGCGAAATTCCAGTCTCAAACACGTAATAATTATAATTGAATTCAAGTATTGAAGAATAAATCAAACCTATAATTACAATATAAATCAAACCTACAATTCCAATGGAATTCATTTAAAAAATTTTTTTAAGGTGTATGAAGTTTTTAATCATCATCTTAAGGAGTTTGGCGGATTATTAACATTTTACTTTAAATCATCTACTTATATAAAAATGTGATGTCATTGGAAACGAAATTTGAAGGACTAGACGACGGTAAAATTGTTGTGCAAAAGTGATGTTATACGGTATCAAAGACAATAACGAAAAAGGTACCATTAAATTTACCTTGAGATTTTTCCGTGATACCCCGTATAAACATACATATGTATATGCATATTAGAATTTGTGTTTGGAAACTTCGTTTCGATTGATTTTGGCGCATCACCACAGTTTAAGATGCATTTACACTAAGAAAATAAATGGTTCTATTTTTTTCGAAAGTTTCCTTCTCCCTTCCAGCACACGGAGATATTTATAAATATTTGTTCACAAATATTTTTTTTGATAGCTTAAGCAGTACAAATGTAAAAAATAATAAATAGTTTCAAACATTTTTGTATGAACTGGAATTTTACTTGAAATTAGGACATAAATTAAAGCTGGATTCCAGCAATATTTAAAGCACTTGAGTGCTTATTGGGGTTAATTATTTGTTAAATATTATTCAAAAATAATAATCTTTCTTTAGCTTCTAAATAAAGTACTTGTATACTAAAATATCTTTTGCTCTTTCAACTAAGATTGTTACATATCTTAATTGAGGGCGTGAAAGATATTGCAATTACTTCATATTTTCTAATCATAGCAATCTTAGAATTATTTAGTTTTAGAACATTTTCATATTAGTAATTCTAATTAAGGATTCATTCAATAAAGAACTTTTATCAATACATCAAATTTACAACATCAAAAAGCCAATACCATAAGTATTATAAATCACTAAAGATCGTGCTCATTGAGAACAGACGTGTTTTTTTAACTCCGCATACGATTCTTTTTTTTTTTTAACGAAATTTGTTAATAATATCATTTAACAAGCGAATTTGGATAGAATAAGTAAAAAATAAAAAAAAAATTAAGAAAAAAAATATATTTATGAACGCACATCAAACTTACAAATAATCTGTGCAAAAAATTATTTATTCTTTTTTTTTTTTATTATCTCGGTGTTACAAAAACAAAATACATAATAAGAAGAGCACAGTCAACCAAAAAAAAAAAAACTCTATATGAGTAATAACAATGAAACAACAATAAAAATAAATTATATTCATGCTAGCGAAAGCAATGTGGAAAAATATAACACCAGTAAACAATAGCATGTGTTACCATTGCAAAAACACAAGTAAAAGGTTGTCAAAAACCACAAGTGCCAGTTGGTATGGACAGGAATATAACAGTTCTCAAACGGGGTCGCAGCCTCTTCAGCTGTAGCCTCGGCCTAGAAAGTTCCATCTTTTGATAGAAAACATTCAGAAAATCGTTTTGCAATTCTGGAGGATGAATCTTGTGAAGCACCTTACGTCATAAAATCGTCGAAGCCACCCCCTATATATCTTAGAGAGCAAAACTTAAGTGAGCTAATAAAAAGTTTAATCTGGGTGATAGGTGATAATTTGTTTTACGTTGCTGCAATCAAGAATGGAAATATAAACGAGACAAAAATACAGATTAATCATGAGAATGATTTTCGTAAAATAATTAATAAGTTTGAAGCACTTAAAAAAAAGCTTCTATATGTACCAACTGAAAAGCAGTAAAGGTCTTCAAGTTGTGATTAAGGGCATTGACTCATGCGTGGACCCAGACGAAATAAAAAATGTTACAAATATTAAAAATAGGGGAAAAAATCCCCAATCACTATATCGAGTGGAGTTAGAGCCTGGCGATGTTAAGCTAAAAAATAATTAAACACATCCTATTTACAGTTTAAAATACATCCTGTACAGAAAAATTACGATAGAAGAGCTGCACAAAAGAAATGGGCCCGTTCCCTATTTAAACTGCCAAGAATTCGGTCATACTAGGGCATACTGCTATTTACCCCCTGTTTGCTTCGTATGTGGAGAATTACAAGGTACCGTCCTGTGCGATAAGTCAAAAAATGACCCTAATGTAAAAAAATGTAGCAACTGTGGTGGTAATTACACTGCCAACCAAAGAGGATGTCCAGTATATTCGATTGTAAAAAATAACTTGTAAGAAAAAATAACTGTTTAAAAATGAACTAGAATACTTTCTTCAAAATAAACAATTTGACATTATGATGGTTTCTGAAGCTCTTCTGAACTCAAGAATTACGTTCAAAATCAATGGTTATATATTATATGAAACCAAGGACCCTCGACGTACAGCTTGTGGAGATTCTGCCATTTTGATAAAAAAAAAAACCGAGTAAAACACTACACTCCAAGCAACGAACATTTGCATTGAGGATTTCAATCGAAACTTATTAATTTTATCATTATACTCCCCACCTAGATTTTCAATATCAGAAAGCAAATATAATAAATATTTCAAATTATTAGGCCCCTGCTTCCTGGCTGCTGGCGATTATAACGCTAAACACACTTTCTGGGGGTCACGACTTATTACAACTAAGGGTCGTGTATTGTTTAACACAATTTGTAAAATGGATCTTAATGTGGTCGCGAGCGGACAACCAACATATTGGCCTACTGATCAGCAAAAAGTTCCAGATGTCATCGATATGTTGAACCTTCCTTAGAATTATCTTCTGATCACACACCTACAATTCTTACTTTAACAAATCCTAATAGAATTGTATCTCCGTCTGGTAACTTAGTGACGTCAGCCACTCAAATGGTTAAAATATAAAAAATATCTCAGTACCAACTGCTCTGAAAATATTCCGCTTAGTACACCGGAGAATGTGGATAATTCTATTGTAAACTTTGACAGTTATCTGAAACTAGCTGTTCAACATTCTAGCATAACCCTCAAAAAAATCAAAAATAGTAATATATGCTACATATGTTGAGCGTCTCTTGACTGAAAAAAGGAGAGCTCGAAGAGAATGGCAATTGCATAGATCGCCTCATCTTAAGAATTAACTAAAAGAGTAAGCAAAAAGGCTAAGATAGTTACTGCAGTCTCAGCAAACGGCTTCCCTGGAAAAATATCTTAAGGAACTTGATGCAACTTCTCAATCAGACTACTCATTATTGCATGCAGCTAGAAATCTTAATAGACCAGTTATCACTAAACCACCATTAAGAAACTTAAATGGAAGTTGCGCACGGAATGATGTAGAAAAAGGAAATCTTTTTGTTAATCATTTGAAAACCGTATTTACCCCTTATACATCTCTCGATATTGCGGTCGATTTACCTCCTGTTGCTGTTAGAGCAGCTGTTCCACTAAGATTTGAGATAAGAGAAATCGAAAAGGCTATTCATGATTTAAACCCCAAGAAAGCCCTTGGTTTTGATAAGATCAGTAACAAAATGCTTTTAGAGCTACCCAGTATAGCAAAGAAAATTATTCTTTTGATTTTAAATGCTATTTTACGCCTTGAATACTACCCACAAGAATGGAAAGTATCCTTAGTTACAATGATACCTAAACCAGGATCCTACAAAAGTTGAGTCATATAGACCAATAAGCTTATTGTCTAATATATCAAAGCTGTTAGTGTCAAAATAAGCCCCAAATTTAAATGTAAATAGAAAAAAGCACAGCCCAATTGAACAAACTCATCGAATAGTAAATGTAATAAGAAAAGCCTTTGAAGAAAAAAAAATATTGCTTAGCACTCTTCATCGATGTGTCTCAAGCTTTTGATAAAGTCTGGCATGAAGGCTTATTACATAAATTTAAGTTAAGCTTACGAGTAAAAACCACAAGCTGTTAGAAAGCTACTTAGTCGGTCGAAGGTTTACTATTAAAGAAGGAGATTTTATAAGTTCTCCTCAGCCAATTGACGCTGGAGTCCCTCAGGGAACCATAATGGGCCCTCTTTTATAGCTTATATATACCTCAGACATGCCAACAAATAACCACACCCTTACTTCAACATTTGCTGATGATACAGCTTTTTTAAGCGTACACGAAAACTGTAATGAAGCTTCTCGTTAGTTGCAGGATCCTATATTTGAACAGGAAAAGTGGTTAAAACAATGGAGGATAAAGGTCAATGAGCAAAAATGCGTACATATAACATTCACCTTGCGTCGGGAGTCATGTCCCCCTATTAAAATCAATAATCAATTAGTGCCCCAACAATCGCATGTAAAATATCTTGGTATTCATCAAGATCGGCGTTTAACATGGAAATGCCATATAGAAGCAAAAGTAACACAAATGAAACTAAAAGGAATTCAAATTTATTGGCTTATTGGAAGAAATTCTGTTCTTAGCCTCGACTGCAAACTTCTACTTTACAACTCTATATTAAAGCCAATCTGGTGCTACGGTATTCAGCTATGGGGCACTGCCTCGGCCTCAAATATCGAAAAAATTCAAAGGCGCCAAAATGGTATGTATTCACAATGATCTCAATGTGCCATTAGTTAAAAATATTATTACGAAGTACGCAGCAAAATATTTAAAAAGGCTTGAGTTGCACCCAAACCCACTAGCTCGAAATATTTTAAATGGCAGTGGCCACTCTAGATTAAGGGAAAGAGATACTGCAGGACTCATCCGACGAGAAGACGGCTAAACATCTACATATGTGAACAGAAACCGTGAGGAGAAAAAATTTTAGTCTAGCATTGGCAGGACAAAAATAAAGTATTAGTATAAGATTTGATTAATTACACTATGATAGTTGAAAAAACAGACAAGCCGGGCACATGGCGTTTTAACATAATTCGGGTACGCTGAATACAGTGGTGCCCGCGGTTTTTTAAGATTGGCTCTGGTTTTCGAGATATACCGTTATTTCGAAAATGGAGGAGCTTGCATAACATATGTTCGCGTAACTCAAAAACGCTTTAGCTTATTAAAAAACCGAAATTCCACAAAAAAAATTCCTTTAAGACAAGTAAAACTTCTTTCTAATATCTGCAGTCGTTTTAGAAACATAATTTTTTTTTTTTTGGAAAAAAAATAATTTTTTTAACAAAATTTCGAAATTTTTGTTTTTTAAAAATACATAAAAAATTGGAAAATGCAGCTATGCTTCTAATTTTTTTCAGACATATAAAAAACGAAGCTGCAAACAAAATAAGCCATAAATGATTAAAATCTGTTAGCAACTTTTGATTTTATTCATAAAAGTCGACCAATTTTAATTAATTTAAGAAGTGGAGATAAGGGGCAAGTATGTTTCGAGAAAATGTTAAGGACAAAAAATTAATTGAGGTCGGTCATACATTATATACCACTAGGGGCGACTGCTGGGAATTTATGGGACTTTTTCTTCAATATATATGAAGAATATAATTTATATGAATCATTTCATAGGATTTTTTTTTATTATTAAATTCTTTATTCAACATTATGTACATATATATGAAGAATGTGCCAATGAAGAAAATTTATTTTCAATGACATTTTGACGTAAAATTTTTTAAATGCGGTTTTTGTGCCATTTACAATACAAAACAAAAGAACAAATATTCAAATTTATGCTATTCCAAAGAAATATGCATGCATTATCACCACACTTTCACTTTGCGGTAGGAATTTTGGAAAATCCACAGTTACCGATTAAAAAATTCTTAGAATTAAGAAATAAAGTCATAAATGCTTACATCTTTGTAGCAGTTTTGCTACATGTCACTAATTTAAAAAGTCCTATTCCGATAGCACTAAGCACAAATACTAAAGAGACATACGCATCAATGAAAAAAAATACAGGTAATTAAATATGAAGACCACAAGTGGAAAATATGCGCAGATTTAAAAGTGGAAGCTCGTTTAAGAGGCATATACTGGGCTATACTAAAAATATGTGCTTCATGTGCTTATGGAATACGCGTTTCAATGGCGACCAGTACAATACACGGGATTGGGCTTTACGTGAGGAAAGCAGATTGCATAGAAATAATGTTATTGAATTGCCACTTGTGCCAATGGAAAAGATTTTGCTTCCTCCACTCCACATCAAACTGGGTATTGTCAAAAATTTTATAAAAGCATTGTTGCTTTTACCGAATTGCGCCGAATTTTTCCACGATTAAGCGGCTTGAAAATAAAAGAAGGTATGAACTCTAACTACTTTATTAAATTAGATTTATATTTCACATCATAATGTTTTTATTTTACAGGAATTCTTCAATTCATCAATCCATCAATTTTAGGTTGCATTGAATGATATCGAGCTATTGGCATGGAATTGTGTGAAATCAGTTATAGAAAATGTATTAGGAAATCATGGGTCTGAAAACTGGCGAATTTTAATCAAAAATATGCTAACCGCATTTAGAAACTTAAACGTTAGAATGTCATTGAAAATACATTTTTTGCATTACCAGGCCGAAAAATTTAATAAACAATCACCAGACGAGTGAACATGGCGAGAGATTTCACCAAGTAACAGCCAACAAAAATAAATGTTTTAAAATTTTTAAGTTTGGTTATTATAGAAAATAAAAAAATTTCATCTTTTCTGAAAAAATCATAAGTTGTAGACAGACTTTAATCACTTATAGCTTATTTTGTTTGGAACTTTGTTTTTTATACGCGTAGAACCCTGGCCTTAAATTTTGCACCTGCAGCGCCTGAGATACCCCTAGACGGGCCAAATGTATGACCAGCGCAACTTTATTTTTCATTCCTATCATTTGTTTCTAAGGCCTTGGATTCACTCCTCGGGGGATAAAATGTATGACCGACCTCCAATGTTTTTTGTTCTTAACATTGTCTTAAAACATAGCCACCCAATAGGGGGGCTCCCATACAAATATATCCGTTTAATGAAATTCTTACATTTGGCCTCTGCAGCGCCTAGTATGCCCCTAGATGGGTCAAATGTATGACCAACCCCACTTTATTTTTCATCTAAATCATTTATTTCTAACATACCCACCCGCTATCTCCATTCCTTAATGCGGTTTCCATACAAAATGTTCAATGCAGACTAGAAATATATTATAGAAAAAGTCCCATAAATGCCCAGGAGTCGCCCCTAGGGGGATAAAATGTATGACCGACCTCAATTAGATTTTTGTTCTTAACATTTTCTCAAATTATACTTTCCCTTTATCATCATCCCTTAGGGGCGCTCCCATACAAATATTGCGTTTTATTAAATGCTTAAATTAATTAAAATTTGTCGACTTTTGTGAATAAAAAAGTTGCAAACAGATTTTAATCATTTATGGCTTGTTTTGTTTGGAATTTAATTTTTTATATGTCTGTTTTTTATGAATTTTTAAAAAACAAAAATTTCGAAATTTTGTTAAAATAATTATTATTTTTTCCAAAAAAAAATTATGTTTCTAAAACGACTGCGGATATTAGAAAGAAATTTTATTGCGGAATTTCGGTTTTTTAAGTTTTTTCAATAAGCTAAAGCGTTTTTGAGTTACGCGAACATATGTTGTGCATGCTCCTCCATTTTCGAAATAACAGTATATCTCAAAAACCAGAGCCAATCTTAAAAAACCGCGGGCACCACTGGATTGAGTACCCGAATTATGTTAAAACGCTAGGTGCCCAGCTTGTCACGAAAAAAAAGTGTAAATTTCTTGCACAGTGTTATTGTTAGTTAATATTTAATATATGAAGATTCAATAAATAAATAATGAAAAAAAAGAATTAAAAAAAAAGATAATACTTATTTAAGCTGGGTTTCACCTCCTATCCCTCTTTCGGTGAAATCGTTGCTGCTGGTGATTTTAATGTCCACAATTCTTCTTGGCCTCGCCATTCGGGCCGTACAACTTATGAAGGCCAATATGTTGAGCTATTTGCTGCGCACAAACACCTTGTGCAACTTGTGAATTAACTAACACATATTCCATGTGTTGATGGGCACCAGCATAATACCCTTGACCTTTTCCTCTCTTTGCACCCTCAAAAGTACAAAGTTAAAGTTCTAGCACCTCTCGGTAACTCGGATCATTGCACCATTTCCGCCGTTTTTCCGTTCTCTAAACTTCGAAACGTTTCACGACGCACAGTGGCGCCATTTGAGTTTTTTCGTTGCAAAAATCATATCTTTTGAACTGAATAAGATAATTGAACAGTTTAAACAGCATATGATAGATAACTGTTCAGCCTATGAAATGAGCGTTTGGAAAGGGTGCTACGCTTTGTAGGGGCCTACTTATGGGTTATCAAAGTTAAAATTAGTAGAAAAATCAATTTTATGGTAACTAAAAAAAATTATTTTTACATTTTTAGATTGTTTTTATTTTTTTTCTTAAGGGTTTTATGTTTTAAATTATTACCCAACAAATTAAAAAAAAAATTATTTTTTTTTTAAATTTATTTTTTCAATTTTCTGTAAAATATTCATCACAATTCGTAAGAGAAGGTATATCTTAAAGACTAACCATTTCTAAACTATAATTATTTTGTAACTCTATTCGTGACTTCACATGCCGCAGGGAAGAAATAAGTGGATCGGAAGATGCTGCCAACATGTTGAAGAGGTCCTTATTTTGCCTTACCCTTGATGCTTTGAATGTGTTCTGCAATCTATATTTTTTATAAAATTTGTTAAGAGACTCCTGTGCTTCTTCAGAAAGCTCTCCAATTGGCAAAGACTGGTACTCAATTATATCTTTGCCATGCGCCAATATTTTATGGACGGTCGGGGTCAACTTCTTCTGTGAATACATTTCTGCTAAAAGAGATGCAGTTTTCGACGCATATTCTCCATATTTTGTAGAATTGACATTTTCTTTGCAGTTTAAAACATCCAAGATCGTTCGCAATCTTTTCACGATTTGATTGTCAATTCCAATAATTCTAGTTACTGCCTCATCATTTTCAAAAAATCTCCTAGAAGTGTTTCCATCGTTTGAGTTACCGTATCCGTGCTTGGGACAGTCTACTTTTAGTCCAACTTGTTTAAAAAAAGCATCCTGTATTTGCTTCTTTCTGATCTTTTCCTTATCCTTTATTGATGTATTTTCATCGAAGTTTTCCTCCTCTTGTGGTAGGGTATATGCCAGTTTTAGCAAGAATTCCATACACCTTATCCTTGCGTGCAATGGTGACATTCCATATTCGTAATACTCCTCATTTGTAGAATCGTTTAAATTACCTAAGTTCTTCTGACAAATAATAATATAAAATCGATAAAAACAAATATAAAAATAAAACGAAAAAAGGGGTTTAAATAGGTTTTTGCTAAATTTTTACCTCGAATATAATTCTGCCTATATATATGTATATGATAACTAATTGAAATATATTATAATTAAGCAGAAAAAGATACTATTCTTAAACTCTTTACAACTAATTATATAAAATTGAGATGTAACATATTATATATGAAATAAATTGAATTGAATTGAAAAAAGTTCTTCTGACTCTTTTTGCAAATCGGGCATGACATTGTTGAGGTTGTTCCTGTCAGTTCGTTTACGACTTTTCCGTCAACCATGGTCAGGTGGAACTCGTAATTGCATTCAATATATTTTCCTTCTCCAATTTGCAGCTTTGTAGGCTTAATCTTGCTTATTTGTTCTTCAATGTCATTCACCGTAGTCCTTATGAGTTCTGCCGATTCCCTTGCAAACTGAAACATTATTTGTCGGCAATAATGCACTGATGCAGACGTGGATTTTTCCAGTGTAGGGAATCATCCGATTTTAGCCGCAAAGGAACAACAGATGCCATAAACATATTTCCGTCCGATATTGTAGCGTCATCGGAAGATATCCTTTGCTTATAAACGCTTTGTCCGGATGATCCATCGCAGCCCCATTTGCTGATCAATGTCAACTTCTCAGGAAGAATTTTCACTTCCGTGAAAAACTTTGGTGTGGTTGACTTTCTAAACAGTTCAAATAATTTTAAATTGTTCAACGCCATGTTTTCAGTACTTAAATTGTTTAATGGTTTCAGTAATTGTTGCGCCAACTTTCAGGCGTAGACTAATCCAGGCATTATGCTTATTTTGCAATATATAGGCTTATGCTACCATGCCTAAAAATTTACCTGTTCCCTGCATACATATGGATTTAGGCTGAATAATGCAATTTTGATATTATGCACGTGTCCAAATAAGATTTGTGCCTACCTGTAGGGACCATAAGTCAATATTGTTCCTGACCATTTGTACGCCAAAATATTGTTTATGTGAGGTACGAACCTGCTAATTTCAATGAGTAGTTTTTTTCAAACTATTATATCAAACTACTGTCAGTCAAAACATATAAGGGATGGACGCCATACAATTTCTGCAACCATGTCTTTTTAAACTTTTTTACCTCTAGAAGCCAAACGGGCACGTACGGGCAGATAAAACCTTTTGAATTATGTAAAGAAATAATCAAAGAACAGGTTTTGCAAATATGGCAAATATAGAAAAATATAGTTTTTTTTTATTTTCCGTCAAAGTTGAAAAATAGTGAAAAAACGGATAGTTTTTAAATAGTGATTTACCAGGAGAAACACAAAGCAAACAGTTAATTTTTTTTTTATCATTATACATTTAATAAATACATCAATCAATACAAACAAAAAATAAGGCGATTCGTTACCTATTTTTCGTGATATTACACCTGAAATCGCAACAAATTGACTAAAAATTGTGTGTTTTTTTGAAAACCGAAAGTCGGTCAACTTTGAACGGTTATATCTTCTAAACTAAAAATGTGATATTATTAAGAGTGGCATATTTGAAATCGTTGAAAAGTTTCCTATAACATGGGTTTATTCAAAACTTCGTCGGCACTCATGAAAATTTTGATTTTTGCAACCTCGCTTGCTCTACGGGCGCCACTGTGCGACGGTCAACAAAACGCTGAATATTTGTTTACGGAAAAGCTCGTTGGGCTGAGCTCAACGATTTTGTTAGGCATTTTAACTGGAAACTTTGTTTATTTGACAATAACGTCGATGCCATGGCGAAAATGGTGGAAAATGTTATAATGCTTAAAAAAGTTTCGAATAAACCTAGATCAAAACCTTGGTTTAATCAGACGTGCAAATTAGCAGTCAGATCCAGAGAGGAAGCATTTATAAAGTGGCGTAACAATAAAAACGCTGATAGTGAATTGCTACGCAAAATGGCAAGGTCTTCGTGTGCCAAAGTACTTAAACGGGAAAAAGCTCTTCACGAGCAACGTCTTCGTACTGAAGCTCTTACTGCTTCACGGGGCAGTAAAAACTTCTGGTCATTCGTTAAAAGAGTAAGGGACAATGCTAGTTCCTCAATACCAACTCTTTTAAAGGATGGCCAAACATTCACGGGCGCGGTTGATAAGGCTAATTGTTTTGCCAAATTATTTGCTAATAATTCTTATTTACCGGCTAGCAATCAACCACTACCCGAACTCGAAAAAGTATCAGTTATATTTTTTACTAAGCGACCACCAGTATGGCTTTCGTAGAGGTCGCTCTATTCGAGACTTACTGGCCCTGTTATCAGAAAAATGGTGCCGTTCCATTCACCATTTTGGCGAATGTAAGGTAATTGCTTTAGATGTTTCCAAGGCGTTTGACAGAATTTGGCATGGTGCACTCTTGTCAAAACTTATTGCATTTGGTGTCGGTGATAATTTCTCTCGATTTATATCGAGCATTCTCAGAGATCGCACTATACGAGTTATTATAGATGGGGTTTTAACAAACGATTTCAGGATTCATTCAGGGGTGCCGCAAGGCTCCGTTCTTTCTCCTACTCTATTTCTTATTTTTCTAAATGCCCTTCTAAGTCAAACTTTCAACCCTATCTATTCTTTTGCAGATGACAGCAATCTTTGCCATTCGTATTCATTTGATTATAGACCAAGCGTATCTGATGTTCGTGCTATGAGACAGAACATGAATGATACGCTTGGCCGAGACCTGGACATAATCTCAGAATGGGGTCGTGCGAATAGGGTCGAATTTAATGCCCGAAAGACACAATGCTGTGTGCTGACGCATAAACGCGCGACGGATCAAGGTGCATCATCTGTATATGTGGGTGGTATAATTATTGAGGAAACAGAATCTCCTTATGTTCTGGGCATGAGGATACAATGTGATGTCCGATGGACAGAACATATATTCAAGGTGTCGAAAGAAGCATTCAAGTGCCTCGATTTTTTGAAACGGTGTAAGACATACTTCACTCCTTCTGATCTCCTTACTATTTATACCACCTATATCCGACCGCGAATGGAATACAACTCTCATGAATGGCCCAGTGCTTCAAAGTCTATTTTGGAGCTTCGCGACCGTGTGCAGGCGAGGGCGAAGGTTCTCATTGGTGACAGTAGGGTATCCAATTCTATTGACTCCCTTGAGCACCGTCGGAATGTGGGTTGTATTTGCCTGTTTTATCGTTACTACAATGGGATGTGTTCTGATGAAATTAGGGTCTTTCCTCAAGAGCCCATCCTTTTGGGGTCGATTGGCCGGTAAATCGTACAACGCATTACAGAGAAAATTCGTTTTTTGGCCGAACTGTTCGTATGTGGAACAACCTTCCTGCTGAAGTCTTCCCTCTCACTTTTAACATGAATAAGTTCAAGTCGAATGTTCACAAACACTACTCCCTCTATCCTCCTTCCCATAACCTTTTTTCCTAGTTCCAACTCTCCTCCAGTTAGCCGGTACGTAATTGTGTGATATGCAGAGTCTGTACATTATCCTCAACCAGGGAGTGATATAATTCCTTGCGCTCTGCAGCATCTTACGAAAAATCAGGTTCCGGGGATTTTACGGGCAAATTTTAGCTTTTTATAAACTTTAAGATATAAATTGGTCTAAAACTTCTTTTTATAGAATCTTTTAAATCACAGCAAAGCATAGAAATAAAAGCGCTGGTATTTTGCTTACAACAGGTATATTGCAGGCTGCCTAAATTTGTTAAAATATTTCCAATTTTTTAAATTTTGTGTTAAATGAGTTCCAAAAATGTATGTAGCCTTAAATTGTTAGAAAAATCTTGAAAAAATTTCAGCATTTGCTAAAATCATTTTTAGCATTATCTGGCCTTATCTAGTGCAAAATTAAGCTGTAAACAATTTTAAAATCTGGTCACACTGATAAGTATGCAAACAGTTCCTTGGAGTTATATTAACGACTTTAGGTGAAGTATACAATCTCTCACCGTGTATAATAATTTGCTTTATTTGTAGCCTTAATATACTTCAGTAAACACTTCGGCTCCACATCAGACCCTTTGGGCCGCGGCTTTTATATAATAATGATAATGTTAGTATACAAATTTTAAAATGTTCAGTAGTAGCATTCAGATGCAGACTGTGTAATTTAATTTAGTAGCTTGTCAATTTTTTCTTGTTTATTGTTATGGACGAAATTTCAAATTGGATATCCGTATTCGTATTCGACGAATATTGCCGCAGATATTCGTATTCGCGAATATAAAAACTCGATATTCGTAACATCACTAGTATGTACCTGCACGAACACCTACCAGTAAGTACGTACATACATATATTCGTACAACCCTGTCGGAAATAAAGTTAGCTTAAAACCAACTAATGACTCAAAATCTTGCTCATTTTCTTCAAAAAGTTTCGTTTGATTTTTCTACAGAGTGTCTTTAGAACGAGTCAGTACTCACTCACTCTGCATAAGTTTCAATTAACCACAAATAAGCTTATTTTGAGTTTGTTTCTGGACAACAAAAGAATAAGAAATTAATGTATTTTTGCTTTTTTACATAAAAATTTTTCTTTGAAAATGAGATGTATCAACTAATTAATTTAAACAATTAAAATATGGGGATTTTTGCTTCTTATTTTTTATTTAAAGCATAAAAATAATGCATGTTTTCTTTTGTATACTATGTTTTTCATTCCGTGTGAAACTTTTTTATTATACATCTAAGACCTTATAAAATATAAATATTCTGGCTCCTTGAGTAATTCTAAGTCGATTTAGCCATGTCCGTATATCTGCCTGTCTGTTGAAAACACGCTAACTTTCGAAAAACTCAAAAGGAAAGAACAAACTTGGTCTCAAATTGCTTGTAGTTATCCTAAGCAGTTTGGGATTGAAATCCAGCAACATCGGTTCAGTACACGGAAAAAAATATTTTTTCAATTCAAACAAAACATTTGTTATATCAAAACATTTTTTATTTGAAATCGGTCCTATAAACAAATTTGCATTTTCAAAAAATTATTTTGCATTTAGTTTATTGAAAAATATTCAAATTTTTGCAAACAAATAATTGTGTTAATTGGTTAAATTAGTTTTTGATATTAAAAAAAATTTTCAAAAAAATTAATTTGTTAAATCAGACAGAAACATTTACTGAAATTCAAAATAAATTTCAAACAAATAACTTAACTGAATCAAACAACAAACTTTACTAAAATTCAAAAAAATAGTTTCACTGAATCAAACAACAAAGTTTACTGAACTTAATGAAAAATGTCAAACAAATAATTTCACTGAATCAAACAACAAAGTTTACTGAAACTAATGACAAAATTCAAACCAAGAATTTTTTTGAATCAAGCAATTAAGTCTCATACGAGTCCTGTGACAAATAAAACCTATTTGAAATTGTGATTTATTTATTTTTTATTTAAATATTAAAAAAAGTTTCAGTTATGTATGTACATTAGAGCGACTCAAAAAAAAGTGATTTTGTTACCCCTCTGAAAATAAAGCTTGATATGTTTTACGATGATTCCCAAAATACTTTACAACTGTGGGGGCAATCGGTAAAAAATAAGACAGAAGTTCCCAAATGGGAAGAATTAAATAGTTTTTTGGCCGATAGATTTCATGCCCTGGAAAGTGTTTCTGATATTATAGTAGCGAACAATGAATCTGCCAGGGGTTCCCAAGCAGGCCCTCAACATGAAAGCTCAATATCAACAAAAGCTAAGCAGTTTAAGGCGTTTTACACAAAAGTTGACTCGAGCTCGTGTAATACACAAAATTAGTGCCTGCAATAAATTGTTGAGCATGGATTATAAGAATCGTGTTTCAACATTAAAAAGATATCTTTTTTGTTTCAATTGTCTTACTATGAGGCATATGTATGGGGATTGCAAAAGTCAAAATGGTTCTAAATGCAATAAGAAACACCATACGCTGATATATAAGGATATAGTAAGAAATATAAACAATAATAATCAAAGCCAGCCAAGTACTAGCTCGCAGAGTCAAAGTAAACAAAGTCGAATACAGTCCACTAATGTTTCCTGCCCTTCTGGTGTAGTTCAATCGCATCATACCTCTTGGTTAACATTATAAGTTTTGATTCCAGTTGCAAGGTTCGTGCCCTGTTAGATCTATGTGCCGATGAAAGTTTTGTTTCCGAAAAGATACAAAAATTATTGAAACTGCCAACTAATCTAGTTTCTGCAGAATTCTCTGGCTTAGGCGGAGATATAATTAGTACGTCTTCTAAGCTTGCGGTTTTTACTATTGTTTCTCTTTTCGATCAGAACAGGCTCTTGTTGTCCCTCGTGTAACTGGTAGTATCCCAACGCACTCCTTTTTGCCCACAAAAAGAGATTGAGCTGCCCAAATTATGTTATGTTGATCCGAAGTTTTATGAAGCAGTGAGATTGATTTATTGTTAGGTGGTGAGTTGTACCCTTCTATTCTTCATGGCGGAGTTAGGCATGGTGTTTTCGAATCGCTAGTAGCTCAATAAACCATTGTTGGTTGGATAGTTACAGGTCCAACGCCTTCTAGAGTTTGCCCTCCAATACTAAGAGTGTCTCATATGACAAAAGTAGCGATTGATTACCAATTGTCGAAGTTTTGGGGGCTAGAAGAAATTTCTCAAATGAGTATTTTATCAGATGAGGATAAAAATTGTGAGGAGATTTATAGTTCTACTACCACAAGAAACGCTGAAGGGAGATACACAGTTCGTCTCCCCTTTAAGAATAGTTTGCTGCCGCTTGGTCCCAATAGGCATATTGCTGTTTGTCAATTTTTGAGAAACGAAAAATCGTTAATGCGCAACGCTGAGCGTTAGACCCAGTACGATGAGGTCCTAAAAGAATATTTAACCCTAAGGCATATGAAAAAGGCCGAAACTGCTGAAGGTGGCCCTGGTTATTATTTACCCCACCATGGTGTTTTTAAGCCAGAAAGTACAACGATTTAATTGCGAGTGGTATTTAATGCCTCGAGCCCTTTCGCAAATGGCAGAAGTTTAAATGATTTGTGGTTCACTGGACCTATTTTGCAGGCGGAAATAGTTAATCTTATTCTGAGATGACGATTTTTTCAGTTTGTATTTAATGCGGAGATTTCAAAAATGTACCGGCAGATTTTCGTGACTCCCACACAAAGGCCCTTCCAAAAAAATAGTGTTTCGTAGCAGTGATAGCGCGGAAATTGCTGATTACCAACTTAAAACGGTGACTTTTGGCGTAAATTTTGCCCCATATTTGGCCCTTAGAACCATTCTACAGTTGGCAAATGATGAAGTGCGACGTTTTCCATTAGGTGCGAGAATCTTACGATGCCCTAGTTGTTGCTCATTCGATTGCTGATGCTTTGGTAACACGTGAGGAATTAATGGGTATATTAGATATGGGGGGATTTGAGCTCAGAAAATGGATCTCGAATTCTGAAGAAATTTTGAAAAATTTGCCCCATGATCACCTACTAAATTCTTAATTTTTGTCGATGAGAAAAGCGAAGGCGATTCACCTGGAAGCTGTTAGCGATTTGTCTACCCCTGCCTTTCTAGCAGCCTTTGCCCGTCGTGGTTGCCCAAGCTGCATGTATTCTGACAACGGCAGGAACTTCGTTGGCGCCGCTAGGGAAATCGACGCATACGCCAAGCACGTGAAAGTGCCTCGTGACACGGCGGTTGAGAATTACGGTCACCAGCACCTGGCGTGGCACTTTATCCCTGCTGCAGCACCACACATTGGATGACTATGGGAAGCAGGGGTAAAAAGTATGAAAATGCTCTTAAAAAAGTCCGTTGGTCAACTGAAATTTACTTTTGAGGAGTTCTAAACCGTTCTGGCAAAAATAGAAGCGTGTCTCAATTCGCGCCCTCTTGGCCCCTGTCAGAAAACGCTGAAGATTTGTCTGTCCTTACTCCAGGATACTTTCTAAAAGGGACATCTATGCTTACCCCTGCTGAGGCTGAAGAGCCGTCTTCACCCCTTAGTGTTGTAAACAGCAATAGTTTTGTCGCCGATAGAAGCAGGAGTATCTAAAAGAGCTAAGTAAGCGCAATAAGTGGCAACACTCTCAGCTTGACTTAAAAGAAGGCGATTTGGTGGCTCTCAAAAGTGAGCCAGACTGTCCCACTGTGTGGCGTTTAGGGCGTACTATCAAAGTTTACCGTTGCAATGATGGCAAGGTGCGAGTAGCCGATTTAAAAACGAAAAATGACGTAATCACTCTGCCGATACACAAATTGGTCGCGCTGCCTAGATGCGACACTCAAAATTCTTTTTTTAAACTTTTCCCTCTCTAATAAAAAATGTCTGCTTCCAGATCCCCATGTCCGCCTTCAACACCAACTACCGTTGCCCCCTCTGCGAACGTTTCCATGCGATCCGGCAGTATTCGCGTTTTATCTCGCTTCCGGTGGAGCAGAAGCTGCGCATCTTGGCTCATAGAGCACTCTGCTAGAACTGCTTGACGCAGTCCCACACCCGAGCCGCCTTCCGAAGCATTGATAGATGCCGGCGCTGTCTGCAGGACCACAATAGTTGGCTCCACCCGATGCCCGTGGGGAGGGTGAGGGTCCGAATGACCGCTAATGCGCGCGTGCAAGGTAGACCGGGCGTGAAGCCACTTTGGACACGAGCGCTTATCGACCCCACAAGATCGTCCATTACACTGCAAGACACCCGAACCTTGGGATGTGTCGTTGCCCGAGGCCGCACTACGCTTACGTTTTTACATCGCACCGAGGAGGGTCGAAAGCTCGAGGTGGAGCTCGTGGTGGAAGACCAAGAGTCCGGAGACCGACGTGGAGAGTGAGTATCTGGCAATTGGCAACACCTCCTCGTAATACTGGGTGCGGATGTAGCCAGCAGGGTTCTGGTTGGGTCGGCGAAGGGGAAGCCTTGGACCATATATGTTCAGGATACCATTTTTGGCTTTCCCTACTTTGGAAAGGGAATTGTGCTGAAGACATAGACGTCAGACAGACGCTATTTTTTGCCTTATAGGGCGCATTATTTTTCATGTATTTTTTTTTAATATTACCTTTACTTCACCATTATTGCTGTTGGTAAATTTTTTCTTCCCTTATTTGAATTAATTTTTATTTTTCTTTATATACATATCTTGAAATGTATTGTTAACTTTTGAATTTTTTTTTTTACTTTCATCTTAGTGTTATTCAATTAAGTTTATGTTTGTATTGCCCCTCCTTCGCAAGGCGGGCGGTATGTTGACGTCTAGCTGGTGTGAAACGGGCCTAGATGTTTCACTCTATGTTCGCTCTTGTGAGACTGGCCTACATATTATACATATGTTCAGGCAGCCCCACATTTGACACTTTTGCATACAACTTCCAACCAGCCAGACGCACACTGGTTCATATTTTGAGAAGGCGGCCAAAACTATTTTTTTTTATGTTCTCCGATTTTGAAATTTTTTTATTCATGTGAAAGTAAATGCTAGTGAATCTCGGGAGCCAAAAAATTTCAACCCTATTTCAACTATTTCATTGAGAACAGGGTGGTCCCAAATGGACTTTGTCAGTATTTGGTTATAGATTTGAATTTCTGAGTAAACTTTTGAAGTTTAAATGCTCATAACTTTTTTGTTTTTCAAGATTTTGTGACAGAATAAATTTTGTGTATTAGTTTATCTTATTAGCTATACGACCTGTAGAACTATTTAATTTTTTTTTTTTTTAATGTCAAAATTTTCCGGAAATTTCATATTTTATAGAACGTAAGTCCTGCCCGTCAAAACGCGTCAAAAAAAATCTATACTCTCTTGTAGTCCAGAATCTAACCTACATTTCTATACCCCATTGTACATACATCTGGATACGGTCTTGCGAACTACAGCAATTTCTGTCACCCAAGGTAAGATATTCAGTTAAAAAATAAGTCCTGAAAGGAAACATTACTGAAATTAAAGATGGTGAATCTTAAAGAATTTTCGACAAATAAAGCAGTTCAGGCCACATAAATTATCTAGCACGTCAGGTTATCAATTAATTTGGAGAAGTTAAAGGTATTGCCATTGTTATGAACTTATTGTGGGGGAACGGATGCTGCAAAACGAATAGGCGACATAAATAGACTAACACGTTAGATTTCTGAGTAAGTTAAAAGGTTAAACATTAGTAAATAGCCGCAACATAAACTACATAGTTTAATTACCTGAAAATTGCAACTGAATTAAAAAAAATGGAAGAGCAGTTATATTTTACGTGAAAATTACCTACATGTTACCTGATAATTTATTGCCGGTATGTTATCCTTTTAAAAAGTGTGAAAACAGGGGTTTTTTATGTTTCAAAGAAATGGTAATAAAAGATTAAATTTGAATTTAAAAAAGGGTTTTTATGTTTCCAAGAAGTGGTAACAAAAGATCATTTAAAAAAACTTCTATCAAGAGTATAAAAATGCATGCATTCATAATTTTACCTTCATTATTGTTTAAACAATGGCTAAGTTCAGTTATAAAGTTCTTGCAGATATATATTTTCAACAGAAAGATGAAAAAGATTTTGTGTTACACATAATGAATAATCCATTCTTTAAATTATGCAACGAACAAGAAATCAAAATTCATAAGATAAAAATTAAAAATTTTTCATTTACATTAAGAAAACGGTACCTTAAATGTTCCAGAAACAAGAAAACGTTTTGCTTACGCAACGAAAAATGGCTAACAAATTATCTGATTTTTAAGAAGCTGTCGATAACCGCTAAGGAAACTGGAAAAGTGGGTCGGCCCGCAAAACAAATTGACAATTGCAGTGAAAGATCACGAAGACGCAAGCTTGCAAATATCAATGAAGAAATTTCTCATAGTATGATATAATAAATTGTTTATAGATTATAATTTGTTTTTGATTTAAGTATATATTTGTATTAATATATAAAAATAAAATACACATACATCTCAAACCAAAAATAAAAGTTGAATTACCTAAAATGTTTTCGATAGCCAAGAATGCTATGGCATTTTTCAAAATATTCCTTTTCAGTTTTATCCTAATAACAACTCGTCTCGTCCCAAAAAAGCCAACCTTTGGCCCCTGTGAATATTGGGACTAAAAAATTTATAGCGCAAATTAAAGCCTAATATCGCAACTATCGAGCAAAAAAATCGCATAAAAAAATACCGATCCAGTCAAAAGTTATGGTATTTTGACCGCCTTCTCGTAAAATTTCCCACTGTGCGTCGGCAGAATTAAGTTGAGAAAAAAATTAAAAGTTAAGCACACTAAAAACCAAACGAAAATAATAAAATTGAAAATAAAGACAAACCAAAAAACAAGTGTCCGGTGTTATTCCTTCAAAAGTTCCAGTGCCAGTGGTGTACCCGTGACGCAGCAGGATAGTTTTTCTGGTCAGCAGCGTATGTTGTGTGTGCAGGCTTGCGGCCTCAACATGACCTGCCACTACTGTGTTCACAGAGAACGTGCCTACCCCAAAATCACCGAACCAGCCCACACCAGGTAACCCATCTAGCAAATAACCACATCAAGGTGACAAACGAGAAAAGCAAAGGAACTTGTAGATAAGTTCGGTATCATGTCATATCCTTACCCATGAGGTGAGCGTAAAATACCTTTTGAAACATAAAGTTTAGTTAAATGCTTTTATCTACCGGGAGACAATAGCAGAATGATGCCCGATACGAAAAATTGTATATCTGTTAAATCAGTGTGGTGTTCTATTGTGAAATAAAACATAAGCGAAACTCTTGATTCTTGGATAATGATTGATTCTTTATTTACAAATTTATTTGCTTAAATACTACTTATAAGAATAAAACTTAACCTAATATTGAGTGACTTTACAAAAGTTCACTCAATCACTTATTCTAGTACTTAGTATTAACTTACATACAAATGATATGGTATTGTATCAGGCACACAGAAATCATTGAGTTACTTTACAAATTTGTATTTTATTAATTATTGTTTTGAGTGGTGTCCAGTGTATTAAAGAATTTGTACGTATTAAGAAATTTGTTAGATCAGCATAAATGTAACAATGTACATTGAACTACTGTTGTCGATTTTGTTGTCAACATGACTAAGCGAACGTTGACCGTCGTTTATTAGATTTTTTTTGTCTTAATTTATTTTGTGTTACAATAGGAAGTATATTTTTTTTTTTTTTATATTCTATATTTCTTTAATAAATTTTTATGTACAGTTTTGGTTTTTCCATTGATTTTTACTTCTACATTTACATTATCTATATTTACTACTTCATAAGGACCATTGTATGGTGCCTCATTTAACTTAATTAAAACTAAATCTCCTATATTAAGATCTATACTATTTATTGTATTGTGTGATTCTATACTAATATTCTTTTTAGTTGTTTCTATTAATTTTCTAGCGTTTTCTAATGAATTTCTTAATATTATTCTTTATTCATTTGCATAATTGTCCACATTGTATATTTTGTCGTTAGTCATGATGTTTTCACCTGGTAGTTCGGGTAATTTTCAAAAAACTTATTTAAATGGTGAGTAATTTGTGTCTATTTTATGTTTAAATGTTATTTCATCAATTTGTATTGATATTTCTGAGGAATAATTAGTATTGTGGTTATTTTATTGAACTGTTAATGGTTTTTTTTAATCCAAATTTAGATATTTTTAATTAGGCTTAAGTTCATTGAATTTAATTTTCATTAAATTATTTTTATGAAGACAGGAATTTTACAACATGAAATTAATTAAAATTTTTATTGATTATTTTTCATTCTTGACTGCGCTGAGATTTGAACCCAGGCGTTCACGGTCAGGTTGCCCATACTAGTTTCGATTGTAACCACACAATCTCGTCAGTGGGGTTTGCCGTTTTACTCACTCGGCTATTGAGGCCGGGCGACGTCATTAGTCAAACATCAATCCTTAAGCCAAATGGTATTTCACCTTGGTAGATCGAAATTTGCTTTTTTGAATGAATGATTATCTATTTTAATTGATTTACATGTTCTTCCTAACTTCTGTTTTTTTTTTAAATCAATTAAAATAGATAATCATTCATTCAAAAAAGCAAATTTCGATCTACCAAGGTGAAATACCATTTGGTTTAAGGATTGATGTTTGACTATTGACGTCGCCCGGCCTCAATAGCCGAGTGAGTAAAACGGCAAACCCCACTGACGAGATTGTGTGGTTACAATCGAAACTAGTATGGGCAACCTGACCGTGAACGCCTGGGTTCAAATCTTAGCGCAGTCAGGAATGAAAAATTATCAATAAAAATTTTAATTAATTTCATGTTGTAAAATTCCTGTCTTCATAAAAATAATTTAATGAAAATTAAATTCAATGAACTTAAGCCTAATTAAAAATATCTAAATTTGGATTAAAAAAAACTATTAACAGTTCAATAAAATAACCACAATACTAATTATTGTTAACAGCTAAGGCACGAGGTATGTTTACATTTGTCCTTCAAGTTGTGCTGAAAAAGGTCAACAAGAAAAAAGAAAGACAAAAACATCAAAAACAAAAAATGTACTTTGGACTTCAAGAAGGATTCTTGACAAAAAGTACGAAAAAAACAGAAGTTAGGAAGAACATGTAAATCAATTAAAATAGATAATCATTCATTCAAAAAAGCAAATTTCGATCTACCAAGGTGAAATACCATTTGGTTTAAGTATTGATGTTTGACTATTGACGTCGCCCGGCCTCAATAGCCGAGTGAGTAAAACGGCAAACCCCACTGACGAGATTGTGTGGTTACAATCGAAACTAGTATGGGCAACCTGACCGTGAACGCCTGGGTTCAAATCTCAGCGCAGTCAAGAATGAAAAATTATCAATAAAAATTTTAATTAATTGCATGTCGTAAAATTCCTGTCTTCATAAAAATAATTTAGTGAAAATTAAATTCAATGAACTTAAGCCTAATTAAAAATATCTAAATTTCTGAGGAACCTAATGATCTTATTTCTTTCTTCCCCTGTAATTCATGTTAAACTGCAGTAGTCATCTGGATCTTCATCGTATTCTGGTTACAAATCTTCTTTGCACAAAGAGGCATCGGCTCCTGTGCTTATTAGAAAAGTTAGTGTACGATGTGTGTTTAGCACATTTAATTTGACATAGTTTTTAAGATCAGATGAAATGGAAAATACTCTGTTTGAATTTATTCGTCCTGCTCCGGAGATTCCTGTTGTCTAACGATCTCTGGATCTTGCGAGTTTCCCTGTTCTTGTACTTGGTTTATTCTTCTGTTATTACGATGGTTGTTGGTGTTATTGCCATTGTTTCTATTGTTACGGTAGTTATTGTTGCTATTATTATAATTATTACTATTCCGATAATTATTATTGTTGTTGTTATTGTAACTGTTTCTGTAACCATTGTTGTTCATTCTGCCACGGTTTGTGTTTTCATTATATCCACTTATATTGTTATCATTAAGATTTACTCGGTTGTTATTGTTATTTTCGCTTCCATTACCATTGTTATATCTCTTATTGGAATAATTTTTGTTCCAGTATAAAAGTAACAGAAACATGTGCCGAAATAAGCGTACCCTCTTTAATAGCCCACACTGTTTTAAGGTTGTGCGCACCATACAAATACGTTTTAAAGGTTAGTATAGACACTTGCAGCAAAATATCAATATTCGTTTAATGGGGGTGTGATTGTACCAGTACAAATGTATTTAATTAATAAAAAAAGAAAAAAATCAGTTATCTTTTAAAATCCAACACCAAATTCATCACGCTATTTTCGTCCTATCAAATTAATGTTTGCTAAAGAAACAGAAGTGCAGTATATTAAGGATCAAATTGCAACCTTACGTCTAAAAGCTGTTGGTCTATCTACAAACAATGTTCAAAAGATTGCTTATTTTAAACCAAAATAAGATTTATGTATGGTGGATGGAAAAATATTTACAGCCTTTTCTTACTACAATTCATAACAAATTTGTTATACGTGTGGAGATAAACTTTTAGAGATGAATAATCCGGCAGCTCTATCAGAAAAAACATTAGACACTGAATTTTTAGAATTTGGTTTGTTATCTTTACATATTTGGATTATATTTATGAAATGCTTTTTACTAGGAAAACCAGAAATACGCAATTGCATGTTTTTCCTTGTGCGACCACTAGCTAGAGATTTTTATGAATTTTGCAATCGATTTGTTAGTGCAGCATTTTTTGCATAATTTAGTAAAAATAGAAGTTTTTCAGAATATTTTAAGTGTATAGTGCATATTTTGCTTTTTTGAGGCATATTTTTATACATATTAAATTTTTTTAGATGCTTACAAGCAAATAAAATTTTTTTTTTCAAAATTCTGGATTTTCTGTTTTAAATATTTATTTGTATACCCAAGGTGTTGCTTCAATTTCGCCATCTTCATTCAATTTTTTACTCTGAAATTGAAAGGTAAATGTTATTTTTAACTTTAAAATTTTATATTGATAAAAGAAAAAAATAAGGAAAACGCAATTACTTACGTTTTTGGCGATGTAATACACAGAAATCTGAACCCATCTTTTAGTATATTTAAAAGTGATCTAACGATGTCCATATATCCGTCTGTCCATGTTAACGTTGTGCGCAAAGTACAAGTTGCAATTTTGTAGAAACTTTTATCACATTTGGTAAATGCATTCAATTTGTACTAAAGAAGAAGTCTAAGTAAATGGTGAGAATCGGTCTGTAAGTTCACATATTAACCATAAAAACTTTCCAAATTAGACTTTTTGTGTCCGTAAACCATCTAATTATGTTAGTATTTAGATTAAATTCGCCGCAAGAATATTTTACTGCAAATTAAATTTTTTTCGAATCGGCTCACAATTGCCCAAAGCTCCCATCTATAAATAGATTTAACTTATTTTTAAATGTTAACATTAAAAAATAATTTAGCGACCGTGCAAGCCAAGCTACTCGTATATGTGCTCGTAAGATATCAGTTCAACAGATTGTTCTGTTAGTGTGTCGTAAATTGCTTGCAATTCATATTGGTTTAAAATAAATTTTGATATTAAGCTTAATTTAGTGAGTACAATTGCTTTGGCTTTTGGTTAGGTGGTTGCTTAGTAGGTCTATATTGTAGGTAATTTGGCTTATGAATTGGATTTCTCGTAGAGTATTCTCTTCTTTCCAAATTTTGTTTTATATTTCTGTTAGGTATTGTTTTAGTTTTTCTATTTGATGATTTATGTTTTCTGCGTCTCGAGCGTCCATGTTTCCTGTATTAAATTTCATGGCGGAGCCTACTCCGTTTATTAGTCCTCTTTTTGTTCTTTTAATAGGAATAATTGAATTTATTTTTTTATGGAGTTCGTTTAGTCTAAGATTTGTTATTTTTATAGAGTCGGTCAATGTCTCTTGTGTCTAAAATATATCTAGTACGCTAGATATTTTCTGGATATTTGAATTGTATTCTTCCAAATTTCCTATATTAATGAGGTTACTAAAACCATTGATTATCCTTGGCGATCCTAGATGTAGTTGAATTGCGGCTTGACCTTTTTTGATGTGTTAGATCTCAATCAGTTGAGTTAGTGGTAACCTAAGAAAGATTTAATGTTTTCGTTTATTTCTTATTCTGGCTTTGTGTATCTTTTGATTCTTTGTAGTAATTAGAGTAATTCTGTTATTTTGTTTTGTTTTGTGTTTCGAGAATCTCGGTGTAATTTTATTTCGTCTACATTCTTTCCTTAATATACCCAGTAAAAAATGTGCTCCAAAAGGAGCAGGTTTTATATATGAATTCATACCTCAAATTTCTTCAAACCAGCTGATGGGATGCCTGATTTTTGTATGGGGTTTGGAGGACTATTTTCTGCTGACAATAAGCGCTTCTTTTAACATAATAAAACATGCAAAGAAAGCACTCCTAAAGCATTTTTTTAAGGGCTGACTATATTAACATATTCATTATTGTGTAGCTTTTACTTGTTTAAATGCCTTTTTTCAATCATTTTCGTAATCTATAATATATTTTATTTTGTTATCGCTTTAAAACCTTCTTCGTTGTCAGCACTAAAATAGCAGCTTTTTTTTGTATATTTTATTCATTATCATTCACTGCTCTATAAGAGCTCTCTTATTGAAGCGCTCAATTATACGCTTTTTCTCTTAAGTGCTTCTAAAAACACAATTTTTTTTTACTCTGTATTCTCATTAACTTCAAAACTTTTGGATTCTTGTCTGTTTTAATTAATATCATTGATTCTATTACTGACTTCCTTTTCTATTTTTTCTTTAATGTTAGGGTACAGGGTTTGTTGAAATTGGTTCAATTTTTTTAAGTAATCATGTTCGTTATTAAAGGTTATGTCCTTGTCGAATTGGTAAGTTCGTCCGTGAAAAAGTTCGTATTGTGTTTTTGTGCATTATTAAACGTTATGATTGCTTCAGACAGAATTTCTTCGTGGTCTTGTTCTAACCTTAACTCTTTACGTTTTGTTATTATGATTCTATATATTTCTGTTATTGTGGAATGCAGTCTTTCCACTAGTCCGTTGCTGCTAGTTTGCTGAAATGAGGTAACATGTAGGTTTATAATATATTGATTGCAAAAATCTTTGAAGATGTTGCCTGAGAATTCTGAACCTTGGTCGCAGACTACTTTCTTGGGGATACCAAATTGTCTAAGAAACCTTTGTTACTGCAAGGGTTCTTCTATTTGGAAGAGTGTATCCGGCCGCGAATTTAGAAAACTTATCGAGAATGGTAAGGACTTGATTATTATATATAGAGTAGATGTCCATATGCAGTATTTTAAATGGTATTCTAGGTGTTTCTGGTATTTCGTATTTAAGTTTTGGGGGGCTCTATCGTACTTTAATAATTGGCACCTCTCGCAATTGTTAATGGTTTGAGCTATTTTAGTCTTTTGAAATGGGAAATAGTATTGTCTTCTTAGATGAAGGAAAGTTTAATTTATTCCACGATGGTTATTTTTTCGTAATATTCTTTAATAAATTTTTCTTGTTGGTCATTTTTCCTTACGTCAGTTAGTATTTCCTTGCAACGTATAACTTTAAGAGCTGGTTATGCGAGAAGTGTTTAGAGTATGTTTGTTGTACTATTCTGAAGGTCTCGTCGTCTGTAAATATAGCATTAAGTTTGTAAGGTACTATGTTTTGAGGATGTCTGTTATTGCTTCTTCGCTAAAATTTATGCATTGGCTTGTTTTCCGTTGTTTGTTTCTAAAAATTGTTTCTAGGGTCATTGGTGCGCCCGTGTTAGATTTCTGTAATATTACCTGTAAGTTTAAGTCATTCAACGGTTTTTCGGAGATATAAATACCATCGTCAAGGTTTTCGCTGGACGAGTGCACTGTGGTGCCTTGGGTTCCCTGACTAGAAGCGACTTCAGTGACGTTTATGTTAGTAATTTTCTTAAACCTTTGTTCTTTTATTTTTACCCTGCGTAAGGCATCGGCGTTCGATGTTTATTTTTAACTTTTTTTTATTTTGCAAGTGTTTTTTGCTGATTTTTTTTTTGGATTTTCAAAATGTTTTTAATATTTTTTTTTTACAAAGCGTAATCCATTTCGAGGTTCCCTAATTTTTTAAAGAAAAAAACACAGAAAATTTAAATTTAATGGGGTATGTTTATTATCATTTGAAAGAACATTCTTTGGCATTTATTTTTTGAAGATTATGTCTATCAAATGTTGGCCGTTGCTACGTCGCAGATTGTCCATCCGTTGAGTTGGAGCATTTGGACTGGTAACTGGCGAATGACACGCGTGATGTTTTCCGCCTGAATCGAAGCGGGTTTGTCCGAATTTTAGACTTTAGACTTTACATATCCCACAAGAAAAAAAACTAACGGTGTGATATTACACGATCTTGGTGGCTAATCGAGCGGCCCAAAACGTGAAATTATGTGCTCACCGAAGTGTTCTCTCAATAAATCCATTGATTGATGCGATGTGTGGGAAGTGGCGCCGTCTTGCTGAAACAAAATATCTCCGAGATCACAAGCTTCAATTTCAGGCATCAAATAGGCGGTTATCATGGCACGATAACCATTGACGGTTACGTTCGCACCGGTATAATTTTTAAAGAAATATGGACCGATGATTCCACCGGCCCACAAACCACACCAAACCGTTGTTTTTTCTGGATTAAGTGGCAGTTCTCGAATCTCTTCAGGTTGCTTTTCGTCCCAAATGCGGCAATTTAGTTTGTTTACATAACCATTGAGCCAGAAATGGGCCTCATCGCTGAACAAAATTCGCCTCGAAAACGTCGGTTCTTCTTGGAACTTTTCTAGAGCCCAAAGAGCGAAGCGATTTCGCTTGGGAAGGTCAAGTGGCTTCAGTTGTTGCACAAGCTGTATTTTGTACGCTTTCAATTTAATATCTCGATACGTCAGTCCGAGTTGCTGCGAACGGCGCCGAATCGACTCTCTACGGTCTTCGTGTACACTCTCAGCTACGGCCGCTATATTTTCTTCACAGCGTGCTGGACGTGGTCTATTCGGTCGAATGTTATACAATAATGAATGCTGGGTCTCAAAAAGGGTGATGGTGTTGCTAAAAATTTATCTTTGGTTGTTTTTTTTTTTGCTTTTCACACAAACATTTCGGACAGACGCGGACTTAATAACGTTGTATGTTTTGGTACTACTTGCTTACAGATTAAGGTTTCAAGCAAGCGGTATTATTACTTTTATAATGATTTTAATTATAAAAATAGGGTTAGTACATTATGATTTTTATTACTTATATTTATTATTTACTCTTCTAACCTGGAGGGTCTGGCTTTTTGGGCTATAGAATCGCAGATTTGAGTTTTTTGTTTGGAGGGTCCTTTTGCGGAATCGCGGTTTTTATTTATCTTTGTTAAGGCTGTACGAGCCCATCAGTTATTATTTATTTTGTGTAATTTATTTTGTTTTAAATATAAATAACTTTTATTTCATAAATGTATATTTCTGTTTATATAATAATAAAATTTCTATCAATAGTAATAAAATATAATAAGTTCACTTTGACTTACAGGCACCCAAGAAAAATATTCTTCATGATGTGTCCTTTATCCTCTCTCTGTTGCTTCTTTTCCTCCTCAGGTACTCACGGTCCTTAAGTGTTAAAACACACCAATTAAAAGGTTGTGTTCGTTTTTCATGCAAAAATAAAATTATTACATAAATAACTATATTTAAACATGAATTGATATTTAAATACAATTTGTGAAATTTGTGAATAGTTTAGAAGGTGTGATTGTTTTTTTCTCGGAACAAAATAATTTTCTATGTAGAATTTTTATTCGTTAGATATTCGCTTTTTTATATTGGCATTCATTTTAGCGAATGCTAGTGCGAATGAAAATAAAAAATAAGCGAATAGTTCGCAAATGAGAACCCGAATATTTCTTGCCCCCTAATATATACGTACATGGTTTTGGACCATGTTGGAGACTAAAAGTATAGGGTTCCTGTTAAAAAATACTATATTTGTACTTGTTAAGAACATATATTCATACACCGCAATTTCAACTTCATTAGCCATCATTTATTAATTTCCTCATTAGGTCATTTGTTTTGTGTTAAGTTTAGCATTTTTACTTCCTCATTCATTTATTATTATTGTAAGTTAAGTATTTTACTATTAATTAATTTTATATAAAAGAAAGTAGAAAATAAAGATTAATCAGTCGTGTTTTAGTAATCTTAACTGTGTTTGCTTTAATACGGCTTCCTTCAGGTTTCAAGTGCTTATAAGGAAAAATATAAAGTTAGCGTCAGTCTAGATTTATGTGTTTAGATTGAGTCCCGCTAACGATCATTACGTATGAAATAAACATTTTGGTGACCCCTAGTTCTCGATGTTTTGTACAATTTTGAGGTTTCCTCTCCAGTGGTAAGGAATCCTTGAAATACACAGTAAACGCATCCTGAACACGCAACCACTGCCCGACAGCAAACAACCACCAATAAACATTTTGGTTAGGACATCAGTCCAGTTACTAGGCACCAGAAACATTTTGGTGACCACTTCAGTCAGGACATTAGGTCCATCATCAAGACACCAAAGGCCAGTTTGTTAAGGTCGGAGTTAGAATCCACGGCATCAGGACACCGTGAAGTAATCAATCTCCCCAGCAGTGACATAGTTCTATGCTCTTGAGTACGGTAAACCCTCACAAGTGGTGAATCCTTGACAAATTAACTCAAGTTTTAATCAGCTCAGAATGACAGCGATCCAGGATCTGATAGCACAACAGGAAGTAAGGGCCAGTAATATTGGAAAAATCATTTCTATTATTAAAAAGGCCCCACTTGACCGACGATCTGAGGAATTTTATCAGAGCAAACGTAGTGAGCTCATTTCTCTATGGCAGGCGTTCGAAAAAACGGAAAACAGAATTCGGAGCGATGCCACGTTATCGGAACAGGATCCTTATATTGTTACGAAACTCTACAAGGCAATTGGCAAACAATATAGCTCCACAATGGAATACATTGAAACGCAACTAAAGAAATTGATGCCGTTAAGCAGCAAGCCAGTCCCAACAGCAAGAGAGAAGGTCATAGAAGAACCGAAAACCACTCAGCATGACGCACAAGGGGAAGCATTGCAGGGACTAGCTAAACGGAGAACTGCCCGTATGACAGCTCTGACTCGTCTGTTACACGGGTTGGAGTCAATAGAAGCTGATCCGCCAAGACAGGTTTATCAACTCAAATCCGAGACTGTAAAAGGGCTATGGACTCAAATCCAAGAGTTATATGACAGCATGTGGCAACAGGCTGACGATCCAGAAAGACTGGGACTACACCAAGGTAAATACGATGACCTGGAAGATTTGGTTCAACATCACCTTGTTAACCTGGCAATACAAGCAGACAAATGCTAAGACGGCACCTGTTGCGCCACAGGTCGGAAGTAACATGACAATACACAGTTCGCTGTCACTCCCAAAGGTCATCATTCCTCAATTTAACGGTGACTGTTTACAGTGGCGTCAATTCTATGAACTGTTCTTAGAGATGGTGGACAAGCAGTCTCTCCCAAACGTACAAAAGATGTGGTATCTCAAAACCAACTTATCGGGGGTGGCTGGCTCTCACAGAAGAAAATAACAAGACAGCATGGACACTTCTTCAGGAGCGTTACAACAACAAAAGGATTATGGTAGCCACGCTTGTAGAAAGAATCCTAAATCAACCAAAGGGCACGTCATCAACTGCCTCACTTAAGGCTCTGCATGATACAACAAAAGAGTGCATGTTAGCACTTAACAATCTAAATATCGACACATCTACTTGGGATGCCATTCTCATTCAGATTCTCCTGAAAAAATTGGATAACACTCTTTACATTCGGTTCATGCAATCACTATTGAACCCTAAAGAGGTGCCAACCATTAAAGAACTATTTGACTTTTTAGAGAGACAATTCGAATCGATGGAGTCAATTGGTAAAACATCAAGCAGCCTTCAAAATTCAAGCAAGACTGTTTTTTCCATAGCAACAGTAGAGAATAATAGCCACTGCAAGTTATGTCACAATGGTAAACACCGCATTTATCATTGCAAGAAACTCCTGGCAATGACAGAACCTGAACGACTCAAATGGGTACAACAGCAGCACATATGTGTGAACTGCTTCAAGTCGGATCATCTAGCCAAAACTTGTACTTACGGCACCTGCAAGAAGTGTAACAACAAGCACAACACGTTTCTACATATACAAAAGAGGTCCGACGATACCTCGATACCATCAAAGAATTCGCTTGCGAAGTCGTATGCTCAAAAACACGATGGAGCTCCAACCAATACAACTGCGGCCTCGTCAGCCTCAGCAGCATCAGAAACAACCAACCACAACTATGTGATGCTAGCCACAGCCAAGGTGATATTTAAGGCGCCAAATGGTAGTTCAACCGAATTCAGGACAGTAATAGATGCCGCTTCTCAAGTAACATAGTGACAGAACGGCTGATACAAAGACTGTCGCTATCAACAACAGAATCATCGCTGTGCATTGACGGTATCGGAAGGACCCAGAAGAGGGCACACCGCCGTGTAAACCTGCAACTGATGTCCCGGACTCATGGCTGCGCAACAAACTTGGAAGCCTTTATATTACCAACCATAATCCCTGCACAGCCTAGTCGTATCATCGATGTCTCCACTTGGGAAACCCCAAAGGACATTCACCTGGCAGACCCCAACTTCCACCTCCCGGAAAAAATAGACATCCTTCTTGGCGCTGAATTTTGCTTTACCCTGGTACGACCGGGAATAATAAAATTAAACAACAGTGGTCCTGTACTCCAAAATACGTCATTTGGCTGGATTATAGGCGGCTTAGTAAGGCACACTGAACCTCAACCATCCTCATCTCTAGCTTGTGCAATCCTCAACAAGGAGTCTTCACTGGAAGAGGCGATTGAACAGCTGTGGAAACTCGATGAAATAGACTCAACTGAAAGGACCATGTCTCCAGCAGAAAACCTTTGTGAGGCCCATTTCAATCAGTATGTTAAAATTGATCCTAGCGGCCGTTTCATTGTCAGGATTCCATTTAAGGAAAATCCTACTGCATTAGGACAATCGCATCAGACAACGTACAACAGGTTCATCAGTTTGGAGAAGCAACTTCATAAAAATGAAAAAATGCGAGATAAGTACACCAAGTTCATGAGAGAATACGAACAATTGGGTCACATGGAAGAGGTCAATATCAGTGAGATCCCTAACCCAAGGTACTTCATTAAGCATCATTGTATTCTGAGGCTAGACAGCACCTCAACAAAACTGCGAGTAGTACTTGATGCTTCATCAAAGACGTCAACAGGGTACTCGCTAAATGACATAATGCATACCGGTCCAACTAAACAAAGCGAATTATTTTCCATCTTGCTCCGTTTTCGAATGCCAAAATTTGTTTTTACCACCGACATCGAAAAAATGTACAGACAAATATTAATTAATCCTGGCGATCTCCAAAATCAGCTAATCATCTGGACAGAGGATCCTGCTTCACCAATTAATTACTACAAACTGAACACTGTGACGTACGGCACACGATCAGCTCCATACTTGGCCACCAGATGCTTAAACCAGATAGCAGAAGAAAATAACGAAAGGTACCCTCTTGGACCTAAAATGTTAAGACAAAATGTCTATGTCGATGATGGCCTGGGTGGTTCAGACAGTCTACACTTGGCCAGAGAAACACAACGAGAGCTCAAACTCATCTTAGCAGCACGTGGATTTCACTTAAAAAAATGGTACTCAAATCATCCAAAACTTCTAGAAGACATACCACATGATGACAGAATCGTAAATTTGGATCTCAGTGAAGGCACTCACAATCCAATAAAAACATTGGGATTACATTGGGTCCCTCAGACAGACAATTTTTGCATCAAGGTAACCCTCACTGAGCGCCCAACAGCTTCAAAACGTACGGTAACCTCAGAGCTCGCAAAACTATTTGACCCTCTTGGTCTCTTAGCACCTGTCGTTGTCCAAGCAAAGATCTTCATTCAACAACTGTGGCAGAATACCTTAGACTGGGATGAACCATTGTCTCAGGAGCTTTGTATGAAGTGGAACGACTTCCGCAGTGACTTGAAGACATTAGAAGATTTCAAAATAAAAAGACACATGTTTTATGATGAAATTCCCGTTACAACGCAACTTCACGTGTTTGCAGACGCCTCCGAAAAGGCGTTCGGCGCAGCGGCATACATCCGTGCAACGCTAAAAGACGAAAGAGTGTGTGTCCGCTTGCAATGTGCAAAATCACGAGTGGCTCCCCTAAAACAACAAACTCTACCACGGTTAGAGTTATGTGCTGCAGTTGTGGCAGCGCAACTCGCCCATAAGGTCAATGTTGATTGGAATCGTAAAAATCAACCGACATTCCTATGGACTGACTCCAAATTGTCCTATCTTGGATCAACTCACAGTCATCATCATATAAAACATTTGTTGCAAACAGAGTTTCTACAATACAGTCCCATACACTAGCAGGACAGTGGCGTCATGTAAGCTCAAACGATAACCCAGCTGACATATTATCCCGCGGACTTCAGCCATCCAAGCTGCTGACAAACGGATTATGGTTCCACGGGCCAATGTTTTTTCATGGAAGCGAGTCTTTGTGGCCATCATGCTTCTAACCTCAGCCACCTAAGGCAGATCACCCAGAACTAAAAAAGGTCGTTATGGCTGCAACGACAACACAGAACTACGATCTCATATATACAATTAATCATAAAAATTCGTTTGGAACCTTGCATAGAATTATGGCATATGTTCTACGATTCACAGGGAACTTGAGAATATCTGCTCGAGATAGACCAACGCATATCTCACTTACTCCGAAGGAGCTAGACGATTCTCTGCATCTTATTGTGCGCGCAATGCAATTTTCGGACTTTGCAGAAGACATAAGGCAACTACAAAGGAATCAGACAATTGACAAAAAAGGCCCACTTAATAGTCTCTCACCAATCTTGGCTAAGGAAGGTGTAGTTCGAGTAGGAGGACGATTAAAAAATTCGGAGTTATCGCCGGACACAATGCATCCAATTATCTTACCTTATAACGATTCTTTGGCAAGGCTATTATTTATCATGATACATAAAAACAATAAACACTGCGGCCCACAAGCTCTTCTAACCATAATGCGACATCGGTTTTGGCCAATCAAAGGGAAGATCACAGCGCGTTCAGTGGTCCAAAAATGCGTTAGATGCACTCGAGCGCGACGACAACTGCATCAACAAATCATAGGCAACTTACCACAACCTAGAGTAGTGCCTTCCCGGCCCTTTATCAACTCCGGTGCAGACTATTGTGTTCCATTCTGGATACACTACAAGATCAGGGGCAAAAAGCCAACGAAGGCTTACATAGCCGTATTCTGCTGTTTTGCCACCAAAGCAGTTCATCTAGAATTGGTGTCTGATTTGTCAACAGAGTCATTCATCGGGGTTCTGAAACGCTTTATAGCTTGCCGCGGTCACTGCCAAAATATCTTTTGTGACAATGCGACAAATTTCGTCGGTGCAAAAAACCTGCTGGAACTTTCTGAAAGTATATACTCAAGAAAAGCGCAAGAAGCCATCATCACTTCTTCAAGCGCTAAAGGAATACATTTTAGTTTTATCCCACCAATAGCACCCCACTTCGGAGGCTTATGGGAAGCCGCCGTAAGGTCTTCAAAACATTTACTGGTACGCAGTGTGTCAACCGAATCACTAACTTACGAAGAGTTGGAAACCATCGTCATAGAAATTGAAGCCATATTAAACTCACGTCCATTGACTCAACTATCAAACGACCCAACTTGTCTAGAAGCGCTTACTCCTGGCCATTTTCTTATAGGTGAAGCTCTTACCTCACAAGTGGATAGCAGAGCCAAAAACCTTAAGGCATCAGGCATATCGCATTGGAACCTTGTATCCCAATTAAAACAACAGTTTTGGAAAAGATGGTCCACGGAATACTTGAGCGAGCTTCAACATCGCTATAAATGGAAATGCAAGTCCAGCAATTTTAAAACATGAGACATTGTGATTATTAAAGACGACAACCTACCAATAATGAAATGGCCATTAGGAAGAATTCTCAATGTCTATCCAGGTGACGACGGTACCTTCAGAGTTGAAGAAGTAAAAACACTGAACGGCGTGTTTAAGCGACCAGTCCACCGATTGGCTCCGTTGTGCTCTGAAGATGAAAAAGAACCGTTAGAACAAAAAAGGTCTGAGAAGACAAATCAAAATATAGAACCTAGAAACAAAAGAATATGGTTGTCAGGGAGTAACGCAATGTTGACATTGCTGACAACGTTACTAGTACTTCCAATGATTCTGGGCGCTGGGATTAATAATGAAAGGTTCGGATCCAAATTGGGTATTCATTTTGAAAAGATAGCTACAACATATATAGCCACAAGTCAGTGGAATCTGGTTGTCTATTACGATCTATCAACGTACTGGACTGACACAGCAATTCTAGCAAACGGCACTCGCCAGTTAGAACAGCTTTGTAAACGAATGGAACCTACTTCGTCATGGCTCAACACGATAAAACACCTCGAACACATGGAAACTGATTTAAACTTGGACAATAAGTTGCTTTACAAGTCAAGACTAAAAAGAGGTGCCATTGACATTGTGGGAAACATCGCGCATTCATTATTTGGTGTACTAGATTCCGAATATGCTGAAAAGATGTCACAAACCTGCAGGAAGACGATACATTTCTGTTAAAGCTATTAAAGGATCAGACGTCGGTTATAAACTTAACCATGAACATTGTAAAAGAGGAGCTGACAGCCGCTTAATACAACTTTTACAATCTCCATGATCAAATGAACAAGATAAACAAAAATTAAGAAACGCTAAACGAAGAGTTATATCAAGTCAAACGGGCCCAGTTGGTTAACTCAGGAATTCTTCAGCTTTCACTCATTGCCAACCAGTTACAAAAAATGCAAACATATATATTAGATGCTCTGACTGATACCCATCATGGGAGAATACATCCATTGTTGCTAACTCCAACCCAGTTAGAGGGTGAAATAAGGCAAATTAAAACACATATGCCTCAATCTTTACAATTACCTGTACCCGATGATGATTTGATAGATCTGTACAAATTAATGACGATAAAAGGAGGTATCACTAAGGAACATGTTGTGTTTAGCATAACCTTGCCACTAATAGACCACAAAAGCTTTGAGCTGTACAACTTAATACCTATCCCAAACGTAATAAAGGAGACGATGATAGCTATAGAACCATGCAGTCCCATGATAGCAATAAACACTATTCACGGACATTACTTTCCCGTATCATATGATCAACTTAAAACTTGCGATATCCTCAGCCAGGACGTATTTATATGCCACAACGTACAACTACAACACAGCCTTGGATCAGAAAAGTGTTCATGCGAAATCAATTTGTTCAATAACATCACTATGCAAAATTGTAATTTAAAGAATATCTCAGCAAATGTTACTTGGATAGCTCTGACGCATAAAAACCAATGGATATACGCAACGGTGTCAGCGACATAAGCAACAGCAGTTTGCGCTAAAGAAATTATACCCTTGCACTTAGAGGGTTCTAGATTAATAGCCATCAAGCCTGATTGCATTCTTAAACATGATTTCATTCACATGTCAGGCCAACAATTAATATCAACAACGTTTTCTTCATCCTACACAAGTCTTGGAGATATCTCAGAGTTGTCCCCTACCTCTGTCACAAAACATCAACTCAACAAAACCACCAACTACTCGTCAACACCAGACCAACTTGTTCGGCAGCTCACCAAATTGAAAGCAATGGAGCACAAGCTAGAACAAATAAAGACGTCAGAATCGGCACATAATTTTAAGTATAAACATGATATAATAGTTTCATACTTTGCATTCGTCGTCAGCGCAGTAGCCATAATTGCCATATTATGAAAAGCCATGCTGCGTAAACGGGTCCGCATGACACTCACAAATAACCTACCCGAACGTGAATCGCCCAATCATCATATACCAACACACGAAGACGAAACAACGCCTGTACCAACCCCACGCTTCACCATCCAAACATGATGGCGATAACCTGGTTACTGAATACCAAACATCGACAACTGTCCACCATCAACACCCTGAACCTGGTTCCACCCCCAATCACCTTTCGAACTGTGTTCAACGTGGCGGAGAATGTTAAGACCATACATTCATTACTTTTGTTAATTTTATTTTTTGTTAATTTTATGCTAACTAATAAGAATATACATTCTTACATGTATATTCATTTATTGTTGTGACATAGTTTAAGTGCATTAACTTTCTTGCACAATATTTGGGTTTAATTTTGCAGTGACATAATTTTGGTTTAATAAAATGCATACACCGCAATTTCAACTTCATTAGCCATCATTTATTAATTTGCTCATTAGGTCATTTGTTTTGTGTTAAGTTAAGCATTTTTACTTCCTCATTCATTTATTATTATTGTAAGTTAAGTATTTTACTATTAATTAATTTTATATAAAAGAAAGTAGAAAATAAAGATTAATCAGTCGTGTTTTTAGTACTCTTAATTGTGTTTGCTTTAATACGGCTTCCTTCAGGTTTCAAGTGCTTGTAAGGAAAAATATAAAGTTAGCGTCAGTCTAGATTTATGTGTTTAGATTGAGTCCCGCTAACGATCATTGCGTTTGAAATAAACAGTACTTAAATGCTATTGTATATAACAATTTTAATTTTTTAATGAAAATAGTACGAATATTTACGTATTTTTACAGCATATATTGAAAAAAAGATATTTTGTAAATTCAATACATTTGCCTCAAAATAAAAAATCTTTCCATTTTTCCTACACTTTAAGTTTTCCCAAAAATCCCTACAAACAGGGAAAACTCCCTACTATTGGCATCACTGGTTGCAGTTCACATGCGTTCTGCTGAACACGTGTGTGTTGTTGTTTATGTGCGTACTATTGAGCACGCGATTGTTGTTCTTGTTTACGTGTGTTATTGTATACGTATGTGTTCGTGATTACGATACAACAATTGCATAAATAAATTATTAGAATTATTATAAATCTCTCCATTACAAAACCGGGAGGATCTATCTACTATATAAGTTTGAGAAGATGAATTTAGACATTTGTTACGCAGGCAGAATAACTATGTATCGTTAAAGATCAACTGATTGAATAGTAAAATTATTAATAAACGTTTATTCTTCGTGAGGTTTGATTTTCAATATGCTTTTTCCCACTGATCACGCGTGACTCATATCAAACTGCTTTCGCATTTTTGTTCAGTATCGTTTGGCAAGTCATCATGGAAAGACTCACACCACCACAGCTTCTCCAAATTGTTCAGCTGTATTATGAAAATCAGCGTTGTTTTCGTGCGATTCATGGAATTTACGGGTTCGCATAATCGACCTACTGAAACTACTATAATAAATAAAATTGCCGTATTTGGGATAATGAGCAACCGGAAAATAACCAAGAACTACTATTACATCCAATAAAAACAACTGTATGGTGTGGTTCATTGGTCCAAATTTCTTAAAAAATGTTAACGGTATCGCACCATGTTAACGGACTATGTTATTCCTGAGATTCAAGCGCATAGTTTCGATGAACTCTGGTTTCAACAAGACGGCGCTACGAGCCATGCAGCGCATGAAACAATGACCTTGTTGAGAAATAATTTTGGTGAGCATTTATTTTAACGTTTTGCTACGGTAAGTTGGCCACCTAGAACGTGCGATTTCACACCCTTGGACTTTTTTCTCTGGGGATATATAAAGTCTGAGGTCTTTAGAACTAAGCCAGTTACGGTTGAAGTTTTTGAAACCAACATTACTCGTGTTATAAGCGAGATTTTAGGCGCTATGCTCCATCAAAATTGAACCTTCCGGATGTACCACCTCAGACGTGGTCATGGCCAACATTTACATGATAAAATTTTCAAGCAGTAAATACCATAAATTGGTCTTTTAATAGATAATAAATTTTTCAAGTTCACTTTATAATTTATATGTTTTATTTCACATTATAAATCAAAAATCACGGTGAATCACGCGACATTATATGTATTTAGTGTTAAATATTTGAACAAAAGTTGCAAGCTAATTTTGACGAAAAACTTATTTACATTTTAATCAAATTTGTTTTTTATCTTTAGCATGGAAAGTATCTGGGAAGAATGTGAAGAAGTTCTACGTTGCTTCGAATGTTGTATAAACTTAAACCGATTTCAAACTCTTTTATGGATTGAGTATGGGTCCTTCAGCTACACGATTCATTCATGCTTCTCCCGTTATATTAAATGCAGTTCCAAAAACATGGCTGCTCCAACGTAAGTATTTTTATGTTAAGGTAGGGGAAATAATAAAAAAAAAATTTTTTTCGAAGTAAATATAATTTTGTTCTACAGGAAACCTGAATTCACACACTACTTCATGTTAAAAGATATTTTATGATTGATACATTATTATTCGGCTATGTCGAATCACGTTAACCCTTAACCATGGAGCGAAAAGAACAGAATGTTATATATACCGCTCCTAAGACAAAAAAAAACTCCATTTTGTTTCACGCCCACTTCAACACTCCCGCCCACATTTTACGTTTTGATTACCAAGATACTTGTAAAAAAAAACAAGGGATAGAGGCAGTTTCGGGTTTTTGTTTATTTTATAGCTATTTGTGGACCGATCAGGCTGAATTTCAATAGCAAATATGTACCAGAACAGCTTAATAAGAGTTTTTCTAGTAAGAACTCTTCTATAAAAAAATACTTTAATTTTAATTCTCAAAAGCAAATACAAATGACATTGGCCATTGGTGCTAAGCCGCAGATACATATATAATATGTATATAGGGGCTAAGACCAATATTGCAAAATATTGATTGTAGACTGAAAAACTTATATATTCTTTTTTCCATGGGAGAGCACTCGTGGTGATGGGTATAAAAATTAATAAAAAAAGGATATTCATCCATTTATTAGTATCCATTTATTTCATAATTTTTATTGAAAATTTATATTTTTAGAATAAGATTAATGTTTAAAAAATTACGCAAGGGAACAAGGTTTTTGTTGATTAAGAACTGAATGCTGTCTGCACTTAGTTTTTTTTCTATCAGCTCCACTTTTTGCGATATACCGTTATGTCCAAAATTAGGGCACTTCCGCTACATACATTGGAATAACTTAAAACGGTTGACCATATGCAGTTAAAAAAATCCAAAATTCGTCAACAATGTTATCCTTAAGCCGTGCTTAGATCGGTTTTAAATTTGACCATTAGTTTTGGAGATACCGTTGCAGTTTTGAAAAAAAGAAAAATTTTTGAAAAAAAAATTAAATAGTTTTGGTCTTAAATCATTTAGTTAAATACCCTAATAAAAAATGGAGTTTCCAACGAAGCAGGCTTGTTAGGGAGAAACGTAAAGGTTTCGCTTACCATCTCGCTTACGGAAGGCATGAATTTTATATGGCGCGTTCCCACTTTAAAGCAATACATTTTTGACACAGGAAGCGCTTTATTCAGCGCATAAAAAAATGGCTTTGCACACTAAATTTTTTGTTACCGTTATTCTTTTGTTACCGTAATTCTTTAATGTCGTGGCCCTTCAAATTTTATATATATTTTTTTTAATTTATTAAGAATTCGTTCACTTACCTTAGTGCATCTCTGAATGTCTTATTGCGTAGCGCATAAATTTGTGCTAACTTTTTGAAACCTACCATTAGATCTTCGCAAAATAAGAAATTGATTTTATTCACAATTTACTGAATTGATAAATATCGCGATTTCCATACAAAAATAAATTTTTTAATGTGTCTGTGTTTGCTGCTGTTCTATTTATGGACGTTTTTTCCTTCCCTTAAAATGAGGTACCTTCACTTAATTGCGAATAAAGGCGGAACGCGGTCATTGAGTTTTATGATATATATCTGATTTTATTATATAGGTTATGTGACTTTACCCAAAAGTAATAAGACTTTAACTTTTTCCCGTTTTGGATTTTAAATGATTTTTAAAAGTACAAAATTTGTAATATTTTTTTTACGTAAACAACCCGACCTCAGTAAAAAACTTCCAATCAACACAAAAAAGTTAAATGTTGTTCCCTTGTGTTATTGTTAGTTAAGATTTTAAGTTAATGTCCTGCCATTAACGGACGAGAATTCTCTAAATTACAGTTTCCGTTGACATGTGAAGGTTATTAGCGCTAATCTTATCAAAAATTTGCGCATATATTAAACGTTACATTAAAAATATATCTGTTAATTTTATCACGATAAAGGAAGTGGCGATATATTAAAAGTTTGGTTCAAAATTTATATGTTCATGCTTAACAAACCTCAGCACAAACTCTTAAAACCCTCACTGCATATGCCGTTGTAGGCTATAAAAATTTGCTATTATTTTGTTTCATGCCTGTAAATTTATATACATATTATTACGTTTTTACTTAATAAAACGCGTTAAGGTTTATTCCCTTCCTAATAAACCTTTGAGTTCTTTTAATTGCAAATCAAAATAAATACACACAAATCAAAATAAATACATTCAACTTAACAAACTTTATTGAAATTAAATATAATGTTCACAAATTTTAACCACAACTGTAAGTAGCGATCTGAACCGTTTAATGTATCCAATCAAACTAAACTTTTATGAGTTAGCCTGTATTTATAGTTCAATACTATTCCTAGTTGATTCAAGAACCGTCTAGTAGATTATAGAATGTTGTGTTCGAATTATTTTTTAAAATAACTGTTATACATCTAAATCTAAAGTCTGCAATTACAATTGCTAGAAAATGTAGTACAGTGGCGTTCATAAAAATAGTAACTAATATGACATAAAACTATAATTTGCAAGATAACTTATAACTAAAACCATAAATAATTATAAGACAAATTTAATTTCGTAACACTTCCCTCCACTTAAGCCTGTTCGTCCCGAAAAGGCTCAGATTTTCCGTTTAAATATGGGCTAGACGTTCCAAATGTACTACCTTCATTTTTGATCTTGGACTCTTATATTTCTGAATTCGATACACCACGTCATTTGGTTTCTTTATCACCTTATATGGTCCATCCCAATGAGTCTGCAGCTTGGTGGATAATTCTTTCTTGCGTTGTGGATTAAGAAGTAAAACCAATTGGCCTTCTGTAAAGCCCTCCGAATTTTCCGCCCGTTCGTATCTGACTTTCATCTTGTCATTTGATGAATTGACACGGCTCCGTCTTAACTCGTTTTTCAGGTCTTGGGAAGAGCCCTAACTATCCGCTGGTATGGATTGTTCACCAAAGTTGTACTGCTGTGGCGATGTTATACTCTCTCTAATTGGACCCTTGACCGCAACACACTGTGGGCATTTTAATATGCAATCAATCACTGTTTGCTTGCAACCGACCCAATAGTAGCTTTCTTTTAACTTCTTTATGGTTTTTGTTACGCTAAGATGTCCACCATTAGTACCGCTGTGGAATCTCTTCACGACTTCGCATACTTTTGAAGACGGTACTACAATAAGGTTTTTAGCCGATTTGCCATCAGCACTTTCCCATGTACGGCATAGGCAATCATTTGCCACCCTCAGACTATTCCAATGCGCCCAATACGCTTTCATCAGTGGACCCTCCAATGTGATTTCTTTATGAGGCGCTATTTTAATAATTCCCACCAATATGGGATCATTTTTCTGCCGTTGACCAGTCTTCGCTGGGTTCTACATGCAATGCGCGAATCGCATGGGTGCAGTTCTTGTTTTCAGCCTCCATACAGTGCTTTCTCATATATTTACTTGGCCGTCTTGAGTGTGCGCTCGGCTCACCACGTTTTCCATCGTCTCTCTGGAACGACGATTACAAGTGACTAGCTGTCTTACAAGGGCATCACTTCTGTTCCCAACATTAAGGGGTACTTCTAGACCATACCCATTCATAATTTGCCGCCCATATCTAGACTTATGTTTTGACGAATCATAAAATCTGCCCCAATCCAATGACCTCGTCCAGAATTTCAGCAACAATAAATTCATCAAAAACGATCATATCGGTCATTCTTATTTTCACTCTTGCTTTGCCATATACAATGACAGGCTCTCCCGAAGCTGTTCTCAAGCTTACCCCGCTTAGTGGTTCGACACATCCCCTTATCAAATTACCCCTTTAATGGAATTCGGATTTCACCATTGATATACCCACAGGTCGTAACACTCTTGTTGCTCGTTTTCACTACTAAATTAATCGTGGAACCTTCAGATGCTTCCTCCGTTATGCTAGCTCTTCTAAGCCTCAGCGGCGACTCTTGTGATGACTGTAGATAGGCTCTTTGGTTATCTCTCTGCGGGCAAGCAGATCGAGATCGTTTTCCTGGTGACTTGCAGTTTCGTTGAATATGACCAGTTTTACCGCAGTTATAGCATTTGACTTTGCTTTTACCTTGCATTTCGCCCAAAGCCTGTAAAACTGCCTCCTTCATGCTTCTCATTTCCTTTAATATATCTCCTTCGTCCTCAGCAGATAAACCAAGCTTTCGTATCCTGGCGCTTTCTTGAGCTAGGGCAAATGATACCGTTTCTGCAAGCGATGATTTCTGTGATGCACATCAGCATCTCGTATACCATTTACAAATGCTTCGGTCTTAAAGTGATCTAACAATGGACGAGTTTCACCTGGATAAGTAAGCTGCGCCAAACGCTCGATCTCTTGTGCGAAATCCTGTAGCGTCTCGTTTGCCTTTTGTACTCTGCCCCGTAATTCCATTCTGAATATTTCTTTTCTGTGTTCACCACCATACTTACGTTGCAGTGCTACCATAATGTCATCATAATTGTTTCTGCAACTTACTGGTACACTTTCTAGAATATCAGGTGCAGTTCCTTTTAAAGCCAGAATCAGCTCTATGGCTTTTTCTTCATTGTTCCATGCATTTTTGTTGGCAACTGTGTCAAACTGGAACTTAAACACATTCAATGGTGAGCTGCCGTCAAAACTTGGAGCTGTTATTCTATTCGAGACTTGTGGAACTCTTGGTATTGAAGACTATTTACTTTTTCTTCCATATGATGTATTTTTCCATCAAAAACCGCGACTTGTGCTTTTACATCCGTGACTTGTGTTTTTACATCAGTGAATTGTGTTTCCACATCAAACATCTTCTAGTTGACTTTTATCACCATATCGTCTACTCTTTCATTTATAGCAGTAGAAATCTCTTGAAGCTTCTCAAGTTTTTCGTTTGTCGATCTGTAATTTTCTTGAATTTCGGCTAAAATGGTACTTGAGTTTTTCTCCATTCTTCTAGAATTTTTTTCCATTTTTCTAGAATTTTCTTCCATTTTTCTAGAAGTTTCAGTCGAATTTTCTTTTATCATTCTCTCCATGTTTTTAGAATTTTCTTCCATCTTCTCCATCATAGCAGCAAACATTGTGCTAAGATCCATGTTGCTTGTTACTGCACAGGTTGCAACTTCTATTTCATCAAATTCATAAGCTGCGATGTCAATATTGCGTCGCTTAAATTCACCGATTAATCTTCTCTGTAGCTCAGCTTTATGTCCTGCAGTCGGCAGATCCAACTTGCCCAACTCCTTCTTAAGCTGTTCAACTTTAAGCTCATCGAATTTCATTGTTTATCAATTTTTTTTGCAATTTCACTTCTGACACCAATTGTTACGTTTTTACTTAATAAAACGCGTTAAGGTTTATTCCCTTCCTAATAACCATTTGAGTTCTTTTAACTGCAAATCAAAATTCAACTAAACAAACTTTATTGAAATTAATTTTAATGTTCACAAATTTTAACCACAATTGTAAGTAGCGATCTGAACCGTTTAATGTCTCCAATCAAACTAAACTTTTGTGAGTTAGCCTGTATTTATAGTTCAAAACTATTCCTAGTTGATTCATGAACCGTCTAGTACATTCTAGAATGTTGTGTTCGAACTATTTTTTAAAATAACTGTTATACATCTAAATCTAAAGTCTACAATTGCTAGAAAATGTAGTACAGTGGCGTTCATAAAATTAGTAATTTACAAGATAACTTATAACTAAAACCATAAATAATTATTAGACAAATCTAATTTCGTAACAATATATAAAAATGAATGTATGTACACAGAAAAAATAAAAAATTTTCTCTAATCACCAAATTTATACCATTATATCAAGCAAACAAGTTGTTGATTTTGCACCTATTACCAAAATGATTATAGAGCAATTCCATATGAAAACGATCAAAATTGGCAAATTTTTGGACGACCCCTCTCCGATTTTAAAATAAATAGTCTCAATCGATTGCCCAGCAAAAAATAATGTACCTACATATTTTTTTTTTTTTTTATAGTGACTGGTTTAGTGGTGGTGTACACCACTGTCATGTGACAAAATTGAAGAATTCTTCATAAGGGACCTCATTGAAAGTTGTTTTAAAAAAAACTACTAAAGCGATCGCAACGAGTGATAGCTCGTTGGAAAGGTATTGAATCAGGCTTTAATTGAAAAATAAAATTTTCCTAATTTTTCTTGGAAATTTACCTTTAAATTTTCCCAAGAAAATTAAATTTTCCGATTTTCCACAGAAGCTCCTAAATTTTCCGGCTAATTTTTTTTTTTGGATTCCTCATAATTTTTGCTTTAAGAATCAGCAATAAAAAAATGGGCCCGACTCCTTGTTTGGACAGGAGAAGAGCATTTAAGAGACCACCTTGTTAAAAATACATTTTAAAAATTATTTTACAGTTAAAAATACATTTATGAAGAAAAAATCAATATTTTTTTAAGAGCTCCAAGTTGAGTGTGTAGTGAATATGGTCTGCCTGCCTTCACAAGATCGGCCATAAATCCATGGATAATAGCAGCAGTGGCATGTAATGACACACCAAACCCGACTGAGGCTACAGATCATAAAATGTTTTGTAAATTTTTTAAATTACCAGGTAATAAATATTTCGCCTAAAATGACACGTGCTGAAACAAGTCATAAAACATGGATTTTCCATAAATATGGCGAAATATTTATTACCTGGTAATTTAAAAAATTTGCAAAACATTTTATGAACTGTGGTCGGCTTATTGGCAGTAACCAATTAAGTCCCTTTTAAAAAACATTTTATGACCAGTAGTTCACGCAAATTTTCCTATTAAAGAAAAGCAAATATCGCTTATTTTTTTTACCTATTTTTTACCAAAAAATAAATATAAATACTTCACACACTCTGAGTCAAATTTCAGTTGAATACTAAACGTGAAAGTGTTAAAGTGTTTTTGTTTGTAAAGTAAAGAGTGAAGCTGTAAAGACAATTCAAAGTAAAATGAATAAATTTTGCTGCAATCCGTTTAACAAGAGTGGACATCGCTCGAAAAAGATAAAAGTATTAAAATTAACTGGTGTTTCGAAGCGATACATGAATGAATTAAATATACAATACGGTGAAGAAGCAGAATTCATTTGCCCCAAGTGTAAGATCGATTTGTCTCAACAAGCAAATGCATTGAAACAAATGCAGCCACAATCCGAGAGTGAAATGACAAGTGAACAAAATGTTTCATCTGATAGTGAGGCAGACATTCCGATGGTCAATATGTCTTTGAGTCCTTTGATTGAGGCTATTACCACTTTAGGTGAAACGCCTATTAGAAAAAGAAAGTTGCGAAGTGAAACATACAGGAAAGAGAAAAAAGGCAAGGTTATGAGTGCAATCGCGACAATATTTGATGAGGGCTCTGATAACGAATGCAGTCAAGCAGATGACGTTGATGACGGCAAACAAATGATTGAGCAGTTGAAAAGAAAATTCAATTTAGCGACCACTTTTCCGGAGAAATATCTCATTTTATCCGTGCTGCCTCAATCATGGTCTATACGCAAGATTTCTGAACAGTTTCAAACATCTTTTTACATCGCGAGAAGAAGCAAAGAATTAGTTCGACAGAAGGGCATATTGGCGACTCCCACCAAGAAATTTGGCTCAAGGACCCTCAGCGAAGCAACGGTGAAATTGATTCAAGATTTTTACTGCAATGATGACAACAGCCGCGCCTGCCCAGGTACACGTGACTATGTTATCACACGTGAAGATGGAGAAAAAGTACACAAGCAGTGCAGATTATTATTATGTAATCTATCCGAAGCATACCATCAGTTCAATGAGAAATACCCAGCAGAAAAAGTGGGATTTTCTAAGTTTGCCATCCTACGACCAAAAGAATGCGTGCTGGCATTAGACAGGCACGGAACGCATTCAGTCTGCGTTTGCATGTTTCATCAAAACATCAAATTAATTTTCTTTCCATGCAAGAAATTGAAAGTATTTCACGGTGAAATTGAAACATATAGGGACCTCCTGTCGATGTCGTTGTGCGCATACCCCACGGAAAATTGTCATCTGTCCAAATGCGACAATTGTCCGAAGATTGACGAGCTAGAGCAATATTTGGCGGAAAAGTTTGAACAGCTGTTAATTCAGGAGGTGCATTTCAACAGTGGATAATTAGCAGCGGCAGATGTTCCCTTGAGACCGTGGTAAAGCAGATTCCGGAATTCATCGAGGAATTCGGATTCAAGTTGAATGAACTGAAGGCGCACCATTTCATATCCGAGATGTGTAGTGTATGCATACTTAGAGCAAGCACTGTATCATTAATTGTTTACATTTAAGTAAGTTAAGTTTTTGAGCCAATGAACTTATTTTAATTTTATGTTGGTCAGCAGTAATAAGAATTATTTTTTTATATCAAATAATGTGTGAAATAAAATTGTAATACTGTTGTGGCATGCGAACGACTTGTAATATGAATCCTAAATTGAATTCTTTTTGTTATATTATTATTGTCGCATTGAAGTCTTTCACGTGCCTTGGAAATTTTCTCACGGGAACAGCAAATCAATTAGTGATTTGTTTGTAGCCCAAATTAATGCTGACCTATAGAATAAATTTAGTATATAAGCTTGTACAATTGTCAAAATAAATCAGAATTAATTCAACTCTTAATTGACTTGTTTTATTTCTCGGAAATTCGTGCATTTTAATGCTCGGCAAAAAGCGGCAGAAGTGCTAAGACAATACTTAACATTTTTTTTTTTACACACTCCACATTTTTACACACTTCCATCAATTATCATTACATGGCGATCCTACCCAACATAAATTAATTTCTATCAACTCTTTTTGATCCTGCCCAACATAAATTAATTTCTATCAACTCTTTTTGATTCTGTCCAACTTAAATTAATCCCGCACAGCATAAATTATTTCAAAGCATAAATCTTTCAATGTCCCAAATAGAAATAGATAAAATTTTTAAGAAATGGGAAGAATTACTGAAATACGTCCCCACTCCAGTATGAACACAAAAAACGGAACTAACTAAAAAACTAAAGAAATTAAAAGAAGACGGCTGGAGATGATGAGGTAATGACATTTGAAATATTCAAGATAACTGAAAAGGAAAGACAAGAAATTATACTCGAAAATATAAAAATGGGAATAGCAGATGCAACAGTCCAAGGACAGGCAAATGCCTATGCAATAAATGATAATAAAGTAACCATTAGTTTAGAACTAGTTATAATTTTACTTATTATAATTATATTATTAGGATTATGGAAATTTTTACAAAATTATATAAAAAAACACACAGCAATTAATGCTGTAAGAAACTAATAAAAACAAAAAAAAAATATTTGTAATGGAAAAAATATTTGAAGAACTTAAAAAAATAATTATAAATGCAAAGAAATCTAGCGGTAAAAAGTATACAAAAGACAGTAAAAGAAAAACTTTATTTAATAGATCAGCTTAGTTTGCAGTTTGGAAAATTAGTAGGACATCTTTCCAATCCAAATAGACAGGAAAAGATAATTGAGTATAGAGACTTAAAACATACAGCGATTATAATATTAAGGGAACACTTAGAAAACAGTAAAGAAAATATATCAAGTGCAACAATCATGTCGAATTTTAATAGTAAACAAGCTACGGATACAATTCCAATATTTGACGGAAAACCTACACACCTCGATATATTTCTATCAATGGTTGAAATGGTTCACGATGAACTTAACGAACAAGGGAAAAAGAACTTAATAAAATATATTATTGCCATGAAATTAAGCGATAGGGTTAGAAGTATTTTAATGACACAAGACATACCAAAAACATTTAACGAACTAAAATCAACACAGTCCAATCATTTCAAGTCAACAAAGACAGCCATTAGTCTTCATTCGGAAATTAGAAATATTAAGCAAAGAGGTAATGTGTCAAGTTTTAGAGAAAAAATAAACACATTGATTTCAGAATTAACCATAGTACAGTTCAGTGACCTTGAAGACAGTTCAAATGAAATAGCACGATCTACAATTAGAATGTTGAACGAAAAATTAGCACTCGAAACATTCCAAGAAGGTTTACAAGAGAACATAAGAACAGCAGTTATAGCAGCGCAACCTAAATCGCTAGCACAAGCATTTGAAATAGCTAGCACACAGGAAAGACTACTACAGGCAACAAATACATTAAAGATCTTTCACATAAATGACAGAAATCGACGCAGTAATAATAATTTACAACTATAACAATAACAGATACAACAATCAAAGAAGACAAGACTTCAACAGAAATGACAGAAACTACAACAATAATTATAACAACAATAATAGTAGAAATTTTAATAATTATAATAGGAATTCAAATAACACCAACAGTAGATACAACACAAATAATGCTTACAACAGAAATAATAGAAACACCTATAACAATAACAACCATACAAATCAAAGAAATTACAACCCAAACGTACGCACAATACATCAACAGGGAAACGAAGAAGCCCTGGAGACTCAGAACGAATCTCCAGAAGGGGAATATTACAGATTCACACAATAAATCCCAACACTTCAAACTTTATATATCTTTCTATCAAAAAACCTGATTTACAAAACTGACCAGAATTCGACTTGAACTGTCAGACTATGACTTTGATATTACATATAAAAAAGGAGCAAATAACACTAACGCAGACGCGTTATCCCGCATCGAAATTAACTCAAAAATATTAAAAGAAATGATTCCACGCTGTATTGATGAAAAAGAAAGAAAAACTCTGGCAATAACACGTAGCATGCTTAATAAGAATACTAAAGATAAAGAAGATGAAAATGAAATTAAGAACAAGAAAAAGAATTACATTTCTCAACAGGAGACTGATCACCTCCATATGTGGGAATGTATATCAATGAATGATATAAAGAAGCTTCAAAGAATACAATTTATATATGAAAATAATGATAATAATAATCTGCAGAATGAATATAATGATAAAATTACACGCGTGATATGCAATAGAAGCGAAAATCCAATGTTTTCAGAAACATTTATGGAGAAACTTTTATTGAAAATAAAGAAATTTAAAAATAAAAAGTACGTACTATATGATAATGATGAAATTTTTAAATATATACCGGTAGAGAAATTGAAAGAAGAATACAATAAATTCAAAAACAATGACGTCGATATAATTATATACAGAATGCCAAAAAGAGTAGATAATGTAATAAAACAATACAGGCTAATAGAAGAATTTCATAGCCCACCCCATAGTGGACATTTCGGAATAAGAAAAACATTAATAAAATTAAAACAGCGATTTATTTGGAAAAATATGAACAAAATGGTTAAAAACTATATAAGATCATGTGAATCGTGCCAAAAGAACAAACAGACTAAACATACGAAAGAACCTTTTACTATAACAGATACACCATCAAGTAGTTTTGACATTGTAGTAATGGACACAGTTGGACCACTTAGACCGTCAGTAAACTTTAGATATATACTCACAATGCAGTGTGAACTGACAAAATATGTTATAGCTTGTCCAATAGAATCAAAAGATGCCAAAACAGTGGCAAAAACGCTAGTAGAAGAAGTTATTTTAAAATACGGTTTGTTTAACATTCTCAAAACGGACAGAGGTACTGAATTTACTAATGAGTTGATGAGAGAGATTTGTGTATTATTAAAAATAAAACAGAATTTCTCGACGCCCTACCATCATGAAACTTTGGGAACAGTAGAACGCAATCACCGTGTTCTAAATGAATATTTTCTAAATTTCGTAGAAGACAACAATTGGCACGAATGGATACCATACTTTGCTTTCGCTTTTAACACAACTCCAAACGTAGATACTAATTATACACCCTTTGAGTTGGTATATGGAAAACTTCCTAGACTACCAAGTGACGAAATGAGCGACACTAAAAATATTTACAACTTAGACAATTATTTGAATGAGCTTAAGATTAGACTTCGTTACTCACTACAAAAAGCAAGAGACATAATTTTAGAAGTCAAAAATAAAAGAAAACTAGAATCTGAAAGAAAACAGAACAAAATAAAACTAAAAATAGGAGACCTAGTTCTAGTAAAAGCCGAGAATAGAAGAAAACTCGAGCCGCCATATAAAGGTCCATATAAAATACTGGACATAGATGATTTGAATATAATTATAGAAATAGATAAATCAAACGTTAAAAGATACATAAAAATAATTTAAAAAAGTTTATTTCATAAGTGCAAAAAAAAAAAAAAAAAAAATTAAATTTTAAGTCATAAAAATTTTTATAAACATATAAATACTTCCATAAATACATACAATAATAAAAATCTTTATACTTATATATCCATTCATACAATAATTCTATATATTATTTTTATTTTTAATAATACACAAAACAAAAAGGGTGAGGGTGTAGTGTATGCATACTTAGAGCAAGCACTGTATCATTAATTGTTTACATTTAAGTAAGTTAAGTTTTTGAGCCAATGAACTTATTTTAATTTTATGTTGGTCAGCAGTAATAAGAATTATTTTTTTATATCAAATAATGTGTGAAATAAAATTGTAATACTGTTGTGGCATGCGAACGACTTGTAATATGAATCCTAAAACAGCGATTTATTTGGAAAAATATGAACAAAATGGTTAAAAACTACATAAGAACATGTGAATCGTGCCAAAAGAACAAACAGACTAAACATACGAAAGAACCTTTTACTATAACAGATACACCATCAAGTAGTTTTGACATTGTAGTAATGGACACAGTTGGACCACTTAGACCGTCAGTAAACTTTAGATATATACTCACAATGCAGTGTGAACTGACAAAATATGTTATAGCTTGTCCAATAGAATCAAAAGATGCCAAAACAGTGGCAAAAACGCTAGTAGAAGAAGTTATTTTAAAATACGGTTTGTTTAACATTCTCAAAACGGACAGAGGTACTGAATTTACTAATGAGTTAATGAGAGAGATTTGTGTATTATTAAAAATAAAACAGAATTTCTCGACGCCCTACCATCATGAAACTTTGGGAACAGTAGAACGCAATCACCGTGTTCTAAATGAATATTTTCTAAATTTCGTAGAAGACAACAATTGGCACGAATGGATACCATACTTTGCTTTCGCTTTTAACACAACTCCAAACGTAGATACTAATTATACACCCTTTGAGTTGGTATATGGAAAACTTCCTAGACTACCAAGTGACGAATTGAGCGACACTAAAAATATTTACAACTTAGACAATTATTGGAATGAGCTTAAGATTAGACTTCGTTACTCACTGCAAAAAGCAAGAGACATAATTTTAGAAGTGAAAAATAAAAGAAAACTAGAATATGAAAGAAAACAGAACAAAATAGAACTAAAAATAGGAGACCTAGTTCTAGTAAAAGCCGAGAATAGGAGAAAACTCGAGCCTCCATATAAAGGTCCATATAAAATACTGGACATAGATGATTTGAATATAATTATAGAAATAGATAAATCAAAAGTTAAAAGTATACATAAAAATAATTTAAAAAAGTTTATTTCATAAGTGCATAAATATAAATATAAAAAAAAAAAAAAAAAAAATTTGTCATAAAAATTTTTATAAACATATAAATACTTACATAAATACATACAATAATAAAAATCTTTATACTTATTTATCCATTCATACAATAATTCTATATATTATTTTTATTTTTAATAATACACAAAACAAAAAGGGTGAGGGTGTAGTGTATGCATACTTAGAGCAAGCACTGTATCATTAATTGTTTACATTTAAGTAAGTTAAGTTTTTGAGCCAATGAACTTATTTTAATTTTATGTTGGTCAGCAGTAATAAGAATTATTTTTTTATATCAAATAATGTGTGAAATAAAATTGTAATACTGTGTGGCATGCGAACGACTTGTAATATGAATCCTATATTGAATTCTTTTTGTTATATTATTATTGTCGCATTGAAGTCTTTCACGTGCCTTGGAATTTTTCTCACGGGAACAGCAAATCAATTCGTGATTTGTTTGTAGCCCAAATTAATGCTGACCTATAGAATAAATTTAGTATATAAGCTTGTACAATTGTCAAAATAATTCAGAATTAATTCAACTCTTAATTGACTTGTTTTATTTCTCGGAAATTCGTGCATTTTAATGCTCGGCAAAAAGCGGCAGAAGTGCTAAGACAATACTTAACATTTTTTTTTTACACACTCCACGTTTTTACACACTTCCATCAATTATCATTATCAATCGAAATTTCTAAAGGAAAGTAAGGAGAAATTAGCCCAAAATGAATTCATTGTGATAAGCGACTTTGCCGAGAATTACACTTTTCTCGTTCAGGATGAAATTCAGGCTTATCACTGGGCAAACGACCAGTGCACGGTGCATCGTTTTTGCATTTATTTCAAAAACGAAGATAACGAACTACAGACCGTAAGCCTTGTTGTTGTCGCGGAGAGTTTAGCTCATAATTATGTGTCCGTTTATTTATTTCAAATGAAACTGTTTGAATTCTTAAGATCAAAATTCGATGCAATCGACAAAGTAACGTTTTTCTCAGACGGCGCGGCTTCTCAGTACAGGAATAAAAAAAAATTTTACAATCTTTGCATAATTGAAGAAGAACAAAACTGCAAGGTCGAGTGGCACTTTTTCGCGACGTCCCACGGTAAGGGCGCATGCGATGCGTTAGGGGGAACCCTAAAACGCATGACGACTAAGGCAAGTTTGCAAAGGCCATATACTGCCCAGATCTTAAATGTACAACATTTGTTTTCGCGGATTCATAGCAAGGAAATTGCCATTAACACAGTTTTATGCACTCAAAAAGAACACGATGCCATGGAGCGACGAATTCAAAACAGATATAATAATGTCAAAACTATAACTGGAACGCAAAAGTTTCATTGCTTCATACCAAATATTTCTGATATGTCAATTAATGTAAAGCGGTACTCTTCGTCTGCCGACGTGCTAAATTTAAAGTTACTTTAATTTTATAATGATGCCAAGACAATTGAAATTTTTAATAAATATTGTAATTAAGTATAAGCAGCAAAATAAGAAAGATTTTTTCTTCATAAATGTATTTTTAACTGTAAAATAATTTTTAAAATGTATTTTTAACAAGGTGGTCTCTTAAATGCTCTTCTCCTGTCCAAACAAGGAGTCGGGGCCCATTTTTTTATTGCTGATTCTTAAAGCAAAAATTATGAGGAATCCAAAAAAAAATTAGCCGGAAAATTTAGGAGCTTCTGTGGAAAATCGGAAAATTTAATTTTCTTGGGAAAATTTAAAGGTAAATTTCTAAGAAAAATTAGGAAAATTTTATTTTTCAATTAAAGCCTGATTCAATACCTTTCCAACGAGCTATCACTCGTTGTGATCGCTTTAGTAGTTTTTTTTGCTGGGCAATCGATTGAGACTATTTATTTTAAAATCGGAGAGGGGTCGTCCAAAAGGTGATCGCTTTCATATGGAATTGCTCTATATTGATTACTAAAAATTTTAAAAAGTTTTAAATTTTTTTTCAATATTAGAAAAATGGTCTAAATTTTGTACACATAGATGGGTAATCAGTAAAAAACATCTCTGACAAAATGGGCGGTATGGGAATGGTGTGCGTGGCATCTCCCATACAAAGACATTATAGATTTATAAATATCTGGAGAACGACAGGAGCCAAAGTTTCCAAATTAGATACAAGCATTTTGTTTATCAATACACAACATCTGACAAAATTTGGGCGGGATTGGATAAGTGGTACAAAATGTGTTTATTTATATCGAAAGAATGGTATGAGAAAAATTTTCCAAATTTGGTACACATAGCTGGGTTATCGACACGCAACATCTTTCAACAAAAAGGAGGGAGTGGATAAGTAAGCATGGTTACTTACATACAAATGCAAACGAGATTTCTGTACGGTTAGGAAACGGTCATAGCTAAAGTTTCCAAAGTTAGTACAAATAGCTTGGTGCTCAATACTCAACTTCAGTCAAAAAGTGGGCGCGATTAGATAAGTAAGCGTGGCACAAAATAAAATTACGTATATTTGAAGAACGGTAAATGTAAAAACGTCCAAATAATAAGAATCGCTATCAATATACAGACATCATCTGTAAGTAATGTGTGGGATACGAACAGTGCGCGTGTGTCAAACTAGATTTCTGTATATCTAGAGAACGGCACCAGCTACAATTCACAAATTTGGAACAAATAGCTTGGTTATAAATCAACAATATCTGTAAAAGGCCCACTGTCTTATTGTAGACATAGGCGAAATAACTTTAATACAAATATCATATATATTTCTGTGCAACTGGTGAATGGTAACAGTTTAAGTATTCAAGCTTGGTACAAATAACTTCATAAGAAATGCACGAGATCAGTTTCGAAAAAATTACATATTTTAGTGAGGGTGCTAAGCACTCTGGGTTAAGCTACTTTTCTATAATTGAAAAAAAAAAATTTATATTTGCCATTTAGTTCTATTTTTTAATATGGAGCATAAAAAGGTATGAAGACCCAGTATTTTTTTTCGAAATCCCATAAAAGTTTCCGCACCAAACGCAATTACTTTTTTTTATAAGATAATATCGACGCCTCCATTCTATAACATTCTAAGTCGAAAATGTGAGTTTTGAGTTACGAGCTCTCAAAGTTTTCACGCGATATTTTATAAATTATATAAGATACACCATTTGTTCTTTCACTGTTTTTAGTAGAATTTAAGTAGAATTTTTATAGTATTTTCTGAATTTACAAATTTTAATTGGATCATAGCTAAAAATTATATAAAATGTTTTAGCACGGTGAAAACATTGGCTATTGGTCGTCTAAGTGTACTTAGCATGTTTTTGATAGGTCTATATAATTATAAGAATAAAGATAACATAAACAGTATTAATTCAGTATAACATTAAATAAGTAGAAACTATATTGTATTATTTAGTCGTCATTATCTGACACGACTACATATTCTTTTCCATTAAAACCATTAAGTTTTCGGTAGAAATTTTGGTAAAATTTTGGAATTTAATTTTGATCACACAGATATAAAAGATCTTTTCGTTTTTCTTCCGTTATAGGAAATCCGGATATGTATGCTTTTGGTATTTCTTCAATAACAATTTTATTTTCTTTTCTTCTCTTCCTAGTTTCATCATATATCTTTATTTCTTTGAAATTCTCATCAAATTCATATTTATAAAATAATTTATAATTTTGTTTTTTATAAACTCTTATTTCTTGGATTTTTGATAGACATAATTTTTCATTTTGTATATTTTTTGTCCAATTTGTTACAGAAGCAAATTGCTTGAAATTCAAAAAATCATCATGGTCCATTTCAATTACATTGTATAATGGCGTTGTTTTCTTAGCATTTCTTATCACGGAGTACCATTCTATCGGCGTGTATATTCTTTTATTTTTCTTGCACTTCTCTATAAGTGCATGAACACCATCGCCTTCATTTTGAGTATGACCCTTTTCTAAAAATTTGTGACTAATATCGATTTGTAGTTTTCCTGCAATCCATACATACATAGAGAATACAATTTTATTTTTGTTTTGACCTCCACAATTGGCAGACCATAAATTAAACTTAGTTATGCCGAATTCTTTATGTTTTGTTGATATAAATTGAAATAAACATATGGCTACCTCTATCGCACCTTTCTTTGCAATTGTTTCATCCCATACAAAACAAGATGCTATATTGGAACCAAGCTCGAAAATTGTGAAGTTATAAGCATGTAATTTTCTTTTGTAGTAAAAAGTGCTCACTTCAGCACAAGGTGATGAAAATTTTTTTTTGAAAATCAAAGCAAACTGTAATAACATTATCGTTTTCAATACACTCTTTTTTGTCGATATCTTTCAGTTCTCTAGATTTTTGTTTAGAAAATAAATGGTGATTGAATTGAAATTCAATGAGCTTTTTTCCTTCTTCATCAGAGTTCTTGAACTTTTCGCATAAGTCGCATAAATCCTTTTTTGGAATATAGAATGAAATATTGAAAGAATCTTTAAAAACATCGCGATATTGTCTTAATGCCGCTTTTAACCTGATATCAAGTGACTTTTTGGAGAACCAAATTTCATATAAACGATACATTTCAGTAACCGACGATATTTCACCATCCAAGTACTTTTTTGTACTCGTTGGCGACAGTAGTGTGATTCTACTAAATGAAACTCGTTAACATGCTCTATAACTATGTCTCTTATTCTACTTAAAGTTTTATTTGCCATAGAATGCTTTCCTCTTTTGTCGGGTGATATAAATCCCGCATTAGAATGCTTTTTGCGTATCACGGTTTCGATTGTCTGTTGAGATATTGACAATGTATTTATAAACATGGGTTTGCAGACTTGTTCTCTTATTTCATTCGCATTTTCTTCATAACTTAGAAAATACTTTCTTGACTCATTTTTTCGCGAATTTTCTATATTTGTACAACCTTTTTTCTTGTGCAGTGTTATTAAATTTGCTATAAAAGCCCATTGAAGTTCCTTGCTTCCATTTTTATAAAAATTTTGAAAAATTTGTGTTCTTGTATCTTTAGACAGCTTTTGTGAACATCTCATTCTACAAGATTCTTTGCAACCTTCTTTTAACTCTTTCTTTGGAACAAACTGACCTTTTTTATTATAGTTATCCTTTCCATGGTTTTGTAAATATTTTGCTATACTTTTGTTCCACTCGGATGGACGTCTATGTCTTTTGCAAAAGTTTTCGGTGGTATATCTAATTCCGGATTTAATTTTTTCTTTTTTAATTAAGGAGTTATTGGACTAAACTCGGGATTTGATTCTGCTTCCGACGAATTACTTGACGGATTATATTCGCTGCAACTGCCGGGAAATGGCTCTAAAAGTTGAAGCGATACTTAAAATAAATTATATAAAAAAGTGTCTATAAACATACCTATTGCAGATGAATTATTCGATGTGTTATATTCGCAGTCACTCCCGGGATATGCTTCTAAAAAATCAATTTCTTAATATAAAAAAATTTAAATATATTAATATATGTAAATATATCACATACCTACATAATAAATCAGAATTTTCAATTTTTTCATTATCAAATTTAGACGATTTTCGTTTGCTGGACTAGTTTGCTCTTTATTTCCTGTCAAAAAAATCCAATATAAATAAGCACAACATTTAACTTAAGTCGTGAATTTCTTACCAACACTTTCCTCACGATTATATGACATTGAACTTATACTTTTTGGTTCACCTTTTCCTAATAAAAAACTTATTAATTATTTTAGATAATATGGAAATCTAATAAATAATACCTCTCACGTTATTTTGTGCTAAATTTATCATTTTTCTTGCACGCGAAATCATTTTATATCCGAAAATACAAAAATTAGGCGTCCGATTTGGTTGACTACTTTTTCCAAACTAAAACATCTTATGTACACTTACACGCACAAATTTCTTTTTTTAATTCGGGAAAAAACCTTTTAACTACACTTACAGACACTAAAAAAACACACTGAACAAACCAAATACACGTAGAAAACACAACGTTAAGAAATGTCCTTTCCATAACATACTAAGTCAACTTAGTTTTCAAGTCAACTTAAAATTGTCCAAGCAAAAGTATTCTAATTGTTTTTACTACATTTTAGAATGGAAAATTTTTACGACTATGTGTGTAGTCTAAGTATATTTATGCCTTTAACTTTGGAACGGATCGGCCCATCTTAACCAAATTTTGACAGTATTTAAATTAGAGAACGAAGGATTCAAAATTTCAAGAACATTAAAAACGTTCTAAGTACACCTAGAACGTTATAGAATGGAGGCGTCGATATAGCCATTTTCTTTATCATTAACTTAAGAAATTTGAACGTGTAAAATTTTTTAAAAAATTGTTATAAGTGTGACATGTAATACTTATATGAACTGGTTTAAGCTTTTAAATACTTTTCAAAAATATATAGTTTCCCTATAATAAATTTAGAGGAATGGCAGCACTTAGTAATGCTATTTGGAATTTGAGAGCTATTCTGTCACTTTTGTCTTTTATGCGTATTCCAGAATATTAATTGCAATTATTTTCTATTTGTAAATTTGCTTGTGATGCTTGTAGCGAATTCTGATGTTCTGATCATACTTTCAACAAAAATAATTTTGCCACACTACAAAGATCATTGTCCGGCTTTACAAAACCAAATTTACGTTTTCTCAGACATTGGATCAAAAAACCATGAGCTATTCAGGAAGCTCAGTGAAGCAAACTTATTAAAAACTTATTTCATATAACTATTGAAAACATTTGTGTTTTAAAATAAAAATATTTAAATAAAACTCTGTCTTTTTCTAGAATTCGCGTTTGGTGCGGAACATATTTGAGCCCTAATCACCTAAAAAAGTTATATTCATCACGTTTACAATATTTGCCACATTTTTCGTAAAATAAAGTTTGCATTTTAGTAGTGGAGCATAACAAAAGCAGATTCCTATCTTTGTTTAAACCAGTCGTTTTTGTCCATAGATTTGGATAAAAGTTTTACTGCTATTACCAGATTGACTAATCAGAAGAATTCAACTACATGGCATATGACCTTTAGTTCTATACTCCTAATATCATCTATCATTCCGATTTGAAATTTTATCGTGTACTAGTGTGACCATTCGTACTGTCTTTATCAGTACGTGTACTGTTTTTCGCTTAAAGTACTAATTTATCCACAACAATGCCAATTAATACACAAATGTACTGATTTTTTCATGTGTGTACTGTTTTTGTACTGCTTTTTATATATTTATTTTGTTCAGTGTATAAAATAGTTTGTCAGTGATTTTTTTCTTGTGATATAAAATTTATCTGAGCTGTATCTGCGAGTATACGCGAAGTCGTTCTCAGTAGCTTGGCTTGTCTTATTCGACAACTTTAGATAAGGATCTCGGCCTTAAAGCGTACAAAATTTAACTTGTGCTAGAATTGAAGCCAGGCGACTTTATTTCTCCTTTTGTTACGGTAAATTGGCTACCTAGATCGTGCGATATCACACCTTTAGACTATATTCTCTGGGGATATGTGAATAGGTCATCAATAATAAGCCAGCTTCGATTGACGCTTTGGAAGCCAACATTACTCGTGTTATTCGCGAGATACCAGTCGCTTTGCTGGAACGAGTCGCTTAAAATTGGATTTTACGAATTGACTATCTCAGACGTAGTCATGGCCAACATTTACATGATATCATTTTCAAACAGTAGATGCCATAAATTGTTCTTTCAACCGATTATCAAAATTTTAAGTTAACCTGTTTTATTTTACATTATAAATCGAACCTTATAATAAATAACCCATTAAATATATGGAGGATTCCATGTCAAGTGACCCCACTTTTGAAACCGATGTCTTCCGATCGGGATGAAAATTGCACCAATGTAAGTCCTATTGGATTTTCAACAAGATCGGTGACGAATGCTCTGAGTTAGAGGGGGTCAAAATTTGCCATTTTGCCCAAATAGCGCTGAAAAAGAGTGAAGTCATTTGACTATATGACTCCTCAACCCTCAGTTTCAGTAGTCCCTGCTGAAGTCCTAATAAAAAGAAAATATTTTCTGATTTTATGTGGGCTTATTTCTCGTTTGTTGTAAAAAAAACATTTTCTTTACTATTCTGATAATTTTCAGAAGCACAATTTACTAAGTGTTCCATATTGCTCCTCCACCCTCAGATTTAACCGTATCTGTTAAAAAAGAGGTTATGGGGTAAGCTTCTAATTTAATATTTACAATTAGTCAATTCACAAGGTATCCTAACATGTCATATTGTCAAAATGTCCTAATATTTCACAATGGTTTAAAAATATTGTTGTACGGCTCAGCCGCTCAGCACTGGACTTTTCTGATTAATAACGACAGCACAATAAACACAGCAAGCAACGTTCTATTTATTTAAGACACTTTTTGTTAACAAACCAACAACAATATTTTTAAACCATTGTGAAATATTAGGACATTTTGACAATATGACATGTTAGGATACCTTGTGAATTGACTAAATGTTTTTATCTTTATTGTTACAATATTTTTTGTAAATTATATATATTATAATTACAATGGATACACTATGCTAGTTGAAAAAACAGACAAGCCGGGCACATGGCGTTTAAACATAATTCGGGTACGCTGAATCCAGTGGTGCCCACGGTTTTTTAAGATTGGCTCTGGTTTTCGAGATATACCATTATTTCGAAAATGGAGGAGGTTGCACAACATATATTCGCGTAACTCAAAAACGGTTTACTTTATTGAAATTACTAAAAAAAACTCCGCAATAAAATTTCATTTAAGAAAAGTAAAACTTCTTTCTTATATCCGCAGTCGTTTTAGGAACATAATTTTTTTTTTTTTTTGAAAAAAAAAATAATTTTTTTAAACAAAATTTCGGAATTTTTTTTTTAAAAATTCATAAAAAATTAACAAATGCAGCTAGGCTTCTAACTTTTTACAGACATATCAAAAACGAAGCTGCAAACAAAATCTGTTAGCAACTTTTGATTTTATTCACAAAAGTCGACAAATTTTAATTAATTTAAGAATTTCATAAAACGCAATATTTGTATGGGAGCCCCCCTAAAAAGTGGCGATAAGGGGCAAGTATGTCTTGAGAAAATGTTAAGGACAAAAAATCAATTGAGGTCAGTCATATAGTCACATTATATACCACTAGGGGCGACTTCTGGGAATTTGTGGGACTTTTTCCTCAATATATATGAAGAATATAATTTATATGGAGCATTTCATAGGATTTTTTTTAATTATTAAATTCTTTATTCAACATAATGCATATAGCGAGCCTTTGCTGCAATAGAGTCATAACTCAAAAACGCTGATTTTTGAGCTTATGTATTTAATGCTTTAGCTCACAGTGGAACATAGGGCCGCCTACTAGCTAATAATGTGGAGTTAATCACCGTATCGCTTCTTCATATTGTGTAAAAATTTCATACAAATATCTTCTATAATTCAAATTTGAGTTATCACTCTATTGCAGCAAAGGGCCGATATGGAGAATGTGCCAATGCAGAAAATTTATTTTCAATGACATTTTGACATAAAATTTTTTAAATGCGGTTTTTGTGCCATTTACAATACAAAACAAAAGAACACATATTAAAATTTATGCTATTCCAAAGAAATATGCATGCATTATTACCACACTTTCACTTTGCGGTAGGAAGTTTGTAAAATCCACAAGAATTAAGAAATAAAGTCATAAATGCTCCACATCAAACTGGGTATTGTAAAAAACTTTATAAAAGCATTGAGCCCAGATGGTGTTGCTTTTACCGAATTGCGCCGAATTTTCCCGCGATTAAGCGGCATGAAAGTAAAAGAAGGTATGAACTCTAACTACTTTTTATTTTACAGGAACTCTTAATGGACCGGACATTCGTCGTCTTATGAAGGACCATCAATTTGAGGTTGCATTGAATGATATCGAGCTATTGGCCTGGAATTGTGTGAAATCAGTAATAGAAAATGTATTAGGAAATCATCGGTCTGAAAACTGGCGAATTTTAATCAAAAAAATGCTAGCCGCATTTAGAAACTTAAACGTTAGAATGTCATTGAAAATATATTTTTTGCATTACCAGGCCGAAAAATTTAATGAACATGGCGAGAGATTTCACCATGTAACAGCCAGGCTCGAACACTGGTATAGCGGCAAACAACTTGAATCGCTATTAGGGGATATTTGTTGGAATCTGCAGGAGGAAGAAGAATAAATTTCTAAATAAAAACTTTAACTTTAACTAATTAACAACAAAAATAAATGTTTTGAAATTTTTAAGTTTGGTTATTATAAAAAATAAAAAAATTTCATCTTTTCTGAAAAAATCAAAAGTTATAAACGAATTTAATCACTTATAGCTTATTTTGTTTGGAACTTTGTTTTTTATACACGTAGAACCCAAGCCTTCAATTTTGCACCTGCAGCGCCTAGGACGCCCCTAGATGTTCAATGCAGACTAGAAATATATTGAAGAAAAAGTCCAATAAATGCCCAGGAGTTGCCCCTAGGGGGATAAAATGTATGACTGACCTCCATTAGTTTTTTGTTCTTAACATTTTCTCAAATTATACTTTCCCTTTATCGCCATCCCTTAGGGGGCTCCCATACAAATATTGCCTTTTAATGAAATTCTTAAATTAATTAAAATTTGTCGACTTTTGTGAATAAAATCAAAAGTTGCAAACAGATTGTAATTATTTATGGCTTTTTTATATACGTCTGCAAAAAATTAGAAGCATATCTGTATTTTCCAATTTTTTATGAATTTTTAAAAAACAAAAATTTCGAAATTTTGTTTAAAAAAATTATGTTTCTAAAATGACTGCGGATATAAGAAAGAAGTTTTACTTTTCTTAAAGGAAATTTTATTTTTTTCAATTAGCTAAAGGGTTTTTGAGTTACGCGAACATATTTTGTGCAACCTCCTCCATTTTCGAAATAACGGTATATCTTAAAAAACCGTGGGCACCACTGGATTCAGCGTACCTGAATTATCCTAAAACGCTAGTGTTATTATTGCACAGTGTTATTATTAGTATTAAGGTTATGTTTATACCAAAAGATACATTTTTGTGGTATACCAGTTCCTCGATTTGCTTTATATTTTCAAATTGGTGGATTTAATAGCCTCAAAATTTATTTTTTCTCAAAAAGTTACATTTGTCACATCATTGTCTGGATAAATAAATTTCTCGTGAATAATGATTTTCTTATTTGTGAAATTCTTACTTAATATTTTTAATTCGCAATTATAAAAGTTAATTAAACATTTTTTGTTTATTACAATGTCTCTCTTATCGCAGTTTTACGTTAATTTAACATTGTTCGCATTCTTAACTAAAATTAAATAGTCATCAAAGACTTCGATATTTGTTATATTGATAAACTTCAATTCACAGTTTTTCAGTATGACACAATTTTCTTTACTTCTTAGGTTGGTAAAGGTTAGATTTTCTTCGTATGTGTAAGTTATGTTATTTATTGTGACTACACGTTCGTTATTCTCGTCGATTTCCAGATACTTATCATTTGGTAATGGGATTATTAGTTTCAAATCTGTTGTAATAAAGTATGTTGGGATTTTTAGTGCTATAATTAATGAATTATTCATATAAGTCATAACTCCCATTCTAATCATTTTTAGTTTAAAATAATCGTTTTGAATTCTTCTATTTCCTCAGGTGTAAGTACACCTGGGTGTATCATATTGTTTCTATCTGACGCTATATTTTCTTGAATTTGTGTAATTTTCCCTTCCAAACTTTTCAATTTGAGCATTAGGTCCGTGTTTAAAAGTTAAATCCGAGTTAAATAGCCGCATGTGTTCATTCAACGTCAGATGGAGTCTTTCGGCATCTGAATTTCCGGTTTTCTTATAGGTTGTGGTGAAATAAATACTAATTCCGTAATCTGGAAGGAATTATCTCACTGCTACCGTATCCAGTTCATTGTCCGTAACCAGTGTTTCTGGTTTACCAAGATATTGAATTCGTGTTTTGATTGCGTCGACAATTGATACCCATGTTCTATCTCTCAGTGGGTGCGCAGTAGCGTATTTCCTAAATTTGTCAATGCTGGTTACAAACATAACATTCCTCTGTGGGTACCAGATGTCAAAATGAACTATTTAATTGTTTTTGCCGGGGGGTTTTTTTTTTGTAATATTTAACGAATTTTTTATAGGGTTTCTATCATATTTAGCCCTATTACATACTTCACAATTGTTTTTAAATTTCTGAATTTTTTTTTGTAAATTCGGATAGTAGTATTTCCTTTTTATTTTTGAAAAATTTCATTTATTCCCCTGTAGTTGTTCCGTAGGTGTTCAGATTCTATAATCTTAAGGATTTTACCCTTTTCGGTAATATCTTCTAAAAAAATATTAGATTTTAAAACTTTCAAATTTTCATTCCTCACAAAGTATTTTATGTAAAGATCTTGAAATTTTAAAAATAAATCATTGTTAGAGCAAAATACTACCAAAAGCTCTTTGTGTGGTATCTTCTCTCTCATTAATTGTTTTTCTGATTTTTCTTTGAAACACGATTTTCTTACTGCAGGATTGTCTCTCTGCATTTTTCAGAATGAGTTAGTTTTTAAAAACGTTGATATGGCTCTCAGTTATATGGGTATCGCACTGTGCACAGTATATATATATCATCCTCAAACAATTCGTTTAAATAAAGCTAATTTTTGATAATGGGCCTTATATAGGGCCTATGATAAATTATAGACCTATCTACCAAAATTTTATTTCTTGTCTTAGCAAACTGAAGTGTAAATATTACAATTATATTATAAGGTTTTGCGGTTAAGGGCGTAGTAAAGTGTTATCCTAGATTATGCTTTTTATTCGGCATTTCAAGTAATATTGAGTCTTATGAATGTATATAATGCTAATGTATTTAAATTATGGACCGATATTCACGAAATTTGGTGCTTTTTAAAATGAATTTGTTGAAATTTAATGACAATGGGTGCATTTTGCCACAAATTTATGTATGTTTTTGTTGATTTTTTATTAAAGTAGTTCCACATTTGGGTGCATAACTCTTTTTCATACTGAAGCGATTCTGCTGGAATTAAGCCACAAACAGCCTAGAAGATCTAGAAATAATTTGACACCCATATGGCGAAATCAGCTTAGAATAAACGGAGGACTCACAATACAAATAAGTTATGGGATCCTAGATGAATATTAAAAAAAGATTAACATGGAATGGCAAACTTAGTATAACTTCATACACCACTGCTGATTAAGGGTTATAAAATTGTAAAAAATATGTTTTTAAATATATGTAGCAAATACAATTTCTCCTTCCTGCTGAATTTGTTAAACGGTAAAATTGTTTCAGAATTCCTACTTCGTAATGTTATGCTTTCAGTTCCTAATCGCCCTTCCAGAAATTGTATTCCACTAACGGCCAATTTCACCAAGTATACTTATAATTAACTACGAGTTATAACTGTCGAAAACATATTGTTAGCTGGAAGTTAAGGTAACAGTTAATTTTTAACTGAACTTGATGAAATTGGATGTAAGACTTTAATACTGTTACGTTTTTACTTATAAAACGCGTTAAGGTTTTTCCCCTTTATAATAAACCTTTGAGTTCTTTTAATTGCAATTCAAAATAAATACACACACGAATTCAACTTAACAAACTTTATTAAAATTAATTATAATGTTTACAAATTTTAACCACAATTGTAAGTAGCGATCTGAACCGTTTAATGTCCCCAATCAAACTAAACTAAACTTTTATGAGTTAGCCTGAATTTATAGTTTAAAACTCCTTGCTGATTCAAGAACCGTCTAGTATTTTCTAGAATGTTGTGTTCGAATTATTTTAAAATAACTGCTATACATCTAAATCTAAAGTCTACAATTGCTAGAAAATTTATTACAGTGGCGTTCATAAAAATAGTAACTAATATGACATAAAACTATAATTTACGAGATAACTTATAACTAAAACCATAAATAATTCTCAGACAAATCTAATTTCGCAACAATATTTTCATTCTAATTATGCAAATGATCTCTGAATTTGACAATGCATATACCTATTTTCATTTCTATGATCCTATTGACATAAAAATAACCTCTTAAGTATCTCAAATTAATTTTAATATTAAATTTTTTTACATTTTTGTTACATAATGGATACTAGACTTAATTATTTTAAGCGTAATTGTCAGTAAGAAATATTAGTTTGATTGGAGAAATAAGTAAAGAAATAAATAATAAATTTTGGGCGGGAATCCCGGGAACCCGGGAATTTGATTTTTATTTCCCGCTTTCCCGGGAATCCAAAAAGTGCGGGAATAAAAAAACTCTATTGCTCAGCCATACAAGGGGCTTATGCTCTGTTTTTACTGTAAAATGTCTGACGAATATGTTAGGTCGAAAATATTTCGTTGCCCATACTATAGCCAACAGTTCTTTCTCTATAGTGCTGTAGTTGTTTTCATGGCCGTTGAGGGACCGGCTGGTATAACAGATAATCTTATCATTCTGCATCAGCGCCGCCCTAGGGCAAAATCACTAGCATCAGTGACAGCAGTAAACTTTTTTCCAAAGTCAGGATGTACCAAAATAGGATCCGACTTAATGAGTATTTTTAATTTTTCAAATGCATCTCTGTAATTTTTATCCTTAAGGTTAGCCTGTCACCTTTCATCAAATACTTTAGTTAGGGGTGTGCTACCTTTGAGTAGTATTTTATAAATCTCCTATAATAGCCTGTAAATCCTAAAAAAAGATTTGATTTCTTTCTGATTCTTTGGAAGGGCAATCTTATCTATAGCTTCTATTTTTTGGATTTGTTTTTATACCATTACTAGGGTAACCCTGTCCGCGTTGCTGGACAATACAATAACATACGTTTACGTCTTTGTATTAAAAATTAAATTTTCATGTCTTGGTTGTCGAATGGCAATAACGCACAAATTTTATGGTACACCTGACCCTGGATCTTTAATTAATATTCAACAAATTGGTTAGAATTTTCGTATAAATGAAAACATATATTAATATCTGAATTTAAAACCATATTATTAAGATTTAAATTTTAACTGAAGGATTACAAATCAATAGTTAAAAAATGTCAATGCTCGCAATGTAAACTTAAATTTTTTTTTTTTTTTTTTTTTTTGCAGTATTTATTTATTGAATCTTCATATATTAAATATGAACTAACAATAATTAATCAAATCTTATCCTAATATTTACTTAATGTCCTGCCAGTGCCAGACAAAAAGATTTAGTCATCACGGTTTCTGTTCACATATGTAGGTGTTTATCGCTCATCTGATTGGGTGAGTGCTGCAGTGTCTCTTCTCCTTAATCGAGTGTGGCCGCCATAATTTAAAATATTTCGAGCTAAGGGATTTGGGTGCAGTTCCAGCCTTTTTAAATATTTTACTGCATATTTCGTTATCATAGTTTTTACCAATGGCACATTGAGATCCTTGTGGATATTTGAGTTTTTGACATACCAGGGAGCGGCTGTTATTATTCGAAGAAGTTTATTTTGCCGCCTTTGAATGTTTTCGATATTAGAAGCCGAGGCAGTGCCCCATAACTGAATACCGTAGCACCAAATTGGCTTTAAGATAGAGTTGTAAAGTAGAAGTTTGCAATCGAGACTAAGAACAGAATTTCTTCCAATGAGCCAATTAATTTGAATTGCTTTTAGTTTCATTTGAGTTAATTTTGCTTCTATGTGCCATTTCCACGTTAAACGCCGATCTAGATGTATACCGAGGTATTTTACATGCGAGTGTTGGGGTATTATTTGATTATTGACTTTAATAGGGGGGCATGTTTCCCGACGCAATGTGAATGTTATATGTGCGCATTTTTGCTCATTGATCTTTATCCTCTATTGTTTTAACCACCTTTCCAGTTCAAATATGTGATCCTGTAAGTAACGAGATGCTTCTTGACAGTTTTCATGTACGCTTAGGAAAGCTGTGTCATCCGCAAATGTTGAGGTTTGTGTGTAGCTGTTTGTTGGCATGTCCGAAGTATAAATTAAGTACAATAGAGGGCCCATGATGCTGCCTTGTGGGACTCCAGCGTTAACTGGCTGAGGAGAACTTAAAAAATCGCCTTCTTTAATAATAAATTGACGACCGACTAAGTAGCTTTCTAACAGCTTGTGTATGTTTGCTGGCAAGTTTTGCTGCAATTTCAGTAGTAACCCTTCATGCCAGACTTTATCAAAAGCTTGAGACACATCGATGAAGAGTGCTGAGCAATATTTTTTTTCTTCAAAGGCTTTTCTTATTACATTTACTATTCGATGAGTTTGTTCAATTGTGCTATGCTTTCTTCTAAACCCAAATTGATGATTAGGAATACATCTATTTTCATTTAAAATCGGCGTTAATTTTGCCACTAGTAGTTTCTCAAATAGCTTTGAAATATTAGATAATAAGCTAATAGGCCTGTATGACTCAACTTTTGTGTGATCCTTTCCTGGCTTTGGTATCATGGTTACTAAGGAAACCTTCCATTTATGAGGGTAGTATTGAAGTCGTAAAATAGCATTAAAATAAAAAGAATAATTTTCTTGGCTGTACTTGGTAGCTCCAAAAGCATTTTATTACTGATCTTATCAATACCGGATGCCTTCTTGGTGTTTAAATTACAAATAGCCTTTTCGATTTCTCTAAACTCGAATCTTAGGGGAATAGCTGCTCTAACATTTACAGACGGTAAATCGACTGCTATATCGTGAAATATATTATGGGTAAATACATTTTTCAGATGATTAGCAAACAGATTTCCTTTTTCAATATCATTTCTTGCCCAACTTCCATTCAAGTTTCTCAATGGTGGCTTAGAGATAACTGGTCTATTGAGGCTTCTAGCTGCACGCCATAATGAGTAATCTGATTGTGGAGTTGCATCAAGTCCCTTGAGATATTTTTCCAGGGAAGCCGTTTTCTGAGACTGCAGTAACTTTCTCAGCCTTTTTGTACACTCTTTTAATAAAGTCTTAAGTTGGGGGGATCTGTGCAATTGCCACTCTCTACGAACTCTCCTTTTTTCAGTCAATAGACGCTCGACATCTGTAGAATATATGATTTTGTTTTTGGTTTTTTTGAGTGTTATGCTGGAATGTTGAACAGCTAGTTTGAGATAACTGTCAAAATTAACAATAGCGAGATCCACGTTCTCCGGTGTGCTAAGCGGAATATTTTCTGTGCAATGGGCACTCAGATATTTTTTATATTTTAACCAATTTATTTGTGAGGCTGATGTCGATAAGTAACCAGACGAAGATACGATTCTATTTGGATTATTATAGTAACAATTGTAGGTGTGTGATCTGAAGATAATTCTAGGGACGCTTCCACATGAATCGTGTCTATGGGGATGTTATTAACCACGCCAAAATCTATGACATCTGGAACTTTTTGCTGATCAGTAGGCCAATATGTTGGTTGTCCGCTCGCGACCACATTTAGGTCCATTTTACAAATTGTGTTAAACAAAACACGACCCTTAGGTGTAATAAGTCGTGACCCCCAGAAAGTGTGTTTAGCGTTATAGTCGCCAGCAGCCAGGAAGCAGGGTCCTAATGATTTGAAATATTTATTATATTGGCTTTCTGATATTGAAAATCTAGGTGGGGAGTATAATGATGAAATTACTATGTTTCGAGATAATTCCTCAACGCAAATGCTCGTTGCTTGGAGATAATCTTCACGATGATCGCACATTAGGTAGTGTTTTACTCGGTTTTTTATCAAAATGGCAGAACCTCCACAAGCTCTACCTCGAGGGTCCTTGGTATCATATAATATATAACCATTGACTTGAAACGTGTTTCTTGAGGTCACATGGGTTTCAGAAACCATCATAACATCAATTTGTTTATTTTTAAGGAAGTATTCTAGTTCATTTTTATGTTGGCTGATGCCGTTTGCGTTCCAAAAGCAAATTTTTAAACAGTTCATGGCTTGTTTAGTACAGCTTGCAATAACATCGATTGCATTCTTAACATTTCCTGCATCATATTACCCATTGTGTTTGTAAAGTTATTTACTGTTTGTACTAATGTTTCCATGGTTTTCTCTAGACGAATTAAGTTAGAAACTGGAGTTTCATCATTATTTGGCAACTCACCTTGCATTGCCATATGGTTTGATTTTAGGACGTTAGCGTAGGATGTTCTGTTATTACTAGGCTGCGGTACCTGAACGTCATTAATGTAAACTTGATTTGTTGCCTGCATTTGAGGGGGATTAGGTTTCGGTCAAACCGAGCGCTTGACGATAGAGTATAGAGGGCATCCTCTATAGTTGGCCGTGTGATTACCACCGCAGTTGCTACATTTTTTTACATTGGGGTCGTTTTTAGACTTATCGCAGAGAGCTGTACCATGTAATTCTCCACATACGACGCAAACAGGGGTTAAATGACAATATGCCTTAGTGTGACCAAATTCTTGGCAGTTTAAACATTGCACGGGACCATTCCTTTTGTGCGGCTCCTCTATTGTTATTTTTCTATACAGGATATATTTAAGATTATAAATGGGATGCGTTTCGTTCTTTTTGAGCTTAATGTCGCCGGGTTCTAACTCCACTCGAAAAAGTGGCTGAGGATTTTTTTCTCTATTTTTAATGTTTATTACAGTTTTTATTTTGAAGCCCTTCTCTTCTAAAAACGTTTTTATCTCACCTGGGTCCACGCATGAGTCAATGCCCTTAATCACTACCTGAAGACCTTTACTGCTCTTCAGTTGATATGTATAAAAATTCTTATTAAGTGCTTCAAATTTAGTTATTACCTTACGAAAATCTTCTTCACGATTAACTTGTATTTTTGTCTCATTAATACTACCCCGCTTTATTGCAGCTACATAAAAAGAATTTTCACCTATTACCGATATCAAATTCTTTATTAATTCATTTGAGTTTTGCTCTCTAAGATATATCGGCGGTGGCTTAGAAGATTTGATAACGTTTTGTGCTTCCGGGTATTCCTCATCCAGAATTGCAAAACGATTTTGTGAACTTGTTCTATCAGCTGTACCATCTTTTGAAACTTTTGAGACCGAAGCAACTGCTGAGGAGGTTGGGCTGCGACCCCGTTTAAGCACTGTTATGTACCTATCAATACCTACTTGTACTGGAGGCTTTTGAGCACTTTTTACTTGTGGAGCTGAGTTTTCCATCATGCCTGATTTAGGGGTAATATTTTCATCACTTATTAAAATCGTTTTTGCCGCTGGGGCACCGCTTGCAGGTTTTATATTTTTTATTGTATTAAGATCAACCGTATTATTAGACACCGAAGGTGATACTGAGTTATCTATTATGCCTGATTGGGGGTTAATATTTACATCACTTATTAAAATTGTTTTTGCTGTTGAGGCAACGCTAGCAGGTTTTATATTTGTTATTGTATCAACCGTGTTATTAAATACAGACGGTGAAAGGGATCGCGTGCGAGTAATAGGTTTAGCCGTTAGGTATTTGCTATCATCGATTCTTTTTTTTATTTCTGCATTTGTTTCGTTAACACTCACTGTGATATATGCATTTCTACTGTTTGCACTCATAAAATTTTTTTTTTTTTTTTTGTTTTTTTTTCTTTTACAGTTTTGCTCTTCTTATTTGTTATTGTTTATCAACACCGAGAATAAAAAAAAATGTGTGTTTATGTATGTATGTACATACATGTATTTTTTTTTTTCTTCACTTGTTTTTACTTTTTTTAATACTTTATTTGTTCAAAAAAAAAAAATAAACCGTATGCCGAGCTTAGAAAACACGTCTATCTTCAACGAGCGCGACAGACAGAATCTTAAATGACAATAAAAAAACACACAAAAATTAAATAAGTCAAATGACGCGAGCAAGCAGAGCCTTATACCGACAAAAAGTAATTCTCATAAGGACAAAAATGCATAACGCATATTCGTAGAAATTTGTTGATGCTTTTTATAAACCATCAGTGACGTAGACCTTTCCAACGCATGTACTCGTTTAAACATCGGTTGAGTGTTACTCGAGTTATAAAATGACGAACATAGGACAACTTATTTATATATATATATAGACAAGTAACCAATGTCCTAAAAATTCTTTTTTTCTTGGCTTAGAAAGCTGCATTTGTTCCGTTGGATTTTCAGATTTGCCTTATGCAAACAGCTCAATATTTTAGTTAGAGACTCCATATATTCCTTTATATTTGTAGAGAATATTAGAATATCATCTACACACACAAGACATATTTTACCAATGTGTTCCCTCAGAACCTCGTCCCTGGAACGTAGAGGATGCATTCTACGCAAAAATTCGTAATGCCTGCTTGCAGTTGAAAACCCCGTTTTATGGATGTCTTTTTCATCCATTTCTATCTGGTGGAAAACATCGGATATATCGAGGGTTGCAAAATATTGACATCTTCCCAATTTGTCAAATATATCATCCATATTTGGAATTGGGAATCTGTCTTCGATAGTTGTTCACCTCAGTGAACAATCCCATCCCAGATGTCAATCGCCAACTACATCTCAACTGCAGCGAATATCAACTGTCTTTTATTATTCTTGTTCTTATTATTATTCTGAAAGTCCGTCTTGAGAAGAATACTTGTGCGCAGCAGATAAAACTCTAAACGCTAAAATAAATTATTGTAAATTAAAAAGTTTCAATTTAAAATTTGACCCCCTTATAATTGTAAATTTTAAACGAACTAAAGTGTAAGAGTGTAAGAATAAAAAGAGAAAATTTAATTTAAAGAAATAAATCTAAATATTAATTGGAATTCTCAAATAAATACATTTGCCTATTTAACTTAACCTAAAACCCAAAAAGTGTTTCTTATTTACTACCTCAAATCTATATATTGCATTTCCCCTTGTAAAATAAAGAAAGGTTTGTTGACCCTTACCTATGTATAATAATTTATCTATATAACTACATAATATTTACCCCAATCATCTATCCTACCCTGTCTAACCCGTATAAACAATAGTTATGCTATTGAATTTCCTATAATCGGTCACAAGGCACCATTTCTGAATATTTGACGCATCCATTTTCTTTGGAACTATCAAAATAGAACTGGTATAAGGTCTAGAGGGTTCCCTTATAATTCCTTGTAGCAACATATCTTCAATCTGACTATTTATTTCATTCTAGTATATTTCCGGATACCTGTATAGTTTCGAGTACACCGGGATTTCATGCTGTGTATTAATCCTATGTTTGTAAAGGATAGATTCTCGGCTTCTCGATAAAAAATTTTGCTGTGTTTCCTTAGTATCCACAGCCATTTATTTCTATCAGTTTCATTTACATGTGCGGTTTTCAAGTCCGAGATATTAGCTGCATCCCCTCTTTCTATGTCATTTCTATAAATTTCTACAACGTTTTCCCTGTAACATTTATTCTTATAATCTTCTTTTTCTTTATAAAGATACATAGGGATACATGCATCTCTTGTTTCTAGTTGTCTATTTTTGTATTTCACAACACGTTCAAGATCTGCTAAGATATTATTTCCTATTAACCCATCAAATCTGTCATTAAAGTTAAACTCTAAAAATTCACATAAATAGTAAGAATTAAATTCATTTAATATGTGGAATTCGCAAAGTTTCATTACTCTGAATTCATTTCCCATTGCTCATAAAACTACGTCAACTTCATGCTTCCATTTGAGATCACAAATATATTCATTGATGATGCTGAATTCCGCTCCTGTATCAATGATGAATCGTAATGTCTTGATTGGGGTTTCAATGGTTATATAGGGAAGTCGTTTCGGCCTTCCCCATGAAAATTCTCGTTTGAGTTTCCAATGTCCATCGGTTCATGAACGTTACCACTCGAATAACGGGAGTTTCTTGTTTGATTGGACTATCTTCCTACTTCGGGTTGTTGTACGTTTCTATCAAATCTGTTATTGTCTCGGTAGTAACCCCTATTTATACTATCATTGTTAGTATTATTACTGTTATTGTTAGTACCACTGTAAGCATTGTTATTGTTATTAGCATAATTGCGGTTGTTAATGTTGGTACCACTCTAAGAATTGTTGTTGTTATTAGCATGTTGCGATTGTCGTTATAATTTTGATTTCTAAAATGATCGAAACTTTTATTTCCCGAATGCGTATTTCGTACATCGTTGCTAAAATTCGTTCTGTAAGAGGGCCATCATGTATTGTCGGTTTTTGGTCAGCTTCCAATTATCTTAAAAGCCGCCTCTAAGGTTTGTGGGTTTCTTTCAAATATTATAGTTTTCGTCGGATCGGGTAGATTATCTTTAAATACTTCCAGTAAGATTCTATTGATTTCGTCCGCCGAAAATAGTTCTTTACTATTAGTCAACCGTCTATTATGTAGTCTTTTTCTAATGTTATTTATACTATAATGGTATTTTTCAATTGTCGAATCTAACCTCACAATTTTCAACTCGTCCATTAATTCCCTAGTTGTTTCTTTTTCTCCAAAGTTAGTCACTAGAATTTCTTTTAATACTTCTCTACCACTCAATACCTACATATGTATTGCCAGGCAGTTGGCTTTGTTCCATTCCATCAAATGTTGGAATCTCTATGATATAGCTAAGCATCAGATTAAATTGTTGGGTCAAGGCACTTTCCATTTCGTAAATTTTTAATATACTACGTTTTGTGTAAAAGGAAAATTGTATACTGTTTTTTCTTTTCTCTTCTTTTTAATACAAAGTATTCATTAATTTAATTGTTGTTTAATTAACGTTTTGACAATTTTAAATCTAAGACAAACCAAGACTTGTAAACATTTCAATACTTAATTTTTCATAGTCTTAAGCATATGATTGACTTTGTTCTTTTAATCAAGTTTGTAGAATTGCTATTAATTACTTAATGTATAAAATTAAATTTATTTTATTTACTTTGTTGATCCTTGTAACTGTTATTTCTTCTTGCCAGTATTCTGTTCTTGTTGCAATTGGCATCCTTCACTTATATTTTTAATTTCTTTCCTTTTAGTGTTAGATTTTGTTTGTTTTTTTGTAGTTAAAGTCAATCGAGTACTGTGTTTATTTAATTATTTAGTTATTAACTGTGTTTTTTTCTTCAAGGTTATTGTTGAGTTCTTAACTTGTTTTTATTTTTATTGAATAATTCATATATTTCGTTCGGTGTTCGAGCTTTTTATAGTTAATTTAGATTTTTAAGTATTTTTTACTTTTAGTTTGTTTCTTTTTGCACGCCAAAAACTTTTCTTTATTTTTTTTTCTCCTGTTAATGATAGATTCAAGCTATGTTGATTATAACCAATTATAAATTATTCAATTTTAATACGAAGGTGGTGAAAAAAAACTGTATTATTCGACACTATTTTTTCGTTTCGCTGTTTTAATCCTCGTCGCCAGTTATGATCCTGAATAAACAACTAGATCACTTCATTGTTGATTCTGAACTGAAACTTTATTTTTCACCAAAAACGTCACAGTTGCAAAGTGAGCATTGTTGTGAATAGACGTGTTCTCTTCATACGACTTGGATTATTAAATTTGATTTTGCAATATATATAAATCTTATATTAAAAAAAAAATCCCGTTAGAAGCAAATGAACGCAATAAATAAATAATTTTTATTTAAATTATTTAACACCAAAGTGAACAAATTAAGAAAGAGAAATAAAAGAAAAAGGAAAAAAAATTATATATATGTATGAATGAACATACATACTCGCAGTGTTATTGTAATATATTGTTACGAAATTAGATTTGTCTAAGAATTATTTATGGTTTTAGTTATAGGTTATCTTGTAAATTATAGTTTTATGTCATATTAGTTACTATTTTTGTGAATGCCACTGTAATTAAATTTTCGAGCAGTTTTAATTGTAGACCTTATTATTATTAATCGACCTTTTTATGATTATATTTTCAAAAATGTTTTCTCCTATAGTTACCTATAGACAGGCTTTCAAGGTCTTTGTTTTTATTCTTAATTAAATAAAAGACAATTTATCGCATTTATCAATGTACTTATTTCCTACGTTTCGTTGGGATTTTTCAACTTCCTCAGGGATTGATTTTTATTATTGGTCTGGAATTATTAAATTAATACAAAAGAAAAACATATTCTAGTTACATAAATACAACAAATCGTCATAATAATCAAACCATATAAAAAACCATTTTACAAATTATTTCTTTTCTTTCCGTCTACATTATTCTTGAATTTACATCAAAGTTTTGTATTTGTAAAGTTGGACAACACAACACAAAACTTAAATAAATAAATTAAAATAATTGTAAACAAAAATGTAATATCACAGTTAACTTGTCTTGATCACAGACTTATTGCAACTAAATTAATGCTATGGTGTAATTTGCATTAGTTTTATAACGGTCTTCTTTAGTGTTTACTGTAATTCTGGATTTTTGTTGTATCTCTCCAACGTATACCTTTTGCCTTCGCTCTTCTCTTTGTCCAAAATGCGTACTCTCTCTTGTAGACTTTAGATTTAAATGTATAACAGTTATTTTAAAATAATTCGAACACAATATTCCAGAAACTACTAGACGGTTCTTGAATCAACTAGGAATAGCTTTGAACTATAAATACAGGCTAACTCATAAAAGTTTAGTTTAGTTTGATTGGAGACATTAAACGGTTCAGATCGCTACTTACAAAAGTGGTTAAATTTTGTGAACATTAATTTCAATAAAGTTTGTTAAGTTGAATTCGTGTGTGTATTTATTTTGATTTGCATTTAAAAGAACTCAAAGGTTTATTATTAAGGGAATAAACCTTAACGCGTTTTATTAAGTTAAAACGTAACAATTGGTGTCAGAAGTGAAATTGCAATAAAAAATAAAAAAATTGATAAACAATGAAATTCGATGAGCTTAAAGTTGAGCAGCTGAAGAAGGAGTTGGGCAAAAACTTGAGAAGCTTCAAGAAATTTCTTCTGCTATAAATGAAAGAGTAGACGATATGGAGATAAAAGTCAACTAGAAGATGTTTGATGTGGAAACACAAGTCACTGATGTTAAAACTCAAGTCACGGATGTAAAAACACAAGTCACGGTTTTTGATGGAAAACTACATCATCTGGAAGAAAAAGTAAATAGTCTTCAATACCAAGAGGGAGCGGTGCGAGTTTTTCCAAGAGCTCCAAATTTTGACGGCAGCTCACCATTGAATGTGTTCAAGTTCCAGTTTGACACAGTTGCCAACAAAAATGCATGGAACAATGAAGAAAAAGCCATAGAGTTGATTCTGGCTTTAAAAGGAACTGCAGCTGAAATTCTAGAAAGTGTATCAGTAAGTTGCAGAAACAATTATGATGACATTATGGTAGCAGTGCAACGTATGTATGGTGGTGAACACAGAAAAGAAATATTCAGAATGGAATTATGGGGCAGAGTACAAAAGTTAAACGAGACGCTACAGGATTTCGCACTGGAGATGGAGCGTTTGGTGCAGCTTACTTATCCAGGTGAAAGTCATCCATTGTTAGATCACTTTAAGACCGAAGCATTTGTAAATGGTATACAAGATGCTGATGTAAAACTCGCGGTATGTGCATCACAGAAATCATCGTTTGCAGAAACGGTATCATTTGTCATAGCCCAAGAAACCGCCTGGATAATTTCAAGGCCGCAAGCGTATAAGGTACGAAAGCTTGATTTCTCGGCTGAGGACGAAGGAGATATTTTAAAGGAAGTGAGAAGCATGACGGAGGCAGTTTTGCAAGCTTTGGGCGACAAGAATAATAAAACCAAAAGCAAAGTAAAATGCTATAACTGTGGTAAGACTGGTAATATTCAACGAAATTGCAAGTCACCAAGAAAACGATCCCGATCTGCTTCGCCACAAAGAGACAACCAAAGAGCTTATCGACATTCATCACAAGAGTTACTTTTAAAAGAGCTAGCGCTGCGGGGCATGAGCTAGCCTCCACATCTGATGGCCCCACAATATCTATATCAGTTGTGCAACATAGTAACAATAATCTTACTGCTTGCGGTTATATTAACGGGCGAAAGCGCATTTTTACTGTGGATACTAGGGCATCACATTCTATTATAAGGCCCGATTTAATACAAAAATCTATTGAACCACTGAACGGGGTAAGTCTGCGAACAGCTACGAGAGAGTCTGCCACAGTCTATGGAAAAGTAAAAGTACAATTAAATATGGCTTATACAATCTTCCATCACGTATATATAGTGGCTGATATTGTAGACGAGGTAATAATTTGCGCAGATTTTATGATTGGTCAGAGTATTCGTTTGGATATGGGTCAGCAAATTATGTATTGGCGTGATGTTGAAATACCCCTTGAAGTTGGATACGAAATCAAGGATCATGTAAGACAATTAATCGCCCTTGAATGTGAAAAATTGCCCCTCAAATCAGAAACCTTAGTATGGGTGCGAATGGATGGAGAATGTGAGGACAACAGTTTGTGGGTGGTGGAGCCAGCAGAAATAAAAGGCGATGTCGTAACATAAATGCTTTCGTAAAACCTAGCGAGGAGGTGCTTTAATACCATGTGAGATAAGGCCATGATGGCTTTATCTCTCATTTCAGTTTTGAAGAACTTTTGCATTTTACATTGATTAATAGTTTTCTTATTTTTTTGAAATCTGGCTTCTCATACTAAAGTTTTCCTACGTGGCGCCTGCGGCCGTGCTAACGGGTTTTCTCCGTCAGTAGGACGCGGCAGGTGGCTTCGCTGAATAAAGTTTTCCTGCGTGCTTCACAAGATAACTAGTCCCTTTAACAGAATGTTTACACCATGCATAACAATATTCTGAGAAAATATGGCTTTATCTCTCATTTGCGAAAAAAAAAAATATTACTACATCTCTTATTTCGCAAAATTTTAAATATGACCTTACCTCTCATTGATTGGGCAATAAGGCCATTATGGCTTTATCTCCCATTCAATTGAGCAATAAAGCCATCACGGCCTTATCTCACATGGTTTTAAAGCACCCCCTCGCTAGGTTCGCTAGGATTCTGCGTAGACTACATTGCCTAGAATTGATGATACCTTGGACACGTTAGCCGAAAGGGAATGGTTTTCTACATTAGATTTGCAGAGCGGTTATTGGCAAGTGGAAATTTCAGAAAATGATAAGGAGAAAACTGCGTTTAGCGCAAGTGATGATTTATGGCAGTTTGATGTGATGCCATTTGGACTCTGCAATGCTCCGGCTACATTCAAGCGTTTAGTGGAGCAGTTGTTTAAAGGTCTTCCCCAAAAGACATGTTTGGTGTACCTTGACGACATTATTGTCATGGGGAAAACATTTGATGAACACCTGAAAAACCTGGAAGAAGTGTTGAAACGTGTATCCATGGCAGGACTTAAGCTAAATGCTAAGAAATGTTCGCTGTTCCAGAAGGAAGTAAAGTACCTGGGACATCGAGTAACCTTTAAAGGCATTTCAACGGATGACGATAAAATAAAAGCTGTAATGGATTGGCCTCGTCCGAAAAATCTTCATAAATTACGCAGTTTTCTAGGCTTATGTACATACTACAGGCGTTTCGTACCGAACTTTGCAAATATTACTGAAAACTTACACGAGTTGACTAAAAAGGCGCAAAAATACATCTGGGGTGAACACAGGAAGCAGCATTTCAGAGACTGAAGACACTATTGTGCTCAGCACCAATTTTAGCTTCTCCCATTCCTGGAGAGAAATTTGTGTTAGATACCGATGCGAGCAGATACGGAATCGGAGGTGTGCTTTCCCAAGTGGCCAATGGAATAGAGCGAGTCGTAGGCTATTCTAGTCGAACACTTTCAAAGCTCGAGAGGAAATACTGCGTGACGCGAAGAGAGCTCCTGGCAGTACTAGAGTGCATAACACATGTGGCACCCTGTGCTGAACTATACCCAATCAGATACTAAATACTGAATACTTTTTACTGTACCAAATACGCGGTTTCTTTAACTGGATAGAAGAAGTGCCTTTAAAAAAACACATTTTATTATTCTCCTTTTGCCTACACGCGTTGTAAATTCGCTTTTTAATTGTAAGAAATTAAGTTTAGTTTTGTAAAATAAAATTGAAATAAATTTGTTTATTTAATTAAAAAAATATAAAATTAAACCACCAAGCCTACTTTATTTATAAATTGGTTAAACGAATTAACCAAACACATTTTCACAAGTATTTGTATGGTCGACATTTTAAGTTAAGAACAGACCATTTTGCACGCAGGTAATTGCTTCAATTCAAGAATCCGGAAGGACAGATAGCTCGATGGATTGAGCGCCTTCAGAGTTACGATTTTAGCATTGAGCACAGAAAAGGCGTGAAACATGGAAATGCGGATGCCCTATCAAGGCGACCCAGCAAACTGGAATGCAAGCATTGTGTTAAAACTGAAGGTAAAAAATATAGCTGTGAAGTTTGAGTATTACAGATAGAGTCCATCGAAGACTGGACAATGGCACAGAAATATTACCCTATATTGAAAAAAATTATGAAGGCCAAAGAAGAAGGCAGAAGGCCGACTCGAAACGAAATTTCATCTGAAAGTCCACTAACAAAAGCATATTGGGCCCTATGGAACAGCCTCCAGTTGATAAACGGCTGCCTTTACCGTACATGGGAAAGTACCGATGGAAAGTCAGTTCAGAACTTTATTATAGTGCCGTCGTCGAAATTACATGAAGTTTTGAATGGTGGCCATCTTGGCGTAATAAAAACACTAGAGAAATTAAAACAACGTTTCTACAGGGTTGGGTGCCAACAAGCTGTGGCTGATCGGATATCAAATTGCTCCCAATGCATTGACGCAAAAGGTCCAGCAAAGAGAAGTCGGGGACCGCTACAGCAGTACGATTCAGGTGTCCCATTTGAGCGAATCGCAATGGATATAGCTGGACCTTTTCCTGTGAGTGATTCCGGCAACCGTTATGTGCTAGTAGTAATCGATTACTTTAGTAAGTGCCCAGAGGTGTATGCCGTCCCAAATCAAGAAGCCAGAACCGTTGTAGATGTATTTATGAATAACTGGGTGTGCTGCTACGGAGTTCCAATAGAATAACACTCCGACCAAGGCAGAAATTTTGAATCTGCTGTGTTCAAAGAAATGTGTGAATTGTATGAGTGAAACTAGAACAACTCCTTTGCATCTACAATCCGATGGCATGGTTGAAAGATTTAACCGCACAATAGAAGAACACTTACGTAAAGTAGTAAGCACACATCAGAAGGACTGGGATGAAAACATTCCAACGTTTCTGTTGGCATACAGATCAGCTGTTCACAATTCCACCTCTCGTACACCTGCCAAAATTGTCTTTGGAACAGAGCTCAGACTACCTGGCGATCTAGAATTTGGTGTTAAGCCTGAACCAACAAATGAAAATAATGAAGGCTCTGTCTCAAAAGAACAAGATAACCTTAATGAGTTCGTACGAAGCCGGATTAAGCTGTCCAGTGACAAGATGAAAGCCAGATACGATCGAGCGGCAAATTCGGAAGGCTTTACAGAAGGCCAGTTGGTTTTGCTTTTTAATCCCCAACGCAAGAAAGGATTATTTCCCAAGCTGCAGACTCATTGGGATGTACCATATAAGGTGAAAAAGAAACTGAATGACGTGATGTATCGAATTCAGAAATATAAGAGTCCAGGATCAAAAATGAAGGTTGTACATTTAGAACGACTAGCCCATTATGGAAACGGAGAATCTGAGCCTAATCAGGACGAACAGGCTTAAGTGAAGGGCAGTGTTACGAAATAAGATTTGTGTAAGAATTATTTATGGTTTTAGTTATAAGTTATCTTGTAAATTAAAGTTTTATGTCATATTAGTTACTATTTTTATGTACGCCACTGTAACTAAATTTTCTAGCAATTGTAATTGTAGACTTTCGATTTAAATGTATAACAGTTATTTTAAAATAATTCGAACACAATATTCTAGAAACTACTAGACGGTTCTTGAATCAACTAGGAATAGTTTTGAACTATAAATACAGGCTCATAAACTCATAAAAGTTTAGTTTAGTTAGATTGGAGACATTAAACGGTTCAGATCGCTACTTACAATAGTGGTTAAATTTTGTGAACATTAATTTCAATAAAGTTTGTTAAGTTGAATTCGTGTGTGTATTTATTTGGATTTGCAATTAAAAGAACTCAAAGGTTTATTATAAAGGGAATAAACCTTAACGCCTTTTATAAAGTAAAAACGTAACAATATAATATATAATAAAAACATTAAGAGCACAGCAAACTGTGAAAAACAAAAATAACTTTTTGTATGATACAAAAAAAAGTGGAAGCTAACAATGTTGAAATAAATAAAACAAAACGCCTGCAAGTGTTACCGAAGAGGCAAAAACAATCTATGTGGGAAATGATACCATGAACTCAAACACTGACGCAATGTATAACTCACAAGTGAAAAGTTGTCAAAAGCCTCAAGTACAAGTCGGTATGGACAGGTATATAACAGTGCTTAAACGGGGTCCCAGCCCTACCTCTTCAGCTGTTGCATCGGCCTCAGTTCCATCTTTTAATAGACTAAATTCCCAAAATCGTTTTGCGATTCTGGAGGATGAATCCTCTGAAGCACCAAGCGTATATCTTAGGGAACAAAACTCAAATGAGTTAATAAAGAGTTTGATCTCGGTGATAGGTGAAAATTCGTTTTACGTGTCTGCAATTAAGCGTGGCAGTATAAACGAGACAAAAATACAGGCTAACCATGAAAATGATATTTGTAAAATAATTAATAGATTTGAAGTACTTAAAAAAAGCTTTTATACATATATAAAAAATGTGATGAATATTAAAAACAAGGATTAAAATCCCCAACCACTATTTCGAGTAGAATTAGAACCAGGCGATATAAAGCTTAAAAAAATTAAACGCATCCCATTTACAATTTAAAATACATTCTGTACAGACGAATCACGATAGAAGAGCCTCACAAAAGAAATGGTCCCGTTCAATGTTTAAACTGCCAAGAATTTGGTCATACCAAAGCATACTGCCATTTACCCTCTGTTTGCGTCGTATGTGGAGAATTACATGGCACAGTTCATTGCGATAAGTCTAAAAACGATCACAACATAAAAAATTTAGCAACTGTGGCAGTAATCACACTGCCAACTATAGAGGATGTCCAGTACACTCCATCGTCAAGCGTTCGGTGGGACCGAAACCTTATCCCACTCCAATTCAAGAAACAAACCATGAAAACACTAATGCCATTGAGTACTGCAGCCTGGTACTAACAGAATCTCCTAACGCTAACGTTCTAAAATCCGACCATGGTGATGGTCCATGATGGGTGCACAATGGGGTTTACCTGGTTCTGGGGTACGGCACTGATGGCAAACGTGGTCGGCCTGGTCTTATGTCCGATGGGAACTACGGGTAGCTTGCTACTAGGTTGGTTGAAATCTGTAGGGCGCAAAACTACTTGTTGAGGCAGGTCAAGCAACACACACACGCAGGCTACGTGAATCGATTTTTTTATTTGCCTTGAGGCAGCTAAGTACATTTGTTGAGAAAGGAAAAATAAACGATTTCTTACGAACTTCAACTCACTAGCTGCGATTTTTAACGAACTGTTAAGGAGCTATTCGCGTCTTTTCTTACTCGCCAGGGTGACAAATCGAAACATATAAGCGATTACGTAATATGCTCTAGATAAACTAGGTCTAGCATATCTTCTTTATCAGGCGATCTAGCAACAAACACTTCAGCTCCTTTCGACACTTCTACGGTCTCGAACTCTGCTGCTCCTACAGGCCACAAAGACTGCTCAAAGTTGAGCCACTCAGGTCCGTGTCACCAGAGCCTATTTTCTCTCAAATCAGCCCCCGGGTTGCTAGATCGGCAGGATTGTCACCTAACGCCACGTGACACCAGTTTTTATTCCCCACTTTTTCTAATATTGTAGCCACTCTATTTTCCACAAACGTTTTCCAGCTACAAGGGGTTTTCTCAACCACGCTAAAACAATCGTGGAATCGGACCACAAATAAAGGGGGGACTTGTTCACGTTAAAGCTGGGTATCACACTGTCAACTAAATTTGCCAAAAGAACTGCTCCACATAACTCCAAACGAGGTAAAGATGGCTTTTTTATTGGGGCCACTTTAGTTTTACATGTGAGTAGACTTGTCAAAACTTTGCTGTACCCTTATATGTATATATTGTAGCCGCATATGCCAACTCAGACGAGTCGCAGAACCCGTGAAATTGTATAGTACAGCCAGGCGAATATTGAACCCAACGTGGAAGCTTAATTTTTCCAATATCCGCATAATTAGCAACAAAATTCTGCCATTTCTACAGTGCCACAGGTTTGATAGCATCGTCCCACCCGATCTTATCAAGCCACATTTGCTGCATAATAATTTTAGGAGTAACTACCACCGGAGCCAACCAACCTGCATGATCGTATATCCGAGCAATTTTAGAAAGAACCTCTCTTTTTGTATATGAGGTTTTTGGCGTTATCTTTTCACAAGCAAAGAAAAACACGTCTTCTGCCGCATTCCAGCGAATCCCTAGCGTTTTCGTAGTGCTTTTTTGATCGAGCGACAAAAATGAAGAATTTAGTGGCAAATTTTTCAAAATTTCTTCAGAATTCGAGGTCCATTTTCTGAGTTCAAATCCCCCCATATCTAAAATACCAATTAATTGCTCCCAGTGCCACCAAAGCATCCGCAACTGAATGGGCACCAACTAGGGCATCATGTACGTACAGATTTTCTCGCAAGATTCTAGCGCCTAACGGAAAACGTCGCTCTTCATCATTCGCCAATTGTAGAATGGTTCTAAGGGCCAAATATGGGGCACAACTTACGCCAAAAGTCACCGTTTTCAGTTGGAAATCAGCTATTTCCTAGCTATCACAGCTACGAAACACTATTTTCTGCCGGTACATTTTTGAAATGTCCGCATTAAATACAAACTCAAAAAATCGCCATCTTAAAATTAGATTAACTATTTCAGCCTGAAAAATAGGGCCAGTGTACAAAAAATCATTTAAACTGCTGCCATTTGCAGAGGGACTCGAGGCATTGAATACTACTCGCAGTTTCGTAGTTGTACTTTCTGTCTTAAGCACGCCATGATGGGGTAAATAATAACCAGGGTCACTTCTAGAATTTTCTGCTTTTTCCATATGCCCTAGAGCTATATATTTTTTTTTAATTTGGGCAGCTCAATCTCCTTCTCGGGAAAAAAAAGAATACGTTGGAATACTACCAGTTACACGAGGAACCACTTGAGCCTCTATAATAAGAGCCAAGTTCTGATCAAAAAGTGAAACAATCGTAAAAACTGCCATTTTAGAAGACGTACTAATTATATCAGAGACTTCAGCAGAAATTCGATTAGTCGGCAACTTCAACAGCTTCTGTATTTTTTCCGAAATAAAACTTTCATCCGAACATGGATCAATCAGCGCTCGTACCTTGTAACAGGAACCAACACTAACAATGTTAACCCAGACTGTGGCTAACATTACTTTTTTTGCAACAGATGTATGGTGCGATTGAACTACACCAGAAGGGCCGGCAACATTAGTGGACTGTATTTGACTTTGCATATTTTGACTCTGACCTTGAGAATTAGTGCTTCGAAGTATATCTACAGTGCTCTCATCAAGATCGCATCTTAGATGCGACTGCTTTATTCCATTGGGCAAAGAATTATTGTAAAGAAACTAAAATTGTTTTAAGTAGCAAAGTAAACATTAAAAACACTGAAGAGCAGATTCGATGCTGCGGAAACAATCGATGGCACCGATCAATATCATGCTTTTATTTGTCTAGTTTCTCAGCATAAGTTTTATTTTTAAGATTTTAGAAACACTTATATACAAATAGGATAAAATTCAAAATAACGGCCCAAATATCGACCAGAACTAACTTAAAAGACCTAAGCTTTCTTTTGAGCAAAAAAAAATACCCGCTTCAAAAAAATAAAAAATAAGTTTTAAATTTAAAAAAAAAATTTTAAAAAAAACAAAAAAAATTTTTTCCGAAAGCTTGAAGAAATAGCTATCTAATTTGTTTGGGACAAAGTTTGCTAACACCAATAGATAATAAGTTACATGGATGAAAAAGAACACCTGTTGGCCCAAAATGTCAAATTTTGACCCCCTCTAACTCAGAAACTTTTTGAAAATTTGTGTCTAAACTACTATCCAATAGGACTAACCTTGGTGCAAATTCATCCAAATCGGAAGACGTCGATTTCAAAAGTTAGACTACTTGACATTTTTGTATATAGATGTTATCTCGAGATATATTTCGAACGGGACAAAGTTAGGTGTTTGAAGTGCCTTAAAATGATAAGTTGCAAAGGGTTTTCCATGTCACGATTTATTAGTCACCTTTAATTAGTCCACATGCTTGACATTAATGTGCTCCAAATAAAACTTAACTCCGTTAGAAGTAGTTCTAAAGCACTACTACACATATACATATATCGCGAAATGGAAGATTTCGCGTTTTTCTTTTGTCTCTCTTATAAAGCTGCCTTTTTTCATTTCTCTTTGCACCATCTTTTATGCCAAAATACAATGAACGCAAATTTATTTAGTTGAGATTTATTTGCGAAACTCTTGTAAAAATTAACCTTAAAGTTTACCGCCACACTAGTTAATAATATTTTTGTAAGTAAATAGCATTATGAAACAAAACTATATTACTAAATAAATTTTTTTGCACAAAATAAAAAGTTTGTTGTACGAATGCTATTGTTAACCGTGTTTTGTGCCTTGCTATTTTTGTTTTGATCACGCAATTTGTGTGAATTGTAGCATACTGTTTTTACACATTGCCACTTCACTACCAAAAAGCGCTTTTTGTCTCTTCGAAAGCTGCCCTCGCAACTGATTTGGGCCTTTTTCACACGTCACTTTCTACATATCTGCTTAGTAATCTGTGATTTCAACATGAATTTTGTGACACCTGAGCAACGTTTCCAAATTGTGCAAATTTATAGCATTTTTCCGATGTACGAAAAAATTCTTTCTTTCGAACAACTAAAAACAAATTCTAAAAACTTTGTTTTTGTTTTAAATGTATTTGTACGAAAGAAAGAATTCTTTCGCACATCGAAAATAATCAGTTATATTAAAAACCATGGTTCTGTTCGAAATACGAAAAAAGCAAATTTGGTTTAGCGATGAAGCTAGGGTTGTCAGTTTTGAAATCAGGAAAATCAGTACATAACAGAAAAAAATCAGTACAATAGGGAAAAACAGTAGAAACAATTTTTAAATATAAAATTACATTTTAATATCATAAAAAGCTTTACTACTTTTTAAAACAAAACTGGAATTAATTCTATAATTTGTACCGCGACAAAATTATATTAATAAATTAAATTAATTTCATGTTACCTACTTGGTTTTGTATTTTACAAAGAAACATTAATTTTATCAAAAGCAAAGTTTGAGTTCATTATTTCTGTGGCTTAGTGCTAAAAACGCCAATGTCAATATTTTGCTGTTTTGAGTTAATCGTTGCATTAGTATCTGTTAAGAACATACATTCATACATTTATAAATTTTATTATTTTATGCTAACTACTAAGAACATACATTCGTATATGTATATTCATTTATTCTAGTGACATAATTCAACCATTATAATTAGGTCATTTGTTTTGTGTTAAAATAAGCATTTTTATTTCCTCATTCATTTGTTATTATTTTAAGTTAAGTATTATTAATTAATTTTATATAAAAGAAAGTAAACAATAAAGATTAATTAGTCGTGTTTTAGTAACCATACTTGTGTTTTACTTCAATACGGCTTCCTCCAAGTTCCAAGTGCTTGCAAGAAAAAATATTATAAAGTTAGCGGCAGTCTAAATTTATGTGTTTAGATTGAGTCACGTTAACTCATTATTTACATTTGACATAAACAGTATCTTTTCTTAATCTCTTTTTAATTTTTCGAAAACAGCAAACGACTTATTTAAACGAGAACAGCTTCATAAGAGTTTTGCAAGGCAATTTTACTTTAATTCTTCTATAAAAAAAACTTAAATTTTAATTTTCTGAAGCTACAGATATAACGGCAACAAAGTTAAAAACTCAAGTAAAACTCATTACAACTATAACCAACTCACTTTCTAGATTTTATATTAAGAGCCTGTTTCTCTCTCCACTTTGAAACATTAAACTAAATATTCGTTCTGTAAATGCGTTTGAATGTGGAATAAAAGAAATGAAATTATATATTTTCTCAAATTCGTAAACCAACTATCATTTAGAAACTCTTTTTAATGTTCTTCTACTGTCTTCTCTTTTCATACTGATCGGGAAAAACCTTTAATGTTAATAACTCATCGAAAAGAACATCAATATTAATGCTTGTCAATATGAGAAACTATTTTATATACTGAGCAAAATTAAGAAATAATAGCAGTACAAAAACAGTACATATATTGAAAAATCAGTACATTTGCGTACTGATCTGCTTGTTATGCATAAATTGCCGCTCGCCAATATACTAGTCGCTAAAATTGGACCTTCCGAATGGACCACCTCAGACGTAGTCAATTTTCAAACAGTAAATGCCATAAATTGGTCTTTTAACCGATAATAAATATTTTAAGTTCACTTTTTAAATTTATTTGTTTTATTTTAAATTATAATTCAATGAATCACCTGATATAAACAATTTGGCTGCAAAACTGTTCTTCTTTTTTGAGTCGTTCAAAAGTAATCATGATATCAACAAACGGACAGGCAGGGTAACATGACTTAATCGCCTTAGAAGCACTGAAGGGCCTAGAATATAAATATAAACTTTATAAGAATTTTTTTTTTACAACTCCTTTTAATTTGGTGGAGGACAATTTTAAATTCATATTGACTAGGTGGAGTATTATTTTAAATAAAAATTTATTACTTGTGGAATACCATTTATAGCACGAATTAATCCTTCTTAAGCGAAACCGAGGCTTTTTCGATATTGCTTTTGCAATTACTATTATGTTCAGAAATAAAAAAAAGATGCCAAAAATTTTGACTTTGCAAATTTTTAACAAAATAAAATGTAATTTAAATTTTGTTTCACTTAAAAGATTTTTGTGTTACTTTTAGAATTGTTCTAATCAGGCTTTCAAGGTCATTAATTTTCTAAACGTAAATAAAAGACTTTTATTTCATTTTTTCGTATTCTTACGTTTCGTCGGTATTTTCCGACCTCATCAGGAATTCGTTTTTATTAAATCTGGCAACCATGTTTATATAAAGAAAATAACCACTAAGAAATATCAACAACAATAATCTTAGCATTAGAACAATTACACTTACAATTAGTCTTCTCGTCAAATTAACATCACTTTTAAAAAATTAACATCACAGGTTTTATACGACATTTAATGAACGACACAAAACATATTTAATTAATAAAAAATAAATGCAAAAATAAATCACAGTTGGAGTAAAACTAAGGACCTAATCATGTACAATGCAGCGCAACGCGAAACAATAACATTGAAAGCACAAACAATGTCATAAATATTTTGTAATTTTGTTGTTGCTTTCAACAGAAATTCATGTACCGTTTTAAAATTTTTAACGACACAAGCAATGGAGCGTTTGAAATTTTAAAACGCAATGTGAATTTCTGTAGAAAGCAACAACAAAATTACAAAATATTTATGACATTGTTTGTGCTTTCAATGTTATTCTTTGGCGTTGCGTTAGTTCTGTGACGTTGCTCTGCGTTGTACATGATTAGGGCCTAAGTTAAAGCTATGGTGTAATTAGCATTGATGTTATTTTTATCTTCTTTAATGTTAATTGACATTACTGTTTTTTTCCTGTATTCTTAAACTTTCAATAGTGTAGCGTTTATTATGACGTTTTTTAAGTCGGGGTTGTGTTGCATTTCTATGCAGTGTATTGCTTATCCAGTTGTTTGCTTTGCTTTTCTAATATCAGATTCATGTTCGTCTATTCTAGTACCTAAACTTATTTTTGTTGTGCCTATATATACTTTTTCACACGTTTCGTTCTCCTTGCCTTCACATTTAATTTCGTATACTACGTTGCTTTGTTGTGTTTTTTCAATTTTACTTTTTGTTTGTGTAAACAGTGAGCTTATTGTTTGGTTGGGTTTATGCGCCAATATTAAGGCCGTGTCAGATACATTTTTGTCGCTTTGCGTGACGTTTCTACCTTCGGCAGAAAAACGCAAAGCAAAAGGTGTATGGCACAATGAAAACTTTGACAACACTCACGCATTGTTTGTTTACTTATAAAAGCGGTTGGTAATTTGTACATTTAATTATTTGTTACAAAAATTAAAGATAAAAATTTAATTGGACGGTTTTTTGGAATTGAATTTGGCAAAAAAAAATTAAAAAAAAAGAAAATTATACTAGCCAATTGTCAAAGCGCGCAAAAAGATGAGAGTTGGCTAACTTTTTGCTTCGCTCCGCTTTGAAAGTACTTTATGTGACATGTTTCGTATAAGTATGCATATTTTATCTTAAATGTCAAAGCGAATCGGTAACGCAACGCGAAGCAAAAGTTTTATCTGACATGGCCTTTACTTCTTTTTCTTTAATAATTTCTCTTAGTTGTTTATTTTCTGTAAGTCTAGGTATGTATTGTAGGCTATAGAATCTGGTGTTGCCAGATGTATTTTTATTGTGGGAGTTATTGGTTTCCCCTGAATTATCATTTAATTCAGAATTAATTAGATTGTTTATTATATATTTACGAAAACAGTTGTTATTTAATATTTCTTTGATTTTATTTATTTTTTTTGGTATGAATTTTTCATCACTCAATTTGACGACTTTTTTAATTAGATTTGATGCTGTGTTGATTTTCTGATTTCTTGGTTGTGTGGAGTTGTAGTTTATTAAACGCCCTGATGCAAGGGATTTTGCGTACCAATCTGTCACGATTCTGTTGTCTTCTCTATATATTCTTATATCCAAATACGGTATAGAGTTGTTTTCTTCTTTTTCAATTGTGAATTTTAATTTCGTATGGTAACTGTTAAATAATTTAAGGATTTGCTCTTCATTTGTTCATTTTATTATTGCAAACAGATCATCTATATATTTGGTTATACTTTTAATATGTATATTTTGTTTACGTATTTCCTCTGTTGTTTCCTCTAATAGGGCTTCTAGAACAATATCTGCAATAGTTGGGGATAACGGCTTTCCCATTGGCATTCCATATGTCTGGCTGTAAACTTTCTCTCCATATATAAAATAGTTATTGTCATTTAAACAAAATTTAAGTAGAGTTAGGAACTCTGTCCTAGGTGTCTTTGTGTAATTTTTAATATTATTCCATTGATTCATAATATTTTTAATGGCTAAATGTATAGGTATATTGGTGAATAACGATACCACGTCCAGGGATATTAATATATCGTCTTCGTCTAACGTTATTCCCTTCAATTTTTCTTTCAGTTGTATTTTTCCAATATTATATTTTTTTAAATAGTTAAAATATATTTTGATAGGTTGTGACATGGTACTTCCACTGATGATGAAATCGGTCTAAAAGGTAATGGATAAAAAGACACAAAACCTTAGACAAAAACAAATGGAAAAATACGGACTTCGTTACAATACTGAATGGTGTGTTAATAAAACTGACATTGCTTTTTCAGATGACACTAAATGGATACTTTCCTTGGGATCAAAATTTTCTGTACCCGTTAATGAGAAAAAATTGTCAACCAAAATCTTGATAGCAGATCTGGAACAATGGGTTCAAACCCTACCGGACGACAGAAAGAAAGACGTAATAAGGTCTAAGTTAGCAAATACGATACTAACACATAAAAGAACCATGAAAAATAATAAAAAAGAAAAATTTATATTAAACGTTTATGAAGACACGAGGAGAACTTTAAACATGTATAAAAACGAAATAGTTATTACAAAATCAGACAAAGGCAACAAAACGGTCATCATGTATAGAAGCGACTATGAGAAAGGAATGAATAAACTGTTAGAAGATAAATCTACTTATAAAATACTACAAATAGACCCAACACAAAAACTACTAAGAACTAATAACAAACTAATAATGAATCTATTTAAACAAGAACACATTACGAAATATGAAAAGTATAAGCTAACATCAAATGCTGCAACCGCTCCCCGATTATATGGCATCCCTAAAATACACAAGCCAAATTTACCTTTAAGACCGATTTCATCATCAGTGGAAGTACCATGTCACAACCTATCAAAATATATTGGAACTATTTTAAAAAATATAATATTGGACAAATACAACATTAAAAACGCAATGGAACTGAAAGAAAAATTGAAGGGAATAACGTTAGACGAAGACGATATATTAATATCCCTGGACGTGGTATCGTTATTCACCAACATACCTATACATTTCGCCATTAAAAATATTATGAATCAATGGAATAATATTAAAAATCACACAAAGATACCTAGGACAGAGTTCCTAACTCTACTTAAATTTTGTTTAAATGACAATAACTATTTTATATATGGAGAGAAAGTTTACAGCCAGACATATGGAATGCCAATGGGAAAGCCGTTATCCCCAACTATTGCAGATATTGTTCTAGATGCCCTATTGGAGGAAACAACAGAGGAAATACGTAAACAAAATATACATATTAAAAGTATAACCAAATATATAGATGATCTGTTTGCAATAATAAAAAGAAAAGATGAAGAGCAAATCCTTAAATTATTTAACAGTTACAATACGAAATTAAAATTCACAATTGAAAAAGAAGATAACAACTCTATACAGTATTTGGATATGAGAATATATAGAGAAGACAACAGAATCGTGACAGATTGGTACGCAAAATCCATTGCATCAGGGCGTTTAATAAACTACCACTCCACACAACCAAGAAATCAGAAAATCAACACAGCATCAAATCTAATTAAAAAAGTAGTTAAATTGAGTGATGAAAAATTCATACCAAAAAACAAATTAAAACAAAGAAATATTAAATAACAACAGTTTTCCTAAATATATAATAAACAATCTAATTAATTCTGCATTAAATGATAATTCAGGGGAAACCAATAACTCCCACAATAAAAATACATCTGGCAGCACCAGATTCTATAGCCTACAATACATACCTAGACTTACAGAAAATAAACAACTAAGAGAAATTATTAAAGATAAAGAAGTAATATTGGCGCATAAACCCAACCAAACAATAAGCTCACTGTTTACACAAACAAAAAGTAAAATTGAAAAAACGGAACAAAGCAACGTAGTATACGAACTTAAATGTGATGGCAAGGAGAACGAAACGTGTGAAAAAGCATATATGTATAGGCACAACAAAAAGAAGTTTAGGTACTAGAATAGACGAACATGAATCTGATATTAGAAAAGCAAAGCAAACAACTGGATTAGCAATACACTTCATAGAAATGCAACACAACCCCGACTTTAAAAACGTCAGAATATTAAATAAAGAAAGAAACCAAAATAAACGCTACACTATTGAAAGTTTAAGAATACAGGAAAAAACAGAAATGTCAATTAACATCAAAGAAGATAAAAATAATATCAATGCTAATTACACCAGAGCTTTAACTTAGTTTTACTCCAACTGTGATCCTAGCTACAAGAATAATTCAACTGTGATATTTTAATTTTTCGTGATTTATTTTTGCATTTTTTTTTTATTAATTAAATCTGTTTTGTGTCGTTCATTAAATGCCGTATAAAACCTGTGATGTTAAGTTTTTAAAAGTGATGTAAATTTGACGAGAAGACTAATTGTAAGTGTAATTGTTCTAATGCTAAGGTTATTGTTGTTGATATTTCTTAGTGGTTATTTTCTTTATATTTACGTGGTTGCCAGATTTAATAAAAACGAATACCTGATGTGGTCGGAAAATACCGACGAAACGTGGGAATACGAAAAAATTAAATAAAAAAGTCTTTTATTTACGTTTAGAAAATTAATGACCTTGAAAGACTGATTAGAACAATTCTTAAAATAACACAAGATTCAATTGAAAAAGGTCGAAACATATATAAAAATCATAAAAGATTTTACTTATTTTGCTTAATTCCCTTTTTTTATAATTGATAAAAATACTGAAATTAATTGTTGGAGGATAAGCTGTTCTATGCGCATTTTAATGGTTGCTTAGGCCAGATCATTAGGAAATGTTCCCCTAAATAATTTTAGAAAAGACGAAGCTATCAGAAAGTACATAATTTTTTTCATTTTATTTATTGTGCTTTATTTTAGAAAGGTCAAAGCTATCAGCAAACAAGGATACAGAGGAAATGAGAATTACCTACACTCAAAACGTCTCGTTTGCAGCGATATAAAGTGTTAAACAAAATACCAACAATAAAACAGTGAGTTTATCTTTTCTTACATTCCCCACTACAATAAGTTTTAATTCTCCAACATTAATTGTAGTTGTAAGTGGGTAAAGAAAAAACAAAAACAAATTGCTTTTTATTGTTTTCGCAAGAAATCAAAATAAAAACAATCTGCCTGTTCAGTTTTTCTATGCACGTGCACTTTCAAAAATTTATTATGTTTTATTGTTGGTATTTTGTTTAAGCCTTGATATCGTTGCAAACAAGACGTTTTGAGTGTAGGTAATTCTCATTTCCTCTGTATCCTTGTTTGCTGATAGCTTTGACCTTTCTAAAATAAAGCACAATAAATAAAATGAAAAAAATTATGTATTCCAAAAAACAACTTTTTTGACAATAAATTTTTTTTATTTATTTCTGTTTAGATTTACAATTAATGAAAGAAAAAATAAGATGTTAACAATATCTTACAATTGTTTTTCGTTGGCCAATTCACTGCAATACTCAGTAACATCTGGTAGTGAAGATAACGCAGATGCTAATGATGAAAAATGGTTGTGTCAATATATGCTTGGCAAAATATCAGAAAAAAGAAAAGAGCAGCCACAAGTTTATTTAAATCATTATTTAATGGTAAGTAAGATATTAAAATTTATGAAAGAAAATATTAACAATATATGATGCTTGTTATTTAGGCGGCAAATTATTTATATGAAAACAACGCAACTTATCCTATCAAAATAAACCACAGCAACCCAACTACGCTGTCAGTTGAAGCTTTAGAAGTTTTTTATCGCATTAATGCTGCTTTAATAAAATATCTTCAAAATGAAAAAGAAATTACACGATGTACTGGAGATCTTTTTAATAAGATTTTAAAGAATTTATCTAACAGCCCATTTGCATTTAATAAAGCAAAAATAGATGGTAAGAACATACTCGCACACAATTAACTTAAAACATAAGCTAAACAGTTTGATTTAAAATTGGAGAATAATTAAATTTTAACAGATTTTATAATAGATTTTGAATATATATTTTTATTTTTATTATTTGCTATTTTTATTTACCATTGGATTTGGTAGTCGATGTATTCTATTAAATTTTTTATTTTTTGATAATGAATCGTCTGGTGAATTAGAGTACATCTTGATCGGCCACTGTAAATATGTATGGCCGAAACTGTATTTACGCTCAACATAAGTCCGTTATCAGTTAGCAAAATTTATATTTTTTTTTAAATTAATTAAAAGTACAAGTAAACCTGAAAAAACTTTAACAAACCAAACACAAAACATTATTATTTATTTAATGAAAAATAAATTTTTTAGAAATATTGATAAAAGAACTGGCTGACAAACACAAATAAGTGAAATAAATAAAAAGTAAAAACCGTTAAATAAGTATCGGTTCACATTATAAAATTTTTGTCTGCAATTTTTTAAATTCTCTTTTAGACTTGTATTCGTGTCTAGTTTCAGTTCCCTCTTTTCCAGGAATAAGTTGCGCGATTCCCGGAAAATTTTGAACAAAAACTTTCTTTCAACTTTAGTAAATCTTTGTAGGACTCGTGTATTTAGTTATTGTATCAAACAAAGTTTTACAAAAAAATCAATATTTATTGCGGTTCAATGCTTATTTAAGGCTAGTTTACACTATTGTAATTTGTATTAATACATGTCAAAACTCAAGTAATATGTTAAAGTTTGAGAGTGTGAATGCAAGGTTCTATGAAAATTACATGTATAACGAAAAAAAAAGTTTGACATCCCATACGACTTAATCTTTTTTTTAAATTTTTCTAAACGGTAATACTTTTCAATGGATCAGGGTTGCATTTTAACAAAAGCAAATTCATGTGTGATAGTGTGACTACAAAATGTAATTTAACATTAGATTTTTTGACATTTACAACAAAACTAATTAGATATCTTTCTCACAAAGTATTATGGAGTACGTATTTCTTTGGAGTAATTTCTAATTTGATTTAAAAAAACACGCAGTTAATGACAATCGGTGCATTCCGCCACCAATTTATGGTAGTTTTAGTCAATTTGTTGGGAGGTAATTAAATAAAAAAATATCGTTCTGCATTTGGGTGCATAACGATTTTCCTACTAAAGAGATTCTGCTGTATTTCAATGCCAAACTGCTTAGGTGAACTGAAAACAATTGCACACCCAAACGGTTCTTTTCCGCTGAGTGGTTCGAAACTTAGCGTAATTTTAACAGACGGACATGGCTAAGTCGACTAAGAATTACTGAAGGACCCAGAATATACATACATATGTACTGTATGGGGTCTTAGATGAATATTAAAAAAGATTCACATGGAATGACAAACTTAGTATACCTTTATTCACCACTGTTGATTAGGGGAATAAAACTTTTAATAAATATGCTATTAAATACGGTAAATTGAATTTTTCCTTTATGCTGAATTTTTTAGCGGTGAAATTGATTCAGAACTTCTACTTCTAATGTAAAGTTTTTAGTTTCTATTCTTTCTTCCAGAAATTATATTCCACTAAGGCTTCAATACTTTCGGTCTAATTACACAGTACAACATTTTTCAGTTAATTGATTGCCAACTCAATTCTGTGAACTGTATGTGAAATTAGACGCAAAAAGAAGAATTTCTGCATCATTCGTTTTGTCTTCTTACCTGCGATTTGAAGTTAGTATCGATTTGAAGTTAGTACTATCGTATAGGGGAATTTATCACGTTTTAGGCCCTGTTGTTTGACATAGCTCGACAACCACTAGCCCAATTTAGTTGAAATAAATTTTAAAAAATTAAGAATTACAATTCCCTTAATCTGTTCATATATTGTTTTCCTATACAAGTAACACTTTCGAAGTTAAAAATTAATGTATGAAGGGAAAAAATTATTTTTTGCCTAAAAATTTAAATTTTTTTTTTAAAAATACATAAAAAATGCAATATGGAAAAAAGTTTCAAGTCTAGTTATTTTTTCGCAAAGTCACATAACCTATGAGCAAAATGAGACAAAGATCATAAAAATCGATGCACGCGTTTCGCTTTTATTCGCAATTGAGTAAATGTATGAATTTCAAAAATTTGCTCGAGATATGCACAACATTATTTGAAGAAAACATTGACACCTTTTTCATGATTCTGAGAATTAAAAAAAAAGGAATAAACAAAAGGTTATTTGATTTTTATGATTGCGGTAAAAAATGTACGTGGACAATTAAACGGAAAGTGGACCTTTTTATTATTTGGGTTTTTCCGTTGGCTACCTATATGATTTTTTTACAGAAATTGCACCCACATTTAAGGGTGGTCATTATTTGGAAAGTTTTGCACAGTTTGAAACGTACAAGTGCTGAATCAGGTATATAGCCAGCCGCCCTTAAAATATGCGCCCATTTATAAGTACCTGGCAGTAAAATATTCAAAAATACGTAGTATTTATAGGTGTGCATTGATCGATTTTTGGCATTCAGTCAGTGCCGACGAACGCGAACAGTAAAAGTGATTTTTCTCCAGTTTTTTAAAAGTGAATAACAACAAAACATAAAATATATCAATATGGAAAACAACAAGTGCCCATATTTGGATGAATATTGTTACGTTTGTGGTCATATCGTCCGAAAAATAAAGAAAAAAGATCGAAAAAATTTGTTTACTGAGCAATTCAAAACCGCGTATTGTAATTATTTCGATGAAGCAGATTTAAGTGGTGCAAATTTTACGCCGAACACAGTGTGCAACAGTTGTTATACTACCCTTCTAAAATGGATTCACGGAAAAAGTAGAAAGTTATCTTTTATGAAGCCAGTAATTTGGGTGGAAGACACAACTGGACATGATGAATCCAGGTGCTATGCATGCATAAATTTTCGTCCTGGATTAAACAGACAACAATTGAAAACAAAAGTATACACTGCTGCATTTACTGCCACACTTCCAGTGCAACGCCCTGCTGATACCGATGCACCTAAACCTCCGAGTGCGGATACTGTGTCCCTGCTAGCCGAAACCGTTTTCACCAATCCGACCGATTTGGATGATGCTGATTGGATACCCGATATTGAAAATAGTGCACCACAACCGCTACCACAAATCGAAATGGATTACATTGTGGCCAATCTGGGACAATCACAACACGACTCCGAATGGCTGACATCATTTTTGAAGAGAAGAAAACTCACACAGCAAAATGTCAGCGCAACATCATACCGACAACGCCAAGCTGATTTTCAGAAATTTTATTCCGTTGACGAAGCAAATACGTTCACGTACTGCCATGATATCCCAGGTTTAGTGAAAAAATTGGGAATGGATTATATCGCTGGCGACTGGCGTTTATTCATCGATGGTTCAGTTACTAGTTTGAAGGCTGTGCTGCTGCACAAAAAAAATAAAAAACCATGCATTCCATTGGGATTCAGCACAACTATGAAGGAAACGTATGAAGCATTGGGCGAAATTTTGAAGAAAATCAAATACGATGAACACAAATGGAACATTTGTTGCGATCTGAAGGTGGTCAACATACTACAAGGGATTATAGAAAAGGGCGGATATCCAAAATACTTCTGCTTCCTTTGTAATTGGGATTCACGATACAAAGGAAATCAATATCAATGTAAAGATTGGAAAGGAAGAACTCCCGAGCTCAACAAACAATTAAAATTACGCAATGAACCTATGATAAAGGACCTGGATGATATTTTGTTGCCACCGCTCCACATGAAACTGGGAATAGCTGGGAAATTCGTTGAAGTGGTGGTCAAAAAAGTTAACGGCGCCTTTGACTGTTTGAAATCCATCTTTCCGAAACTCAGTGATGAGAAAATTAAAAACGGTACGTATCGTACTCTGTATTTCAATATTGTCATATCTAAATTTGTTAATTTCTATACATTCGCATTACCAATAATTTTTTCGTTTTTCTTATGTATTTAAAACAGGTATTCTCAATGGACCTGATATTCGGAAATTGATTAAAAGTGATTCTTTCACACATTTGCTTTCAGAGCATCACGACCACCAACATGCATGGAACGCATTGAAAGAAGTAATAGAAGGCGTTCTAGGAAAGAACCGTGTCCAGCGAGAAGAGATACAGCAACGAGTGGATAGGTTGCTGTTTTATATCGAAAAAATCGGTGCATCCATGACGCTGAAATTGCATTTCTTGCACCACCACCTCGATACTTTTTTGGCACAATCACCTCAGGAATCAGACGAACAAGGAGAGAGGTTACACCAGGTGACCATGCCATTTGAAAAGCGGTTCAAAAGCAAAAAATTGGATGCATTGCTTGCGGAGGTTTGTTGGTGGAGTTCCACAACTATGCAGTTTGAAGAAAGCACCGAAGATGAAGACATTGAAATTGGTGGACACAGTGAAAGAAACACGCCCTTGAATAGTATGTGTATCTCGGATGACGATACAGACTCAGACCATGAATATGAACAACCTACGAAGAAAACAAGATCATCAGAACCACAAGCGTCAACTTCTACAAGGATGGATATTGCCAATAATTGAAAAAATGTTCTAAATTTTGTTTTTATGCATATTATAATTGCGTATTAATTGCATATTATTTTATTTTCATTAAGTTTTTATAAATTAAGTTTTTTTTTGCATGATAATTTTTTAATTTATATTTTTATTTTAAGGGTGGTGGCTATAACTGATTTTTGAAATTCATACCTTTACTCAATTGCGAATAAAAGCGAAACGCGTGCATCGATTTTTATGATCTTTATCTCATTTTGCTCATAGGTTATGTGACTTTGCGAAAAAATAACTAGACTTGAAACTTTTTTCCATTTTGGATTTTTTATGTATTTTTAAAAAAAAAATTTAAATTTTTAGGCAAAAAATTATTTTTTCCCTTCATACATTCATTTTTAACTTCGAAAGTGTTACTTGTATAGGAAAACAATATATGAACAGATTAAGGGAATTGTAATTCTTAATTTTTTAAAATTTATTTCAACTAAATTGGGCTAGTGGTTGTCGAGCTATGTCAAACAACAGGGCCTAAAACGTGATAAATTCCCCTATACGATAGTACTAACTTCAAATCGATACTAACTTCAAATCGCAGGTAAGAAGACAAAACGAATGATGCAGAAATTCTTCTTTTTGGGTCTAATTTCACATACAGTTCACAGAATTGAGTTGGCAAATCATGTGTTGTACTGTGTTATGCAAATTTTGATATATCCGCAGATTGAGCTCTGAATTCAGCAATTTGTATACGTCTATTGATTTCTCTGATCAAAAATAACCTCTTAAGTGTCTTAAAAAAAAATTAGTCTTGAATTTTTCCATTGTGTTTTATATACTAGATACTTCAGATTTAATTATTTTAAGCGTGTAAGAAATATTAGTATCATTGGCGAATAAGTAAATTAATAAATTAAGAATGTTGGGTGGGAATCCCTGGATTCCTGGAATATAATTTGATTTCCCGTATTCCCGGTAAAAAAGGGTTGAAGTAACTGTAGCTTTATGAAACTTATTTTTTACTCTTACCTAATATTTTTTTAAATTTTTAAACAAAAAGTAAGTGGGTTGGCAATAAATTCTAGAGTTGTGTCGTTCATGAACGTGTAGTTCAATTGAACTATTCAGTCAGATGAACAATGTGAGGTTGTTCAGTCTCCTTGCTCCTTTTACATTCACTTGAAGACTACTTTTGCTTATTAATTGCTTGTTCCTTTCGTTAAGTTGTTCGATTTTGTTCAGTTGTTCACTTCTTCGCTTATTCTTTACCATGGTACAATTACACAAGGTATATGCACTAGAGAATCTTTTTCTGGCTGTCCCTTTTTTGGTATGTACTGAACAACTGTTTGAAAAGAAACAACAATACCATTCTTGTGAATATATTATAGTATACTATACTTGTTTCTTTTGTCTACAGCAGACATAATTTCCTGTTATAACATGATTTTATAAAAGCGGTGTTAAAACAAATTTATTAACAACCGTGTAAAAATTAAAACCGGACGCCATTCCGACAATAGGATTGCCCGAAATAGAGGAGGAATCAGAAGATATTGAAATAGAATTGCGGTATTCGCACAAAACTTAAGGATGGGAAAGTGTCGTCACCTCCTTCTGCACAAATTACGAAAAAAGAATGCATCTATCAAATATAACTGATTCTCAAATCTCTGAAACGTACTAAGCGAATTGCCACAAAGTGTAGTCGTAAAATTTTACCAAACTCTCTCAAAGAAGCTATTGATGCTATACAAAACTAAGCACGGAAAGCAAAACTTTTTGCAAGCTTTTGCTGAGTTCTCGCCAAATGGAATATTTTGAAGGCGTGAGATATATAGCGCAAGTATATATCACAAGTCGCAATCTACATAAATACATTTTTTTCTAAGAATTAAATGAAACTTTAGTTTTTCTCATGGTACCGATTTAATATCTCCAACCTGGATTTCTTTACCCTTCAGCATGATGCGATAAGAAGTTTGTAATATGTAAATAAATCCCGCGCACTTCTTCAATCACGCCTACACTTTGTCGAATATTGTGTATTGATAACAGGGATGTGCAGTTCTCCAGATATACAGAAATCAAAAATGTCTTTGTATTGGAGGTGTCACGCCCACTTAAAGAGGTTGTGTATGAATATATGTACCAAATTTGGGAAATTTTGCTCTTACCAATCTCAAGATATAAAAAAAACTATTTTGTGCCACGCCTGCCTCTCCAATCCCGCCTGCATTTTGTGTGATGTGTATTGAAAACCAAGATTTTTGTATCAAATTTTAAAAATTTGGCTCTTGTCGTTCTCCAGATATTAAAAAATTTATAATGTCTTTGTAAGAGACGTGCCACGCCCACTTATCCAATCCCACCCACATTTAATCGAATATTGTGTATTGATAACCAAGATGCTTGTACCTAATTTGGAAACTTTGGCTGCTGCCTTTCGTCAGATATAAAAAAAAAATAAATAAAAACCAACAAGGGATTTATGGGTAAAAAGGCAGTTGTGGTTTTTCGCTCATATCTCAAATAGCTATGTGCCGATCTGGCTGAATTTCAATAGCAAATCTTAATGGAGTATATGCGGCATAAATATATAACAACCTCGTCCATATCATGCCTGGGGTCTTCGAAAACCCCAATTCAACATACACACGGACATACGAAGATTGTTTAATAAATTTCACTACTCATAAGGACCCATAATATTGTTACGAAATTAGATTTGTCTAAGAATTATTTATGGTTTTAGTTATAAGTTATCTTGTAAATTATAGCTTTATGTCTTATTAGTTAGTATTTTTATGAACGCCACTGTAACTAAATTTTCTAGCAATCGTAATTGTAGACTTTATTATTTTATAATAATTCGAACACAATTTTCTAGGAACAACTAGACGGTTCTTGAATCATTTAGGAATAGTTTTGAGCTATAAATACAGGCTAACTCATAAAAGTTTAGTTTAGTTTGATTGGAGACATTAAACGGTTCAGATCGTTACTTACAATAGTGGTTAAATTTTGTGAATTTCAATAAAGTTTGTTAAGTTGAATTCGTGTGTATTTATTTTTATTTGCAATTAAAAGAACTCAAAGGTTTATAATAAAGGGAATAAACCCTAACGCGTTTTATTAAGTAAAAACGTAACAATTGGTGTCAGAAGTGAAATTGCAATAAAAAAAATTGATAAACAATTAAATTCGATGAGCTTAAAGTTGAGCAGCTTAAGAAGGAGTTGGGCAAGTTGGATCTGCCGACTGCAGGAAATAAAGCTGAGCTGCAGAGAAGATTAATCGATGAATTTAAGCGACTCAATATTGACAACGCAGCTTATGAATTTGATGAAAAAGAAGAAATAGAAGTTGCTACCCGTGAAGTAACAAGCAACATGGATCTTAGCACAATGTTTGCTGCTATGATGCAGAAAATGGAAGAAAATTCTAAAAACATGGAGAGAATGGTAAAAAAAAATTCGACTGAAACTTCTAAAAAAATGGAAGAAAATTCTAAAAATATGGAGAGAATGGTGAAAGAAAATTCGGCTGAAACTTCTAGAAGATAGAAGAATGGAAGAGAATTCAAGAAGCATGGAGAAAATGGTTAAGGGAAATTTAAGCACCATTCTTGCCGAACTTCAAGAAAATTCAAGAATGACGAACGAGACACCCCAGGCTTCTAATGAAAAACTTAAGAAGCTTCAAGAAATTTCTACTGTTATAAATGAAAGAGTAGACGATATGGAGATAGAATTTAAACAAAAGCTGTCGGATGTAAAAACACAAGCTTAAAGTTGAGCAGCTTAAGAAGGAGTTGGGCAAGTTGGATCTGCCGACTGCAGGAAATAAAGCTGAGCGGCAGAGAAGATTAATCGATGAATTTAAGCGACTCAATATTGACAACGCAGCTTATGAATTTGATGAAAAAGAAGAAATAGAAGTTGCTACCCGTGAAGTAACAAGCAACATGGATCTTAGCTTAATGTTTGCTGCTATGATGCAGAAAATGGAAGAAAATTCTAAAAACATGGAGAGAATGGTAAAAGAAAATTCGACTGAAACTTCTAAAAAAATGGAAGAAAATTCTAAAAATATGGAGAGAATGGTGAAAGAAAATTCGGCTGAAACTTCTAGAAGAATGGAAGAGAATTCAAGAAGCATGAAGAAAATGAAAGAGTAGACGATATGGAGATAGAATTTAACCAAAAGCTGTCGGATGTAAAAATACAAGTCACGGCTTTTGAAGGAAAACTACATCATTTGGAAGAAAAAGTAAATAGTCTTCAATACCAAGAGGGGGCGGTGCGAGTTTTTCCAGAAGTCTCGAATAGAATAAGAGCTCCAAGTTTTGACGGCAGCTCACGATTGAATGTGTTCAAGTTCCAGTTTGACACAGTTGCCAACAAAAATGCATGGAACAATGAAGAAAAAGCGATAGAGCTGATTCCGGCTTTAAAAGGAACTGCAGCTGAAATTCTAGAAAGTGTACCAGTAAGTTGCAGAAACAATTATGATGACATTATGGTAGCACTTTCTGCATCATTCTGTCTGTCGCGCTCGTTGAAGATAGACGTGTTTTCTAAGCTCGGCAAACGGTTTATTTTTTTTATAAAAACGTGAACAAATAAAGTATAAAAAAAGTAAATAAAAGAAAAGAAAAAAATACATGTATGTACATACATACATAAACATACACATTTTTTATTCTCGGTGTTGATAAACAATAACAAATAACAAGAGCACAACTGTAAACAGTAAAAAAAAAAAAAAAACTCTTATGAGTGCAAACAGTGCAAAAACAATTAAGCATAATGATAGAAATGCATATATCACAGTGAGTGTTAACGAAACAAATGCAGAAATAAAAAAAAGAGTCGATGATAGCAAATACCTAACGGCTAAACCTATTACTCGTACGCGATCCCTCTCACCTTCTGTTTTTAATAATACGGGTGATACACTAACAAATATAAAACCTTCAAGCATTGCCTCAACGGCAAAAACAATTTTAATAAGTGATAAAAATATTAACCCTCAATCAGGCACAATAGAAAACTCTGTATCACCTTCGGTGTCTAATAATACGGTTGATTCGAATACAATAAAAAATATAAAACCTGCAAGCGGTGCCTCAGTAGCAGAAACGATTTTAACAAGTGATGAAAAGATTACCCCCAAATCAGGCATGATGGAAAACTCAGTATCACAGGTGAAAAGCGGTCAAAAGCCTCAAGTACAAGTTGGAATGGATAGGTACATAACAGTGCTAAAACGGGGTCGCAGCCCAACTTCTTCTGCAGTTGCTTCTGTCCCAAAAGTTTTAAAAGAGGGTACAGCTGATAGAATAAGTTCTCAAAATCGGTTTGCAATTTTGGAAGAGGAATCCTCGGAAGCACAAAACGTTACAAAATCTTCTAAGCCACCCCCGATATATCTTAGAGAGCAAAACTCAAGTGATTTAATAAAGAATTTGATCTCGGTAATAGGTGAAAATTCTTTTTATGTAGCTGCAATAAAACGTGGTAGTATAAATGAAACTAAAATACAAGTTAATCGTGAAGATGATTTTCGTAAAGTAATAACTAAATTAGAAGCACTAAAAAAAAACTTTTATACATACCAACTGAAGAGCAGTAAAGGTCTTCAGGTAGTGATAAAGGGCATTGATTCATGCGTAGACCCAGGTGAAATAAAAACGTTTTTAGAAGAGAAGGGCTTTAAAATTAAAAATGTAGTTAATATTAAAAATAGAGAAAAAAATCCCCAGCCACTATTTCGAGTGGAGTTAGAACCCGGCGACGTTAAGCTTAAAAAAAACGAAACTCATCCCATTTACAGTCTGAGATATATCCTGTATAGGAAAATAACGATAGAGGAGCCGCATAAAAGGAACGGTCCCGTGCAATGTTTAAACTGCCAAGAATTTGGTCACACTAAGGCATACTGCCATTTAACACCTGTTTGCGTTGTATGTGGAGAATTGCATGGTACAGCTCTCTGCGATAAATCTAAAAACGACCCCAATGTAAAAAAATGCAGCAACTGTGGTGGTAATCACACTGCCAACTATAGAGGATGCCCTGTATACTCTATCGTCAAGCGCTCGGTTGGACCGAAACCTAATCCACCTCAAATTCAGGAAACACATCAAAATAATACTAATGACATTCAGGTACCGCAGCCTAGTAATAACAGAACATCCTACGCTAACGTCCTAAAATCAAACCATATGCCAATGCAAGGTGATTTGCCAAATAATGATGAGACCCCAGTTTCTAATTTAAGTCGTCTAGAAAAAACCATGGAAACACTAGTACAAACAGTAACAAACTTTACGAATACAATGGGTAATATGATGCAGGAAATGTTAAGAATGCAATCGATGTTATTGCAAGCTGTACTTAACAAGCCATGAATTGCCTAAAAATTTGTTTTTGGAACGCAAACGGCATTCGCCAACATAAAAATGAACTAGAATATTTTCTTAAAAGTAAACAAATTGATGTAATGATGGTTTCTGAAACTCATTTGACCTCAAGAAATCCGTTTAAAATTAATGGTTATATATTATATGATACCAAGGACCCTCGAGATAGAGCTTGTGGAGGTTCTGCTATTTTGATAAAAACCCGAATCAAACACTACTTAATGTGTGATCATCGTGAAGATTATCTGCAAGCAACGAACATTTGTGTTGAAGAGCTAAATCGAAACTTTGTACTTTCATCTTTATACTCTCCACCTAGATTTTCAATATCAGAAGGCCAATATTATAAATATTTTCAATCATTAGGACCCTGTTTCCTAGCCGCTGGCGATTACAACGCTAAACATACCTTCTGGGGTTCACGGCTCATTACACCAAAGGGTCGTGTTTTGTATAATACAATGTCTAAAATGGATTTAAATGTGGTCGCGAGTGGACAACCAACTTATTGGCCTACTGATCAGCAAAAAATTCCAGATGTCATAGATTTTGGCGTGGTTAAAAACATCCCCGCAGAAACGATTCACGTTGAAGCTTCTATAGAATTATCTTCTGATCACACACCTACAATTCTTACCATATCAAACCCTTATAGAATTGTATCACCGTCTGGTTACTTAGTGACGTCAGCCACACAAATAAATTGGTTAAAATATAAAAAATATCTCAGTACCCACTGCACTGAAAATATTCCGCTTAGAACACCGGAGAATGTGAATCTTTCTATTGTAAATTTTGACAATTATCTCAAACTAGCTGTTCAACATTCTAGCATAGCCCGCAAAAATATCAAAAATAGTAAAATATATTCTACTGATGTCGAGCGTCTCTTGACTGAAAAAAGGAGAGTTCGAAGAGAGTGGCAATTGCACAGATCCCCTCAACTTAAAAATTTACTAAAAGAGTGCACAAAAAGTCTAAGAAACTTACTGCAGTCTCAAAAAACGGCTTCTCTGGAAAAATATCTTAAGGAACTTGATGCAACTCCTCAATCTGATTACTCATTATGGCGTGCAGCTAGAAATCTTAAAAGACCAGTTATCACTAAACCACCATTAAGAAACTTAAATGGACGTTGGGCACGAAATGACATAGAAAAAGGAAATATTTTCGTTAATCATTTGAAAACCGTATTTACCCCTCATACATCTTTCGATACTGCGGTCGAGTTACCACCTGTTGCTGTTAGATCAGCTGTTCCACTAAGGTTTGAAGTAAGAGAAATCGAGAAGGCTATTCATGATTTAAACCCCAAGAAAGCCCCTGGTTTTGATAAGATCAGTAACAAAATGCTTTTGGAGCTACCCAGCATAGCAAAGAAAATTATTCTACTAATTTTTAATGCTATTTTACGCCTTGAATACTACCCACAAGAGTGGAAAGTATCCTTAGTTACCATGATACCTAAACCAGGAAAGGATCCCACAAAAGTTGAGTCATATAGACCTATAAGCTTATTGTCTAATATATCAAAGCTTTTTGAGAAACTTCTAGTGTCTAAATTAACGCCGATTTTAAATGGTAACAGATGTATTCCCAATCATCAATTCGGTTTTAGAAGAAAACACAGCACAATTGAACAAACTCATCGAATAGTAAATGTCATAAGAAAAGCCTTTGAAGAAAAAAAATATTGCTCAGCACTCTTCATCGATGTGTCTCAAGCTTTTGATAAAGTCTGGCATGAAGGTTTACTACTGAAATTGCAGCAAAACTTACCAGCAAATATACACAAGCTGTTACAAAGCTACTTAGTCGGTCGTCAATTTATTATAAAAGAAGGCGAATTTTTAAGTTCTCCACAGCCAATTAGCGCTGGAGTCCCACAAGGCAGCATCCTGGGCCCTCTATTATACTTAATTTATACTTCGGACTTGCCAACAAACAGCTACACCCATACCTCAACATTTGCGGACGACACAGCTTTTCTAAGCGTACACGCAAACTGTCAAGAAGCATCTCGTTATCTACAGGATCATATATTTGAACTAGAAAGGTGGTTAAAAAAATGGAGGATAAAGATCAATGAGCAAAAATGCGCACATATAACATTCACATTGCGTCGGGAAACATGCCCCCCTATTAAAATAAATAATCAAATAATACCCCAACACTCGCATGTAAAATACCTCGGTATACATCTAGATCGGCGTTTAACGTGGAAATGGCATATAGAAGCGAAATTAACTCAAATGAAACTAAAAGCAATCCAAATTAATTGGCTTATTGGAAGAAATTCTGTTCTTAGTCTCGATTGCAAACTTCTACTCTACAACTCTATCTTAAAGCCAATTTGGTGCTACGGTATTCAGTTATGGGGCACTGCCTCGGCTTCTAACATCGAAAAAATTCAAAGGCGCCAAAATAAACTTCTTCGAATAATCACAGCCGCCCCCTGGTACGTCAAAAACTCAAATATCCACAAGGATCTCAATGTGCCATTAGTAAAAACTATGATAACGAAATATGCAGTAAAATATTTAAAAAGGCTGGAACTGCACCCAAATCCATTAGCTAGAAATATTTTAAATTATGGCGGCCACACTCGCTTAAGAAGAAGAGACACTGCAGCACTCACCCAATCAGATGAGCGATAAACACCTATATACATATGTAAACAGAAACCGTGATGACTAAATCTTTTGTGTTTGGCACTGGCAGGACATAAAGCAAATATTAGGATAAGATTTGATTAATTATTGTTAGTTCATATTTAATATATGAAGATTCAATAAATAAATAATGAAAAAAAAAAAAAAAAAAAAAAAAAAAAAAAAATTATGGTAGCACTTACGTAAGTATGGTGGTGAACATAGAAAAGAAATATTCAGAATGGAATTACGGGGCAGAGTACAAAAGGCAAACGAGACGCTACAGGATTTCGCACTAGAGATCGAGCGTTTGGTGCAGCTTTCTTATCCAGGTGAAAGTCATCCATTGTTATACGAGATGCTGATGTAAAACTCGCGGTATGTGCTTCACAGAAATCATCGTTTGTAGAAACGGTATAATTTGCTCTAGCCCAAGAAACCGCCAGGATAATTTCAAGGCCGCAAGCGTATAAGAAACGAAAGCTTGATTTCTCTGCTAAAGGCGAAGGAGTTCTGTTAAAGGAAATGAGAAGCATGAAGGAGGCAGTCTTGCAAGCTTTTGGTGATAAGCAAAATAAAGAAAAAAGCGAAGTAAAATGCTATAACTGCGGTAAAACTGGCCATATTCAACGAAACTGCAAGTCACCAAGAAAACGATCCCGATCTGCTTCGCCGCAAAGAGATAACCAAAGAGCTTATCGACATTCATCACAAGAGTCGCCGCTGAGGCTAAGAAGAGCTAGCATAGCGAAGGAAGCATCTGAAGGTTCCACGATTAATTTAGTAGTGAAAACGAGCAACAAGAATATTACGACCTTTGGGTATATCAATAGTGAAATCCGCATTTTTACTATCGACACTGGTGCAGGGCATTCCATTATAAGGGCTTATTTGGTAAGGGGATATGTCGAACCACTAAGCGGGGTAAGCTTGAGAACAGCTACGGGAGAGCCTGTCATTTTATATGGCAAAGCAAGAGTGAAAATAAGAACGGCCGATATGATCGTTTTTGATGAATTTATTGTTGCTGAAATTCTGGACGAGGTCATAATTGTGACAGATTTTATGATTCGTCAAAACATAAGTCTAGATATGGGACGACAAATAATGAATTGGTATGGTGTAGAAGTACCCCTTAACGTTGGGAACGGAAGTGATGCCCTTGTGAGACAGCTAGTCACTTGTAATCGTAAGAAATTGTCATCCCAGAAAGAAGATAAAAAACTTGGTAGGCCGAGCACACACTCAAGACGGCCAAGTAAATATATGAAAAAGCAATGCATGGAGGCTGAAAACAAGAACTGCACTAATGCGATTAGCGTATTACATGTGGAGCCCAGCGAAGACTGGTCAACGGCGCAGAAAAATGATCTCATATTGGTGCGAACTATAAAGGCTAAGAAAGAAATCACATTGGATGGTCCACTGATGAAATCGTATTGGGCGCAGTGGAAAATGAAGTGGAGGGTGGCAAATGATTGCCTATACCGTACATGGGAAAGTTCTGACGGCAAATCGTCTAAAAACCTTAATGTAGTACCGTCCTCAAAAGTATGCGGTCGTGAAGAGATTCTACAGCGGTACTAATGGTGGACATCTTAGCGTAACAAAAACCATAAAGAAGTTAAAAGAAAGCTACTATTGGGTCGGTTGCAAGCAAGCAGTGATTGATTGCATATTAAAATGCCCACAGTGTGTTGCGGTCAGGGGTCCAATTAGAGAGAGTATAACATCGCCACAGCAGTACAACTTTGGTGAACAATCCGTACCAGCGGATAGTAAGGGTTCTTCCCAAGAGCAGAACAACGAGTTAAAATGGAGCCGTGTCAATTCATCAAATGACAAGATGAAAGTCAGATACGAACGAGAGGCAAATTCGGACGGCTTTACAGAAGGCCAGTTGGTTTTAGTTTTTAATCCACAACGCAAGAAAGGATTATCGCCCAAGCTGCAGACTCATTGGGATGGACGATATAAGGTGATAAAGAAACTGAATGACGTTGTGTATCGAATTCAGAAATATCAGAGTCCAAGATCAAAAATGAAAGTGGTAAATTTAGAACGACTAGCCCATTATGGACACGGAGAATCTGAGCCTATTCAGGACGAACAGGCTTAAGTGGAGGGCAGTGTTACGAAATTAGATTTGTCTATTTTAATGAGCGCCAATGTAACAAAATTTTCTAGCAAACGTAATTGTCGACTTTATTATTTTATAATAATTGGAATACAATGTTCTAGAAACTTCTAGACGGTTCTTGAATCAACTAGGAATAGTTTTGAACTATAAATACAGGCTAACTCATAAAAGTTTAGTTCAGTTTGATTGGAGACATTAAACGGTTCAGATCGTTACTTACAATAGTGGTTAAATTTTGTGAATTTCAATAAATTTTGTTAAGTTGAATTCGTGTATATTTATTTTTATTTGCAATTAAAAGAACTCAAAGGTTTATTATAAAGGGAATAAACCCTAACGCGTTTTATTAAGTAAAAACGTAACAATATATATACTTTATAGGGTCTTAGATCAATATTGAAGAAATTACAAACGGAATGACAAACTTATATACACCATTTTACTTTCAGGGAAAGTTATAATTGTTGTACTGTATCAAATTTTTCTTTAATATTTGTAAAATATTTTAATCTAGTTTTATTTTTAATTTATGTGTTTTAATTTTTATAAAGAGGGCAGCTTTCGAAGAAATAGACAAAAAGCGTTTTTTAGTAGTGAAGAGGCAATGTGTAAAAACAGGCCGGTACAATCAACATAAATTACGTGAAAAAACAAAAATAACAAAACACAAACCACGTTTAACAAAAGCATTAGTTCAACCAAATGTATTTAGTAAGATTGTTTTGTTTTATAATGTTATTTACTTACTTAAATATTATTTACTAGTGTTGCGGTAAACTAAAACTTAATTTTTACAACAGTCTTGCAAACAAATCTCAACTAAATAAATTTGTGCTCATTGTATTGCGGCATAAAATATGGTTCAAAGAGAAATGAAAAAAGGCAGCATTCTTAGAAAGAAACAAAAATATTCTGTCTCGTGACATACATATATGTGTGTAATCTGTGCTTTGTATTGAGATACCAAATATAAACATTGCCTTTCAATTTTTCCATATGTTATTCATAATTGAATTTCATTTGATTAAGCAATCGGTGTATCTAGCACCCAATTTTCACGATGATTTTTCCTTTTTTTTAAATCATGTCTTTTTTCGTTTGAGAACGAGCGGGGTAGAGAAGTAAACAGAATATAAAAACGACGTGAATCGTATTTTCTGTGTTTCTTCTTTGACATTCCTCTCTGAACTTATTTGTGTTTTTTAATTTATGTTTTATTCATATTGAAAAGTGAAAAGTGCTTATTAAAATATAGAAAAATAAAAAAATCATTTAAAAAAAATTCAAAACATATCAAAATTATGTGGAATTACGAAATTTTAAATCTTTTTATACGAATAAGGAACTAAGGAAATCAGAAAAAATCAATTCTGACTGAAAAAAAGAAACATGGTGAAAATTTAAAAAAAATTATTTTTGGAAGTTTCTTTTAAAAAAGAAATACAAAAAGACATGTCTTTTAAATCATCATGAAAATCGGGTGTTAGAATTATACATACGAGAATTTTATAGGTAAAATGTCGGGTGCAAACGAAAGGATTTATACGTTTATATTCTACAAAGGAAATATTCGAAAAATTAAAGCGTTTATTTCAAGATTATGGCTTAGACAGGCGCATTGGATTATTACGTAAGTTGTGCTTAATACAGTTGGCACAATGTAATTCTGTTGAACAGTATACTGTATATACATACATATATGTTTCAGAAGTTGTTTCAACGGCTCAAATACTTATATAATGGTATTGTTTTCAACGTATCTGATGAATGGCTAGCTTTAATTTTATTAGAGTATGGAGAATTCGAATAAAGTTTTATCTGCGGATAGAATTAAATTGCTGCAGGATATTAAGTATGAATCACATAAGTATATCACACCTAGCTTTAGCCAGTAAAAAAGCAAATTAAAAAGAAAGACATCAAGCACGTAAACTGCTACAGCTGTAAAAAGTTCGGCCATTATGCAACGAAATGTCCATATCGAAATCCAAGGAACAAAAACCAATCTATCAGGCATTTTCTGAAATCACGGTGATTTCATATCACGAACGATTTTGAAATCACGGGAGGAATATTTTAGTATTCTGAAAATCACGAGATTTTTAATTTTTAGTAGTGATTTTCATTGTTCTAAATCACGAGCAAACAATTGTGCTCTTCTTTTTATAGTGCTGACACATTCATTTAGTCCTCGTTGTTGCCATTTTCATTTATTTTTGTTTTGTATATTAATAAATTAGTCACAAAATTTGTTTAAGGTTATTCCGTGTAAAATGATTAATTTGATTGAAAAAACAAATAAAGAATCATTACAAGTGTGTGATAGTTTTTTTTTTAAGATTTCAAACAAAAATGCTAAAAGAAATGTTAAGTGATTTCAAATCGTCATGCTAAAATCTGACTATATTTAAAAAAATTTCGTGTACAGAACACATTTTTAGTGATTTTAAATCACTTTACGAAAAAGTGATTTTCAGAACATGCCTGTATGTTGGCTGCATATGTCATGAAAGGTTTCGCTCCAGACGAGTGTTTTTTTGATAGTGCAGGGTCTGTACATATGGCTCAGTCAGAAAGTCATTTTGACAATATTCAAAACTATGAAGGTGAAATACTTATTGCAAATGACAAAACCTTGAAAGCTGTTGATAAAGGAATAATTGTTGTTGTCGTGTTAATTCCGGGTGGATATCAGAAAACTACATTTAAGGATGTTTTGTACGTATCAGAGTTTGGAGCCAATTTTATTATCCATTAGCCAAATTTTTGGGAGAAACAAAAAAGTTGTTTTTAATAAAAATGGATCCGCAAACATAAAAATGAACTAGAATACTTTCTATAAAATAAACAATTTAACGTTATGATGGTTTATGAAACTCATCTAACCTCATAAAATACGTTTAAAGTCAATGGCTACATATTATATGATACCAAGGACCCTCGAGATAGAGCTTGTGGAGGTTCTGACATTTTGATAAAAACCGAGTAAAACACTACTTAAAGTATAATCATCGTGTAGATTATCTCTAAACAACAAACATTTGCGTTGAGGAATTAAAGCGAAGCCTATTAATTTCATCATTATACTCCCCACCTAGATTTTTAATATCAGAAAGCCAATATTATAAGTATTTCAAATCATGAGGACCCTGCTTTCTGGCTGCTGGCGATTATAACGCTAAACACACTTTCTGGGGGGTCCCCACTTATAACACCAAAGGTTCGTGTTTTGTTTAAGTCAATTTCCAAAATGGATCTAAATGTGGTCGCGAGCGAACAACCAGCATATTGGCCTACTGATCAGCAAAAAGTTCCAGATGTCATAGATTTTGGAGTGGTTAAAAACATCCCCACAGAATCGATTTATGTTAAAGCTTCTTTAGAATTATCTTCTGATCACACACCAACAATTCTTACTATAACAAACCCTAATATAATTGTATACCCGTCTGGTTACTAAGTGACGTATTATAAATTGGTTAAAATATAAAAAATATCTCCGTACCCACTGCACTGAAAACATTCCACTTAGTACACCGTAGAATGTGGATCTTTCTATCATAAGTTTTGACAGTTATCTTAAACAAGCTGTTCAACATTCCAGCATAACCCTCAAAAAAGTTAAAAAAAAGTAAAATATATTCTACAGATGTCGATCACAGATCCCCTCAACTTAAGAATTTACTAAAACAGTTCACAAAAAGGCTAAGAAAGTTGCTGCAGTCCCAAAAAACAGCATCCTTTAAAAAATATCTTAAGGAACTTGATGCAACTCCTCAATTAGACTACTCATTATGGCGTGCAGCTAGATATCTTTAAAGACCAGTTATCACTAAACCACCATTTAGAAACTTAAATGGAAGTTGGGCACGAAATGATATAGAAAAAGGAAATCTTTTTGTTAATCATTTGAAAACCGTATTTACTCCTCAGAAATCTCAATATTGCGGTCGATTTACCTCCTGTTGCTGTTAGAGCAGCTGTTCCGCCAAGATTTAAAATTAGAGAAATCAAAAAGGCTATTCATGATTTAAACCCCAAGAAACCCCCGGGTTTGATAAGATCAGTAACAAAATGCTTTTTGAGATACCCAGCATAACAAAGAAAATAATTCTCTTAATTTTTAATGCTATTTTTTACCCTAAGAATGGAAAGTATCCTCAGTTACTATGATACCTTAACCAGGAAAGGATCCCACAAAAGTTGAGTCATATAGACCTTTAAGCTTATTGTCATATATATCAAAGCTGTTTGAGAAGCTGTAAGTTTAAAAATTACCCCCAATTTTAAATGAAAATAGATTTATTTCTTACCATCATTTCGGCTTTAGAAGTGAACACAGCACAATTGAGCAAACCCATCGTATAGTTAACGGCATAAGAAAAGCCTTTGAAGAAAAAAAATATTGTTCGGCTCTCTTCATCGATGTTTCTCAAGCTTTTGATGGCATGAATGCTTATTACATAAATTGAAGCTAAACTTACCAGTAAACACACACAAGCTGTTAGAAAGCTACTTCTTCGGTCGAAAGTATTATTAACGAAGGTAATTTTTTAAGTTCTCCCCAGCCAATTGACCCTCAGGAAGCATCATGGGTCCACTGTTATACTTAATATATACCTCAGACATGCCAACAAATAACCACACCCTAATGCCCGTAATTTCTACTAACAGATATCTGGTCGTGTTCGTACCTAACAGTTATCTTTACTTATCCAGTAACACCTTTTTGTAAATTTCAACGTTATTAACGTGAATTAACTATCGAAAATTGATGGTTTAAAATACACTACACTTTACCCCGTAGGTAAGAAATAGGTTTTAAAAAACGTCACACAATAGATATCTATACACAGCTAGATATCTATTTGTAGAAATTACGGGCATAACTTCAACATTTGATGATGATACAGCTTTTTAAGCGTACACGAAAACTGTCATGAAGCATGTCGTTACTTGCAGGATCATATATTTGAACTGGAAAAGTGGTTAAAGAATGGAGGATGAAGGTCAACGAGCAGAAATGCGTACATATAACATTAACCTTGCGTCGGGAGTAGGCTTGCCAGATCCAGATTATCAAAAAGCTGGACATGTGAATTAAAAAAGCTGGACATAAAAAAAAACTGGACATTTTGAAATAAAATTTTCACGAAAAGTTACTTGTTTATTGTACAAACAATTTTATTAAAAAATACCCATATGTACGAGTATGACATTAATATTATTACATTGTTTTTTTTTATACCCTTCACCGAAGGTAAAAGGGTATATATAATTTTGTCATTCCGTTTGTAATTTCTACAATATTGATTTAAGACCATACAAAGTATATATATTCTGGCTTCTTATGAGAAGGGAAGTTCAAATCCGGTTGTCCGTCTGTTCGTCCGTTGAAATGGGTTTTCCGAAGACCCCAGATATGATGAAGGCTAGGTTGTTATACATTTATGTCACATATAGTCCGGATTTGTTTGCTATTGAAATTCAGGAAGATCGGTCCATAAATGGCTGAGATATGAGCAAAAAACCACGACTACCTCTAATTTTGCCCATAAATCCCATGTTGTTGTTGTTGTTTTTTAAATTCTTTTTTCTGCATATCTCGAGAACGGCAAGAGCTACGGCTTTGAAATTTGGTACAAACATCTTGCTTGCCAATACACAAACTCTCTAAAAAAATGGGCGGGATTGGATAAGTGGGTGTGGCACTTCCCATACAAAGACGTTATGTATTTCTGTATATCTGGAGAACGAAACGAGCTGAAGTTCCCAAATTAGGTACAAACATATCTGTTATCAATACACAGGATCCCACAAAATATGGGCGGGATTGGAAAAGTGGGCGTGGTACCTCCCGTACAAAGACATTATTGAAAATACTTAAAATGTAAAATTTTAGGGCTCTAGTATGACATATGAACACGTTTTAGATACCAGAATTTCAGAAATTTTTAGCAGAATATATTTCCCGACAACCCCGAAAGTTTTTTCCCAAAAATGGAAAAGTAATCCCCAAAATAAAATTTTTTTTTTTGAAACATACCCATTTTCGGGAACAATAGATCTTCCCGAGTCCAACTTTTATAATCTAAGTAAATGGTAAATTTCTTTTTAAAGACGTGGGTATATAAATCTACCAAATCGGTTAAGAAATGGTTAAGTTATTAGCAAAATACACAAAAAATGGGCTAAAAACCATCAAAATTTTTATAAAAATTAAAATTTTAGAGCTGTTATATGACCTATGGACACGTCAAATATATCAAAAGATCGGAAATATTTTGAAGAACATATTTGCTGAAAAACTCGGAAAAATCGGTTCAGATACAAAAAAGTTATTACCAAAATATAATTTTTTTTAATAAAAATACCTATTTTCGGGAACCGTAGATCTTTCTGAGTCCAAGTTTTATTACCAAAGTAAATGGTAAATTTCTTCCTTAAGACGTAGGTGTATAAATCTATCAAATCGATTGGAAAATGCCCGAGCTATGACCAAATTACTGAAATACCAATATTTACTTTTTTTATATATTTAAAATGATTAATTTGATTGAAAAAACAAATAAAGAATCATTACAAGTGTGTGATAGTTTTTTTTTAAAGATTTCAAACAAAAATGCTAAAAGAAATGTTAAGTGATTTCAAATCGTCATGCTAAAATCTGACTATATTTAAAAAAATTTCGTGTACAGAACACATTTTTAGTGATTTTAAATCACTTTACGAAAAAGTGATTTTAAATCACTTTACGAAAAAGTGATTTTCAGAACATGCCTGTATGTTGGCTGCATATGTCATGAAAGGTTTCGCTCCAGACGAGTGTTTTTTTGATAGTGCAGGGTCTGTACATATGGCTCAGTCAGAAAGTCATTTTGACAATATTCAAAACTATGAAGGTGAAATACTTATTGCAAATGACAAAACCTTGAAAGCTGTTGATAAAGGAATAATTGTTGTTGTCGTGTTAATTCCGGGTGGATATCAGAAAACTACATTTAAGGATGTTTTGTACGTATCAGAGTTTGGAGCCAATTTTATTATCCATTAGCCAAATTTTTGGGAGAAACAAAAAAGTTGTTTTTAATAAAAATGGATCCGCAAACATAAAAATGAACTAGAATACTTTCTATAAAATAAACAATTTAACGTTATGATGGTTTATGAAACTCATCTAACCTCATAAAATACGTTTAAAGTCAATGGCTACATATTATATGATACCAAGGACCCTCGAGATAGAGCTTGTGGAGGTTCTGACATTTTGATAAAAACCGAGTAAAACACTACTTAAAGTATAATCATCGTGTAGATTATCTCTAAACAACAAACATTTGCGTTGAGGAATTAAAGCGAAGCCTATTAATTTCATCATTATACTCCCCACCTAGATTTTTAATATCAGAAAGCCAATATTATAAGTATTTCAAATCATGAGGACCCTGCTTTCTGGCTGCTGGCGATTATAACGCTAAACACACTTTCTGGGGGGTCCCCACTTATAACACCAAAGGTTCGTGTTTTGTTTAAGTCAATTTCCAAAATGGATCTAAATGTGGTCGCGAGCGAACAACCAGCATATTGGCCTACTGATCAGCAAAAAGTTCCAGATGTCATAGATTTTGGAGTGGTTAAAAACATCCCCACAGAATCGATTTATGTTAAAGCTTCTTTAGAATTATCTTCTGATCACACACCAACAATTCTTACTATAACAAACCCTAATATAATTGTATACCCGTCTGGTTACTAAGTGACGTATTATAAATTGGTTAAAATATAAAAAATATCTCCGTACCCACTGCACTGAAAACATTCCACTTAGTACACCGTAGAATGTGGATCTTTCTATCATAAGTTTTGACAGTTATCTTAAACAAGCTGTTCAACATTCCAGCATAACCCTCAAAAAAGTTAAAAAAAAGTAAAATATATTCTACAGATGTCGATCACAGATCCCCTCAACTTAAGAATTTACTAAAACAGTTCACAAAAAGGCTAAGAAAGTTGCTGCAGTCCCAAAAAACAGCATCCTTTAAAAAATATCTTAAGGAACTTGATGCAACTCCTCAATTAGACTACTCATTATGGCGTGCAGCTAGATATCTTTAAAGACCAGTTATCACTAAACCACCATTTAGAAACTTAAATGGAAGTTGGGCACGAAATGATATAGAAAAAGGAAATCTTTTTGTTAATCATTTGAAAACCGTATTTACTCCTCAGAAATCTCAATATTGCGGTCGATTTACCTCCTGTTGCTGTTAGAGCAGCTGTTCCGCCAAGATTTAAAATTAGAGAAATCAAAAAGGCTATTCATGATTTAAACCCCAAGAAACCCCCGGGTTTGATAAGATCAGTAACAAAATGCTTTTTGAGATACCCAGCATAACAAAGAAAATAATTCTCTTAATTTTTAATGCTATTTTTTACCCTAAGAATGGAAAGTATCCTCAGTTACTATGATACCTTAACCAGGAAAGGATCCCACAAAAGTTGAGTCATATAGACCTTTAAGCTTATTGTCATATATATCAAAGCTGTTTGAGAAGCTGTAAGTTTAAAAATTACCCCCAATTTTAAATGAAAATAGATTTATTTCTTACCATCATTTCGGCTTTAGAAGTGAACACAGCACAATTGAGCAAACCCATCGTATAGTTAACGGCATAAGAAAAGCCTTTGAAGAAAAAAAATATTGTTCGGCTCTCTTCATCGATGTTTCTCAAGCTTTTGATGGCATGAATGCTTATTACATAAATTGAAGCTAAACTTACCAGTAAACACACACAAGCTGTTAGAAAGCTACTTCTTCGGTCGAAAGTATTATTAACGAAGGTAATTTTTTAAGTTCTCCCCAGCCAATTGACCCTCAGGAAGCATCATGGGTCCACTGTTATACTTAATATATACCTCAGACATGCCAACAAATAACCACACCCTAATGCCCGTAATTTCTACTAACAGATATCTGGTCGTGTTCGTACCTAACAGTTATCTTTACTTATCCAGTAACACCTTTTTGTAAATTTCAACGTTATTAACGTGAATTAACTATCGAAAATTGATGGTTTAAAATACACTACACTTTACCCCGTAGGTAAGAAATAGGTTTTAAAAAACGTCACACAATAGATATCTATACACAGCTAGATATCTATTTGTAGAAATTACGGGCATAACTTCAACATTTGATGATGATACAGCTTTTTAAGCGTACACGAAAACTGTCATGAAGCATGTCGTTACTTGCAGGATCATATATTTGAACTGGAAAAGTGGTTAAAGAATGGAGGATGAAGGTCAACGAGCAGAAATGCGTACATATAACATTAACCTTGCGTCGGGAGTAGGCTTGCCAGATCCAGATTATCAAAAAGCTGGACATGTGAATTAAAAAAGCTGGACATAAAAAAAAACTGGACATTTTGAAATAAAATTTTCACGAAAAGTTACTTGTTTATTGTACAAACAATTTTATTAAAAAATACCCATATGTACGAGTATGACATTAATATTATTACATTGTTTTTTTTTATACCCTTCACCGAAGGTAAAAGGGTATATATAATTTTGTCATTCCGTTTGTAATTTCTACAATATTGATTTAAGACCATACAAAGTATATATATTCTGGCTTCTTATGAGAAGGGAAGTTCAAATCCGGTTGTCCGTCTGTTCGTCCGTTGAAATGGGTTTTCCGAAGACCCCAGATATGATGAAGGCTAGGTTGTTATACATTTATGTCACATATAGTCCGGATTTGTTTGCTATTGAAATTCAGGAAGATCGGTCCATAAATGGCTGAGATATGAGCAAAAAACCACGACTACCTCTAATTTTGCCCATAAATCCCATGTTGTTGTTGTTTTTTAAATTCTTTTTTCTGCATATCTCGAGAACGGCAAGAGCTACGGCTTTGAAATTTGGTACAAACATCTTGCTTGCCAATACACAAACTCTCTAAAAAAATGGGCGGGATTGGATAAGTGGGTGTGGCACTTCCCATACAAAGACGTTATGTATTTCTGTATATCTGGAGAACGAAACGAGCTGAAGCTCCCAAATTAGGTACAAACATATCTGTTATCAATACACAGGATCCCACAAAATATGGGCGGGATTGGAAAAGTGGGCGTGGTACCTCCCGTACAAAGACATTATTGAAAATACTTAAAATGTAAAATTTTAGGGCTCTAGTATGACATATGAACACGTTTTAGATACCAGAATTTCAGAAATTTTTAGCAGAATATATTTCCCGACAACCCCGAAAGTTTTTTCCCAAAAATGGAAAAGTAATCCCCAAAATAAAATTTTTTTTTTTGAAACATACCCATTTTCGGGAACAATAGATCTTCCCGAGTCCAACTTTTATAATCTAAGTAAATGGTAAATTTCTTTTTAAAGACGTGGGTATATAAATCTACCAAATCGGTTAAGAAATGGTTAAGTTATTAGCAAAATACACAAAAAATGGGCTAAAAACCATCAAAATTTTTATAAAAACTAAAATTTTAGAGCTGTTATATGACCTATGGACACGTCAAATATATCAAAAGATCGGAAATATTTGGAAGAACATATTTGCTGAAAAACTCGGAAAAATCGGCTCAGATACAAAAAAGTTATTACCAAAATATAATTTTTTTTAATAAAAATACCTATTTTCGGGAACCGTAGATCTTTCTGAGTCCAAGTTTTATTACCAAAGTAAATGGTTGGTTCTTCCTTAAGACGTAGGTGTATAAATCTATCAAATCGATTGGAAAATGCCCGAGCTATGACCAAATTACTGAAATACCAATATTTACTTTTTTTATATATTTAAAATGATTAATTTGATTGAAAAAACAAATAAAGAATCATTACAAGTGTGTGATAGTTTTTTTTTAAAGATTTCAAACAAAAATGCTAAAAGAAATGTTAAGTGATTTCAAATCGTCATGCTAAAATCTGACTATATTTAAAAAAATTTCGTGTACAGAACACATTTTTAGTGATTTTAAATCACTTTACGAAAAAGTGATTTTCAGAACATGCCTGTATGTTGGCTGCATATGTCATGAAAGGTTTCGCTCCAGACGAGTGTTTTTTTGATAGTGCAGGGTCTGTACATATGGCTCAGTCAGAAAGTCATTTTGACAATATTCAAAACTATGAAGGTGAAATACTTATTGCAAATGACAAAACCTTGAAAGCTGTTGATAAAGGAATAATTGTTGTTGTCGTGTTAATTCCGGGTGGATATCAGAAAACTACATTTAAGGATGTTTTGTACGTATCAGAGTTTGGAGCCAATTTTATTATCCATTAGCCAAATTTTTGGGAGAAACAAAAAAGTTGTTTTTAATAAAAATGGATCCGCAAACATAAAAATGAACTAGAATACTTTCTATAAAATAAACAATTTAACGTTATGATGGTTTATGAAACTCATCTAACCTCATAAAATACGTTTAAAGTCAATGGCTACATATTATATGATACCAAGGACCCTCGAGATAGAGCTTGTGGAGGTTCTGACATTTTGATAAAAACCGAGTAAAACACTACTTAAAGTATAATCATCGTGTAGATTATCTCTAAACAACAAACATTTGCGTTGAGGAATTAAAGCGAAGCCTATTAATTTCATCATTATACTCCCCACCTAGATTTTTAATATCAGAAAGCCAATATTATAAGTATTTCAAATCATGAGGACCCTGCTTTCTGGCTGCTGGCGATTATAACGCTAAACACACTTTCTGGGGGGTCCCCACTTATAACACCAAAGGTTCGTGTTTTGTTTAAGTCAATTTCCAAAATGGATCTAAATGTGGTCGCGAGCGAACAACCAGCATATTGGCCTACTGATCAGCAAAAAGTTCCAGATGTCATAGATTTTGGAGTGGTTAAAAACATCCCCACAGAATCGATTTATGTTAAAGCTTCTTTAGAATTATCTTCTGATCACACACCAACAATTCTTACTATAACAAACCCTAATATAATTGTATACCCGTCTGGTTACTAAGTGACGTATTATAAATTGGTTAAAATATAAAAAATATCTCCGTACCCACTGCACTGAAAACATTCCACTTAGTACACCGTAGAATGTGGATCTTTCTATCATAAGTTTTGACAGTTATCTTAAACAAGCTGTTCAACATTCCAGCATAACCCTCAAAAAAGTTAAAAAAAAGTAAAATATATTCTACAGATGTCGATCACAGATCCCCTCAACTTAAGAATTTACTAAAACAGTTCACAAAAAGGCTAAGAAAGTTGCTGCAGTCCCAAAAAACAGCATCCTTTAAAAAATATCTTAAGGAACTTGATGCAACTCCTCAATTAGACTACTCATTATGGCGTGCAGCTAGATATCTTTAAAGACCAGTTATCACTAAACCACCATTTAGAAACTTAAATGGAAGTTGGGCACGAAATGATATAGAAAAAGGAAATCTTTTTGTTAATCATTTGAAAACCGTATTAACTCCTCAGAAATCTCAATATTGCGGTCGATTTACCTCCTGTTGCTGTTAGAGCAGCTGTTCCGCCAAGATTTAAAATTAGAGAAATCAAAAAGGCTATTCATGATTTAAACCCCAAGAAACCCCCGGGTTTGATAAGATCAGTAACAAAATGCTTTTTGAGATACCCAGCATAACAAAGAAAATAATTCTCTTAATTTTTAATGCTATTTTTTACCCTAAGAATGGAAAGTATCCTCAGTTACTATGATACCTTAACCAGGAAAGGATCCCACAAAAGTTGAGTCATATAGACCTTTAAGCTTATTGTCATATATATCAAAGCTGTTTGAGAAGCTGTAAGTTTAAAAATTACCCCCAATTTTAAATGAAAATAGATTTATTTCTTACCATCATTTCGGCTTTAGAAGTGAACACAGCACAATTGAGCAAACCCATCGTATAGTTAACGGCATAAGAAAAGCCTTTGAAGAAAAAAAATATTGTTCGGCTCTCTTCATCGATGTTTCTCAAGCTTTTGATGGCATGAATGCTTATTACATAAATTGAAGCTAAACTTACCAGTAAACACACACAAGCTGTTAGAAAGCTACTTCTTCGGTCGAAAGTATTATTAACGAAGGTAATTTTTTAAGTTCTCCCCAGCCAATTGACCCTCAGGAAGCATCATGGGTCCCCACATGTGTGTTTTCCTGTTTAAGTCAATGTTTTTCAATTGGAGTATCATTTTTAACAATTTTGGTTCACAAAATGGATTATCTGCGCATTTAAAGTTTTTCAAACTTAAAATTATCTTTACTCAGTTTTTAAGGTAAACGAGCAAAAAGGCTTTTACAAGTGTCACTTCTCACACTTAATAAAATCCTTGCGGACTGGGTGGTTGAAATGTGATCTTAAAAAAACCGTATGGACTTCCGAACTTTCAAGTACATAGTTGAAGAATTATAGGAACTGGAAGCAAATGCAAAAACTAATATGTTCCAAAATTGGAACATTTTTTCTAATTCTTTTGAAAAAATGAGTATAAAGTTCACAACACAGAACTTCTGCCGCTGATATTAAAACTGTAGCCGAAACTACGACATGTAAGGTGAGTTGCGTGGAATTGGCCCTGTCGACAGCTTAGTTTGTGGAAAAAATTAGTAATATTTTTGATTGTCTTAATAGTGGTTCCCTTTATAGTGATAATTGCTATAGGTCTGCCGTTCAACTTAATGCGGCCCCTACACGTTGCAACTGGTTCTACAATTGAGTTGAATAAACCAGATCGTTCGCTGCATAGGCTTCAATTTTTCAACCAACTTTTCACCAAACTTCATTAAGAAATACTATTTATAGAGTCAGCATGAGTTCAGACTTTTAGCTCTTGTGACAATAAATGAAGTTTTGATTGTAGAAGAATATGAGCAAGAAAAGAAAAATAAAAAAATCAATCGGGTATGTGATGAAAACCGATCGATTTCAAAACGAACATTTTTAAAAGGTGTGATGAATTTCGAGCAATTTTAAAATCAATTTCTGAATTATAATCTTAATTTTTTATTTAAAATACAGTCTTATTATTAACTCATTAGCGCCCAATGATCCCATTTGGGGACATGAACAAATAATTTAATAATTAATAATTGAATAAATTGAAATAAATAAAATTATATTTTTCGAAATTAGCTAACAACCTTAAAAATAAAAATTGGGCGCAAATGGGTTAAGAAAATAAGAGGAATATGTATAAGAAATAAATTTTAAATGATTCTAAAAACGATATTATCGATTTCAAATCGTTTCGTTTTCCCAATCGATTCCCATCACATACCTGAATTAAAAGAAAGTGGTCTTTAAATTGATTAAAGAATTTTTTCTTGCTTTTCACAAATTTTGATTATGTTGCACGATGTTGCTTACAAAGCGTCAGAAGCAAAATGAAAAACGAAAGAAAAAATCACACGTACCACTTTGATAGATAAGTCGATCGTCAGTTGAATGCAAATCAAATTTTTTTATTGAACCTATGGCCAACCGTTGGTCAATCACATCTTTAACGTAAAAATTTGTTGTACAACTTGATCAAATTGTACAACGAGTAGAAATCTTATTTGCGTGTTTAGTTTATAAATGTAATAAAGCTCACCGTAAATTAAGTGCTTAAACTGACTAACGAAATTTAAAACGAGGGAGCGAAGTATAAGTTATAAAAAGTATATTTGATTTGCGTCTTAAATGAAATTTATTATGCTTACCACCGCCGACTATTAAATGGAACGTCGGTGCCATAGCGCGTTTGTTCCTTGTGCGAGTGGCGGAAAAAATCACAATAGGCAAAGCAATTCAACAGCTTTACGCCATTTTTAATATATATTGTTGCTAACATTTAGCTTTGTATAGTTACTTGTTGTGTGATTGTTTCTTCTTTATTTGATAAAAATTTAAAAGTGCGATAATTGCATTTAACTTCTGTAACTTTGTCATGTTTGCACCGATCTGGATCATGTTGGGCACAAAATGTTCGTGTTAATATAAACTATATGATAAACTAAAAATGTTATTGTTTGGTTTAAAAAAATAACTTAAAAAGAGCAAAATTGCAAAAAACCTTAAATTTTTCATGAAGTTTGTACTTTTGTCCACTGTTACTCTGTCACTTCTTAACCGATTTTTACTTTGGAAGATATTTGCATTTAACTAACATCATCTTTTTTAAAAGCACAACTAACGGTTATTTTGGAATATATTGAAAACTGTTCTACCCTTGACGATTCTGACTTCATATTCGGATTCAGCGGACAATTTTACATAGGTGTCATATTCAAAAAAAAAGGGAATTAAGCACATAAACAAAATCTTTTAATAAATAATAGTATTCCCAAAAGAAACTTTGATAATAAATTTTTTCAAGTGCACGTGCATAACTGACAAATTGTTTTTATTTTGGTTTCCCGCGAAAACAATAAAAGCACTTTGTTTTTGTGTTTAATATGTTTTTTCTTTACCCACTTACAACTACAATTAATGTTGGGAGAATTACAAATAATTGTAGCGGGAAATGTAAGAAAAGATAAACTCATCACTGATTTATTGTTTGGTATTTTGTTTAAGCTTTGATATCGTTGCAAAAAAGACTTTTTGAGTGTTTGTAGGTAATTCACATTCCCTATGTAGTCTTGTTTGCTGATAGCTTTTTCTTTTGTAAAATTATTTAGGAGAACGTTTCCTGATGATCTGGCCTAAGCAACCAGTGAAATGCGCATAGGAACAGCTTATCCTCCAACAATAAATTTCAGTATTTTTTTTTATCAATTATTAAAAAAAATGGGAATTAAGCACAAACAGCAAAATCTTTTAATTACATATTATATTTAAAATTTTTGAGTCCTGCCCTTATAAAATTTAAATTAAATAAAATATCACGTTTTTTTTTTTTTTTTTTGTTTTATACTAAATATAAGTAGGTGTAAATAAATGTATTTGCTTATGAAGATAATGGTTTTATTTTACAATTTTACAACCAGTGTCTATCATAGAACAATTGCGTGCTTTTTACAAGGATACCTTTATGTTTTGGAATAAGAGCATGGTAAATTTTAGTTCCTGGAATTATGATTGCGGAATCAAACCCAGGTTGCAGAAAAATTCTTTCACGTTCAATATCCTTTTTGAACAGTAGTAAATTGCAATTTTTTTTAAGGAAGATTTTGCCCAGTCATATATTGTATTTGAGAAATTATTGCTTTACTTGAAGGTAACTGCAGACTGGTGCGCTTAGCTAAACGCTTGAGGTTTCCTCCAATACCGTCACATGGCCCCTTTCCATAAAAAGTTGCGTGAAAGTGTATCTTTTCATCCGTATTAAAAGCATGTTTGTAATAAAATAGATTCGCAAAATTAAATTTATTTTTAAAATGTTGCGGAGCCCCATCAGTTATATATATTACTTTCGACGCATATATAGATTTTTCCAATAGATGCTTGTGAAGTATTTTTTGGTAAGAATAAAAGCTATATGTATCATGCTTTAGGTCATCTGAGATCATAACAAATTCTGACAGAAGTCAGAAGTGTTGCTTGGTCGTTGTTCCAATGAAAAGATTAGGCAGAATATTGAACTACAAAACTATAGTTTTCTGCAAAATCACACTGTACGATTATTTCACCTTCACCGATACTTTCCTTAAGCTTAAATATAAAAATCTTAAAATAAAGTGCCTGTTCTTCTGCAATAAAGGCATAAGGTTTTAATATATGCAAGGCATAAAGAAGGTATCTACAAAGTCATCAGAGGGTAATACCTGAGTAGATAATATGAACCGTTTTGTGATAAGCCAACTTTCAAATTGCACTTCTGTCACATGATTGTTGTCGAATATCATTTTCAGATGAACGAGAATTGCATTCAAGCCAGGACAAGCAGTCATTAAATGTCACGAATCTGTTGGATTAGGGCACATCATCATGAGAAGGCAATCCCTATAACATTTAAGTCAAGTTTAATCAAAACTAAAGAAAAGAATCGCTTCAATCCTAAACATTTAAACCAAATTATTTTTTTAAAAGATTATTTTATAAGATCTCCTTAAACTATTGACATAACTAATAAAATTATCTCACAGTTTATTTTTTAATTCATGGATAATACTTATGTATTAATTAAAAAATATGTATTACATATTTATGAATTAGTTTTTTGTTTGTTATTGTTTTGTTTTTTGCTAATAAACTATAACTGCCCGTTCGCCGATATCGAACGTTAACGTTCGCATAAAAAATTACATTTAAAACAAAAACAATTTTTGAAATTTTGTTTTTGTTTTAAATGTTATTTACTATGTGAACGTTAACGTCCGATATCGGCGAACGGGCAGTAAATAATTAATAACACTATGCTAGTTGAAAAAACAGACAAGCCGGGCACATAGCGTTTTAACATAATTCGGGTACGCTGAATCCAGTGGTGACCACGGTTTTTTAAGATTGGCTCTGGTTTTCGAGATATACCGTTCTTTCGAAAATGGAGGAGGTTGCACAACATATATTCGCGTAACTCAAAAACGCTTTAGCTTATTGAAAAAACTTAAAAAACCGAAAATCCGCAATAAAATTTCCTTTAAGAAAACTTAAAATTCTTTCTAATATCCGTAGTCGGTTTTTTTTTGAAAAAAAAATAATTTTTTTAACGAAATTTCGAAATTTTTGTTTTTTAAAAATTCATAAAAAATTGGAAAATGCAGCTATGCTTCTAATTTTTTGCAGACATATAAAAAACGAAGCAAACAAAACAAGCTATAAATGATTAAAATCTGTCTACAACTTTTGATTTTATTCACAAAAGTCGACAAATTTTAATTAATTTAAGAAATTCATAAAACGCAATATTTGTATGGGAGCCCCCCTAAGAAGTGAAGATAAGGGGCAAGTATGTCTCGAGAAAATGTTAAGAACAAAAAATTAATTGAGGTCGGTCATACATTATATACCACTAGGGGCGACTTCTGGGAATTTATGGGACTTTTCCTTCAATATATTTTTAAAATGTTGCGGAGCCCCATCAGTTATATATATTACTTTCGACGCATATATAGATTTTTCCAATAGAAGTAGTATAAATATGGGGATTCTGTATATGATTTTTGCTCCCTACGTGATTCCCATAAGGAGGAATTTTTAAATTTCAAATTGCTCCTAACGTGTTTTCCCATAAGGAGGAATTTTTTTCTCCCATAGGGAGGAATTTTTAAATTGAAATGTTACTTTAAAGTTGGTTTTAGTTAATTTAAAATTTTTTGCTCCCAATGTATTTTTCCATAAGGAGGAATTTTGAATATAAACAAAATAAAAAAATTTTTGAGTAATTTTAAATAAAAAAAGAGAATTATATAAAGTTGATTATATTTTCTTCAATGAAGAGAAATTTAAAAATGTGTACAAAAAAATTGTTTGAGTATTTTAAAATAAGATAGAGTAATGTATAATATATTTAGAATATGCAGCACATGTAAGTATAGAGATTAACTCAATTTGAAAGTTTGCCATTAATATAAAAAGGCTTAGGGAGTATATTCCACATCATTATTCTAATTGCCACTTTAAAGGAAACTTAATAAAAATGGTAAGCATTTCGTACATAATAAATGTATATTTAATTATTTATTATTTTTTTCTTGTTCGTTTTCAGATGTATAAAAAAATTGTGAATATTGCCCAAGGTATTAAGCCTGAGTATATTAGAATAGATGATATACCTTTAAACCAATCTATGAAAATTGTGAATTTTGAATGGAAAGAAACACAATATGGTCTTAAAGTCATTGCCAATTTAGATGACAATAAATGGTTTTATCTACCCAATAGAATGATGAAATTTTTAAACAAGGAGGATCCATACTTAACTCAAATGAATGATAAAGTTTGGACAATTATTTACAAGGGGCGTCAATTACCAAATGGACCTGCAATATTCGATTTAAATTATATCTAAACTCTGAAAAAGAAATCCTTACAATAAAGATAATTATAATAAAACAAAAACAAGATATTTTTTAAAATTTTTTATTAATCTTATTTAAAAATAATTTTAGTTTTTTTTTACATTCTTTTATTAAAATTGTATATTCAATAACCACGAATCATCCTCCTCCATAAATTGTTTTACAATCAATTCAACCGCAGGAATCTCCTTGATAATATCTGCGGGATGTTGTTGCTCCCGCTTTTCCTTGATCGCTGGGGGACTTTTATAAAATTTAGATTTCTTTGCACTAAAATTATGCACCCGCATAAAGTGCCTTTTTTTATTAAATTTGTTGGCAAAAGTTATATCTTTACAAAATTCGCAACTGAGTTTAACACGTTCCATTTTTTAATTAAATAAAATAATTAAAAAATCTTTTGAAAATACCTCGTAAAACATATATTTATTTACTTTGCACTTATTTTTTATTTTGGTATATATATTTAATATGAATTTTAATATGAAAGCATATTTGAAAACTGATCTATGATTTAAAAAATAAATATAAATTTATTATTGTGGAAATTAAAAGTCAATAAACTTTTCGTTATGCTAAAAAGTGCAATTGTATGCATTTTTAAAGTTTAAACATTAACCTTGAATGTTTGCTTCATATTAAATTATGAGTTAATAAACTTTTTCATAAGTGAAAAAATGCAATCGTAGCATTTTTTAAGTTTAAGAATTAACCTTGAATGTTGGCTTCAAATTAAACTATGAATTAATGAACTTTTCAAACGTATTTTATTTAATTATTTATAATAATTATAACTTATTTTATTAAACAGTTATCAAGTATTTTTGAAACTATAAACATGGCCGGTATAAATAAATGTAGTGAGTGCAAAAAAGTTTTTGAAAAAGAAATGGACTTAAAATTGCATGAAAAAACGCATGCATCTTCATCTTCAAAAAATCAAATAGGAAAAGTTAAACAAGTGACAAGTGCCTTTAAAAATAGAATAATAATTCTTTCATATGAAAATATGAATAAAAAAAATATTATTCCGGAAATATTTTTAAAAGAAGCTGCCGCGGAAATAAAGTCGGAAGTGGAGAAGTTTCTAAGACTCCATGTCATATTGAAACTCAATATGGAACTTTCGGGGTTTTATATAAAACCAAACATGAAAACTGAAGAAAATATATCAAAAGAAATAAAAACCTTCCAAACAAAAATGGAAGAAATATATTTTATTGAGGATTTTGATGTCATTTGCAAAAAAAAATTGAAAAAGTGTTACAAAAAATGGAGGAGTTTCAAGAAAGGGATAGTGGTTGGACCCTCATTGAAATAATAAAAGTGGATATAAATATAAATAATTATCAACCAATGATGGGGTCAACGTTCATACCACTTCCTAGAAAACTAATGATAAAAAAAGCCTGCCTCAATATTAAAAACAGAGATGAGTTTTGTTTTAAATGGGCTGTTATATCACCAATAGCTGACTTAAAACAAAATAACGCCCATCTCACATTTATGTACAATGTTAAGATTGAGAAAAAAATAATTGCCATAAATGGTTATACCTTAAATTTTAAGGGATTAAGCTTCCCTGTAAAAATAAAAGACATAGCCATTTTTGAAGAAAACAACCCTCTGATCAGTATCAATGTTTTTGGATATGATGACGAAAAAGATTTAGTTGTTGGACCCTATTACAAAACTAAAGGGAAAAAATCCAAACACATTTCCCTTATGTTTCTACAGGAGAAAAACGGACATAATTCCCACTTAATGTGGATAAAAAATATTTCAAGGTAAGTTTATAATTGACAACCGTTATAATTTTGTGTTATTAAAAGGTTATCTTTATTTTTTCTTCTTGCAGATTAATCAGATTGCAAACAACGAAGCATAAAAGCAAAATTTTTGTATGCGATGACTGGCTGCAGCATTTTTACCAAAATGATAAATTAAATATTCACCAAAAACACTGCAACCGAAAAATCGCCTATGCTCCAAAGGAAAGTGAGTCAGTATTAGAATTTAAGAATTTCAATAACTCCATTGAAGTTCCATTTGTGATATATGCTGATTCGGAATGCATTTTTGAAAACATTCAAACGTGCATTGCGAAAGGGGATACTTCATCAACAACTTTGATTGATAAGCAAATCCCCTATGCATTTTCATATTTCATTAAGTGTAATTTCAATGATAATTTAAATAGATTAAGAATATTTAAGGGGCTTGATTCCGCAAAGCCCTTTATAGAAAATTTAGTACTAGATATAAAATATTTAAATGATAATTTTCTCACTAAATTTGTTCCAATGACACCCTTAACCGAACAGGAAAATTTAAATTTTGAAAACAATAATGTTTGTCATATTTGCTCTCAAGCTATTACAAATGACATAAAAGTAAAAGATCATTGTCATTTAAGTGGAAAGTATAGAGGACCAGCTCATAACTATTGCAATATCAATTATAAAATACCAAAATTTGTCCCGGTTATTTTTCATAATTTTTCGGCCTATGACAGTCATTTATTTATTAAAGAGTTAAACAATATTGATGATGGTCCTATAAATATTATTCCACTTAATAAGGAGCTATATATATCACTGTCTAAGTCTATAAAAGGCGATAGCACTAATTATATTGAAATACGATTTTTAGACTCCTATAGATTTATGCCCTCAAGCTTAGACAATCTCGTTACGAATTTAACTAAACATTAGAGTTTGTTCCCGGGATTTCCCGTCCCGGGATTTCCCGGGATTTTCAGTTGTTTTCAATTCCCGCTTTCCCGGGAATTTATTGCGGGATTCCCGGGAAATTTTGAAGAAACTCTTTTTACAACTTAAGTAAATTTATGTCAGACTTGTGTCTTTAGTTGTTTCATCAAACTTAATTTCACCACAATATTTAAATTCCCTACAGTTTAAGGCTTTTAAACTAATTTTTGAGAATAGACTTTATATTGGGCCTATGATAAATTATAGACTTATCATTACGACATTTTATTTCTTGTACTAGAAAACTGAAGTGTAAAATTTACAACATTATTATAAAGCCTTGCAGTTAAGAGCGTAGTAAATTGTTTTCCTAGATTGTGTTTCATATGCGGCATTTCAAGTGATTTCGAGTCTTATAAAAGTAGAAAATAGAAATTTGTGTGCATTTCGCCACAAATTTATGCTAGTTTTTGTTGAGTTTTTAGGGAAGTAGTTCCACATTTGGTGCGAACAGCCTAGAAGATCTAGAAACAATTTCACACCCAAATGGCAAAATCGGCTTAGAATTAATAAAGGACTAAGAATACAAATACTTTATGGGACCTTAGATGAATATTAAAAAAATATCACATGGAATAGCAATCTTATGGTGTTTTCTTTTCTACAAAAAAATACCACCTTGTTAAAAGGTACATGTATAAAATGTCTTGTCGACCCTATATATTATAATGCAATTCTTATTTGACGAGAACAAAACTCAAAATTGGACCGCCCTGTTTTTGACAGATGACAAAAAGTTTGTTCTTCAAAATTTAAATAAAAATATGTACATAAATTAAATAGTTTGTTCTTTAAAATATAAAAAAAAAAATATACATAAAACAAAATATGTTAATAGATTGATATAAAATAAATAAATAAATTAACAAAATGTATGACGAAATTCCAATTTCTTTAGTTTGTTTTTTATAAACTATGTAATCAAGAAAATACCTTTACCAGATTGCTGATTTATTAACACCAAGTTTTTCAAATTTCTTGATTTGACGTTTTTTTTTAAAAAACAATTTTGTAACACCGAATCCACTTAAATTTTATATCACTGACAACCTATCATTAACATTGTAATGCTTTCTTATGTTTTGACTATTAAATAATAGAAAAAATAACTATTAAAATTCTAAATTTCTACTGCCCTGATTAGCGGCGATTTTTTCCCAACCATCTTTATAAGGGCATTATCAACACTGTTGATTTATAAAGGGCGTAAAACACCTTATATCATTAGTAAGGGTGCATTTTTTATAATAAAACAAGCCACCCTTTTAGAGAGCGAAGTATTTTTAAGAAACGAACACCAAATTGCATTTTTTTAATAAAATGTAAAATTTTATGTAGAAAAGAAAATACCTTTAGTATACCTGCATACACCAATGCTGACTAAGGGTTATAAAATTGTAAAAAATATGTTATTTAATAAATGTAGTAAATCAAATTTCTCCTTTCTGCTGAATTTGTTTAACGGTTAAATTGTTTCAGGATTCCTTCTTCGTAATATTGAGCGTTGAGTTCCTAATACTTTCATTCTAATTATGCAAATAAGCTCTTAATTTGACAATGTATATACGTATATTGATATATATTATCCTATTGGCATCAATATAACCTCTTAAGTGTCTTAAACAAATTTGAATCTTAATTTTTTTACGTTTTGGTTATATAATAGATACCAGGTTTAATTATGTTAACCGTAATAGCCAATTAGAAATATTAGTTTCATTGGAGAAATAAGTAAATAAATAAATACAAAATTTTGGGCGGGAATCCCGGGATCCCGGGAATTTGATTTTTATTTCCCGCTTTCCCGGGAATCCAAAAAGTGCGGGAATAAAAAAACTCTACTAAACATGAATTGAAAATAGTGAAATAATTTTGTGTAGATGATGAAACTAAGTTCAATTTACTTGTAAGAAAAGGAGTTTTTCCGTATAATTATTTGAATTCTGTTGCGAAACTTACAGAAAAACATTTGCCAAGCAAAGAAGGTTTCTTTAATAAGTTAAATAATACACATTGTTTTGAAGAAGACTACATTCATGCTAAAATGGTTTGGAGTACATTTCAATGTGAAACTTTGGAAGACTATTTAATGTTATACCTTAAAACTGATGTTTTATTGTTAGCAGATGTATTTGAGAATTTTAGAATTGTTTGTAAAGGTATTTATAATTTAGACCCATGCCATTATTTCACAGCTCCAGGATTGTCATGGGATGCTATGCTTAAATTAACAAATATTAAATGAGATTTGCTTACTGATCTAGAAATGATTTCCTTTCTTCAAAAGGGTATTAGAGGAGGAATAGTTCAATGCTCTCAAAGGCATTCTATTGCTAACAAAAAATATTTGCCAGATTATGATCAAAGTCTACCTTCGAAATACTTAATGTATTTAGACGCAAATAATTTATATGGTTGGGCAATGTCTGAAGCTCTACCAGAAGGTAATTTTGAGTGGATAAGAAACATTGATAATTTTTCTTTAGACTCAGTACCAAATGATTCAGATATTGGATATATTTTAGAAATTGATTTGGTATATCCAACAGAAATCCATGAGACTCACAATAATTTACCTTTTTGTAGTGAAAACAAAACTCCACCAGATTCCAAAAAAAAAAAAGTTACTTGTTGATTTAAATAACAAATCGGAGTATGTAATTTATTATAAAAATTTACAGCAATGTTTAAAACATGGTTTGGAGCTAACTAAAATTCATAGAATTTTAAAATTTAAACAGTCTTATTGGTTAAAAAAATATATTTCACTAAATAATTTTCATATAACTAACGCAAAAAATACTTTTGAGAAAAATTTCTTCAAATTATTAAACAATGCAGTTTATGGAAAAACAATGGAAAACGTTGATAAACGTAAAAATATTAAAATAGTTAATAATTGGGAAAATGTTGGTAAGAGACTTGGAGCTCGTTCTCTTATTGCTAAACCAGAATTTCATTCTTTAAGTATATTTGAAGAAAACATGGTAGCAGTTGAACTAAATAAATCTTTTTCATTTTACAATAAGCCTATTTACTTAGGTTTTACAATCTTAGAACTTTCGAAATGGAAAATGTATGATTTTCATTACGATTACATATTACCAAAATATAAAACTAAAGTAGAATTAAATTATATGGACACAGATTCATTTATTTATACATTTGAAACAGATGACTTCTATAAAGATATAATTAACGACATTGATTTAAAGTTTGATACATCAGAGTATGAAACAAATAATAAATTTGGAATAACAAAAAAAAATAAAAAAGTCTTAGGGATGATGAAAGACGAAAATAATGGAATTATTATTTGAGAGCAAAAATGTATGCTTTTAAAACAGCAGATATGCAGGAAATTAAAAAGGCTAAGGGTGTCAAGAGTAGCATATGTAACAGTTTAAGTCTATCTGATTATAAAAATTGTTTATTTAACAAACAAATTTATTATGGAAATATGTTTATTTTTAAGTCAAAACTACATGTGTTATATACTTCCCTAATTAATAAAATATCATTAAGTTATTTAGATAATAAGAGATATATTTGTGATAATAATGTTAATACTCTTGCTTGGGGTCACTACAAGCAACAATTTTTAAAATTTGATGAAGATGATGACTACTTAATGAAAGTAAACGTAGATTTAATTAATTATAAAGATCAGTTTCAAAAAGATAATGATGATGATGAATATTTAATGGAAATTGAATACTAAAGAAACATTTTTACATGTAAATATTATTTTTAATTAATAATAAAACATTTTTATATACATATTTTATAAACAAAAAAAAGAGTTTTATTTTTTTAAATATTTTGCCATAATACATTTTCAGTATCGTAATCTAATTTCTTTCGATTTCTTGTAACACGAGGAGAATATTGATAAGGTAAAGTTGATTGTTTCATATTTGAATAATGATCAGTTTTGGATAATATTCTAATTTTTGGAGTTCCTTTTTCCGAAAAGCTTTTAAGACGCTTAGCTACGGAAGATGCAGAAGAAGGATTCAATTTTTGTATTGTTGTATCCATATCGTTCTGGTCATCATTATTTGTGTAAATATCTTCAGGCAAATTCAAATCCGTTTGCAGTGCTATACTACTCGACTGAGGTGTAATTGTTTGCGTTTCAATATCACAGTACAACACATGATTTGCCAACTCAATTCTGTGAACTGTATGTGAAATTAGACCCAAAAAGAAGAATTTCTGCATCATTCGTTTTGTCTTCTTACCTGCGATTTGAAGTTAGTATCGATTTGAAGTTAGTACTATCGTATAGGGGAATTTATCACGTTTTAGGCCCTGTTGTTTGACATAGCTCGACAACCCCTAGCCCAATTTAGTTGAAATAAATTTTAAAAAATTAAGAATTACAATTCCCTTAATCTGTTCATATATTGTTTTCCTATACAAGTAACACTTTCGAAGTTAAAAATGAATGTATGAAGGGAAAAAATTATTTTTTGCCTAAAAATTTAAATTTTTTTTTTAAAAATACATAAAAAATCCAAAATGGAAAAAAGTTTCAAGTCTAGTTATTTTTTCGCAAAGTCACATAACCTATGAGCAAAATGAGACAAAGATCATAAAAATCGATGCACGCGTTTCGCTTTTATTCGCAATTGAGTAAAGGTATGAATTTCAAAAATCAGTTATAGCCACCACCCTTAAAATAAAAATAAAAATATAAATTAAAAAATTATCATGCAAAAAAAACTTTATTTATAAAAACTTAATGAAAATAAAATAATATGCAATTAATACGCAATTATAATATGCATAAAAACAAAATTTAGAACATTTTTTCAATTATTGGCAATATCCATCCTTGTAGAAGTTGACGCTTGTGGTTCTGATGATCTTGTTTTCTTCGTAGGTTGTTCATATTCATGGTCTGAGTCAGCTTGGCGTTGTCGGTATGATGTTACGCTGACATTTTGCTGTGTGAGTTTTCTTCTCTTCAAAAATGATGTCAGCCATTCGGAGTCGTGTTGTGATAGTCCCAGCTTGGCCACAATGTAATCCATTTCGATTTGTGGTAGCGGTTGTGGTGCACTATTTTCAATATCGGGTATCCAATCAGCATCATCCAAATCGGTCGGATTGGTGAAAACGGTTTCGGCTAGCAGGGACACAGTATCCGCACTCGGAGGTTTAGGTGCATCGGTATCAGCAGGGCGTTGCACTGGAAGTGTGGCAGTAAATGCAGCAGTGTATACTTTTGTTTTCAATTGTTGTCTGTTTAATCCAGGACGAAAATGTATGCATGCATAGCACCTGGATTCATCATGTCCAGTTGTGTCTTCCACCCAAATTACTGGCTTCATAAAAGATAACTTTCTACTTTTTCCGTGAATCCATTTTAGAAGGGTAGTATAACAACTGTTGCACACTGTGTTCGGCGTAAAATTTGCACCACTTAAATCTGCTTCATCGAAATAATTACAATACGCGGTTTTGAATTGCTCAGTAAACAAATTTTTTCGATCTTTTTTCTGTATTTTTCGGACGATATGACCACAAACGTAACAATATTCATCCAAATATGGGCACTTGTTGTTTTCCATATTGATATATTTTATGTTTTGTTGTTATTCACTTTTAAAAAACTGGAGAAAAATCACTTTTACTGTTCGCGTTCGTCGGCACTGGCTGAATGCCAAAAATCGATCAATGCACACCTATAAATACTACGTATTTTTGAATATTTTACTGCCAGGTACTTATAAATGGGCGCATATTTTAAGGGCGGCTGGCTATATACCTGATTCAGCACTTGTACGTTTCAAACTGTGCAAAACTTTCCAAATAATGACCACCCTTAAATGTTGGTGCAATTTCTGTAAAAAAATCATATAGGTAGCCACCGGAAAAACCCAAATAATAAAAAGGTCCACTTTCCGTTTAATTGTCCACGTACATTTATTACCGCAATCATAAAAATCAAATAATCTTTTGTTTATTCCTTTTTTTTTAATTCTCAGAATCATGAAAAAGGTGTCAATGTTTTCTCCAAATAATGTTGTGCATATCTCGAGCAAATTTTTGAAATTCATACATTTACTCAATTGCGAATAAAAGCGAAACGCGTGCATCGATTTTTATGATCTTTGTCTCATTTTGCTCATAGGTTATGTGACTTTGCGAAAAAATAACTAGACTTGAAACTTTTTTCCATTTTGGATTTTTTATGTATTTTTAAAAAAAAAATTTAAATTTTTAGGCAAAAAATAATTTTTTCCCTTCATACATTCATTTTTAACTTCGAAAGTGTTACTTGTATAGGAAAACAATATATGAACAGATTAAGGGAATTGTAATTCTTAATTTTATTTATTTATTTTATTTATTTATTTATTTATTTATTTGAAAAATAAACAGTACAACAAGACTTAATCTTATTTAATAGTACTGGGGAGATAAAGGCACATTAGATAAGAACATTTACAAAGGTTTATCTTAAAACTAAGAACAATTTAAAAACAAATTAATAAGTTATGAGTAACAGAGTTTAATACAAAAGAAAAGTAATAATTATAACAAAAAAAGAAAAAGAAAAAAATTTTAGTTATTTATGTGATTTTTCGTTAACCCAAGAGGGTAAATATTTCGCATCGAAAGTGCATTGCATTGCTTATTATCTGTATATTAGGAGGAAGTTCATTCCAGAGACGGATAGCATTAACAAAAAAGTGTCTTTCAGATATTTGCTTACGGTATCTTATGGAGTTTATTCTATTGCCCCGATTCGATCTTGAAAATGTTATTCTTTTGTAGAGATAAGTAGGTTGTTTATTAAATATAAGTTTATGTAAAAATATAAGTGTACGGCATTTTAATAGATTTTCAAAAGATACATTATAGATTAGGTTTGAAAACTGAGTTATACTGCTATATCTTGTTCGTCCATATATATATCTGGCAATGTTATTGTAGGTCACTTTGAGCTTATTCTTGCTTATAGAATCACAACTGGAAAATAATTCACATCCATTTTAAAATTTATTTCAACTAAATTGGGCTAGTGGTTGTCGAGCTATGTCAAACAACAGGGCCTAAAACGTGATAAATTCCCCAATACGATAGTACTAACTTCAAATCGATACTAACTTCAAATCGCAGGTAAGAAGACAAAACGAATGATGCAGAAATTCTTCTTTTTGGGTCTAATTTCACATACAGTTCACAGAATTGAGTTGGCAATCAATTAACTGAAAAATGTTGTACTGTGTATGCTTTTTATAGACCTTTTTTGTTTGAGTTTCATTATCGCGCAAATTATGCATTGTTGATATTTTATTCTGATTAGATGATCGTTGGGATCCAATTAAGTATTTAGCAAGTTCTTGTTTAATATAATACCATTTGTTAATATCCTTCAGTGTATGTGAACCATATATTGGCAAGAGTTTCCGATGTAAAAAATCTGAATCAGAATGTTTAACTTTAAATTTTTCGTAAGTTGATGGATGAAGAGCTATAAGTTTTGATAATTTATTTGACATTTTCTAAAATTTTTCCAATGACTCCACTTAATATTGATGTAATAATAATGGGTAAAAATTCTCCCTTTTGTATAAGATGTTTCCTCTTTTGACGCATAGAGGTTTGTGATGAGCAAACTTTCCTCAAAGTAGTTTTATATGGTTTTAGTTTTTCAAACACATTTTTGTTTATTTTATGATTTCTGTTTATAATATTTAAAATAATTTCATTTAAAGTTTTGATAACAACATTGTCAACATTTTTCAAAATTGCATTTCGTAGTTTGTGATCCGCTTTTTTAAGAACATAAAGAATATGTTTGTTCTCCTTCAGTAACTTCAGATTTGAAGTCATTGTTTATATTCGCATATATATAGTAATCTGTATCAAAAATATTTGATCTAAATCTTAAAGCGTTAGGTATTTCTTGAGTAAGATCAACTATTAAATAACCATGAGCCTGTTCTGTACAATGATTATATACATCTAATAAAGATTTTGAGTTTTCTGGATATACTTGACGAGCTAAATGTTGGAATTGTGTCTTATCTCTTGGATTTTTAAACATAACTATATATTTGGAGTTTAATGATATATCTCGCGAATAAGTCCCTTTATGAAAAATATTTTGTGTAACTAAAATTACGCTTAAGTTTCTATGATGAGATCCTTTTGTAAATAGTTCACAAACTTTCTTATTTGATGATTCAAGCATTAAATCATTCAATATTATTAAAGTAGATTCTTCGTCATTCGTATTAAAAGACTCTGGAATTCCTTTAACAAACTCTACATTTTCTATATTTGGAAGTGCATTTAGTTCAGAATAACACCATATGATTCGGTCTATATCTTTAGATATTAAGTTTTGATTTTTAATTAAATTTTTAATAAAAGTAGATTTTCCACAGCCTGAGGGACCACAAACCATCATTGTAAATGGGTATATAAACTGATGAAACATGTTTGCGCTCTTAAAAACCATTTGTTAATGAATAAAAAAGGAAGAATATTTTAATTATTATGAGTAAAAAAAAATCTTATTGACGAAATTCATAGTCAAGCTAGAAAAAACTTTAAGCGACGTAGGTTTATTCAAAAGGGAATATTAGATACTTGGCAAATAGACTTGGTGGAGATGATACCATATGCAAAATTTAATAAAGGTTTCAAGTATATGCTTACAGTAATAGATGTTTTCTCAAAATATTCCTACGCTCTGCCATTAAAAACTAAAACAGGATTTGAGGTTTCAAAATCATTTAAAAGCATTATAAAGTTAAACAGTAATAAAGCTCCTAAAAACCTTCATTCAGATCAAGGAAAATAATTTTACAACACATATTTCAAAACTCTTATGAAAGAGCTAAATATTAATCATTATCATACATATTCAAACTTAAAAGCGTCAATAGTTGAACGATTTAATAGAACTTTAAAAAATAAAATGTGGAAACAATTTAGTATGCAAGGAAATTATAGCTGGATAGATGTATTAGAAAAGCTGTTGATAGAATATAATTCATCTTATCATCGAAGTATAAAGATGAAACCTAATTTAGTTAACAAGCGAAATGAAAAAAAACTTTTAAAAACTGTATATAATAACTAGGGCAACCAAAAAAAAGCAAATGCTTATTTTTTGGTTCGCAAGATAGAATGGTTTTGATTGAAAACAAATTCCGATCATAAAGAAACAAAAAAAAAATAAGCTATATTTGTTAGTGCTTTTTTTTTGCTTATTTTGCCAATATCAGCTTTTTTAAGTTATTTTTGCAATATCGGCTTTTTTTTACTTATTTTGCAATTTTAAGATCATTTTTCTTTTTTTTTTTCATATGAAAAATTTTTTTTTTGCAAAAATCGTTATTTTTTGACGTGGCAACTTTTTTTATAAGTACTAAAAAAATCAAACCTTTTTGTGCTGTAACAACTTTGATTAAAAAAATCGTTCAACGTGTGGTAATATTTTGTGTTTCTCTGTATGTTATTTTTTATGTTACTCTGTCTTAGCGGTACTGTAACCTACTTTTTACATTGTTGTACCTATATATTTTTTATGCGTTTAAGTTTTTAGTATTAAGTCATTTTAGTATTTGCTTGTTTGAGTTCTTTTCTCTCGAAAATTTCATAGCTGTATTCGATCACGATCAAATTCATCAGCCACACAGCCACTTCATACAATAATACTCTCAGTAACGTATTTTTCCTAAGACACACAACTGGCATGTATATAAATTCTATGACGTCTTCTTACCATCATAGTTAACATGACCCACACTATTGCTTACCCCATCTGACTAGTAACATATATTTTCCGTCATGTTCTTTACCATGGGCAACATATGTATGCATTCACTATGTAACGTCTTTTCAACGTTCATAGAACTAAAACGACGTTTCAGTCACATAGCATTGCAAAAGCACATTTCGTTTATTATACTCACTTATAGTTCTCAGTACATAGTTCAAATGATCAGGCCTGGAACAGAATAAAGTTGTTGTAGTAGTAGCTGAAGCTGACGAATGCTCTATAGCGCAACAAAGTTCAAAATTTCGAACTGAACGCTTCAACCTCAACTGCAACGACTACTACAAGTGCGTATATGCCAGGCTTTAATGAATGAAAGTGATTTGCGGACCCAAATATTGTTCATTTCTGCAAATTTAGGGTTTTTACACGAAGTTGTAACAAAATTGGAAACGAAAAACCTTTCATTGATTTCCCAAGTTTCCATAGTTACGGACACCGTAAGAAAAGTGTCCGATGTTCCAGGGGATATAGGAGACAAAGCTAATAAAAATTAGTCAGTTTTATTAAAAAATTTAGGGTTTTTCGGTACTAAAAGATATTGGGGTTGTTTTGGGAGGCAAGCGGAATTGTGAGTCCAATCGAGCAAATACTACATTTTAAATATGCTCACTTAACATCTGTAGACGTAGAAAGAACTTTTTCTATGTACAAGAACGTGCTGACTCCAAATAGACAGAGTTTCCTTTTCGAAAATTTATCCCATCAATTTATAATTTACTGTAACAACGCATTAAATGAATAAAGTATAAAATAAACAATACATTTAAATTGCTTTTTTTTTAATTTTAACAGCTTTTTTTCATGTTTTTAAACGCTTTTTTTAAGAGCTTAAAACTGGTTTTTTAGTGCTTTTTTTGGTTGCCCTAATAATAACTTAAAAGTTTTTAAAAATGGAAAATTTAATATTAACGATTTTGTTCGCATAAGCAAATATAAAAATGTTTTTGAAAAGGGATATACACCAAATTGGTCTACAGAAGTTTTTAAAGTAAATAAAATAAAAAAAACAAACCCTGTTACCTACCAGCTAAAAGATTTTAATGGAAATATAATTAAAGGTGGATTTTATCAAGAGGAGTTATTAAAAACTAAAGTTCCTAACATCTTTTTAGTTGAAAAAGTCTTAAAACGTAGAGGTGAAAAACTATTTGTAAAATGGTTGGGTTTCGGAAAAGAATATAATTCATGGATTAATGAAACAGATTTTAGTTGATAAACTAAATTTTTCATATATGTATAACACACAACTTATAATATTTAACATTTCTAATAAATATGGCATCAAGCACAGAGGATAATAGTATTTATGTTACTTTATTAAGTAACGATTCAGTAAATTTATATAAAAACACTTCAAGTACTTTCACAAATTTATTAAAGCAATCTCTTACCATGAGTGACCAGTGGGAAGTCGGATTATCAGATATATCCTTTTCGATAACGAATAAACAACTAAGTATGAATCAAAATATACTTAAACGTAAAAAACGCAACATTTCAAATTTTAATAATCAATCTGTAAAAACATTGAAAATAGACTCTAATAATGAATATGATGAAATTAAAACAAAATTTAAAGAACTAATGAAAGCATCCGACGAGCTAAAACTAAAAAATATTAATAAAACTTCAAAACTTTTAAATACATTAAACATTGTTAAACCCCAATCTAATATATCTACAAAAGAAAAAGATACTCGTAATGTAAATATAAAAAGTTCAAACATAGAACAAAATGCTCAAATTACTAGTCCAGAATCTACAACAACTTTTGAAAAAGATCCCATATTATCGTCAACAAATTATATATTCGAAAAATCTTTGAACAAATTCTCTGACAACATAAATCAGTTTATCAATAAAATTGAATGTTCTGATATAAATGAAAAAATATTTATTTATACTGATATAATAAAACCTCGACATGTTGGTAGTAAAAAAATTAAATGTTTAAAAATTTTTTCAGTAACAACATTGAAAAACTATATACATTTCAATAGAATTGAATATTTTCCTCTTGAAGCCTATAATATAAATGATATTTCCATAATGATTCGAAATGATGAAGGAGAAGAGATAAACTTTAATAAATTAGTTCCCGTTTATTGTACTCTACACTTTAAAAAAAAATGTATATAAAATAGTTGCGTAACAAAACAAAATTAATCATTTTTATTACAACCATGGATGCGATTTATACAAGTTATTATAATAATCAGTCTGGAGAAAATATACAAAATATTGGTGAAATATATCACGCCCCAAGAATTTTACAATACGGTCGTGGTATTGGATCCATATTTTCGGCTGTATTTTCACATCTCAAACCCTTATTTAAAACGGGGATGAATATATTAAAGAATAAATCATTAGATATTGGAAAGGAAATTTTAGAAGAAATTGGAACGAAGCCAATAAAAGAAATCTTACTAAACAAAGGAAAAAAGGTCATACAAAATATAAAAGAAGCTACTATTGATAAAATGAAAACAATGCAGAAAGGTAAAGGTCGACGTATAAAACTCAAACGTTTAAAGCAAAAGCAACATATTAAATCAAAACGTTGTAGAGGAAAGAACTTAAGGGATATTTTTGGGAATTGGAAATGTCAGGATTTATAGAATGTATGAAGAGTGAGTTGGATATATTTGAATCTCCTCCAATTCAAACTAGCGTTGTTAAAACCGAAGAAATTTGCTACAATCCAATTGCATCACTAGATAATTCTAGCACAATTTAATTTGTATCGCTAGGTAATGGTGAAACATATCGTGATCTTAATAGTATTTATCTTCGACTGGTTATTGAAATAAAAGGAAACGGAGGAGTTGTTAATAACTTACTGCACTCCTTGTTTAGAAATTGTATTGTACACCTTAACAATAAAAATGTATCACAACCTGACAATAACTATCACTATAGAGCTTATATAGAAAAATTGTTAAATTAAGGAAATGATGCTAGATCAACGCATCTTGAATCATGTGGCTGGGCTATTGATATAAAAAAATAAATTCTTTAGTTGATAAGGAAAATCCTGGTTTAGACAAGAGAAAAAAACTATTTAAGGATGGAAAAAGAGTAGAGCTTTTTGGAAAACTTCATGTTGATGTATTTAACCAACAAAAATATTTGCTTAATAATGTTGATCTGAAGGTAACATTAAATATGGAAAAACCAGAATTTTACATTTTAGAAGGTGGCGATAAAAATGAATCTAATATTAAAATACACGAAGCTAATTTATATATAAACCATCTTACTATTAATCATAATATTCTAATGGAAATCACTCATTAAGTTTAGATAACGTTATACTTGGACAATTACCAAATTTTTTAATTTTTGGAATGGTGTCTAATAAAGCATATACTGGAGAGAAAAAAGAAAATCCATTTAACTTTCAACATTTTAATTTACAAAGATTTAATTTGGTTGTAAATGGAGTACAATTTCCTGCACAACCAATTGAACTTAACTAAAATAACGGAGGAATAATAAGTACTCGTGGTTATCAAACACTATTTAAAGGAACTGGAATTCATCATTTCGATAAAGGTCATCAAATAACTAAAGAACTTTTTGATAACGGATATTTTTTACTTGCTTTCGACTTGACACCAGATCATAATAATAATTCTAATTGGCGGTAATTTAATAAACCAAGGAACTATTCGTATTGAAGGGCGTTTTGGCAAACCAATTATTGAAGCAATAACGTGCTTAGTATACTGTGAATTTGACAGTGTTATAGAAATTGATAAAACGCGTAATATTATTCAAACACTATGAATTCAATAAATATTAAAAATACTTTGAAGTCCAATAATATAACAAAATATAAATTCAAAGGTGTATTTGCATGTAATAAATTACCAACACAACCAGTTTTAAAACCATCATTTTACGTTGCCAACACTGATCCATCACATAAGCCTGGACAGCATTGGGTTGCTTTTTATTTTCCTAAAAACAAACCTGCCGAGTACTTTTGTTCTGCTGGCCAATATCCAAATAAATACTTTAGATTATTTTTAAATAAAAATTGTAAAACTTTTACTTATAATAGTCTTCGAATTCAGAGTGAAACTTCAATTTTATGTGGCGTTTATTGTTGTGTATTTATTTATTTAAGATGTAAAAACATAAGTTTCAAACTAATTTTAAAATTATTTAGTTATTTAATTTATATTACAATGATATTTTAGTTGTAAGTTTATTTAAATATATTTAAGAATTTTTAAGAATATAATAAAAGATAAAAAAAATATATACACATTTTTGTTTTTATATTTGCTCCATATTAAATATAAACTTATAATTACACAGTACAACATTTTTCAGTTAATTGATTGCCAACTCAATTCTGTGAACTGTATGTGAAATTAGACCCAAAAAGAAGAATTTCTGCATCATTCGTTTTGTCTTCTTACCTGCGACTTGAAGTTAGTATCGATTTGAAGTTAGTACTATCGTATAGGGGAATTTATCACGTTTTAGGCCCTGTTGTTTGACATAGCTCGACAACCACTAGCCCAATTTAGTTGAAATAAATTTTAAAAAATTAAGAATTACAATTCCCTTAATCTGTTCATATATTGTTTTCCTATACAAGTAACACTTTCGAAGTTAAAAATGAATGTATGAAGGGAAAAAATTATTTTTTGCCTAAAAATTTAATTTTTTTTTTTTAAAAATACATAAAAAATCCAAAATGGAAAAAAGTTTCAAGTCTAGTTATTTTTTCACAAAGTCACATAACCTATGAGCAAAATGAGACAAAGATCATAAAAATCGATGCACGCGTTTCGCTTTTATTCGCAATTGAGTAAATGTATGAATTTCAAAAATTTGCTCGAGATATGCACAACATTATTTGGAGAAAACATTGACACCTTTTTCATGATTCTGAGAATTAAAAAAAAAGGAATAAACAAAAGGTTATTTGATTTTTATGATTGCGGTAATAAATGTACGTGGACAATTAAACGGAAAGTGGACCTTTTTATTATTTGGGTTTTTCCGGTGGCTACCTATATGATTTTTTTACAGAAATTGCACCCACATTTAAGGGTGGTCATTATTTGGAAAGTTTTGCACAGTTTGAAACGTACAAGTGCTGAATCAGGTATATAGCCAGCCGCCCTTAAAATATGCGCCCATTTATAAGTACCTGGCAGTAAAATATTCAAAAATACGTAGTATTTATAGGTGTGCATTGATCGATTTTTGGCATTCAGCCAGTGCCGACGAACGCGAACAGTAAAAGTGATTTTTCTCCAGTTTTTTAAAAGTGAATAACAACAAAACATAAAATATATCAATATGGAAAACAACAAGTGCCCATATTTGGATGAATATTGTTACGTTTGTGGTCATATCGTCCGAAAAATACAGAAAAAAGATCGAAAAAATTTGTTTACTGAGCAATTCAAAACCGCGTATTGTAATTATTTCGATGAAGCAGATTTAAGTGGTGCAAATTTTACGCCGAACACAGTGTGCAACAGTTGTTATACTACCCTTCTAAAATGGATTCACGGAAAAAGTAGAAAGTTATCTTTTATGAAGCCAGTAATTTGGGTGGAAGACACAACTGGACATGATGAATCCAGGTGCTATGCATGCATAAATTTTCGTCCTGGATTAAACAGACAACAATTGAAAACAAAAGTATACACTGCTGCATTTACTGCCACACTTCCAGTGCAACGCCCTGCTGATACCGATGCACCTAAACCTCCGAGTGCGGATACTGTGTCCCTGCTAGCCGAAACCGTTTTCACCAATCCGACCGATTTGGATGATGCTGATTGGATACCCGATATTGAAAATAGTGCACCACAACCGCTACCACAAATCGAAATGGATTACATTGTGGCCAAGCTGGGACTATCACAACACGACTCCGAATGGCTGACATCATTTTTGAAGACAAGAAAACTCACACAGCAAAATGTCAGCGCAACATCATACCGACAACGCCAAGCTGATTTAGACCATGAATATAAACAACCTACGAAGAAAACAAGATCATCAGAACCACAAGCGTCAACTTCTACAAGGATGGATATTGCCAATAATTGAAAAAATGTTCTAAATTTTGTTTTTATGCATATTATAATTGCGCATTAATTGCATATTATTTTATTTTCATTAAGTTTTTATAAATAAAGTTTTTTTTTGCATGATAATTTTTTAATTTATATTTTTATGGCTATAACTGATTTTTGAAATTCATACCTTTACTCAATTGCGAATAAAAGCGAAACGCGTGCATCGATTTTTATGATCTTTGTCTCATTTTGCTCATAGGTTATGTGACTTTGCGAAAAAATAACTAGACTTGAAACTTTTTTCCATTTTGGATTTTTTATGTATTTTTAAAAAAAAAATTTAAATTTTTAGGCAAAAAATAATTTTTTCCCTTCATACATTCATTTTTAACTTCGAAAGTGTTACTTGTATAGGAAAACAATATATGAACAGATTAAGGGAATTGTAATTCTTAATTTTTTAAAATTTATTTCAACTAAATTGGGCTAGTGGTTGTCGAGCTATGTCAAACAACAGGGCCTAAAACGTGATAAATTCCCCTATACGATAGTACTAACTTCAAATCGATACTAACTTCAAATCGCAGGTAAGAAGACAAAACGAATGATGCAGAAATTCTTCTTTTTGGGTCTAATTTCACATACAGTTCACAGAATTGAGTTGGCAAATCATGTGTTGTACTGTGTTATTAATCAAATTTATTACATTCATTTTTCTTAAGTAGTATACCGTGCACCTGCACGGAATAGGACCCCCCTTACAATTTGTATTATGCCATGGGCAGCAATCAAAATGAGGCACGTTTAGTCCTTCTTCGACGTCATCTACACCGTAGTCCTCATTTTCCTCTATCATTGTTAAATAATGATCAATGCACTGCCTGTGCTCAAACATGAGCACATTTTCGTAGTCTTTTAGGAACGTTTGAAGATATTGTTTAAAATAAGACATTTTTGGGCTTGTTTGTTTGGATTCCTTTTGTTTAATGTTCCTCATTTAAAATTTTTTAGATACAGGTGTGATATATCAGAAGAACTTAAACATCACTATATATATATATATATATATATATATATATATATATGTAGTCAAATCTATTTGTAACTACATTATTAGACTTAAAAAAGCTGTACCAATAAAAAATGTGTAGCAAATGTTCAAGGTTAATTTTTAAACTTTAAGATTGCATATGATTGCATTTTTTACTCTAACGAAAAGTTCATTAATTCATAGTTTAATTTGAAGCCAACATTCAAGGTTAATTCTTAAACTTAAAAAATGCTACAATTGCATTTTTTCACTTATGAAAAAGTTTATTAACTCATAATTTAATATGAAGCAGTTAAGTTTAAACTTTAAAAATGCATACAATTGCACTTTTTAGCATAACGAAAAGTTTATTGACTTTTAATTTCCACAATAATAAATTTATATTTATTTTTTAAATCATAGATCAGTTTTCAAATATGCTTTCATATTAAAATTCATATTAAATATATATACCAAAATAAAAAATAAGTGCAAAGTAAATAAATATATGTTTTACGAGGTATTTTCAAAAGATTTTTTAATTATTTTATTTTATTAAAAAATGGAACGTGTTAAACTCAGTTGCGAATTTTGTAAAGATATAACTTTTGCCAACAAATTTAATAAAAAAGCCACTTTATGCGGGTGCATAATTTTAGTGCAAAGAAATCTAAATTTTATAAAAGTCCCCCAGCGATCAAGGAAAAGCGGGAGCAACAACATTCCGCAGATATTATCAAGGAGATTCCTGCGGTTGAATTGATTGTAAAACAATTTATGGAGGAGGATGATTCGTGGTTATTGAATATACAATTTTAATAAAAGAATGTAAAAAAAAACTAAAATTATTTTTAAATAAGATTAATAAAAAATTTTAAAAAATATCTTGTTTTTGTTTTATTATAATTATCTTTATTGTAAGGATTTCTTTTTCAGAGTTTAGATATAATTTAAATCGAATATTGCAGGTCCATTTGGTAATTGACGCCCCTTGTAAATAATTGTCCAAACTTTATCATTCATTTGAGTTAAGTATGGATCCTCCTTGTTTAAAAATTTCATCATTCTATTGGGTAGATAAAACCATTTATTGTCATCTAAATTGGCAATGACTTTAAGACCATATTGTGTTTCTTTCCATTCAAAATTCACAATTTTCATAGATTGGTTTAAAGGTATATTATCTATTCTAATATACTCAGGCTTAATACCTTGGGCAATATTCACAATTTTTTTATACATCTGAAAACAAACAAGAAAAAAATAATAAATAATTAAATATACCTTTATTATGTACGAAATGCTTACCATTTTTATTAAGTTTCCTTTAAAGTGGCAATTAGAATAATGATGTGGAATATACTCCCTAAGCCTTTTTATATTAATGGCAAACTTTCAAATTGAGTTAATCTCTATACTTACATGTGCTGCATATTCTAAATATATTATACATTACTCTATCTTATTTTAAAATACTCAAACAATTTTTTTGTACACATTTTTAAATTTCTCTTCATTGAAGAAAATATAATCAACTTTATATAATTCTCTTTTTTTATTTAAAATTACTCAAAAATTTTTTTATTTTGTTTATATTCAAAATTCCTCCTTATGGAAAAATACATTGGGAGCAAAAAATTTAAAATTAACTAAAACCAACTTTAAAGTAACATTTCAATTTAAAAATTCCTCCTTATGGGAAAACACGTTGGGAGCAATTTGAAATTTAAAAATTCCTCCTTATGGGAATCACGTAGGGAGCAAAAATCATATACAGAATCCCCATATTTATACTACTTCTATTGGAAAAATCTATATATGCGTCGAAAGTAATATATATAACTGATGGGGCTCCGCAACATTTTAAAAATATATTGAAGGAAAAGTCCCATAAATTCCCAGAAGTCGCCCCTAGTGGTATATAATGTATGAACGACCTCAATTAATTTTTTGTCCTTAACATTTTCTCGAGACATACTTGCCCCTTATCTTCACTTCTTAGGGGGGCTCCCATACAAATATTGCGTTTTATGAATTTCTTAAATTAATTAAAATTTGTCGACTTTTGTGAATAAAATCAAAAGTTGTAGACAGATTTTAATCATTTATAGCTTGTTTTGTTTGCTTCGTTTTTTATATGTCTGCAAAAAATTAGAAGCATAGCTGCATTTTCCAATTTTTTAGGAATTTTTAAAAAACAAAAATTTCGAAATTTCGTTAAAAAAATTATTTTTTTTTTTCAAAAAAACGGACTACGGATATTAGAAAGAATTTTAACTTTTCTTAAAGGAAATTTTATTGCGGAATTTCGTTTTTTTAAGTTTTTTCAATAAGCTAAAGCGTTTTTGAGTTACGCTAATATATGTTGTGCAACCTCCTCCATTTTCGAAATAACGATATATCTCGAAAACCAGAGCCAATCTTAAAAAACCGCGGCCACCATTGGATTCAGCGTACCCGAATTATGTTAAAACGCCAGGTGCCCAGCTTGTCACGAAAAAAAAGTGTAATTTTCTTGCACAGTGTAATTTATGCATTGTTATTCATTGAAATTACTTATTTTATAAAAAAAAAACTTTATTAATCAGTTAACCGATCAATAACAATATTAACCGATAAAACCAAAACCTCGATTAATTAATCGAGCAATTAACCGATTAAAGCAAAGCCTGATTAAATGAATACCCTAATACAAAATAAATAATTTTTATTAATTGTTAATAAAGTTTTGTTTTATTTTATAGGAAATTCTCTTAATATATTTAAAAGGAAACCTGTAAGCAAATTTAAGCCACCTTCAAATTATATGGAAAAACGAGAAGAGAATAGTTTCGCTCTAAACAACAAAATTTCGGTTAATGAGCCAATAAAAAATATGGAGAACACAAAATCATTTGAAGAAATGAAGGAGAATCGAACAAATTCGAAACCTTACACAAAGGTAAGTGGAAAATAGACATGTTTGTAATGGTATGGAAATATTACCCTGTAAAAATGTATAAATATATGTATCTATGTATATGTTGCTCGGATTTTGTGGCCTCATGTAAATTTTGGCTAAAACTTGATTTTTCGAAAAACATGCAATTTTTCTTATATTTATCACGGAAACCAATTAGAATTTTGTTTTTCTGGCTCCGGCACAATTGTAGCTCTTGACTAGGAAAAAAAGTGTAAAACAAACTAAGCCGAAGAAACTGCACCTATAGCCAGGCACTCTGATCAACATTTCATGTGAAATGCTGTCTCAACTTATATGAAAAAACTTGTGCGGACTTTCTATGTAATTATGTTGATAGAGTTGTACTCTGTTCAGTTTGTGAAAAAGTTACGAAATGTTGCTGGCAAAATTTTTTGATAACTGTGAAATAATATAAGTTGCACTTATTTCCCGTGGAATTTTAAGCAAATGAAAAAAAGTTTAAATTTAATGTTAAATTAGAGAGGAAAAACATAAATAACAAAACCGGTAACAGTTTTTCATACATATTTACTTTAATTTTTTATTAAAACAAATACTTTTCAGTAGAATACATGTGGGTTTTGTTAACATACGCAAAACCATGTTGCATAATTTAAAAGGTTAACAACTTAAAATTGTGCAAACTCGTGATATATGTAACATTGATACATGTCAAATTTTTCGTATGTAATAAAAGATGTTGCTGAACATTTTTCACAAATTGGAACAGAGTAATAGGCTTATGGCCTTAAAATTGCTTAAAAGTCTAAAAATTTCACTGCCGAACTGTGGAAAATTTAGTAAAGAAAGCTTATTCACAATTTCTAGCTATATTTTATATCGAAAAAATTCGAAAAATTTATTTATCAGTATCATTTGGCTTTGTTAAGCTACTTTTACACAAAATTTATTTTGCAGTGGATTGCCATATGTAAAATTCATACATAAGTGTTGTTACGCGTCGTGTCCGAAAGAATAACAAAAATAATTGAATTTTTATCCTGATAAAAAAATGAGTTTATTTTCAAAATAAAACTTGGTTAAGCGCAAAGTACTGGTGTTTAGTTAGCTCAATGGTACATATATACGATTCTTAACCCGGTTTTATGACGCAATCATATAATCACTCTCTTGCCGAGTGCATTTAAAAGAAAAAATGCTTCAACAATTAAAATTATTAATTATTAAGCACACTGGGGTACAATTTTCCCACCCTTCTGACTACAAGGCGTCTGACATGCCTTGACAGAATTTATATACCCTGAATTTTTCCTCTGTCCCTAAAGATGACATTATTATCTACTTACAAAAGATACATTTTGTATGGTCTATCCTTCCCTTTTAAATAAATTACGACTGCATATTTTGTATTTTACAAAATCAAATTAATAGTAAAATTTATTGAAATAAAGAGTAAAAAAAAAAAAATTATCATAATAAAAGGAAAAAAATACTCATTCATTGACAAAAACAAAATCAATATGAATGGAATAAAGCATGAAAAAAAATAAAAAAAAGATGAATGGAAAGACAAAAAAAGTCGGACTATCGGACAAAAATAAATTTTGAGAATATACTTATAGTTACGCTATTTTTAATAATTACAAAAACCATGTACATACATATGTACGTATATTGGTTTACATTTTACTCACAACAAGAATATGATGTTTCTCTTCAATATTCTCCGATTGAAGGGCCCAGCAATCAAATCATACTGATGACATCATTGTTGTTGTTGTTGCTTAAAAAAACTTATTTTTGTAATTAATGTGTTTTTTTTTTGAAGTTAAGAAGAAATTATAAAATAAAATTAAGATGCTTTAGTTTACACTAGAAAAATTTAGTAAGTTAATTTAAATATAAGTTTAAGATTTCCAAAAGTATTAATAAATTTTTTATTCTAAAGTTTAGAATCTAAACTAGTTGCTTTAATTTACTTATTTTAGTTCATTTTGCATGTAATTGTGGTGTTTAAATTATAGTTCTTGTTTGTGTCTTTTTTTTTTGTTTTAAGGAAGGGGAAAAAAGTGGTTTAATATTTTAAGTGAAACATTAGTTTGGATTTTAAAGTAAGAAACTTCAATTAGATCTGGTTAGTATATTAAGGTTAGAATTTTGATAATATCTTTTTTACTAAAATATTCGAATTATTTTATTCTTTTTTTTTTAAATGTTTGTATTAAAATTACGTGATTTCGTGTACTTTACGGGAGACGTGTCACATATTTAAGGCTGATAATGTGAAGAATTATGAGTCACCTTAATAGATTTGAAGTTCACGTGGAAATTTAGCGGTTCATGTGGGAACTTTACATCAGATGATGAAAATTTAGTTTTGACTTGGAACTAACCTCCCTTAGGGTTTTCCAAAATGTCGTGGGTCGAGGAAAATTCCACGACCAAATTTTAAATATACTTCCTTCAAGAAATAAATAATAAAAAAAACAGATTTAGCCTTTATTTTTTTGTTTATGGAGTCTAACTCTTGCCTTTTTTTTTATCGCCTATCACTTTTATTTCACTTGAAACTTTGTTCAGATATTGGCTTGTAATGCAAATTAATGACTTTCGTTTATAATGCTAATTACAACTGTATTATTATATTCAATATGTATATGAATTAAACTTTTAGCTTTATATGGTTAATGCGTATAATTTGAGCAAAATTAAGTATTTTATTTGTTTAAAAAAAATAAGAAAACTGTTCGGGATTAAGAATTTTGTTTTCTTTTTTGACTTATTTTCACTACGGTCACTTTAATAATGATTTTTGGAAGATCATTAAGTGCGTTTTCAAGTAACTAATTGCATAGTAAAAAAAGGAAAATAATTACTAACTATTATGTGCATATAATTGTCAATGCGTGAGAAAAGGCCAAAAAATCTAAATTTACAAAACCAGAATTATTACCATATATGGTAATGAATTTGGTGATCTTAATGAGCGCGAATTCGATATTACAGACTTATGCACATACATATGTTTTCGCACTAATTGAGTGGGAGAATCAAAGGAGATGACAATTGCAAAAAAAAAATCTGTCGCATGCGAGAGGGTGAGAGTAACTCCAGAAACCTTGAGTTGTTTTGTCATCCAACAGTATGTTTAACAAGTTTTTTTTCTGAATAAATATTTTAATACAATTACATAAATCGTAAAATTTGAACAAACGACAAAAGTTTTAATGTGAACAACGGAAAATTTAAGAAAAAATCGCAACAGTGTACATGTCTGTTAAAATTAACAAATAAAGAAAAGGTTTATAATTTTTGCTTTCACATGTTGGTTTTCGTTTCATCTGACATAACCATATTCACAATAGCAAATTATATACTGATTCATATTTCTAAACACTTTTAATTGTATTTCAGTTAATTAAAAATTTTGTTTTTTAAAGAATATGTGTAAATAAATAGATTTTAATGTATATTTACAATAATTCAGAGTGGGAAGCTAAACAATTTGATATCCATTGTAAAACACTGTGAAAAACAAAGTTAAGAAAAAAATACCCTGCAATCAAATACTTGAAAAACCACCGACGTAGGTCGCTTGGAGTAATCTTATTGACTTAAGGTGAATTATACAATCTCTTGCCGTGTATAATAATTGGCTTTATTTGTAAGCCTTAATCTTGTAGCTGCAAAGAATATCCTTTGAGTCGCGGTTCTTTTGGCCTTAACATAAAAATTCAAATTTTTTGTAGTGGCAGTCACGTGCGAAGTTGATATTTTCAAATTTCGTCATCAGAATGTCATAATAATTTTAAATAAATTATGAAGTGTGGCAATTCATTGATATCAACGCGAACGGGAGATTTTTTTCAATTGAAATTTAGATAAAAATTGGTAACCCAGAAACAACACTTATATATATTGCTATGATTTACTTTTCAAAACGCGTTTATAACAAACCTTTGAGTTCTTTTAACTACAAATCAAAAAAAAATACGCACACTTATTTAGCTTTACGTACTTTATTGAAATTAATTTAACCGTTCACAATACTTATCCCCTGTTGCTAGTAACGACCTGAACTGTTTAATGTCTCAAATCAAATTTACTAAAATGGATGAGTCTGTCTGTATTTGTAGTTCACAACCATTTCCAGTTGCTTCCAGAAAATTATATTCTAATTATTTTAAAATTACTTTTATACATACACTTGAAAAATTATCAGTTTTTTTTTTATCAATTAAAAAAATTGTTTTAAAAGTATTTAAATTTAATTAATGTGATAACTGAATCAATTTTTAGTTGAAAGAAAATAAAAAATTGAATTTTTATTTAATTAATACTTTATTTGTTTTGATTATTAAAATATTAATTAAATAACAAAAAATTTTAATTGATTTTTTTCGTTTAAAATAAAATAATTTAAACTTGTAGAATTGTTGTTGGGAATTGTCAAAACCTGAGCTATATTTGATTAAATCAATTTACACATTGTTTGAAACGGTAAATTTTTTATATTATATTCAAAATTTAAAATTTTTAATAATCAATATAATCATTTTTTCTATGAATTGGGAATGCATTTCGTGATAAGAGAAAATCTTTAACATGATAATAAGAGAAAATTTTTAACATAACTATAAAGATCAATACTGTGGAGTCCATAAAAATTTTAAACTAATTCGACATAAAAGTATAATTGACTGATAACTAAAACTATAAATAGTTCTTAGATAAATCTAATTTCGTAACACTGCCCTCCGCACAGTGTTCGATTTTTAAATTACGGGCCAAAATTACTGAAAATCTAGAAGGCGTAAAAGCTGATTTTTGGCATAGTGATTTCTTACATGTTAAAGAAGAGTTGTGCTTCAAATTAGACAAGTCCACCCTCACACACGCCTACTTTCCAATACGAAAAATAAGTACAATTTTAAATAATTTCTTTATAATTTAATTTAATTTTAAAACAAGTTTAATACAAACAAGAACTTAAAATATCCAATTAAACTTGATTTTTTAAAGAAATTAGTAGAAAAGCGAAGCAAAATAAAAAGACTCATGAGGAATCAGCACTACTTGTATTCGAATCACTTTCATTTTCACTATCTGACTCTTGTAATTTATAATCAGTACTTTCTAGTAGTTTAAACATATATGGTGTTAAATTTAATTTCTTAATTGGTGGAGATTTTCCTAAACTATAAATATAAGGATCGCAAGATATTAAAAGCATTCTTATTGAAGGAGTTTCGTGGGAACTAGAGTCTATAACGTCAATTGTGACACAAAATCAGTCAATTCTTTTACTTTTTCTTCTACTTCTCTTGGTTCTTTGGCTACAAACTTCAAAATCCTTTTTTGGCATACTCACCTTATAATCCCGGTTTGCCGTATTTATTGTAAAATGTGAATAATCTACTAAAAAATGATAACCAATCGCTATTATCATGAAATATTTCGCTTATTATAGAAACTCAAATATTTAAATTTATGAAATTGTATTTTTATTGTTGAGCTTCCAACTAAATTGGATGGAAATGTGGACGAAACGACGAACACATAAATTTTTGGCAGTAGATAGCCAAAAGGATACATTTAGGCTGGGTTTTTGAGATCGCAGTTAAACTAGGATTTGTTAATCCGTTAATCTGTGTCGCCATTACCAAGTCGGTATAAAATTTTTTTTAAAAACAGCTTAGTTTTGCTTAAAATTTTGGTCTCTAATGAAATAATAATAAAAAAAAAACACATATCGCCGGAACAATCCAAGTTTCGGAGTACGTTAAACTAAGGTTAAGCTTAATCCAAATCTCAAAAACCCTACCTTAATTGGTTAGGCAGGGTTGATAAGAAACTTTTTAATATCATATGGTAAGACCGTCCATTTGATACTCTGCAGCAGAGAATATTAAATTTATCGAGAGTATACCATACATAGGACCCACGAGCAATTGTCCATATATATATTTTATCCATATATTACTACAAAATTTGATTTGTTACCTGCATTTGAGAAGGATTAGGTTTCGGTCCAACCGAGCGCTTGACTATAGAGTATACAGGGCATCCTCTATAGTTGGCAGTGTTATTAGCACCACAGTTGCGGCATTTTTTTACATTGGGGTCGTTTTTAGACTTATCACAGAGAGCTGTACCATGCAATTCTCCAGTGGCTGGGGATTATTTTCTCTAATAATTTTCTCTAATGTGAGCAACTACGAATTTGATATTCAATCAGAACTAATCATACTACGAAGCGAAGTAAATGCTCCAGACGAAAATAATATTGTAGAGTTCTGGAAAGATTTGGATGGCGAGTTCTATCCTGAACTAAAAAAAAATTCATTTAAGTGCCTCTCTTTATTCGGCACTACTTACCTATGCGAACAAATTTTTTCGGATTTAAAATTTATTTGTTCCAAGCAACGTAATAAATTAAGTTCAGCCCATTTGAAAAGCATTCTACTATTACGAAACTGCCATAAAAGTATAAATTTAGAAGATTTTATTTTATAAGTTGTATAACACAAGGGAACAAAATTTAACATTTTTTGTGTTGATAGAAAATTTGTAGCAGTTCTTTACCAATTCAATGTCGCTGATTTTAAAACTGCACTTTTTTTTCTATCAGCTGTGATTTGCGTGCAATATTTATTTTTTATGCATTTTTAAAACATAAAAATCTTTAATTTTTTTACAATTGTATGATAAGATAATTGAAACTGTTTTAGAGTCAAAAAGCTTCCGAATAAAAAAAAAGTGCAGTTTTAAAATCAGCGACATTGAATTGGTAAAGAATTGCTACAAATTTTTTATCAACACAAAAAATTTTTAGTTTTGTACCGTTGTGTTATACAACTTATAAAATATATTACTAACATTTTATTTCGGCTGTAAATGAATGCATTCTCTCAATTTGTTTGCTCTCTGGTACTCACTACTACACAACCAAAAAATTTTTGGAAATCCCTGATCTAGAGCAGTGGTGTCAATTATGATTGTATTGGTGCGAATACTCTTGTCTCTTTCATTCTCAGCGGGAGGAATCTGCGGTTGCGAGGCCTATTACGAGGCCTAATTAACATACATATTTTGCTATGAAGACTTTAGAGCAATTAATAATAATACAATTATCGAAAAATGTTGAGTTATGGACAGACACACTCAGTTATTATTTAAATAAATTTAATTTGGAACCTGCATTTCGCAGAAACTTTGCTTATTTTTTGGAAAAATTGAGCATTTTACAATATTTGAAATCTTTTTACAACCTTATACAATTCTTTCCAAAATTTTTAATTTGGTGCTCAACATATCTTTGCGAATGCCAACAATGAAAATTCATTTGCACATACTAATGCAAATAATAACCCCATTAAGTTTAAAAATATTCTATAATTATTAACCACCATTATAAAAAGAGAAGATTTTACTAGCCTATAAAAATATACTTTTATTTATCAATAATATCTTCTAAATTTAAATTGCAGTTTCGAAACAACAAAACATTTTTTAGGTTTGTGGACGTTAAACAATAAAGTTTCATTAATACATTAATAATACACATCTTCTTACCCAAAAATTTTACCTGCTGTCACATTTGCTTTTATGTGTATAGGTTTACACATATATTGTAGGAAAACAAGACTTTTTTAAATATTTTTACTTACTTGAGAAAAGTGTTTTCAAAGGAAAAAAAACCCATTGACGCGATTGGTACAGAAAGGAAAATATTTTTACAAGCACAAAATACCAACAAATTCTTGTGGCTATTTTTTTTCTTAATAATTTCTGCATTTAGGTACGTCTTTTTAACGAAAGAAAAAGGGACCCTTTAAAAGGCAACAAACAAAACACATATCGTTAGCTTAAATGCAAAACAATGTAGATATTATTTGTCAATCATTGTACAATGTCAAAAACAGAAATAAAACAAAACATAAACAAAGATAATAAATAATAAATATATTATTTCTGTTTAGAGGCCTCAAAACAGGCCGTGCGATATTTCGATATTTCCCGCTGAATGAGAGTGTTTTGCAGTAAAAAATTATATTTTACGCTCGCAAAATAAAAGAGCGTAAGCGTACATGTGAGTTTTGCTGACACAATTGTGCATGACGCTGACACCCCTGATCTAGAGCATTGGTGTTCAAAAATGTTTTGCATATGTATTCTGAGAGAATTGCTTAAGTACAGTGACACACAAAACTAATCGCACAATTTTTATTAATATTATATCACAAGATTTTTTTTTTGGTTATATAAAATTTATAATAATGCAGTTCACACTGAATTAAGTGTATGTGATAAACTTCCGTCGATTAGGGTTTTCTGTAGAGTTGGTGATTAGGGATTAATTAAGAAAATTATGATTCTTTTCATAGCTATATGACTAGGTATACCGATGAGGAAAAAAACCTTTTTATTAGAAATAAATTTTTTTTTTTAATTTAAGGAATGGCTATCAGGGGAAGAAAATCTTGAAAATAAATCAGATATTATTTTAAAAAAAGCCATTTCATGTCAGTACTTTCATCTAAGCAAAAGGAAAAAAATACACAATTTCTTAATATTTCCTTAATTGCCAACTCTACCGATGTTCCTAACTGCGCAGCGCGTCGCGCAATAGTACTGCGGGACAAGGGCACAGATTCTATTAAATTAACATTATAATTTAGCATATGAAGAAGTTTACTAAACAACTGTTTAATAAAAACTCCATCGATAAACGGTCTGCCCTGCCTGACAATATTTAAAGCGACTACGTCTGAAATGGCTTTTTTTAAAATAAAATCTGATATATTTTCAATATTTTCTTCCCCTGATAGCCATTCCTTCAATTTTTCCAAAAAAATCTTTTTATTTCTAATAAAAAGGTTTTTTTTTTCTTCATCGGTATATCCAGTCATATTGCTATGAAAAGAATCATAATGCTTCTTAATAACATTTTCCCAATGTCCTTTAAATGTTTGATAACATAAAAGACATTGGGCATTACCAAAGGCATTTTTATTATTTTAATCATAAAATAGTTTTGCATTTTAATATTTTTTAGCAACAAACTAGCGTAGCTTCCGCGCATGTGCATTCGTCGCTGTCTGACGAACAACTAAATTAATTTCATTATTATTTATTTTACACACTGTATTTGAACAAATATCAATGCATCTATCGTACATGTGCGCTTGTTGCTCTCACACGTACGACAAAAATAATGAGCGTAAAAAACAAAGGGGTGGGGCTTCTAAACAATTGCTTGCCTGAATGAGCATCACTGATCTAGAGCAGGGATTTCCAAAAATTTTTTGGTTGTGTAGTAGTGAGTACCAGAGAGTAAACAAATTGAGAGAATGCATTCATTTACAGCCGAAATAAAATGTTAGTAATATATTTTATAAGTTGTATAACACAAAGGTACAAAACTAAAAATTTTTTGTGTTGATAAAAAATTTGTAGCAATTCTTTACCAATTCAATGTCGCTGATTTTAAAACTGCACTTTTTTTTTATTCGGAAGCTTTTTGACTCTAAAACAGTTTCAAATATCTTATCAAACAATTGTAAAAAAATTAAAGATTTTTATGTTTTAAAAATGCATAAAAAATAAATATTGCACGCAAATCACAGCTGATAGAAAAAAAAGTGCAGTTTTAAAATCAGCGACATTGAATTGGTAAAGAACTGCTACAAATTTTCTATCAACACAAAAAATGTTAAATTTTGTTCCCTTGTGTTATACAACTTATAAAATAAAATCTTCTAAATTTATACTTTTATGGCAGTTTCGTAATAGTAGAATGCTTTTCAAATGGGATGAACTTAATTTGTTACGTTGCTTGGAACAAATAAATTTTAAGTCCGAAAAAATTTGTTCGCATAGGTAAGTAGTGCCGAATAAAGAGAGGCACTTAAATGAATTTTTTTTAGTTAAGGATAGAACTCGCCATCCAAATCTTTCCAGAACTCTACAATATTATTTTCGTCTGGAGCATTTACTTCGCTTCGTAGTATGCTTAGTTCTGATTGAATATCAAATTCGTAGTTGCTTACATCGCAACGAAAAGGGTTTTCGAAAAGATCTAATAGCGGTTGAAAATTACAAAATCTTGAAACCTGTCTTGAAAATTATTGAAAAGTGTTTCAAATATTTCGGCATATTCATATCTTTTGTCGATTTCGAGATTTCTATAAACAAGTAAAGTTTTTGGAAAATTGGAAAAATCACCAGTTTTAATTTGGGAAAAAATTAGAAAGTTTTGTTTTAAAATTGTGAATGATTTTTGACAAGTCGCATATATTGCGTTCCTTTCCTTGCAATTCCAAATTAAGTTCATTTAACATACTTGTCGTATATCATATTTTTTTACAAAATACCAAATGCGTACCTGAGTTTGCCTGCAAAAATGTATAAAGTCAACAGGTCAAAGTTACGTTAAATAAATACCATAAATTAGTAAGGTTTACTCTTTGGACTCGGTCATATAGTTGTAGCACAAAAAAAGTAAGCAATAAAAATAGTGCCAAACAATAAAGTTTCATTAATACATTAATAAAACACATCTTCTTACCCAAAAATTTAACCTGTTGTAACATTTGCTTTTATATGTATAGGTTTACACATAAATTGTAGGAAAACAAGACTTTTTTAACTTGTTTTTTAAATATTTTTACTTACTTAAGAAAAGTGTTTTCAAAGAAAAAAAATCCCACCGGCGCGATTGGTACAGAAACAAAAATATTTTTACAAGCACAAAATACCAACAAATTCTTGTGGCTATTTTTTTCTCTTAATAATTTCTGCATTTAGGTACGTCTTTTTAACGCAAGAAAAATTGACCCTTTTACAGGCATCAAAGCATTTTTTTCACAAACAAAACACATATCGTTAGCTTAAATGAAAAACAATGTAGATATTATTTGAAAATTTGAAATTTTTGTTGGTTAGGATTTACGTTACATATGTATTTTTTTATAATTTTAAGTTATTTACAAAATTAAAAATGACGTATCATCAAATAAATATATAATTTTTTTTAACAGCATAATGCCGCACAATATTTTTTGTGCACACCACTACTAACACACATTTTTATACTCTTCAATTTAGTCGTCGATGTGACTTCGACAAGTGTGCATGTCTAGCGGATGCTATATTATTTTGTTTCAGCTTACACTCAAAAAATATTGTGCGGTAAAAAATGCTTTTGGTAATATCCAATGCGTTGCGTGCAATTTTTATTTAGAGTTTAAATTTTAAGACTAAAATGTAGAATAATGTAACATTTCATAAGTTAACATGCAAAGCAAAGAACTTTGTAAAATGGTAATTATTTGAGATTTAAAAGCAATTTTTAATATTTCAGATAAAAAATTTCAAAATATCTAACAGTCCTATGTGGAAGAAGCTGATAGTCACATTTATTATAGGTTTTATTTTACATACGTTTATGGATTCGGTTCTTATAATTTTACAACACTTTTTTATTTTTTCTTATGCAATACTAAAAATTATTATTATAAATTATTATCTGATCACTAATTCCACTAACACCGTGGTAATCGTTATAAAACAGATTACCCAGTTTTGGTGTTTAAAAATATTAATGTGTTCTTATAAAAAGAATTAAAACCTCTGCTAATTTTTTTATTGAGTGTGATTATACATTATGCTGTTAAAAAAATTATATATTTATTTGATGATACGTCATTTATAATTTTGTAAATAACTTAAAATTATATAAAAATACATATGTAACGTGAATCCAAATCAACAAAACTTTCAAATTTTCAAATAATATCTACATTGTTTTGCATTTAAGCTAACGATATGTGTTTTGTTGTGAAAAAAAATCTTTGATGCCTGTAAAAGGGTCCATTTTTCTTTTGTAAAAAAGACGTACCTAAATGCAGAAATTATTAAGAAAAAAATAGCCACAAGAATTTGTTGGTATTTTGTGCTTGTAAAAATATTTTTGTTTCTGTACCAATCGCGTCGGTAGGTTTTTTTCTTTGAAAACACTTTTTTAAGTAAGTAAAAATATTTAAAAAACAAGTTAAAAAAGTCTTGTTTTCCTACAATTTATGTGTAAACCTATACATATAAAAGCAAATGTGACAGCAGGTAACATTTTTGGGTAAGAAGATGTGTTTTATTGATGTATTAATGAAACTTTATTGTTTAGCACTATTTTTATTTCTTACTTTTTTATGCTACAATTATATGACCGAGTCCAAAGAGTTAACCTTACTAATTTATGGTATTTATTTAACGTAACTTTGACCTGTTACAATGACTATAGATTTTTGCAGGCAAACTCAGGTGCGCATTTGGTATTTTGTAAAAAGTTATGATATACTATTAGCTAGAATTAAAATGTATGCACAGATGTTTGAAGTATGAGTAACCCAACAACGTGAATACCCTTTCTATTTTACTTACCACTATGAACCCCCTAACTTTTTACTAAAATAACTTTTTCACGTTATAATTCTCATGTAATTTATTTTATTTTTGAAAAAATAGACCAGGGAAATCCATTTCTATGCACAATTGTGTATACCACTACTAAAGGTACGTTCAGACTGGTGAAATATTTGAAAGCAAACATCAAATATTTCATTAACGTAGTCTGAACACAAAATATTTTTGAGTATCAAATAAAATAACAGCTGATTTTGAGCAAATAAAAGTATTTGCCGGCAAACAAATATTTGTCCAATGTGAACATAGTGTGAACACAAAAAATCAAATATTTTAGTAATTTTTGAGCATATTTGATATTACAAAAAAATTGTAAGAGCAAACAACGACAAATAATTTTAGCCATGTTCCGGATAGAAGCAATTTTTCCTGTAAGTTTTTGGATTCTTTACAATTTTAAAGATTTTTTATAATTATTAGACTTTGTATCGTGCCGCTATTAGCAAATGTTTGCCATTCCTTATAGTTTTAGGCACTTTTACTAAATTTTATGGCTTGTTTGAAATATTAAAATGGTTCGCGATTTTCGCTATTTCTGCAACATTTTTTTTTTTGTTTTTCCCCTACATTTTGTTTTTTAACCGATTTAGCAATTTCAAATATATTTTAGGGTTTGTTTCCAAGTTTGCAATTTTTCGCGAATTTTAGCCATGCTCGCGAAGAAGCGATTTTTCACTGTAAATCTTTAGAGCTTTAACGATTTTTAATAATTATTAGGCTTTGCTATCATACCGCTATTATCAAATTTTTGCGAATTTCCGCTAATTAAGCAATTTTTATCGAATTTTTGCCATTGTTTGAAATATCTAAATTTTTCGCGAATTTTCGCTATTTTTGCAAAAATTTTTTTTCCCGACATTTTGTTTTTTAACTGATTTAGAGACTTCAAATATATTTAAGGGTTTATATCCAAGTTTGCAATTTTTCGCAAATTTTAGCCATGTTCCCGTTACCCATTGTCTTCCAGTTTTTTTTATATTTTACATTCTCCTGTTCTAACACTATGAAAGATGCTGCTCCACAGAATAAAAAAAATAAATTAGTTTTTGCGCTCATTTTTACTATTTGTGAAATATATTATTATTTTTGAACACTTTCATTAAATAATTATTTGATGCAAATATTTATTTTAGTCTGAACGCATGGCAAACATGAATTAATTTATTTTATTTAACACTTTTTGCCAACTGTTTCATCAAACAAAAATTGTCAAATGTTTGACAAAATATTTTTTTGTTTCACACAGTTTGAAGCAAATATCAGAACAAATATTTTCGTCAAATATTTCATTAGTCTGAACGTACCTCAATACATATTTTTGTTTCAGGTTAACAGAAAAAACTTTATGATGGCACTTAAAAAATATTGTGCGGTCAAAAACGCTTTTGGTAACATCCAATGCCTTATATGGTATGCAACATTTAAGGAAGGAACGGAATATGTTATTAAACGTGTGATTTGCGTGCAATATTTATTTTTTATGAATTTTTAAAACATAAAAATCTTTAATTTTTTTACAATTGTTTGATAAGATATTTAAAACTGATTTAGAGTCAAAAAGCTTCCGAATGAAAAAAAAGTGCAGTTTTAAAATCAGCGACATTGAATTGGTAAAGAATTGCTACAAATTTTTTATCAACACAAAAAATTTTTATTTTTGTACCTTTGTGTTATACAACTTATAAAATATATTACTAACATTTTATTTCGGCTGTAAATGAATGCATTCTCTCAATTTTTTTACTCTCTGGTACTCACTAATACACAACCAAAAAATTTTTGGAAATCCCTGATCTAGAGCATTGGTGTTCAAAAATGTTTTGCATATGTATTCTGAGAGAATTGCTTAAGTACAGTGACACACAAAACTAAACGCACAATTTTTATTAATATTATATCACAAGATTTTTTTTTGGTTATATAAAATTTATAATAATGCAGTTCACACTGAATTAAGTGTATGTGATAAACTTCCGTCGATTAGGGTTTTCTGTAGAGTTGGTGATTAGGGATTAATTAAGAAAATTATGATTCTTTTCATAGCTATATGACTAGGTATACCGATGAGGAAAAAAACCTTTTTATTAGAAATAAATTTTTTTTTTTAATTTAAGGAATGGCTATCAGGGGAAGAAAATCTTGAAAATAAATCAGATATTATTTTAAAAAAAGCCATTTCATGTCAGTACTTTCATCTAAGCAAAAGGAAAAAAATACACAATTTCTTAATATTTCCTTAATTGCCAACTCTACCGATGTTCCTAACTGCGCAGCGCGTCGCGCAATAGTACTGCGGGACAAGGGCACAGATTCTATTAAATTAACATTATAATTTAGCATATGAAGAAGTTTACTAAACAACTGTTTAATAAAAACTCCATCGATAAACGGTCTGCCCTGCCTGACAATATTTAAAGCGACTACGTCTGAAATGGCTTTTTTTAAAATAAAATCTGATATATTTTCAATATTTTCTTCCCCTGATAGCCATTCCTTCAATTTTTCCAAAAAAATCTTTTTATTTCTAATAAAAAGGTTTTTTTTTTCTTCATCGGTATATCCAGTCATATTGCTATGAAAAGAATCATAATGCTTCTTAATAACATTTTCCCAATGTCCTTTAAATGTTTGATAACATAAAAGACATTGGGCATTACCAAAGGCATTTTTATTATTTTAATCATAAAATAGTTTTGCATTTTAATATTTTTTAGCAACAAACTAGCGTAGCTTCCGCGCATGTGCATTCGTCGCTGTCTGACGAACAACTAAATTAATTTCATTATTATTTATTTTACACACTGTATTTGAACAAATATCAATGCATCTATCGTACATGTGCGCTTGTTGCTCTCACACGTACGACAAAAATAATGAGCGTAAAAAACAAAGGGGTGGGGCTTCTAAACAATTGCTTGCCTGAATGAGCATCACTGATCTAGAGCAGGGATTTCCAAAAATTTTTTGGTTGTGTAGTAGTGAGTACCAGAGAGTAAACAAATTGAGAGAATGTATTCATTTACAGCCGAAATAAAATGTTAGTAATATATTTTATAAGTTGTATAACACAAAGGTACAAAACTAAAAATTTTTTGTGTTGATAAAAAATTTGTAGCAATTCTTTACCAATTCAATGTCGCTGATTTTAAAACTGCACTTTTTTTTTATTCGGAAGCTTTTTGACTCTAAAACAGTTTCAAATATCTTATCAAACAATTGTAAAAAAATTAAAGATTTTTATGTTTTAAAAATGCATAAAAAATAAATATTGCACGCAAATCACAGCTGATAGAAAAAAAAGTGCAGTTTTAAAATCAGCGACATTGAATTGGTAAAGAACTGCTACAAATTTTCTATCAACACAAAAAATGTTAAATTTTGTTCCCTTGTGTTATACAACTTATAAAATAAAATCTTCTAAATTTATACTTTTATGGCAGTTTCGTAATAGTAGAATGCTTTTCAAATGGGATGAACTTAATTTGTTACGTTGCTTGGAACAAATAAATTTTAAGTCCGAAAAAATTTGTTCGCATAGGTAAGTAGTGCCGAATAAAGAGAGGCACTTAAATGAATTTTTTTTAGTTAAGGATAGAACTCGCCATCCAAATCTTTCCAGAACTCTACAATATTATTTTCGTCTGGAGCATTTACTTCGCTTCGTAGTATGCTTAGTTCTGATTGAATATCAAATTCGTAGTTGCTTACATCGCAACGAAAAGGGTTTTCGAAAAGATCTAATAGCGGTTGAAAATTACAAAATCTTGAAACCTGTCTTGAAAATTATTGAAAAGTGTTTCAAATATTTCGGCATATTCATATCTTTTGTCGATTTCGAGATTTCTATAAACAAGTAAAGTTTTTGGAAAATTGGAAAAATCACCAGTTTTAATTTGGGAAAAAATTAGAAAGTTTTGTTTTAAAATTGTGAATGATTTTTGACAAGTCGCATATATTGCGTTCCTTTCCTTGCAATTCCAAATTAAGTTCATTTAACATACTTGTCGTATATCATATTTTTTTACAAAATACCAAATGCGTACCTGAGTTTGCCTGCAAAAATGTATAAAGTCAACAGGTCAAAGTTACGTTAAATAAATACCATAAATTAGTAAGGTTTACTCTTTGGACTCGGTCATATAGTTGTAGCACAAAAAAAGTAAGCAATAAAAATAGTGCCAAACAATAAAGTTTCATTAATACATTAATAAAACACATCTTCTTACCCAAAAATTTAACCTGTTGTAACATTTGCTTTTATATGTATAGGTTTACACATAAATTGTAGGAAAACAAGACTTTTTTAACTTGTTTTTTAAATATTTTTACTTACTTAAGAAAAGTGTTTTCAAAGAAAAAAAATCCCACCGGCGCGATTGGTACAGAAACAAAAATATTTTTACAAGCACAAAATACCAACAAATTCTTGTGGCTATTTTTTTCTCTTAATAATTTCTGCATTTAGGTACGTCTTTTTAACGCAAGAAAAATTGACCCTTTTACAGGCATCAAAGCATTTTTTTCACAAACAAAACACATATCGTTAGCTTAAATGAAAAACAATGTAGATATTATTTGAAAATTTGAAATTTTTGTTGGTTAGGATTTACGTTACATATGTATTTTTTTATAATTTTAAGTTATTTACAAAATTAAAAATGACGTATCATCAAATAAATATATAATTTTTTTTAACAGCATAATGCCGCACAATATTTTTTGTGCACACCACTACTAACACACATTTTTATACTCTTCAATTTAGTCGTCGATGTGACTTCGACAAGTGTGCATGTCTAGCGGATGCTATATTATTTTGTTTCAGCTTACACTCAAAAAATATTGTGCGGTAAAAAATGCTTTTGGTAATATCCAATGCGTTGCGTGCAATTTTTATTTAGAGTTTAAATTTTAAGACTAAAATGTAGAATAATGTAACATTTCATAAGTTAACATGCAAAGCAAAGAACTTTGTAAAATGGTAATTATTTGAGATTTAAAAGCAATTTTTAATATTTCAGATAAAAAATTTCAAAATATCTAACAGTCCTATGTGGAAGAAGCTGATAGTCACATTTATTATAGGTTTTATTTTACATACGTTTATGGATTCGGTTCTTATAATTTTACAACACTTTTTTATTTTTTCTTATGCAATACTAAAAATTATTATTATAAATTATTATCTGATCACTAATTCCACTAACACCGTGGTAATCGTTATAAAACAGATTACCCAGTTTTGGTGTTTAAAAATATTAATGTGTTCTTATAAAAAGAATTAAAACCTCTGCTAATTTTTTTATTGAGTGTGATTATACATTATGCTGTTAAAAAAATTATATATTTATTTGATGATACGTCATTTATAATTTTGTAAATAACTTAAAATTATATAAAAATACATATGTAACGTGAATCCAAATCAACAAAACTTTCAAATTTTCAAATAATATCTACATTGTTTTGCATTTAAGCTAACGATATGTGTTTTGTTGTGGAAAAAAATCTTTGATGCCTGTAAAAGGGTCCATTTTTCTTTTGTAAAAAAGACGTACCTAAATGCAGAAATTATTAAGAAAAAAATAGCCACAAGAATTTGTTGGTATTTGTGCTTGTAAAAATATTTTTGTTTCTGTACCAATCGCGTCGGTAGGTTTTTTTCTTTGAAAACACTTTTTTAAGTAAGTAAAAATATTTAAAAAACAAGTTAAAAAAGTCTTGTTTTCCTACAATTTATGTGTAAACCTATACATATAAAAGCAAATGTGACAGCAGGTAACATTTTTGGGTAAGAAGATGTGTTTTATTGATGTATTAATGAAACTTTATTGTTTAGCACTATTTTTATTTCTTACTTTTTTATGCTACAATTATATGACCGAGTCCAAAGAGTTAACCTTACTAATTTATGGTATTTATTTAACGTAACTTTGACCTGTTACAATGACTATAGATTTTTGCAGGCAAACTCAGGTGCGCATTTGGTATTTTGTAAAAAGTTATGATATACTATTAGCTAGAATTAAAATGTATGCACAGATGTTTGAAGTATGAGTAACCCAACAACGTGAATACCCTTTCTATTTTACTTACCACTATGAACCCCCTAACTTTTTACTAAAATAACTTTTTCACGTTATAATTCTCATGTAATTTATTTTATTTTTGAAAAAATAGACCAGGGAAATCCATTTCTATGCACAATTGTGTATACCACTACTAAAGGTACGTTCAGACTGGTGAAATATTTGAAAGCAAACATCAAATATTTCATTAACGTAGTCTGAACACAAAATATTTTTGAGTATCAAATAAAATAACAGCTGATTTTGAGCAAATAAAAGTATTTGCCGGCAAACAAATATTTGTCCAATGTGAACATAGTGTGAACACAAAAAATCAAATATTTTAGTAATTTTTGAGCATATTTGATATTACAAAAAAATTGTAAGAGCAAACAACGACAAATAATTTTAGCCATGTTCCGGATAGAAGCAATTTTTCCTGTAAGTTTTTGGATTCTTTACAATTTTAAAGATTTTTTATAATTATTAGACTTTGTATCGTGCCGCTATTAGCAAATGTTTGCCATTCCTTATAGTTTTAGGCACTTTTACTAAATTTTATGGCTTGTTTGAAATATTAAAATGGTTCGCGATTTTCGCTATTTCTGCAACATTTTTTTTTTTGTTTTTCCCCTACATTTTGTTTTTTAACCGATTTAGCAATTTCAAATATATTTTAGGGTTTGTTTCCAAGTTTGCAATTTTTCGCGAATTTTAGCCATGCTCGCGAAGAAGCGATTTTTCACTGTAAATCTTTAGAGCTTTAACGATTTTTAATAATTATTAGGCTTTGCTATCATACCGCTATTATCAAATTTTTGCGAATTTCAGCTAATTAAGCAATTTTTATCGAATTTTTGCCATTGTTTGAAATATCTAAATTTTTCGCGAATTTTCGCTATTTTTGCAAAAATTTTTTTTCCCGACATTTTGTTTTTTAACTGATTTAGAGACTTCAAATATATTTAAGGGTTTATATCCAAGTTTGCAATTTTTCGCAAATTTTAGCCATGTTCCCGTTACCCATTGTCTTCCAGTTTTTTTTATATTTTACATTCTCCTGTTCTAACACTATGAAAGATGCTGCTCCACAGAATAAAAAAAATAAATTAGTTTTTGCGCTCATTTTTACTATTTGTGAAATATATTATTATTTTTGAACACTTTCATTAAATAATTATTTGATGCAAATATTTATTTTAGTCTGAACGCATGGCAAACATGAATTAATTTATTTTATTTAACACTTTTTGCCAACTGTTTCATCAAACAAAAATTGTCAAATGTTTGACAAAATATTTTTTTGTTTCACACAGTTTGAAGCAAATATCAGAACAAATATTTTCGTCAAATATTTCATTAGTCTGAACGTACCTCAATACATATTTTTGTTTCAGGTTAACAGAAAAAACTTTATGATGGCACTTAAAAAATATTGTGCGGTCAAAAACGCTTTTGGTAACATCCAATGCCTTATATGGTATGCAACATTTAAGGAAGGAACGGAATATGTTATTAAACGTGTGATTTGCGTGCAATATTTATTTTTTATGAATTTTTAAAACATAAAAATCTTTAATTTTTTTACAATTGTTTGATAAGATATTTAAAACTGATTTAGAGTCAAAAAGCTTCCGAATGAAAAAAAAGTGCAGTTTTAAAATCAGCGACATTGAATTGGTAAAGAATTGCTACAAATTTTTTATCAACACAAAAAATTTTTAATTTTGTACCTTTGTGTTATACAACTTATAAAATATATTACTAACATATTATTTCGGCTGTAAATGAATGCATTCTCTCAATTTTTTTACTCTCTGGTACTCACTAATACACAACCAAAAAATTTTTGGAAATCCCTGATCTAGAGCATTGGTGTTCAAAAATGTTTTGCATATGTATTCTGAGAGAATTGCTTAAGTACAGTGACACACAAAACTAAACGCACAATTTTTATTAATATTATATCACAAGATTTTTTTTTGGTTATATAAAATTTATAATAATGCAGTTCACACTGAATTAAGTGTATGTGATAAACTTCCGTCGATTAGGGTTTTCTGTAGAGTTGGTGATTAGGGATTAATTAAGAAAATTATGATTCTTTTCATAGCTATATGACTAGGTATACCGATGAGGAAAAAAACCTTTTTATTAGAAATAAATTTTTTTTTTTAATTTAAGGAATGGCTATCAGGGGAAGAAAATCTTGAAAATAAATCAGATATTATTTTAAAAAAAGCCATTTCATGTCAGTACTTTCATCTAAGCAAAAGGAAAAAAATACACAATTTCTTAATATTTCCTTAATTGCCAACTCTACCGATGTTCCTAACTGCGTAGCGCGTCGCGCAATAGTACTGCGGGACAAGGGCACAGATTCTATTAAATTAACATTATAATTTAGCATATGAAGAAGTTTACTAAACAACTGTTTAATAAAAACTCCATCGATAAACGGTCTGCCCTGCCTGACAATATTTAAAGCGACTACGTCTGAAATGGCTTTTTTTGAAATAAAATCTGATATATTTTCAATATTTTCTTCCCCTGATAGCCATTCCTTCAATTTTTCCAAAAAAATCTTTTTATTTCTAATAAAAAGGTTTTTTTTTCTTCATCGGTATATCCAGTCATATTGCTATGAAAAGAATCATAATGCTTCTTAATAACATTTTCCCAATGTCCTTTAAATGTTTGATAACATAAAAGACATTGGGCATTACCAAAGGCATTTTTATTATTTTAATCATAAAATAGTTTTGCATTTTAATATTTTTTAGCAACAAACTAGCGTAGCTTCCGCGCATGTGCATTCGTCGCTGTCTGACGAACAACTAAATTAATTTCATTATTATTTATTTTACACACTGTATTTGAACAAATATCAATGCATCTATCGTACATGTGCGCTTGTTGCTCTCACACGTACGACAAAAATAATGAGCGTAAAAAACAAAGGGGTGGGGCTTCTAAACAATTGCTTGCAGGCCTGCCATATTTGCCGATTTATCGGCATTTTGGCGATTTTTTGCCTTAAAATTAGCAAAGTGCCGATTGGCCGATTTTTGCTCCAAAAATGCCGATTTTTTTATATAAACTTAAATAACGGTAACTTTACTTGTCAACGTGTAATTTATTAATTTTGGGCAACTTTAAAGCAATTGTCATTACCTCTACAACCAACCAAATGGTGTTTAAAACTGTATTAACTAATTTTACAAAAAAAAAAAAAAACGATTGGAAAATTAAATTTACTTAACGGAATTTATGAACACAAAGCATTTTTTGAACTCTAATGATTAGTATTTGGGCTTATTGGCTAATGAGTTACTTTCAAAATCAAAACTCAACAAAAGCGATATTAACAAAATTGTTAATTAATAACTGTATTAATTTTTTTATAGAACTTTTAAATCAAATATTAAAATGTTTTGATTTTAAACAAAAATCTTATAAATCTTTAAATATGATAACCCTAACAAAATTATGAAAAAGGAAAATATTTCTTTTATGGAAATTCTGAAAGAGTTGCCCAGCTTTATTTCTGAAAAAGAAATACAAATTTTATATATTGAATGTATAGCGTTAAAATTTTTAAATTTTTAAGAAGATTTATAGGGGATTGAAGTAAATTTGCAAACTTTTTGGCAAACGTGGGGATTCTACGGATGCATTTCCAGTGCTGTCATAGTTTGTACTAGAAATTATGGTCCATCCACTTTCTTTCGCAAACGTGGAAAGAATTTGTAGCTAAGTGAACCTTAATAAAACCAAATTTCGATGTTCCCTGGAAAATGAATCCTTTTAAGGAATTCTTTTTTCTAAAGATTACTTAAAATTTGATAATGCAAACTGTTTTGATGTTGATATTAAAATGGATTTAATTAAACTATGAAACTCAAATATGTATCTATAAAATATTTGTTAAAATAAAATGTTGAAATATATTTGTCAACTATAAAAACAATTTTAACCTAATGTACAAAATTTTTTTAAATTAACTACAATTTATTTATAAAAATATTCATTTTTTTTATTAATTTGTATGTTTTTGTATGGGTTATATGTAAGTTAATGCTGAAATTTTCTGTGTTAATAGAAATTTGTTTTATTGTTCTTAAAATGGTTATTATTAATTTGCCGATTTTTTTGCTGATTTTTTTACTTGAGGTGCCGATAATGCCGATTTTTTTTCGAAAATATGCCGATTTTTTATCAAAATTATCTGGCAGGCCTGATTGCTTGCCTGAATGAGCATCACTGATCTAGAGCAGGGATTTCCAAAAATTTTTTGGTTGTGTAGTAGTGAGTACCAGAGAGTAAACAAATTGAGAGAATGCATTCATTTACAACCGAAATAAAATGTTAGTAATATATTTTATAAGTTGTATAACACAAAGGTACAAAACTAAAAATTTTTTGTGTTGATAAAAAATTTGTAGCAATTCTTTACCAATTCAATGTCGCTGATTTTAAAACTGCACTTTTTTTTTATTCGGAAGCTTTTTGACTCTAAAACAGTTTCAAATATCTTATCAAACAATTGTAAAAAAATTAAAGATTTTTATGTTTTAAAAATGCATAAAAAATAAATATTGCATACCATATAAGGCATTGGATGTTACCAAAAGCTTTTTTGACCGCACAATATTTTTTAAGTGCCATCATAAAGTTTTTTCTGTTAACCTGAAACAAAAATATGTATTGAGGTACGTTCAGACTAATGAAATATTTGACGAAAATATTTGTTCTGATATTTGCTTCAAACTGTGTGAAACAAAAAAATATTTTGTTTAATGTTCAAACTAAGCTCAAACATTTGACAATTTTTGTTTGATGAAACAGTTGGCAAAAAGTGTTAAATAAAATAAATTAATTCATGTTTGCCATGCGTTCAGACTAAAATAAATATTTGCATCAAATAATTATTTAATGAAAGTGTTCAAAAATAATAATATATTTCACAAATAGTAAAAATGAGCGCAAAAGCTAATTTATTTTTTTTATTCTGTGGAGCAGCATCTTTCATAGTGTTAGAACAGGAGAATGTAAAATATAAAAAAAACTGGAAGACAATGGGTAACGGGAACATGGCTAAAATTTGCGAAAAATTGCAAACTTGGATATAAACCCTTAAATATATTTGAAGTCTCTAAATCAGTTAAAAAACAAAATGTCGGGAAAAAAAATTTTTGCAAAAATAGCGAAAATTCGCGAAAAATTTAGATATTTCAAACAAGCCATAAAATTTATTAAAAGTGCCTAAAACTAAAAGGAATGGCAAAAATTCGATAAAAATTGCTGAATTAGCGGAAATTCGCAAAAATTTGATAATAGCGGTATGATAGCAAAGCCTAATAATTATTAAAAATCGTTAAAGCTCTAAAGATTTACAGTGAAAAATCGCTTCTTCGCGAGCATGGCTAAAATTCGCGAAAAATTGCAAACTTGGAAACAAACCCTAAAATATATTTGAAATTGCTAAATCGGTTAAAAAACAAAATGTAGGGGAAAAACAAAAAAAAATGTTGCAGAAATAGCGAAAATCGCGAACCATTTTAATATTTCAAACAAGCCATAAAATTTAGTAAAAGTGCCTAAAACTATAAGGAATGGCAAACATTTGCTAATATCGGCACGATACAAAGTCTAATAATTATAAAAAATCCTTAAAATTGTAAAGAATCCAAAAACTTACAAGAAAAATGAGTTACTTTCAAAATCAAAACTCAACAAAAGCGATATTAACAAAATTGTTAATTAATAACTGTATTAATTTTTTTATAGAACTTTTAAATCAAATATTAAAATGTTTTGATTTTAAACAAAAATCTTATAAATCTTTAAATATGATAACCCTAACAAAATTATGAAAAAGGAAAATATTTCTTTTATGGAAATTCTGAAAGAGTTGCCCAGCTTTATTTCTGAAAAAGAAATACAAATTTTATATATTGAATGTATAGCGTTAAAATTTTTAAATTTTTAAGAAGATTTATAGGGGATTGAAGTAAATTTGCAAACTTTTTGGCAAACGTGGGGATTCTACGGATGCATTTCCAGTGCTGTCATAGTTTGTACTAGAAATTATGGTCCATCCACTTTCTTTCGCAAACGTGGAAAGAATTTGTAGCTAAGTGAACCTTAATAAAACCAAATTTCGATGTTCCCTGGAAAATGAATCCTTTTAAGGAATTCTTTTTTCTAAAGATTACTTAAAATTTGATAATGCAAACTGTTTTGATGTTGATATTAAAATGGATTTAATTAAACTATGAAACTCAAATATGTATCTATAAAATATTTGTTAAAATAAAATGTTGAAATATATTTGTCAACTATAAAAACAATTTTAACCTAATGTACAAAATTTTTTTAAATTAACTACAATTTATTTATAAAAATATTCATTTTTTTTATTAATTTGTATGTTTTTGTATGGGTTATATGTAAGTTAATGCTGAAATTTTCTGTGTTAATAGAAATTTGTTTTATTGTTCTTAAAATGGTTATTATTAATTTGCCGATTTTTTTGCTGATTTTTTTACTTGAGGTGCCGATAATGCCGATTTTTTTTCGAAAATATGCCGATTTTTTATCAAAATTATCTGGCAGGCCTGATTGCTTGCCTGAATGAGCATCACTGATCTAGAGCAGGGATTTCCAAAAATTTTTTGGTTGTGTAGTAGTGAGTACCAGAGAGTAAACAAATTGAGAGAATGCATTCATTTACAACCGAAATAAAATGTTAGTAATATATTTTATAAGTTGTATAACACAAAGGTACAAAACTAAAAATTTTTTGTGTTGATAAAAAATTTGTAGCAATTCTTTACCAATTCAATGTCGCTGATTTTAAAACTGCACTTTTTTTTTATTCGGAAGCTTTTTGACTCTAAAACAGTTTCAAATATCTTATCAAACAATTGTAAAAAAATTAAAGATTTTTATGTTTTAAAAATGCATAAAAAATAAATATTGCATACCATATAAGGCATTGGATGTTACCAAAAGCTTTTTTGACCGCACAATATTTTTTAAGTGCCATCATAAAGTTTTTTCTGTTAACCTGAAACAAAAATATGTATTGAGGTACGTTCAGACTAATGAAATATTTGACGAAAATATTTGTTCTGATATTTGCTTCAAACTGTGTGAAACAAAAAAATATTTTGTTTAATGTTCAAACTAAGCTCAAACATTTGACAATTTTTGTTTGATGAAACAGTTGGCAAAAAGTGTTAAATAAAATAAATTAATTCATGTTTGCCATGCGTTCAGACTAAAATAAATATTTGCATCAAATAATTATTTAATGAAAGTGTTCAAAAATAATAATATATTTCACAAATAGTAAAAATGAGCGCAAAAGCTAATTTATTTTTTTTATTCTGTGGAGCAGCATCTTTCATAGTGTTAGAACAGGAGAATGTAAAATATAAAAAAAACTGGAAGACAATGGGTAACGGGAACATGGCTAAAATTTGCGAAAAATTGCAAACTTGGATATAAACCCTTAAATATATTTGAAGTCTCTAAATCAGTTAAAAAACAAAATGTCGGGAAAAAAAATTTTTGCAAAAATAGCGAAAATTCGCGAAAAATTTAGATATTTCAAACAAGCCATAAAATTTATTAAAAGTGCCTAAAACTAAAAGGAATGGCAAAAATTCGATAAAAATTGCTGAATTAGCGGAAATTCGCAAAAATTTGATAATAGCGGTATGATAGCAAAGCCTAATAATTATTAAAAATCGTTAAAGCTCTAAAGATTTACAGTGAAAAATCGCTTCTTCGCGAGCATGGCTAAAATTCGCGAAAAATTGCAAACTTGGAAACAAACCCTAAAATATATTTGAAATTGCTAAATCGGTTAAAAAACAAAATGTAGGGGAAAAACAAAAAAAAATGTTGCAGAAATAGCGAAAATCGCGAACCATTTTAATATTTCAAACAAGCCATAAAATTTAGTAAAAGTGCCTAAAACTATAAGGAATGGCAAACATTTGCTAATATCGGCACGATACAAAGTCTAATAATTATAAAAAATCCTTAAAATTGTAAAGAATCCAAAAACTTACAAGAAAAATTGCTTCTATCTGGAACATGGCTAAAATTATTTGTCGTTGTTTGCTCTTACAATTTTTTTGTAATATCAAATAAATGTTTGCTCAAAAATTACTAAAATATTTGATTTTTTGTGTTCACACTATGTTCACATTGGACAAATATTTGTTTGCCGGCAAATACTTTTATTTGCTCAAAATCAGCTGTTATTTTATTTGATACTCAAAAATATTTTGTGTTCAGACTACGTTAATGAAATATTTGATGTTTGCTTTCAAATATTTCACCAGTCTGAACGTACCTTTAGTAGTGGTATACACAATTGTGCATAGAAATGGATTTCCCTGGTCTATTTTTTCAAAAATAAAATAAATTACATGAGAATTATAACGTGAAAAAGTTATTTTAGTAAAAAGTTAAGGGGTTCATAGTGGTAAGTAAAATAGAAAGGGTATTCACGTTGTTGGGTTACTCATACTTCAAACATTTGTGCATACATTTTAATTCTAGCTAATAGTATATCATAACTTTTTACAAAATACCAAATGCGCACATGAGTTTGTCTGCAAAAATGTATAGTCATTGTAACAGGTCAAAGTTACGTTAAATAAATACCATAAATTAGTAAGGTTAACTCTTTGGACTCGGTCATATAATTGTAGCATAAAAAAGTAAGCAATAAAAATAGTGCTAAACAATAAAGTTTCATTAATACATCAATAAAACACATCTTCTTACCCAAAAATGTTACCTGCTGTCACATTTGCTTTTATATGTATAGGTTTACACATAAATTGTAGGAAAACAAGACTTTTTTAACTTGTTTTTTAAATATTATTACTTACTTAAAAAAGTGTTTTCAAAGAAAAAAACCTACCGACGCGATTGGTACAAAAACAAAAATATTTTTACAAGCACAAAATACCAACAAATTCTTGTGGCTATTTTTTTCTCTTAATAATTTCTGCATTTAGGTACGTCTTTTTAACGCAAGAAAAATTGACCCTTTTACAGGCATCAAAGCATTTTTTTCACAAACAAAACACATATCGTTAGCTTAAATGGAAAACAATGTAGATATTATTTGAAAATTTGAAATTTTTGTTGGTTAGGATTTACGTTACATATGTATTTTTTTATAATTTTAAGTTATTTACAAAATTATAAATGACGTATCATCAAATAAATATATAATTTTTTTTAACAGCATAATGTATAATCAAACTCAATAAAAAAATTAGCAGAGTTTTTAATTCTTTTTATAAGAACACATTAATATTTTTAAACAAAAAAACTGGGTAATCTGTTTTATAACTATTACCACGGTGGTAGTGGAATTAGTGATCAGATAATAATTTATAATAATAATTTTTAGTATTGCATAAGAAAAAATAAAAAAGTGCTGTAAAATAATAAGAACCGAATCCATATACGAATGTAAAATAAAACCTATAATAAATGTGACTATCAGCTTCTTCCACATAGGACTGTTAGACATTTTGAAATTTTTTATCTGAAATATTAAAAATTGCTTTTAAATCTCAAATAATTACCATTTTACAAAGTTCTTTGCTTTGCATGTAAACTTATGAAATGTTACATTATTCTACATTTAAGTCTTAAAATTTAAACTCTAAATAAAAATTGCACGCAAGGCATTGGATGTTACCAAAAGCATTTTTGACCGCACAATATTTTTTGAGTGTAAGCTGAAACAAAATAATATAGCATCCGCTAGACATGCACACTTGTCGAAGTCACATCGACGACTGAATTGAAGAGTATAAAAATATGTGTTAGTAGCAGGGTTGTCAGATTGATTTTGAACATTTTCGCCAAATTCAATGTCAAAAATCGCCAAAATCGCCAAAGCATTTAATTTTTAGTTTTTGACAATAATATACGTATTTTAAGAATAATTAAAAATATTTTTTTGTAAATCCCAAAAAAAATTTGTTCCGTATCGCTAAAATACGCCAAAAATTAAAAAAAAGTCGCCATGATATATTTTGCTTAATTTTTATTTAGAACAAAGTAAAAATTATAAGTGGACACAAAAAAGGTTCAATGTTTAAAATATTTTATAGTAGTCTACTTAGAGCAACAAAACAAGAAGTTTTGCGGTAAGTATTAAACAAATATTGGATATAGAATACATTTGTATGTAGATGCAGTTCTATTATATATCTAAAACGCTATATATCGTACTTCGCCGAGAAGACTCTCCTTTTGTCTTCTTTTTTGGAATACATTGTGAAGGTACAAAATAAATGCAACATGTACTATTTACATTCATATAACTTTTAACTCGTTAAAACGTGTCGATAACTTCATATCGCATTTTATTTCGAAGGCGAGTTTTAGTGGAATTCATTATTTCAACACAGGCATTACTACAAGTTGTAATAACCAACATATAAAGAACAGCCAATGCGTACCTGCCATATCCTTGTAGCTATAAATTGCTAGCCTAAACTGATTTAAATTAGATTGTGTTTCATTAACATCCAAAGGTACGTTAGGATTCATAAAAATCTTTAACAACAACGAATTTTATCTGTGATAATTTGTCACATTTTATAATGGAAAAAATGTTCATAAACTTTAATTATATTAATTTTTTAAAGAATTCTACTTATTACTTCTTTCAAGAGCACATTTAAATGTGAAAAAAAATTTCTCGAAGATTGTCATTATCTTCATCAGCCATTTCAACATAATTTAGTTTTAAATACTGGGCATACCTATGAATGCATCAAATTTCATACATTGAATTCCATACATTGGAATAAAAAAAAATTATTTCTTCGTATGGAGAGTTTAACAAATTTCAAAACAAATTCATGGCTCATCAAATATAGCCAACAAAATCGCCAACTATTTTATAAGTCGCCAAAAAATCGCCATGTCGCCAAATCGAAATTTAGGTCGCCAAACAAGTTTGAAAATCGCCACGTTTGGCGAGAAATCGCCACATCTGACAGCCCTGGTTAGTAGTGGTGCGCACAATTGTGCAAAGAAATGGAAACCCCTGATCTAGAGCAGGGGTGTTAGCGTCATGCACAATTGTGTCAGCAAAACTCACATGTACGCTTACGCTCTTTTATTTTGCGAGCGTAAAATATAATTTTTTACTGCAAAACACTCTCATTCAGCGGGAAATATCGAAATATCGCACGGCCTGTTTTGAGGCCTCTAAACAGAAATAATATATTTATTATTTATTATCTTTGTTTATGTTTTGTTTTATTTCTGTTTTTGACATTGTACAATGATTGACAAATAATATCTACATTGTTTTGCATTTAAGCTAACGATATGTGTTTTGTTTGTGAAAAAAATTCTTTGTTGCCTTTTAAAGGGTCCCTTTTTCTTTCGTTAAAAAGACGTACCTAAATGCAGAAATTATTAAGAAAAAAATAGCCACAAGAATTTGTTGGTATTTTGTGCTTGTAAAAATTTTTTTCTTTCTGTACCAATCGCGTCAATGGGTTTTTTTCCTTTGAAAACACTTTTCTCAAGTAAGTAAAAATATTTAAAAAAGTCTTGTTTTCCTACAATTTATGTGTAAACCTATACACATAAAAGCAAATGTGACAGCAGGTAAAATTTTTGGGTAAGAAGATGTGTATTATTAATGTATTAATGAAACTTTATTGTTTAACGTCCACAAACCTAAAAAATGTTTTGTTGTTTCGAAACTGCAATTTAAATTTAGAAGATATTATTGATAAATAAGAGTATATTTTTATAGGCTAGTAAAATCTTCTCTTTTTATAATGGTGGTTAATAATTATAGAATATTTTTAAACTTAATGGGGTTATTATTTGCATTAGTATGTGCAAATGAATTTTCATTGTTGGCATTCGCAAAGATATGTTGAGCACCAAATTAAAAATTTTGGAAAGAATTGTATAAGGTTGTAAAAAGATTTCAAATATTGTCAAATGCTCAATTTTTCCAAAAAATAAGCAAAGTTTCTGCGAAATGCAGGTTCCAAATTAAATTTATTTAAATAATAACTGAGTGTGTCTGTCCATAACTCAACATTTTTCGATAATTGTATTATTATTAATTGCTCTAAAGTCTTCATAGCAAAATATGTATGTTAATTAGGCCTCGTAATAGGCCTCGCAACCGCAGATTCCTCCCGCTGAGAATGAAAGAGACAAGAGTATTCGCACCAATACAATCATAATTGACACCACTGATCTAGAGCCTCAGAATTGCTGAATGTAGAAAAATTTTAATTTATAATATCTTTTTTCACCATTTTTGTCCCATAGTAAGTGCTGCCACGACTAATACAATTTTTACAACCAAAATTTTTGAAAAAGTTACCAAATGTGAAAAAATATAACCAAATTAGAAAAGCCTTTTGTTAATTGAGAAACATTAAAATTAATTTTAAGCTGCCATTTATAAAAACCAAAAAAGGAAAATATTAGAGTATTTCCGCTTTTTAACTGTCAGTGGCAGGGTTGTGCAATGTGGTGATTTTTAAATTCTTTTGACGATGAACATTTACCTTTGGCGATATGGATTTACTTTTGGCGAAGTTGGAAAGTGTTGGCGATATGGGAAATGCATTTTTTGTGAATATATTCCAATTTACATATACCTTAAATTACACAAGGCAACAAAATCGAAAAAATTTTAAAGGCTTGAAAAACCACTATTCAATTTTGATGTATTGTGGTTCCAGTATTACAAATATGGTCCAAATTTAAAATTCTATGGAGAGGTTTTTTTTAAAAAAATTTTTTAGTAAAATTGTAAATTTTTTTAGACGTTTCTTCACATAAGTAATGATAACTCAAAAAGTGTTAGTCCGATATTATTAAAATAAACTTAGAAAAATTTAAACCGTTTATACATCGCGTTTCAATCGTCCCACTATTTTCGGAGTTATAAGAAAAAGTTTAAGCCAAAAATATATTTTTTACGTAAAAATGGCATTTATTTTTGTTTTAAAAAAATCATGAAAAATCGAAAACGGCAAAAATTGTGCAGATTTATTGTTTTATCACAAAGCCATATGTAAAAGCAACAAAATGAGATATCGGTCATAAAAATTGATTGATATTTTTCGAATTTATTCACAATTAAGTGAATTCGCTCATTTTCACAAAATTTTAGTTTTTTTCTCGATATACATAAAATTGAGTAATTAATGTTCTTCTTTCGATTTATTGAATTTTGAAAACATGCTATGTACAATTTTCACATCGAAAATGCATTACATAGTAACATTCATGTATTTTTTTGGCAAAACCCTACCTACAATACTGTTTCTATTCTTCGGAAAAACATTTGAATTGGATAAGTTTAAATGTATTAAACAGTAGAAAATTTATATATTATTATTTAAATTTATAATAAGAAATAAAATAAGAAAATAAATAAATAATTATTATAAACTACAAACTCTGGAATTTTCTTTTATACGATTTTCTACTATTGTTGAATAACGAAGTGTTACTCTGAATACTCCAGCAAAAATCAGCCATCATGTGTGCATCCCAGCGACCCTGGTATCGTTCCTCCATTGTCCGGATATCTTGGTGGAATCGTTCGCCCTGTTCCTCACTCAAGTCTCCTAGATTTTCAAGAAAACGATCTGAGTGACAGTGCAGGTAATGTATTTTGATGCTCATGTTGCATCCAAGATTCTGGAAGTGAGTTAACATCTCTTCAACGTGCGTAACGTAATCATCACCCTTGTTATTTCCTAAGATATTTTGAATAACCCATACAAACGAATCCCATGCATTTTTCTCTATTTCTGACATTGAACTGCCAAAATCAATATCTTTGACCAATTTGGGAATTTGTGGGCCATTAAATATGCCTGCTTTCCTTGAAATATACTGGAAACATTCACTATCTTTGTTAAGTGCTTTAACATATTGTTTCATAGGACCAAGTTTAATGTGAAGAGGGGGTAATATGATCCGATCTCGGGGCACTAGAGCCACATTTATAACATTTGGCATACCTGGAACCAGTGTTTCCCTAGAAGGCCATTGTTTTCTTTTCCAATGTTCTGCTTTAGCTCTGCTGTCCCATAAACATAAAAAGCAAGGGTATTTGGTAAAGCCACTTTGTTGACCTAAGAGGAAATTTACCATCTTAAGATCAACACAAATTACCCAGTTATGTTCATTATACTTTATCTTCTTCATGACCAATGCAATTACAGAGTATTCTTCTTTTACTTTGGTTGAATGTGCGATCGGCAAGGAGTGAAATTTATTTCCATTATGCAAAAGGACACACTTCAAGCTGCGTTTTGATGAGTCGATAAATAAACGCCATTCGTTTGAATCGTATCTCTGGAAGCCCATGGCAGTCATCAAACCAGAAATATCTGTGCAGTACACAAAATCATCCTTTTCAACAAAATATTGAAGTAAGCCTTCTTCTCGAGTACGGTAATACGAAACTTTAGTTTCTTTTGTTATGAGATTTGTTTCTTTCATCCGGGACGCAAGTAATTCCGAAGATCTTTTCGACAATCCAAGGTCTCTAATTACATCATTAAGCTGGTCTTGATTCCATGGTCTCGGCGAGAAATTTGGAACACATACTTGAGGTTAAGTGTCCTGGTGAAGATGAAAGCGCTTGACTAGAGCTTGGACCCTGATCTTCAGCATATTTCATTTCTGGTGAATGTAGAACTGCAAGTGTAAACCCATCAGCAGACCTCGTGGTCTCATATCGCATGGTCGCATATGTTTTCCGAAGCCGGTTTTTTTACTTAAACAAAAATAACAATCGGATTCGTGGCTCGCTGTTTCTCTCCATAGCATAGGCTTCGAAATTTCCAAGCGTCGTCTGTAAAATGAAAAAAATTTCAAAATTTAATTAAGAAATACTTTAAGTATGAAATATTCCAAATGTATTAACCTATACTTACTTTACGTTAGAAAACCTCATAGATAAATACAATCGACATGAAATACATATGATACTGGGTGTCCAATGCTGGTTCAAATTGTGCGGATATATATTATAACAATCTTCATATGACTTTTGCAATGAAGTTAGGAAGCAGTTACGTTTTTTCTCGGTGATATATTGGCCGCACACATAACAAAATGAATCCGGATTGTTTTTACATAAAAATGTTCTGGCTTTCTTGCTCATTTTTATTAATACTTGTAAATTGTTTTAACTTGTAAGCTGAATGACTCTTTATGTAAGGATAAAATGATGTTTCCGTTATCGCAAACAATTCTTAAATATAGTAAAATGACTCTGCTGCAAATTTGTTTCTTATTCCCAAGAATCATAAAAAATATTAAGGAATGTTATGCAAAAAAATCATCCGTTACAGGTACCCAACGGAAAAAAGAGCATTTCAGCGTGCACGGACATTTATGAGCGTTTATTAGTTTGCTACCGCAATCGTAAAAATTAAACAAGAATAATAAAAAACATTAAGGAATTTAATGCAAAAAAATCATCCGTTACAGGTAGCCAACGGAAAAAGAGCATTGCAGCGTGCACGCACATTTATGAGCGTTTTTTAGTTTGCTACCGCAATCGTAAAACAACCTTTCGTTTATTACTTATTTTATTAATTCTGAAAATCATAAAAAGTTCATAAAGGTTTTTTTCCAAACAATTTTCTACATGTAAAGAGAGTTTGCCGAAATCCGGGTCGTATAATGCACCTGTGTTTCTGTGTTCTGCATTTTCATTATACCATTTTCTACAGTGCTTGTAAATATGCGACAGCTTCAATTAATTGTAATTAAAAACCTTAACCATGCACCGATTTTCATGATCCATATCTTTTTTAATTCACATGATCACGGTGGCCTTGAACCTAACTTAATTGGGGGGGGTAAGGGCACATCGAATTTTTTTGCTGGAGATCACATATTTGTGCTTAAGAAGCAAAATCCCGCAAAAATTAAAAAAATCCGCTTAGCCGTTTTTGTAAAAAATGTATTTTTGTACTTATAATATAACTGTTTTTGCAAATTCTTAATTTAGAAAAAAAAAAAAAAATCTGCGTGGCACTTAAAAAAATATATAATAATAATATTTCTCAATAATTAGGCAGATAACTGTAAAATAAAAACATATTTTACGAGACACACTAAAGATTCTTGGACTATACATAAACAAAAGATATTCCTGGAATACTCAGATAGAACAAATCGAAAAATCTTTAAATAAATCTTTAAACATCATAAAATGTCTGTCCAATAATAAATATAACTGCAGTCCACTCAATCTAATAACAACTACTAATGCCCTAATTATTTCAAAAATAAGATACTCTTTACCATTTTACGGGTTTTCTCCAAAATCCAAACTAAGAAAAATTACCACAATATTGAACGAGGCCGTCAGAAGCTCCCTCGGCTCCTTTCGTACAACTCCATGTAAAAATATGATGTGTGAGGACAACATTCTATCCCTCGAATCCCAACAAAAAATAGCAGTGTCTAAAATGGCACGCATCTTTTGCGACAACCCTAACAAATTATTAAGTTCGCTTATGTCAAAAATAAAAAAATCCAAAAATTGCTTCCATTATGTACAAAATAAAAGAAACATGCAATAGTTTGCAAATTGACTTGAAGCCTATCTTGACTAGCTGTAGACAGTACCCACCCTGGCTACTTAGCACAGATAGCGTAAATATGAGTCTTCATAAGTTCAATCCAATCCAATTCCAAACTTTGTTCCAAGACATCCAAGAAAAAATGCCTCAACGCCGATTTCTATTTACTGACGGATCAAAGAAAGACCAAGTTATAGGCTTTAGTATTACTACTGAGCACAAAGTAATCAAGACATCTATCCTACCAACATTCAGCTCAATCCTTTCCGCTGAACTAATTGCCATCTACGAAGCTATAAAACCTATTGCCTACAAACGAGAGAAATACGCTATTTGTTCTGACTCACTATCGACATTAAAAATGATTATGAATACCTGCAATAATAACGCTTATATAACATATATTAGAAATATTCTTATTCGAGAAAGGGGTCGGATAATTCTTATATGGTCTCCAGGACATTGTGGAATTAAGGGAAATGAATTCGCGGATCAAACCGTCAAGGATGCTCTCATTTCACCTCTAATTTTTACCGACAACTTACACTACACGGACATCTCTAGGTATATTAAAGACCACTTCATGAAAGAGGACGACACCTATCTAGGGGCATCCAATTGGTATAGGAATATTAACCGTAACAGAACTTATCTCTATGGATATACCGATATAAAGGAGAACAGACTGGACCGAATCGAAATGGTAAAATTTTTAAGACTCCGCCTGGGTCATACCCGATTGACGCATGGGTGCCTTTTTAAGTTACAAAATATTCCAATTTGCGAATGCGACATTACTTACGCTACCTCTCCAGAACACCTACTAAACTGCTGCCCTAAATACCATAAAGCCAGACAACAAACTTTTAAGAACAATAACCCTCTAGATTTTTTATCAAACCCAAGTGTTCATAACTTCAAAACAATAATAAAATTCATAAAAAAATGTAATATGTATAAGTTTATCTAACATAGAATTACTATATAATTTTATTATAAATGAGCTGAAAGCCTCAGTAACTTTGGCTCTTATTCTTACAGTTAGCTTATTTTTTGTAATTATAAGTTAATTTTATAAATAAATAAATAAATAAATGATGTCAAAATCGATAAAGGCTTTTATTTTGTTGTTACACTCATATTACATTATTTATTCCGTTTTTAAACAAGTATATTTACATTTTTCAGTTGTCTTCTCGTAAAATATGTTTTTATTTTACAGTTATCTGCCTAATTATTGAGAAATATTATTATTATATACATATTTTTTTAAGTGCCACGCAGATTTTTTTTTTTCTAAATTAAGAATTTGCAAAAACAGTTATATTATAAGTACAAAAATACATTTTTTACAAAAACGGCTAAGCGGATTTTTTTAATTTTTGCGGGATTTTGCTTCTTAAGCACAAATATGTGATCTCCAGCAAAAAAATTCGATGTGCCCTTACCCCCCCAATTAAGTTAGGTTCAAGGCCACCGTGTGATATGTAGCTTTACTACAAATGAATAAAATATAATACCTTTTGCCGTTTTCGATTTTTTCCAGATTTTTTTTCTTCCGAAAAAATTTTTTTTTACCAATTTTTTTATTTTTTGGCTAACAATTTGTTTCATAACTTTGAAACTATTGATCGCATTAAAAATATTTGTATACATCATTAAAAGATATTGTAAATCATGATTTTTGTAGATTTATTTTAACAAAATCGGACAAGTTGTTTTTGAGTTATGATAATATAAGTGGAGAAATGTCTCAAAATATTGACAATTTTACTTAAAAATTATTTAAAAAAAAAATTATCCATAGAATTGAAAAATGTTACCATTTTTGTACTTAGGTAGCCATGCTGCATCAAATCTATATAGTAGTTATTCAAGCCCTTTTTTGCTGTTGACCTGTGTTATAATTGTTATTATTACTGTTTCAAAATTGTTCTATTTGAAATATTTTGTGAATCATTGTTTTATATTATGACGAATATAAACAAATTCGTGTTTCAGAACGTAAATTCAATGGGGAAAATGTATATGACTGACAGTCAAAGGTTGTTTTGTTATAAATAAAAAATATTGCCAAATTATTATCTAAAAAAACATTAAATAAATATACATATCGACAGGTTATAATAAGAAAAATTTCAAATTTCTTAAATTCACGCCATTTTCTTATAGGGCATTTACATTACATCGAAATCTAGTAGATTTCATTTGAAATCTTCCTCCAAATCTAGTTCATTTACATTATACTTGTTTGACATTAGCGAGATTTGGTTTTCACAACAAAAACCGACTGAAAGTTTTTTGTGTAACACATACTTACATATAAAGAAATAGGCATTTAAAAATTTGCATTACATTTTCTTTATAATCAACTTCATTTATTTTATCAATATTATTTGTCATTTGCATTTTTTTTTACTATTTTACAAAATTTTTGATTTTTTTTTTAACAATTTTAACAAGCAGCTATTATTGTTTTTGTTTTTTGTTAAAATGTCATTTTTTTCTTGTGCAGGGAAGTAGTTTCTAGTGCTATATGGGGAAAAACATAGTTGCATCAATAAGTACTACTAGATTTCGAATAGATTTCGCCAAAATCTAGTTACGGAGTAGATTTTGGTTTGTACGGGAAATCTAGCTAAAAACTAGATTTGGCTCGAAATCTTGAAAGTACTAGATTTCGTTGTAGTGTAAATTCTAAAATTATAAATTATATATCAATTAATTTTGAAAAATCATTAAAATGCCTATGTGCATTTCAATATATTAATAAATACTATTGGAAATAACGAAAATTTAGAACAAATAGATATTGGGATTTATTTCTTTTCATAAGCAACTTTATTATATTCAACATTTTATATTTTTCGAATTTATTCAATGAGTTAAATTTCAGTTATGTATTTTATAAAGCTTTTTGTAATAGCTCTATTCCTTAAATTTTTTTAGAAATGACTTTATACACTACCAGACTATTATATTGTATTTTCTGGCCCGCTACATTACATTCTGCTGGTGTCTAATAATTGTAAATTTTTCTGTACATAAATATACTTCATTGCTATCCAACAGAAAGGTAAGGTAAAATGTAACAAGAAAATACAATATAATAGTCTGGTAGTGTATAAAGTCATTTCTAAAAAAATTTAAGCAATAGAGCTATTACAAAAAGCTTTATAAAATACATAACTGAAATTTAACTCATTGAATAAATTCGAAAAATATAAAATGTTGAATATAATAAAGTTGCTTATGAAAAGATATAAATCCTAATATCTATTTGTTGAAATAGTTGAGTTAAATACATTCAATTTATAAAGTATCACTATCCAGTGTAACACAAAGAATGCTGACGAAGGCCGTAGCGGTCCAGAAAACGCATTACATTCTGCTGGTGTCTAATAATTGTAAATTTTTCTGTACATAAATATACTTCATTGCTATCCAACAGAAAGGTAAGGTAAAATGTAACAAGAAAATACAATATAATAGTCTGGTAGTGTATAAAGTCATTTCTAAAAAAATTTAAGGAATAGAGCTATTACAAAAAGCTTTATAAAATACATAACTGAAATTTAACTCATTGAATAAATTCGAAAAATATAAAATGTTAAAAATTTAGAACATTTAACATATATTTAAGTTTTATGAAACACTAAAACTACTTTTGTGTACTTTTTCAGTCATGTTCTGAAATCGATTCCGCGTGATATATGCACTTTCTTCTCTACCACTTACCTTCACTACTCTTCAAATCAAGAAAAACTACTAGCATTTAAAAAATTAATCGAAAATCTCCAACAATAAAACTTCATTTGATTTCAATTTCAGAACATGGCAGTTTCTAATATTAAAGTCACATTTGGCAATTTTTTTCCTATCAAAAATCCTTACAAATATCTGTTAGCTGTTTTGAAAGGGATTTTTTGTTTACGATAAAGTATTAAAAAAACTTCCGTTCATTTGAATCAAATAACGAGAAAATCGTAGTGCAAAGTGCACATTGTTTGAATTCGTATATAATTGCCTTCGATGCAAATAAAAAGGTTAAAAATTTAAAAAAACGTAAATTGAAAGTGTATCAAGAAAAACATATTCATATACGAAAGAAGTAACTGAAATGAAAAAAATATTCACATCTCCACATTGGAAAAAAAATAACCAATTTTGGTTAGAAATAACCAAAAACGGCAGCGTTCCCAATAGCTGATAAACAGTGGCAAATTCAGGAAAGTAATCTTCAAAAAATATTCCTTATAATATAATTCATAATGCAGTTTTAAAATTTTTCAGATGTACATATTTAACATGGGAAATTTTGGAAATAAATCAAATATTTAGCAAAAGTTATAAAAAAACAAAAATTAATCAACATTAATTTTTCTTACATTTTTCGAATTTTCGATGTTAATACAGCAGGAAAATCTAAAAAATACATTATAATAATCTGAGAAACCTTGAACTTTATTATAAGGAGTACTTTTTCCATAATACTTTATTAAATTGTCCACAGTTTGGCAGCTTTAGGCCACAAATGTTGAAAAAAATTAAAATGTTTGCATAGTGTGATTTACCATATGCCCCATATTAAGTCCACTCTCAGAAAACACTATAGTACGCCTAAAACATATTGCGGTAAAATTTGGTATGTCATAGTTTTATAAGACTTAAAAACACACGACAATATTTCGTGAAGATCGGGTAATAATTTTCGAAAGCGTACTTTTGGAATACGAATAAAACCGCAAAGAATTATAATACTGTGAGGTCAAGTTTGACTTTGATTGGCACCAAGAACATATCACTTAAAAAATTTACACTGTCTTAAATGATTTAATATTGTGTACAATAAAATATATACCATATAATTATTTCAAACGGTTAATTATTTGATGTTCTTTTTCAATATACATACTGTGAATAATAATTAAGTTAATCGTTTAAAGTACTAAATTAATTTATTCTGTAGTATTTATTTATATTTCATACATTTTGAACACGTGTTTGTTGGAAAAGCTGACAAGATGCATTATGTGCTAATTTTTGTTGACCGTTATACCAAGTTTTTAAGCGATGGAAAATTTCTGAAAATAATGGTCTTCTAACAGACTGTTCATGCCAACATTCAATCATTAGTGAGTATACTGCAGTTGGACAAGAATCTGGACAAGATAAAAGTTGTCTCGATCTCACGAGATTAATGACTTCTTGATTGCTGTACCCAAAATACGGCTAAAAAAAACATTAGTTTTATATTATAATACAATTAGGCTTTGGTTACCTGCATTCCATAACTATAAATTTCCCATAGAACAACACCGAATGACCAAACATCACTTTCAGTAGTAAATTTTCCATATAAAATTGATTCAGATGGCATCCAACGCACAGGCAATAATGATTTTGATTGGACCCTTTAATTCGCAAAATTAATATTGAACCTAATAATCAAGGGGAATGTTACATTTACCTGTAATAATCTGAACTATAAATGTCCCTTGATAAACCAAAATCTGATATTTTCACCATTAGCTGTTCACCTACTAAACAGTTTCGTGCAGCTAAATCCCGGTGAACATAATGATGTCCAGATAAATATTCCATGCCCTCGCTTATTTGAAGTGCAATCTGTAGGAATTCTAACTGAGTTAAGGACTTATTTTCATTTGGCGAATTTGCTATAAGAAATTCATGTAAATCCCCGTTGGACATATACTCAAAAAGCATGCAGAATGGTTCCTTGTTTAATACTACACCAAGTATGCAGACTATGTTATTGTGCTTTAGATCAGAAATTAATTCAATTTCTCGTTTAAAATCTTGTTGTGTTTTAAATGATGCATTTTCTTTTAAAGCTTTCACTGCTACAAATATTTTTTCTTCTACCGTAATAGTTAGTTGGCCTTTGTATACTTTACCTAAAAAAATGTTTGTAATAAAAAATATAATTTTTTATTGTGATTGTTTTAAAAAATATATACCAAATGCCCCTTCTCCAAGTTCTTCTACAAATTCTACATCTTGAAGTGTGTAATGAGGTATTTTAAGTAACGAACTACGTTCGATATTTTGAGCAAATGATGGGGATAAATCATTTGTTCCATTGACATTAATGCGAGACATCTCAATGGATGAATTAACTTGAGAGTTTCCATATATATTTTTATCTGCGTTGGGTGTATTTATCTGGAAATTAATTTGATGTAATTTTTGTTTGTTATTTTTTATTTAATTAATTCACGTTTTGAATATTTGTCATTCCGTGGCTTCGCCTTCGATTAAAAATGTATACAATTACATATACTAAAAACATACTTAAAAGCGCCCCTATTGTCATAAAGATATAAACCCAAATGCTATCAGAACATTTTGGTATATTACAAGGTTCTATGATTTTTTCAAATGATTTATCGCCAACAAAACACCAAGGTCTGTCTTCCATACTGCCTGGGTTTCTGAAAAAAATATTAAATGTGTTATTTAAATATAATTATAACCCGCCTGCTATCCAGTATGCAATGTTTGAAAACCCTGTTTTTTCGTTATCAAGTATAATAGTGTCATCTAATTTTTCAAACTATTTGAAAACTGAATTGAAAATATTTAAAATGGATCATTTTATTTACAATTGTACATACATATGTATGTACATACCTATTATCCGAAAAGTGGTATATAACCTATTGGAATGTAATGTTAAAATACATTTTTATAATTTTATTAACCCTTCACTGCACTTGTTCTTTGTGTACAAAAACACTTTTTAAAGTAAATTTCTCATTTGTCGCGGTAAATTTTTGAAAAACAAAATATTACAAAACCAATTATGTAGTCTTGTACTTCAGCTTTGCTCTCAACTGGCATAAAAGCAAAGGACTTAATTTGGTTCATATTTAACTTTTTCAAAAAATAAATAAAATTGAAACTGCCTCAAAGACGTTTGCTGCGTGAAAGGGTTAAAATTTTAAGGCAAATTTGAAAACATCATACAAAATACTTGTTACTTGTATTCTATGATATGAGAAAAGAGACTAGGAAATTTAAAATTTGCCTTATTTTGCATATTGGGTATTATCCTTAGGAAAAATTCAACTTATTTAAAGTTATGAAAATATAAATACCGGCAATAGTTTTGGCCTGCCAATTCTGGGTAGTCTGAAATTTCTTTCATTAGCCAAGACCAGCGTAAGCACTTCTTGCCCGATATTGATACAGCAAGTGTTCCTCTATATCCAGAGCCATCCTCCCAATAACATGTTTGTGTTGGTTGGACATCTATAGCTATTCCAATTGTGGAACAATCACTATGACGGGGTAAGTGTGAGCATTCTTCAAGAGGCAATTTTTGTCCAATTACTGGATGCCTCTTCGCTATAGCATATTCTTTTTGGCAAAGTTCATTTTCAAGCAATTCACATTCATCTCGACAAATTCGGCGCAAATTTTCAGATTCTCTTGTTGGCGGATACTGGCTAGATATTTCACCGGAAAACACTTCTTCATATGTAACGGATGATTTGCGTTTAAGAACCAATTTCTGATCTTTTGTATTTTTTTCTAAAAAGCGCTTAAGTCTGCTATAGTTTATAATATGATTTTCAAAACCCATGGGATTTACTGTAAAATTTTTTTTAAATTTTCGTTCTTTTTGTGTAGCTCGATTTGCAAAATACAATAAATTAGTTCGCTCAGGCGTTCGACAAAGGGGTAATGTACTATAACACAAACTTGGAAGAGCATAAATACGGCAATTTTGATTCATATCTCTAAAAGTAAGAGTTATTTAATTACTATAAATACAGTTTTTGATTTTTAATATTATTTACTTTGATTCCCTTATAACACCATAAGCCGCCTTAAGACGTTCTTCTAATTCGTTTAAAGACAAGTTAGGAGGAATAAAAACGTATTCCTGGTCTAAGTAATTTGTACATGTTGTACCATTGTAGACTTGACAAATACCTGTCGGAATCTACAAAATAAATATTAACATCATGTTAACTTACTAAAAGTATTATATTTACCTCATCGACAAAATGTTTATTTAAAAATTCAATGTTTGACCTAAAAAAAAAACGCTTTTATGTGTTCATATATAAACTGCTTTATTCAAAACTTACCCAGTTTCATTTAATAAATTTCCATTTTGAGTTGCTTTTGAAAATACATTAAAAAGTGAAATGCTTAGAAATTTAAGAAAAAGCAGAATTTTTGTTTTAGTTTCCATTATCACAATACAATTAGTTTTTTTGTATGAATTATATACAATAAAATTTAACTCACAACCCCTATTTATAAAATCATCCACCCTTACCTAATGGCGTTGCCACAATATATATTTTTTTTAGAACACATCTAACAGTGACGATATGTATGTACATTAAATTAATATAAACATACTCATATTTTCAAAATAATAAGTACATTCATATCTACTCCTTTTTCATATTTATACATATATACAAATAAAAAGCTAAACCCAATGAAATTGCATTAACACTTGCATTGACATTGCGAAAAACACTATACTCTAGAACAAGGAAGGCAACATGAGAATTTCCAAATTGTACCAACATGTTGGTAAAACTGTACTTTTCGGACCTCAATTGTACAAAAAAAGAAGTATGTATATAAAGTTTGTTCTTTAATTTTTATTTTAACAACAAAAAAATCCTACATTACAATTCACTAGAAAATTTATTTATATATTCTATCTTATATACATAAGTATATATAAAAATTAAAGTACATACATATGTATGTTTATATGTTTGTTTGTTTGTTTGTACCTTACTTCCCATCACCACTATCCATCAAATTGGTAAGAACAGCATATCGCACATGAATTATACACGTGTAGACTGTTCATGTTCATGTTTCGTCCATGTGCTGCCATCGTTGGCTAAACATATGTCTTATAAACCATGTTCGCCATGATGGTCGCCTTACAATGTCATTTTCTAGCTGTGTTCATTTACTAAAAATTGTTACGAATTTGTAACAATTGTTACTGGAAATTGTTCGAATTTAGGAATTTAAAAAGGGGAAGTACAAATATATTTATATTTTATAGTTAATACCGTGCAAAAGCAAGTGGTAAATATTTTTTGTTATTAATTAATTCATTTATTAATGATGCGCTAATAATCCCAATTTTTTAAATGAAAACAGTGAAATTTATTGTTGTGGGAAAGCTAGTTCCTATGCGCATTTCGCTGGTTGCTTAGGCCAGCTCGTCAGGAAACTTTTTCCAAATACTTTAGAAAAGCTAAAAATATTAAACAAGTAAGACCATAAAGTGAATAAGAAGTTTAAAACACTCAGGTCTTACATGTAACAATATCAAAGCCTCAACAAAGACACAACAATAATCCGTAAATTTTTCTTTCTTACCAACACGAATTGTAGTTGTAAGAGGATAGAAAGAAAAAAAACAAAATTAAAAAAAAACAAGTTGCTTAAATAAAGCAGCTTGCCATTTCAGTTTTTTATTTGCCGGGCACATGCAAATTTATTATCAAAAATTATTTTCGGGAATGAAATATTTTATTAATTAATTCATTTATTAATGATGTGCTAATAATCCCAATTTTTTAAATGAAAACACTCAAATTTGTTGTTGTGGGAAGCTGGTTTCTATGCGCATTTCGCTTGTTGCTTAGGCCAGCTCGTCAGGAAACTTTTTCCAAATACTTTAGAAAAGCTAAAAATATTATACAAGTAAGACCATAAAGTGAATAAGAATTTTAAAACACTCAGGTCTTACATGTAACAATATCAAAGCTTCAACAGAGACTCAAAAATAAACCGTAAATTTTTCTTTCTTACACTCCCCTACAATTGGCTGGTTTTTTCCAACACGAATTATAGTTGTAAAAGGATAGAAAGAAAAAAAAACAAAATTAAAAAAAACCAGTTGCTTAAATAAAGCAGCTTGCCATTTCAGTTTTTTTTTTATTTGCCGGGCACATGCAAATTTATTATCAAAACCTTTTTTCGGGAATGAAATATTTAAATCGCCGATATTAAAAATACCCATATATAGATACATCGATAGTTATCTACGACTATCGAATTCGATATTTTTAAGATCTCTTTATAATAAAATTCAACATTTTAACCGTTGCTCAACTGCTTATAATACTGTTGTTTTTTTAAGATTGCATGATATGTTTTTTTTAAACTAATATTAAGAAAATAACGGCGCTGTTCCATTGTACATTTTCATAGATAACACAGTTTAGTTTTGTATCGGTTTTTAAGGAGATGACAACAAAAAAATAAGAGCGGAAAAAATATTCTGGAAAGGGTTCCTAGAATTATGCAAAGAATCGCCTTAATTATGGCGTATAAGCAGCAATAGAGTCATGAAAGTTGGAATGTTAATAATAAAAAAGAAATTCTTTTTTTTTATTTGAGCATGTCCTTATGTATATATTAAAAATAAAATATTGCACAGTTTATTTGAATAGTATGTGTAACAAGTTTCGTTTATTGTCAGTATATAATCCGGCTTTTTATAATCCCAATTAATTTTCCTTTTTTTGATTTCATATGGCGAAAAAATAATAATTTTTTTGTATTCTTTACTTTTTTTAATATTTTTTATTGTAGAATTAACTGCCGGCCCCTTGATTTCAAACGAAAACTTCGTTCGCATAACTTATCTTTAAAAGTTAATTTTAAAATTGGTTTTTGTTTTAAATAAAAGTTAAATGAAAGTTTCGTTCGAAATCGAGGCACAGGCAGTAAATTTGAAATTAAAAGAAACAATAAAAAGTAAGAGTGGAATTACATGTAATATGTTTGTGCATTTGTAAATACATATGAAAATATCGGTGCGATATATATCGATATATTTTTTCAATTTGCCCATCCCTATAGCCGCCTAAACCGCTGAACTGCTCTTCATGAAACTTGTACAGTATATTGCTGATGGTCAGGAAGGAGCTATAGGCTATATATTTTTTTGAAATTTTGAGTGTGCGAGGCACCTCATATACAAATATAATATAAATTACTGTATATCTAGAGAACGAAAGAGCCTAACGTTTCCAAATTTGGTTCAAGCATCGTGGTTATCAATACACAACATCTGGCAGAATTTGGCCGGAATTGGATAAGTGGGCGTGGCACAATATGTCTTTATTTATATCTAAAGAATGGTATGAAAAATGGTCCAAATTTGGTACACATAGCTGGGTTGTCAATACAAAACATCTCTGACAAAATGGGCGGGTTTGGAATGGTGGGCGTGGCATCTCCCATACAAAGACATTATAGATTAATGAATATCGGGAGAACGACAGGAGCCAAAGTTTCCAAATTAGAAACAAGCATTTTGGTTATCAAAACACAACATCTGGCAGTAGTTGTTACACATAGCTGGGTTATCGACACGCAACATCTGTCAACAAAAAGGTGGGAGTGGATAAGTAAGCGTGGTTACTTACATACAAATACAAAATATATTTCTGTAAGGTTAGAGAACGGTCATAGCTCGAGTTTCCAAAGTTGGTACAAATAGCTTGGTGCTCAATACGCAACTTCAGTCAGAAAGTGGGCGCGAACAGATAATAAAGCGTGGCACAAAATAAAATACCGTATATTTGAAGAACGGTAAATGTAAAATTGTCCAAATTTTATGTAATTAGAATCCCTATCAATATACAGACAGTATCTGTAAGTAATGTGTGCAAACTAGATTTGTGTATATATTAAGAACGGCACCAGCTACAATTTACAAATTTGGAACAAATGGCTTGGTTAAAAATGAACAATATCTGTAAAAGCCCCACTGTCTTATTACAGACATAGGCGGAACAACTTCAATACAATGGTAACAATGGTGAATGGTAACAGTAAAATTATTCAAGCTTGGTACAAATAACTTCATAAGCAATGCACGAGATCAGTATTGAATAAATTACATATTTTATTTTAATGAGGGTAGCGAAGCACACTCGGTTAAGCTAGTATATATATAAATAAATGTATGTTTGTTTATTTGTTTGTTTGTTGTTACCTTATAGCCGCCTTAACCTTTCAACCGATCTTTATGAAACTTTGACAGTATATTACTGATGGTCTGGAACGAGCTATAGGCTTTACATTTCCTTGCAATTTAAGTGGGCGTGGCACCTGTATATCTGAAGAACGGCAAGCGCTTAAGTTTCCAAATTTGTCAAAGAATTTTTGTTATCAAGACCCAACATCTGACAAAATCTGGGCGGAATTGGAGAAGTGGGCGAGGTAAAAAGATATTTATTTACATCTATACAACGGAATTAGAAAAATTTTCCAAATTTGGTACACATAGTTGGGTTATTAAAACATCCCTCTAAAAATGTGCGATATTGGTATGGTGGGCGTGGCATCTTCATTACAAGACATTTTAGATTTATGTGTATTTGGTTATCAATATACAACATCTGACAAAATCTGGCTGGGATTGGAGAAGTGAGCATACAAAGACATTATAGATTTCTGTATATCTAGAAAACGGCAATAGTCTAAGTTTCCAAACTAGGTACAATCATCTTGGTTAGCAATACATAACTTCGACATAATATGGGCGTGATTCGAGAAGTGGGCGTGGTACAAAATAGATTTATTTATATCTTAACAACGGTAGTTCGGCAGTATGCGACAGAACAGGTCACATCGGAGAGCCGATCGAATCTCGAAAAAGCCAAGAGTGGTGGGAGTGTCTCTTTAGCCTTTCTAGAAAAGAAAGCTTACAAAGACTCTTCACTGCACGATGGGCGGGATAGGCATTTGCTGAGGATGCACCGGAAGAACGCTGCTAGATTCGAAAGAATTTAAGGTTCTGTCGATGACATCCTAGGGTTTCCCTATCCTGCGGGGTATACAGCAGAGGCTGCTGAGTAATCAAATATTGTCATTAAATACAAAGGATCCTCACCAGATTCTGCTTGCGTATCCTCTAACAAGGAAGGTAGAAGGAAGGAGGGTAAGAGTTCACCACTCAGCCCTCTTAATGGTGACAATTTGGTCACGGTTAAGGGAGCTAGGCCTGGGGACGAATTACCCACATTATACATTTAAGAGTCTCTCAGGAAGTTGAAGTCGATGAGTGGGGTACCGATATTTGGGTTAGGGTATATCAGTCTTAGGTTTCTCAAAAATCATGGGCCCTAAGAGGCTGAATGTGGTGCAGATAAACCTGCATCGCTGTGAAGCAGCCTCAACCGAATTAGTAACCCACCTCATCGACAACAACGCGGACGTGGCCTTAATCCAAGAGCCCTGGATCAACAACAATCGGGGTGTTGGATTAAAGGCCATGTGATATACACTGTTCGTACCCCCACGCGGATGAGAAGTATAATGGCAAGAAAGGAGCTCAAATTTATGTTGTCTCATTCTTTCAGTAATGGAGATCTCACGGTTGTGACAGGTGAAGCTAGGGACAAAACGGTCCTAGCACTAGCATCGGTATACTTACCATATGAGGCTACCGATCCACCTGGTGTGAAAGTACGTGAGTTGGTGGAGCACTCGAGCTGAAGGGGCTCGAGACTGGTACTAGGTTGTGACGCTAATGTACAGCGTACCCAATGGGGAAGTACCGACATCAACAAAAGGGGTGAGTCTATGTTTGATTTTATTATTGCTAGCATTCTTTACATCTGTAATAGCGGGAATACGCCAACATTCAGAACTAGAGATAGGGAGGCAGTAACAGATGTAACATTGACGTACTATAGAGACTTAGTAGATGATTGGAGGGTGGGTTTGGGATTTTCCTTCTCTGACCATGGTCGTATATCCATTAATCTAAACTACGAAAAGTCAAAAAGGCGTCATTATAGGAATCCAAGGAGGATGAACTGGGATTCCTTTTCGGGATTGGTGAATAGTAACCTTAGAGTAACACACGATTGGGGGTCGACTTCGGCCGGAGTGGAGCACCTGGTGGGTACCATTACGGAGGTGTTGACCGGTAGCTATGAGCGATCTTGTCCGCTAAATTTTCCGGGTAGGCGCTCGCAACCGAGATGGTGGACAGTTGAGTTGAGGACTCAAAGGACCACTGTCAGAAGGTTATTTAATAGAGGGAAGCATACGCGTAGGGATGAGGATTGGAGTAACTTTAGGATAAGTTATAATAGGTATAAGGGAGATATAAGAAGTGCTAAAAGGGACTCGTGGATCAAATTTAGCGAGCCAGTGGAATCTGTAAATGAGATGTCCAGGTTCAGAAGGATTTTATCCAAGGAACCTGTGGTCCCGGGATTTATTCAGAGACCGGACGAAAGATGTCGAAATCAAGCTCCGAATCTCTCTGTTTGCTTATGGACTCTCATTTCCCGGGTTGTGTGGATCCTGGGACGGGGAACAGGTGGGGTGTGGTAACCCCTTTTCTGGATAGGGCTCGGGAGTCGAGATAAGGGAGGGGGTAGGGGATATCATCACCTTGGATAAGGTAACATGGGCGGTTAATACTTTTGGGTCCTACAAATCGGCAGGACCAGAGGATATATTTCCGTCTATGCTACAGAATATCCAGGGATCATCACTCATATTGCTGGTGGAACTATTTAGGGTATGTCTGCTAAATAACTTCATAGCTAGAGGGTGAAGAGAGGTCAGGGTTATTTTCATATCTAAGGCAGGTAGAACCGGTCACTCTAAACCCAAGGATATAAGACTTATCAGCCTATCGTCTTTTCTTTTGAAGACATTAGAAAGACTGACTGATCTACATCTGAGGGCGAAGATAGACGCCGGCATCATCAGCGGCGCTCAGCATTAATTTCTTAAGCGTAGGTCTGTTGAGAGTGCGCTTCATGATGTGGTGGGTTATATAGAACGGGGGTTTTGAGACAAGGAATACACCTTCGTGGCATTCCTGGATATAGAAAGGGCCTTTAACAATGTGAGAAAAGAGGCCATAAGGCAGGCACTGAGTGATTTAGGTGTTTCGTTATTCTTGGTCGTATGGATAATGGATAATAGTTATTCACTCGGACTGGGGAAACGAGCGCTTAAGGAAACTCGTGACTAGGGGACCCCACAGGGGGGAGTTCTCTCTCCCTTATTGTGGCTCTTGGTTGTCAATGTCGTTCTGGGACGTTTTGACAGAATAGGTCAGAAGGTCGTCGCCTACGCGGATGATGTAGTTATATTGGTATCGGGCAAGTTTCTGCCGACAATTAGCGATGTCATGCAAGGGGCGCTGGGCGAATTGTCAGCATGGGCGACTGATAAGGGTTTGGGGGTTAATCCGGAAAAGACAGAATTAGTAATTTTCACTAGGAGGTACAAGGTGGAGAATTTTAGGCTGTCGGTGTGCTAAGTATCTAGGAGTTTTTATGGACAGTAAGCTGTCCTGTAGGAAGAATACTCAGGAGAGACTAAAGAGGGGTTTCAATGCCTTATATGCTTACAGATCGTCGATAGGTATGAGTTGGGGACTACGGTTGTCAGTTGTGGGATGGCTGTACACTTCGGTGGTTAGACCCATTCTTACGTATAATGGCTATGTTTGTTGGGAGGCATTGAAACTAGCTAGTCGGAGGGACCTTCTGTCTAAGGCTCAGAGGTGTGTTTCGATCGGCATGACAGGTGCCTTGAGAAGTACCCCTCTGGCGGTTCCGGATGTTATTATTCATCTTCTGCCTATAGAGCATCATATGATGGGAATGGCAACAAGGAGCATTCTTAGGCTGAGGGAGCTAGGACTGTTGGGAAATTTCACGGATTATTTGGGCACTAGGGTCGATTTTGGGCGTCTGCCAGAGGTGATATTGCCTCCTACGGAGAGCTGGTCTGGGCAGAACAGATTGTATAGGGGATTTGCTATTTTCAATGATAACTCGAAGATGAAGGGCACGGGTGCGGGGGTCTACATTGAGGATCTGGACATCAGAAGGTCATATAGACTTCCCGACGACTGCAGTGTATTTCAGGCGGAGATTCTGGGGGTTCTCAGGGCCGTGGAATTTGTAGGGGCTAACATTGCCAAGGTCTTGGAGGTCACTATATATGTGGACAGCCAGGCGGCTCTTCGGGCCTTGATGGGCTGTTATATGAACTCCAGGCTAGTGGACGATTGCAGGAGTCCTCAAGGAGGATTCTTAGGGAATTATGGTGTGAAGCGCTGATGGGTACCGGGTCACTGCAACATCACCGGCAACGAGATAGCTGATGAGTTGGCAAGACTGGGCTCGGAAATGGAGGATCCTGACAGGTTGCAAGTGATCAGGCCTTCAATGAGCTTCTACTTTGGGCCACTGTATGATAGGAAGAATGGTGTCTGGCTTATCGGATATATGTAGGCTGTGTAAGGGCCCAGAGGAGTTGGAGACAGTTGAGCACTGTCTGTGCCACTGTCCCAGCTACAGAACAGCATGCTGACGTGGCTAGGTAGCAGATTCCTGCACGAATTGTAAGATATGTCGGGCTGCGGGCTCGAGAATATGACGGGATTTGGAATGGGAATGACCTGGCTGCGCGGCAGGAGGCTGGGGACTGGAAACATGTAGGGTAATTTTCCTGTTTAGTAGGGCTGTTTTTGCTTGTTCTGTCCGATTTCTTATCTTCCACTATCTTCCTTTCCTCTGATTTCAACATTTACTTCTCCTACTCTTTCTAGATTTCTTTCTCTTTTTTCTTCTTTCTTTCACTAATTAAGACGTCAAAATGGACCATATTGGTCGCTGGGTGAGGGTGTGAGTTTTGCATCACACCAACCTAACTTAACAACGGTAAGAGAAAAATTATCTTAATTTGGTACACATAGCTGGATTAGCAATACACAACCTCTACAAAAATAGGCGGGATTGGATAAGTGGGCCTGGTACCTCGCATATACAAAGAGGTAATAGAAATCTGTTTATCTGGAGAACTTCAAGAGCCAAAGTTACCAAATTAGGAACGAAAATCTGGGTGGGATTAGAGAAGTGGGCGTGGCATAAAAAAGATTATATCTAAAGAAAGTTAAGAGAAAAATTGTTCAAATTTGGTACATATAGATGGGTTATCAATACACATCCTCTCTAGAAAAATATATAGGATTGAATAAGTGGGCATGGCACCTCTAATACAACGATCTTATAGATTTTTGTATATCTGGAGAATGACAAGAATCAAAGTGTCCAAATTAAGTAAAAACATCATGGTAAAGGCTAGTTTACACGGTAATATAATGTATTACGACATTCCAAAAAATTATGTAGAATGAAAAAAATCTTATTATGTAAAACCAAAATGTATTGAGTAGGACACAACATTTTACAAGCGTTCGGTAAATGTTTATTTTCTTAACCATTTTAGCAACTTATGTATTCTTATCGCACCAGAATTGGTTTTTTAAAGTAAACATTGGCAGCACTAGCAGGATATATTGAAGGTGCTAACATTTTTATGCAATTACAAAAACAACTCAAGAAATTTTCATGTTGTTTTTGTAAAAATTGTAGAACTGTAAAACTCAGCTCTTTGATATCTTTGCTTTGATTTGAAAAATACTAACAACAGATTTGTATTTTTTTTTAAGCGGAGAGAATTTCATAATATTTTGATTCTACAAAGTCGTAATACATTTTATTATCGTGTAATCTAGCCTTTATCAATACACAATATCCGACAAAATGTGAGCGGGATTAGAGAATTGGGTGTAGTACAAAATAATTTTTTTATCTAATGAAAGGTAAAAGAAAAATTGTTCAATTACGGTACACATGGCTGGGTTATCAATACAAACCCTGTTTAAAAAATGGGCGGGATTAGAAAAGTGGGCATGTCACCTCCGATATAAATACTTCATAGATTTCTGTTTATATAGAAAAAGGCAAAAGCCAAAGTGTTCGGATTATTTCAAGTACGAATTCGGAATTAAATATTGATAATTTAAGTATTTCGCTTCGGATTGATTTGCGTTCGGATGGATTGATTTTTCTTTTGAGTTTAGTTGCCCTTTTGTTTTACTTCATATATCAAATTATCGTATTTAAAGTTAAGTTAAAATAAAAATTAAATTTTACTACACGCCTCAATATTTTTTTCATAGTTTTTGCCAAGGTACATTAACACAAGGTATAAGCACAAGAGAAGCCTCTGCTGGCTGTCCCTTTTGTTTTGTATGTCCTCTAAATGTCTTTCTAAATGCCAAACCCATATAACTGCAGTCAAAAAAGGACAGCTTGAATCCTAGTGCATATACCTTTTGTTAATGTACCTTGGTTTTTACTTTGCAAGCCAATGCAGAGGAGCAGTGAGAACTTTCAGAATAATTCTGAAGCACTTACAGCCAGTGATGAATTCTTTTTGGCTTAAAAAGGAAATAAAAATTCAAAAAGGCACTTATAATATTAATTTTGAGATCTAAAATGCGTACTAGGAACTTAAGCTACTTTTAGAGGACATGTATTTTGCAGTGACTTTGTCAGCTGTAAAATCCATATGTAATGCACGTGTTTGTCAAAATTGACAAATACAGAAGTTTATAACACTGTGCATGAAATTTACACTTTTTTTCGTGATAAGCTGGGCACCTGGCGTTTTAACCAGGGTAGGAAAAAATTCTACTCGCGAGCACAATTCGAGTCAACTCTCTCATTTTAAAATTTGTGCTCGCGAGTTTTATTTTTAAACTCGCGAGCACAAATTTTTTACGAGTCATAAGGTTTTTGTGCTCGACTCGTAAGCAGATAACAACTCGTTTTAAAATTTGTGCTTACGAGTTTTATTTTTCAACTCGTAAGTACAAATTTTATGCGAGCAGAAAACGAGCGCATACGAGTTGAAATCGAGCAACTCGTTTAAAAAAATTAATGTTTGCTTGTGCGAAGTAAAAATATACATACATATGAATTTTTAGAAACGAAGGGCAGGCAAATGTGTAGGAAGGGGTTATAAAAACATATGCACACATATGAATGCTGGGCATAACCATGTTGATAAGAATGTATGTGTGTTTGTATGTATAAATGTTTTCTTGTTTAAAAATATGTAAACCTGCAAAATGTCTAATGATGTGTAATAAAATGTATGCGTTCTTAAATGACTTAAATAAAAGTGTTTGAGATTGGTAACATATTATTTTCATAAAAGCTGCCTTTAATAATTATGAATTAAATAAACATTTGTCAATCGATTTTCATGGTTTATGGCTCATTTTATTCGCAATATATCTGGCTTTCTGATAAATAATAAAAAAATTGTTCTAAATTTGTTAACAAATTTTTGAAAACAAAAAATAGTACTAATTTTGCTTGGAAAAAAAGTTTATCGCCACTAATTTCTGAAAATGTCCGACACAGTGGAAAATATAAAAAATGTTATTCGTTTGACTTAAAGAAAATATTATTAATAATCATTTGTTGGTGTTTTTATAAAAATCGGCCCTTATTTCGGGCGGAATATTAGCCAAGCCCATAAAAAAATTTGAAATTGCAAACGGATTTAAATTAACCGCTTCAAAATCTTTATATTTTATATGTTTTTGAAGACCAGTGTTATAAATGAATTAAGAGTTTTTTAGGGTAGCAAAAGCCATCACATAATTGTCTTGTGACAACCAAAGAATCAAATATAGAAAACATCAGCAGGTAGTAAACATTCACGACTATTTATAGAAAATGTGATCATTGATATGTTTGTTTGATCCCTAGTGAGTGGTTAAATGGGAAAGGGTTGTAAAAGTAATGTTTATACTCAAAAAAATGCACACAAGTGAATGATGCTCATAAACAGGTAGATAAGTGTGTTTTAAAATATATGTGCAATACGTATAAATGTTAAATTTTGAATGAAGTGTAATAAAATGTATGCGGTCATTAGTGACTTACATAGAAGTGTTTACGATTCATAGGAAATTAATGAACGGCTTGTTTTTGTATTAAGAATGTTTATTTGCGAATTTACATGGAAACACCTTACGAAATTTTTTATTTTTATTACAAAAAAGGCAGTAAAGGTTTTTTATGTGCACGGCCCTACACTCCTCACAGAATTAAAGAACCCAATATGAGATTTTATGGCTGCAATAGCCACCACATATGGCGATTTCTTTTCTGAGAAATCGCCAATAATTGTCTTGTGCCAACCAAATTAGTTGACTTTTATAGAAAATAGCAGCAGGTAGTTAACAATAACGACTATATAAAATAAAATGAAATGTGTTCATTGATCTGTAGTGAGTGTTTGCACACATGCACACAAGTGAATGATGCTCATAAACAGGTAGATAAGTGTGTTTTAAAATATATGTGCAATACGTATAAATGTTAAATTTTGAATGAAGTGTAATAAAATGTATGCGGTCATTAGTGACTTACATAGAAGTGTTTACGATTCATAGGAAATTAATGAACGGCTTGTTTTTGTATTAAGAATGTTTATTTGCGAATTTACATGGAAACACCTTACGAAATTTTTTATTTTTATTACAAAAAAGGCAGTAAAGGTTTTTTATGTGCACGGCCCTACACTCCTCACAGAATTAAAGAACCCAATATGAGATTTTATGGCTGCAATAGCCACCACATATGGCGATTTCTTTTCTGAGAAATCGCCAATAATTGTCTTGTGCCAACCAAATTAGTTGACTTTTATAGAAAATAGCAGCAGGTAGTTAACAATAACGACTATATAAAATAAAATGAAATGTGTTCATTGATCTGTAGTGAGTGTTTAAACATCTGTGCAATGGGTCGCAAAAATTTATTTGAATTTGAAAAATATGTTTCAATCGACGAACAAAATAATATATCAAAATGCATTTAATCCAACAAATAGCAATTACTCACGATACCAGTGAGGAATTGCTATAAACCTAACTTTATTCACATTAATAAAAATAATTCCTAGTTTCCTCTTTTTTAAACATTTTAATGTAAACTTTTTCAGTATTAACACAATTATTAGTATACTAACTACTTTTAGTTTTATTGTTATGGAGTCTTAAAAAAAATGTTATGCACTGTATAAAATATATTTATGTATTTTTACTTATTTAATAATAAAGATCACAATGAATAAAAAAAAGTTTTTGCCTTTTTAGTCTTTATTTAAAAATACCAATTTAGCTTATTTTTTATTCAGCTCTTGGCAACACTGATAGTAACAAACCTTTATTTTCAATACTATGTTAGTAAATATTCCCAAATTTAAAACTAAAAACTGTTTCTCCATAGTATTTTTATATTTTCGAAACGTATAACATGATTGCATTCTTTTAAACGAATCCTTTCCTTTGCTTATTTCTTCTTCATGGTTAGTTATACTTGTCACAACGTAATATTTGCTGTATCAATAAATACCTTTTCCCACCTTACTTCTGATCCATTTGCTAATGCTGTTCTGTGTTTCGATGAAATATTCATACATACACACATTTATCCACACATACAAACAAATAAACAGGAAAAAGATATTTTTAATTAAAAAAAATTCATACGCAAAAATAAAACTCGCGAACAATTCTTTTTAGCTCGACTCGCGAGTTGAGTTTTATTTTTGACTCTTAAAATTTGAATTCTTTTCACGAGCAATATTTTTCAACTCGCAAAAATAAAACTCGCTCGCGAGTTTTATTTTTTAAACTCGCGAGCAGTAAAGAATAACTCTTTTCAATGTAGAAAATAAAACTCGCTCGAATTGGACTCGCTCGCGAGCGAGTTTAATTCGAGCACTCTCCGTACTCTGGTTTTAACATAATTCGGGTACGCTGAATCCAGTGGTGCCCGCGGTTTTTTAAGATTGGCTCTGGTTTTGGAAATAACGGTCAAGCCCGGCTTGTCTGTTTTTTCAACTAGCATAGTGTAATTTTTGCTTTCACACGTTCGTTTTTGGTTTCATCTGACTTAACCAAAAATCGTTCATAAAAGCAAATTATATACTGATATATATTGTATTTCAGTTAACTAAAAATTTATTGAAATTATTTTAAAAAATATTATTAAATAGATTTTAATGTGTATATGTCGCCACAAGTACATGACTTGTAGAACAGCTGATATCAGATGGTTCAAAATAAAACAAGCTGTAATTGAAAAATTTTACACTTTAAATTCGAGCTGACATTTACAGAAGCATTTTTTTTTGCTTGTTCCCGGCATTCTTCAGTGGGAAATTTTAACCACCTTTTAACATCGACAGAATGAGAGAACACACTTCTTTATATTAATCTTAATATTAAAAAGGGAACACGTATCTTATCAGATTTCATAATCGACCGATGCTCGTACATTAAACTTGTATCGTTTTTATTCTTTTTTTTTTTGTTTATTGCAGTAAAAAGTAGAGTTAATTAGTGATGCTTGACAAATTAATTTCCAAGATCAAGGATGCTTCAAAAAGGAAGATGCCGAACACGCGAAGCTTAGTAATTCATATTACAGCAATATATAAAGGCCTAATTTTGTTATGTATTTTTTCTATTATCTGGCTAGTAGCTTCAGAAAAACATCAAATAAGATGACATCCCTGTACCGATTTTCCATATTTTTTAATGAAAATTTTTTAAATAATAGAAGAACAAAACAATTTGCAAACAGTTCACTAATATAATATAATATAACTAGATAATAATATAATATAACTGGAAAATTTTCGAAATGTGGAGTTAGGCCTCCATCCATTAGTACATTTATAAATTATGTAACTAATCAAAATAGAGCTAGTGGAAATCAGTTTTTTATAAACATTTTAATCAAGTTTCTTTAAAAATATCGAGTGCTGCCAAATAATTTTCGTTTAGTTTGTACGTATTACCGGAATTTTAAATTTTGGGCATTTCAGGTGTTGAATTAAAGTTGTGTGTCGTATTATTTGATGAATACTTCGCCCTTAAAACGCTTTCTTTTAATGTCATTTCAAAAATTGTTACCTTGTAAATTTAACTTTTCTTTCTGCATACTTACTGTCTAAAACCTGTCAACAATTTTACTCCAACTGTGATCCTAGCTATAAGAATAATTCAACTGTGATATTTTAATTTTTCGTGATTTATTTTTGCATTTATTTTTTATTAATTAAATCTGTTTTGTGTCGTTCATTAAATGTCGTATAAAACCTGTGATGTTAATTTTTTAAAAGTGATGTACATTTGACGAGAAGACTTATTATTTAATTTAATAAAAACGAATCGTCCTACGACGAAACGTAGGAATACGAAAAAATTAAATAAAAAGGTCTTTTATTTAAGTTTAGAAAATTAATGATTTTGAAAGCCTGATTAGAACAATTCTAAAAATAACACAAAATTTTCTTCTTTACTTCTCTCTTTTTTCTTCTTCTATACTGAAGGGATTCACAATGGACCGCATTGGTCTCCGAGTGTCGGTGGGGACTTTGGCGCTTTCTTAATCTAACCTTACTTTTTTAAATTTCACGAAACTAAGAAAAACTGGAACTTGAATTAGTAGGAAACAATTTTAAAATGTTAATACTAAATTATCGAAGACAATGTCAAGGTACTTTGGTATTTTTCCGTAATATCTAGTGATTTTCAGTCGAGTATAACGGAATGTAGCGGTTTTGCTCACCCAAAAACAAGCTGTAAAATATAGTTTATACTACATAGTTATTGTTTTGTGCAGACAAATAAATACACCCTAAATATAAATTTATGCCCCCTTAGAATTTGTACGCGCTTAATTTGCCCATAAATGAAATAAAAACTCCTAAATGTGGGGGGAAACCCCTGTAACATGACATGCTTTACACTGAAAAATAGCTACTAGTTTTTAATATAAAAATTTGGCCCCAAAGCTAAGAATTTTGCGTTTTGAAGAATCAAAAAGCACTGAAATAGGGCCAAAAGTAGTTGTTGGCATCGCTGCTTACACTCCTGTATTATTATTCATTTCCTGTTACACATCAGAGTTGGCAACATTCGTACTGTTGTACTTTTTGCATACCTAATGCTTTAAACACTTTCGAGACAGCAGACTACCGACTTCAATATGTCAACAATAGAATACATGTGTTTATATGGAAATGATTATTTTAACGACGACGCGGCAAAATGGCTGCAGGTTGTTGTCTATGCTAATATTGTCGTTATAGTCAAATTAAACTAATTTCTATTTTTGTACGCTACAAAACAGAAAAAGTGCTGCTAATATAATCAAAAATTAGAAGAATTAGTGCTTATAATATATAATAATAATTTTTTGGTTAAACAGCAAAGAACCGGATTGAAACAAGAATATAAGCGCGGCTCACCACCAAATCTATATTATTATTACTTTTTAGTATCCTTAAAAGAAGTTATATAGGAAGATGTTTGTCACGCCAACGCTCTTAGTTTTAGCAGTACGGGTATCATTGAAAAATTGAAAGTGCTTTTCACATAGTGTTTAAAGCACACCGATTTATTAACCCATTCAGAGCCCATTTCAAATGCTCATACTTCTTGACTGACTTTTTTACTAAATTTGCTTTATCTTTAAATTATGTCGATATAATAATAATTATTTAACAATAATATACACATGTTTCCAAAGTTATTAGGACTTTCCGGAACACTTTTCAAATATTTACATATTACTTTATTTCAGTATGAAACAAGTACATAAATTTTTACCACTATATATTTTAACTCAAACTTATAAATAAATTATGAAGTTTTCCAAAATAAAATTTTTTAACCCTAATAACTTTAAAATTTTATATGATGGAGTTTCTAAAAATTTAGCATACAAAAACTTGGGGTGTTCTCTATAACATATTATATTTTAGGAAATATTATTATACATATCGACAAAATTTCAAGATAAATCCTCTTAAGGGGTTAATAAATCGGTATATTTAATACATCATATGAAATGTGTTCCGTAAGACTTTATTATGATACCAATACTTTAAAGATTCAGATTATATTTTTTTTCCTATACTATTGATAAAGTGCTCTGAAACCTTTACGACCTATAATTCATTAACTTAGTGCGTTGAACCAAAAAATTACAGTAGAATCGCGATACAGTAATCTTGCAGTCAAGTTAACCAAATTTTAGCGCTTCTGAGCCGCTCTAAACGTTAACTCTAAGTTAACTTTTCAGATCGTATTAGTAAAAGTACTGATTTGTACAAACGATAACAAATTAGATTAAATTTTAAGCTGAAAGTTGAGAGTTTAAACAAAATTGAGAAATACATTAAAGAAAAACTATCGGCGTTGTATTATTGTATATCTGAAGTTGCCATCTCAAAAATAAAAACGAAACGCCACAAAATTTTCGAGGCTTTGAAGAATACATAGGAAAAAGCATACAGGAAAGCATTACAAAGACCAAAATATGCCGATCTTAAAGTTTGTACAAATGTTTTCTTGAAGCATCGAAAACGTAATTGCGCAATCACTGTTCTAATTTCAATAGCAATAGCTAACCGCGAGTTCGTGTAACTGCAACCTGAAAAGACAATAATGTCAGTAATGGATGGCTGGCAAATGTTTAGAAAATACCCAGAATTCGCTATCTGAACATTTTTGAAGAACTAATTTTCTGACAAACGTCATATGTAGCACCTAACACATAATACATGACTGTTTGTATAATTATTAATTATAAATTGTAGCCGGTATAAATTAGATCTAAGTTTCTTTTTTGTACAGATGAAAATATGCAAAAAGTATAGGTACATATGTTTATTATTGCATTTTTTTACAATTTAGAAAAGTTAATAAATAAGACGAAAAAGTTAACAACCCTTAGGACATTTCAGTTTACTTTTTCGCGATTATACTGTATATTAGGATTTTTTTATTCAACCTGCCATGAAGATGATATTCTTTATGAGTTCCAAAAACAATAAAATTAAAATATTTTAAATGTTTTTTAATAAATTCATTTGTTTTTACGTTAAAAAATTTATCATAAATAAGTATTTATATTTTTGTAGGCTTAAATTAAGTTTGTGTACGAGTCTGCAATTATGCATGTTGTTAAATTTATAAAAATTAAAAATGATAGTGGCACCACTGAAATGTAAATACATAATAAAAAAACACAGCTGTTTATATTTTTTCAATTGTAGCTGTCGTCTTCAAAATAATTCAGTAGCTGATTACGTGACTACAATTGCAGCCTGCAGCATATGTAGTTGTGTCTTCGTGTTGCCTGCTGTCTCGAATGTGTTTAATGCATAAATGTGTAAATGAAGTATATATGTATGAATATATGTTTATAGATGCTTGCAGTAGATGCTTGTTTTCCTATTATTTAAGAAAAGGATGTGATAGACAAATTTATTATAACTGATTTAAATTTAAATTATAAGTATGTTATCTAAATTTGAATGATGTTTACTGTGGAACTGATGTAGAACTATTAGTAGGTATATTGAAATCAATGCTATTAAAAATTACAAAGCAATTCAGTTTGAAACAGTTGCACAAAAGTTTTATTTTAAGGTTTTAAGAAAAAATTCGACTTTAAAATGGTTTAGTAATTTTAGTCCAGAAAATGTAATCAGTGTAAAAACTAATAGTTAGTTTAGTACCACTATTAGTAAAAATGTTTTCAAAAGAATACCAACCTTTTGATAACTTTGAACTAAATATATTTGCTGATTATGTGAAGGTGGATTTATGGACGAACAAATAGGTCTTAAGGAAATGGGCAATCACAGCTGTTGTGGTTCATATGATGGTATGTGTGTGTGTGTATGCCTGTGTATCAACACAAACGGTATAAAAGGGCGAGCATCGACTGGTATGAGTCAGTCGGTGACGAGATCGACATAAGGTAAGAACTACTTATGCCAGTGGCGAACTCACAGTCGAAGTAGTTTTGTAATTATTCGATCGCACTCAGTGCCATATCTGGTAGTGTGAGTATTACCTCTGGCTATTTCCGGGCCAATACTCTCACCACCTGCGCTGAAGGGACCAGAGCTGCCGTTTTTGGTTATTTCTAACCAAAATTGGTAATTTTTTTTTCTGAATGTGGAGATGTGAATATTTTTTTCATTTTGGTTACTTTTTTTCTAAAATATAAAATACGTATGAATATGTTTCTCTTGATACACTTGCAATTTACGTTTTCTAAATGTTTAACGCTTTTATTTACATGGCGGGTTATCGCGTATTTCAATACGAAGAAAATTATTTACGACTTGAATAATGCGTACTTTGCACTACTATTTTCTCATTATTTGTTTTAAATGAAGGAAAGTTATTTATACTTTATCGAAAACAAAAAATCCCATACAAAACAGCTACCAGATGTGTTTATAAGACTTAAAAAAAAAAAAAAAAAAAATTGCCATAGGTGATTTTTATATTAGAAACGGCCATGTTCTGAAATTGAGATCAAATGAAGTTTTATCGATGGAGATTTTCAATTAGTTTTTTTTTAGATGAGCGTAGTTTTTTATTTAAGAGTAGTAAAGAAAAGTTTTGACTCGTCATAATATTAGAGGAAGGGCGGGTAATGTGGTATACCTATTTGTTTTTAGATTGACAAATTTTTAATTTTTGTCTGATTAAAATATGTTTAACCTATTAACATGCTTCATATGTTGGGCTCCCACGAAGCCATTTGCGAAAAATATTAAAGCCGCACTTTCAGAGGAATATAAGAAAATATTGCAAATCTCAATAGATACGACTTTAAAAAATGTGCGGGTAATGTGGTACACCAAGTGCCGGTAATGTGGTATAGTGAACTACTTTACCAAATCAAAATATTTTCCTTAAAATTAGTCGTGTTATATAATAAATTTTTACTTTATTGCAAAAAAAAAAAAAAACAAGAAAACAACAAGAACTCATGTAAACAAACAACAATTTCATTAATATTTTATTTGACAGGTAATGTGGTATACTTTAACAAATTAGCTGATTTAAGGTATACCACATTAGGCGCACTTGTGGTTAATGCAGATATTTATTTTAAATTATTTTAAATTATTTACTGCAGCTATTGAGTAATTGCATATATTGTTCACTAACTTGGTACTTCCCAATTACTTTAGTTATACAATTAAAAACTTTTAAATGACCATTTACAACAAAACCTTATTTGTTAACAGCACCCAAAAAAAAGTCGACTTCGCAGCCAATCGAATTTTTCGACACACTAAGAATGACTTTCAAAAATAAAACAGATCAAAGTTTTCTCAATTTTTCGGGAGCGGCAAACCATTTAGATTGGTTTCATTTCGCTTGATTTGTTAGTTTAAGAAAAAAAGGGCACTGTACCACATAACCAGCCTATACCACATTACCCGCACTTACTCTGTACAATGATTCACAAAATATTTCAAGTAGATCAATTGTGAAACAGTATTATAACAATTATAATTTTAAAATACAATTTACAAACAAGATAAACAAGTTATACAAAATTAAATAATATTTCTGATATAGCTAAAATAGAAAATATTCACAAAAAATGCATTTCGCATATCTCCAACAGTTTCCAATTTCGCCAAAACAATCGCTATATCGCCAAACGTAAATTTTCATCTTCAAAAGAATTTAAAAATCGCCACATTTCACAACCCTACCACTGGCAGTTAACACGTTCGCTGCCGCCGTATATTAAAAAAAAAAGATACCAGTGTGCCAAAAGTGTTTTTTTTAAGTTTTAACTTCTACAATAGTGACTCAAATCAATTATTTGTTTTTGTATAACAAAGACAAAGCTTTCACCCACCGGTGGGTGGGTTATTTATAACTGTAAGGTTCAAATTTCGTTTATTGTAAAGGACATATTCAAAAAAAATTCAATTTATTAACTTTCAATAAACTGAATTTTGTATGGAAATTTGACAGGTTTAAATAAAAAACTTTTCATTTAAGTTTTTCACTAATTTTTAATATGTACCTTGTTTTGTTTTCTTAATTTGTAATTATTAGTTCCCCTTGTAAGTGCTAATAACCATTGTCTTACAACTTAAAATTAATATTAATGTTTTTCTCAATTAACAAAAGTAATTTCTTATTTGGTTATATTGTTTTCATTTGGTTACTTTTTAAAAAATTTTGGTTGTAAAAATTGTATTAGTCGTGGAAGCACTGCCTGGGACAACACTCGAGTGGTTAACCATGTGCTGTCCTAGCGTGCTTCCTCAACCTCCACAGAGCGGTAGCAGAGCCTTTGTTCCACACCCGAGTGGTAAACCTCGTGCTGACCTCTGGTTCTGCTCCACTGCACCAGGTGGCGCTACTGAGCAACCGACGAAAGTAGTAAATAAAGTGATAAGTTTTGTAACGTGGTTCAGAGAAGCGTGTTTTATTTCACCCTGGCATCCGCTGTGTCTACCCCAGCAGTTCAGCGGACAAGTGTCGTTACAATCTATTTGTTCGTCCATAAATTCACCTTCACATAATCTATGTAAATATATTACGAATATACTTAAGAAGATAACGGAAAATTCTAAGTATAATGTTATTAAGTCTGTACAATTTAAACATAAGTTGGAAAATTTAACAATTCAGGATAATGAAAAACTAATATCACTTGATGTTTCATGATTTCCCAGTATTCCAGTTGATTTGGCAATCAGAATTATAGAAGAAAATTTGCACAACATTTCAGGGTTAACAAATATTAATAAGAATTTATTTTTGAGAATTATATAGCTCTGTATAGTAGATAATAGAAAGTATATATATATCAGTTCTCGAGCATCTCTAATAGTTGCTGATATTGTGATGGAGAAATTATTAGATACATGTTTAGGAAAATTGACAATTAAACCGAAAATAATAACAAAATATGTAGATGACTTTTTTGTTATAGTTAATAATAGATAGATATCCTGTTATCAGCGTTTAATTCATTTGATCAGAATTCCCTATTGAATGGGAATTGAATTATTCAATTCCATATTTAGACACATTGGAGATAAAGGAAAGGAAATAGATTATTGATAGATTGGTATAAAAAACCAACCTCATCAGGTAGAATTTTAAATTATTATTCAAAACACCCGAAGAGAATTATCATTAGCACAGCTAGGAATCTAATAGATAGGATATTAACAATAAGTGATAATTAAAAAAATAAGGAAATTATTGGAAACATTTTGAAGAATAATAGTTTTCCTTATTTTCCAATTGGTAAGATAATACAATATAAGAAGGTCTCGTCATATTGATGAAATTGTGGAACCAAAAAAAGTTTATAAAATTCATTGTGGTGGTAATGATAATGAACAATGTAGGAAAATATATATACACTTACAATATTCTGTACGTAAAATTAACTGAAATTGTAATATAAAATAAATGAATATTCAGTTAAAAACCTGTCTACTTATTTTTTATTTGTTTTTAACGAAAAGTTCATTTAATTTTTAAGCTTCGTACAGACGATGGTCAGATCATACAATATTGGTAGCAGGCGTTGCCAATATAAATATTTTTCTGACAATGGTGCCATTGTCAGATGTATTTATTTTACACGTCTGAAACATACAAATGCGCTTACAATGTTCACACAGTAGCAAGACATTTTTAGTAATTTTAATGCAATTTAAGCAACGCTGTTTACCAATATTGTAAGATCTGACCACCGTCTGTACGAAGCTTTACTGTCAAAAATTCAACAGCGAATTTCGTAAAAACAAATGAATTTTCAGTTATTTTATATAATTTAACTATCAAAAAATAACTAACAAGTTCCACAAAAACAAATTAATTTTCAGTTATTTTATATAATACAGGTTTTACTCGAATTTCTAAAAAAAATACCAGACTCCTCTCCGCTTGTTTTTCTAATGAAAGAGAGTGAATATTTATTTTTATTTACTTACTCATTATAAATGTTTGTTGCACTGACCACTTTGTTTACAAAAGAAAAGACGTTCGTTGGCCACCCTGAATACTGAACGTGTTTTTTCCCATAGTCAATTTATTGAAAATTTATAAATTAGTTTGAGTAAAAGTATTCTATCATAAATAGCAAGAAGTGGTGTACATTCAAAGTGTAGTTCAGAATATAAACTAATAGAAAAATTCCTAAAAATCGTCGTCGAAACATAAGTAAAATCCTAGTTAATTGTTTTAAGTGCGAACATGAGATCAAAGAAGAATCTGACAACTTTATACAATGTGACAAGTGCTTGGAAAGCTTTTATTCACAATGCTCTGGTTTGAGTAACAGATCTTTTGAGTTGTTATTAAAAAATGAAAAAGATCAATTTATTTGTAACATTTGTAAACAAAATATAAATAAACAAGAAGTTGAAAAAGTTGAAATAAGGAAAGAACTCACTACTATAAAAACCGAGCTAAAAAATTAGAGAAACTGGAAAAACTAGACCATCTGACTAATTCAATTAACTTCATGGCGGCCAAATTTTATAAGATTCTCAAGAATGTAGCTGAAAATAAGAAAAAAATAAGTGAAATAGAAAAAGAAAACAAAAATTTGAAAGTTTAAATTCTGAAACTTAAATCCTCTGTTCAATTACTTAACAATCATCGCGTAATTAACGATTGCGTTATAAGAGGTTTGAAGGTAAAACAAGGTGATAGTGCCTTTTATGCTGTTATGAGCTTGTCAAGAGAAGTTGGTGTAGGCATTGAATCCAGTGATATTAATGATGCTTATTATATGAGAAATTTCAACAACAATGCTAATGACAGCAAAACGGTGGTCGTAAAATTTTCATCAAAACTCAACAAGGATAAATTGATGTTATCAAAAACAAAGTTAAAAGACAGTGCAGCAACTAGAGATATATATGTACATGATTTTCCCAGCACGAAAACCCTTAATCTTTGGAATCATGCAAAATCGTTAAAAAGTATTTGTTATCAACATATCTAAGCTCGAAACGGGAAGATCTTTTGCAGAAAGAATGAGTCAGGTAAACCGTTTCTAATAAAAAATGAAGATGTTGTTGATCAGATGCTCTATGATGCAACTTCTGGTAAACATCGGGGAAGAAGATACGCAATAGAAGAAAATGAACTTTAGTTAGTTGATGGTAGTGGTTAAGGTTATGATAAGCTTTCGTTCTAGAATATTGTTTATATAATGTCTATTATTTTCATTAAATATTAACAATAATTTAATTATGATTTAAAAATTAATACTTTGAAAATTTTTGTAAATTTAATAAATATATTGGTAATTGAAATATAAAATTTTTTAATGTAATTAGCTTCAACATCAGAAGTGCTTCATCTATTGACAAATTTAAATCATTGCTTTCTAGCTTTTCTAACTTACCGGATGTAATTTCTGTACAAGAAACTTGGTTTGACAAAACTCTTACTCAAATTTACAATCTGCCTGGGTTTAAAAGCGTACATTGTTGCCGAGATGATAAATATGGCGGTACGTCGTTATATATTAATGACAATTTAAACTGTTCTGTGGAAATGTGTAAAAGCAACAATTATGTCCAGCGTTAAATCCCCAAAAAAACGCGGATTTTTACAAAAAAGTGGCACCACAAAGATGATTTAAGAAAAAAAGGGCTGCACAGGTTTTGAAATAGAAATAAGTACACAAGATAATGTTTTTTCACGTGTTTTTTTAATTTACTTAAAATTTCCAATAATATTTTTAAATTGTAAAAAAAGTCCAGAAAAGATTATATCATATGTAAGCCAAAACTTTTTTATGTGATTTTAATTGACCTTAGATTTTAAATTTTTGCTGAATCCAAATCTGGTCAATGATTGGTTCTATCAGGTCGTTTTTTAAAAGCCTTTGAGTCATCCATATAATTTTTTTATATTTTTAACTGTTTCGAAGTTATTCAGAAATTAGTGGTAATACATTTTTTGCAGAATTAGTACTATTTTTGTTTTCAAAAATTCATACAAAAGTTATAAGGACAAAAATTTGACATTTTAATCATAAATCTAAAAGCCACGAGTATGAATAAAACGGTAGTGTTAATATTATTTATTGTTCATTGTTGGGAGCGTTATGTCCGATTTGGATGCTATTACCAGCGAATGATGTGGAATTAAATTCCCTTTTAGGCATCTTACCAATAGTTTTTTTTTTATTTTCAACAGTTTCGGAGATATTGAAAAAATAATGGGTAAATTAAAAGATTTTGTTTGTTGTGCTTAATTCCCTTTTTAAATAATTGATAAAAAAAATACTGAAATTTATTGTTGGAGGATAAGCAGATCATCAGGAAACGTTCTCCTAAATAATTTTAGAAAAGCCAAAGCTATCAGCAAACAAAACTACAGAGGGAATGAGAATTACCTACAAACACTCAAAAAGTCTTCTTTGCAACGATATCAAAGCTTAAACAAAATACCAAACAATAAATCAGTGATGAGTTTATCTTTTCTTACATTTCCCGCTACAATTATTTGGAATTCTCCCAACATTAATTATAGTTGTAAGTGGGTAAAGAAAAACATATTAAAAACAAAAACAAAGTGCTTTTATTGTTTTCGCAAGAAATCAAAATAAAAACAATTTGCCAGTTCAGTTTTTTATGAACGTGCACTTGCTAAAATTTTATTATCAAAGTTGTTTTTGAGAATACTATTATTTATTAAAAGATTTTGTTTGTTGTGCTTAATTCCCTTTTTAAATAATGGATAAAAAATACTGAAATTTATTGTTGGAGGAAAAGCTGTTCCTATGCGCATTTCACTGGTTGCTTAGGCCAGATCATCAGGAAACGTTCTCCTAAATAATTTTAGAAAAGCCAAAGCTATCAGCAAACAAAACTACAGAGGGAATGAGAATTACCTACAAACACTCAAAAAGTCTTCTTTGCAACGATATCAAAGCTTAAACGAAAAACCAAACAATAAATCAGTGATGAGTTTATCTTTTCTTACATTTCCCGCTACAATTATTTAGAATTCTCCCATCCCAACATTAATTGTAGTTGTAAGTGGGTAGACAAAAAACATATTAAAAACAAAAACAAAGTGCTTTTATTGTTTTCGTAAGAAATCAAAATAAAAACAATTTGCCAGTTCAGTTTTTTATGCACGTGCACTTGCTAAAATTTTATTATCAAAGTTGTTTTTGGGAATATATATATATATATATATATTTATATATTTGTTCCTTTTACTCCTACAAGGAGCATAGGGCCGCTACAAGGTTATTCCAATGAGTTCGATCTGATGCATGGTATTTGATTTCATTCCAACTTATAAATAATAGTATTCCAAAAAACAACTGATAATATAATGGGTAAATTTTTCAAAAAAAAAACGTTTTTAAAAATTTACAAAAAAAAATTATAAGAGCAAAAACTATACATTTTTATAAATTATAATTTTATTATATTCGTTATATACCTAGATTCGATAATTATCGAAGCTAGGTATATAACGAATAAAATAAGCCATAGACCATGAGAATGTTTTTTTAAATATTATATAAAAATCAAATATTGCGATTTTTGGCGAATTTTTCGTAACAAAAAATTTAAAAAAATTAGATATGTCGAATTTTGGCGATTTTTGGTGTATAATTGGTCACGAAGGTGAACAAATCTGAAAACCCTGATTTAAACAGGCATAAATATACGCCATGGTATAAGTATTTATTTCATCATGGTATACCGCATACGCACAAAAGCAAGTGGTACTTCCCAAGAGCACTTACTTGCGAATAATTAATATGTACACATGTTACATAATATATTCCCAATTAATGCATAAGCTTATTACGGTAGACACAAATTATTTAGATAAGCTTGCTTATATACATATATATTAAAACAATTACAGTATATATTAAAGCTGGGAGTTGTTATAAAACAGAAAGTTAAAAAGTATCTCATCATTTAGTAAAAAGTACCAAAAAAGTGGCAAGATTAAAAAAAGTATTACATTTGGGTGCATTTTGCAAAAGTAGCAAAATAGTATCCAAGCACTCGAAAAAGTGGCAAATTGCTACTTTAGTAGCACCAACGGTAACGCTGATTATGTCGAATGTATAGCTATAACCCATTGAGAATTATTTCCTATTATCGGTCGCAGAAATGCAGTATTCAGGATTTTATTAATGAATTTGAAAATGTTTTAAGCGAATATGGGCAAAATCCGATTATTGTTGTTGGATATATTGATATATTTTCAAGTCACAATACTCTTGAATTATTATCATTGTTCCAAAACTATGATTGCCATATTGCCCACAATTTAATAACAAGACCAGCCACCAACACTTGCATCGATCAAATTGTTAGCAATATCTCTGAGGAACTTTTTGTTGATGCATTCGAATGCAACTTATCAGATCACAATTTACTAAGCTGCAAATTACAAAATGAAACTTAAGTTAAAAAAATCATAAGAAAATTTTTAAATTTTACTACGACTACGATAAAGCTAAGAACTATCTGCGTCAACATTTACCAACTAATTTTTCGACTTTAAGTGTTTCGGATCTAACAAACAAGTTGATTTTAAACATGCAAGCTGCTATTGAGCACTCAACTATTGTAAACACCAGAAAGAAATCGTTACGTTTCGCAATTTCACCCTGGATTAACAAAAATTTACAGGATTTAATATTATGAAAAGAAAAGTTGCTATTCAGAAGAAGAAGATCGAAAAATAATCAATATAATGAGACATTGAAAAGAATTAGTAAGGTGATTAAAATTATATTGAAAGATTAGCTAAATATGGTAATGATCCAAGAAAATGCTGGAATTCATTAATAATACACTTGGTCGATGTAGAACGAAATATATAATTCTGAAAGATACTACTGGCCAAAGAATTTTAAGTGATATGGAGAAGGTTGCTTGTTTTAATGATTTCTTCTTGAGTAGTATACATGACCTTAAACAACAAATTAATATTCAGTCAGGGGACACTTTTTACTCACTTCGTACACTTTCTGTATTACAACAAAGGTTTTTATTGTATAGTGTCACCACCGCAGATATAGAAGATATAATATTGCATATGAACGATAACAAAAGTCCTGGCAATGATAATTTAACACCCAAATTTATTAAAGAATGCAAAGATGTGATATTGCCAATACTGGCTGATATTTTCAATAAAATGATTGACTCCTCAGTTTACCCAGATGTATTGAAAATTCACAAAGTAGTTCCAGTTCCTAAAGAGCTTAACGCAATCGAGGTTGCTAAGTATCGTACAATATCAGTTTTATCAACGATTGATACAATTTTTGTAAAATTGTTGTATGATAAACTTCAGAATTTTTTGGAAGAGAATAATGTTATATATAATTATCAATTTGGATTCAGGCGAGGTTGTGGTACAGATGATGCGGTGCTAAATGTTTTAAAATCTATTTGTAATGGTTTGGATGAAGGCGTTACTGGAGTGGCAGCTATGTTCTTTGATTTTACAAAGACTTTTGATCTAGTGAATCATCAAATTTTATTGCAAAAATTAACATGTTATGGTGTTCAAGGTGGAGAGCTTTTGCAATTTAGAAGTTATTTTAACAATAGAAAACAATATGTTCAAATAAACAACGTAAAAAGTTTTGTTGGCAATGTTGATTATGAAGTTCCACAAGGTACCGGATTGGGTCCACTATTGTTTTCAATCTATTTGAATGACTTACAAAATCTTGGTTTATGGGGTCAACTATATATGTTTGCAGATGCCGTAATGATGTAATAATGCCTAAGGTAGCTGAGGAAAAATTTTTTGATTTAATTAAATTTTGTACAAATAAACATTTAATAAAAAAAATAAACAAAAACTCTCAATTATAAAACACCAGCAGTATGACCGATATGGTATTCGCAATCATTTAACTTAAAAAATTTGATGCATTTAACTAAATAATTTTAAGAAATAGAATATGGGAATTTTCTAAACAAAACAAGCCAATCGTTTTTTATTTTTACTTTTTGGCATAGATCTAGAAATAGATCACTAAAAATTACTTTTTTGGTCGTTAAATTATATAAAATAACTGAAAATTCATTTGTTTATTCGGAATTTATGGTTAATTTTTTACAGAATACGCAGTTGAATTTATGACAGTAAAAATTAAATGAACTTTTCGCAAAATAAGTATAGCCTTTTTTAAGTAAATTTACAGTTGTTTTAAATATCATTTTCATATAATTTTATATACAGAATACTTTTACTTAATCAACGGACAATAATAACTTGTTACGGATTTAACGATTGTTTCTTTAATTTCGGACCCTGAACTTTTACCCTCACCCTATATGTCTTGCCATAACACTATATCATTTAATTGCGCATCTTTATATGCTTAACATTGTTTTTTTTTTTATTATTATGCGCATATATGCAATTCTGCCGCAAAATTGTGCCCTTACGCATACTGTACATAGGTAGTTCTTTTCAGTTAGTAACAACTCACATTCCGTTGTCAAATTTTTTCATTTTTCAAACTTAAAGAAAAACAAGTAAGAGTGCTATATTCGGCTATGCCGAATCTTATATAACCTTTACCATGGTGCGATAAGAACAATCTACATATATAATATATCTGTGGCATTAAATAATAATGGCTTAAGTCGGAATTTCTTGTTTTGAGATATTAAGGGTTTTACCAAAAATAAATTGTTTGGTTTTTATATAAAATTATTAGCCACATGTATGTTTTTTATAGTTGACCTTTTGCGATATATATAAATTATAAGTTGTTTTTGTTTGGCTGTAGGTCCACGTAAATAAATAAAATAAAAAATAAAAATTCGTAATATTTTCGTTTTTTATATTTTTATTATTTTCCCAATATTTCGGTAAGCATCGCTAACCATCTTCAGGGGTCTGAATAAATAAATACAATAATTATTATTATTAACATTAAACAAAAAACACAAAACATAATATTACAAAGATAATTACATGTAAACAATTAAAAAATATAATAAATACAAAACTTCACAATAAACACTTGTGCCACTTCTTATTAGATTTTATTGACTAAATCTATTTTATCGATCGTCTGTTTTTGTTTATTAATTGTCTGTATATGTGTGCACAATTTTCTGTGTCTTGTCGGTAATTTAGACGAAGCTGTGGATTAACATCAATAATATGTAGCATCTCTAATGTAAATCTCCTCGAATAATTCCTCTCTTCATGTAATATTTTTACTCCTTCAAAATGTGGTTTATGATTTTTCACCGTACAGTGGGCTGCTAGTGCAGTTTTTTGTTCAATAGGTTTGTCAATAGCTTTATGGTCAGATTTGTGCGAAGATATTCTTGTCCTAAGTTTTGTTTTTGTCGTCCCAACGTATACTTTATCGCATATATTGAGCCCGTCGCCACCACAGGGAATTTTATATACCACATTTGACTTGTCTTTCTTTTTAATTTTTGATTTTGTTTTGCTAAATAACTGATTCACAGTGTTGTCCGTTCTAAATGCTAGTTCAAATTTTTCCTTGTCATAAATGTCTGAGTTTTTCCATCTTTCCGAGAGTCCAGAAACATATGATATGCTTTTATATCTTTTTGGTTCTCTTATCACCTGTTGCCTGTTATTTTTTGCACGTTTTATAAGATTTTTAATTGTTATTATTGGGAAGTCATTCATGGTTAAAATATTCGTTATTTTTGTTATATTGTTTTTATGGAATTCCGTGTCACTTATTTTAAGAACTCGTCGTATGAAATTCGATGCTGTATTAATAATAATTCTTCTGGGATGCTTAGAATAAAAATTTTTCAATCGTCCCGAGGCTGTTGGTTTTTGATACCAATTAACTTTTAAATTGTTTCCTTTTCTAATAGCAATTGCGTCTAAGTATGGCAGTTGGTTGTCATTTTCTTCTTCCATGGTAAACTGTATTTGTCCATTAAATGAATTTAGTTTTTCGATGGTGTCATTTATTTTGTCCTTTTTTACTATTGCGAATAAATCATCCACATATTTTATAATTATCCTCGGTTTTACGTCCATTTTAGCCAATGTTATGTCAAGAAGTTGTTCCATAATTATATCAGCTATGACTGGTGAGGCTGGAGAGCCCATCGGCATTCCTTTTCTCTGTTCATAGATTTTCTCATTATACATTTAATATCTACTCTCTTTGATACAAAACCTCACAATGTCCAAAAACAAATCCTTAGGTATATGTGTATGTGGCTCTAAAAATGTCCATTTTTCTTCAATTGTCCTTAGTGCTAAATTAATCGGATTGCTTGGAAATAATGAAACCACGTCAAATGAAATAAGAACCTCGTCATCGGCGATGTAAGTGTTATTTATTCTTGAACTAAATTCTACAGCATCATTAATATTATATATCGAATTTTCCGTCAAGTGTTTTAATATGTCTACCATGTATTTGGAGAGTCCATAAGAGGGTGCATTTATCGACGAGCATATTGGTCTCAAAGGCATTCCATTCTTGTGAATCTTAGGCAGTCCATATATCCTAGGAGCTATTGCGGTCTTTATAGTCAATTTGTGCTTCTCATATACATCAATTAACCCAAGATTGTATAATTTTTCCACAAATAAGTTGTTTTTAGTTTGTAAACCAGATGTCGGATCTCTCATTAAACGACGATATGTACAAAAATCTTGTAAAATCATTTTCATCTTCTCCTCATATTCATTTTTGTACATCGCTACTGTTTTACTTCCCTTATCAGCGTTTAAAATAAATATGTCCTCATTTTTGTTCAAAAATTTTTGCGTTTGTCCCACTGTGTCAAGTATTATTCTATCTCTTTTGTTAATTGTTGTTTTTTCCAAATGATTATCCAGTAACGATGTTAATTTTATTCTTGCATTCTCTTGTTTCTCTTTATTTTCAATTGTTTGTACACAGTCTTCACCTTCAGCAATGCATTTAAAAAGCGGGAATGTCTTTTTTGTTGTTGGTAATGCATGTTTGGGACCTAGTGACAGTAGCCCCTGTATATTTGTTGGTATGTTTTTATTTGTTTTATTTACAAACCACACTTTGTTGTACTTTATATTCAATTCTTTGTCAAGTTGTTGTTTTAATGCGTTTAGTTTCCCAATGTGTCTTATTTTATTGTTGTTATTGTGTTTTTCAAATAAAAAGTTTTCGCTTTCAAAAAACAACTCACTGTCGTGTTTGTCCAATTCCCTCTCTAAAATTTCTTTAGTTTTTGCTAATTGTTTTGTGTTCTTTTTAATTTGTTTATGTTTATGTTGTATTAGCATTTTTAATATTTTCATATGAAAATTGCAAATTAGTTTCCACAACGGTTTCTTTAAATTTTGTGGTATTTTATTGTTAATTTCAAAAATATTCTTAATGCTTTTTGTTATGTTTTGTATAAAGTTAGGAATGATACCTGATCGTTTACATTTTATTAGAAACGTAGTTGATGTTTTTAAATTTGATTGTAATTTGTTGTTTTTTGAATAATTTTTAATAAATAAGTTGATGTTCTTGTTGTATTTCCATTTTATTCTGCAGTATAGTGTCATAATGACTTTCGGTGTGCCTTCCGTGTGATTATATGTATGTTTTTTATAGTTGACCTTTTGCGATATATATAAATTATAAGTTGTTTTTGTTTGGCTGTAGGTCCACGTAAATAAATAAAATAAAAAATAAAAAGTCGTAATATTTTCGTTTTTTATATTTTTATTATTTTCCCAATATTTCGGTAAGCATCGCTAACCATCTTCAGGGGTCTGAATAAATAAATACAATAATTATTATTATTAACATTATTAACATGCGCCACAGAAAAAAGGCGCATTTATTTAGAACAAAACTCTAAATTTTATAAAAAAAAGACTGTTTTTTAAAGGATATAAAAGTAAAAATAGCAAAAACTGATATATTTTTTATTTAATTAAAAATAATTTATAAATACCAAGAGAAAAAAAAATTTATCGAATGGGATTTGAACCCGCCAACACTCAGACGTTTACTTGTGACATAACGGCTAGACCACTAGTACGCATGCGAACTTAATTTTAATATAAGTAAATAGGCCGTGGAATCTTTTTTTCATATAAACAAATATCTTTATGTGAGTTTGTTGAGGTAGTCGTGGTTTTTTGCTCATATCTCAGCCATTTATGGGGTCTTCGAAAAACCCATTTCAACGGACGGACAGACGGATTTGAACTTCCCTTCTCATAAGAAGCCAGAATATACATATATACTTTATATGGTCTTAGATCAATATTGTAGAAATTACAAACGGAATGACAAAGTTATATATACCCTTTTACCTTCGGTGAAGGGTATAAAAAAAACTAATCATCAAGTGGCGTGTTACCATGAATCAAAAAAATAAGATTGCGCACTTAGCCGTTCAGATAAACAGCTGATCACTACATAACAAAATAACTGACCTGCGCAATGCGCAATCTTGTTTTCTTGATTCATGGCGTATTACTACCGTTAGCGAAAACCTGTTTTCGGCAAAAGAGAAGAAATATAACCTTGGTGGCATTGCGCATGCTTCAAAACTTTTTTTTATATTTTTCTTTACTCTGTCTAGTACACGTATGTACTGTAAATCTGTACTGCGTATATAACTTGCGCTGCAAACAATCAACATTATAGTAGAGTTTTTTTTTGTATTTCTATTATCCCTCACAGTTGTTGGCGCACACACACATATGCGTAGTTATGCTTTTTTGTCTCTCCCACGACAAGAACATCAAAAGGGTGAACGATGCAAATGTAATTAGTTTAATTTGACTGCAACGACAAAATTAGCATAGACAACAAATTGCAGCCATTTAGCCGTGTCGTCGTTAAAATAATCCTATACAATTAAAATTTCCCTATACACACATGTATTCTATTATTGACATATTGAAGTCGGTAGTCTGCTGTCTCGAATGTGTTTAAAGCATAAAGTGTTAAAAATGTAGTTTTCTTGTTTAAATTAAAAGATAAGTGGAAAAATTTAAATAAACATTTAACGAGATCGTGGATTAAAGAATGGAAAGTGTAAGGCCCAAAAGTTAATATCAACGACTATAACAACAACGTTATAATAATAAACGTAATTAATCCCTCGGTTTTATATGAAATTCAAGAAAAGTAAAAAAAAAAAAAATAATTGAATACAGCAGCTATTTGTCGCTAAATTAAAAAAATGGAAAAATTAACACAAACAACGTCAATAATTTATTTGTATGTATTGTAAAAAAACACCAAAAATAAAAAAACTAGAATAAAACGTCGCAGTGTTCGATTCTTGAATCAAGCTGGCCAAAATTAATAACTTTTGTAATTAAACGTGTAGAAAGTTGATTTTTTGCACAAAAACTTTAAAGTCTCTATTTAAAACAACTGCAAAAAAATGGATAAATCCGCCTACAAACACGCCCACTTTTCTTATGTAAAAATACGAGATTTTTAAAGAATTTCTTTGGTATTTTTGGATATAAGAGGCAAAAAAAAAAATTTCTTGAATGGGGACTCGAAGCATATTACTTAAAACTATTGTATTAATATTAATTACACTGCCCACAGACACACCCACATTTGTTATGTTAAATGATACTATATTTTTTAATACATTAGTTCTTTATTAATAACTTCGAAAATAAAAAGGATATAAAGTTTTTTTTTTGCACAAAACTTGTAAACTTATTATGTAATACTTCAGCTTGTAAACTTATTATGTAACATATTCATTTATTCAGAATCAGTACTATATATGTCATTTTCGGTTTCAGGGTCTTCTGTATTGGTATCAGTATTTTCCAACAAATTCAAAATATCTGAGCTTAAATCTCTGCGTTTAATTTTAGATGTTCTTCTTAAACTGCAAATATATGGATGTGAAGATATTAACAGTCTTCTTACTAAATCCTTTTGTGTTTGGATCCGTGAAGTTTTTCTGGTGAATTGTAATCTATAACGTCTAATGTCCTTATTTCTTGACTCTTGGGCCTCCTCAGATAGGTCCAATGGCAAGAATACAGTGCTGAATTATAATTTTACCATGCCAGAGGACTTTGTGTACACTGACTGGCATAGAGTACCAGTGATACAAATTCAGGTATAATTGCCTGGTTTCTGATGCATAACTCTCAAATGCTTCAGGATTAATTGTATATCCAGATGCTAAACATTCTAATATGACTTGGAAGCTCTATATTTAAACCTGTTATTTGCGCTGTAACTTCCGCGTTCCTAAAAAAACGCCTGACCGTATTACCGTCATTTGTATTTCCTGATGTTTGCTTTGGAATATCTATCAATAATCCAGTAATTGACTTAAATTTATTTTGAATTTCAATTTTCCTTTTCCAGAACTTTTTTTTATTGTCTTCACGTCTAACTTGCCAGGTTTTTATATCAATTTTATACGCTATGTGCAGTAAATATTCCATAAACCTTATCCACGAGTGTAAAGGTGAGAGACCAAACTCCAAAACCGCAGAATCTACGGCTTTATGTAACAGTGCAGAAATATTATTCATCTCTGAAGGCTTAGCTCCGCAAACGTAGCAAACTTGGGATGAACTATAGTTTGATAAAGCTGTGCACACTTTTCCATCTATCATGCACAAGACTAATTTTGGTTTTACATAAACAGTATGGGTTACATTATTCAAAGAAAAACTAACTGCAGTTGGAAGCAAATTCGCTATTTGCTCCATAGCCGCTTGTACCTCTTTTGTTATTAAATTAGTGCTCTCTTTTGCATATATTAATTTTATTGGGCGACAATAGCGAGATGAATTGGGTGCTATAGTTTCATAGATTATAATTTTTGCTCCATTTTCATTAATAAAATAAATTTTAATTGGAACAAAAGAAATGCTAAATAAGTTTTCATTACTGTTGCCTTCATCCTGCCACTTTTACTTGTAAAGGCCCCATCCCATCCCCATTTGAACAACGCAAACATTTCCTTACATGTTTCCATATTACTCTTAATAACGTCACTGTAACATGCACTCAACCTTAATATTGTATGATCTTCTAGAGACTGCAATTAAATTTCTACGTATGATTCAGTAATTGTTATGTCTTCTGGATAGCATAACTCTTTTGCGGCCTGAACTAATTCATACGAGGGATATAAGTTGCGTTTAAAACACTTTGTATGTTGCTTTAACATTCGGTATTTATAAATTGACAGATCTAAATCCAAAATCATATCAAGGGCCTTATCTGCTGAGAGACCGATTTCCAGATCGGTTTTTCACCTAATCTTTTTTATATATGTTCCTCTTTCTGGTGAAGCCAGCGTCAATTCCCTACCAGTCTGCCTGAATCGCGTTTTCCAGACGATCGAATCTGTGTTTCAAATGCCATTATTAATTGATTATCACTTACGACATTAGTCAACTGTTTAATTTTCCTTCTTTTACTTCTTTGGCTACAATTTTCAAAACTTTTTGTTGGGGTGCCTCTAGTAGAGTGTTGTTCCGCAGAATTTTTTGTAAAATGCGAAAGATCTATTGAAACGGCTAGCCAGTCGTTATTATCGTGCAGAAAACGTAACTTTGTTCTATGAGTCTTTTCACATCTGTCCCGAAATTTATTACATATACAAGGTGGCGCAAAAGTAATCCTCCTAACAGAAAATGCTATAAATTTTGCGATTGGCCCCTAATGTCAGTTCTGTTTTGACATTTGTGTAGTAAACACATGCGAAATACACGTTAATAAACAATGTTACGCTACACTGCTCCATAACGCGGAATATTGGTGACTATTTATTTGACCAATAATCGGTCGGTGACTTTGGCACAACGTGAATTTCGTCGCAGATTTCCTAGCCGTCCAACGCCTACTGGTGAAACACTGCGACGTTTAGCCGCTCGCCTCGAATAGACTGGCACAACACGAGATGCTGCCAGGCGTGGCAGACCCCGGAGTAGCCGTTCTGCAGAGAATATTCCTGCTGTAGCCGAGGATGTCATGGAAGCGCCGTCGACATCGACCAGACGACGTGCCACGCAAATGGGTATCAGTCGACGGTCTTTACAGCGAATTTTGGTACAAGATTTGAAGATGTTTCCGTACAAAGTCCAGACGGGGCATCAGCTGTTAGCTGTTGACCGCCAATCGTGTCTAACATACGCTCAAGCCATCCTTAATCACCACCAACAGGAAGATGATTTTTCAACAAAAATAATCATGAGTGATGAGGCCCATTTCCATCTTAGCGGGTACGTAAATAAGCAAAATTTACGCTTCTGGGGCACTGAAAATCCTCGTGTAACCCACGAAGAGCCATTACACCCGCTCAAAGTCACTGTATGGTGTGCTGTTTTCGCTGGAGGAGTCATCGGACCTTTTTTCTTCGAAGACGTCGCGGGCCAAACGGTTACTGTGAATGGTGAGCGCTACTGAGCAATGATTAACGAGTTCTTTTTGCCGCAACTTGATGAATTGGGATTGGAAAACATGTGGTTCCAACAGGACGGTGCAACGGCACACACTGCACGTGCCCCAACCGATATGCTGAAGAATGCATTTCCCGGGCGCCTAATCTCCCGTTTTGGCGATTTGCACTGGCCAGCAAGATCGCCTGATTTGACCGCTCCATACTTCTTTTTGTGGGGCTTTTTGAAGTCGCGGGTTTATGTCAACAAGCCTCAGACTCTTGCAGCTCTTAAAGACAATATCCGTCAAGAATGTGAGGTCCTATCGCCGGAAGTTTTGGCCAAAGTGATGGAAAATGCCATAAAAAGGGCTCAAATGACAATCAACTGTGGCGGCGGCCATTTACATGACATCATATTCTCGACTTGATGTAAAAAAAATTAAAAGACCAAATAAAAATAATCCACAAAAAGAATCAAAGTTTTTCATTTTTTTTTTAAGTTACAGCCAAAAAACATCGGAAGGTTATTTTTGCGCCACCTTGTAGTAAAACAAAAACTTTTCAGTTTACTAAATTCGATTGTTGTTAATGAACTGCTGACAAAATTCATACGATCAACTTTGTCTTTTTTGACAGTGGATAATCATATTTGAAAAAGATCTTTGCGAGAAATTGTAGTAGACTCCATGTCGTTTTTAAAAAATTTTGTTCGGCATGGGCACTTTTGGGCAAAAAATTTTTTTATTTTCTATTATTATTTGTCTTAATGTGAAAAGATTTTCATCCAAATATGAAAAATTTTTAACTCACGGTGATGGGATTTAGAAATTAGCCCCTCTTAGCTAATTTAAATAAAAAAGGGGGTTAAACAAAAAACTAAAAAAAAAGAAAAAAAAAAAAAACACACACAACATTCCATTTCTACTATTTATACTGTACTAAAAACAAAAAAAAAAAAAAAAAAAGGGGAGGCTTGTTTCTGCCTCAGAGCATATCGTTTAATTAGCCACGCTTAGAACAATAAACTTATTCACCTAATCCTCGGAAGTGAAATCGAAGAGCGAGCGTAAAACCACCTAAATTTCATCAGATCAAACTATTTCACCAAGGAGACTCCAGACTACGATCAGCGTAGTCCCACATGCACAACTTTGCAACCTGTAATATACCTACAAAAAGTATCATATGTTTTAGTACCTTATTGTAAGTTCCACCAAAGAAATTGTAGTATTTTCTTAAGTTGTTAATATGTAAGTTTATAAACCCCAAAATCAGATCAGCTTTAGATTATTTTTGGAAAAGGAATTAAGTTATGGTCACACCTATAAACTATCTGACGACCTACACGAAGCAACTTGTTTTATTGAAATTAAAAGGAAAAGAAAAAGGAATTTGTTGCTCGGCCAAACCCTGTCTAATAAATTCTAAGTTACATTTTACATTTTTTTCCACTCCACCCCTTACGTCCTTTATTCTGATAACTAAAAAATACACCGCGTTTACTCTAATGATAACACTCAGTAAAAAAAGAACTAATTAACTAAATTGCACAGACAACTTGTAATTGACCTCCAAACATAAGCAATTTTTTAAGCGAAATACACCAAATTGTTAAACCTAAAATTAAAGCTTGATCGCTGCACGGGGCATGTGTTATTTCCCTCGTTCCGGGTGTTTTCCTTTCGCCTCGTCAAATCTTTGTTAGGTCTGAACATTCCTTATACACAAGGAAGTTTTCGTTGATCTTTTATTTATATACAATTATGTAACCCGCTTAAGGGCATATTTACACGTAAGAATAAAATAATAATAAAAAAGAAGCCACCCCTGTAAATTAACGGTAAATTAAACCTGCACTTTCTGTATTTGAATTTGGAAAAATGAACAAGTAAATCTTTTAATTATAAAGGAGTAGCATTCCTCGGTCGAGCGGATGCTGGGTAAGTAGAAGCTCACACGTGTTTTTACGGAACAGACTTTGAAATTGTAGGGTACTAGCCTGTCATAGGGCGGGGTAGGGAAACAATGTACCCATATATGGCTCAACACCTAGCCATATCATCACTCATGGTGGTAAATTCCCTCTTTTAAGTTTCCTCAGCTTGGTGTATTTTATGTTCGATTATTTCTACCCTTGACACTTCTGTAGTTTTGTCTTTTCATTGACTTCTCTACATACTTCCGGGGTGTGAAGTATGGATATGTGTTCACGCGTCTAAACTCGGGTCGGGAACCTCATTTTCTCTCAGAGCTAGCGGGTCAGCTATTATGCACCCCCCCCCCCCCTCCTTTTTTGCCGGTTTTAAAATGTTATTTTATTTTTTTTTTGAAGTTATTTGCCGGCGCGTAACATATATGGCGCCCAACGTTAAAGCCGCCTGCAGGGCGGAAGTAGTTTTTTTTTAAGTAGAACAAACGTAAAGTAAAGCAACGTAAGATAACACCAATGCTACCAATCGTGAAGTCAAAGCAAACGACTTTGAAATTACCGCTAGAGATTTTTTTTATGAAAAATTAATTAACTTTCGAAGAATTTTAATAGGTCGCAAGTCATAATTCTGGGTAACTCAAGACCCGGAATATTATCGCGACGTCAAATTATTGGAGTACTTACGTAAAGTTTTGGTAACATCGAGTATAGCTTTGTTGAAAATTCGTTTAGTAAAAGTCCGGACTGACGACGTCGAGTTGCGCGGTTACGTTACGATATTAGACAGTTTTAAGGGAAGCTTTACGGAATCGAATGAAGTTACAAGTAGCAAAATAATGAAGCTCGGTTATGATTCTCGCGGTAAATTTGGAAAGTTTGGGAAACTGAAAAATGAGGATTTTGTTTGATATATATTAAAAATTATTTTTTTGAAAGAAATTTTTTTCCCATGTGTGATCTTCTACTAGACAGACGTGACGCCCAGCATTCCTCCTGAGGATAAACTTGCTGCAAATAATTTTTTTTTGCCCTAACATTTTTAATTTTTTTTTATCCACCATTATTTTTAATTTTTGTTTGTTATTATTATTTAGTATATATATATAAAAATGGATTATGTATGTTTGTTTGTTTGTTTGTTTGTCGCTTTATAGACTCCGAAACTACTGAACCGATTTTCCTGAAATTTTTACAGTAACATCACGTGAGCCCTAAAAATAAAATAGGCTACTTATTTTTTCGATAGGGGCAGGGGAATTGGTACCCCCCATAGGATGCCAATGTTAATTATCGCACGATTTTCCTGAAATTTTTACAGTAACATCACGTGAGCCCTAAAAATAAAATAGGCTACTTATTTTTTTGATAGGGGCAGGGGAATTGGTACCCCCCATAGGATGCCAATATTAATTATCGCACGATTTTCCTGAAATTTTTACAGTAACATCACGTGAGCCCTAAAAATAAAATAGGCTACTTATTTTTTCGATAGGGGCAGGGGAATTGGTACCCCCCATAGGATGCCAATATTAATTATCTCACGATTTTCCTGAAATTTTTACAGTAACATCACGTGAGCCCTAAAAATAAAATAGGCTACTTATTTTTTCGATAGGGGCAGGGGAATTGGTACCCCCCATAGGATGCCAATATTAATTATCGCACGATTTTCCTGAAATTTTTACAGTAACATCACGTGAGCCCTAAAAATAAAATAGGCTACTTATTTTTTCGATAGGGGCATTGGAATTGGTACCCCCCATAGGATGCCAATATTAATTATCGCATATCTTAAGAGCCGCTGCACGCATTTTGCTGAACTTTTTGTAGTAGGATCTTCTGAGCCCCGGAATTGAAATAAAATAGCAGCGGGGGTATAGGAATACCCCATAGGACGCCAATGTTTAACATCGCATATCTTAAGAACTGTAATAGTGAGAATGTTCAAACTTTCTAAAAGTCACTCTTATGGTATACTACACTTTTGAAAATAAAAATAAAGCGGGTAGGCGCAGGGGGGGAAATACCTTCCATAGGATGCATACATTAAATATCGCTCAACTGAAGAACTATTAAAGGGAGAGTCTTCAAACGTGGTTAAAGCTACTATTATAGTAAACTATAAATTTCAATATAAAAATGTGCGGGGTCAGTGTAGCGAAGCGCACCGGGTTAAGCTAGTTTAGTATATAATATGTTCTTTATTCGACCTTTATTATTTTCAAGTATTAATAAATTGTCGAGCTTGAGGTCTTTTTTTTAATTTTTTTAAAAAACTTTAAACTTTTATTAAACCAATATTTCGGTACTTCTTTGAGTGCCTTCTTCAGGGTTTTTTTTTTCTTTTATTTTACATAAATTTTTAACAATTTGTAACAAATTCCACAATAAATGACAAATATAAAAATTTTTAAATTAAATCCAAAAAAATATTTTTCAAATCAAACTTGATCTATTACAATAAAAAAAAATCTAAACCGTTATCCAGATTTTGAAAATACAACTGTTTGAAACACAGAAAATAATTATAAATGCAGATTTATGTTAGAAATGTTACAAATTATAAAGGTTCCAACAATGTCGAGAATTAATTTTAAGTCAGACACTGAAAATGTAGCACAAAATTATAGACACTTACAGCCGTAACAAAAAGTTAGCATTTTGTACACTACGTAAAACGAGCTGCTAACTAGAATGCCGATTAAGCTTAGCAGCTTGTTAGCATAGAGTTTATTAATAACAAATTTTATCCCTCTGCTAACTTTTAATTAATCAACTCTGAATATTAATGATGCCACATTATAATACCCAAAAATGCAACACGTTTTGCATTAATCATCGCTGGTTTTGTCATTTAATTTCATTTTTTTTCTCTTTATATAAAAATTTGAAATGTTTTTAAATTAAAGTATATTTAAAAAAGGACTCTTAACTAAAAAAAAACAGCGTTTAAAAAAAAACAAACAAAATTATTCAACATAAAACGGCTGTTTATCACAAGTTGGCAAACGTTTGGCAGCTTGTTGACAAGAGTTTAGCAAATCGTTAGCCAGAGTTTGGTAAGTGTATTATGAATAAACTTTGTGCTAACTTCATGCCAAATTTTCGTTATGAATACAGCTGTTAATTTATAAAAACAAACCCGGAAGATAAACATGTTTTTATATTGTAATAGATCAAGTTTGATATTAAAAATATATTTTTTATTTTAAAATTTTATTTATATTAAATTTTTATATATGTCATTTATTGTTGAATTTGTTACAAATTGTTAAAAATTTATATAAAAAGAAAAGAAAAAAAAAACCCTGAAGAAGGCACTCAAAGAAGTCCCGAAATATTGGTTTAATAAAAGTTTAACGTTTTTTAAAAAAATTAAAAAAAGACCTCAACAATTTATTAATACTTTATTATTATTTAGTTTTAATTTTTTTTTTGCACTTTTAATCTTTTCTTATTTTTTATATTTTGAGTTCTTTCCTTTTTGTTTTTTTTTAATTTTTTCCCCCTTTAATTTTTTTTATTTTATTTTTTTTCCTCTCTTCTTAAAATTCTTTCCGGTTGAATTGAACTCGCGTTCACAGTACTATAACCTTTCCTCACGTCTTAGGTGCATTATGCACAAGCCCAACACACGGCAAGGCATAGCTGAAAACTTGTCGCGTAGCGTTTCGTATCCAAAACCAGCTGACTTATCGGCAAGAGGTAGGGCACAATCGTCCGTTCGTTGTTCGTCTCATTCCAAAGGTTGAGGAAGGGGTTCAACTCCATCGGGGAGAAAGTTGTCGGTGGACTAACAGAGTAGCATAACTGCGTCAAGGGGGTCGTCTGGAACTCGTTCGCTCATGTCAGGTCAATCGGTAGAATCAGTAGGGGTAAATTCGGAGATTAAACCTTTTAGTTTATCTCTCCCGGACATAGATACTGACCAAATCGAAACTGTTACACCTAGGGTACCAAAAAGGGAAAACGTCGAAATGGCCACTCAAGAATCAAATCACGAAGGTGATCCACAAATTTCTAACGTGAACGTTATGGAAATCCTGATGTCATATTTTCAGGAGGCATTAAGAAATACGCAGGATGAGTTCAGATAGGAATTTAGTGCGCTAAGGGAATCCGTAGTTCTGAATAGAAACGAGAGGGAAACTTCTGCAACGCCAGGAGCTAGTGCTCTGACGCCTACGCAGGCAAATTCGTATTCTCTTATGTCCTCAAACACGAACTTTAAATTGAAAGATTGGAGGGATTCATATAGCGGAGAGGGGATCCCCCTCGATCTCAGTGTCCCCATGACCATCTGATGTCGAACTTTCATCTATTTCTAACGGGTAATGCCGAAACTTTTTACTGGGACTACATAAAGCAAAACCAAAGGGCCATGTATCCGATGTTAAGGGCTGCGTTATCTAGCGAATTTGGGGCGTTGGCAAGTGACAACGAAATTTTGCTTAAGATCTCTTCGCGTAAACAACTCCCTAAGAAAAGCTATGACGATTTCCATTCGTTTATCGTTCGCTTAAACTTTTTTTTTTTAATATTATCTATGCTAATATTAATTAATTATGCGGATCTTAAGGTCATGCTATTCATTTCAAACCCAAAAGACTTCGGCAAATTTCAAGAGTTGGCGAGAAAGGCGGAAAGGGTTCTTTTAAAAAACAAATCAATTCACTTTGGTCGGAAACGTCAGGTTAATGAAATAAAAAGTGGAGGAAACCCCTGAAGATTCGATTGCGGAATGCGATCCCCAAATTAAGGCCATTAGGTTAGGCAGAACCTGGGAAAAGGGTGAATATTCAAAAATTAAGTGTTGGAATTGCCTACAATTCGGCCATAGTTACATATATTATCCCGATGCAACTCGGCATGTTTTCTGTTACAAATGCAGACAAAGAGGAGTAACTACTCCTAAGTGTAAGGGTCCTCACGCGGAAAACAGGCAGCGGAGCGAGTGGGCGACCGGGGATGCTCGTTCCAAACTAAATCCTTATCTCCCAAGCTGGCCAACCCAGTCACCGATTTACCTCCAAAATGTTCAAATTCCGTCACTGATTTACCACCCAGACTTCCAATTGCGTTAACTATTTTCTACCTAGACTTTCAAATCATGTCAACTATCTTCAACCCAGACTTTCAACCTGTGTAATTTCTCGAAAGATTCTTAAATGCAGGGAGCGCTACCGAAAAAGAAAAAGTTTTAGAAGATTAATTGAGACCCCCTGGTTGCCGGATCATAACGATGATAGACCTTTTGCCATGATAAAGATTTATGACGAAGAGTTATTGTGTCTTTTAGATTCGGGGGCTAACGTCTCAGTGTTAGGAAAAGGGAGCCTTAATTTTATTGCTAGGAATAACGTTCGTTTGGAAAAATTCAAGGCTTGGGTCTCAACTGCCAATGGCTCAAAAAACGAGGTAATGGGTTATTGTAAATTACCTGTCCCGTTTAAAGGTGTAACAAAATTTATAACATTTTATATAGTACCGAAATTATCGCAACTTGGGTATTTGGGCATAGACTTTTGGAAGGCGTATGCCGTTGCTCCTCAAATCTTCTCGAATTCGTCCTGTATATAGATTGTTGCCAAACGCGATGCGAACTGTCACGAGCTTAACCCAAAGCAAAAATTGCGAAGTCATTTTGAATTTTCCATCTATTAATAATTTTTCTGCCCTTGCGGGTCCAATGACAGATTGGCTACGTAAAACGAATAAGCCTTTTCGCTTGTCGCCTGAAGCGGTTGACTCTTTCGAAAAATTAAAATCTGCCTTGTCAAACGCTCCAGTGTTGGTTCAACCGGACTTTGGCAAAGAGTTTGTGATTCAAACAGATGACCAAGGAGGCGAGCGACCAATCGCGTTTGTTTCGCAGAAACTAAATAGGGCGCAGCAAAATTATACCGTAACGGAGTTAGAATGTTTAGCGGCCGTTATTTGCGTCAAACGGTTTAGGCAATATATTGAGGGACTCCCCTTCAAGATTATAACTGATCACTCCAGTCTTCGCTGGCTCATGAGCCAAAAGGACCTTAGCGGTACACTTGCCCGCTGGAGTCTGAAACTCCAACATTTCGACTTTGTCCCCGATACACTTTCAAGATTTGACAAGTCAAAATGATGATGCACTTCCGGAACTGTGTCTAAACGACAATTTTGTTTATAAAAGAGTAAACTTTAGGAATGGCATAGATAATGAGAACTTATGCAAGTTGTGGCTGCCAGAATATTTGACCGGGGATTCATTTAGATTAGCTCATGAGGAAGGATGCCATAGCGGCATTAATAAAAAACTTTTTAGAATCATGCAAAAATATTTTTGGCCACAGATGGCACGTGATGTCAAATTTTATATTCAAAATGGCGGCGACTGCAAGACCATAAAACCCGTCAATCAGACCCTACGTCCACCCATGAGAAGGCAGTTCCAAACATACCGCCCTTTTCAAAGATTGTATTGCGATCTTTTGGGACCTTACCCTTGCTCTAAATCCAAAAACTACCAAATTTCTGTTTTTAAAGCCTATGAGGACGGCAACTACCATTAACGTAATCGATTTTTTACAAAACGAAGTTTTCTGCATCTTCGGTGTACCATAGTTCCCGCACACCGACAATGCAAAGCAATTTACCTCAAAAGAAATGAAGGAATTTTTCGGTCTGTATGGTATTACCCTCATCACCACTGGTTTTTACTCACCACGCCTCGGAAAGGGCAAATCGTGAGGTGATTTTTAAAATTCGTTACTTTTTAAAAGACCATTCGGACCACACAAATTGAGATAGAGGTATACCAAAAATTTTGCAAATTTTGAGGAGCGATTTCCATACGGCTATAGGGTACTCACCCTATTATACGGCTTTTGGTCAAAATATGATTCTAAATAGATCAAGTTATACCATCTTAGAACATTTGAATATGCTTCGAGACGACACACCAGTCAACAGAAATGACAGATTACAGCTCACCCGAGAGAAAATTAATAGGAACCTTGACAAAGCCCATGAAAAGGCGTGTAGGATATATAACCTAAGGACCAAACCCGTAAACTTTACAGTTGGTCAGGAAGTCTTTAGAAAAAACCACTCACAGAGTGACTTTAAAAAGGGCCTTAACGCAAAGTTGAATCCTAAGCTCGTGAAGTGTAGAATAATGAGCAAAATTGGGAATTCTCTTTACGAAATCCAGGACCTCCAGGGAAAGTACGTCGGTAAATTTTATGCTTCTGACATTCGACCTTAGTTTTAACTTGTTTTATTGTATATTGGGTCAAGCCACACGCTATAAATCTGTTCTTTTTTAGATTTAATCGCGCCTAAATCCTGCCTGTTCTAATCCTTATCATGGATATTGATTCGAAGCAGGTTTGTTATGGATTAAATAATTGTTTCTTTAATTTCGGACCCTAAACTTTTACCCTCACCCAATATGTCGTGCCATGACACTATATCATTTAATTGCGCATCATTATATGCCTTTTTCAGTATTTGTTTATTGAATCTTCATATATTAAATATGAACTAACAATAATTAATCAAATCTTATCCTAATATTTGCTTTATGTCCTGCCAGTGCCAGACAAAAAAGATTTCGTCATCACGGTTTCTGTTCACATATGTAGGTGTTTATCGCACATTGCGATCCTTGCGGATATTTGAGTTTTTGACGTACCAGGGGACGGCTGTGATTATTCGAAGAAGTTTATTTTGGTGCCTTTGAATTTTTTTGATGTTAGGAGCCGAGGCAGTGCCCCATAACTGAATACCGTAGCACCAAATTGGCTTTAATATAGAGTTGTAAAGTAGAAGTTTGCAATCGAGACTAAGAACAGAATTTCTTCCAATAAGCCAATTAATTTGGATTGCTTTTAGTTTCATTTGAGTTCAGTGGCATCAAGTGGCGTGTTACTACCGTTAGCGTCAAAAGAGAAGAAATATAACCTTGATGGCATTGCGCATGCTTCAAAACTTTTTTTATATTTTTCTTTACTCTGGCTAGTACATACGTGTAGTACTGTAAATCTGTACTGCGTATATAACTTCCGCTGCAAACAATCAACATAAAGGCTGTGTCAGATACAACTTTGTCGCTTTGCGTGACGTTTCTACTTTTGGCAGAAAAACGCAAAGCAATAGGTGCATGACACAATGAAAACTTTGCCAATACTCACGCATTGTTTGTTTACTTATAAAAGCGGTTTGTAAATTTAATTATTTGCTATAAAAATAAAAGTTAAAAATTTAATTGGACTGTTTTTTTGGAATTGAATTCGGCAAAAAATTTAAAAAAAAAGAAAATTATACTAGCCAATTGTCAAAGCGCGTAAATAGATGAGAGTTGGCTAACTTTTTGCTTCGCTCTGTTTTGAAAGTACTTTATGTGACATGTTTCGTATAAGTATGCATATTTGATCTTAGATGTCAAAGCGAATCTGTAACGCAACGCGAAAAGTTTTATCTGACATGGCCTTTATAGTAAAGTTTTTTTTTTGTATTTTTATTATCACACACAGTTGTTTGCGCACACACACACATATGCGTAGTTATTCTTTTCTGTCTCTCCTAAGATAGCAACATCAAAAGGGTGAACCAAGGCGAATTCATTTTTCAGGTGGCGTTGAAAGCTGTGCTACTTTTTTTTCTTACTGAGAGAGAGAAATGTCAAAAGTTGCTTGTGTTTCTGACATATCGATCAACGATAGCCAAAAAAAAAATACTTTGTTGTGTTTTTGGTGTTGTTACTTGTTGCAATATCGACACCGCCGTGTACATGAATTCGCCATGGGGTGAACGATGCAAATGTATAGTTTTTTTTTTTCATGCGTACTTAAACCAAGAAACACGGATGCCGGTAGCCAGTTGATTTTGGGATAGCGAGCGAGGCAGTTGGGTCTAAACGGTCGTCGGTGAACGAAAATAAAATTTTTAAATAAAAAGGAACTTGAAAAAAACAGTAAAGTGTTAAAAGTGAAGTTTTCTTGTTTAAATTAAAAGATAAGTGGAAAAATTTAAATAAACATTTAACGAGATCTTGGATTAAAGAATGGAAAGTGTAAGGCCCAAAAGTTAATATCAACAACGTTATAATAATAAACGTAATTAATCCCTCGGTTTTATATGAAATTTAAGAAAAGTAAAAAAGAAAAAAACTAATTGAATACAGCAACTATTTGTCGCTAAATTAAAAAAATGGTAAAACTAAACACAAACAACGTCGATAATTTATTTGTATGTATTGTAAAAAAACACCAAAAATAAAACAATAGAATAAAACGTTATTTAAATTCAAAATTTTTGACGGCGTTTAGTAAAACTGACAATTGAAAACAACAACAACCAACCAAAACATATTTTATTGCAATATTTAATATGTGTAAGATAATGACTCTGACAATATACGCTACATTGACAACACATATGACATACACTGGAATAACAGCAGACATACAACAAACACACGCACGTTTCGAATAAGACAAAACGGAGGCTAGGATTAACTTAGCGACGAGAGTAGGAGTCAGTTTTGTGATAGAGCTTGAGTTGATGAAGTAACGTCGTAGAAGGGGAAAAGTGTTCGGTCCCTAAACCACAGAGTGTTGTGTTAGAAGTAAATAGAAGAACTATAAAATAGATTTAACCTAACCGAAGTGTAAAATAAACTGAATATAACAAGTGTGAAATCAACTAATTAAAACTTATAGCTACTAGTATTAATTAAAACTAAGCCAACCTTACACTAATAATAAAATAAGTGAACTTAATAAATACCTATAATAACCCTACATATGTAAAATAACCTAAGCTGAACTTACCTATATAAATATCAAGAAATAAATGAATTAAAATAATTGAAATATGCTTTTATTATGTATAGTCTACATGCCCTGGGACTAAAATAAACCACAATTGGGGGCTCAACAAATTTAATAATATCAACCAATTTAACAATATTAACCAACTTAAGCAACGCAATCAGTGCTAAGAACAACAACTACTTCAAATTAATAAAAGCAACACAAATTTAAAAGGAAATTTTATAAAAAAGTTACAAAGTGGTACAAGAAAGTTAACAAAATATGTAAAAGTATTTTAAAAGGAAATCAAAAAAAAAAACTGATTGAAATTGCTTGAAAAGGGTGTGAAAAAAACTAAGTTGTGTAAAAACTAATCTAAAATCGGTTAATAAACTAAAATAAACCACAATAAAAACTGTACTTACAAATAGAAAAAAGAACATTTTGAAATAACTTTTTATAAAAGTGAACTGACGGTACAAAATTATTCAAAAGAAAAAAAATCTAGAAATTCCTAAAGCAGAAAAAAACCGTAACTATACCCCAAAAAAAAAAAAAAGGAAAAGAAGGCAGAAGAACATTAACAGAAATATACCAAGCATTTTGCTAAACAAAACCAACAACAACATTGTTCATAGAAGGTGAATAAAACGCAAAGGTGGAAAGAGTCGCTCTGCTCCGAAGCAGCAGAGACAGCGCGTAAAAATAAACAGCAGCAGAGACAGCGTGTAAAAAATAAGCAACAGCAAAGTAAAAGTCCGGACTGACGACATCGAGTTGCGCGGTTACGTTGCGATTTAAGACAGTTTTAAGGGAAGCTTTACGGAATCGAATGAAGTTACAAGTAGCAAAATAATGAAGCTCGGTTATGATTCTCGCGGTAAATTTGGAAAGTTTGGGAAACTTAAAAATGAGGATTTTGTTATATATGTATATATTAAAAATTATTTTTTGAAAGAAATTTTTTTCCCATGTGTGATCTTCTACTAGACAGACGTGACGCCTAGCATTCCTCCTGAGGATAAACTTGCTGCAAATAATTTTTTTTTGTCCTAACATTTTTAATTTTTTTTTATCCACCATTATTTTTCATTTTTTTTGTTTTTTTGTTATTATTATTTATTATATAATATGTTCTTTATTCGACCTTTATTATTTTCAAGTATTAATAAATTGTCGAGCTTGAGGTCTTTTTTTAATTTTTTTAAAAAACTAAACTTTTATAAAACCAATATTTCGGTACTTCTTTGAGTGCCTTCTTCAGGGTTTTTTTTCTTTTATTTTACATAAATTTTTAACAATTTGTAACAAATTCCACAATAAATGACAAATATAAAAATTTTTAAATTAAGTCCAAAAAAATATTTTTCAAATCAAACTTGATCTATTACAATAAAAAAAAATTTAAACCGTTATCCAGATTTTGAAAATACAACTGTTTTAAACACAGAAAATAATTATAAATGCAGATTTATGTTAGAAATGTTACAAATTATAAAGGTTCCAACAATGTCGAGAATTAATTTTAAGTCAGACACTGAAAATGTAGCACAAAATTATAGACACTTACAGCCGTATTCATAACAAAAAGTTAGCTACAGTTTGTACACTACGTACAACGAGCTGCTAAGTAGAATGCCGATTAAGCTTAGCAGCTTGTTAGCATTGAGTTTATTAATAACAAATTGTATCCCTCTGCTAACTTTTAATTAATCAACTCTGAATATTAATGATGCCACATTATAATACCCAAAAATGCAACACGTTTTGCATTAATCATCGCTGGTTTTGTCATTTAATTTCATTTTTTTCCTCTTTATATAAAAATTTGAAATGTTTTTAAATTAAATTATTTTTAAAAAAGGACTCTAAACTAAAAAAAACCGCGTTAAAAAAAAAAAAAAAATTATTCAACATAAAACGGCTGTTTATCACAAGTTGGCAAACGTTTGGCAGCTTGTTGACAAGAGTTTAGCAAATCGTTAGCCAGAGTTTGGTAAGTGTATTATGAATAAACTTTGTGCTAACTTCATGCCAAATTTTCGTTATGAATACGGCTGTTAATTTATAAAAACAAAAGCGGAAGATAAACATGTTTTTATATTGAAATAGATCAAGTTTGATATTAAAAATATATTTTTGTATTTAATTAAAAAATTTTTATATATGTCATTTATTGTTGAATTTGTTACAAACTGTTAAAAATTTATATAAAAAGAAAAGAAAAAATAACCCTAAAGAAGGCATTCAAAGAAGTGCCGAAATATTGGTTTAATAAAAGTTTAACGTTTGTTAAAAAAATTAAAAAAAGACCTCAAGCTCGACAATTTATTAATACTTTATTATTATTTAGTTTTAATTTTTTTTTGCACTTTTTATCTTTTCTTATTTTTTATTTTTTGAGTTCTTTCCTTTTTGTTTTTTTTTAAATTTTTTCCCCCTTTAATTTTTTTTATTTTATTTTTTTTCCTCTCTTCTTAAAATTCTTTCCGGTTGAATTGAACTCGCGTTCACAGTACTATAACCTTTCCTCACGTCTTAGGTGCATTATGCACGAGCCCCACACACGGCAAAGCACAGCTGAAAACTTGTCGCGTAGCGTTTCGTATCCAAAACCAGCTGACTTATCGGCAAGAGGCAGGGCACAATCGTCCGTTCGTTGTTCGTCTCAGTCCAAAGGTTGAGGAAGGGGTTCAACTCCATCGGGGAGAAAGTTGTCGGTGGACTAACAGAGTAGCATAACTGCGTTAAGGGGGTCGTCTGGATCTCGTTCGCTCATGTCGGGTCAATCGGAAGAATCAGTAGGGGTAAATTCGGAGATTAAACCTCTTAGTTTATCTCTCCCGGACATAGATACTGACCAAATCGAAACTGTTGCACCTAGGGTACCAAAAAGGGAAAACGTCGAAATGGCCACTCAAGAATCAAATCACGAAGGTGATCCACAAATTTCTAACGTGAACGTTATGGAAATCCTGATGTCATATTATTAAGAAATACGCAGGATGAATTCAGATAGGAATTTAGTGCGCTGAGGGAATCCGTAGTTCTGAATAGAAACGAGAGGGAAACTTCTGCAACGCCAGGTGCTAGTGCTCTGACACCTACGCAGGCAAATTCGTATTCTCTTGTGTCCTCAAACACGAACTTTAAATTTAAAGATTGGAGGGTTTCATAAAGCGGCGAGGGGAATGTTTCAGATTTCTTGTTCAAAGTAGATACGTTAGCTGAGCGATCTCAGTGTCCCCATGACCATCTGATGTCGAACTTTCATCTATTTCTAACGGGTAATGATATTTCACAATTATCGTCGTTGTGAACGGACGTGGTATTTTTTATAGCTCCGCTGAGATTGTCAATATTTGCAATTTGCAATATCCCTTGTGAAAATTTCAACAAACAAAGATAAAGCAAAGCATTGTGACAATTTAACACAAAATATACAGAAAAATTAAAACAAAGCATTAAACACAAGATAATAACACAAAATAATAAGAAAGGAAAATAGGCATATGAATACAAAACCTCAATCAATACAAAATAAAAAATCTCCAACTTAATTCAAATAAACAACTACAAAAACACAAAATAATAACAAAAACAATAAACACAAACTAATAAGAATAAAAAGAAAACAAACAACAACAAAAAACCGCGAACCAAAAAATAAAATACACAAAAAACCTATTCTGTGACAACTACAAAATTAAAAAACTAAAATTATTTAATAAAATATCAACAATAACAACGAAAATGAATACACGAAGTGAATCGTTAGTAAAGAAATTAAGAGAGACAAAGCAATGTTCAACTCTTGAAAACTCACCAAATATACCACGCTTAACAAGTGATGATAAAGCTTTCATTAGAGATTTAATAAAAGAGAGTGAAATTATCACTTCGCAAGTCATTAAGAACTCAATAAAAAAAAGCGAGGAAAAACATTTTGATTTTATAAATAATCTCATAAAAGAGAGTGAAACGAGAATTCTCTCTGTAATTGAAGACAAAATAAATAATATACAAGTTCAAATAAATAATATAACTGAAAGAGTGAACGACTTAGAAAATAAAAGTTTAATAGTGGACCAAATGAAGGATGAAATTTCTGATTTAAAGAGGAAAATATTGAGGCAAGAAAACTCTGTTGTGGCTGGCGGTATACGAATTAGTGGTGTACCCTGCTATGAAAATGAAGACCTTAACAAGATCTTTAGTAATATATGTACTTCTTTAAAAATACCTACACCGAAAATAGAAAATATTTACAGACTAAAAAAAATATATAAAAACAATAGGCCGTATGAACCAAAGGATGAAATTATAGCTGTGAAATTACAGTCACCGTTTGAAAAAAATTTTGTTCTTAAGTCAATTTCAAAATATCGACGCGAAAAGAAAACAGCATTATGCTTAAGAAATGCCGGGTTCGATAGTAATCAGCCCATTTATGTGAATGAAAACCTAACACCATATAATCATCAAATATTTAAAGCAGCACTCAATCCAAAGAAACAAAAGAAGATAAAATCCACATTTACACTACGAGGTCTCGTATATTTAAAGAGGCACGAGTCAGATGAACCTACTTTAGTTGAATTTCTCGAATAATTGACACATCTTTTTCGTGAATAGTACTAGCTGTATAATATGTTATATAACCAACAATTTAAATTTCCTTTTTCAATCTAATTTCATTATTATTATTTATATCCAGTCCTTATTTTTTTATTCCTGTTTAAAAATATTTGTCTTAAATATCTATTTAACAATAATTTGTTTTCTATGTTTAATTAATAATCTGATGAATGAAACTGATAAATGTTTGTTTATTTGCGTTGATCTAATATGTTCAAATAACAAATATTTTATATGAACAAATTGGTTCTAGGGATGCTAACTTTAATATGAATAGAATCCTAGCTAAACGAAAACAGGGCTTTAATATCTGCCACATTAACGCTCAAAGCCTTGGCAATAAGTTGGATGAATTCCGTTATTTATTCGAAAACTCTGGAATTGATGCCATATGTGTTTCTGAAACTTGGTTTTCTAATAAAATAAACGATCATTTTTATGGCGTTAATGGATACCGTGTTTTTCGGTCTGATAGATACAAACATGCTGGTGGAGTAGCAATATATGTAAGAAGTAATATACCATGCAAAATTAATACTATCTTCAATGAACCGAATGATGTTGAATATGTATTTATTGATGTCTACCACAACGGTACCACACTGCTCCTTGGTTGTGTCTATAGACCGGATAAAACTATAAAACTTGATACACTTGTCAATCAACTAGAGCTTTTATCAGCATTATAGCCAGAAGTAATAATAGCTGGTGACTTCAATTGCAATTTGTGCGCTGATGCTAGACTCACTACTATGATGTCATCATTTAACTTAGTTCCTGTTAACAGGACTAGACCTACTCACTTTATAAATACTAGTAGCACCCTACTTGACCTATTCTTCGTCAGTAATGAAAGCAAAGGTTTACACTATGATCAACTTACGGCACCAGCCTGCTCAAAACACGATCTAATTTTTACACTATACGACTTTGCCATAGAGAACACCGCAACAACGTTTACTTACCGTGATTTTAAAAGTCTTAATATTTTGGCCTTGGAATCTGATCTTGACAATATACTATGGGATCAAATGTATTGTTTGTCGTCAGTTGATGAACAAGTCACTCTTTTAAACTCTATTATCTTACACCTTTATAACAAGCATGTTCCATTGAAAACTAAGATAATTAGAAACTGTGTACGGCCATGATTTACCAATGATACAAGGTTGTTAATACAACGCCGGGATAATATATACCATATGTGGAAACGATACAGGACACCAGAATATCGTGAGCAGTATCGTCTAGCAAGAAAAGCTGTTGTGACTAAGGTAAAACACGATAAATCTGCCTATTATTCTAATAAATTCGACAGCGCTGTTGACACAAATAAGACGTGGAAAATAATACGTGATATTGGCATTGGTAAGACAAAAAATCGTGAAGATGATATTGATGTCAATTTGCTTAACGGATTCTTCGTTAATATCCCCTTGCCACCAGTAAACCCTGGCTTTATGCTCAAACACCACCATATGATCCTTACATTGCAAAATTCAGTTTTAAGTGTCTCAATCTAAATGATGTTGCAGAAGGTTTCTATAAAGTCAAATCAAACGCCGTCGGACTGGATGACATTAATCCAAGGTTTATAAAGTTAATACATCCTATTAAACATTTGTATAACACAATTATAACCACCAGTAACTTCCCGACGGAATGGAAATATGCCAAAATTATTCCAGTACCAAAAACAAGCAACGAATACCGCCCAATATCAATTTTACCATACCTGTCCAAAGTTTTTGAGCGACTTATATATAAACAAATAGTTGAATATATTAGTCAGTACAATTTATTTACTGACCGTCAATCAGGTTTTAGATCTCAGCATAGCTGTTTAACCGCCCAGATGTAATCGAAGATATAAGAAGTAACTTAGAAAATGGGAGAATATCATTCTTAGTTTTGCTCGACCATTCAAAGGCCTTTGATACGGTTCACCACTCAATACTTTGCTTCAAACTATCTAAAATGTTCAACTTCTCAACAACTGCAGTTAGATTGATGTCAACATATTTAACTGACAGGTGGTAATACGTCTCCAATAAAGAACTTCTTATTTACCCTCTTCCCGTGACAAGAGGTGTTCCGCAGGGTTCCATACTGGGACCGTTGCTGTATTCGATCTATGCTAATGATATACCAAAACAGCTAAAATATTCCAGGATCTAGATGTATGCTGATGATATTCAGGTCTACCTTGACAGCTCTAAACCTTCCATTATCACTCGAGTTACAGATCTTAACACCGATCTAAACAAAATTTTTCTGTGGGCGACTGCAAATGGTTTACGAATTAACCCTAAGAAGTCGAAATGTATTATTATTTGTAAAAATTCTGTAAAAGTTGAATCTCGAATTAATGTTTTTCTGGGTGGCAGCAAAATTGATATTGTAAATTCTGCAAGAAATCTTGGCGTGGTTTTCAACAGTACACTAACTTGGTCAGATCATATTAACCAATCATGTGGGAGAGTGTATAGTATGCTAAGGTGTTTATGGGCTACACAGTATTGCACACCATTAAAAATAAGACTACTCTTGGCTAAAACCTACTTACTACCAACTCTGCTGTACTCATCCGAAATCTTCTCTGGCTGTAACTCAAAAGACACTGCTAAATTAAACACAACATTTAACAACATCGTTCGTTACATATTCCGCTTGAAGAGATTTGATCATGTTTCTCAGTACTCCAGTCGCGTCTTTAATATTACCTTTAACAACTACTTAAAGCTTAAAAACCTAGTTTTTCTACATAAAATTGCAACATCGGAACAACCAAAATATCTGTATGACCGATTAAGATTTATGAGGTCCTCAAGAGGAAATGGCATCATGCAAATAAGACATCGGGATACGGCGTCCGAAAGACAATTTTTCATATTAACTATCCGTCTCTGGAACCAACTTCCTTTAAACTTGAAAACTACTATCAACGCAAATAAATTTAAATATTTACTTAATCAATTTTACCGAACGTAATCTGTAACTTATTTTTTCTATATTTCTATATTATTTCACTGTTCTTAATATATTAGTATTATTCTTAAATTTATATACTTATGTATGTGACTTCTACTCATTATGTTTTATCAATATAACTTTTCAGATTCTAATACTATAATTTATAAGATATTATCAGCCTGTTTTTAAAAAATGAAAATGTTTGTTCGTTCGTAAAAAAAACGAACGAAAACTTATTTAGGTTTTCATAAAATTAAAACACATTTTAGGTGAGTGACTGAAAAAGCTTTCATTTTTTCCACACACGTTTGGTTCTTATAAAATGAACATCTTCGTAATAAATGAACACAAATGCCAAAAGAAGACGATAAGTAAAAGGCATTCGTTTAAAAAAATAAATAAAATAAATTGAAAATAAAAAGGGTATTATACTGAAAGAACCCTAAATTATTTACAATATTATGTAAATATTTATATAGAATTGTTACATTATTGACTGATTGCTTTATGATCGCACAGCCTAAACGCCTGAAGCTAAAAACTTGAAATTTGTACCGGTGGCTGGACTCTTCCCAAATAGATCCACTAAAACTGGATTTTTGTAAAGTCGAATGCTTAGGGGGTAACAAGGGTAAATTCGGTAACCTTATATTTCCAAAACTTAGAGAGATACAATGAAATGTAATACCTATCGTTGTCTTTAAAAAATTAAGTGGACGAGTGTCTGGTACTTTTTTGAAATATTCCTCTTTCAGGGAGTATTTTGGTTTAAGGGGCGAAATTGGTAATTTCTTTTTTGGTACTTTGAAGAGACTAAAAATTAAGCTGCAAGGTCCTAAGTGATTATCATCCCATAACATAAAAATGTTAGTAGCAGAACTATAACCTTAGGCACACAAATATGATCATAAAAAAGGTCCGAAAAATAAACATTGGCATAAAAATATGCTTACGAAAGAAGAGGAGACGTTAATAAAGTAGCGGGTTAAATGATACTAATTACATAAATATGTATTTACAGGTTCAAAAAATTCTAGAAACAAGTATGTACATAAGTATGTATGTATGTGTGTATGTAAGTTCTTCCATATGTTTGAAAAATCACGCAAATACCTTCACCATTTCTATATGTTGATGTGTAGCAAAAAATCGTCTTCATATATTGCGTTTATTTATTGCAATTTTTGTAAACATTTTAATTCAACATTTTTAGTTTTAACATTTACTAACATTTTTTTATAGAAGTTTTTGTTTTTTAAATTTATAATTTATTTTTGTAAACAAAAGCCAGGGTTAACCTTGAACACAAAATCCTTATATGTAAAAAGCATAAAAAGGTACGAAAATAAACGCATTGGCAATAACGTTATTTAACGATAGAAAAAAGCTCTATTTATGTCAAACATGAATAGACGAAAGCTTTTAAATGTTTTTTAAAAACCATATTTAAAACGTGTTCGTTTTAATACGAAAACTTCAAGTAAGAACACTTGTGTTTTACAAAAACAGGCTATATGTCTTGTTGTATTAGAAATTCGAAATTTAATAAATAAATACAAATAATGCCGAAACTTTTTACTGGGACTACATAAAGCAAAACCAAAGGGCCATGTATCCGATGTTAAGGGCTGCGTTATCTAGCGAATTTGGGGCGTTGGAAAGTGACCACGAAATTTTGCTTAAGATCTCTTCGCGTAAACAACTCCCTAAGAAAAGTTATGACGATTTCCATTCGTTTATCGTTCGCTTAAACTTTTTTTTTTTTTTTTTTTTTTTTTTTTTAATATTATCTATGCTAATATTAATCAATTATGCGGATCTTAAGGTCATGCTATTCATTTCAAACCCAAAAGACTTGGGAAAATTTCGTGAGTTGGCGAGAAAGGCGGAAAGGGTTCTTTAAAAAAACAAATCAATTCCCTTTGGTCGGAAACGTCAGGTTAATGAAATTCAAAGTGGAGGAAACCCCTGAAGATTCGATTGCGGAATGCGATCCCCAAATTAAGGCCATTAGTTTTAATTTTTTTTTGCACTTTTTATCTTTTCTTATATTTTATTTTTTTAATTCATTCCTTTTTGTTTTTTTTTTAATTTTTTTCCCCCTTAAATTTTTTTTATTTTATTTTTCTTCCTCTCTTCTTAAAATTCTATCCGGTTGAATTGAACTCGCGTTCACAGTACTATAACCTTGCCTCACGTCTTAGGTGCATTATGCACAAGCCCAACACACGACAAAGCATAGCTGAAAACTTGTCGCGAAGTGTTTCGTATCCAAAACCAGCTGACTTATCGGCAAGAGGTAGAGCACAATCGTCCGTTCATTGTTCGTCTCAGTCCAAAGGTTGAGGAAGGGGTTCAACTCCATCGGGGAGAAAGTTGTCGGTGGACTAACAGAGTAGCATAACTGCATTAAGGGGGTCGTCTGGATCTCGTTCGCTCATGTCGGGTCAATCGGTAGAATCAGTAGGGGTAAATTCGGAGATTAAACCTCTTAATTTATCTCTCCCGGACATAGATACTGACCAAATCGAAACTGTTACACCTAGGGTACCAAAAAGGGAAAACGTCGAAATGGCCACTCAAGAATCAAATCACGAAGGTGATCCACAAATTTCTAACGTGAACGGTATGGAAATCCTGATGTCATATTTTCAGGAGGCATTAAGAAATACGCAGGACGAATTCAGATGGGAATTTAGTGAGCTGAGGGAATCCGTAGTTCTGAATAGAAACGAGAGGGAAACTTCTGCAACGCCAGGAGCTAGTGCTCTGACGCCTACGCAGGCTAATTCGTATTCTCTTGTGTCCTCAAACACGAACTTTAAATTGAAAGATTGGAGGGTTTCATATAGCGGCGAGGGGAATGTTTCAGATTTCTTGTTCAAAGAAGATACGTAAGCTGAGCGATCTCAGTGTCCCCATGACCATCTGGTGTCGAACTTTCATCTATTTATAACGGGTGATGCCGAAACTTTTTACTGGGACTACATAAAGCAAAACCAAAGAGCCATGTATCCGATGTTAAGGACTGCGTTATCTAGCGTATTTGGGGCGTTGGAAAGTGACCACGAAATTTTGCTTAAGATCTCTTCGCGTAAACAACTCCCTAAGAAAAGCTATGACGATTTCAATTCGTTTATCGTTGGCTTAAACTTTTTTTTTTTTTTTTTTTTTTTTTTTAATATTATCTATGCTAATATTAATTAATTGTGCGGATCTTAAGGTCATGCTATTCATTTCAAACCCAAAAGACTTGGGAAAATTTCGTGAGTTGGTGAGAAAGGCGGATAGGGTTCTTTTAAAAAACAAATCAATTCCCTTTGGTCGGAAACGTCAGGTTAATGAAATTCAAGGTGGAGGAACCCCCTGAAGATTCGATTGCGGAATGCGATCCCCAAATTAAGGCCATTAGGTTAGGCAGAACCTGGGAAAAGGGTGAATATTCAAAAATTAAGTGTTGGAATTCCCTACATTTCGGCCATAGTTACATATTGTTACGTTACTGCCTTTTCAATAACGTTTTTGGTTTATTTCCTTTATAATAAACCTCTCGAGTTCTTTTATTGCAACTTTAATAAAATAAATAAAACACTTTAAACACTGTACTATAAACTATTCACGCCACTTTATTTAGAACTTATTCAATTTTACCACTAATAATTGCGATCTACACACTTAAATAATCGTACTTATACTGAATATCGATGCCAATCTTCGCGAGTATTTATACTCTGTTCGCTGACATCTAGATGTCTTTAGAGCATTCTACTCGTCGAAATGTCTGTAACATTTTCGACATTTCTGGGCGAATCGAGATTTTATTATCTTACAGCGAATATCATTATGCATTAACACTGTGGCTGAATTTAAATTGATTTATACATAAATAAACTAAAGCATACTTTGTGGGTTAAAAATAATCTTAACACTATTAGTTATCTATAACAATCATCACATTACATTTGTACTAGAAAACTCTGTACAGTGGGTTTACATTAGAAATATGCGAAACTAATACAATAACATTTTAAACTAATAAAATTACCTACTAATAAATTAAACTTATTCTTACCTAAAGTGTCTTTTGTAACAATATATTATCCCGATGAAACTCGGCATGTTTTCTGTTACAAATGCGGACAAAGAGGAGTAACTACTCCTAAGTGTAAGGCTAGGTATAACGTTCGTTTGGAAAAATTCAAGGCTTGGGTCTCAACTGCCAATGGCTCAAAAAACGAGGTAATGGGTTATTGTTAATTACCTGTCACGTTTAAAGGGGTAACAAAAGTTATAACATTTTACATAGTACCGAAATTATCGCAACTTGGGTATCTGGGCATAGATTTTTGGAAGGCATATGCCCTTGCTCCTCAAATCTTCTCGAATTCGTCCTGTATGGAGATTGTTGCCAAACGCGATGCGAACTGTCACGAGCTTAACCCAAAGCAAAAATTGCGAAGTCATTTTGAATTTTCCATCTATTAATAATTTTTCTGACAGGGTCCAATGACAGATTGGCTACGTAAAACGAATAAGCCTTTTCGCTTGTCGCCTGAAGCGGTTGACTCTTTCGAAAAATTAAAATCTGCCTTGTCAAACGCTCCAGTGTTGGTTCCACCGGACTTTGGCAAAGAGTTTGTGATTCAAACAGATGACCAAGGGGGCGAGCGACCAATCGCGTTTGTTTCGCAGAAACTAAATAGGGCGCAGCAAAATTGTACCGTAACAGAGTTAGAATGTTTAGCGGCCGTTATTTGCGTCAAACGGTTTAGGCAATATATTGAGGGACTCCCCTTCAAGATTATAACTGATCACTCCAGTCCTCGCTGGCTCATGAGCCAAAAGGACCTTAGCGGTACACTTGCCCGCTGGAGTCTGAAACTCCAACATTTCGACTTTGTGATGGAACACAGAAAAGGCTCCCTAAATATTGTCCCCGATACACTTTCAAGATTTGACACAGACGAAATGATTGGAAGTGTAACCCGCCCGAAATTGACCTTTGCTCCCCTGAATTTAATAGTTCCGAGTACAACGAATTAAAGGAACAAATACGTCAAAATGATGATGTACTTCCGGAACTGTGTATAAACGATAATTTTGTTTATAAAAGAGTAAACTTTAGGAATGATATAGATAATGAGAACTAAATGAGAACCCTACGTCCACCCATGGGAAGGCAGTTCCAAACATACCGCCCTTTTCAAAGATTGTATTGCGATTTTTTGGGACCTTACCCTTGCTCTAAATCCAAAAACTGCCAGCTGTTCATTGCAATCGATTATATGACCAAATTTCGGTTTTTAAAGCCTATGAGGACGGTAACTACCATTAACGTAATCGATTTTTTGCAAAACGAAGTTTTCTGCACCTTCGGTGTACCATAGCTCCTGCACACCGACAATGCAAAGCAATTTACCTCAAAAGAGATGAAGGAATTTTTCGGTATGTATGGTATAACCCTCATCACCACTGGTTTTTACTCACCACGCCTCGCAAAGGACAAATCGTGCGGTGATTTTTAAAATTCGTTACTTTTTAAAAGACCATTCGGACCACACAAATTGGGATAGTATACCAAAAATTTTGCAAATTTTGAGGAGCGATTTCCATACGGCTATAGGGTGCTCACCCTATTATACGGCTTTTAGTCAAAATATGATTCTAAATGGATCATGTTACACCATCTTAGAACATTTGAATATGCTTCGAGACGACACACCAGTCAAGAGAAATGACAGATTACAGCTCACCCGAGAGAAAATTAATAGGAACCTTGACAAAGCCCATGAAAAGGCGTGTAGGATATATAACCTGAGGACCAAACCGGTAAACTTCACAGTAGGTCAGGAAGTCTTTAGAAAAAACCACTCACAGAGTGACTTTTAAAAAGGCGTTAACGCAAAGTTGAATCCTAAGCTCGTGAAGTGTAGAATAATGAGCAAAATTGGGAATTCTCTTTACGAAATCGAGGACCTCCAGGGAGAGTACGTCGGTAAATTTCATGCTTCTGACATTCAACCTTAGTTTTAACTTGTTTTATTGTATATTGCCAGGCTACGTGGGTCGAGCAACGCGCTATAAATCCGTTCTTTTGTAAATTTAATCGCGGCTAAATCCTGCCTGTGCTAATCCTTATCATGGATATTGATTCGAAGCAGGTTTGTTACGGATTTAACAATTGTTTCTTTAATTTCGGACCCTGAACTAATCTAAAATCGGTTAATAAACTAAAATAACCCCACTATAAAAAGTGTACTTACAAATAGAAAAAAGAACATTTTGAAATAAGTTTTTATAAAAGTGAACTGACGGTACAAAATTATTCAAAAGAAAAAAAAATCTAGAAATTCCTAAAGCAGAAAAAAACCGTTACTATACTCAAAAAAAAGGCAGAAGAACATTAACAGAAAACGGACCAAGCATTTTTCTAAACAAAACCAACAACAACATTGTTCGTAGAAGGTGGGTTCTCATACGTGAATAAAACGTAAAGGTGGAAAGAGTCGTTCTGCTCCGAAGCAGCAGATACAGCGCGTAAAAATAAACAGCAGCAGAGACAGCGTGTAAAAATAAGCAACAGCAAAAATAGCAATAGTGACATAGAGAAAAAAACACCAGCAGAGGAGTTGCAGTGAGCGACAGTTATTGGAAGACATTAAAACATATGTACACTAAGTCCCCTTTTAGACAGGCAAAGTTTACTTTGACAAAGTCAGTTGAATTCTCTTTTAAACTTTGTTTGGTGCTCAGACACACAAAGTTTAATTTGACATATTTTTGTTTTCTCATGTTTGAATATATAATATAAACAGCGTTGCCAGAATGATGATTTTGTCATATTTTGGATTATTTTTTTAAACAAAAATATGATTAAAGATTTTTTTTCTCAAATGATGCTTTTTTATTTTAAGAAATTCTGATTTTTTACTTTAATTTTGCTTATACAAAATACGCGATTATTTAAACAGTCACTTTTTAAAACAAAGAAGTTTTGTATCAGCTTGATGCGCAATGGTGCTGCACACTTTTGTACCCAGTATCTAGAATACTCAAAATTGCATCATTATTTCAGGACATAAAAAATACTAAAAAAAAAGGCATATTATAACCTATTTCCAATGTGCGAAAGAATTCCTTCTTTCGAACAACTACATTTAAAACAAAAACAAATCTTAAAAAGTTTGTTTTTGTTTTAAATGTATTTGTTCCAAGTAAATACTTCTTTCATACATCGGAAATAGGCAGTTAGAATATTGATAGAAAAAATATTTGTGAAAAAAAAATGTATTTGTATAAAGTGTTATATACTGACGAATTATGTTTTTATGTATTTCAATTTAAATAATAAGAAGTATGTGTTTACAAAAAATTAATAATTCTTACTATTTTGCCCTTGTTTTAAAAAATTTATATTAAGAAAAAAAAAATTTAAGATTTTCCTCTTCAAAATATGATTTCTTTCGCCATATGACAATTTTCATTCCAAAGATTCTGGTAACGCTGTAGATAAATATAAAGTTGCAGCCAACTTCAGGTATAATCTACGAACGAAAAACAAAACGAATTTGTGAGTACAGCAAAGTGTGTACTCCCCCGCTATTCTCTTTTCCCTTCTCTTCTATAAACTCAAGACTTTGCAAAGTAAACTTTGCTTGTCTGACAGGGGTCTAACAATATGTTAAGATAAGTAGACAATTTATTTATTATTGTTGTATATTGCAATTTATACCTATACTAGGGAATATACAAAAACACTGCTACCATATACGCAATCGTAAACTTTTTCAAGGTTTGGGAAAATATCGTGGAATTTCGTTCTAAATTTTTTTTTTTGATTTTGTTTTAAATTAAAATTATAATAAAACAGACATTTTTATATATAAAATTTCACGTGGAGAGTAATTAAAATCGTGTAACAAAACTATTTAAGTTGTTTGAAAAATATTTTTAAATTATACTCATTATGTATGTATATGGGAACACTGATACAAATCAAAATTACAAATAATGCAAATGTAAACTAAAATAATAGTGCCATTAAGCTAGACAGACAGGGAAGGGGGAAATATTTTTTTTTCTTTCTTGAAAATTTTAGATGTTTTTCAAGTCGATCACATATATGATATTGAGAAGTTGGTGATCGTTAGAAGAAAAAAAAATAATTCCCTCTATGGAAGATTTTAGATGTTGAAGATTATATAGACGTTAAGAAGATTAATTTAATTGCAAATTGTAGAAGTAGGAAAGGATAACGAGACATTGAAGGAGACAATTAATCAGAAGAAAAGTTTGTTTTCCTTTTTGTCCTCCTCATAGGGGAGCGAATGTAATAATTTTTGTCTGACTAAGGTTAGGTTAGGTTCCATCATGATCAAGCACAGCTCACGTGGGTCCATTACTTAGTTCCCGTTGTGTTACCATATCACGCCGTCTCCCATGGGTCCTATGAAATCTGGCTGCTAGTATTCCCATGCAGCCAACCGGTCGATTCAATAAAGGAGTGGATCCTGTTTACATCAACATCAGAGAGACAAGTTTTGTCCCCAAGGGTTCTTCGACCAAACATTTTGAGTCTTAAGTCTCCGAAAGCCGGGCAGTTACAGAGAAGATGTTCCGTTGACTCTTCCTCCTCCTCATCGTCGCAACTTCTGCACAAGTCGTTATAAGGAAGCCCCAGCCTCTGGGCGTGCCTCCCAATTGGCCAGTGGCCAGTTATAACCGCAGTTAGGTTTCTTAGATGATGTCTCGACAGCTGTAATGCCCGCCGTGTCCTTTTTTCATCTATGATGGGCCATATTTTCCTGGTTTCCCCACAGGTGGTTTCATCGTGCCACCTCTGACTGGCGATAAGATGAAACTTGTGCGCTATAAGTTGCTTACACCTTGGGAGTGAAGCACCTACATATTTGGAACCGTCCCGATTCAAGTTGGTACCTGCATGCGCCAACGAATCCGCCATGCAGTTCCCATGTATGTCCCCGTGTCCGGGGACCCAATTAAGGGTGACCAGTGAATGTCTCGCTATCTCCTCCAGAGACATCCAGCATTCTCGGACAATTCTCGATGTGATGAACACATTCTCCAGGGATCTTATGGCCGCCTTGCTATCGGTAATAATGTGAATATCCCTTCCAGATATTTCACCGTACCGGATGCGTTTCGCGGCTGTGTGGATGGCCATTATCTCGGCCTGGATGACACTGCAGTGGTCCGGCAGCCTTATAGGAATGCTCCAGTTTAGCTGCTCGGAGTATATGCCAGAACCGACACCATACAGTGTTTTAGACCCTTCCGTGAAGATTCGAATCGCATTCGCGGGGATTTGCAGGTCATCATAGTGGACCACGTTATCCACAATGCTTACCGTGAAGACAGGATAAAAGATTGGCTCGGGTGTGACATAATCAATATCCATGTGCCAATTAATATCATTCAGAATGTTAGCATGTCCGATATTATAATCTCTCCATGCTCCGCTGGCCCTTAGTCTTACCGCCGCGTTCGCAGCTAACCTTTTCGCCAAAATGTCTGGTGGTAACCAGTTTAAAATCGTAAACAATGCCTTAGAGGGGGTTGTTCTAATGGCACCTATTACCGCTATCGCCACCATTCTCATTGTACGTTCAAACCTGGTTTGATGACTCTTCGCCTTGAGCGCCGGCCACTAAACAGCTGCCCCGTAGAAGAGAATGGGTTTAATGACACATTCGTATAGCCAGTATACATTCCTCGGGTAAATTCCCCAGTTTAGGCCAATGGCCCTTTTGCAGCAATATAATGCAGTAGCCGCTTTATTAGTCCTGGAGCTGGTGTTCATCCTCCAGTTCAGTTTACTGTCCAATATTAGCCCAAGATACTTGGCGCTGTCAGACAGTTCCAGTGACACCCCTTTTATCCTCGGGGTATTAAATTTGGGAATTTTGTATCTCCTTGTGAAAAGTATCAGTTCTGTTTTGGCGGGATTTACATCCAGTCCACATCCCTGGCACCATTTTGTTAGGACGTCAAATGCGGACTCCATTAGTTCAGACAAAAGTCTGGGATCTTTACCCATGGCCACAACTGCAACGTCATCCGCATATGCAACCGTTCTGCAGCACGTCCTTTCCATGGCTCTGAGTAGGGTATTTATATTCAGATTCCAAAGTAAAGGTGACAGTACACCACCTTGCGTGGTGCCCCTAGTCGCAACCTTTGAAATGTTCGAGGCGCCCAAGTTGGATTCGATACGCCTGAAGTGCAAGATAGTGCTGACAAATTGAATGATCGCTGGGTCGATCTCCAAATGTCTCATAGCGTTAATAACCGATTCAGGTTTAACATTGTTGAAAGCACCCTCAATATCCAGGAATGCAACTAAAGCAAATTCCTTGTAATGCAGGGATCTCTCTATGTGGCCCACCAATGAGTGAAGCGCAGTTTCAGTGGATCTTCCCTTCGTATAGGCGTGCTGAGCCGGTGACAGGGAATTGGGTCCTAGTGATGATCTAATGTGAATATCCAAAATCCTCTCCAGTGTTTTCAGTAGAAAGGAGGATAGACTAATTGGTCTAAAGTCTTTAGCCATAGTGTGAGATGTCTTCCCACTCTTGGGGATGAAGACGATCTTATATGATGTCCACGTTGATGGGACATGTGAGAGACTCAGGCAGGCTCTAAATATTGCCAAGAGCCATGGCATCAATATTCCCAGGTTATTTTGTAGGTCCGCTGGGATAATGCCATCCGAGCCTGGAGATTTAAAGGGATGGAAGCTTGGAAGCCCATTCCACACGATGGCGAGTTATCGGAATATTAGAGATATCCCGAGCGCCACTAAAAGTTTCCTCCCTAGGCACATCATCAGTGCAACCTGGGAAGTGTGTATTCATCAGGACCTCAAGGGTGTCCCGACTGTTTGTGGTCCAGGATCCATCCATCTTCCGTATATATGATGGAATAGCTGGATTAGAGGATAAAATCTTACGAAGCCGACTTGTCTCCGAGGAGTTTTCCACGTCACTGCAGAATTTCCTCCATGACTGTCTCTTGGCCTTCCTAATAAGATTCTTGAATCCATTAACTGAGGACTTGTAATTGTTCCAAACACCATTACGTTTTGCCTCATTAAAGAGCTTCCTGCTTTCCTTGCGTTTATCAGCAATTTCCTCATTCCACCATATGGGCTTAGCTTTGACCCTCCTGTCAATTATTTTACAGGCTTCGTTTGTTGCCTCCATTAAGGCACCGGTCAATGACTCCACTGCGGAGTCGAGCATGGACACACTGTCTATGAGAACTGGGCACATGGGCAGCTTGTCCCCGAGTAAACTTGCATAGATAGACCAGTTGGTCCTTCTTCTGTTCGTGTAGGGTTTAACTGAATCAACTCTAAAGGAAAAATTGAAATCAACATACATGTGATCAGAGAAGGAACAGTCCTTAGACACGTTCCAATCGCTAATCATATCCGCGAACTTATCACTAATAAGCGTAATATCAAGAACCTTCCTTCTGTTAGTCACAATAAAGGTGGGCTCACTACCCCTATTAACTACTGTTAGTTCGTTTTCTACTATGAAGTCCAAAAGCGACTCACCTCGTGGATTGACATCCGAGCTTCCCCAGACGGTATGGTGTGCATTAGCATCAGCACATATTACTAGGGGGATGTTGCGCCTTTTAGCGTACGACATCGCCTTCCTGGTTGTGGAGTTTGGAGGATTAGCACCCTGGTCGTGTGCCATGTAGCAGCTCATAACCCAGACTGTACTGGTTTTGCATTCTACTGCGACAGTGCATGTGTCCTTATCGCTAAAATCAGAAAGAATGAAAGCTTTAAGGAGGTTTTTGACCATAACACAAGCCCTGGTCTTACCTTGATCGGCTCCGTACAGAGTACTATAACCGTCTAAACTGAGTCCGCAAACCCTGTCTCTATACAACAATGGTTCTTGGATGCATATAAGCTCCTCCGTGCCTGAAGCTAATCGGAGGAGAAGGGCAGCTGACGCCGCTTTAGAATGATGAAGGTTGATTTGTGTCACCTTCATCATAGCTCATCACTATGGACGACTGTGACGTTGGCATCCTCTGGATCGTCGTCCGATTCCAGAAGGATGTCCTCATCATCCGCCACTCCCATCTTACCAAAGAAGTCACCCACAAGTCCACTGACCGATTGGGTGTCTTCATTGGCCGACGACGTAGCAGAATCGTCTTCCATATGCTCCGTTGATGCTGTTGTTGTGGTGGTGGTAGTCGCCGGAGCTTGAGGCTTCCCTTTGTCGTTAACTTTATAGACTCGGAGGATGATAGTTCCAAATCCATAGAAAATCTTCCCCTGTGTCTTCCGAAGTGACGGCAGAGAGTCACTGTTTATTACAACAGTGGCCTTCCTGGACTCTTCAACAGATTCAGAAACCCTCACTACTTTCCAGTCCTGTGTGGGTAGCTGGGGGTTACTGAGCTGTATTATTTCCAGGATCTCCTTGGGGTCGGATGGCTCAGCGGGGATCTTGGCAATAGATCTGGGCCTTTGCGGTACATCGGCCAGAGGTATTGCCTCAATCTTAGCGCCCTGCCAAACTTCCCCCAGGGACTCCACGGCATCCTTGTACAGCAGCGCTGAACGCTCATCTGCACACGCTTTCAATTTAATGTGCCCTTGATACCAACCGGCATCTTCACATTGTGGTGGTGGTCCAGGGTTACCAATTAGAACACCCAAGAACGCCCTACTAAGTGCGACGACAACCAGCTTCCAGTTTTTGGATGAAATGGTGCCGTCACTTGCGTTGCGGTCAATGATCGCCCAAATGAGGTGGTCTTTAGCCACATCTTTGTACGACCTGTTTTGCGGCCGTTGAGGCGTGTGTTTGGACCTTTTAGTCCCAGGAAGCGTGTCCTCCCCAGACCGTTGCCGTTTAGGCGCTGCTTCGGTTGGCTTCCGTTCAGGATTGCCTTCCTCTGCAGAGGGAGGTGCACGTTTTAAACCCTCAATATGGGTTTTTGCCCACTGGAGAGAGGTTTTCTCCTGCTCCGTGAGCTCACCAACCGGTTTTTCACCAAGTCGGCTGATGATTTTGTAGGCGGAGCGCCTGGTTATGAAGGCCCGTTTGGATGGGTTTATGTGCCCTTGGGGTTTTTTAATAATTGCCGTAGAGGCGGGGGGAGGTACATCAGAGGGCATCGAATCTTTCTTCGTATGCTCTCTTTGCACAGGTTTCGGCACATGGGATTTCCGGTAGACTGAGTCTGCACCGTCAAGCCAGCACCCGAGGAAGGGGTTTTGACGGGTTTTTCTCCCGTCCGGATCTGGGAAGCCTTGGAGGTACCTGGGTTCGAGGAACCCTGTACCAAGCTTGGTTTACGACCGCCTGAAGGCTTAGTCGTGAGTTTTTGCGCACTAGTAGCTAATCGTCTAACAGAGCCTGGCGCAACCACCTTGCTAGACGAGGTTTCAGTAGCATTCGACATACTACAGCCTGATACCGACGCTGTAGTAGTAGAGTCTCCGGAGATTATGAAGCCCTTTACCGGATACGTAGGGCGTGAATTTTCGGACATTTCGTGGGGGGTGTGGTGGGGTTGCATTTTATGCCTACTGCCAGGCGAAATTATACCTGCCGCTCCTCTGGAGACAGACGCAGACCATCAGCCGCTCACTATGAGAACAGACGCTGATGGATTTTATTTCGGACCTACTGCCTTCAGAAGGCAAACAATTGACCGTAAAAGGACAGCGGACCTAGTCATTAGCCGCTCCAACTAGGAGAAACAGACGCTAATAGACAGGGGGGGTAGTTCTTGGTTCGTACTCGGTTTAGACCCTTCTGGCATGGGAGGCCTTACCGGTCTTGACTAACGTCACTACCGCCAGCATGACTCTAAACGTCCTTGTACTTAAGCCCTCGCATCGCGGCAAGATGACTACCCATTCGCGAGGGTTGTCTGACTAAAGTAAATCAAGATTTTGATAAAGTAGACCGCAGGATAATTTTATTTTTCTTCCTGAATTGTTTAAATTTAATGGTTATTGCCTTTTATTGATTTGATTGAATTTCTTGAATAAATTTTTACACTACACACTGGGTGGATTTTTAGGCGACGCACAGTGGCGCCCGTAGAGCAAACGAGGTTGCAAAAATCAAAATTTTCATGAGCGCCGACGAAGTTTTGAATAAACCCATGTTATAGGAAACTTTTCAACGATTTCAAATATGCCACTCTTAATAATATCACATTTTTAGTTTAGAAGATATAACCGTTCAAAGTTGACCGACTTTCGGTTTTCAAAAAAACACACAATTTTTAGTCAATTTGTTGCGATTTCAGGTGTAATATCACGAAAAATAGGTAACGAATCGCCTTATTTTTTGTTTGTATTAATTGATGTATTTATTAAATGTATAATGATAAAAAAAAATTAACTGTTTGCTTTGTGTTTCTCCTGGTAAATCACTATTTAAAAACTATCCGTTTTTTCACAATTTTTCAACTTTGACGGAAAATAAAAAAAATCTATATTTTTCTATATTTGCCATATTTGCAAAACCTGTTCTTTGATTATTTCTTTACATAATTCAAAAGGTTTTATCTGCCTGTACGTGCCCGTTTGGCTTCTAGAGGTAAAAATGGTTAAAAAGACATGGTTGCAGAAATTGTATGGCGTCCATCCCTTATATGTTTTGACCGACAGTAGTTTTATCTAATAGTTTGAAAAAAAACTACTCATTGAAATTAGCCAAGGAAGAAGCCTTGGCCTTGTTTATGGACTTAGAACTTTCCAAAGAGAAATATGAGAAACTGCGGGCATCTTTAACGCGACACGGCGCTGACGTTTTACCCGGATACAAGCATATTACGCAAGCCAAATGAAAATCCATTACCACTGCATAAGGAGTTTACGGAAGTCTCTGCGAAAGCCAATCTGCAGGATCTCATGGGCCATACAGCAAAACGGTTGTTGGAGAGTCTTCCTGAAAATGAGGTGAAAATTCTTCCTGAGAAGTTGACATTGATCCGCAAATGGGGTTGCGATGGATCATCCGGACAAAGCGTTTATAAGTAAAGGATATCTTCCGATGACGCTACAATATCGGACGGAAATATGTTTATGGCATCTGTTGTTCCTTTGCGGCTAAAATCTGATGTTTCCCTACACTGGAAAAATCCACGTCCGTCATCAGTGCATTATTGCCGACCAATAATGTTTCAGTTTGCAAGGGAATCGGCAGAACTCATAAGGACCACGGTGAAGGACATTGAAGAACAAATAAGCAAGATTAAGCCTACAAAGCTGCAAATTGGAGAAGGAAAATATATTGAAAGCAATTACGAGTTCCACCTGACCACGGTTGACGGAAAAGTCGTAAACGAACTGACAGGAACAACCTCAACAATGTCATGCCCGATTTGCAAAAAGAGTCAGAAGAACTTTGGTAACTTAAACGATTCTACAAATGAGGAGAATTACGAATATGGAATGTCACCATTGCACGCAAGGATGAGGTGTATGGAATTCTTGCTAAAACTGGCGTATACCCTACCACAAGAGGAGGAAAACTTCGATGAAAATACATCAATAAAGGATAAGGAAAATATCAGAAAGAAGCAAATACAGGATGCTTTTTTTAAACAAGTTGGACTAAAAGTAGACTGTCCCAAGCACGGATGCGGTAACTCAAACGATGGAAATACTTCTAGGAGATTTTTTGAAAATGATGAGGCAGTAACTAGAATCACTGGAATTGACAATCAAATCGTGAAAAGATTGGAAACGATCTTGGATGTTTTAAACTGCAAAGAAAATGTCAATTCTACAAAATATGGAGAATACGCGTCGAAAACTGCATCTCTTTTAGCAGAAATGTATCCACAGAAGAAGTTGACCCAGACCGTCCATAAAATATTGGCGCATGGCAAAGATATAATTGAGTACCAGTCTTTGCCAATTGGAGAGCTTTCTGAAGAGGCATAAGAGTCCCTTAACAAATTTTATAAAAAATATAGATTGCAGAACACATTCAAAGCATCAAGGGTAAGGCAAAATGAGGACCTCTTCAACATGTTGGCAGCATCTTCCGATCCACTTATTTCTTCCCTGCGGCATGTGAAGTCACGAATAGAGTTACAAAATAATTATAGTTTAGAAATGGTTAGTCTTTTAGATATACCTTCTCTTACGAATTGTGATGAATATTTTACAGAAAATTGAAAAAATAAATTTGTTGGGTAATAATTTAAAACGTAAACCCTAAAGAAAAAAAAATAAAAACAATCTAAAAATGTAAAAATAATTTTTTTTAGTTACCATAAAATTGATTTTTCTACTCATTTTAACTTTGACAACCCATAAGTAGGCCCCTACAAAGTGTAGCACCCTTTCCAAACGCTCATTTCATAGGCTGAACAGTTATCTATCATATGCTGTCTAAACTGTTCAATTATCTTATTCGGTTCAAAAGATATGATTTTTGCAACGAAAAAACTCAAATGGCGCCATTGTGCGACGGTCAGCATGACGAGCATCGACGATATTTTAGGGATTACGGTGGAAGAATTGAAGGTGAAATTGGGGGAAGCGGATCTACCAAGGGCCGGTTATAAACCTGAGTTGCAGGAGCGGTTGATCCAACATTTAGGGCCTAAGCAGGAGGAGGAGGAGACGGACTCCGAGTATTGGGAAGCTTCGGCAGTGATGGGACGTGTAGTAGAAGGGCGCGGCAACACTTTTACATTACGGGACATTCAGGATTCGGTTTCAGCTTTTTCCGGGGATGGTTTGCCTGATGTGGGCCATTGGCTACAGGAACTCGAAGATGTGGCAACAACGGTTGGTTGGGATGATTTGAGAAAATTTATTTATGCGAAACAGCTGCTGAAGCGAGCTGCGAGAATTTACGTCAGAAGCTAATCTGACATAACTTATTGGTCAACACTGAAAAGTTCACTAACAAAAGAATTTGGGATAAAGTTGTCAGCATTAGAGATTCATAAGCTTTTATCAAACCGTCGGAAATACAACGAGACATTCCGTGAATACTTGTATAGCCTTCAAGAGATCGGTAAACCAATTAGGATCGACGAATCAAAGATTCAGCCATCCAAAAATCAATCCCATACCAGGCTCGAAATATAGATGATCTTAAAGAGAAACTGAAAACGTACGAAAAGATTAGGACAGCCGGAGAGTCATCAAACTCGAAGGGGTTTGCGGTCGAATCAAAGCAAGTTGTAAACACGAAAAATGACAAACGCTGTTTTAGATGTGGAGACAAGGGTCATTTGGCAATTGAATGTAAGATGCCTGAGGTGAAATGTTTCAAATGCAAACCGTTTAACCGTTTTTCTTTTTGTTGTTTTGTCTTTTCATTGATTTGAAGTATGTATATGTGTTCACGCGTCAAAACTCGGGTCGGGAACCACATTTTCTCTCATAGCTACCGGGTCAGCTATGGAGCCAAAAGTGATACAACTGAATTAAATTGATATTAAACTACCAAAGCGCTCTAATTCGTCGTACAACTTTCGTGTACTAGAACGTTTTCGGTAACATTTGGATTTCACGGGGTCCTAATTTTAATAACAATATTATTAATGTTTCATTTTTCCAATATTAAAAATTTTACTTTATTTAACATAATTTAAAAAATTTATATTATATCACACGCACGTACCACAGATAACATTGCAATTTAAATACAAACTGTGTTCTTTTAGGCATTTTGGTTTTTTAGTATTCACTATTTAACAGAAAATCGGTGCGAAGAAGTCAATTTAATATGGGAAATGTTCAATTGTGTTTTTTTTTTTGTATTTATATAACTTTTACAATTATCTGAACAATTCTTTAATGTGACGAAAAAGTATAATTTCAGAACTCATAATTCGATTCTTAAAATGGAAAATGGAGATGGGAAATTCGGAAATTCCATTTTAAAGCTAATCGATGATAAAATAATAATAGGTCAAAAATCTTGGGCACTAACCCCAGGGTTATGCCATGTTTCCACGACGACTTGAATCACCTGCTTCGCTCTCTGAATCATGCGAATGAATCATGGTGTTTACACGACTTGTCTACTTGCTTCGATTTGACAGTTGTCTTTAATAAAAAAATCAGCGTTGGTAACTGTGAATTTTTGAAACGCGCCAAAATGGAGAAAAAGCACTTAATTTAAAAAAAGCAGCAAGTTTAGACTTTCTTTTTTTATTTTTAAAGCTTATTGAACTAATTTTGCATAATAGTTGAATATTAAAAATAAAGTATAATCGCGAAAAAGTTAATCTCACCAAATTTTAGCGCCCCTGTGCCGCTCTAAAAAGACCGAAATATAATGTGCTTAAGTTGGCTTAAGCAACTGTTCGAATACATGTATATCATATGGGTAAAACCATATTGAACCATATTTTTGTTAAGTTTTTTGAGTCTGACATTTGCTTAAGCAAAGTGCGAAACTGATCGCACATTCGGTATGGAATCAAATGTTATTTTTTTTTTTGTTTATGTTTTTTTTTTAAATACATTTTAGAGACTTTTTGTTAATTTTTGACAGAAGGTTAAGCAAGATTATGTTTATTATGGTTGGCCCTAAACTGCTTGTTTTAGAACACGAGCGCACAACTCATTCGTTTGACTTACATTTAAAACAAAAAAAAAAAAAAAAAAAAAATCTGAAATTTTGTTTTAGTTCCAAACACTTTTCTGAGCGTATTAATAAAAAATGTCAACAAATCAGGGCAAAACATCACAAATCAGATTAGATTTTAAGCAGAAAGAGGTACTTTTGAAGTAGCCATCTCAAAAATAAAAATGAAATGCCAAAAAATTCTCGACGCTATGGAAAACACATAGGAAAAAGCACACAGGAAAACATTACATGTACCGAAATTTTTTGATATTAAAGTAATTTAAATAAATTTTGTATGTTATTTTGGAAAAATCTTTATTTATTATTGCATTTTTTAGAATAAAATACGGCTTAGAAAAGTTAATAATTCGAAAAACTATACAACCCCTGAAACATTTCGCGATTCTACTGTATAAGAATAAAACAGCCTTTTGCAGTTCAGGTTTTTTTAGAAAAAAGAAAAAACAACATAAACAAAATAAACAAATGTGCTTGTATTCATTTGTATTAGATAACAAATTATTTTTAATTGCATAAATTCTATACAAAACTTTTTTAAAAGGGATCTACGATTAATAGTACGGATTCAAAATAAACAATAGTTATGTATTTATCCTTTTATTAAAATAGTTAAAAAATAATGTTTGTTTTCAGAAGTTTAATACTTTCATATTAAAAATATAACAATAAAACAGCCTTTGATAATCAGAGGTGTTCTGGAATTCGAAACCGCAAAACGCAAGAATTTAAAAGTCGTTTTTTTAAAAAGATTTTTGTAGTAGAAGAAATTCCAATACAATACAATACAAATATTTCTCTTACAGTACGTTTACATTTGACAGTACTGGCAAGACAGTAAGCAAATACATATTAGTTGCCAAAAACACTACTTGCTGTCTTCGTGACGTAGGCGTCCAGACAGTAGTTAAGACAGTTCACTTTTAAAAAAATGTCTACCGTGAATGTCGCAGTTCAAGTTCTAGCTAAACGTGTTTTATATGAACTTAACAAATTAAAAATAGCATTTAACAACTATTTTTTGTGAACATAGATAACCCTTAAGTAAATCATGCAAAATCAAAGCATAATTTATAAATTTTCTTTCTTCACAATTTGAATTTTCCATATCAGAAGCACTTTCTTCACAATTTGAATTTTCCGGGTCAGATAACGAAATATCGTTTACTGGAACAGTTTTGAATAAATCGTTAACTTCTTGTGTACTTTTTTCTCTCCTTTGCAACAATTTTCTTTGCCTCTCTTCAGTTTGTTGTTCGCTATCGATGCCATGCATATATCCTGGTCTTCCCTCTTTTCTTTGATTCAATAAAAATATTTTATCTTCTTCAAATTTCATAATATTCAATGCATTTGCATGAGCTATATCAAATAAGTTTTCCATCTTTTTTCTCTTGTTGTTTTGCCTTTCTAGCTGAGTTCTTTTGCAGATTTCGCCATTCATTATAGAGGTTTTCTACTTTTTTAATACAGTGCATTTCTTCTCTTGTAGGAATTCTTGCCTTTTTCCAAATTATTTGCACTTCTTTTATTGTTAAACGGGCACTTTCTCTCAAGCTCAGCTTAACAACACGCGTATTGAAAAAAATCACTTTCATGACTTCTTAAACAGATGGCAATTTAGAACCAACAAAACTATTGGAATAATTTCCAATCAAATATATTCGCTCACGTAAACACATAGACATGTTAGCACAACGATCACTTGGAAAATAATAACTACTTATAAATCAGTGATGCTCATTCAGGCAAACAATTGTTTAGAACAAAGATGCCCAGTAGTGGCTGATATCAGCAAATTAAACTCACACGTATACTTACGCTCTTTTGTTTGATCGTCAATCAACCAATAGGAAATCAGCATGTTGAGTGGGAGAGACAAACTACACTTGCAGAACTTCTGTGGCTTATTTTTCATTTTAATCGTCATCGAGACTGCTGTCAGTGAACACATAAATTGAAATTATTGCGATATATTAATGATGTCAGCCGAAAAGTATTTTATGTTGCAAAATGCTTTTGATGACATGCAATGTCTTATTTGTCATAAGACATTAAAAAAAACTAAGAAATATAATTTAAAAAAACATAATAATAAGATATAATTTAAAAAAAATGACAACACCCGCCACACATGTGCTTTCGTCGCAATCTCGTTGACGACTAAATAAAATGAATAGCAAATTCTTTTCTTCCAGTGTAATTTCGTCACTCTCACCAATACTACTACCTTGGGCATCTTTGGTTTAGAAGCCCCACCCCTTTGTTTTTTACGCTCATTATTTTTGTCGTACGTGTGAGAGCAACAAGCGCACATGTACGATAGATGCATTGATATTTGTTCAAATACAGTGTGTAAAATAAATAATAATGAAATTAATTTAGTTGTTCGTCAGACAGCGACGAATGCACATGCGCGGAAGCTACGCTAGTTTGTTGCTAAAAAATATTAAAATGCAAAACTATTTTATGATTAAAAATGCCTTTTGTAATGCCCAATGTCTTTTATGTTATCAAACATTTAAAGGACATTGGGAAAATGTTATTAAGAAGCATTATGATTCTTTTCATAGCAATATGACTGGATATACCGATGAAGAAAAAAAAAACCTTTTTATTAGAAATAAAAAGATTTTTTTGGAAAAATTGAAGGAATGGCTATCAGGGGAAGAAAATATTGAAAATAAATCAGATTTTATTTTAAAAAAATATATATCAAATATATCAAATATATTTATATATTTTAACGTATGAATGTTGCTTTTTTGGTTCAAAATTAAAGAAGTTTTCGAAAAGTTCGTGTAATCGCCCAACTGAATTTGTGATAACAATAAACATTACTTGGTTTTGAAATTAAATAGTATTTTGGACAAATCATATAAATTCTTTTCTTTTCCTTGTAATTCTTAACTAAAATCATTAAGAAATTTAGTGGTATCCGACAAAAATGCTAAATCTGAAATAAACTGAGTCTTTAAGAGACTTTAATAAGCATTTATCAAGTCATCGTAAGGCATTTTTTGTTTCTAAAAAACTAACAAACTTCGTATGTGTTTGTTAGTAGTTTGTTAGTCTCGTATCTTATTTATTATATTCTCTGCAGTTTTCATAGCGTGGCAGTCGCTCATAAATTTTAATACTAGAGCAGCCTGATGAATAACACAATAAAAAGTATTAAGATCAACACCGTGTTTTCTTAACAGCCCGATGAACACTTCATACTTACCTGACACAGCATTTACACCATTTGTGCAGAGCCCAACATGTTTTTTAGGATCAACAATCGACAGCAGTTTATCACATACAATATCAAACAACTTACCTATAACATTTCCGTAAAAAGTCGCCAGTGAAAACATTGCTTCAAAAAAAATTTGTACTCATTACCAACGGAACGAACATAAATAGCAATCTGACATAGATAATTTATGTCAGTACTATAATCTAAGCAAAAGGAAAAAATACACAATATCTTAATTTGTCGTTAATGACCAACTTTACAGATGGAATAATACTGCTGGACAAGGGCACAGATTCTATTAAATTAAAAAATACTAAACAATTTGTTAATAAAAACTCCATCGATAAACGATCTGCCCTGCCTGACAATATTTAAGGCGACTACGTCTGAAATGGCTTTTTTTAAAATAAAATCTGATTTGTTTTCAATTTTTTCTTCCCCTGATAGCCATTCCTTAAATTTAAAAAAAAAATTTTTTTATTTCTAATAAAAAGGTTTTTTTCCTCATCGGTATACCTAGTCATATAGCTATGAAAGGAATCATAATTTTCTTAATTAATCCCTAATCACCAACTCTACAGAAACCCCTAATCAACGGAAGTGTATCACATACACTTAATTCAGTGTGAACTGCATTATTATAAATTTTATATAACCAAAAAAAAATCTTGTGATATATTAATAAAAATTGTGCGTTTAGTTTTGCGTGTCACTGTACTTAAACAATTCTCTCAGAATACATATGCAAAACATTTTTGAACACCAATGTTATAAATATGAAATACTCAAATTAATTTTTTGTCGCAAAAATAAAGTAACAAAAACAAAGTACCGTAATCAGCAGCGTAGGTAAGTTCAAACATCAAAACACTTTTGTAAATTCTTTGTGTTTACAGATTTTAAGGGGATATCTGCTTATTAGCGGATTTTCATGTGAAATTAATAGTTGCTGAGATATTGATAGTCCAAAGTCAATTTTACGCAAAAAAAAGCGTTTTTTCTAAACTTTGGGGGCTTTAAGGCACCATTTCCCCCCAACCGAATTGAATAAAATTTTGCAACAATTACTTTTTTGGGAAAAGGAACCCAAGATTTTTTAAGTGGCAGTCTAGTGAGCATGTTACGAATCCGGGCTTAAAAGTTTCAATATACCTCCAAATTCCCGAGCTATGGACCAAAGAAATTTTTTTGAGGCTGCTACTTTTAAACATTTATAACATTTTTATTAATAAACTGATTCTTTAAATTCAAACGGTTTTGGAAAGGAAAATAATTGTTATTTGTAAATATATATACTTTTCATACAATATTAGCACAAATATGAATAGATTTTTTCATTTATATGGAAAATTTTTAATTTTTTTTAAACTTTTAAAATTTCTACGAGACTTTTTTCCGAATTAAGTTTAAAGACAACAAATATATTAAAGACAGTATTTTTCTGAGTAAAATGAGACGTCATTTGTTGAAATCAGTTGAGAAATGAGGAAGTAATAGTACTTTTTATGAGGAGCTATTATAACAAAAAAAAAATTAAAATTCCTTAAAAAATACTATTTTTTTTTGTTAATATAATATAATATAATCACTTATTTTAAACAAGTAAATTTGAATATATAGGTACAAAAAAACTAAAATAATAAGAACTCGAATTTTTGCTAATGACAAACGAAATTTAAGAGAATCAAGTCAATTGTATTTGTAAATACATCAATTTTTGTTTTTTTTCATATGAGTGTAGTATGCTGAGTGTAGGAGTTCACTAAAGTATAGAGAGTATGAGAGCAAGAGCATGAAAGTGTAAGAAAGCAATAAAATGATCGTTGAATTAGAGATGTGTACGTGAGCCGACTTTGCGTGATTCACTTGAAAAACACTGACGCAGAGTGTTTAAACATTATTCACGTGAATCTCGCGATATTTTGAGTTTAATCACGAGATTGTGAATGAACTAAAATGAGCCACGATGTCAGTGCGTGATTAGAAAATTTTTCTCTTGTATGAGTGAGTGTGAGTCAATATCCCCTCACGGACCCATCACTAAAATAGACATTATTGAAAGTATCAAAAAGTACTTGAAAGTATTTTTAAAAAATACTACTATTTTTTTTTTTTTTTTTTTTTGATAATTGCAAAATTTCTATTTTTTTAGTTAGTGTTTTTAAAGTCGAATTAGAAAAAAATTGTTTTTTTTAATAAAGGTATTTTTTAAAATAATATTGTGCTTAAGTCTTTTTTGTTACATTTGTGGCTTATTTGTTGACAAAAAACATCGCATCGAATTGGTAAAAAATAAATCTGTGGTAGAAGCTTATAATTTATATTTTGATCGGTCGTACGTAAGGAGTGCTTGGAATGAACCCCAATATGTTTGTTCAAAATGCTCATGTATAAATTGGTGATACAAATATAAAATTCGTTAAGTTTTATTAGATTAAAGTTATTTTATTAAATCATGCTAATCTAATCGAAACATGTTTTCACTCTTTTGCTCGCAAAAAGTATTATAACTTCCTCATTTCTCAACCGATTTCAACATATGATGTCTCATTTTACCCAGAAAAATACTGTCTTTAATATATTTGCTGTCTTTAAACTAAATTTGTAAAAAAGTCTCGTAGAAATTTTAAAAGTTTAAAAAAAATTAAAAATTTTCCATATAATTGAAAAAATCTATTCATATATTTAGTTAAAGACTGTTGAAGATAGACGTGTTTTCTAAGCTCGGCATACGGTTTATTTTTTTTTTTTGAACAAATAAAGTATTAAAAAAAAGTAAAAACAAGTAAAGAAAAAAAAAAAAAATACATAAGAGCAAAACTGTAAAAGAAAAAAAAAAACTTTTATGAGTGCAAACAGTAGAAATGCATATATCACAGTGAGTGTTAACGAAACAAATGCAGAAATAAAAAAAAGAATCGATGATAGCAAATACCTAACGGCTAAACCTATTACTCGCACGCGATCACTTTCACCGTCTGTATTTAATAACACGGTTGATACAATAACAAATATAAAACCTGCTAGCGTTGCCTCAACAGCAAAAACAATTTTAATAAGTGATGTAAATATTAACCCCCAATCAGGCATAATAGATAACTCAGTATCACCTTCGGTGTCTAATAATACGGTTGATCTTAATACAATAAAAAATATAAAACCTGCAAGCGGTGCCCCAGCGGCAAAAACGATTTTAATAAGTGATGAAAATATTACCCCTAAATCAGGCATGATGGAAAACTCAGCTCCACAAGTAAAAAGTGCTCAAAAGCCTCCAGTACAAGTAGGTATTGATAGGTACATAACAGTGCTTAAACGGGGTCGCAGCCCAACCTCCTCAGCAGTTGCTTCGGTCTCAAAAGTCTCAAAAGATGGTACAGCTGATAGAACAAGTTCACAAAATCGTTTTGCAATTCTGGATGAGGAATCCCCGGAAGCACAAAACGTTATCAAATCTTCTAAGCCACCGCCGATATATCTTAGAGAGCAAAACTCAAATGAATTAATAAAGAATTTGATATCGGTAATAGGTGAAAATTCTTTTTATGTAGTTGCAATTAAGCGGGGTAGTATAAATGAGACAAAAATACAAGTTAATCGTGAAGAAGATTTTCGTAAGGTAATAACTAAATTTGAAGCACTTAATAAGAATTTTAATACATATCAACTGAAGAGCAGTAAAGGTCTTCAGGTAGTGATTAAGGGCATTGACTCATGCGTGGACCCAGGTGAGATAAAAACGTTTTTAGAAGAGAAGGGCTTCAAAATAAAAACTGTAATAAACATTAAAAATAGAGAAAAAAATCCTCAGCCACTATTTCGAGTGGAGTTAGAACCCGGTGACATTAAGCTAAAAAAGAACGAAACGCATCCCATTTATAATCTTAAATATATCCTGTATAGAAAAATAACAATAGAGGAGCCGCACAAAAGGAATGGTCCCGTGCAATGTTTAAACTGCCAAGAATTTGGTCACACTAAGGCATATTGTCATTTAACCCCTGTTTGCGTCGTATGTGGAGAATTACATGGTACAGCTCTCTGCGATAAGTCTAAAAACGACCCCAATGTAAAAAAATGTAGCAACTGCGGTACCGCAGCCTAGTAATAACAGAACATCCTACGCTAACGTCCTAAAATCAAACCATATGCCAATGCAAGGTGAGTTGCCAAATAATGATGAAACTCCAGTTTCTAACTTAAGTCGTCTAGAGAAAACCATGGAAACATTAGTACAAACAGTAAATAACTTTACAAACACAATGGGTAATATGATGCAGGAAATGTTAAGAATGCAATCGATGTTATTGCAAGCTGTACTAAACAAGCCATGAACTGTTTAAAAATTTGCTTTTGGAACGCAAACGGCATCCGCCAACATAAAAATGAACTAGAATACTTTCTTAAAAATAAACAAATTGATGTTATGATGGTTTCTGAAACCCATCTGACCTCAAGAAACACGTTTCAAGTCAATGGTTATATATTATATGATACCAAGGACCCTCGAGGTAGAGCTTGTGGAGGTTCTGCCATTTTGATAAAAAACCGAGTAAAACACTATCTAATGTGCGATCATCGTGAAGATTATCTCCAAGCAACGAGCATTTGCGTTGAGGAATTATCTCGAAACATAGTAATTTCATCATTATACTCCCCACCTAGATTTTCAATATCAGAAAGCCAATATAATAAATATTTCAAATCATTAGGACCCTGCTTCCTGGCTGCTGGCGATTATAACGCTAAACACACTTTCTGGGGGTCACGACTTATTACACCTAAGGGTCGTGTTTTGTTTAACACAATTTGTAAAATGGACCTAAATGTGGTCGCGAGCGGACAACCAACATATTGGCCTACTGATCAGCAAAAAGTTCCAGATGTCATAGATTTTGGCGTGGTTAATAACATCCCCATAGGCACGATTCATATGGAAGCGTCCCTAGAATTATCTTCAGATCACACACCTACAATTGTTACTATAATGAATCCAAATAGAATCGTATCTCCGTCTGGTTACTTATCGACATCAGCCTCACAAATAAATTGGTTAAAATATAAAAAATATCTGAGTGCCCATTGCACAGAAAATATTCCGCTTAGCACACCGGAGAACGTGGATCTCGCTATTGTTAATTTTGACAGTTATCTCAAACTAGCTGTTCAACATTCCAGCATAACACTCAAAAAAACCAAAAACAAAATCATATATTCTACAGATGTCGAGCGTTTATTGACTGAAAAAAGGAGAGTTCGTAGAGAGTGGCAATTGCACAGATCCCCCCAACTTAAGACTTTATTAAAAGAGTGCACAAAAAGGCTGAGAAAGTTACTGCAGTCTCAGAAAACGGCTTCCCTGGAAAAATATCTCAAGGGACTTGATGCAACTCCACAATCAGATTACTCATTATGGCGTGCAGCTAGAAGCCTCAATAGACCAGTTATCTCTAAGCCACCATTGAGAACCTTGAATGGAAGTTGGGCAAGAAATGATATTGAAAAAGGAAACCTGTTTGCTAATCATCTGAAAAATGTATTTACCCATAATATATTTCACGATATAGCAGTCGATTTACCTTCTGTAAATGTTAGAGCAGCTATTCCCCTAAGATTCGAGTTTAGAGAAATCGAAAAGGCTATTTGTAATTTAAACACCAAGAAGGCATCCGGTATTGATAAGATCAGTAATAAAATGCTTTTGGAGCTACCAAGTACAGCAAAGAAAATTATTCTTTTTATTTTTAATGCTATTTTACGACTTCAATACTACCCTCATAAATGGAAGGTTTCCTTAGTAACCATGATACCAAAGCCAGGAAAGGATCACACAAAAGTTGAGTCATACAGGCCTATTAGCTTATTATCTAATATTTCAAAGCTATTTGAGAAACTACTAGTGGCAAAATTAACGCCGATTTTAAATGAAAATAGATGTATTCCTAATCATCAATTTGGGTTTAGAAGAAAGCATAGCACAATTGAACAAACTCATCGAATAGTAAATGTAATAAGAAAAGCCTTTGAAGAAAAAAAATATTGCTCAGCACTCTTCATCGATGTGTCTCAAGCTTTTGATAAAGTCTGGCATGAAGGTTTACTACTGAAATTGCAGCAAAACTTGCCAGCAAACATACACAAGCTGTTAGAAAGCTACTTAGTCGGTCGTCAATTTATTATTAAAGAAGGCGATTTTTTAAGTTCTCCTCAGCCAGTTAACGCTGGAGTCCCACAAGGCAGCATCCTGGGCCCTCTATTGTACTTAATTTATACTTCGGACATGCCAACAAACAGCTACACACAAACCTCAACATTTGCGGATGACACAGCTTTCCTAAGCGTACATGAAAACTGTCAAGAAGCATCTCGTTACTTACTGGATCACATATTTGAACTGGAAAGGTGGTTAAAACAATGGAGGATAAAGATCAATGAGCAAAAATGCGCACATATAACATTCACATTGCGTCGGGAAACATGCCCCCCTATTAAAATAAATAACCAAATAATACCCCAACACTCGCATGTAAAATACCTCGGTATACATCTAGATCGGCGTTTAACGTGGAAATGGCACATAGAAGCAAAATTAACTGAAATGAAACTAAAAGCAATTCAAATTAATTGGCTCATTGGAAGAAATTCTGTTCTTAGTCTCGATTGCAAACTTCTACTTTACAACTCTATCTTAAAGCCAATTTGGTGCTACGGTATTCAGTTATGGGGCACTGCCTCGGCTTCTAATATCGAAAAAATTCAAAGGCGCCAAAATAAACTTCTTCGAATAATAACAGCCGCTCCCTGGTATGTCAAAAACTCAAATATCCACAAGGATCTCAATGTGCCATTGGTAAAAACTATGATAACGAAATATGCAGTAAAATATTTAAAAAGGCTGGAACTGCACCCAAATCCCTTAGCTCGAAATATTTTAAATTATGGCGGCCACACTCGATTAAGGAGAAGAGACACTGCAGCACTCACCCAATCAGATGAGCGATAAACACCTACATATGTGAACAGAAACCGTGATGACTAAATCTTTTTGTCTGGCACTGGCAGGACATTAAGTAAATATTAGGATAAGATTTGATTAATTATTGTTAGTTCATATTTAATATATGAAGATTCAATAAATAAATACTGCAAAAAAAAAAAAAAAAAAAAAATATATGTGCTAATATTGTATGAAAAGTATATATATTTACAAATAACAATTATTTTCCTTTCCAAAACCGTTTGAATTTAAAGAATCAGTTTATTAATAAAAATGTTATAAATGTTTAAAAGTAGCAGCCTCAAAAAAATTTCTTTGGTCCATAACTCGGGCATTTGGATGTTTTTTTATTTGAAACTTTTGAAACCGGTTTTAGAATACACTCATCTAGACCTATAACATACACGAGGTCACTTTGAAAGTGCTTGCAAGAAAGGAAATTTTGTAGTACCGTGTAATTATTCTAATGAAATAATATCTATAATTGAAGAACTAAGGGAAGCAAATGTAATTGAATAGCTTTTAAATAAATAAAAAATACTAAATGTATAAATTTAATAAAGCAAAAAAAAAAAAAAAAAAAAACTCAAGCATTTTTATTTCATTTACAATTTAACATTCAGGATGTCAATTATTTAAGCTTTAAGTGGAAATTCATCAATTCTAACAGCAAATTATTTTCCCATCAATCGTTATAAAAGATGTCGAATGTTCTCTAGTCGATTTTCATTCATATAACTCTATTCCTAGTGTAGATTATGATAACAATTTATTTCATATTGGAGATAAAATAATTGAAATTCATATTGAATCATATGAGTTATAAGATATTGTTGATTATATAGTTGGACAATATAAAACAGAAAATGTAAATAAATCTATTTTTATTAAAGCATATAGTAATATTTTACAAATGGAAATATCTTCCTCCAACAATGTAATTTTATTTACTCGAAAACAATCTATTGGTAAATTGTTAGGTTTTAGTGAATACTTTTTAAAGGTTAGTATGAAACATATATATATATCAAATCAACCTGTAAATACATTAAAACTTATTGATATACAAATGCGATGTGACATAATAACAGGAGCATATATGAACAACTCTCTCGCATATATCGTCGCTGTTTTAACTTACCGACCCAGCGTTACCGTTATGCGACTTAAGTCGCATTTTTGCCCCTTTTTGACTGACTTGCCACTTTCTTTGCCCCTTTTTTTCACATCTCCTTTAGTATCATTTTGTATTTTTTTCTATCACTTTTGCCCCTTTTTGAACAAATTTGTTTTTTTTTTATAGTGGCAGTAAAGGGCTACAACAATATAACCCTACAAAAATATGCACATGTTTTCAAAAGACGGCACAAGTACCTGTCCACTCAAAGCACAAACAATATCATATTTTCTTGCTTAAACAAAATATTTATTATCTTTCATTTTTAAGAAATGATAATTTCGGAAACTGCTTATTTTACCATAAATCTCATTTTGTCTTGTAAGATTTTGGAAATTCTGGTGATCTAACAACCGAATAATTAGTCACTGGTTCAAGATAAACGAAAAAACGGGTTTTTTATGAAGTTCTGACACGCTTTTTTTATTAATTTGTTATGTCTCTGCGTACATACAGGAAATGACCAATATTTGCTCAAGCAAAACGAGATTTCCATCGATCACACTTTTATAATTTTATGAGTAAATTTAATTAACTGTTTCGGTATTGACAATTGTTCACATTTTAAGAACAAAAAAGACAAGAACAAATTGAGTGATATTACACCGAGACAGTTTTTTCTAAGGTAATGCAGATGTTTAATTGGCAGTCTATGAACGCACATGTGCCTGTCAGCTTTTTTATCTTCATATGTTTTTACTTCGTATATTTTTTATAAATTCCTTATAATAAATTTTCAACCCGTTTTTTTTCAGAATAATGAAATTTTTTAAATATAAATTTCACTTTCATACATTTTTGTCTGCATATAATAAATTATTTCAAAAAATGTTCTATTCGGCGATACCAAAAGATGAAAATAGGAATATAAGAAAAAGGTTCTGTGAAAACAATTTTCACAGCATTCGCTCGTGTAAAGTGAAAGAAAATGTAGCAGCATTTAATTATTTTAAGACAATTGGATCAGTTAAAGTTAAAGCAGTAACACATAAAGTTTTGTTTATAAGCAATTTATATTCCAGCGCTTTATTTAAAAGGCAATTCTTAAAACGTAGAAACAAGCAATTAAGCACTAAACGCAATAGATTTCAAACTTGGCCTTTTAAGGATTTAATGTAGCAAAGGCCAAATCGATAACCGCCGCTCGTGGATGTGTAATCGAAACTAAAATACCGGTTTCGATAAACAAAAGTGAAAAAAAATCAAGTTCTGTACAATGAAGTGATTTTCTGGTTCCATGCAGATTCATTATGGGGAAGTGAAAAGAAGCTACAGAGACAACATACATATGTTTTTATTAAAGAATAACTCCAAACACTTACCCGTGGAACCAGAGAGAGAGAGAATAATATTATTTATTTTCCACATGTTTCACCTTTTTTGTATTCCCCTTTGTATACAGAAGCACTCACAATTAAAAGACACCAGCTGAATGGCCCATCATCATCATTCTACTTTGAAAATGTTATATATTTAAGTAAATAGGTTTAACAAAAAGAATACGGGAGTTTACCTTCTTTTTTTAAATAAAATTAAACGCGAAAATCCAAAAAAAAATTTTTTTTTCTTGAAGTGTTATTGTTTCTATACAAAATAAGTAAAACAGTCTTTTATGGACTCAATAATGAACAATGTTATTTTGATATCTTTCATTTAAATTTAATATAAAACATTGACTGTTTAATATAAAGACAATGCTTTTGTAGAAATTTACTATGATTTTCAATTAACATTTCGCCATGTTAATTAACCATTGATATATTTTCTCTGTGCAAGATGTTTATATTTTTTAATATTAATGTTTTCGATGAAAATAGCTTAAAAAATATGTTTGATTTTTAAAAATTTTCTTGTTTTTAAGTTGCCCCTTTTTTTCTCAGAATTCCCCTTTTTGTGCCACTTATTTTTTGAAAATCCCCTTTTTGTGCCCCTTTTTGAAAATTTTGAACGGTAACGCTGAACTGACCTAACTAACATTTAACACATTTTACAGGAAGCACTTTTAATGTTTTTTGTCTTAAATGTAGTAAATTCCTAGCCAAAATACGAATGAAATTGGGTTTATGCATTACATGTTATGTAGTATAACATATTCTGTTATATGTTAAATAAAGAAAAAGACAAATACTTTTTTTTTGTACTTTACTCAATTTTCAAAAAAATTTCAGTTAGGTCAGTTAGTAAAAACTGCGACGATATGGATACTACACGAGTTCGCATTAGACGTATCACCAGGATATAAATTAGATGTTATTGCTAATAATCTAATTTAATTACAAGCAAACGTATATAGAAATAATATATCTCAAAATTTGGATTGTTAATCAAAAAAATCGTACAGTAAATTTTAGCGACGCAAAAATATTACTAAGATTAAATCTAAGACTAAGGAAAAAATGATAATTTACAATAAAACTATGTACACGCAGAGAAAAAATATGGTTGGCCATGGTAACGGCAACTACACTATTTTTGCTGTAACAATATATTGTTGTCGTACACAAAATATTGTTATTTTTATTCAATATCAACAATATTATACTTACTGTAAACATGTCAATGTTTATCGCAATTATAAATTTAAGTATGATGCACTGAAAAATAATCAATTTTATAGCAACTTAATAATGATAACTTTGAAAACATATAATATTCCTCCCAACCATTTAATGATATTTAATAGCCATAACATGATAACTTTCTATACGTGCACTCATAATATGTTTTAGATGCAAACAAAATATGTTTACTCTAATAATATTTTGTTATCGCCATTTCTAAAATAATTTTACATCAGTTGTGCCGTTTGTTTTATATTTGCCTATCGAATTACTTGTTATTCAGTGGTTAAACAATTTAAAAAAATACCTTTTAAAAAAAAAAGTTTAAATAAATTAAAAAAATAAAAAAATTGTCGGTACATTAAAAAAAATTGTAAAGTGTCACAAAATAAAATATCAATGCTAAAAAAATTTCAATGATGTTTGAAAATGGTGCATATATATTGACCATTGTTTTGTGTTATTTGAGAGAAAGAGAATGAAAATTCTATAAAATAATTTCGACCTACGACAAAATTGGTTAAAAATATTATATTTAAAGTTACATCATATTATGATGTGAAATATCTGTAACAGTTTTATGTTAAGGTTGCCAGTAAGTAAATAAGCATAAATATATAATAAAAATATTTTTCGGCTTTAGATATAATTTACATTTTTTTATGATTAACATGATAATAATATGATTACTTCTAAACTTATTATGATAAACATAATAATAATATGATTACTTCTTAACTTATTATGATTAACATGATAATAATAGGATTACTTCTTAACTTATTATGATTAACATGATAATAATATGATTAAATTTAATTATAATAGGATGTAATAAAAACAAATAAGTAGATATTGGGAATTATTTATTTTTCATAAGCAACTTTATTATATTCAACATTTTTCATTTTTCGAATTTATTCTATGAGTTAAATTTCAGTTATGTATTTTATAAAGTTTTTTGTAATAGCTCTATTCCTTAAATTTTTTTTAGAAATTTAACTCATAGAATAAATTCGAAAAATAAAAAATGTTGAAAAACAAATAAGGATTAAAGGAAAAATTTTATGATGTAATATTACGAATATATTTGGTCATCATATGATTCAATTATAATCGTAATCTGTTGACTACAATCATGAATCTTATCATAATATGTTTCTCTTAAAATATGTTAACCACAACCATGTTTTTTCTTTGCGTGTATATTAAAGTTAATAGAAACATTCATACTAATCATATTATAGCTAGAAGATCATCATTAACGGAAGAAAATATAACCTTTTAAAACTGCTTAAGTTAAAAATAAATAAAATGTCTAATATAGTCCATCTCAATGAAAAACAATATTCTGATGAAAATATAAAAAAAAGATTATCATAGTTATATTCCCTATATTCAATCATTTAAAAACAAGATGGTGAAGTTCGAATTTTACTATCAAATCAAGACTTATGTTTTACCGTCGGAAAGTTTTATATATGAAGAAGGATTTTTTAAAGATGTTAATAATATAAAATTAGTATCTTCTGCAGCCATCTTTAAATTAAAAAATAATTTTGTAGCACATCTATTTAATGAAATCCGTTACGAAGTAAGTGGTGTTGAAATTGATCAAACGAGAGATTTAGGAATATCAAGTACTATTAAAAATTTAGTTTCATTATCACCAATAGATAGTAATGGAATGCAAAATGCTGGATGGAATAAAATTAATTTTTATGTATCACTTAAATTGTTTTTGAGTTTCGCTGAAGACTATAATAAAATATTATTAAATGTAAAAATAATTTTAAAGATAATTTTCATAAAATTTGGTGAATTAGATGATGTGGTGAATGGATGAAATTAAAAATATTGATAAAAATTAAAATAATAAAATATATAGTATATAATAATCATGTTAGATGGAGGTGAATGGCATGGATGTGAATGGTATTGGAGTTGGTAGCGAGGCATCACAAGCAATACATTTTCAATTCAATTTTTTATTAACAAAACCCAAAATGTCAACTACTTCTATTTATTATATGTAAACAAAATATTGAGTCAAACTAAAATTTCATAAATCATATACTGAAGTGTAGGCATGAGAAAAAAAAAATTGATCTTAGTATTATTATTTAAATGTACGTGTGTGTGCAAATTGCAAACACACACACAATTTTTCTGTCAACCATTTGTCGATTATACATACAAATAACAGCCAAAATTCTAAATAAATATTCAAGACGATCGCTGACAAGAAGTATGGCCATTTTAGCATTTTGCAGCTAATTTTAGCATTAAAAATTTCTATTTAGCTGCAAAATTTTCATTTAGAACATTGCATTTTTTTTTAGCGTTTTTGGAAAATGTTTTTAGCTTTCTTAGCATTTAGGGGTGTTCTGGAAATCGAAAACGCAAAACGCATGAATTTTTAAGTTCTTTTTAATACACCCTTCATCTAATTTTTCAACATTTTCTTATAGAATTCTGTTTAATGGAGAAATATTTGAATTGCATGGTCTTTGTATTTCTTTTAGTAAAAAAATCTTATTAAAAAAACGACTTTTAAATTCTTGCGTTTTTCGTTTTCGATTTCCAGAACACCCCTGATTATTTATTTAAACAAATTTGGACGAATAGTTTTATTAGTTTACTAAAAATTTTTAAAAAAATATAATACATTTTGACTAGAAATAGTTGTACACAAAATGAAATTTGGATAATTCTTATGGTAAAAAACCTGTCTTGTTACAAAGAAAAAAAAATATAATATTCAGGGAGTATTATAACTGCCCTTATCATGTCGATTGTAAATATTATTTACCCTTTGATATTACGATATATAAGTACAAGGAAATTTTACTTTGTACTTAGACTATAAAAAATAAAATAATCTAAACAATTTTATATATCATAGAAATAAATCGTTTAAATTTTGCATGTATCAGAGGTTTGCAGGCCACCTAAATTTAAAATTTAATCTCAACTACCTGTGCTACATATTTGTATGTATGCTTTACCAAAAATCTAGCCACTTTGCCAAAATCTAGCCACTTGCATAAATATAACAATTTATTTCCATTTCGTTACAAAATTAGTCCCTGAAATGTAAAATTTTAAACTGGTAATACATTTTTAACAAAAATCTTAAAAAAATGTTAGCATTATTTTGGCATTTTTTCAAAATAATTTTTAGCATTTTTTTGGCCATGTCTAATGCCAGATTTAGCTGACCTGGCGACACTGCTCACAAGCATCATTTTCACACCTCGCAAAATTTTCACACCTTTTACTATATAAACAAATTTCGTTCCACTATTTCCCTTTTACCCTTATAATCGTATTTTATGCACTAATGATATTATAAAAAAGGGTCAGATTGAGCCTGGCAACATTAAACAGTGTTTCCACATAGTGGTGAGCGACTTTATTAAAAACGAACCGCCATGCGTTAGAACTCTCATATGCGGGTTCTTTGTATCAAGTACTAGATTGCTCATCGGATTCTGGATATGTGATCCCAACTTTGTATCTAGTACTAGATTGCTCATCGGATTCTGGATATGTTATCCCAACCTTGTATCTAGTACCAGTTTAATCAAGTGAGCATTTGCGCATTCTGGATATGTGATCCCTACTTTGTATAAAAAACTTGATTTAGAACCATTCCAAACCTACAACTAACAAAGCATCAATATTTGATAATAAGAAGTTTTATAAACAGCAAACTTGATAATCATTTTTTACCTTGCTACGATTACATTTTGAAAAAAAAAGAAAAGTTACCCAGACAAAATAACTGTCAGCGAATCTCACGCTGAAGTCGAATTCGAAGCCTATTAGACTATACCGCAACCCGGATATTAGAACTACAGAGCGATGTTATTAATGAAGTTTTGCACGAGTCCATAAATGGCCTTATACATATAGGAAAATGGGGATTTAATGGATGCTCGGGACATAGCGAGTACATTTTGGATGATAGTAACTTATTTGTAACGTCACATGTCCCGCTCCAACTTGTAACAAAACCAGATGAGGCTCAAAATATCAAAATAATTTGGAAAAACCTCGCCCATCGTCCACCCGCTAATGCCGTCCTATCAGGTTCCAATTTAAGAAAAGATAAGTTCAATTGACTGTCGACGAAGAGACATATTACAAGAATATAATTGAACAGTTTACTCCCACATAATTCAAAAATGATCAGAAAACGATACGTATTGACCAGAGTACCGAAACGCTCGCTCATTCTACAAATTCATCCTCATGAGGGTGAGGAAAAAAAAATTCTTTAAGTTTCCTCACTCATGAGGAGTGAGCAAAAACAAAAAATCATATGTGATTTTTCAGATATGAAAAATTTGAAAAAAATCACGTTAAAATTCTTCACAAGGGAAAAAAAAGGGGTTTTCCTAACCATTTCCAGCGGGAAAATCAAGTAGTAAAGAGGCCTTATAGAAGGCACATAAGATCTCCCAGCCGCATTCCAACTTTATTACCAATTAACAAGTTGTGTCATTGGAGACCAACACCTTACATTTTGCATCTATTTTAAACACTTCTGGAAGGGCTACTAAAAAGTTTTAAGAATAAAGCTTTATCCAAGTTTAATTGTTGTGGCTAATAATACGAAGTGAGTAAATTAATAACTAAACTTGCAACACGTTCCAACATAACTACTAATAAAACGATTGCGACAGGCCTTATCTTAGAATAGAAAATTTGAGTTTGTAAAATATTAAATAAAAACCTTTCTAAAAGACCTTTTCAAAAAAGGCAGAGTGGAATAAGTAAAAGTTAAAAGTTTACTAAAAATTCAATTGTAAACATTCTTAAAGGCCTAAAAAGTGATTCGCTTGCAATTTTCCCCGCCGGGCAGCACGCTTAGTCCGTGTGTATTTTTTTTGTAAAATTATTTCTTGACTGGTTAACCAAAATGTGTGTGTTGTTTTTTTTTTGTAGGTAAATATTATTGAAATAAAAAAAAACTAAGAGAACTGCACATATCGTCATCTTATGGTGTTTTCTTTTCTAAAAAATAATGATGCATTATAATTGTGTAATATATTTATCAGTTTACACGAAACCTTACAAAGTGATACATTTTTCTAAATTACAATGGAACAAAATAATATCTACATATTACACCCAACACTAATGTGTATTTAGCGTGTCAAATATTGCATGCAATGTGTATACTAATAAGCGATATTTGAACTCCAATAAGCGTTAACAACACTGATTTTCAATAATTTAAATCAGCTGCTGTAAAAATTTTGCGCCAAAGAAAAAATTATGAAATTAAAGTAAAACAAACGAAAATGGATTTCAACCTAGTCGAAGAAATTATTGAATTTCCTACTTCTTATAAAAGAATTCAAGGCATGTAAATACAAATATGTACATACGTAGATAAACATACAGCTTATTAATATACACATACATTATAGTTTGGTCTGATGGTGAAACCCGAAAACTTCTGGATTTATACGGAGAGTATATGCCTGAAATAGGGCCACAAAAAAAAATACAGAACTAAAAAAGATATGTGGGCCAAAATTGCCTTGGAGTTTGAAGAAAAAACTTCAAAGCAGTCGAAAACAATAGAGCATCTGGCTCAAAAAGAATACATGTTAATTATGAGCAAGAGCTTCACAAAATTTGTTTTTTGGACGACTCGATTGAGCCTGAAATACAAATGAGCAGTTCTAAATGCATCAAGGCCGAGAAGTGTGAAAATATCAAAATTAAAAAACTTAAAAGCAAAAGTGTTCAGGAAACCTTGTTAGAAATTGCAGAAAATAAAGAATAAGGTCGACAAAAACGCCACAAGGAGAAAATGGACTTATTAAAAAAACTTTTAGATGATAAAAATGTGTAATAGATGCATATTAACATATACGCGTATGTGATGAAAATCGATTGTTTTAAAAACTTTCGTTTTTAAAATGTGTGATGAATTTCGAACAATATTTAAATACATTTCTGAATTAAAGTTTAAGTTTTTGTTCCAAGTTAAATCAACATATAAAACGTTAAATTCGAACGAATAAAAAAAAGAAAATAAAAGCAAAATTTATTATAAATAAATTTTAAAGATACTAAAAACCAAATTTTTGATTTAAATAAATAGATTTCCACCACATACTTGATAAATTTACTTATTTGCTGTGACTGAATTACTTTGTTCCTTTTTATTTTGTACCTTTTATATACCTTGTACCTATATTTTTAGTTTAGCAACAACTAATGAAATAAAAAGCCAATTTGTTTTTTATACATAATTGTTTAAATTCGGTTTTTTTTTTTATTTTATATCTTTGTATATATGTATGTATGTATTTAGATATATTTGCACATACATAGTATGTAAAGTCGTAACAAAAAATTTATAAATAATTTTTTACTTCGTCCCTTTTTATGCGCCCCTATTGAGTCAGTAAATTATTTCTTTGATCGCTTTCCATAATTTCTTCATTATCACAATTCAGCTCGGCATTAGATATTTCTTCTGATAACATTTCATTTCTGTCGATACAAATGTTGTGAAGAGCGCAGCATGCAATAATAAATTTTGCCATTGTTTCGACATTATGAAAATCTAATCGCATTATTTGCCGAAAGCGATTCTTCAATAAACAAAAGGCATTTTCTATTTTGACACGAGCTCGGCAAAAATGTAAATTGAAATTCTTTTCTGAATTACTTAATTTGCCATAATCTCTATAAGGCGTTAACAAGTATTCCCTCAAAGGATATGCGGCATCACCTAACAAGTAGTATTTGGTGGAACATAAATTTTGCAGCTCTTTGCCGATAAACGAAAGTTTAAGGACTCTTGAATCATGTATTTTACTGGGAACTCCAGTAAAAACATCCAAGAACCTCAACTTCGCGTCGCAAATGCCTTGGAGGGTGATTGAGATTCCATCATGTCGGTTGCAGTAAGTAGATCGGATTTTATGTTTAGGTGTCCTGGTCGCAATATAACTTCCATCAATACATCCTAAAATATTGGGAATTCCAGAAATCTATACATATGCATGTATAGTTATGAATGTGTTTCATACTATATAATCCAATTTAACCATCCAACCTACCTCTTTAAATTCATTAGCCACGGCTTTTTTTCTTGATTTGACTGAGGAAATTTGATTACCTCCGGCGCTACGTCGTTAGTAAATAAATTTAATACGCTGTTGAAGGATCTATGCACATTCGAAAGTGACATTCCAAAAAGGTTTGCCACCTCCCTTATTGTGGTTTTATTGCCAGTAAACCTAAAAATGTATATTTAATAACTTTAATTCCTATTTTGTACGTTTTAACAACCATAAAAATTATAAAATCTGCGTCTCAAAACTGGTTTGCAATCTTCCTCCTCGGTAACTTCTTTTGGTCGAGGAATGAGTATACCTCTCTATTAGATAGGCGGCACTTGCTCGGCTGACACGGAAATTCTTTTGAAACTTTAAAATTAAATTTTTGTGTTAATAAAATATTTGTATGTAAATGTCAAATACACACATCGGAATCCGAATAATTATGGACTACATTTTCCAAAAAGCTTTTCACACGAGGGAGAAATTCTCTACTTTGTAGAAGTAAAATGAACTCATCTTCATCAGATGATGATGAGGTTTCCAAAATTTCTTTTAAACAAAAAGTTTTTATATCTATCACAATATAATCAAAAATCAACAAATTGTACGCAAACACAAAAAAAAGTTCATAAGAAAATTACTTGCTTTCATAAAAAAGTACTTAACGCAGATGCAAAAAGGGTATCATCCCACACTCAATTATAACTAGGGGTAAGAAATGGAACAAACTTGCCATTTATTTTTGCAACATGTTTAGAAAGGAAAACGACAACTTCTCACATTTTTGCATATATTTTTAGAATAGAACAAAAACCCGCGCGAATGGTAGCATATATGGAACTTTATTGTCAGAAAAGAAAACACCATTAAATGCAGAATATTGTAACATCAAAAAACGTTGTAAAATGGAAATTATATGAGAAATGCGATAACCGATTTTTTTTTTTGATAAAAAAATATTATTTTTATTGTTATTTATTTAGTAATGTGTGTTACGTTATTTTAATTTGTAATTCTCTGAAGCAAAACAACGAATCATCAACGAAAGTATGATAGTATTAAGTTAAACAATCATTTAAAACATTAAATAATTAAATATTTCTGTTAAATTACAGGTATTATAGAATATAAAGATAATGTACATGGTTATAAATGCAATACTGCGTTTAAACAATAAATTTAAATATGGTTAAATGCACATATAAAAATGATAGTCACACAATTAATATTCAGCATCATTAGGATTGCGTTGACATGGTGAAATAAGTTTGCTTTTCTGATGCAGTGCAGGCAGTACTGCTGTAGGGTTAGATGTGTAATGGCAGGATCGCCATGTAGTGTAGGAAGTTGATGTGTATTCCCTATAGCCCTTATTTTGTTTTAATAGCTGTTAGGGTACCAGCTGATTTGCAAGGCGTTCAAAAGAACTGCCGAATTATTGGAGGCTCTTAATTAAAACTAGGCAAGTTATTGCCGGATTAAGTTGTTAATTTTAAGTCTGCTTTATTTAAAATTTACTGGTGCTTATATACTATACATGAAATTTTAACTTAACCGTTCTAACTTATTTTAATTATTTACATCATTATGTTTGTCTTTGTCACTCATATGGAGATATCAATAAATGACTATTCTCGCCAATCAGAGTGTTGCAAGTTGGAATGCACTCAATTCTCACTCAATGATTGTCGTCATTTGTCTATACCGTTATTTGATATGTAAAATACCCTACTCTATATAAGTTGGTAAGTGTTGGTTTAAGAGTAGTTTAAGGGTATGCGGTGGCGACTTATGAGGTACACTACACCCTCACCGCTAAGAGAAAAATTAGGGGATTGATTTTTCTTGATATATTCATAGTACTGACAATGTTCATAAAATAATTATAATTTTACAAAGTAATATAGTATTTAATATTTTCATAGTTTTATAATTTGTATTAAATTTATAATTATTTAATTATTTAAAAATAGTATTCTTATAATATTTAATGTTTACCGTGTACTTAATTATTGTCTCTTAAGCCTATATATTGTTTTAATTGATTGTTATGGAATTCTTTTTCAATTCCGTGGTAGTCTTTTATAGTATTTACACCGTTATTTCTAATTATTTTATATGGGCTTTGATTCTTTTTCCTATTTTCTACCTTTATTAAAACTAAATCTCCTATATTTAGATTTAACCTCTTACTATATCTATCTTCTAAATTTCTTTTTTCTTTTATCTTAGTTGTAAGCTCCTTAGCTCTATTTAAAGAATATTGTAACTTTTGCTTAAGTTCTTTTGCATAATTTTTATAGTTATATATTTTATCTCCTTCACTGTTATGAAATTCTGATGGTAAGCATGGTAATTTACCATATACTAACTCAAATGGTGTGTAACCAGTGGCTATGTGTGGTGCCGTGTTGTAGGCAAAAGTAAAGTAATTTATCCACTTGTTCCATTCGTAATCATTTGCTGTTGTCAGCAAGAATTCATTGAGAACCCTGTGATTTCTTTCTACCGCACCCATTGTTTCATGGTGGTAAGGGGTTGAGAATTCTGTCCCGTTGTCTGATTTGAGCACTTTAAATTTACCGAATTTTAAAATTAATTGTTCTACTAGTGTTTTGGCAGTTGTAAGTGCGTCTTTTGTTGACATTGGGTGAGCAATAATGAATTTCGTTAGCTCACATTGCATTGTCAATATGTATCGGTATCCGTTTGTAATACGAAGAGGTCCTACAGTATCAATTGATATTGTCTCAAAGCTGTTGCTTGGGGTGTCCGTTATTGTAAGTGGTTCTTTAATGTGTTTGGTTTGTTTGTTTATGTTACACTTGTCACAGTATTTTACGAATTGCTTTACCATCTTATTCATGTTTTTCCAAATGTACCGCTGTTTTAATTTAATAATTGTATTTCTTATTCCTAAGTGGCCTGCGTGTGTGGCATTGTGGATTTCATCGATGAGTTTATATTTCAGTATGTCATCTGTTATTCTTGTTGGGGCATTGTAAGTTAATATTTTTAGTTTAGGACTTTTGTTGTTTATTCTTATCTTTGTATAGGCTTCTTTAAAATCTTTCATTGTATATACTTTAAATATCTTATCATTCTTTGCTAGCGCTAGTTCTTTTATATTTTCTTTCTTCATTACAGATATCAGTTTCCTCAGAATCGAATCTAGTTTCGCTGAGTTATCACTGAATCTTGTATGCATATTATTTTGTATATTCTTGGCATGTAACTTCTTCATAATCGAATCTTGTTTCGATGAATTATCGTTACATCCTTTATTTGTATTATTATTTTGGGTACGTGATTTATTCATAATCGAATCTTGTTTCGATGAATTATCATCACGTCCTATGTGCACAATATTATCTTCAATTTTTATGTCGACTTCTTCTATATTTTCAAATTTATTAAACTGTAATTTCTTCATTTTCTTGACGTCATTTATGGATGTGCATTCCCATATTAGAAGTTGATCAGACTCCTGAGAGATGCATTTTTCCATATTATTTCTATTCGCGTTATTTCTATCCGCATTATTTCTATTCGCGCGCGCTTTATTTATATCTATTTCTTCATTATCATCAACTTTATTTGCCTTATTATTTGTAACTTTATTTGCCTCTTTTTCATTTCTCTTTGTCATTGCCCTTGTGCTTATTAGAATTCTCTTTTCTTTTTCATCATTTTCCAAAGGTATCATTTGTTTTAGTACGTCTGAGTTTATTTCTATTCTTGATAATGCGTACGCATTAGTGTTAATTTTTCCTTTCTTATAAATTATAGTGAAGTCATAATCGCTTAAATCTAGTCCAATTCTTGTCATTTTTGATGAAGGATTCTTATGTGAAAATAGTGATATCAATGGTCTATGGTCTGTTACCACTATGAATTTTTGACCGTATAAATATGGTTTGAAGAAATTTATTCCCCAGTGAATTGCGAGCAATTCTTTTTCAATGATGGGTTTATTCATATCATGCTTTTGAAGTGATTTACTTGCGTAAGAAATAGGTAAATCTTTTCCAATTTCACCTTGTGATAAGACTGCTCCTAGTGCGTAGTTTGAGGCGTCAGTCGTCAAAATAAAAGGTTTGTCAAAATTTGGGTACTGTAAAATTGGTGGGTTCATTAATTTTTCTTTTAGAGTGTCAAAAGCATTTTGGCATTCATTTGTCCATAAGAATTTTACTGATTTTCTCAATAGCATATTTAGATGTTTTGCAATGTCCGCAAAATTCGGTATGAATTTTCTATAATAGTTACAGAATGCAACGAAACGTCTAACTTCGTCTGCGTTTTTGGGAGTTGGGTAATTTTTAATAACTTCATATTTAGCTGGATCTGTTTTCACACCGTCTTTTGTTATTAAATGTCCTAAGTAAACTACTTCTGGTCTTAAAAAACAACATTTCTTTGGATTCAGTTTTAAATTGTATCGCTGAAGTCTATCCAAAACGTTGACAAGATTTTCATTGTGATGGTTCAAACTACATCCATAAACAATTATGTCATCGACATAAAGAAAAGCTTCTGAATCAAGTCCCGAAAGTGCTATCGTAAGTGTTGAGAAGGCAACAGTCCTAGCTAGGGCTTCCAATGGATTTTGAATAATAAATACACCAGGCGTATAAATTCAATTCACAGATTCATTTACAGATATATTTAAATATTAAAATTCCTAAATAAGTACAATATTATTGTAGAATTAAATAATTTTAAGAGGCAAATACATACTTTTTTGTATGGAAACCACTAGATGTTTTAAGATTTTACATTAATTAAATCTTTTAACTATTCTTATTAGTATCGTACGTGAGGCAGACTTTAAATAAAATGGCCGAGGCCACAGGACGCCTCTTGACAATTTATATCGACCCTTTTGACAATTAATTATACTTATAATTTTGACAATTGTTTATATTCAGTACTAAAACTAATGATGGCAGATTTAATAGCTAGATCATGGGGATTTTTGAAGTGGCGTTAACATTCCCCCCGCAGTATGGCAAGAAGTATCTTCGCCGCCAGACTCCTCCTTAGGAGCAACTTCCAAAATAGCTAGTCTTGTTGCTGGTCTGTCCAGAATTCCATGGTTCGTAAGTATTTTTGCGCTTCTTACTTGCCCATCACTTGCCTTTCTGACTTCCAAAACTTTACCACGCCGCCAAATATTACGAGGCGTGGAAGGGTCAACAATGATTACCAAGTCCCCCTGACTTAAAGGTTTTTGTCGATCATGCCACTTATGTCTACACGTTAAAGATGGAAGATATTCAATGAGCCACCTTTTCCAAAATATATTGCCATATTGTTGCGCAATTAACCAAGATTGTTTTAGAAGTACACCATCATCACACGTTGACATAGGTTTTAACCCTGAAGAACTACCCAATAAAAAGTGGTTTGGGGTTAAAGATTCTTCCGATTCAGCATCAATAGGAACATAGGCAAGGGGTCGTGAATTTACAATATTTTCAACCTCTACTAGCATACTAAGTAAAACTTCATCGGTAGGTGACCTTGAAGGCATTATTTGGTATAAAATTGTTTTTATTGAACGTACAAGTCGCTCCCAAGCTCCACCCATGTGTGGCGATGCCGGAGGGTTAAAGTTCCATTTTGTGGTTGTTGTAGTAAACGCTTTGACGAGTTCATCCCTATCAACTTCTGCTACTCACGAAGTTCTCTTTCTGCACCGACAAAATTTGTACCATTGTCGCTGTAAAATTCATGTGGAATTCCCCTTTGAGCCATAAAGTTGCGAATAGCAAAAATGCATGACGATGTTGTCAGCGAATGTGCAACCTCAATGTGAACTGCTCTTATGGACAAACAAGTGAAAAGGCACCCATAACGCTTCTCTTTATGGCGGTTAACCGTTACCAAAATAGGGCCGAAGAAATCAATTCCAGTATATCGTCATATAATTTCAAAAAAGCCCTAAGTTACATTGGAAAAATTTTAAAGGAGAAGCAAAAAAACTCTTTAAATTAGAAACTTACAAAAATTAAAAGATATGTTTCTTTTTTTTCTAAAACTAAAAGATATGTTTCTTTTTTTTTCTTAAAAAAAAACATATCTTTTAATTTTTGTAAGTTTTTAATTTAAAGAGTTTTTTTGCTTCTCCTTTAAAATTTTTCCAATGTAACTTAGGGCTTTTTTGAAATTATATGACGATATGTAAATGGTGCTACATATGAAGCAACACGAGCCCCAGGCAGCTGAGCCATCTGTGGGTTTTGGGGTACTGCTTTTTTTATTTTACACATTTGGCAACTGCGAATTACTGATTTAAATGTTGTTCGAAGTTTCGAAATTGAGTATTTCTGTCTTATTTCGTTGACAGCAGTCTCATGATTCATATGATGAAACTTTTCATGATAATGTAATAGAATTAGTTTAGTAATGTAATGCTTGTGTGGCAAAATAATTGGACGTTTATGTTCAAACGGAATATTTGCATTGTCAATTCTTCCATGGACTCGTAGGATTCCCTTATCTAAATATGGATTTTTTTTGTAAATATCGCTGCTTTTGAGTATAGATAAATTAGACTTCAGTAAAGATATTTCGTGCAAATATTTTTCGTTTTGGGCCTGCGTAAATAACGTTTTTTCTGCATTTCTTAATTCCTCTTGTGTAAGCTCTTTTCGTTGCTTATTAACAAACCGGAAATTATTTGTAAATCTAAAAACAAAAGCTGCTGTTAGCAGCAAACGCGTCCATCTTGAAAATCTATAAACATCAAAAATAACTTCAGATTTTGTTATTTTAAATAAGTGCTTCACACATTCTTCTTTTGTTGGCTCTAGGGGATAATTTATTTGAGGCCATTCCATTTCAGAATGCATTAAAAAATCAGGACCTTGCAACCATCGAGAGGAATTAGAAATTTGGGGAATTTTTGACCATTTGGTAGCATCATCAGCAACATTCTGCTTGCTTGGTATCCATCTCCATTCATTGACTGATGATAATTCTAGAATCTCGGTTATTCGAAAAGCCACAAATTGATTGTATTTACGATGGTCCGAATTTATCCAGCTTAATACAGTTTTTGAGTCGGTCCAATAATATTTTTTGGCAATTTTAATGCTATGATTGTTTTTTATATATTCAGCAAAACGAGCCCCTATTAGGGCAGCCATAAGCTCTAACCGGGGAATCGAAGTAATCTTCATAGGAGCTACTCTGGTTTTTGCCCCTACTATTGAGCACACTGTGCTTTTATCTTTCTGTAATCTTAGGTAGCATACAGCTGCATATCCATCTTTGCTTGCATCTACAAACGTATGCAATTGCACTTCTACGTTATTATAGTTTTGAAACGATTTTAAATAACAACGAGGAATTTTGATTTTACCAATGTCAGGCAAAATACTAACCCATTTAGACCATTTAGTATATAGCTCGCGGGGTATGTGATCATCCCAATCTATCTTCGATCGCCATACATCTTGCAACAGGATCTTAACATACATTATAATATGTCCAATTAAACCAAGAGGGTCGTATATTGACATTACAAACCTTAACATCTCTCGTTTTGTGGGGATTTTTTCTCCAGAAAATATATCGCTTTGCAGTAACCATTGTGATATTTTGAACGTTATCACATCTTCACAATGTTCCCAAAAAATTCCTAAAACCTTTTCAATTTGTTTTTCTTCTTTAATGTTTAGGCATTTTGCGCCCATTATTTTATCTGGGGCTATGGATTCGAATGCAAGTTTGTCATTAGAAATCCAGTTTCGAATATTAAACCCAGCTTGACGATGAATGTAAGAAACATCCGAAATAAGTTTTGAGGCTTCCTTTGCATTATCAACGGAATCAAGAAAATCATCGACGTAATGATTTTCTCTTATTGCCTTAGCAGCCGTAGGAAACTCATTTTCGAATTTGGTTGCATTAATATTTTTTATGTATTGAGATATACTAGGAGCACACGAAGCACCAAAAATCATAACATCCATCAGGAGATCTGTCCTTGTGACAGTCGTGCCAAAGAAAACGTTGAACATCTCGATCTTCTGGTCGTATATATACTTGGTGGAACATCTCCTCGATGTCTCCACACACAGCTACGTATTTTTCTCGAAATTTAAACAGAATTGATGGCAAAGAGGTCAAATAATCAGGTCCTTTAAGCATATATGAATTTAAAGACACGCCAATAGATTTGGCAGCTGCATCCCAGACGACTCGGGATTTACCCGGTTTATTTTTATTAAAAACTGCAAAAATGGGAAGGTAGCAAACCTTTTTATCTACACAATCAACTTCGTGAGAACTCAACTTACGTATGTATCCTTTAAAAATATATTTAGCTATTGTCTCCTTAAAAACATTAAAGAGATCTATATTAAGTTTTAATTTCCTTTCCAAGCAAGTTAACCTTTTTAAGGCCATATCATAACTAGGTGGCATCTCAATTAAATCAAATTTCCATAATAGTGGAACCTCATAATGCCCATTAGGCTTCTGTTTTGTAAATATGTTTAAAAGACCTATAGCTCTTTTATCATTATCAGACTCTAGAAGAGGTTTTGAGCCCGTTATGGGCTTACCTATCACGCTTTCCAGCGAATAAAAATTTCTAACTAACTGGTCTAACTCTTCAACAGTTGTTGTACAATTACATATTTGGAAATTAAACTTACTTGTTTTATTTTCCCCGACAGCTCCATAAACCAGCCATCCAAGTTTGGTACGAACAGCAATGGGCTCTTGTGGTAATCCCTCACGAGTTTTACTTGAAACGCCTAAATCAAAATGATTTAAGCCAATTAATATTTGTGGTACGGCATTTTCATAACTTTCAATTGGCAGGTTGCGCAAGTGGCGATAGCGTTCCGACAATTTGTCATAATTCATTGATTGTACAGGCAAATTTAATGATTTAACTGTAGATACATTCATTAAAACACGCTTGTTATTTCCTCCTGAAATACAAATTTTTAATCTTTTTGAATTTTCTTCGTTTCGTTCCATACCTCCTGTCCACCGTAAACACAAAGGATTTGAAGTTCCATTAATAGCTAATTCATTTGCCAATGATTCGTTCATTAAACTGATAGACGATCCCTCGTCTATGAAGGCAAATGTATTTATTATTTTATTTTTTCCATAAATTTTGATAGGAATTATTTTAAATAAAATTTCTTTTAGTGGTTCGCTATGTGTGTTGTTAATAACTACCTCTTGTTCTTCACGTTTAGTTGTATTTGCATCAACATTGTCTTGTTTAGAATATCGATGCAATGAAGGATGATGAAAATATTCGCATCCCTCTTCCCCACACTTTTTCTTTCTATTACAATCACCACTGTGTTTAACTAAACAAAATTTACATAAATTGTATTTACGTACAATATTCCACTTCTCCCCGCGATCGAGTGATTTGTATGCTGAACAATTAGTTATTGTTTTACAATTGTTGTTGTTACACACTGCACATGCACGTTGACTGTGAGAATGAATAAAAGCTATTTTGCTTGTTGTTTTATTTTTGTTCGTCATTACTTCTTCTTCGTTACCTTTATTGACACATTCAACTGTTATACTGCCAGCTGTTATACCTATATGAAAAAACCACTTATCAAATTCGTACAAATTTGGTTTTTTGTTTTGGTTGATCAGCTGCATTTTTTGTGTTGCCCATTGCATCTGATATGAACTGGGAAGTTTTTGAACCAGGTCGTGAAGAAGTGATGAATTATTTATTTCATCTTGTAAATTATTTGCAGTAATAGTGGAAATTAAACTGCGAACTGCTACAGCCATGGAGGTAAGTGTTTTCAAATTATTTTCATCAACTTTTGGTGATAATTGTATTTTATTTTTTATGGAATTTATTATTTTTTCAGGTTGAGCAAACAACAAATAAAAAACGTGCATAACGTCTGGTACGTTTGAAGGATGAATCAGCATATGTTTAACGCTGTTTAATGCTTCCCCTTTTAGTGCTTTTTGCAGGCGAATAAGATTTTCTTCATTGGTAAAGGCGCAGGAGGCGGTGGACCATTCATATGTTGAGCAAAATATAGGCCATTCTTCAGGTTCACCGGAAAAAATGGGAAGATCTTTTGGCAGCGACTGTCGTGAAGAAATATTTGTTTGTGTAAGGCTGTTCGGTTGTGGTTAATAAAGAGGTGGATATACCATCGGACGTTTTGGCGTATTAGAGTTAAAATAAGATGTAGAAGAAATTGGTTGCCTATAAATAAATTCTTGTGGAAACGAATAATTGTGCATGTTATAGTTCTTATTTGGAGCAGAATATGTACGTCCATAATCGGGATTATTAATTGTCACTGTGGGTCTTGCAGACTGCATTCGTTCAAAACCACTAAAGGTGGAAATGTTCGCCGTACAATTTGGTACTACGGACACAGGTATGTGCGAATTTATAGCAGCATTGCTGACCGTTGGTGCAACAAATGTAACGTGGTTTTGTGTTGCTACAGTAGAGCCGCTACACGTTGTTGTTGCTCTAGTTGCTTGAGGTGTATCAATGTTATAAGTTTGGTTTGGCAAACGGGATGTTTGTAAGTTTGAGTTGTTACTTACATCTTTAGCTAAGGGTTGTTGAGACATAGCCTCTGTAGAGGCGAGCCAGTTATTGACAGTTCGGTATTTCTCTGACGAGACATCTGAGAGATCTTCAGCTTCTTCTAGAAGTTGATATTTTTTATTTAAATACTCCAGATTAAGTTTTCGTTCTTCTTCTAGTTTTTTAAGTTGCAAATCAATTTTTTGTGATTGCGACTGGCGAGAACGGTTTGAGTGTCGGCTTGTGGAACTTAGTGTAGGAGAATTTGGCCTTATAGATGAACATGAAAGGCATTTAAAAAGCGTATCATCTACGACATTAACACAAATTTTATGAAAAACGTTGTGGCATTGAATACAAGTCGACATATTTTCGTCAGAGGGATTATGGCAATGTGAACATTCTTGATTTTGTTGTTCAATTTGCTGTTGACCGCTTAAGTTTTGTAAAGACATTTTGTACTTACTGCGTGATTGGCGAGTTTTCTTCAGAAATACAGATGACCAAAAAAAGAATTTTAAAAATTGTTGAGAAGGCAACAGTCCTAGCTAGGGCTTCCAATGGATTTTGAATAATAAATACACCAGGCGTATAAATTCAATTCACAGATTTATTTACAGATGTATTTAAATATTAAAATTCCTAAATAAGTACAATATTATTGTCGAATTAAATAATTTTAAGAGGCAAATACATACTTTTTTGTATGGAAACCACTAGATGTTTTAAGATTTTACATTAATTAAATCTTTTAACTATTCTTATTAGTATCGTACGTGAGGCAGACTTTAAATAAAATGGCCGAGGCCACAGGACGCCTCTTGACAATTTATATCGACCCTTTTGACAATTAATTATACTTATAATTTTGACAATTGTTTATATTCAGTACTAAAACTAATGATGCCAGATTTAATAGCTAGATCATGGGGATTTTTGAAGTGGCGTTAACAGTAAGCATTCTCTGAAAACTATTTGATGAAATTTTAAGTCCAAATGGTAGTCTTTTAAATTGGTAGTGTCCCTGTTGTGTAGAGAAAGCTGTAAGTGGTCTTGAGTCCTTGTCCAACTGAATTTGGTGAAATGAGCAAGTCATGTCAAGAGTCGAAAACCATTTAGCTCTTCCTAGTTTATCCAAAATATCCTCTAATCTAGTTAGTGGAAATTTGTCATTAACTATTTTGTCATTTAACTTTCTAAAGTCTACTACAAGTCTCCATTTTCGTTTGTCTTCCGTATTCTTTTTGGGTACCAAAAGAAGTGGAGCATTGTAGGGGCTAACCTTGTACCTATATTTTTAGTTTAGCAACAACTAATGAAATAAAAGCCAATTTGTTTTTTATACATAATTGTTTAAATTCGGTTTTTTTTTATTTTATATCTTTGTATATATGTATGTATGTATTTAGATATATTTGCACATACATAGTATGTAAAGTCGTAACAAAAAATGTATAAATAATTTTTTACATCGTCCCTTTTTATGCGCCCCAATTGAGTCAGTAAATTATTTCTTTGATCGCTTTCCATAATTTCTTCATTATCACAATTCAGCTCGGTATTAGATATTTCTTCTGATAACATTTCATTTCTGTCGATACAAATGTTGTGAAGAGCGCAGCATGCAAAAATAAATTTTGCCATTGTTTCGACATTATGAAAATCTAATCGCATTATTTGCCGAAAGCGATTCTTCAATAAACAAAAGGCATTTTCTATTTTGACACGAGCTCGGCAAAAATGTAAATTGAAATTCTTTTCTGAATTACTTAATTTGCCATAATCTCTATAAGGCGTTAACAAGTATTCCCTCAAAGGATATGCGGCATCACCTAACAAGTAGTATTTGGTGGAACATAAATTTTGCAGCTCTTTGCCGATAAACGAAAGTTTAAGGACTCTTGAATCATGTATTTTACTGGGAACTCCAGTAAAAACATCCAAGAACCTCAACTTCGCGTCGCAAATGCCTTGGAGGGTGATTGAGATTCCATCATGTCGGTTGCAGTAAGTAGATCGGATTTTATGTTTAGGTGTCCTGGTCGCAATATAACTTCCATCAATACATCCTAAAATATTGGGAATTCCAGAAATCTAGAATAATAAATATATACATATGTACATATGCATGTATAGTTATGAATGTGTTTCATACTATATAATCCAATTTAACCATCCAACCTACCTCTTTAAATTCATTAGCCACGGCTTTTTTTCTTGATTTGACTGAGGAAATTTGATTACCTCCGGCGCTACGTCGTTAGTAAATAAATTTAATACGCTGTTGAAGGATCTATGCACATTCGAAAGTGACATTCCAAAAAGGTTTGCCACCTCCCTTATTGTGGTTTTATTGCCAGTAAACCTAAAAATGTATATTTAATAACTTTAATTCCTATTTTTTACGTTTTAACAACCATAAAAATGATAAAATCTGCGTCTCAAATCTGGTTTGCAATCTTCCTCCTCGGTAACTTCTTTTGGTCGAGGAATGAGTATACCTCTCTATTAGATAGGCGGCACTTGCTCGGCTGACACGGAAATTCGTTTGAAACTTTAAAATTAAATTTGTGTGTTAATAAAATATTTGTATGTAAATGTCAAATACACACATCGGAATCCGAATAATTATGGACTACATTTTCCAAAAAGCTTTTCACACGAGGGAGAAGTTCTCTACTTTGTAGAAGTAAAATGAACTCATCTTCATCAGATGATGATGAGGTTTCCAAAATTTCTTTTAAACAAAAAGTTTTTATATCTATCACAATATAATCAAAAATCAACAAATTGTACGCAAACACAAAAAAAAGTTCATAAGAAAATTACTTGCTTTCATAAAAAAGTACTTAACGCAGATGCAAAAAAGGGTATCATCTCACACTCAATTATAACTAGGGGTAAGAAATGGAACAAACTTGCCATTTATTTTTGCAACATGTTTAGAAAGGAAAACGACAACTTCTCACAAAAACCCGCGCGAATGGTAGCATATATGGAACTTTATTGTCAGAAAAGAAAACACCATTAAATGCAGAATATTGTAACATCAAAAAACGTTGTAAAATGGAAATTATATGAGAAATGCGATAACCGATTTTTTTTTTTGATAAAAAAATATTATTTTTATTGTTATTTATTTAGTTATGTGTGTTACGTTATTTTAATTTGTAATTCTCTGAAGCAAAACGACGAATCATCAACGAAAGTATGATAGTATTAAGTTAAACAATCATTTAAAACATTAAATAATTAATAGCCTATTTCCGATGTGCGAAAGAATTCTTTCTTTCGTATAACTATATTGAAAACAAAAATAAATGTTAACACTTTGTTTTTGTTTTCAATGTAGTTATGCGAACGAAAGAATTCTTTCGCACATTGGAAATAGGCTATAAATATTTCTGTTAAATTACAGGTATTATAGAATATAAAGATAATGTACATGGTTATAAATGCAATACTGCGTTTAAACAATAAATTTAAATATGGTTAAATGCACATATAAAAATGATAGTCACACAATTAATATTCAGCATCATTAGGATTGCGTTGACATGGTGAAATAAGTTTGCTTTTCTGATGCAGTGCAGGCAGTACTGCTGTAGGGTTAGATGTGTAATGGCAGGATCGCCATGTAGTGTAGGAAGTTGATGTGTATTCCCTATAGCCCTTATTTTGTTTTAATAGCTGTTAGGGTACCAGCTGATTTGCAAGGCGTTCAAAAGAACTGCCGAATTATTGGAGGCTCTTAATTAAAACTAGGCAAGTTATTGCCGGATTAAGTTGTTAATTTTAAGTCTGCTTTATTTTAAATTTACTGGTGCTTATATACTATACATGAAATTTTAACTTAACCGTTCTAACTTATTTTAATTATTTACATCATTATGTTTGTCTTTGTCACTCATATGGAGATATCAATAAATGACTATTCTCGCCAATCAGAGTGTTGCAAGCTGGAATGCACTCAATTCTCACTCAATGATTGTCGTCATTTGTCTATACCGTTATTTGATATGTAAAATACCCTACTCTATATAAGTTGGTAAGTGTTGGTTTAAGAGTAGTTTAAGGGTATGCGGTGGCGACTTATGAGGTACACTACACCCTCACCGCTAAGAGAAAAATTAGGGGATTGATTTTTCTTGATATATTCATAGTACTGACAATGTTCATAAAATAATTATAATTTTACAAAGTAATATAGTATTTAATATTTTCATAGTTTTATAATTTGTATTAAATTTATAATTATTTAATTATTTAAAAATAGTATTCTTATAATATTTAATGTTTACCGTGTACTTAATTATTGTCTCTTAAGCCTATATATTGTTTTAATTGATTGTTATGGAATTCTTTTTCAATTCCGTGGTAGTCTTTTATAGTATTTACACCGTTATTTCTAATTATTTTATATGGGCTTTGATTCTTTTTCCTATTTTCTACCTTTATTAAAACTAAATCTCCTATATTTAGATTTAACCTCTTACTATATCTATCTTCTAAATTTCTTTTTTCTTTTATCTTAGTTGTAAGCTCCTTAGCTCTATTTAAAGAATATTGTAACTTTTGCTTAAGTTCTTTTGCATAATTTTTATAGTTATATATTTTATCTCCTTCACTGTTATGAAATTCTGATGGTAAGCATGGTAATTTACCATATACTAACTCAAATGGTGTGTAACCAGTGGCTATGTGTGGTGCCGTGTTGTAGGCAAAAGTAAAGTAATTTATCCACTTGTTCCATTCGTAATCATTTGCTGTTGTCAGCAAGAATTCATTGAGAACCCTGTGATTTCTTTCTACCGCACCCATTGTTTCATGGTGGTAAGGGGTTGAGAATTCTGTCCCGTTGTCTGATTTGAGCACTTTAAATTTACCGAATTTTAAAATTAATTGTTCTACTAGTGTTTTGGCAGTTGTAAGTGCGTCTTTTGTTGACATTGGGTGAGCAATAATGAATTTCGTTAGCTCGCATTGCATTGTCAATATGTATCGGTATCCGTTTGTAATACGAAGAGGTCCTACAGTATCAATTGATATTGTCTCAAAGCTGTTGCTTGGGGTGTCCGTTATTGTAAGTGGTTCTTTAATGTGTTTGCCAGCTGTTATACCTATATGAAAAAACCACTTATCAAATTCGTACAAATTTGGTTTTTTGTTTTGGTTGATCAGCTGCATTTTTTGTGTTGCCCATTGCATCTGATATGAACTGGGAAGTTTTTGAACCAGGTCGTGAAGAAGTGATGAATTATTTATTTCATCTTGTAAATTATTTGCAGTAATAGTGGAAATTAAACTGCGAACTGCTACAGCCATGGAGGTAAGTGTTTTCAAATTATTTTCATCAACTTTTGGTGATAATTGTATTTTATTTTTTATGGAATTTATTATTTTTTCAGGTTGACCAAACAACAAATAAAAAACGTGCATAACGTCTGGTACGTTTGAAGGATGAATCAGCATATGTTTAACGCTGTTTAATGCTTCCCCTTTTAGTGCTTTTTGCAGGCGAATAAGATTTTCTTCATTGGTAAAGGCGCAGGAGGCGGTGGACCATTCATATGTTGAGCAAAATATAGGCCATTCTTCAGGTTCACCGGAAAAAATGGGAAGATCTTTTGGCAGCGACTGTCGTGAAGAAATATTTGTTTGTGTAAGGCTGTTCGGTTGTGGTAAATAAAGAGGTGGATATACCATCGGACGTTTTGGCGTATTAGAGTTAAAATAAGATGTAGAAGAAATTGGTTGCCTATAAATAAATTCTTGTGGAAACGAATAATTGTGCATGTTATAGTTCTTATTTGGAGCAGAATATGTACGTCCATAATCGGGATTATTAATTGTCACTGTGGGTCTTGCAGACTGCATTCGTTCAAAACCACTAAAGGTGGAAATGTTCGCCGTACAATTTGGTACTACGGACACAGGTATGTGCGAATTTATAGCAGCATTGCTGACCGTTGGTGCAACAAATGTAACGTGGTTTTGTGTTGCTACAGTAGAGCCGCTACACGTTGTTGTTGCTCTAGTTGCTTGAGGTGTATCAATGTTATAAGTTTGGTTTGGCAAACGGGATGTTTGTAAGTTTGAGTTGTTACTTACATCTTTAGCTAAGGGTTGTTGAGACATAGCCTCTGTAGAGGCGAGCCAGTTATTGACAGTTCGGTATTTCTCTGACGAGACATCTGAGAGATCTTCAGCTTCTTCTAGAAGTTGATATTTTTTATTTAAATACTCCAGATTAAGTTTTCGTTCTTCTTCTAGTTTTTTAAGTTGCAAATCAATTTTTTGTGATTGCGACTGGCGAGAACGGTTTGAGTGTCGGCTTGTGGAACTTAGTGTAGGAGAATTTGGCCTTATAGATGAACATGAAAGGCATTTAAAAAGCGTATCATCTACGACATTAACACAAATTTTATGAAAAACGTTGTGGCATTGAATACAAGTCGACATATTTTCGTCAGAGGGATTATGGCAATGTGAACATTCTTGATTTTGTTGTTCAATTTGCTGTTGACCGCTTAAGTTTTGTAAAGACATTTTGTACTTACTGCGTGATTGGCGAGTTTTCTTCAGAAATACAGATGACCAAAAAAAGAATTTTAAAAATTGTTGAGAAGGCAACAGTCCTAGCTAGGGCTTCCAATGGATTTTGAATAATAAATACACCAGGCGTATAAATTCAATTCACAGATTTATTTACAGATGTATTTAAATATTAAAATTCCTAAATAAGTACAATATTATTGTCGAATTAAATAATTTTAAGAGGCAAATACATACTTTTTTGTATGGAAACCACTAGATGTTTTAAGATTTTACATTAATTAAATCTTTTAACTATTCTTATTAGTATCGTACGTGAGGCAGACTTTAAATAAAATGGCCGAGGCCACAGGACGCCTCTTGACAATTTATATCGACCCTTTTGACAATTAATTATACTTATAATTTTGACAATTGTTTATATTCAGTACTAAAACTAATGATGCCAGATTTAATAGCTAGATCATGGGGATTTTTGAAGTGGCGTTAACAGTAAGCATTCTCTGAAAACTATTTGATGAAATTTTAAGTCCAAATGGTAGTCTTTTAAATTGGTAGTGTCCCTGTTGTGTAGAGAAAGCTGTAAGTGGTCTTGAGTCCTTGTCCAACTGAATTTGGTGAAATGAGCAAGTCATGTCAAGAGTCGAAAACCATTTAGCTCTTCCTAGTTTATCCAAAATATCCTCTAATCTAGTTAGTGGAAATTTGTCATTAACTATTTTGTCATTTAACTTTCTAAAGTCTACTACAAGTCTCCATTTTCGTTTGTCTTCCGTATTCTTTTTGGGTACCAAAAGAAGTGGAGCATTGTAGGGGCTAACCTTGTACCTATATTTTTAGTTTAGCAACAACTAATGAAATAAAAGCCAATTTGTTTTTTATACATAATTGTTTAAATTCGGTTTTTTTTTTATTTTATATCTTTGTATATATGTATGTATTTAGATATATTTGCACATACATAGTATGTAAAGTCGTAACAAAAAATTTATAAATAATTTTTTACATCGTCCCTTTTTATGCGCCCCAATTGAGTCAGTAAATTATTTCTTTGATCGCTTTCCATAATTTCTTCATTATCACAATTCAGCTCGGTACTAGATATTTCTTCTGATAACATTTCATTTCTGTCGATACAAATGTTGTGAAGAGCGCAGCATGCAAAAATAAATTTTGCCATTGTTTCGACATTATGAAAATCTAATCGCATTATTTGCCGAAAGCGATTCTTCAATAAACAAAAGGCATTTTCTATTTTGACACGAGCTCGGCAAAAATGTAAATTGAAATTCTTTTCTGAATTACTTAATTTGCCATAATCTCTATAAGGCGTTAACAAGTATTCCCTCAAAGGATATGCGGCATCACCTAACAAGTAGTATTTGGTGGAACATAAATTTTGCAGCTCTTTGCCGATAAACGAAAGTTTAAGGACTCTTGAATCATGTATTTTACTGGGAACTCCAGTAAAAACATCCAAGAACCTCAACTTCGCGTCGCAAATGCCTTGGAGGGTGATTGAGATTCCATCATGTCGGTTGCAGTAAGTAGATCGGATTTTATGTTTAGGTGTCCTGGTCGCAATATAACTTCCATCAATACATCCTAAAATATTGGGAATTCCAGAAATCTAGAATAATAAATATATACATATGTACATATGCATGTATAGTTATGAATGTGTTTCATACTATATAATCCAATTTAACCATCCAACCTACCTCTTTAAATTCATTAGCCACGGCTTTTTTTCTTGATTTGACTGAGGAAATTTGATTACCTCCGGCGCTACGTCGTTAGTAAATAAATTTAATACGCTGTTGAAGGATCTATGCACATTCGAAAGTGACATTCCAAAAAGGTTTGCCACCTCCCTTATTGTGGTTTTATTGCCAGTAAACCTAAAAATGTATATTTAATAACTTTAATTCCTATTTTTTACGTTTTAACAACCATAAAAATGATAAAATCTGCGTCTCAAATCTGGTTTGCAATCTTCCTCCTCGGTAACTTCTTTTGGTCGAGGAATGAGTATACCTCTCTATTAGATAGGCGGCACTTGCTCGGCTGACACGGAAATTCGTTTGAAACTTTAAAATTAAATTTGTGTGTTAATAAAATATTTGTATGTAAATGTCAAATACACACATCGGAATCCGAATAATTATGGACTACATTTTCCAAAAAGCTTTTCACACGAGGGAGAAGTTCTCTACTTTGTAGAAGTAAAATGAACTCATCTTCATCAGATGATGATGAGGTTTCCAAAATTTCTTTTAAACAAAAAGTTTTTATATCTATCACAATATAATCAAAAATCAACAAATTGTACGCAAACACAAAAAAAAGTTCATAAGAAAATTACTTGCTTTCATAAAAAAGTACTTAACGCAGATGCAAAAAAGGGTATCATCTCACACTCAATTATAACTAGGGGTAAGAAATGGAACAAACTTGCCATTTATTTTTGCAACATGTTTAGAAAGGAAAACGACAACTTCTCACAAAAACCCGCGCGAATGGTAGCATATATGGAACTTTATTGTCAGAAAAGAAAACACCATTAAATGCAGAATATTGTAACATCAAAAAACGTTGTAAAATGGAAATTATATGAGAAATGCGATAACCGATTTTTTTTTTTGATAAAAAAATATTATTTTTATTGTTATTTATTTAGTTATGTGTGTTACGTTATTTTAATTTGTAATTCTCTGAAGCAAAACGACGAATCATCAACGAAAGTATGATAGTATTAAGTTAAACAATCATTTAAAACATTAAATAATTAATAGCCTATTTCCGATGTGCGAAAGAATTCTTTCTTTCGTATAACTATATTGAAAACAAAAACAAATGTTAACACTTTGTTTTTGTTTTCAATGTAGTTATTAGACCTCTGCATGAATAGATTTGTATCTAAGTGGTACATATGAACTTGCAAAGACTGTGCACTTACTCGAACTTTACTAAAATAATGATGTTCATATTTTTGAGAACAACAAAATGGCCGAATGTATATATGTTGTTACTCGGCTTTATTTTTACTAGATGAGTACAGGTTTGTTTTACGCTCTCACTCTCAACATACATGAAGGGAACATATCAAGTAATCAAGCGACAACCAAGCTTCACGTAGTACTACAAGTAACTCATGAAGCCTCGTGGCAAATAAAATTTAAATATTAAAATTAATTTTGATAAGAAATGGAAATAAATGAGGAAAGTTTATAATATGTATATGTATTTAGTTATTTATTCACTTTTGCATATTTTAAAATAGTTATTTATTAAAATTATAGAAAAATATTCTTTAATCTGATATTAAATACATACATTGTTTGTTTTATTTCTAATGCATGTAAATATAAAAAAGAAAAGTTCTGAGCATAAAATAATAATATTATAATCAACGATTTTTTAACTAAGTTTCCATGTTATGAATATATAAATTTTTAGTGACTTAAGATTGCCTAGACCAACGAAAAATAAAAAATTTATTATTGAATAAAACCCTTGTTTCTTTGTCTAGTATAACAAAATAAAAACAATAAAAATATTTGCATTTATTGAAAGTAAAATACCGTCAATTACATTAATGCGTTACTTCCATCTCTACTGTATAATAAAAAAATCCTTGCAGTACCACATGAAGGGAACATGATTTTTATGGTACTTCTTTCTTTGTTGTTCACATTTCATGTGCACTTTTTTTCGGTACTCGATTAACTTCGGCTACCTACTTGTTGGTAATTAATAAACAAACATTCTCTTCACTTCGGTATTTGTGCTCTGAGTAAGAGTACAAATATTTATTATATTCGGCGGCGAGTTTCACACATGAAGAAAAAAACTTACTCGTTGCAGACCTCTAGTAGTTATGCGAACGAAAGAATTCTTTCGCACATTGGAAATAGGCTATAAATGTTTCTGTTAAATTACAGGTATTATAGAATATAAAGATAATGTACATGGTTATAAATGCAATACTGCGTTTAAACAATAAATTTAAATATGGTTAAATGCACATATAAAAATGATAGTCACACAATTAATATTCAGCATCATTAGGATTGCGTTGACATGGTGAAATAAGTTTGCTTTTCTGATGCAGTGCAGGCAGTACTGCTGTAGGGTTAGATGTGTAATGGCAGGATCGCCATGTAGTGTAGGAAGTTGATGTGTATTCCCTATAGCCCTTATTTTGTTTTAATAGCTGTTAGGGTACCAGCTGATTTGCAAGGCGTTCAAAAGAACTGCCGAATTATTGGAGGCTCTTAATTAAAACTAGGCAAGTTATTGCCGGATTAAGTTGTTAATTTTAAGTCTGCTTTATTTTAAATTTACTGGTGCTTATATACTATACATGAAATTTTAACTTAACCGTTCTAACTTATTTTAATTATTTACATCATTATGTTTGTCTTTGTCACTCATATGGAGATATCAATAAATGACTATTCTCGCCAATCAGAGTGTTGCAAGTTGGAATGCACTCAATTCTCACTCAATGATTGTCGTCATTTGTCTATACCGTTATTTGATATGTAAAATACCCTACTCTATATAAGTTGGTAAGTGTTGGTTTAAGAGTAGTTTAAGGGTATGCGGTGGCGACTTATGAGGTACACTACACCCTCACCGCTAAGAGAAAAATTAGGGGATTGATTTTTCTTGATATATTCATAGTACTGACAATGTTCATAAAATAATTATAATTTTACAAAGTAATATAGTATTTAATATTTTCATAGTTTTATAATTTGTATTAAATTTATAATTATTTAATTATTTAAAAATAGTATTCTTATAATATTTAATGTTTACCGTGTACTTAATTATTGTCTCTTAAGCCTATATATTGTTTTAATTGATTGTTATGGAATTCTTTTTCAATTCCGTGGTAGTCTTTTATAGTATTTACACCGTTATTTCTAATTATTTTATATGGGCTTTGATTCTTTTTCCTATTTTCTACCTTTATTAAAACTAAATCTCCTATATTTAGATTTAACCTCTTACTATATCTATCTTCTAAATTTCTTTTTTCTTTTATCTTAGTTGTAAGCTCCTTAGCTCTATTTAAAAAATATTGTAACTTTTGCTTAAGTTCTTTTGCATAATTTTTATAGTTATATATTTTATCTCCTTCACTTTTATGAAATTCTGATGGTAAGCATGGTAATTTACCATATACTAACTCAAATGGTGTGTAACCAGTGGCTATGTGTGGTGCCGTGTTGTAGGCAAAAGTAAAGTAATTTATCCACTTGTTCCATTCGTAATCATTTGCTGTTGTCAGCAAGAATTCATTGAGAACCCTGTGATTTCTTTCTACCGCACCCATTGTTTCATGGTGGTAAGGGGTTGAGAATTCTGTCCCGTTGTCTGATTTGAGCACTTTAAATTTACCGAATTTTAAAATTAATTGTTCTACTAGTGTTTTGGCAGTTGTAAGTGCGTCTTTTGTTGACATTGGGTGAGCAATAATGAATTTCGTTAGCTCGCATTGCATTGTCAATATGTATCGGTATCCGTTTGTAATACGAAGAGGTCCTACAGTATCAATTGATATTGTCTCAAAGCTGTTGCTTGGGGTGTCCGTTATTGTAAGTGGTTCTTTAATGTGTTTGGTTTGTTTGTTTATGTTACACTTGTCACAGTATTTTACGAATTGCTTTACCATCTTATTCATGTTTTTCCAAATGTACCGCTGTTTTAATTTAAAAATTGTATTTCTTATTCCTAAGTTGCCTGCGTGTGTGGCATTGTGGAATTCATCGATGAGTTTATATTTCAGTATGTCATCTGTTATTCTTGTTGGGGCATTGTAAATTAATATTTTTTGTTGAGGACTTTTGTTGTTTATTCTTATCTTTGTATAGGCTTCTTTAAAATCTTTCATTGTATATACTTTAAATATCTTATCATTCTTTGCTAGCGCTAGTTCTTTTATATTCTCTTTCTTCATTACAGATATCAGTTTCCTCAGAATCGAATCTAGTTTCGCTGAGTTATCACTGAATCTTGTATGCATATTATTTTGTATATTCTTGGCATGTAACTTCTTCATAATCGAATCTTGTTTCGATGAATTATCGTTACATCCTTTATTTGTATTATTATTTTGGGTACGTGATTTATTCATAATCGAATCTTGTTTCGATGAATTATCATCACGTCCTATGTGCACAATATTATCTTCAATTTTTATGTCGACTTCTTCTATATTTACAAATTTATTAAACTGTAATTTCTTCATTTTCTTGACGTCATTTATCCCATCCCATATTAGAAGTTGATCAGACTCCTGAGAGATGCATTTTTCCATATTATTTCTATTCGCGTTATTTCTATCCGCATTATTTCTATTAGCGCGCGCTTTATTTATATCTATTTCTTCATTATCATCAACTTTATTTGCCTCATTATTTGTAACTTTATTTAATTAATTTTTCTTTTAGAGTGTCAAAAGCATTTTGGCATTCATTTGTCCATAAGAATTTTACTGATTTTCTCAATAGCATATTTAGATGTTTTGCAATGTCCGCAAAATTCGGTATGAATTTTCTATAATAGTTACAGAATGCAACGAAACGTCTAACTTCGTCTGCGTTTTTTGGAGTTGGGTAATTTTTAATAACTTCATATTTAGCTGGATCTGTTTTCACACCGTCTTTTGTTATTAAATGTCCTAAGTAAACTACTTCTGGTCTTAAAAAACAACATTTCTTTGGATTCAGTTTTAAATTGTATCGCTGAAGTCTATCCAAAACTTTGACAAGATTTTCATTGTGATGGTTCAAACTACATCCATAAACAATTATGTCATCGACATAAAGAAAAGCTTCTGAATCAAGTCCCGAAAGTGCTATCGTAAGCATTCTCTGAAAACTATTTGATGAAATTTTTAGTCCAAATGGTAGTCTTTTAAATTGGTAGTGTCCCTGTTGTGTAGAGAAAGCTGTAAGTGGTCTTGAGTTCTTGTCCAACTGAATTTGGTGAAATGAGCAAGTCATGTCAAGAGTCGAAAACCATTTAGCTCTTCCTAGTTTATCCAAAATATCCTCTAATCTAGTTAGTGTAAATTTGTCATTAACTATTTTGTCATTTAACTTTCTAAAGTCTACTACAAGTCTCCATTTTCGTTTGTCTTCCGTATTCTTTTTGGATACCAAAAGAAGTGGAGCATTGTAGGGGCTAACCGATGGTTCTATTATATCGTCATTTAGCATACTTTGTACTTGTTCATTTATTATGTCCGAGTGTGTGTGGGGTAGTCTGTAGTTTTTTATATACAACGGAGTTTTATCTGAAGTTGTAATGTTTTGTTTATAAAAATTGGTTACAGTCAATTTTTCATTCTCTAAATGAAATACATTTTGATATTTTTTGAATATGTTTATTAATTCTGATTTTGCATATTCATCAGTTTCATTTAATTGCAAGTCATTTAGAATTTGTTCAAAGCGTTCGTCATTGTTTATATTTGTGTAACTTAATATGTCGTAGTTTTTAAGTGGGTCAGAGTGCAGTGTAATGCCCTTTAAAATTTGTGTCTCATTTGTTGTGTTTAAAATTTTGACGTGTGTCATTCCGTTTTTTGGTGCTATTGAATTACTTAAAAAAATACCGCTTTTTAATTCATTATTAAGTATTACGCAATCTTCAGTAAGGTTTAATTTTAATGGTTGTATGATTTCTGTTCGTGGGGGTATAGTAATTTTTAATGTTTCGAATGCTTTTGATTGCATGGGCAGAATTATGGTTTCATTGTTGGTAAAGAAAGAAATTGTGAATGTCTCATAATCTATTTTACATAAGTATTCTATTAAAAAGTCTCTTCCTATTATGCCGTCTGTCTCTATTGGAAAATTGTCATCTACTAGATGGAATTTGTAATTGCATGTTTGGTCTGCTAGTGAAAGTTTAAGTTCACTTGTCCCCAATAAATATATTTCTTCTTTAGTGATGCCTGTTAATTTGCATCTGTTTTCTACATTTAGTGGTTCATCATTAAAAATTGTTTTATTGCGACATAGTGATATATCGGCTCCTGTGTCGACAAGAAACGTTAATTCTTTACCTTTGTATTTAGCGACTATGTAATTTGTGTTATTATTAGAAACTTTAAATACTTTTAATTTTGGCTGTCCGGAATATCCCTGTATTCCGAGCCTTCCTCGTTTCCCTCGTCTTGTACTACATGTACATATATTTCTTCTATTATTATTATTTCCGTAGTTGTTGTTGGTTCTATTGGAATTATTATTTCTATTATAATTGTTGTCATTCCTGTAGTCTCTATTACGGTTGTAATTGTTGTTTGAGTTATTGCTATTTTTAGCGTAGTTGTTAAAGTTCCTGTTGTTTCTGTTACTGTTTGAATTGTAGTTATTATTTCTACTGTTTGGGAAATTATTGTTATTCCTAGTGTAGTTGTCAAAATTTCTGTCGTTTCTATTATTGTTTAAATTGTAGTTATTATTATTTCTATTGTTTGGGAAACTATGGTTCCTATTATGATGGAAATTACTATTGCTGTTTCTGTTATCATTATTATTACGCTGCTGCTTTTGTATGTACAGCATCGAGTTAGTAGTCAGCTTATTTTCGTTTTCCAGTTCTAGTCCAAGTTCAACTGCGTCTTGCAAGGTCTTCGGACGAGCTGCAAAAATGGCCGTCTTTAAGTTGTCATTAATACCTCTTTTAAAAGTATCTAAAGAAACCTTTGAGTTTAATTTGATTATGACATTTTTCTCTGCTTCTGTGGCGTCATTACCAAGTTCTTCTATTCCTAACTTGTTCAGGTTATCTATTGTCGTCATTATTCTTTCTCTGAATGTATTAACAGACATTTTCCCTTGGTAAATAGTGCTTAATTTTGATTGTAATTCTGGAATGGTCTTTGTACTTTTGTACCTCTGTTGTAATAGTATTTTTAATGCATTCAAATTTTCTGGCTTTGCATAACTACCTATTGCCGTTCTTACCCCTGAAGTCAGTTTTGCATGGTATACGTATTGTAAGAAATCCTGTTTTGCTGTTTCAGCTAGAGTTTTCTCAATGAGTTCTGCTGTTATCAAGAAACTTTCTAGTTCTTCATGGTTTCCAGCAAAAAGTGGGAGTGCTTTAGACACTGTTTCTAAATTAAATGCTGCCATTTTGATATCTTTGTTTTCTACCTTAGTAATATTCTGGACTAAGTATTCTTTAATTTTCTTTACAATATTTTTAAATTCTAATTTAAGTACTGATGCTTTTTCTTCATTTGTCTCTTCAATATGTGCTATTTCAAACTCTCTTGTTATGGTTTTTATTTCTTCTAACTTAAGGTTAATTGTCTTTTCAGTATATGTCCTTCCTGGACTTTTCTTTAAATTTTTCAATATATCTGTTAGTTTCTTGAGGCTCTCCTTCATTACCATAAAATCAATATGGTAAATTTGTTTTTATTTTGTTGTTATAAGTAGTAGCACATTTCTAAGTCCTTTATACTATAGGTAATGTTTACTTACATTTTGTTTATTTATATCTTAGTTTATTTATTATATTTTTATATATTATTATTTTTATTTAAAAAAAATTTCTTATTCATACATTGAAAATAGTAAAAATATTCTTAAAAACTAAGGAATTATTTATGTGTGTTTAATCTTTATACAACTGTTATTTTATTCTTATTGTTGATTTTATATTTACTAATAAGTTTCTGAATCCTGTATATTACAGATAGGACTATAACAATCATTAATAATATTGTAGTTATTTTTGAAAACATTATAAATATTCTTCTATTATTGTCTTCTATTTAAGATTGCATATATTAATCTAATAATGTAAGCAATTACCAATAATGCTAGGATAACTATCATTATAATTTCCAAAATATTTAAGTTCTCATTTTCTACCTCGTGTTGTACTCTCATTGTACGTGTCGTCCTTATATATTCTAATAGCTGATCATTGCTATGTTTGTTTTCGGAATCTTCATGTTTTCCTACTTCATATCCCGCAAAATTTAAAGGGATTGCTTTTAAAATATTTTTCCACCATGTCATTTTGAAATCTTCTTTGCAACGTGGTGTCTATATTTAAAATGCTTGGTCTTAGTTTGGCAGGAATAGTCTAAAATTTTCTTTGCCAGCCTGGAATATCTACAAAAGGATCTACAGTGGAGTGGACAGGATCTAAAAAGTTAAGCCTGACAGGATAATTAATTTGTTCTGGTCCTAGTGGTCCGAGTGCAGGATCGCCATGTAGGGTTAGATGTGTAATGGCAGGATCGCCATGTAGAGTAGGAAGTTGATGTGTATTCCCTATAGCCCTTATTTTGTTTTAACAGCTGTTAGGGTACCAGCTGATTTGCAAGGCGTTCAAAAGAACTGCCGAATTAATTGAGGCTCTTAATTAAAACTAGGCAAGTTATTGCCGGATTAAGTTGTTAATTTTAAGTCTGCTTTATTTTAAATTTACTGGTGCTTATATACTATACATGAAATTTTAACTTAACCGTTCTAACTTATTTTAATTATTTACATCATTATGTTTGTCTTTGTCAGTCATATGGAGATATCAATAAATTGTAACAATAACAAATTCTCGTGACATTCTCGCCAATCAGAATGTTGCAAGTTGGAATGCACTCAATTCTCACTCAATGAAATGTCATTCACTTACATTCCGATTGTCGTCATTTGTCTATACCGTTATTTGATATGTAAAATACCCTACTCTATATAAGTTGGTAAGTGTTGGTTTAAGAGTAGTTTAAGGGTATGCGGTGGCGACTTATGAGGTACACTACACTGCATTTGAGAACGTAGAGATGTTATATTATTAGAGATATTATTATGACATATCGCTCATTTCGTGCAAGACCGTCACAACTCAAAATTTGGCATTTTCGAGTTAGTAATGCATAAATGTTCTTCTCTTAAATCTCTACAAATTGATCTAAGAACGGAGAGAATTATCGAAAAAATAACGGTAATACAGATGCTTGTGACGCTATGACCTCTCGTAACAAACTTGAGCAATTAACATCAACAAGGTCACATTTCAGTTTGTGTTTGGCATTCCTCTTGTACATGTGGTTTTCTTTGTAGCAAAAAAGAAACATTTCATTTTATAACTGTATTTTAGTGAAAGAGAAGGTAAAAATGTGGAAATACTTTGTTGTTAGAGTGCATCAAATCTAAATGTGACTTTATTGAATTGGATATTTCTATTTCTTTATCAAGAACATTTGCATTTAAAAATATCCTAAAAAAAAATGTAACGTTCTTGTAGTTAACTATTTTGTTAAACTAAATATTATTTTAGGTTATGACGTTATTACAATTAATCTAATGAATTCAATTTTTGTACCGATTTGTATTAACTTCAAATGAATCGTTATTGCCAGAAATATATAAATGGGTTGTTATAAAATTAGGTCACATTGTTGGTTGTGTCGTTATAGCAAATAATTTTTACTCACATTCCGTATAGTTAAATAAATTTTGATTTATTCCACAGATCGTGTTACAGTGTATTGCTTTATCAGCACCACTATGTAAAATTTAATACCATGCTATACAACAAGTGCAAATTACATGACAGTTGAGCTTTGATGACATTTTGTTTAATTCTTTTCTGAATTACTTTGGATAAGACAAGTCGACTAATTTGTAATAATTTAATCTATTGCGATCATATTGAATTTACAAGAATCGGAAGTTTACGCTCGATATTTTGCATAATTTTAAGCAAAAGGCAAGTGATCGAACAGGTCGTAAATGTCAGTCATGGACGGGCAACACAGACCATCTATTAGCTCAAATGATTCCAGTAGCTTTCATGATTTCGGGTCAGACGACTCCCATCTTGATGTCGACTATAATCAACCTGAAGACGTTTGTTTGGAAAGTGATGTAAGTACTGACAATGTAATCGCAAATAATGAAATCGCAACAAGTACCCAGTCGCCCCAGAGAGGAAAAAAACGCCAACGCAATACTGAAAAATGGAGTCGCAGTATTAAGCAAAATCTTCGAAATTCTGGCAAACAGTATGAAATGTGGAACAAAAATAAAAAAATACGATCTAAAAGATGTGTAAAAGTCCCTTGTACAGAAAGATGTAGGTTAAAATGCTTTAACAAATTTAGTGAAGTAGACCGCTTAAACATTTTTTCCACATACTGGTCCTTGTCTAATATTGAAAAGCAGCGGCAATTTATATTGAATTGTATGACTGTAAACGAGCCACGATATCGATATGTCCGAGAGGGAGGAATTCGTCCAGCAAGACAAAAAAATATGAAGTATTTCTTGAAAAATGATGAAGAGCCAATACAAGTTTGCAAGCTGTTCTTTATGAACACATTAGATATCAACAGTCGTAATATTAGAACAGTTATAGAAAAGAAGAATAAAGTTGCCAATATTCTCATGGAAGACGATCAACGTGGTAAACATGGAAAACATATTAAAGTAAAGCCAGAAATAAGAGATGGAATTAAATCGTTTATTGAATCTATACCCAAGATCGAAAGTCATTACACACGAGCAAATACCACAAAACTGTTCATTGATGGAAGCAAGACTGTTGCAAACCTTCACAACGATTATATTGATCTTTGCCGAGAAAAGAATGTAGAATATGGCAATTACGGACTGTTTTATCGCATTTTTAAATCAGAATTCAACATTTCTTTTTTTATACCAAAGAAGGACCAGTGTGAACTTTGCTTTGCATATGAAAGTGCAGAACAAGAGAACAAACCAGAATTGAAAAAAAAATACGAAGAGCATATTTCAGAAAAGGAACTGTCAAGAATTGAAAAATCTTCTGATAAGGAAGCCAGCCCACCGGACACAATTGTAGCTGTTTATGATATGCAAGCGGTTTTGCAGCTCCCAAAAGGCGATGTCTCTGTTTTCTACTATAAATCTAAATTAAATGTAATGAACTTCACGATTTTTAATTTAATTGATAATAATTGTGACTGCTTTGTGTGGGATGAAAGCTGTGCTAATAGAGGTGCAAACGAATTGGGAACTTGTGTACTTCGCTTTATGAAGGAGAAATCTGCTAAAGAACAAATCAAACATTTTATATTTTACTCTGACAATTGCGCAGGACAGCAAAAAAACAAATTTATGCTATCGGTTTACTTGTTCGCTGTACGTTATTTGAATATCGAGACAATAACTCACAAGTATTTAATCAAGGGGCATACCCAAAATGAAGGCGATGGTGTTCATTCAGTCATTGAGAGGAGTGTGAAGCGTCATTTAAGAAGTGGTCCCATTTATACACCTGAAACATTTATTTCTATAATAAAAACTGCAAAAAAAACCGGTAATCCATACAAAGTCAATGAAATGTGCTTTGATGATTTCTACGACATTAAACAGCTGCAAACAGATATTGGACCGATAAATATGAAAAATGTTAAAATAAATAACATAAAGGTTTTGAAAGTTAGCAAAGAAACTCCTAATATGTTATTCTACAAAACCAGTTACTCAAACGAAAATTTTGAAAATGTTGTAATATTAAAAACCAAAATTAGTTATAAACAAATAAATTTTGTACAAGCATTTTCTACTAAGCCTGGCATATCAGAACGAAAAAAAAATGATCTCATGGAATTATTACATAAGGGTCTTATACCTAAATATTACAATACGTTTTATGACAATTTATAAAACTTTCTATATTAGCTTTTATATGTATGTTGTACGCTGAATTGAAATTAATTTTCTAGTACATATTTTAAAAACAATTACATATTTTTGTACCAATTCAATACATTTAACCTGAATATTATGTTTTAAGAAAACATTTTGCTTTAATTTTTGTTTTCCAATATTTTAGACAATACAATAAAGTTGTGTATGAATTCAATCAATAAACAATATTTTTTAACAATATAGTCACATTTTCACTTATGACTTCAATTAATGTTACAGGTTTACAGCAATAGTGTCACAATTCAAATATCGAATTATAAAACCGTGTCTATACAAAAATATACCGTTCTTCCAATACACGAGACTCGGTAAATGGATTTTAAACATATTAAACTTTATATTTCTCTACACATTTGAATTCGTTATTAGCAATTTTGTAAGAAATAATAGGTTGGAATCTTAAAAAGGCTCTCCTGTAAAGTTTCAAATTTTGAGTTGTGACGGTCTTGCACGAAATGAGCGATATTATTTATAGTTTTTTATTTCTAATTAGAAGTGGATTAAACTAAAAAAAGTACTTCATTAAATTTAAATATAAATTGATTTTAAAAATCCAACTTTTCCATTATAACTAACGTGTATTTTGATGTCCTTATAATGAATTTTCTCAATTGAATTTTTCTTTACAATAAACAAGTTTTGTAAAAAATTTGACTCATATACATATATGCATATTTGTCTCCATATAAGGAATTATTTCAAAAAAACTTCTGCAAGAAGTAAATTTTAATTAGTTAATTTCTGAAAAATTTAAATAAGAAGGATGAAAGAGTTTTTCAATTTAAAGTAGCATTGATAACCTCTATTAAGTATGACTATTAGCTTCTTCTACATTGGACTGTTAGAAATTTCACAGCTTAACCCATTGCACTCCCATATGCTATGAATTTCCAAGAATAAATAGTACCATCTGCAGGTCCTTAGTTTTTTGCTTCTAGCAGACTGCCATTATTTTTATATTATGATTTTCCCATCATTTATTTCGTTTCCAACCTTATGAGTTTATATATGTACATATATACATATTAATAAATTTTAATATGGTCGAATTTCCCTATAATGAATCTGTTGCTATTGTTTCAAAATATATCTACATCATTACTTTAGAAAGTTTATAATACAATAGAAATATTTTGTCGACGTTTATTTAAAATAATCTGGTATTTTTGTTAGGATTGCATTCTTCCAAGTCGTCCTTCATCAATATCCTCAAAAAGACTGTTATAAAGCCTTTTGTGTTAAATAATAAATTACTTGTCTTCTACATCTTAAGAATAATAACATTTCTTATCAAGTACTGGATTATAAATTGTTTAGCTAAATTTTGTGTTAATCCTTTTACGGCTTTATTAAATACAAATAGTATTTTTTTTAGGATAAGTGCTTCTTTATACAACATTTTCGTTCACTGAATACGCGGGCTGCTATCAATACTACTTTAAATTGAAAAACTCTTTCATTCTTCTTATTTAAATTTTTCAGAAATTAACTAATTAAAATTTACTTCTTGCAGAAGTTTTTTTGAAATAATTCCTTATATGGAGACAAATATGCATATATGTATATGAGTCAAATTTTTTACAAAACTTGTTTATTGTAAAGAAAAATTCAATATCAAAAATACACGTTAGTTATAATGGAAAAGTTGGATTTTTAAAATCAATTTATATTTAAATTTAATGAAGTACTTTTTTTAGTTTTATCCCCTTCTAATTAGAAATAAAAAACTATAAATAATATGTCATAATAATATCTCTAATAATATAACATCTCTACGTTCTCAAATGCAGTACTGCCTGCACTGCATCAGAAAAGCAAACTTATTTCACCATGTCTACGCAATTCCAATGATGCTGCATATTAATTGTGTGACTATCATTTTTATATGTGCATTTAACCATATTTAAATTTATTGTTTAAACGCAGTATTGCATTTATAATCATGTACATTATCTTTATATTCTATAATACCTGTAATTTAACAGAAATATTTAATTATTTAATGTTTTAAATGATTGTTTAACTTAATACTATCATACTTTCGTTGATGATTCGTCGTTTTGCTTCAGAGAATTACAATTTAAAATAACGCAACACACATAACTAAATAAATAACAGTAAAAATAATATTTGTTTATCAAAAAAAAAAAAATCGGTTATCACATTTTTATTCTAAATATTTAAAATTGCTTTTATATCTCAATTAATTTCCATTTTACAAAGTTTTTTGCTTCTTATGAAAACTGTGATGTTATATTATTCTGCATTTAAGATGACGATATGTGCAGTTCTTTTAGTTTTTTTTTTTTTTTAAATAATATTTGCCTACAAAAAATTCAACACACACTTTGGCTCGTTGCCTTTAACAAAAACAAAATACACACAAAGACATTTCGTGCTGTGGTCATGCAAACTGTCGAGCAAAAACAACATTACTGGTGAGGAGCGTTAAGAAAATTTTTTGTTTCCTCATTCTTCATGACTGAGGAAAGGCAAAAATTTATTTTTCCTCACGCTCATGAATGAATTGGCAAAAAAATTCACAATTCACTCACGGTTGTGAAAAAAATTACATGTTTTAAATTCCTCATTCATGAAAAAATTCATGAATGATTATATATGAGCGATCATATATGAATTTTTCGGAACTCTGGTATTGACCATATTCTGCAACTAACAATGGTCGATGGTAAAGTATGTAATGTCTTAACTCAAACTTCAGCCGCACAGTGTTACATATGTAATGCAACCCCCACCGAAATAACCAATATCGAAAAAAATTTAAATATATCACTTTGAATGTGGATTGTCACCTTTGCTCGCATATATTAGATTTATTGGGATAATATAAAAGTAATAGAGTCTAAACCAGACAGTTAAAAGTCCTAGTTGACTTTAGTTACGTTTAGTATTTTTCTTATTAATTAATTATCTAAAAGGGGCAAGAACAAACGGCTTAAGCGTTATATTCGCCCTCAGATGAGATAATTTATTAATTTTAATATGTTTATTTTTTCTCAAATTTAAAGAATTCCGGATTTCTATTTTTATAAGGCTTGATTTATAGAGATGTTATCAGCACGATGGCTAGTTCACGAGTGACCAAAAAATCAAATTATTTCTTCTTATATTTAAATATCGGTAATTAAAGTAAATGCCAAAAACAATTGAGTGGAATTAAATTAAATGAGCATTCAATAGTTATGTACAATAGTTAAGAGAAAATGCAAAAAGAGATCAATAATAACAATTGAGTGAAATAATAATAATAAAAATGAGCTAAGTTTAATAATTCTCACAGAAAAAAAAAATACATTAAGGACAAAATAAAATCATGACAAAATAGTTTTACGTCATTCATGATTAAATATATAAATAATAGAATAGTTCAATTTACAAAATAATATTAATCTTAAGAAATTAATTCTAAATATTCCTGTTACAAAATCAATATTTTTTAAAAAAAAATGGCTACAATAAGGGCCCTGTTTCTCAAAACTACAAATAACTCGTACATATACAAGTAAAATAAATTTGAAACAAAAACAAAAATTATAAAATCGTTGCTTACACAGTACAACACATGATTTCGGGACTCAATTCTGATAATTGTTTATGAAAGTAGACCCAAAAAGAAGAACTTCTGCATCATTAGTTTGGTCAAGGTACATCAAATAATAATTTAAAAATTAATTTGAAGTTAGTAAGTATCGTATAGGGGAATTTGTCACATAAATAAATGTATGAAGAAATAAAATATTTTTTGCCCAAAAAATTGAATTTTTTTGTTTTTTAATTCATAAAAATCCTTTGGAAAAAACATTGATGACTTTTTTATTGATTCTTTATTTTGCATGAAAATAAACATTACGATTCATATTACAGCTATTCCCAGCAAAAACTGGGTAATGACTTGAAATTACTAAGCAATATACCATTTACGTCATACCATCTGCATTACATAGAAGTAGTTAAGTAATGGTTGGCATATAATTTAATACATAAGCACTTGGTTATGAGTTGGTTAACGAAATTTATAATTAATTCATAACAAAATACATTTAAGGTCTTATTTATTAAAATCTTATACAAATTGATTTTAAATACATATTTGTTATTACAATTTATTTTTTTTTTATTTGTTGCAAATGAATATGAATTTGACCATGAAAAATTTAAATATTTAATTGATTTTAATATGTATTTTAAAATTAAAATTTTGAATAAAAACTTCACTAATTAAATTGTACATTTCCCTCTAATATCGTTTTTCGATGAAAACATCATATTTTATTTGCAATCATATACTTCTCTGGCTTATTGGGTATGAATACGTCCTTGATGCAGGGTAGTAAAATTTTGCATTAGAAAGTACATTAAATTAAAGACACAATTTGTTTGACAAATTCAGTTTTTTTGTTAACAATGTGAAGTGTCTACTTATAAGCAAACGTGGTAATGACTTATTTAACTCCCTATTTGTAAGCGAATGTGGTAATGACTTATTTAACTCCCTATTTGTAGGCGAGGGTGGTAAGTATTTGCCTCCAATGACATCACTGTGTTAAAATAATGAGTTAAAATGCCAATGTATAAGTGGTGAAGAGTAGTTATATGAGCTTTTTAACTCATTACTTTGCAATGTAAGCTTTTGCTGGGTTCTTACACAGAAAATATGCGATTTTTATATGTTATCTATGCATGGAAACAAAATTTAGCACATTTTCAATTATTGTCACTATCCATCCTCGTTGAAGTTGACGCTTGTGGTTCTGATGACCTTATTTTCTTCGTAGGTTGTTAATATTCATGTTCTAAGTCTGCATCATCATCCGAGATAGACGTAATATTCAAGGGCATGTTTTGTTCAGTGTGTCCACAAATTTCAAACTGCATAATTTTAGAACTCCACCAACAAACCTCCGCATTCCGTCCGATTCCTGAGGTAATTGTGCCAAAAAGGTTTCAAGGTGGAAATGCAAGAAATGTAATTTTAACGTCATGGATGCATTGATTTTTTCAAAATAATACAGCAAGCTGTCCATGCCTTCGATGACTTGTTTCAATGCGTCCCATGCACATAGGTGGTTATAATGGTTCGAAAGCATATGTTCAAGAACATATTAACATATTAACAAACATAAAACAAATTTATTAATTACTTCATTTAAGTAATTATTAACATATTAACAAACAAAACACATTCACACATAACACAAATTTATTAATTACTTCATTTTTTTTTTGCAATTTTACATTCATTTCGTCATTTAATAATTTTTGTCAATAACCCAATTAATCTTTGCTGACAACTCATTTCGTTGAGTCAACTAAATACCAATTTTGTTTACACACACCTAAAGTTCAATAAACCAATTATGCTAAGCTAGTATTTTAAGTCAATGTATATTTTATGACCTAGTTATTAGATTTATTTAAAAAGAAGAATAAAATAAAGAATAAATGAGTCTTTTGGTAATTGAACAATTGTGTTTTATTACTGAACGATTTTCTTCAGGTTTCAAGTACCTGTAAGAATTCTTAAATAGGGATATTAGTGATAGTTCAGATTTATGTGTTTGAACTTACAACCACTAACTCCTGCCACTAACATTTGGTGACCCCGACGTGATCTAGGTTTCCCCCCACCAGCGGTAAGGGACTTAGATATAAAATACGCAAGCGATAAAACATTTAAGGACAACAGTCCATTCAACAGGCACCAAAACATTGGTGATCACAGCATTCAAGGACAATAGCCCAGTTACTAGGCACCAGAAGCATTTTGGTGACCACTTCAGTCAGGACATTAGGTCCATCATCAAGACACCAAAGGCCAGTTTGTTTAGGTCGGAGTTAGAGTCCAAGGCATCAGGACAAGTTGATGTAATCAATCTCCCTAGCAGTGACATAGTTCTAGGCTCTTGAGTACGGTAAACCCTCACAAGTGGTGAATCCTTGACAAATAAACTCAAGTTTTAATCAGCTTAGAATGACAACGATCCAGGATCTGATAGCACAACAGGAAGTAAGGGCCAGTAATATTGGAAAAATAATTTCTATTATTAAAATGGCCCCACTTGACCGACGATCTGAGGAATTTTATCAGAGCAAACGTAGTGAGCTCATTTCGCTATGGCAGGCGTTCGAAAAAACGGAAAACAGAATTCGAAGCGATGTCACGTTATCGGAACAGGATCGCTCTATTGTTACGAACCTCTACAAGGCAATTGGCGAACAATATAGCTCCACAATGAAATACATTGAAACACAACTAAAGAAATTGATGCCGTTAAGCAGCAAGCCAGTCCCAACAGCAAGAGAGAAGGTCATAGAAGAACCGAAAACCACTCAGCATGACGCACAAGGGGAAGCATTGCAGGGACTAGCTAAACGGATAACTGCCCGTATGACAGCGCTGACTCGTCTGTTACACGGGTTGGAGTCAATAGAAGCTGATCAGCCAAGACAGATTTATCAACTCAAATCCGAGACTGTAAAAGGGCTATGGACTCAAATCCAAGAGTTATATGACAGCATGTGGCAACAGACTGACGATCCAGAAAGAATGGGACTACACCAAGGTAAATACGATGACCTGGAAGATTTGGTTCAACATCACCTTGTTAACCTGGCAATACTAGCAGACAAATGCCATGACGGCAGACCTGTTGCGCCACAAGTCGGAAGTAACATGACAATACACAGTTCGCTGCCACTCCCAAAGGTCATCATCCTGAATTTAACGGTGACTATTTACAGTGGCGTCAATTCTATGAACTGTTCTAAGAGATGGTGGACAAGCAGTCTCTCCCAAACGTACAAAAGATGTATCTCAAAACCAACTTATCGGGGGAGGCTGGCAAACTCATAAGTCATCTAGCTCTCACAGAAGAAAATTACAAGACGGCATGGGCACTTCTTCAGGAGCGTTACAACAACAAAAGGATCATGGTAGCCACGCTTGTAGAAATAATCCTGAATCAACCAAAGGGCAAGTCATCAACTGCCTCACTTAAGGCTCTGCATGATACAACAAAAGAGTGCATGTTAGCACTTAACAATCTAAATATCGACACATCCACTTGGGATGCCATTCTCATTCAGATACTCCTGAAAAAATTGGATCACACTCTTAACATTCGGTTCATGCAATCACTATTGAACCCTAAAGAGGTGCCGACCATTAAAGAACTATTTGACTTTTTAGAGAGCCAATTCGAATCGATTAAGTCAATTGGTAAAACATCAAGCAGCCTTCAAAATTCAAGCCACTGCAAGTTATGTCACAATGGTAAACACCGCATTTATCATTGCAAGAAACTCCTGGTAATGACTGAACCTGAACGACTCAAATGGGTACAACAGCAGCATCTATGTGTAAACTGCTTCAAGTCGGATCATCTAGCCAAAACTTGTACTTACGGCACCTGCAAGAAATGTAACAACAAGCACAACACGTTACTACATATACAAAAGAGGTCCGACGATACCTCAGTACCATCAAAGAATTCGCTTGCGAAGTCGTCTGCTGAAAAACACGATGGAGCTCCAACCAATACAACTGCGGCCTCGTCAGCCTCAGCAGCATCAGAAACAAACAACCACAACTATGTGATGCTAGCCACAGCCAAGGTGATAGTCAAGGCGTCAAATGGCAGCTCAACCGAATTCAGGGCAGTAATATATTCCGGTTCTCAAGTCAACATAGTGACTGAACGGCTGATACAAAGACTGTCGCTATCAACAACAGAAGCATCGCTGTGCATTGACGGTTTTGGAAGGACCCAGAAGAGGGCACACCGCCGTGTTAACCTGCAACTGATGTCCCGGACTCATGGCTGCTCAACAAACTTGGAAGCCTTTATATTACCAACCATAATCCCTGCACAGCCTGGTCGTATCATCGATGTCTCCACTTGGGAAATCCCAAAGGACATTCACCTGGCAGACCTCAACTTCCACCTCCCGGCAAAAATAGACATCCTTCTTGGCTCTGAATTTTACTTTAGCCTGGTACGACCGGGAATAATAAAATTAAACATCAGCGGTCCTGTACTCCAAAATACGTCATTTGGCTGGATTATAGGCGGCTTAGTAAGGCAGCACACTGAACCTGACCCATCCTCATCTGTAGCTTGTGCAATCCGCAACAAGGAGTCTTCACTGGAAGAGGCGATTAAACAGCAGTGGAAACTCGATGAAATAGACTCAACTGAAAGGACCATGTCTCCAGCAGAAAACCTTTGTGAGGCCCATTTCAATCAGTATGTTCAAATTGATCCAATTGATTCCATTTAAGGAAAATCCTACTGCATTAGGACAATCGCATCAAACAACGTACAACAGGCTCATCAGTTTGGAGAAGCGACTTCAGAAAAATGAACAAATGCGAGATGAGTACACCAAGTTCATGAGAGAATATGAACAATTGGGTCACATGGAAAAGGTCAATATCAGTGAGATCCCTAACCCAAGGTACTTCATTCCGCATCATTGTATTCTTAGGCCAGACAGCACCTCAACAAAACTGCGAGTAGTATTTGATGCTTCATCAAAGACGTCAACAGGGTACTCGCTAAATGACATAATGTATACCATCTTTAATATTATAATATTTATAATAATATTTATAATATAATATATATAATATTTCCATCTTGCTCCGTTTTCGAATGCCAAAATTTGTTTTTACCACCGACATCGAAAAAATTTACAGACAAATATTAATTAATCCAGCGAACACTGTGACGTACGGCACACGATCAGCTCCATACTTGGCCACCAGATAGCAGAAGAAAATAACGAAAGGTACTCTCTTGGAGCTAAAATGTTAAGACAAAATTTCTATGTCGATGATGGCCTGGGTGGTTCAGACAGTCTACACTTGGCCAGAGAAACACAACGAGAGCTCAAACTCATCTTAGCAGCACGTGGATTTCAATTAAAAAAATGGTGCTCAAATTATCAAAAACTTCTAGAAGACATACCACATGATGACAGAATCATAAATTTGGATCTCAGTGAAGGCACTCACAATCCAATAAAAACATTGGGATTACATGGGGTCCCTCAGACAGACAATTTTTGCATCAAGGTAAACCTCACTGAGCGCCCAGCAGCTTCAAAACGTACGGTAACCTCAGAGCTCGCAAAACTATTTGACCCTCTTGGTCTCTTAGCACCTGTCGTTGTCCAAGCAAAGATCTTCATTCAACAACTGTGGCAGAATACCTTAGACTGGGATGAACCATTGTCTCAGGAGCTTTGTATGAAGTGGAACGACTTCCGCAGTGACTTGAAGACATTAGAAGATTTCAAAATAAAAAGACACATGTTTTATGATAAAATTCCCGTTACAACGCAACTTCACGTGTTTTCAGACGCCTCAGAAAAGACGTTCGGCGCAGCGGCATACATCCGTGCAACGCTAAAAGACGGCAGAGTGTGTGTCCTCTTGCTATGTGCAAAATCACGAGTACCTCCCCTAAAACAACAAACTCTACCTCGGTTAGAGTTATGTGCTGCAGTTGTGGCAGCGCAACTCGCTCATAAGGTCAATGTTGATTGGAATCGTAAAAATCAACCGAAATTCCTCGGACTGACTCCGAAATTGTCCTATCTTGGATCAACTCACAGTCATCATCATATAAAACATTTGTTGCAAACAGAGTTTCTACAATACAATCCCTTACACTAGCAGGACAGTGGCGTCATGTAAGGTCAAACGATAACCCAGCTGACATATTATCCCGCGGACTTCAGCCATCCAAGCTGCTGACAAACGCATTATGGTTCCACGGGCCAATGTTTCTTCATGGAAGCGAGTCTTTGTGGCCATCATGCTTCTCACCTCAGCCACCTAAGGCAGATCACCCTGAACAAAAAAAGGTCGTTATGGCTGCAACGACAACACAGAACTACGATCTCATATATACAATATATATATATACTGCAGTAAGTTTCTTAGCCTTTTTGTGCACTCTTTTAGTAAATTTTTAAGTTGAGGGAATCTGTGCAATTGCCACTCTCTTCGAACTCTCCTTTTTTCAGTCAAGAGACGCTCGACATCAGTAGAATATATTTTACTATTTTTGATATTTTTGCGGGCTATGCTAGAATGTTGAACAGCTAGTTTGAGATAATTGTCAAAATTTACAATAGAAAGATTCACATTCTCCGGTGTTCTAAGCGGAATATTTTCAGTGCAGTGGGTACTGAGATATTTTTTGTATTTTAACCAATTTATTTGTGTGGCTGACGTCACTAAGTAACCAGACGGAGATGCAATTTTATAAGGGTTTGATATGGTAAGAATTGTAGGTGTGTGATCAGAAGATAATTCTAAAGAAGCTTCAACGTGAATCGTTTCTGCGGGGATGTTTTTAACCACGCCAAAATCGATGACATCTGGAATTTTTTGCTGATCAGTAGGCCAATAAGTTGGTTGTCCACTCGCGACCACATTTAAATCCATTTTAGACATTGTATTGTACAAAACACGACCCTTTGGTGTAATGAGCCGTGACCTCCAGAAGGTATGCTTAGCGTTGTAATCGCCAGCGGCTAGAAAACAGGTCCTAATGATTTAAAATATTTTTAATATTGGCTTTCTAATATTGAAAATCTAGGTGGAGAGTATAAAGATGAAAGTACTAAGTTTCGATTTAGCTCTTCAACTCAAATGTTAGTTGCTTGCAGATAATCTTCACGATGATCACACATTAAGTAGTGTTTGATTCGGGTTTTTATCAAAATAGCAGAACCTCCACAAGCTCTATCTCGAGGGTCCTTGGTATCATATAATATATAACCATTAATTTTAAACGTATTTCTTGAGGTCAAATGAGTTTCAGAAACCATCATTACATCAATTTGTTTACTTTTAAGAAAGTATTCTAGTTCATTTTTATGTTGGCGAATGCCGTTTGCGTTCCAAAAACAAATTTTTAAACAATTCATGGCTTGTTAAGTACAGCTTGCAATAACATCGATTGCATTCTTAACATTTCCTGCATCATATTACCCACTGTATTCGTAAAGTTTGTTACTGTTTGTACAAGTGTTTCCATGGTTTTTTCTAGACGACTTAAATTCGAAACTGGGCTCTCATCATTATTTGGAAAATCACCTTGCATTGGCATATGGTTTGATTTTAGGACGTTAGCGTATGATGTTCTGTTATTACTAGGCTGCGGTACCTGAATGTCATTAGTATTATCTTGATGTGTTCCTGAATTTGAGGTGGATTAGGTTTCGGTCCAACCGAGCGCTTGACGATTGAGTATACAGGGCATCCTTTATAGTTGGCAGTGTGATTACCACCACAGTTGCTGCATTTTTTTTACATTAGGGTCGTTTTTAGACTTATCGCAGAGATTTGTACCATGCAATTCTCCACATACAACGCAAACAGGGGTTAAATGGCAGTATGCCTTAGTGTGACCAAATTCTTGGCAGTTTAAACATTGCACGGGACCGTTCCTTTTGTGCGGCTCCTCTATCGTTATTTTCCTATACAGGATATATTTCAGACTGTACATGGGATGAGTTTCGTTTTTTTAAGCTTAACGTCGCCGGGTTCTAACTCCACTCGAAATAGTGGCTGGGGATTTTTTTCTCTATTTTTAATATTAACTACATTTTTAATTTTAAAGCCCTTTCATTCTAAAAACGTTTTTATCTCACCTGGGTCTACGCATGAATCAATGCCCTTTATCACTACCTGAAGACCTTTACTGCTCTTCAGTTGGTATGTATAAAAGTTTTTTTTTAGTGCTTCTAATTTAGTTATTACTTTACTAAAATCATCTTCACGATTAACTTGTATTTTTGTTTCATTTATACTACCACGTTTTATTGCAGCTACATAAAAAGAATTTTCACCTTTTACCGAGATCAAATTCTTTATCTACCTATCCACTTATTAAAATTGTTTTTGCCGCTGAGGCATCGCTTGCAGGTTTTATATTTTTTATTGTATTAAAATCAACCGTGTCATTAGACACCGAAGGTGATACAGAGTTTTCTATTGTGCCTGATTGAGGGTTAATATTTCTATCACTTATTAAAATTGTTTTTGCCGTTGAGGCAATGCTTGAAGGTTTTATATTTGTTAGTGTATCAACAGAAGGTGAGAGGGATCACGTACGAGTAATAGGTTTAGCCGTTAGGTATTTGCTATCATCGATTCTTTTTTTTATTTCTGCATTTGTTTCGTTAACACTCACTGTGATATATGCATTTCTATCATTATGTTTAATTGTTTTTGCACTGTTCGCACTCATAAGAGTTTTTTTTTACTGTTTACAGTTGTGCTCTTCTTATTTGTTATTGTTTATCAACACCGAGAATAAAAAAATGTGTATGTATGTACATACATGTATTTTTTTCCTTTCTTTTATTTACTTTTTTTTTGTATACTTTATTTGTTCACGTTTTTATAAAAAAAAAATAAACCGTATGCCGAGCTTAGAAAACACGTATATCTTCAACGAGCGCGACAGACAGACATAAACAAAAATTTTAGTGGAATATACCAGCAGCTAAAGACGTTCTACAATGAAGTCGAAGACACTACCAATTCTGAGCGATTAATTATTATGTTTCAAATCATGATTACTCAGCTACATGTAATGATCGATGAGTACAATGAAGTTCAATCATCAATCATGGATTTGCTAATTGATGTTAACCATGGTCACGTCAACCCACATCTTTAAACAACTGCACAGCTGCCAGAGGGACTATCAAACATAAAGAAGTTATTGCCAGATGGGGTAGTCTTGCCAGGAACGAAAACTAGCACAGAATTGAAAGAAGTCTACAGTTCAATGGAAACTAAAGGTATCATTATGGACAACTGTCTAGCAATCAAAGTGGAAATTCCCTTATATAAAACTCATACTTCTGAAATATACGAAATAATTCGTCTACCAGTCGAGGGAAATAACTCTGCAATAATACCTATAATTGACGGAGACTAAGTAGTGTATAACTTTGCAACAAATTTGTATTTTTTGATGTTACAATCTCAGCTTGATACATGTTCAACAAACTCTCAAGAACAGTACAATTGCAAAGAAAGTTTATCATGGAAACCTGCTGTGGAGCGTTCATGTGAAGTTTCGGCATTAAAACAATCCAGTAGCTCGTTTCTGTATTTCTCGCATCGCAAAATTTCTCACATTAAGTGTGAAACAAAAAATTCCATCGTTTCTCGATTTGTGAGAAAAAAGTGTTTCTGTATTTAAATGCGAGAAGAGACAACACAGATTCTGTTTTAACTGGAATACTTCCAGTAATTAAGTGTCAAATGCAAGCGAAACGTCAACGAAAGAAATATATATAATAAAAATAAGGCTGCCAGATTTAAAGATTTATCGACATTTTGACGATTTTTTTTGTTCCAAAATTGGCAAAGTGAAAATTTGCTGATTTTTTTCTAGTGACGATACAGTCTTTGAAATAAAACAATTTTAAATAGATTTATATGTTTGTGTATTAGGCACCACAGAAACCCGATATCTTTAAAAACAAGGCAGATTAAAAAATGTATCGGCAAAAGCAAAATTTCGAACGAAAACTGTTTAATTTTTATTTGCTTGGATTATTAAATACATTTGTTTATGTGATCAAAAGATTAAACTATTACCCCATTTTTCAGTCAATGCACTTTAGGAAATTTTTGCCTTTTATTTTGTCCAAAAGTGTTTATTATATTTCAATATGATATTTTGTAACTTCTTTGTGTGATTTCTGCAGGGAAAAATAACAATCTGAAATTTTAAACTGTTATCGGATTAAGGAAAAATAAAATAAATAATTTTATTTAAATAGACCTCAAGCATAAAATATGTATTTTACCCATGAACTTAATTTTTTTTTTTTTTTTTTTATTATGGGTTCACATGATAAAAATTTGTGATTATGTGAAAAAATCGAACAAAATTAATTTTAAATTGTCCCAACAAAATAGACGATTTTTTTATATTTCTTAGGATATTAACGTTTTTTTCACAAATTTATCTGGCAGCCCTACATAAAACAAACACAATGAAAGGCTAAAAAAATTAAAATAAAATATAACAGTTGTGTTTTATATACATATTTTTATCATTTAAATTCTTGCTTTTCAAATAAAAAATAATAATACACATTCTTGTGTACATACATACATAATTTGGGCTCCATTTTTTTAAATTTTTTTTTCTCGCATCAATTTCAAATATGACTTATTTTGACAGTTCTTGTGAGAAACTTTTTCCAAGATATTGTTACAGAAACACTTTTTCTCACATCCTTCCAATAATTGCTGGAAAATTATTTAAATGACAGATAATTCTCGCAAAGTAAAAATACAGAAACACTTATGTGAGATAAACCATTTTTTGTTTCATATTGCACTGTTTTTGTCATAAATCACTTGTTTCATGCGGAAAATTTTATGATGCGAGAAATACAGAAACGGGCTACAGGCATGCAGAATGTTATTTCCAAGAATACACACATAAAATAAGTATATGGAAAAAATTTAACATGGGAAATAAGTGGATATTTACTATATTTGATAAGCCAACGGTGAGCGTAGATTGCGGTAATAATAAACATGACTGACTAACATTACCTTCAAAGGGAATATTGGAGTTGCCGGCTGGATGTACAGCAGTATACGCAGGAATAACATTAGCTGCTTCTCGATATTTTGTAACCAAGAAGAATTCTTCAACTCAAGCAACATCATGGGGCGTGGAATTCCATCAAGCACTAAACAAGTTGGTGAAACCATTTGATATAACGATGATAAACAACACCGAATCTATACAACGGATACAACAAGATGTGCAGACAATGCAGGCTAGCAACACTGAGCTGATGAAAATTAAGCATCACCATGTATCCGGACATATATCCCTTATCTTAACTGTTATTTTAATCACAATATTAATATTATTTTATGTAAGGTACAAATATAGCAATAATCATAAAACTATAGTGAAACTAGACTTTTCATTGCCTATGCCATTAGACGCCCGGCAGAATGTTTAAACTTTGCTTAAACATGAATTTACCTATAGTTGATAAGAAATACAAGGCAGTTAATATGCAGCTAATATTTTCAAGATTAAGAAACATTCATGTATTTTCCACTTATTACTGAATAAGTAAATACACAAACAGAAATACCAGCATCTGCACTAATGATGTTGGTTTTCCCAATTTTGTAATAGTAATAATATTAATAAACACACAAACAGAAATACCAACATCTGCTGTTATGATGTTGGTTTTTCCAATAGATAATTAGGGTTTCAGTTTTAAATGTGTGATAAAGAATACGCATGTGCGTTGACACATGCAGGTAAACAACCCTTATTATTTCTTCCTACATTAGTTTAAGATTTGTTAAGTTAGCTCTAAAGGATTTTAATTTGTAAATAAAATTTAGTGTCTTACAAACATTCAAGTTGAACCTGTGTTTTGTGAATGCTTAGGTTGAACAGATATAGATATTGCGGTGAAATTTTTTACTTAAATTCATATGGCCAGAAAAAATATCATGCAAATTTGTGAAATTTTCTGTTAACGCATAAAATAATTACACTGCTGTATTGAAATTTATTCTAATTTATTTTTTGTAATACCAGAAATCAGTCTTCAAAATTTTGGAATGATTGGTCCATAATTTACCATAGGTCCAATGCAAATAACGCTCCTAAAAATTATTTTAGTTCGGCTAAAACTTTCACGAATCATGATATTTTACTCAAGCCAGTTCAAAGTTCTAACAAGAAGCGCATAAAATTTTCTTATTGTCGGTCAATAATTTAATTCAGGTCTAACCCGCAATTAATTTTAATGATGACTTTCGTTTTTGTGAAGCTTAGTTAATAATATATATGTATTTATCATATAAGGCCCACTCCTGTCGGTGGAGGGTATCAAAGATGCGGCACAGCCGAATATAGCACTCTAACTTGTTTTTTTTTACTTTTCTGTTTACAGTTGTGCTCTCATTAGTGATTGTTTACCAACACCGAGAATAATAAAAATAAAAACAAAAAATATTTTGCTCAAAATGTATTTGTTCATGTATGTACATACATATATTTTTTTCTTTTCCTTGTGTTTTGTTATTTTATTTAATATTTTATTTGTTTCCGTTTTTTTGTAAAAAAAACCGTATACCGAGCTTAGAAAACACGTCTATCTTCAACGGCCGCGACAGACAGATTTATAAATTGATTTAAATTTTTATTTTTAAATATTATGATTATGTAATTACTGTACAAACATATTTAGGTTTACACACATTTGTATTTTTTAAAGTTGAAATAAGCGAAAAAGATTAGGAAATATAAAATATAATCTTTGTCATGTGCACCCTGTGGTGCTGCGAGAATGGTTGGCAACGCCAATTATGAAAGGAAAGGGACGGTAATAGTAGCTATGTAAATATAGGTATAAATAATAATAAAGCTAGAGGAAGAAGAAGAAAGTAATATAAACAAATTGCTGAAAGCCAATTGTATTGGAAATATGGTAGGACGACATTTTGCTTGACCGAGGCTTCTTGGCCGGCGAAAAGCAAAATGTCGTTCCTTTTTCCCTTTGTTTTGCTGGTGGAACGAATGGTAGGTTCGGTGGCCGGAATATAGATAATTAAAATTGCAGTGATAATTTTCTTGAAAGACGTAAAAGTTTTATTAAAGATAATATGTAGTTAAACTTAAAGTACATTGCAAATTTAAAGTTAAAACGTTAAACTTAAACCTTAAAGTAAAACTTAATTAATAATAAAAGAAATAAACAAGATGGTACCATCATACAACTGCTACTTGCTACCGCCACTCAGCCCGACTCATCCATAGCTGGAGAAGCTGCATCGGCACCGCCGCGCCAGGGGTACTTGGTAAAACAAATGGTTTTAGACGTAAGAAAGATACCAAACCTGGACAACCCGACGGACAGGACAGAAAACTAAAAAAAAAAGAGAATATTAAACATTCATAAAAAAAATAAAAAAAAGTAAGTCAATAAAATAAAACGCCCAAAAAACAAAAAAAGGGGTTAAAATAAAAAAAAGGTTTTAGGCAATTTTATTTAAAGTTTTTTATTTTTTTTACTTACCGCGGTTGTTACCAGTCCGTTTTGGGAAGTTGGAGAAAAACGTGCGCGAAAAGTTAGGGTTGAGCTCAGGCCTAGAAATCGTCGGGTTAGGAGAAAAGAAAAGACAAATATTAGTGGTTAAAAAAGAAAAAGAAGTTCAAGTAAAATTCCCTAAAATTAAATAGAATATATATATATATATATATATATATAAAAGAAAACCCTGAAAAAAATATATAAAAAAAAGAAAAAATGGTGTGATACTTACCGGAATACGCTTGGACTTCGGACAACGACCAACACCTTTTCGGAGCGCCATTAGTCAATCCGCTGGGAACCCGAGAGAGAAAGTTAGCCGCTGGCCGAAAGAACCCTTCGCCTGTTAAACAAAAAAAATAAAATCAAAAAAAGATTTGTAAAGAAGGAATCATTAGTTTTGAGTAAAATTGGATGAAGATTTAACTATAAATTTTCTAGAATACATTTTTGTTGTAAGAGTAAAAGTTTTGCTAAATTTTTATCACTGTTGAGTAATGTAAATTTTTGCCAATATTAAAAATTAATAAATCAACCTTTATAATGTGTACATTGAAATTTTAAGGCATTTTGTCCATTAAGATGTTGGCCTAAAAAGTAGTAGAAAGCGGTGAGTAGGGGGGGGGGGGAAATAATATGTGAAGATGGTAAGCAAGGATCAGCTTAGGGACATCCTGATAATCCCGAGAGTAGGATGTACGGTGGGACAAAAGTTCCCAAAGGGAGGGAAAATATTAGGCCAGCCACCTGCCTAATTATATGTAGAGTGTTTGTGTGTGTCTTATAGTGTCGCGACAACTTACCTGTTTCGGGTCCCAAATATTTTTTTCTTTTTAGCTTTTTTCCAGCTCGTATGAATCATTTTTTTTGTGCCCGGGATTACTGCCAACAGGTTGGCAAGAACCACCCCATCCGGCGAGCTTAAGCCGCGCGATACGCCAGCATACCAGCGCCGCCGATAGTCTGGCCACACTCACTGGTTGTTGTGTTAACAGCAACCAGCTGGTATTTTATCCCCGTCCCGTGTAGTATAAAAATGGCGCCCAACGTGGGGCCCGAACCAGGTCAATAGCCTGGAATTAAAAAAATAGATTAGAGATTTCCTTTGTTTAGAGCGTAGGTCCAATTAGGAAATATACAAGAGTCCCTAATTTATAGCGACGACTTTGGACAAGGGGAATATATTTGTAAGAATTTTTCTTTGTAGATTCGTTGAAATAGAAGGAAGGATTTGGCAATTCGGCTTGATTCATTTCGTCACACATAGGTTGGTCCCGGGTTTAAAAGATTAATGATTCGAATCCGCGTTGCACATATGCTGCGGCCAATATGATCAGTACGAATTATAGATTCGATTGTCCTCAGTCTTGGCAGACAACTTGAGGCTTATTTAGGATAACGCAAGTAGGGCTAGGATAAAATTGCTCGAGTTGTAGGAAAGGATAGACAAAAATAGGTTAGGTTTAGGCTTAAAATATATAAAGGAGTTTTTATACTTACTTTTTGTTCTCCGGAGTTGGTTTCGGATGTTCTACCGGCAGCAAAAAGTAGTTGTGGCGAGTCCTAGTATAGTAGGGCGTATTTATAGAACCCAGTAGCTAGAAGCAGCTTAACTTTTTCTCATGTCAGGTGTTAAGGCTGACCTAACTTCATCCATTCCATTTGTTTTTGAAGAGAAAGACAAAATTTATTAGATCATGATACACACACAAATAATATTAAAATACAGATAGCTTACCATTTCACATTTATTTTTCTCCCCGACAATCACTGCTGAGTGTTAAAAATTTTATCAATTTTTGAAATTTGCGCTTTTGGCAACAAAATAAAATTTTTGTGGCATTTTTGATATTTTATATAGATAATTTTTTTTCATCGTTGGGGGACGGTTATCTATCTTTTGGTAGGAAATTTATGAAAACTAGTACGCAATTCCCTTTTTATTTATTTTTTTTTTTGGCAACTAGTATTATTTTTTTTGGTAGTGGTTTTCTGCGCTGAATTTTTATTGCTTTAATGGTGTTAACCCGCCGTGCAAGTTAGGTTTCAACAAAAACATGGCTACAACGAGCGCAAGTTCAACTGGGAGTACGTATACGTCTACGGTAGCGGCGATTCCGTCAATGGCAAATTCTGCGTCATACCACAATACAACGACAACATCAGCGTTAGATGTAAACCCGATCGTATCCACTCAAGCTCACGATTTATCGGTCAGCTCTGAAGGGCTAGATCAAGCAGTGATTTCTCCAACTTTCGAAAGGTCTACAGCACAAAACATTCGTCGAGAGGTGCGTGAGGGGACGACTGGAAATGTAGATACGGGTTTTAGGTTGAATATGGACAGTATCCAGCAAATTGTTGAAGCTTCAGTTGGCCTATGTCAAGTAAGGTTTATGCGGGAGGTGGATGAGAAAATTCAGCAGGCCTTAGCAGGAATTAAAGCGGCCTTGACGCAGCAAGCCCATACGACGACTTCCAGCGCAGGTCCCAATTATTACGACATACCACCCAGACCGGCACAAGGTAATTTTGGTCTGAGCCAACAGCTATCAAGGCTGCCGGGGTCAAGAGCACCACGGTATGCGCAACCTCCACCATTGAAGGCAGCTCCTGGTGTAACGGGAGCCGGTCAAGGTAGGCCAGGCGTACTAAGTATAGAACCAACATCGGTTCCACCACAACCACAAACCGCTTACCAACAACAATAATACGTTCTACAGCAGCAAAATCCATTGCCATATATACAACCGCCTGTTCAGCCGCAGTATTACCAGCAGCCAGTATTACCACCACAGGTCTATGGTCAGCCACAGAATCCAGCTAGCTACCAATAGCCGTCTCGTAACTCTCAGCCAGAATACACACCAAATGCCTGGACAGCAGCAGCAATGCAACCACTACCTTTTCCGCCGCAAAATTTTAGTGCCAACAATACATGGCCAAGTCAGCCGGAGGCCTTGCACAAATATAAATTAGCCAAATGGGGAGTGAAATTCGTTGGCACCAGCAAATCCATGAATGTGCAGGAATTCATTTTCAGAGTGTGGGCTTTGCGCCGAGACTATGGTTGCTCCGACACTGAAATGCTGAGGAGTTTTCATATTTTGCTGGAGGGGCCGGCTCTCGATTGGTATTGGGATTACCGCAAGATCGTACACATTAGCACGTGGGAGGAGCTAGAAAAGGCTCTTTTACACCAATATAGGCGTTATGAGAAAGAATACCAAGTTCAGATGCAAATCTTGAATAGAAGACAGCAACCACAAGAATCCTTTGAGGATTTTTATAACGCGGTTGAGAAACCAGCAACAAAATCCGTACGAAGAGGAGCATCTGGTAGAAATATTGAGGGGCAATTTGAAACCGTCGCTGGCACAAATGATGTTTGCGGTGCAAATTAAAACGCTGTCGGAGTTTTGCCGAGAACTCAGACGTGCTGAAGGTCTTATTACCACGCCAAGGCAACTTTATCAGCATCGGAATTTTGGCCAGAGGGTCAGTGAGATCGAGTTTGTGGATGAGGATTTGCCATTGATCGGTCTTGAAGTGGATGCCATACGTTCTACCAGTCACTACACTTGCTGGAAGGCTTTTAAATTATTTGCCAACATTGATAGTCCTACGACAAATGAAGTAAGCCTCTGCGAAGAGGCAGACAATTCTTCAGATGTCGTAACTCATGATTTGAAGGTGAACAGCGCCAGAAACTGGATTCCGTCATATTAAAGTTTCCCTGTTGTATGAAAAAATGCCTAGAAGAAACACATTTAGAGACGCACTCCATAGATACCCGGGAGGCGATTCCAGTAAAGGATCGTCATTATCATGTTTCCCCGGCTGTACAAAAGTTGATGTTCGCGGAGCTAGATAGGATGCTTGATCTTGGAGTTATTATCGGTTACTCTGGTCCGCAAGGGCGAAAAGAATCGGCTGTGCTTGGACGCCCGAAAGCTCAATGCTCTGACGGTCAAGGATGCCTATCCTCTGCCGCACATTGAGGGTTTGCTCAGTCGCTTGGGAGACACGATTTTTATATCCAGTGTCGATTTAAAGGACGCTTTCTGGCAGATACCACTAGACCCGTCTAGTAGGGAAAAAACTGGATTCACCGTGCCAGGGCGACCACTTTATCATTATACGGTCATGCCATTTGGGTTGGGTAACGCAGCCCAAAGGTTATGTCGTCTAATGGATAAAGTGATTCCCGCGGCCCTTCGTGATAGAGTTTTTGTCTACTTAGACGATCTTTTGATAGTATCTCCAGATTTCGAGACACACCTAGAAATGTTCAGTTGCGAGAGGCAGGGTTAACTATTAATGTGGCAAAATCTAAATTCTGCTTCAAAGAGTTACGGTATCTGAGGTACATAGTGGGTGGTGGCAAATTTAAGCCTGATCCGCCTAAAGTGGGAACCATTACTCGTTTTGCCTACCCTAAAACAGCAAAGCAAGTGCGGGGTTTCATGGGAGCAGCAGGATGGTATAGAAAATGTATACCAGATTATGCTACCATTGCAGCTCCAATCTTTGAAACGCTACAGAAGAGGAAGCAATTCAAGTTCTCGGATGAAGCCAAGATCGCGTTTGATCGCCTCAAGGAAGCTCTGATTGCGAGCCCACTTCTTAATCACCCCGACTTCTCCAGACACTTCTACGTTCAGTGTGATGCCCCGGATGTAGGTATTGGCGCTATTCTTTTTCAGAAAGATGGTTCTGATGGTGAGCACCCAATAGCCTATTTTTCGCATAAGTTAACCCCGGCACAGAAAAACTATTCCGTCACTGAGCGAGAGTGTTTGCCAGTTGTCTTGGCGATTAAGAAGTTTAGGCCCTATATAGAATTAATGCCTTTTTCCATAATAACGGACCACAGCAGCCTTAAGTGGCTTATGTCACATAAGGATTTGGCAGGCCGATTGGCGAGGTGGAGGAGTTTGCATCTTCAGGCGTACGATTTTACAATCGAGCATAGGCAGGGGAAACAAAATGTAGTACCTGATACCCTATCACGCAATGAGATGGATGAAAGTTCTACCGAGGTATCTGGCCTTACTGATCTTAGTGCTGAGGCGTTTAAATATAAAGATTATTTAGAACTTATAATCACTATTCAGGATAATTCTGAAAATTTACCGGATTTGAAAGTAGTAGATAACATGATCTACAAAAGGACAAGAGCGTATAATGGTATATATATTGATGAGAATTTTGCGTGGAAGCTATGGGTTCCACTTGAATTGACAGCGGATATCATAAAACAGTGTCACGATTCAACACAAGCCTCACATGGTGGTTTTTGCAAAACTCTTCGAACATTTTGGCCAAATCAAAATGTTCATATCAGAGATTTTATTAAAAACTGTTAGACTTTGTTTTTGTTTTCAATGTAGTTATGCGAACGAAAGAATTCTTTCGCACATTGGAAATAGGCTATTAACCTAATATTGAGTCACTTTACAAAAGTTCACTCAATCACTTATTCTAGTACTTAGCATTAATTTACATTGTAGTGTTTTAATTCTTTGAAGAAAAACATTAGCGAGTTGCTTGATGGATAATAATTGATTGCCTTTATTTACAAAACTTATTTGCTTAAATACTACTTATGAGAATAAAACTTAACCTAATATTGAGTGACTTTACAAAAGTTCACTCAATCACTTATTCTAGTACTTAGTATTAACTTACATGCAGTCATACAGTATTGTATCAGGCAGAACAATTTGAGTCATTAATTTGTATTGCTGTGTACTCAAGAATTTGCTAGTTCAGCATAACTGTAAAAATGTACGTTGAACTTGTCTTGTCAACATAAGTAAGCGAACGTTGACTGTTGTTTATTTCATAATATCAAATTGCACAAAAAGAATTTATGATCGCGACAACGTATGATGATTCAATATTGGTACTGACCTGTCTTAATAATATTTGTTTATGTTTTGAAAATAATTTTGTCTACAAATGAAAGAATGTATTAACAAACGAAAGAATGCATCATTAAAAGGAATGTATTATTAAATGAAATGTATGAATACACTACACCCCCAATCTTTCAGTTAAAATTTTACAATTTAGTTTGAAATTCTAAAATTTTAATTTTATGTGTATTTAATGTGCTGTCTGCTTGGTACAATACTTATATGTTTTATTAAATTTTTTTTTTTTTTTTGTAATTGCTATGTCCTAGTATTTTTTTTTTTTTGTTTTATTAAGTATTACAATGAAATATTTTTTATGTTACATATTTTTTTATGTACAATTTTGGTTTTTCCATTAATTCTTACTTCTACATTTACATTATCTATATTTATTATTTCATAAGGACCAATATATGGTGCTTCATTTTTTCTTCTATTTTCTAATTTTACTAACACTAAATCTCCTATACTAAGATCTATCCTATTCATTTTATTGTACGATTCTATACTTCTATTTTTTTTTGTTATTTCTATTAACTTTCTAGCATTTTCTAAAGAATGATTTAACCTTGTCTTTAATTCATTAGCATAGTTTTCTAAATCGTAAACCTTTGGATGATTCATGACTTCATCCCCTGGCAAACTTGGTAATTTTCCGAAAACTAGCTCAAAAGGTGAGTACTCTGTGTCTACATGGGGTGTTACGTTGTATGCGAATGCATAGTAAGGAATCCACTCTTCCCAATTATCATCCTTTACAAATGATAGGAAATATTCATTCAGAACTCTGTGGTTTCTTTCCACAGTACCAAGAGTTTCATGATGGCATGGTGTTGATAATTTTTGTTCTATTTTCAACAGACTACATATCTCCTTAAGCAACTCGTTTACAAATTCTGTTCCTCGATCTGATTTTAGTGTTTTAAATATACCATATTTTAATATCAAGTTTTCTGTTAAGCATTTTGCTATTGACTTTGCTTCCTTGGTTTCCATTGGTGCGGCTATTATGTATTTGGTTAGTTCGCATTGCATAGTTAGTATATACCGGTAGTTTCCTGATGGTCGTAGAGGTCCAACTGTATCTATGACCATAGTAGAAAAACTATCCTTTGGTGTGTCTGTGATACATAATGGTTCCTTGGTGTGTCTCACCTGTTTATTTCTTTGACAAAGGTCACATTTTAATACATAATTTTTTACCATTTTGAACATATTCCTCCATATGTATTTCTGTTTTAATTTTATTAAAGTTTTTCTAACTCCGAAATGTCCTCCGCATGGTGTGCTGTGATACAATTTAATTAATTCATGTTTTTTATTTTCATTTTCAATTCTTTGAGGATTTTTATACAGTAGAATTCTGACGTCTTTTTCTTTACCTTTATTTATGATATCTTTCAATCTTTCTATTTTTATTTTCTTAAATATCTCGTCAGTTTTTTCTAGTGCGAACTTTATACAATTCAATCTGCTTAAAACAGAAGGTAGTTTCTCCAACATATTATCTAAATAATAGGGATTATCGCTACATCTGACGGCCGTTTGATTTAATGCATGATTGTTTTCCACTACGAATTCTTTGGTCGACTTTTCTAATATAAATTTTAACTTTCTTGCAAGTTTTATATCTTTTATGGATGTACAATCCCATATTTTGAGTTGATCAGACTCTTCAGGATTTATATTACCATTTTCTTTGGATCGATCTCTTCTCTGTTTGTTTTTCTTTTTATTTTCCTCATTTTTCATTTCCTCATTTTGTATTTCTTCATTTTGTATCATTTTCTTTTTCATATTTCTTGTGATCACCAGCGTTTTCTTTATATTTTCGTCAATTGTTTGAGGTACCATTGTTTTTAATATATCTGAGTCTATTTGTATTCTTGACAGTGCGTCTGCGTTAGTATTATTTTTTCCTTTTTTATAAACTATTTGGAAATCATAATCAGATAGTTCCAATCGGATTCTGGTTAATTTTGAGCTTGGGATTTTGTGTGAGAATAATGCAATTAATGGACGGTGGTCTGTTACTACGATAAATTTTCTGCCGTATAAATAAGGTCTAAAAAATTGTATACCCCAGTAGATTCCCAGTAATTCTTTTTCGATTACCGATTTATTCCTTTCGTATTTGTTAAGTGAGCGACTTGCGAATGATATTGGTTTATCCTCACCAATTTCTCCTTGCGATAATATAGTGCCTAAAGCAAATTCTGATGCATCCGTTATTAGGACGAACGGTTTTTCGAAATTTGGATACTGCAAAATAGGTGGACTAATAAGTTTATTTTTTAGAGTATCGAATGCTCTTTGACATCTTTCAGTCCATTCGAATTTTTGACCTTTTTTCAATAATTTGTTTAAACAATTCGCTATATCAGCAAAGTTCTCAATAAATCGTCTGTAATAATTACAAAATGCCACAAATCTTCTTACATCGTCAGCATTCTTGGGTACGGGATATTAAGTTATAGCATCAAATTTTTCTGGATCTGGCTTAATTCCTTCTGAAGTTATTAAATGTCCTAGATATATTACCTCTGGTTTCAAAAAACAACATTTTTAGCATTAAGTTTCAAATTGTATTTTCTTAACCTTTCAAATACTTTTACGAGACATTCGTTATGATGTTTTAGACTGCATCCGAATACTATTATATCGTCTACGTATATAAAAGCTTCCGATTCCAACCCAGATAAAGCTATTGTTAGCATTCGCTGAAAGCTGTTGGAAGATATCTTCAGACCAAATGGTAATCTTGTATATTGATAATGCCCATCAGGTGTTGAAAAAGCTGTATACGGGCGAGATTTTTGATCAAGTTCAATTTGGTGAAATGAACCTGTCATATCTAATGTTGAAAAGTATTTTGCTCTTCCTAATATATCCAAAATGTCATCTAGACGAGATAAAGGAAATTTGTCGTTTACAACTTTGTCGTTCAATTTTCTAAAATCGACAACTAATCTCCATTTCTTTAAATCTTTTTGTCTTTTTTTTGGAACTAGCAGCAGTGGTGCGTTATATGGGCTTAAAGATGGTTCAATAATGTTGCTTTCCAAGAGTTTCTTCACTTGCGAATTTATTTCTGCTGTCTGAGTTTGTGGTTATCTATAATTTTTTATATATACAGGACTACTGTCGTTCAATTTTATTGTCTGTTTATAAAAATTATTGATACCTAAGTATTCGTCTTCAGTATGGAATATTGACTGATATTCCTTTAATATATTTATTAGTTGCTTCTTTTTCTCATCGATTACTTCATCCAGATTAAGTGTATTTAAAAGTTTTGTAAAACGACTGTTTGAACTTTGTTCGTCACTCTCCTTTTCATTATTGGTACATATATCGTAATATTTTAATGGGACGGTTTCTATCTTCAGATTCTCTATGATTATTATTTTATCCGTTTAATAATTTTATATGTTGATTTCCATATTTGGGTACTATTACATTTGCCAAAAATACTCCTTTGGTAACTTCTCTGTTTATAACAACGGCATCTTCTTCTAATTCAATTGTGAATGGTAAAACTATTTCACTTCTTTGTGGTATTCTAATTTCATTTATTTTGTAATTACTGTCATGTATCGGGATAATTACTGTTTCGTTGTTGATGTTAAATGTTAGCACATACTTGTCATAGTCAATATTGCATTTATATCTTATTAAAAAATCTCTGCCAAGAATTCCATCCGTTTTTATTGGAAATTTATTTTCTACTAATTGTATTTTTTGACTAATTACATCGTTATTTATTTTAATTTTTATTTTTGTGGAACCCAGTGATTTAATTACATTTTCTGTGATTCCTGTTAAGTTGCAATAATCATCTTGATTTTCCTCATAACTTTCTAAAAATTGTTCTTTGCACAGTGAGACATCTGCTCCTGTATCAATCAAAAACGTAAGGCTGTTCTTAAGGCCAGCGATATGTAAATTTACATAATTTCTGAGGTTAGATGATATGCTATAGATTCTTTTCGTGTCTAGTTCATTCCCAATGGAGTCTCTGTGCGGGTTGACTCCGGGATTTGGAAGTTTCCCTGATCTTCCATGTGATTTATATTATAACTTCTGTTGTTTGTGTTTCGGCTTCTTTGGTTGTTGTTATTGCCTCTGTTATTATGAATTCTGTTATTGTTATTACCTCTGTTATTGCTGTTGTTAAAATTTATGTTACCATTGTTATTGTTGCTGTTATGATTTCTGTTATTATTGTTACCGTTGTTGTTATAATTTCTGTTGTAGCCTGGTGTTTTGGTCAAACACATTTTTGCAAAGTGGTTGAATTTTCCACAGTTATGGCATTTATTTCCATCTGCGGGGCATCTACCATTATGGTTTCTACCACATTTTCTACAGTTTCTGTTTAACGAATTTTGATTCTGTTGTGTGTTGTAATGTAGTATCCGTTGTTGTTCTACACGAGATGAAGCGCTTTCAGCAATTTTCAAAGCTTCAGAAAATGTCGTTACTTGGCTTGCGTAGATAGTAGATATTATTTGTGGGTCAGTTAACCCATTCAAAAATGCATTGAAAGCTATTTTATTGTTCGTGTTTACTATAGTGCTCCTACTAGATTCACCTTGTTCTAATACCTGCACCTCGTTTAATTCTGTAATGAGTTTCTCTATTTTTGCAGCAAAACCCAATATGTTGTTATCCTTTTGTGATATCCGTGTTATTTCATTCAGCAAAGTGTTTGAGGTCTTTAATGATTTATATGTTGTTTTCAAAATTCTAATTAGTTCTTCTATGGTTGTAGGTACCTGTATTTGTTTAATTCGGTTTTGTACATTTAATCCCAATCTTGATTTGAAAACAAAATTGAAAAAAGAAATATGCTTATCTGATGAAATAGATGCAAATACCATTTCCAAATTTGATAAAAATGTTTGCAATTCATTAGTTTTACCCGAAAATATTGGTATTAACTTTGTGATAGTTGAAAGCTCATTTAAATCTAAGGATGCCATGACTACGACTTGTCTTTTCTGTATTAAAGATTTCCTATCTAAATGTATTTTTAATAAATTGAGTGCTTCTTCTTTTAATTTTCTAAATTCATCTACTATTCCTTTACCCTCTGAATCCTTTATGTTGATATTTAAATCTTTTTCAATTTTCTCTATCTCTAGCTTTTTTTCATTAATAGTATCTGCAGTATAGGGTCTTCCTATTGATTTTCTTGCATTAATTATAATCTGATTCAGTTGCTCTATGAATTCCATTTAGAAAAATCTCTTATGACTAATTTCACAAACTTTAATATTTTCATATCCAAAACTACGATTATAGGGGCTAAGATTACAAATATAACTATCCAGCCTATATACCTATTGTACAATTCTTTTAAAACATTCATTATTTATTTTAAACTTAGAACGGTAGTATATTTTTTATTGAGAAAATTCTTTCTATTTGTCTTCCTATATAATTTTGAATTCCTTTTACATTTCGTTCTATTGCACTAACAATGCTAACTTTAATCCAAAAACCTATCAATGTGACAACTAATCCTAATACTAACAGCGTAACACAAAATTTTTTCATTTTTATTTATCAAAAGTGCTCTTATAATGCTTATCTGCCCACTTAATACTGAGTTTCATTTCCAAAAGAGTCTTGTTCATATCATACCAATCTTCTATTGTCGGAGTTCCTTCTATACCTATTCTCTTCCAAATTTCTGTTAGTAATTTTACTTTCTTTTCTGCACTTAGCTCAGCAGGTTCTTGATAATCCCAGTTTACCGGGTTTTTTGGTTTAATTTTATTTCTTCTATACATTTAATGTTTTTTTTTCAATTGTTTTTATTTTATTTTAATTATATTAAAGTTTGGATTTTACATATAAATTTTGGTAGAAAAAAAAAAATTCTTTTATCTTTACAATATTTTCACTTTGGTTTTGAACAATTCTGCTTATTTTTCCTATTCATATTCTATTACATAAGTTATATATATTTTTATCCATAGTACAAATGAATATGCTATGGTTGTTAAAGTTGGCACTGTAAGTACTACTGCTAATATTATTTTACTTATTTAAAAAAAAATATACGCTGCTATTAATGATAGTATAAAAAGTTTTAAGCTTTCAAACATTTACGTTCTATTTTTTTTTTTCTTTTTTAGATCTTTCAGTTCAATTTTTAAATTTGCTATTTTTAAGAGTAATTGTTGTTTATTTTTTTTCTCATATTTGATCATGTCCTGGAATATCGTCAGTTCCTTCTTCTTTCTATTTATTAATCCTCCCCTTGATTTTTTTATGTTCGGCAGCGGGAATATGGGCACTGCTATTTCATTCTGCTGTGGAGGTTTTATCTTCTTAGGCTTTGGTCCTGCGTAGAGGATTTCCGGCTTCTCATTGGTACGTCCTTCTTCCAATAACCGAGCCCAGCGTGCTTCGGCTTCCTTTAGATTTTCAAGGATTTCTTCCCAAGTCTCGTTCATTAAAAAAAAAATTATCTTTATATGGAAAGGATATTTAAAAAAAATTTCTTAAAAGATTCCAGCTAAGCATAAGCTATGTATGCTGGGTCTATTTTCCTGGTGCTCTTATAACCAGATTATAGCAAATTTATTTGCTGTTCTATCCGGTTTAGAGCAGGATCGCCATGTAGTGTTTTAATTCTTTGAAGAAAAACATTAGCGAGTTGCTTGATGGATAATAATTGATTGCCTTTATTTACAAAACTTATTTGCTTAAATACTACTTATGAGAATAAAACTTAACCTAATATTGAGTGACTTTACAAAAGTTCACTCAATCACTTATTCTAGTACTTAGTATTAACTTACATGCAGTCATACAGTATTGTATCAGGCAGAACAATTTGAGTCATTAATTTGTATTGCTGTGTAGTCAAGAATTTGCTAGTTCAGCATAACTGTAAAAATGTACGTTGAACTTGTCTTGTCAACATAAGTAAGCGAACGTTGACTGTTGTTTATTTCATAATATCAAATTGCACAAAAAGAATTTATGATCGCGACAACGTACGATGATTCAATATTGGTACTGACCTGTCTTAATAATATTTGTTTTTGTTTTGAAAATAATTTTGTCTATAAATGAAAGAATGTATTAACAAACGAAAGAATGCATTATTAAAAGGAATGTATTATTAAATGAAATGTATGAATACACTACAACATACAAATGATACGGTATTGTATCAGGCACACAGAAATCATTGAGTTACTTTACAAATTTGTATTTTATTAATTATGGTTTTGAGTGGTGTCCAGTGTATTAAAGAATTTGTACGTATTAAGGAATTTGTTAGATCAGCATAAATGTAACAATGTACATTGAACTACTGTTGTCGATTTTGTTGTCAATATGACTAAGCGAACGTTGACCGTCGTTTATTTGAAATATCGAATTACACAAAAGAATTTATAATTGTGACAACGAAAAACAATTCAGTTTTGTTACTGACCTAACTTAATAATATTGTTTGTTTGTTTTTGCAAGAATGTATTAACACTAAATTGTAAATTAAATGTATGGATCACTACACCCCCCATCTTTCAGTTAACATTTTAATTTTTTGTGTATTTAATGTGCTGTCTGCGTGGTACAATACTTATATGTTTTATTAAAACTTATTTTTTTGTAATTGTTATGTCCTAGTATTTTTTATAATAATGTTTTATTTAAATTTATGATTCTTATTTATGTAAATAGATATTTACATAAAAAATTTTTTTTTATATATTTTATTTTATTCTTTAGTTCTTAATCCTATGTATGGTTTTAATTGGTTATTGTGCATTTCTTTTTCTACTCCATTATAATCTATAATAGTATTTACACCATTACTCCTAATTATTCTATATGGGCCTTTGTATGGGCTTTGGTTTCTCTTTCTATTTTCTACTTTTATTAAAACTAAATCTCCTATATTTTAATTCAATCTATTGTTATATATATTGTCTAATACTCTTTTTTCTTTTGTTTTTATTGTTAGTTCTTTAGCTCTAAAGAACTAAGAATTTTAGTTTTTGTTTCAGTTCTTTTGCATAATCATCGTAATTAAAGATTTTAACTTCTTCAGTGTTATTGATTTCTGATGGTAAACATGGTAATTTACCATAAACTAGTTCAAATAGCGTGTAACCAGTGTCTATGTGTGGTGCCGTATTATATTCGAAAGTAAAATATTTTATCCACTTGTCCCATTCATAATCATTTGCTGTTGTTAGCAAGAATTCATTGAGAACTCTATGATTTCTTTCTACCGAACCTATTGTTTTATAGTGGTAAGGGGTTGAGAATGTCTGCTTGATATCAAGTAACGAGCATATGTTACGCATCAGTTCGTTTTTGAATTCATTCCCGTTGTCTGATTTGAGCACTTTAAATTTACCATATTTTAATATTAATTGTTCTACTAGTGTTTTAGCAGTTGTAAGTACATCTTTCGTTGACATTGGGTGAGCAATACCGAATTTCGTTAGTTCGCACTGCATAGTCAATATGTATCGGTATCCGTTTGAAATGCGAAGAGGTCCAACCGTGTCAATTGATATTATCTCAAAGCTGTTGTTTGGGGTGTTTGTTAACGTAAGTGTTTCTTTAATGTTCTTTGTTTGTTTGTTTATGTTACATTTGTCACAATATTTTACAAATTGTTTAACCATCTTATTCATATTTTTCCATATATATCGCTGTTTTAGTTTAATAATGGTTTTTCTAATCCCTAAATGACCTGCGTGTGTGGCAGTATGGAATTCATCAATAAGTTTATATTTTAGAATGTCATCTGTTATTCTTTTTGGGGCATTGTCTATTAATATTTTTAATTGAGGACTTCTGTTATTTATTCTTCTATTTTTGTATATGCTTCTTTCAATTCTTCTTTTATATATATTTCAAATATTTTGTCATCATTACGTAATGCTATTTCATTTATATTTTCTTTCATTAATTTGGATATCAGTTTCCTCAGAATCGAATCTAGTTTCGCTGAGTTATTGTGGAATCCTGCATGCATATTATTATTATTTTTTACATTTTTGGCATGTAACTTCTTCATAATCGAATCTTGTTTCGATGAATTATCGTTACATCCTATATTCATATAATTTTTACTTTGGGTACGTAATTTCTTCATTCTTGAATCTTGTTTCGATGAATTATCATCACGTCCTATGTACACAGTGTTATCTTTTATATATATATCTATATTTTCTATATTCTCAATACTATTAAATTGCAATTTCTTCATATTTTTGACGTAATTTATGGATGTGCATTCCCATACTTGAAGTTGATCAGACTTTTGAGAATTACGTTTTTCCATGTTGTTTTCTTCTACATGTGTTTCATTCAAATTTTTATTTGCCTCATTGTTTGCCCCATTATTTTCATTATTTTTATTATTCATGGCCCTCGTTGTTACTAATACTTTTTTCTCTTTTTCGTCGTTCTCATGCGGTATCATTTGTTTAAGTATGTCCGAGTTTATTTGAATTCTTGATAATGCGTCTGCATTAGTGTTAATTTTTCCTTTTTTATAAATTATGGTAAAATCATAATCGCTTAGATCTAGCCTTATTCTTGTCATTTTTGATGATGGATTTTTGTGTGAGAACAGGGAAATTATTGGTCTGTGGTCGGTTACTACTATGAATTTTCGACCGTATAAATATGGTTTAAAAAAATGTATTCCCCAATGAATTGCGAGCAATTCTTTTTCAATTACTGGTTTGTTCAAGTCGTGTTTCTGAAGAGATTTACTTGCATAAGCAATCGGTAAGTCTTGGACAATTTCGCCTTGTGACAGGACTGCTCCCAGTGCGTAGTTTGAGGCGTCAGTCGTCAAAATGAATGGTTTCTCAAAATTTGGGTATTGCAAAATTGGAGGTTTCATTAGTTTTTCCTTTAAAGTGTCAAAACCATTTTGGCATTAATTTGTCCATAAAATTTTTTACTGATTTTCTTAATAACATATTTAAGTGTTTCGCAATGTCTGCAAAATTTGGTATGAAATTTCTATAATAATTGCAGTATGCAACAAATCGTCGTACTTCGTCCGCGTTTCTTGGTATGGGATAGTTCTTTATTACTTCATATTTCGATGTCTGTTTTTACACCGTCTTTTGTTATCAAATGTACTAAATAAACTACTTCAGGTCTTAGAAAACAGCATTTCTTTAGATTCAGTTTTAAATTGTATTTTTGTAGCCTATCGAAAACTTTTATTAAGTTCTGATTCTGATGATTTAAACTGCATCCGTATACAATTATATCATCTACGTAGAGAAATGCTTCAGATTCTAGTCCGGATAATGCTATTGTAAGCATTCTTTGAAAACCGAATGGAAGTCTTTTAAATTGAAAATGTCCTTGTGGTGTTGAAAAAGCAGTTAATGGTCTGGAATCCTTATTTAATTCAATTTGATGAAAAGAACTAGTCATATCGAGTGTAGAAAACCATTTTGCTCTACCTAATTTGTCCAAAATATCTTCTAGTCGAGTAAGAGGAAATTTGTCATTAACTATCTTATCATTAAGCCTTCTAAAATCTGCAACAAGTCTCCATTTCTTTTTATCTTCCATGTTTTTCTTTGGTACCAAAAGGAGTGGAGCATTGTATGGACTAACGGATGGTTCTATTATTTCGTCATCAAGCATTTTCTGTACTTGTTCATTTATTATGTTTGTGTGTGAATGTGGTAATCTATAATTTTTTATATACATAGAAGTGTTGTCTGATGTCGTGATTTTCTGTTTGTAAAAATTGTTGACAGTTAATTTTTCGTCTTCTAAATGAAAGATGTTTTGATATTTTTTAAATATATCTTTTAATTGTGTTTTTGCATACTCGTCATCATGGTCTAATTGCAAATCATTCAAAATTTTGTTAAAACGTTCGTCGTTGTTTATATTGTTGTAATTTAATATGTCATAATTTTTTAGTGGGTCAGTGTGTAGTGTAATGCCCTGTAAAGTTATTTCTTCATTTGTTGTGTTTAAAATTTTTAAATGTGTCATGCCGCTTTTGGGGGCTATTGAATTACTAAGAAATACACCTGGCTTTAATTCATTATTAAAAATTACACTGTCTTCAATTAAGTTTAATTTAATTGCCTGTAAAATTTCTGTTCGTGCTGGTATAGTTATTTTAAAGGTGTCAAATGCTTTTGTTTGCATTGGCAGAATTAGGGTCTTATTGTTCGTAAACAAAGAAATTGTAAATGTCTTGTTATCTATTTTGCAAAGGCATTCTTTTAAAAAGTCTCTCCCTATTATTCCGTCTGTTTCTATTGGGAAATTATCATCTACTAGATGGAATTTGTATTTACAGATCTGGTCTGCTAGTGATAGTTCAAGTTCACTTGTCCCTAATGAATGTATTTCTTCCTTAGTGATGCCTGTTAATTTGCATCTGTTCTCAACATTTAATGGTTCATCATCAAAAATTTCTCTAGTACGACATAATGATACGTCGCACTGTGGCTGAAAATTGAATTTCATCGGTCAAAAGTCCAATTTTTTGTCATCGCCGATTTCAAAAATTTTAATGCCATTCGATAGCAAACATGTTAGAACTAAGGTATCAAAAAAACTAGATTAAAATATTCGTAATTGTGGCTGTGGCATGCTGCTGGAAACAAATATTTTATTTTGTTTTAGAAAAAAATCAATTTTTGTGAATTTGATCAGAACTAAATTATGATTTCTCGCAAACCGTTATCAATAATTGGTCGAATTTTTTGTTATATTAATGGGATAGTAGTCTTTAAGAAATGGATAATTACATCAATGTATCATTTATACCTGATGTGTTATTAAATGTTTCCCCAGGTTCTATATTTTAGTTAAATCCGAATTTTAGAGGAGTAGAACTTGTTAGGGTCAAAAGGGGTCAAAGAGATTTTAGTACCATCAGAAAGCTGAAGGTGTCCTCTTTAACCCCATATATACTTGTGCAACTGTTTGGAACTGTCTGTTGAACACTTTTTTCTTTTAATGAAATTACTCGCAACATTTTTTTTGCTCTTTTTATTTAAGCTGCTCATATGACTGAAATATAACACAATGGTTTACGAGCGTTTTGTTTTGAAAAATAATTTTGCTTCTTATGAACGGCTGAACATATTTGAATGAAATTTTAAACTGTCATGGCCGGGTAGCTTTTGTGTTGAAATGGAAGAACACGGGTCCATGGAGGGTCGGGAGAGTGACTTGCGGACCTCTAAAATTGGTAACCTCGGAAATTCAAACTTTTAAAAAATTCTCCAAAAATATATTTATGGATTGCAAAAAAAAATTTAACTTAAGCTGAGTTACAAAAATATGCCTAAATGTTTAGGTTATCTCCTTTGCTTTTGGAGATATTCGGATAAAACGGATTTTTTGGCTTGATTTTTATTATGTTTTATGTCAAACTGTTATCAATAGTGGGTTCAACATTTTTTATATTGGTAGTAAAGCAGTCTTTAAACAATGTTATGTTGTATTACTGTACCGATTATATCTGCTGTGTTATTAAATATTTTTTCAGGTTCTATATATTAGTCAAATTGAAGTTCAGAAGAATAGAATTTATGAGGTCAAAAGGGGTTAAAGAAATTTTACTAGCTGTAGGTAGGTGAAAGTATCCATTTTAAACCCAAATGCACTTTTGTACCTGTTTGGACCAGCCTATAGAACACTTATTTAGTTTGTGTAAAATTATTCGCAACATTTCTTTTGCTCTTTTAATTTTACCTATTCATATGACTGAAATATAAGTGTACCAAGCCAAGTATTTTATATTATATAATTACCAATACCTGTGGAATTTTAAGCGTATCCTACTTAAGCCCATTTTAGTTCTTTATTCTACCTTATTTTCCTACCTAGGAACACAGTATAACGCAAGCTATGTATAAAAGCCAGTGGTATTCGAATAAAATCTCAGTTGTTAAAATATATCTAAGCAATAACAATCTAATTTTTTTAATATCTATAAAAATGGAGAGCTTCAGCTATAAAGAATTATCCGAAGAGTATTTTAAAAATAAAAAGGAGGAAGATGTTTTAAGTTACATTGAAGGAAAATTCAATATATATTCCTTCAAAGCATCTGAAATAACAGGTGTTGATATAAGTCTTATATCAAGATTTAAAACAATCATTGATGTACTTGCATGCAATGAACAAATTGATTATAGAAAATTTGGGGATTATGCAAAAGAAACAGCACGAATATATACTACCAAATATCCATGGAGAAATATGTCTGCAACAGTTCATAAAATCCTTTATCATGGAGAGAACGTCATTAGGCATCATTTAGTACCACTAGGAGATCTGTCAGAGGAAGCCCAGGAATAAAGATTACAGATTTTATAGGGAGCACAATACCAGAAAAATGTCACGAGACTTTACAAACGAAGATCTGTTTAATATATTGTTGGCAACGTCAGATCCGCTCATCTCTAGCATTCGAAGTCAATGGAAAGTAGAACATCGGGACTTAGATGAAGAAGCAAAAGGGCTGCTACAGGACAGACGTAATACAAAACCAAATATGGAATATTTGGAGGCAATTTTCCAACCGAATGAATAGTAGATATAATTAACTTTTATTGTTATTTAAGCAAAGAATATGTTTTTTGTCCTTATTGTTATTTAAATAAAAAAGAAAATAAACATTTAATAATTTACACTTATTTATTTTTTTAATCTAAAAAGTATTCCAGTGGAACTGGTTCCAGTTGAACCTGTTGTAGAGTTGATAATAGAGTTGGTATTATTACATGCCTATGCATTTTTTTTAAAGGTATAATGGTATATACGAGGCGAATGTATATGCATATAAAGGTAATACGAATAATCATTTGTTCTTTCGCTGATAAAAAAATATTTTCTCCAGAAATAAATAAAAATGTTTATATTTTTCGAAAGAAAACATTATGAGTATGCTTGTAGAAGCAATTTTTAGTCAGTTTAACATCTTTACTCCCATATGCCCTATTCCAAATCAAATTTAAAAAAAAAAAAAAAAAAAATAATTTGAGTAAAAAATTCTAATAATTCAACACACCGATTTTTATACAATTAGAACAGTAATGTTTTCTAATATGTCCATTATTTTCTAGAAAATTCTGATCAATATCGAGTGGTAAATTGTTTGAACAAAAAAAAAAAATTTAAAGCCGTTTTCCGGGATTGGGAATTTGGGTATTTCTTAATCAAATATGGGGAGGTTTTTCAGTCCACTGTTTTAAGATCTTTTTAATCTACATAACTGCCAAAATTCATTATGATACCTTTATTCATGTTAGATTTATAGAATGTCAAACATTAAAATTATTATTTATATAGTGTAAATGAATAAAAGGGCTTTCAACATGAGTAAAAAATAATAATTTTAAGGTTTGACATTCTATAAATCTTATTAATGAAATTTGGCAGTTATGTAGATTAAGTTCTTACAACAGTGGGCAGAAAAACATCCCACTTTTTGAATAAAAAATACCATAATTCTCAATCTCAATCATTAGCATTTTCATACTAAATGCTAAAAAACATCAAAAGTTCAACTTTGACCTTAAATTTCTCATCAACTACTGAACCGATTTTAACAAAATTAACACTGCAAAAAAGTTCAAGAAGTCTTCTCTCCTGCAAAAAATTAGCAAAATTATCTCTATCCGTTCAAAAGTTACAGATTTTTGGCCGATGAAAAACGATTTTCAGCCACTGTGCGTCGGCTCCTGTGTCGACAAGAAATGTTAATTCTTCATTTTTGTATTTAGTGATTATGTAATTTGTGTTATTATTAGAAACTTTAAATACTCTTAATTTTGGCTGTCCGGAATATCCCTGTATTCCGAGCCTTCCTCGTTTCCCTCGTCTTGTACTATATGTATGTTTCTTCTGCTGTTATTGGTATTATTTCCGTAGATGTTGGTTCCATTGGAATTATTATTTCTATTGTTATTGTCGTCAATTCTGTAGTCTCTATTGTTGTTTCTAGGTGTATTACGGTTGTAACTGTTGTTTGTAGCCAAATTATTGCTATTCCTAGCGTAGTTGTCAAAATTCCTGTTGTTTCTGTTTGAATTGTAGTTATTATTTCTACTGTTTGGGAAATTATTGTTATTTCTAGTGTAGTTGTCAAAATTTCTGTTGTTTCTGTTACTGTTCGAATTGTAGTTATTATTATTTCTATTGTTTGGGAAATTCTGGTTCCTATTATGATGGAAATTGCTATTGCTGTGTCTGGTATTATTATTATTACGCTGCTGGTTTTGTATGTACAGAACCGAGTTAGTAGTTAGTTTATTTTCATTTTTCAGTTCTAGTGCAAGTTCAACCGCGTCTTGCAAGGTCTTTGGACGCGCTGCAAAAATGGCTGCATTTAAATTGTCATTAATACCTCTTTTAAAAGTATCTAGAGCAAGCTTTGAGTTTTATCTGATAATAACATTTTTCTCTGCCTCTGTGGCGTCACTACTTAGTTCTTCTACTCCTAACTTCTTCAGGTTGTCTATTGTCGTCATTATTCCTTCCCTGAATGTATTAACAGACATTTTCCCTTGGTAAATAGCACTTAATTTGGATTGCAATTCTGGAATGGTATTTGAACTTTTGTACCTCTGTTGTAATAATGTTTTTAATGCATTGAAATTTTCTGGCGTTGCATAACTACCTATTGCCGTTCTTACCCCTGAAGTCAATTTGGCGTGGTAGACGTATTGTAAGAAGTCATGTTTTGCTGTTTCAGCTAGAGTTTTCTCAATGAGTTCTGCTGTTATTAAGAAACTTTCTAGTTCTTCATGGTTTCCAGCAAAAAGTGCTTTAGACACTGTTTCTTAACTGATTGCTGCCATTTTGATGTATTTGTTGTCTTTTTAAGTAATATCCTGGACTAAATATTCTTTAATTTTCTTTATTATATTGCTAAATTCTAATTTAAGCGCTGATGCTTTTTCTTCTACTTGTGCTATCTCAAACTCTTTTGTTAAGGTTGTTACATCTTCTAACTTAAGGTTAATTGTCTTTTCAGTATATGTCCTTCCTGGACTTTTCTTTAAATTTTTCAATATATCTGTTAGTTTTTTGAGGCTCTCCTCCATTACCATAAAATCAGTTATATGATAATTATGGTTTATTTTGTTGTTATAAGTAGTAGCACATTTCTAAATTTATTTATATTATAGATAATATTATAACAAACATTAATTATATTGTAGTGATTTTTGAAAACAATTTGCTTAATTACATTTTGTTTATTTATATCTTATATTATTACATTTTATTATATTCTTATATTTTTATATGTTATTTAAAAAAAAATTTCTTATTTATACATTTAAGCAAATTTTGTTTGCCTTTTTTTCTTTTTGTTTAGTTTTTATTTTTATTTTGCTTTGGTATCCTGTTTAGCATAAGGCCTTCCTAATCATTGCATTGACAATAATTTGCTTTAATATTTATATGAACAACAATATATCTTGGCAGCTAACTTTAAAAATTTTAATATTAGTAAATCATTTACCACAATCATTGGCGTAACCATGTATTTTTGTGATAGACTTTGCCATTGAACGTTTATCTTATGTTTTTCTTTCTTAATTTTAATTTTTAAGTATATAATCTATAAAAATTAATACTCGTAGGTCATCTGTGCAGGAATCATCGCTGTTGTCATCATCACTTGCCATTTTTTTTTTAAGTATAACTCTATTCCTCAATTTTCAATTCCTGAAGGATCTCCCTACAGCTCGTTCATAGTCCTTGACGGGTCTTCCTTCTCTCCAGGAGTTTAATATTAAAAAAAATTTTTTTTTTGTAATCAAGGTCCTATAGATCTTCGACTAAGCTTAAGCTCTGTGTGTCGAGGATCTATTTCCTTCATTTAATTTTAAGCAAGGATAAGCAAGTTTGCTTTGTGGTCCTTTTGCTATTTATAAATTAGATTAAGGATCAGGGTAGGGTCGCCATGTGGTGTTCTGTTGTAAAATAAAACATAAGCGAAACTCTTGATATCTTGGATAATGATTGATTCTATTTACCAAATTCATTTGCTTAAATACTACTTATGAGAATAAAACTTAACCTAATATTGAGTCACTTTACAAAAGTTCACTCAATCACTTATTCTAGTACTTAGCATTAATTAACATACAAATGATACGGTATTGTATCAGGCACACAGAAATCATTTAGTTACTTTACAAATTTGTATTTTATTAATTATTGTTTTGAGTGGTGTCCAGTGTATTAAAGAATTTGTACGTATTAAGGAATTTGTTAGATCAGCATAAATGTAACAATGTACATTGAACTACTGTTGTCGATGTTGTGGTCAATATGACTAAGCGAACGTTGACCGTCGTTTATTTGAAATATCGAATTACACAAAAGAATTTATAATTGTGACAACGAAAAACAATTCAGTTTTGTTACTGACCTAACTTAATAATATTGTTTGTTTGTTTTTGCAAGAATGTATTAACACTAAATTGTAAATTAAATGTATGGATCACTACTGTGTATAAGTTGGCCGGGAAACTCGATGCTTTGAGTGAACCAGAGCTAAATATCGTACCAAAATCGGTAAAAATGGACCTATTGCGACAGAAAATACGGGCGAGTCTACATAAGGCTTATGTTAGAAACAAAAAGACTTATAATACGCGGTGTCGAAACGTTAAATTTATACCAGGACAAGAAGTTTACCGGAGAAACTTCCAACAAAGCGACTTTAAGAGCGGATTCAACGCGAAACTCGCGAGAAAATTCTTTAAGTGTAGAATAGTTGGACCGTTCGGTAATAGTCTTTACGAGGTCGAAAATTTTCAAGGGAAATCGTTGGGGGTATTTCACGCCTAACGTTTCCCTGAGGCGCAGCGCATTAGGGTTTGTTTTTTTGCGAATATTGTTAGTAATGATTTACTTTAATAATTACGGTTGTCAGTATCGCCGAATGTGTAAATGTGATAGTACTTCTCTAGAGATTTACTTTCACCCGGGCTGTGGATAAGGTCTAAACAATTCTGGGGTAAATACGCACAGGCATATCCTACTATCGGCCGACGAATTTAAAAGCTGGGTTTCAGCAGTAATTAATTTATTTATTTATCTCAACTGTTAGCAAACGTTTCTAAACAGGTTTCATTTGAAACCATAATTGTCCTAATAGTGTAACCTCGTTGAAGCCCTAGGAGAACTATGCTATATAGGACTAGAGGTTTTTCGTCACCTAGGACCATAATTTGTATCTGGGTCCGCATCTTACAGCAAGTTGAGATAAAAGTAAATAAATGTGGGTTGTTAATATTACGGCTTATTTGAACGGGCGATAGAATGGGTATTTGTGGGTATTTTGCCACCAGCTTTGAATGGGGTTCATCCAAGGCTGGGCAGAAGTAATTCTCTGAAACCTCTGGTAAAGATAACGAAAAGTTTTGATTGTGTGGAATTAGTTAAGAAATGTTGATTTTAACGGCCTTTTCGTTATGTTAACAAACGACTAGGGAAGTCTACATATATACGGAAAATATTTTTTTGCTATACAAAACTTCATAATAATAACGTAAATATCTTAAACTTGTAATCACTCACCCGAAAATTTTAGTTGTTGATTTGCTATTTTGTTTGTCGAGGTGGTTTGGTTGTTTTAGTGGTTGATGAGATTGGTGATGAGCCTGTGGAGGAAAAGTTAAAATCGCCATTAGTTTTAGCTATGTTACTTAGTATTTAATTTTATTTTATACTTGCCCATCCACGCTCCTGAATTTTTTTTTTTTGCGTTGGTCAGGTAGGATCCGGCCTTAGTGCCTTAATTCCATTAACCTAGGGAAATTTAGAAAAATTAATATGTATGATTAAATACAAAAAACAAAACAAAATCAAAATTATAAAAATCCACATACAAATATTAAAAAAATATATAAGAAAAAAATATAAAAATAAAAACACAAAAAAAATATAAAAATAAAAAAATACAAAAAAAATAAAAAAATATAAAAATCAAAATACAAAAAAAGATATTGAAATCCAAATAGACGGAAAAAAAGTAACCAAAAATTTTTTAATTATGAATGAATTCTTTAAAAAGTTGGCTAATTTAGGCGTATTACTTTTAAAATGTTTTAATCAATATTTTTTTTTTGTAGAAGGCAAAAACTTTTTTTTCGGTAGATATTGCAGGGGGCAATGTCCGTCAAAGATTTAACTCGTTGATGGCTTTAGTCCTTGCGTTTTTATTCCATTTCAAATTCCCAGCCTTGATTTTGTGAGTTTCTACTTAAGATAAATTTAGTATAATTTTTTTTTTACCTGGTAGTGGTTGACCGTAGCCACAATTCTCCCATCTAGGTGCCCTGGATGGTATACCTGTGCGTGGGGAGAAATAAAGTTAACTCTTTATGTTGAATTATCTTATAATCGATTTCTATGTTTTTTTGTCTCTGAAATTCCTTTTAAAACAGACCTGTTGCATTGAAAAATATTCTTTGGGGGAAACACGAGGGGTATTTCCCGCCAAAGATTTAACCCTTTGGTGGACTTAGTCCTTGTGGTTCTCTCGGCATAGCGTCCAATGAAAAGTCCAGTTGGATTGGTTCCCTGTTCTTCAGTAAAATCGCTGAATTTTTAACCCTGAAATGAGAAATAGGGAAAAAATTAGTGAATTTATATTGTTAAGCAGTTTTGTAAATTTAATGTTTTTGGTCAAATTGTTTTTGGTACATATTTTATTCTTTTTTCGAATCAATTAATCGTGCTAAAAACACTAAAATTTAATTTGGAATTAATATTATTTTCTTTTAGCACTTTATTTTCGTACCGCACTGTAAGAAGAGTAATTTCTATTTTTTTTTTGTAAATATAAATATTTAAGGAATGGGGCGTTTGCTCATAAATATTCATATATAAGCCTTGTTACCCACTGTAATTCACACGGTAGGTTGTTTCACTTGGGACACATCACTGGAGTTTTTGTTTACAAGATAATCACTTATTTTTTTATTTTGTTCACTTTCCGCCTGTAATTTTGTTATGTACTGTACACTTCTTTAATTTTTTTTACGTTAGTAGGTTGCTCTTTTAGTCAAAATTTAATATGAAATTTTTTTTTGTGCATACCTAGTTTCGGTAGACACTGTAAATTCTAAAAATATTTTTTTCCACTCCACGTTACGGCACTTATTAAAGTTTTGTTGGTTACAATTTTAATTTTGTCCACTTTATGACATTTAAAATTTATGCTTACTTACCTTGTTATCCGGAGTCATCGGTAGGGGGTAATGCTCAGTTAAGTCCAAAAAACGTCCTAAGAAGATATTTTTTTTAATATGGAAAAAATGTAGTACTTACCAATGTCCGTCCGGTACATGTGGTAATTCGCCAGTTAATTTGGTTGATGTGTCGCTGTCGCACAGTGGCGCCCGTAGAGCAAGCGAGGTTGCAAAAATCAAAATTTTCATGAATGCCGACGAAGTTTTGAATAAACCCATGTTATAGGAAACTTTTCAACGATTTCAAATATGCCACTCTTAATAATATCACATTTTTAGTTTAGAAGATATAACCGTTCAAAGTTGACCGACTTTCGGTTTTCAAAAAAACACACAATTTTTAGTCAATTTGTTGCGATTTCAGGTGTAATATCACGAAATATAGGTAACGAATCGCCTTATTTTTTGTTTGTATTGATTGATGTATTTATTAAATGTATAATGATAAAAAAAAATTAACTGTTTGCTTTGTGTTTCTCCTGGTAAATTACTATTTAAAAACTATCCGTTTTTTCACTATTTTTCAACTTTGACGGAAAATAAAAAAAAACTATATTTTTCTATATTTGCCATATTTGCAAAACCTGTTCTTTGATTATTTCTTTACATAATTCAAAAGGTTTTATCTGCCCGTACGTGCCCGTTTGGCTTCTAGAGGTAAAAAAGTTTAAAAAGACATGGTTGCAGAAATTGTATGGCGTCCATCCCTTATATGTTTTGACTGACAGTAGTTTGATCTAATAGTTATTATATTAGCAGGTACGTACCTCACATAAACAATACTTTGGCGTACAAATGGTCAGGAACAATATTGACTTATGGTCCCTACAGGTAGGCACAAATCTTATTTGGACACGTGCATAATATCAAAATTGCATTATTCAGCATAAATCCATATGTATGCAGGGAACAGGTAAATTTTTAGGCATGGTAGCAAAAGCCTATATATTGCAAAATAAGCATAATGCCTGGATTAGTCTACGCCTGAAAGTTGGCGCAACAATTACTGAAACCATTTAACAATTTAAGTACTGAAAACATGGCGTTGTACAATTTAAAATTATTTGAACTGTTTAGAAAGTCAACCACACCAAAGTTTTTCACGGAAGTGAAAATTCTTCCTGAGAAGTTGACATTGATCAGCAAATGAGGCTGCGATGGATCATCCGGACAAAGCGTTTATAAGCAAAGGATATCTCCCGATGACGCTACAATATCGGACGGAAATATGTTTATGGCATCTGTTGTTCCTTTGCGGCTAAAATCGGATGATTCCCTACACTGGAAAAATCCACGTCCGTCATCAGTGCATTATTGCCGACCAATAATGTTTCAGTTTGCAAGGGAATCGGCAGAACTCATAAGGACTACGGTGAAGGACATTAAAGAACAAATAAGCAAGATTAAGCCTACAAAGCTGCAAATTGGAGAAGGAAAATATATTGAATGCAATTACGAGTTCCACCTGACCATGGTTGACGGAAAAGTCGTAAACGAACTGACAGGAACAACCTCAACAATGTCATGCCCGATTTGCAAAAAGAGTCAGAAGAACTTTTTTCAATTCAATTCAATTTATTTCATATATAATATGTTACATCTCAATTTTATATAATTAGTTGTAAAGAGTTTAAGATTAGTATCTTTTTCTGCTTAATTATAACATATTTCAATTAGTTATCATATACATATATATAGACAGAATTATATTGGAGGTAAAAATTTAGCAAAAACCTATTTAAACCCCTTTTTTCGTTTTATTTTTATATTTTTTTTATCGATTTTATATTATTATTTGTCAGAAGAACTTTGGTAATTTAAACGATTCTACAAATGAGGAGAATTACGAATATGGAATGTCACCATTGCACGCAAGGATAAGGTGTATGGAATTCTTGCTAAAACTGGCATATACCCTACCACAAGAGGAAGAAAACTTCGATGAAAATACATCAATAAAGGATAAGGAAAAGATCAGAAAGAAGCAAATACAGGATGCTTTTTTTAAACAAGTTGGACTAAAAGTAGACTGTCCCAAGCACGGATACGGTAACTCAAACGATGGAAGATTTTAGGAGATTTTTTGAAAATGATGAGGCAGTAACTAGAATCATTGGAATTGACAATCAAATCGTGAAAAGATTGGGAACGATCTTGGATGTTTTAAACTGCAAAGAAAATGTCAATTCTACAAAATATGGAGAATATGCGTCGAAAACTGCATCTCTTTTAGCAGAAATGTATCCACAGAAGAAGTTGACCCCGACCGTCCATAAAATATTGGCGCATGGTAAAGATATAATTGAGTACCAGTCTTTGCCAATTGGAGAGCTTTCTGAAGAAGCACAGGAGTCTCTTAACAAATTTTATAAAAAATATAGATTGCAGAACACATTCAAAGCATCAAGGGTGAGGCAAAATGAGGACCTCTTCAACATGTTGGCAGCATCTTCCGATCCACTTATTTCTTCCCTGCGGCATGTGAAGTCACGAATAGAGTTACAAAATAATTATAGTTTAGAAATGGTTAGTCTTTTAGATATACCTTCTCTTACGAATTGTGATGAATATTTTACAGAAAATTGAAAAAATAAATTTGTTGGGTAATAATTTAAAACATAAAACCCTTAAGAAAAAAAATAAAAACAATCTAAAAATGTAAAAAAAATTTTTTTTAGTTACCATAAAATTGATTTTTCTACTAATTTTAACTTTGATAACCCATAAGTAGGCCACTACAAAGCGTAGCACCCTTTCCAAACGCTCATTTCATAGGCTGAACAGTTATCTATCATATGCTGTTTAAACTGTTCAATTATCTTATTCGGTTCAAAAGATATGATTTTTGCAACGAAAAAACTCAAATGGCGCCACTGTGTGTCGCTAGCATTGTGGCCTAGAGCAAAATAAAATGTATGTTAAAAATTTTTATTTATTAATAATAGTAATTAAGAATACATACCTTTTTATTTCATCGACACCAATACCATCCTGTCTATTTGCCTGCAAGAAAATGAAAGAAAAAATATATTAAATTAATATATTAAGTTATTTATATTTGTTTTTATTGATTTCCCTATTAATAGTTAACTTACCTTTTAGTTACAAAAAAATTACAAGCAAGTTGTAATTCATCCATGCGTACTATTATCGTTGCATTCGTTTTGTTCGTATTCTTCCATTCATACAGCTGGTCATTACGTTTATTTAGAGTTGCCAGAGAGGTTAAAACATATGTCCCACACAGGGTGTATTTATTAATGAATTTGTTGATTAGAGCTGCCAGACGGTTATTGGTATTTAGTAATTTATTAAAAATGCCCAAAAATTAAAATTTGCATTTAATTTAATAAAAAACAAGGAGATAGTTTCCCTTCCATTCTGTCTCCACTAATGGACCTCAGAATGGTTGGGTTTGTAATGTGCACCCTGTGGTGCTGCTAGAATAGTTGGCAACGCCAATTATGAAAGGAAAGGGATGGCAATAGTAGCTATGTAAAGATAGGTAGAAATAAAAATAAAGCTAGAGGAAGAAGAAGAATGTAAACATATAAACAAATTTCTGAAAGCCAATTTTATTGGAAATAAGGTAGGACGACATTTTGCTTGACCGAGGCTTCTTGGCCGGCGAAAAGCAAAATGTCGTTCCTTTTGTTTTGCTGGTGGAACGAATGGTGAGTCCGGTGGCCGAAATATATATAATTAAATCATTTTCTTGAAAGACGTAGAAGTTTTATTAAAGATAATATGTAGTTAAACTTAAAAGTACATTGCAAATTTAAAGTTAAAACGTTAAACTTAAGCCTTAAAGTAAAACTTTATTGATAATAAAAGAAATAAACAAGATGGTACCATCATACAACTGCTACTTGCTACCGCCACTCAGCCCGACTCATCCATCGCTGGAGAAGCTGAATCGGCACCGTCACGCCAGGGGTGCTTGGTAAAAAAAAAATGGTTTTAGACGTAAGAAAGATAACAAACCTGGACGACCCGACGGACAGGACAGAAAACTAAAAAAAATAGAATATTAAACATTAATATAAAAAAGTAAGTTAATAAAATAAAACGCCCAAATAATAAAAAAAGGGGTTAAAATAAAAAAAAAGGTTTTAGGCAATTTTATTTAAAGTTTATTATTATTTTTACTCACCGCGGTTGTTACCAGTCCGTTTTAGGAAGTTGGAGAAAAATGTGTGCGAAAAGTTAGGGTTGAGCTCAGGCCTAGAAATCGTCGGGTTAGGAGAAAAGAAAAGACAAATATTAGTGGTTAAAATGGAAAAAGAAGTTCAAGTAAAATTCCCTAAAATTAAATAGAAAAAAATATACAAAAGAAAACCCTGAAAAAAATATATAAAAAAAAAGAAAAAATGTTTGATACTTACCGGAATACGCTGGGACTTCGGACAACGACGGACGACCAAAACCTTTTCGGAGCGCCATTAGTCAATCCGCTGGGAACCCGAGAGAGATAGTTAGCCGCTGGCCGAAAGAACCCTGCGCCTGTAAAACAAAAAAATTCATAAAAAGATTTGTAAAGAAGGAATCATTAGTTTTGAGTAAAATTGGTTAAAGATTTAACTATAAATTTTCTAGAATACATTTTTGTTGTAAGAATAAAATGTTTGCTAAATTTTTTTCACTGTTGAGTAATGTAAATTTTTGCCAATATTGAAAATTAATAAATCAACCTTTATAATGTGTATATTGAAATTTAAAAGCTTTTTGTCAATTAAGATGTTGGCCTAAAAAGTAGAAGAAAGCGGTGAGTAGAGGGGGGAAAAAGAATATGTGAAGATGGTAAGCAAGGATCTGCTTAGGGACATCCTGATAATCCCGAGAGTAGGATGTACGGTGGGACAAAAGTTCCCAAAGGGAGGGCAAATATTAGGCCAGCCACCTGCCTAATTATATGTAGAGTGTGTGTGTGTGTCTTATAGTGTCGCGACAACTTACCTGCTTCGGGTCCCAAATATTTTTTTTCTTTTTAGCTTTTTTCCAGCTAGTATGAATCATTTTTTTTGTGCCCGGGATTACTGCCAACAGGTCGGCAAGAACCACCCCATCCGGCGAGCTTAAGCCGCGCGATACGCCAGCATACCAGCGTCGCCGATAGTCTGGCCACACTCACTGGTTGTTGTGTTAACAGCAACCAGCTGGTATTTTAGCCCCGTCCCGTGTAGTACATCTTTAAGTTTAATGTGCGTATCGTTTTACATAGTGGATATATATCTGGCCCACCTTAATAGCACGCTCGGCGCATATGTTGCTGCGCTAATGATCTTTAACTATATATAGTAATAAATAGGTTTCAACTCGTCTTGATAATTTGGAAGCAGGATAATAGCCAAAATAGCTAGTATGGTTCTGAAATTCAATCTAGCATTGATAATTGATGGAAGTGATTTCAAATTTACATATGCAAATGTGTTATTTTGTCTTAAAATATTTAGTAGATTGGCAAAGCGAATATAAAAACTCCATATCATCTCTCCATTTTTGGAAAATTTAATAACCACTTGATGTTGCTTATATGTAGCTTTTAGATTTTCATATTTCTCCACTTGATCAGTAACAAAGTGGTATGCGATATTGGGATATGATGTTTTATCATCCAAAACCTCATCCAACCATATCAGATCGAGGACATGGTGTTACCGACCAATATTTTGTGGAGGAAACAATGTCATAAATTGAAAATGTTTTTTGAGTAAAGTCACAATGCCATTTTTATTGCCCGTGATGTCACTTGTTGTATCACAAACTATCATTTTAATAGACGACCATAAATTAAACTTAGTTAAAATGAGTCATGACCCTAATGTTTAATACTTTTACGAAAGTAACTTTAGTTAATAATTAGTTTAATTTATTAGTTATCTTGTATTTATTAGATATTTTGTATTTGTTAGTAATTTTATTAGTTTAAATTGTTATTGTATTAGTTATGAATATTTCTAATATAAAAACCACTGTATAGAATTTTTTAGTACAAATGTAATGTTATAATTGTTATACATAATTGTATAACATAATAATTGTTCATCCATAAAGTGTGCTTTAGTTTATTGATGTATAATAGCTCAATCTAAATTCAGCCATAGTGTAAATGCATAATGATATTAGCTGAGTAAGTTTATATAATTAGACGCTAGAGAGCATTCCGGAAACAATTCGAATAATCTAGAGCCATCTTGACGTTTTGGTTAGAGTTGGCACTAAAGTCAGTAGGAGTACAAACATTTAAGTGTGTAGATCGCAATTATAATTTGTATAAGTGACTAAGTGCTAAATAAAGTTGTGTGAATAGTTTATAGTACCAGCTATAAGTAAAGTGCTTAAAGTGTTTTTATTTATTTTATTAAAGTTGCAATAAAAGAGCTCAAGAGGTTTGTTATAAAGGAAATAAACCAAAAACGTTATTGAAAAGACAGTAACGTAACAATACAAATATGTATGATTTATAGAAGTTCATGTTAAGTATAAGCTCAATACAAATGTTGTTTTAAATTGTATTATACATATATCTTAAAAATTGTTATTTAATATTTATATTTTTGTTTTTTTTTTTTTTTAATAACGTATAGACGGCGGTCAGATCTTCCAATATTGCTAAAGGCTAGTTTACACTATCACACATTTCTTACGTATTCCATAATTGTAAGATAAAAATCTAATGAGCTTTTTTGTGACTGTCAGAAAATCTAATGTAACAGTACATTTGTAGTCACATTATTACACCTGTATTGCGATTCACTAACTTTTAATGATCCGACAATCGTATTTTTTGTCGACATACATATATATTCGCTTGCAGTAACGATAGTGTGATTCTGTAATTTATTTTTAACGATTTTAAAGAGCTGTAGTTTTTGTAACATCTCTGTCTACAAAATGTTTAAATAAACGAAAAGCACAAAAGAGAATAAAGAAAAAACAATTGAAATTGTGCTGAATTTACTGTTTTTATATTTTATTTTGTGAATTTTACATTTAGAATTTTATTTTTGTTCATAATTTGCTTTGTTTTGTACATTTTGAATTTAGAATTTATTTTTGTTTATATCTATACATATGTATGTAAATGGGCCACAGCCATTTTAAACATAAAATACACTTTATCGATTAAATAAAAACAACGTAAATTATTGTCGTTAAAATAACGAAACAAAACTGCCTAAAGTAACAGCTGACTTTAACCGACAGCGAATATCGTTAAAAATGTTACTGAATAGCAAATTCGATAAATTTTCGTTTTATTTATTTTAGCGATACGATTATCGTAAAAAAAGTTAGTGAATCGCACTACTGAACATGCTTTTGTTAAAATTCAACGCTGATCCAATGAAAAGTATTAGCGTTTAGAAAAATTTCAAAAAACGATGAAGTCGTATGGGATGTCAAATTTTTTTTCTCACATACAATACAAAGTATAATAGTGTAAACTAACCTTAAGCAGCGTGGCTTAAACTGCATTAAAATTGACTACAAATGTCTTGCGTCTGTGTGAACATTGTAAGCTCATTTTTATTTGGCAGACGTGTTAAGTAAATGCATCTGACAGTGGCACCATTGTCAGAAAAATATTTATATTGGCAACGCCTCCTAAAAACATTGCAACTAACAGTACGTTTACATTTGACAGTACTGGCAAGACAGTAAGCAAATACATATTATTTGCCAAAAACACTTCTTGCTGTCTTCGTGACGTAGTCGTCCAGACAGTAGTTAAGACAGTTCACTTTTAAAAAAATGTCTACCGTGAAGTCGCAGTTCAAGTTCTAGCTAAACGTGTTTTATATGAACTTAACAAATTAAAAATAGCATTTAACAACTATTTTTTGTGAACATAGATAACACTTAAGTAAAACATACAAAACCAAAGCATAATTTATTAATTTTCTTTTAATTGTTGATTTTTTTTTTACTTTTGCAAACAATACTTCAAATTACTGTCAGCAAATGTCAAACCACTGTCCATTAAATACCCAGTCTACAACTAACATCAAATTCTTAACATTAGCATTAATATGATGTTGGTGTTAAGTATAGACTCGTCATGTTAGAGGTTTTCTCATGTTATAACACGGTTGTTAATGCAAATGTTTTAACAACGCTTTTATAACATCATGTTATAACAGCAAATCGTGTCTGTTGTAGACGTGTAGGTTCTGTCTGCAAAATTTGCTAGACAGTAGACAAGACAGTTGGAAAAGTGTACATGTATTAGTGACAAAGTTTGCATGTATTGTAACTGTCTTGCCAGTATTGGCAAATGTAAACACCGTGTAAAGCTATACCAAGGCGAATTCATTTATCAGGTAGCGTTGACAGCACAGCTGTGCTACTTTTTTTTTTCTTAAGTAGAGAGAGAAATGTCAAAAGTTGCTTGTGTTTTTGACATATTGATCAACGAAAGCAACAAAAAAGTACATTGTTGTGTTTTTGGTGTTGTTACTTGTTGTAGTATCAACACCACCGAAAACATGAATTCTCCTTGAGCTATACGAAGCTTTAGTAAAAAAAAGTGCGAATGCATTGAGTTTTTTTCACTTGCACTTGCATGTGGCAAAGTGGTGTAAGACTAAAAATTAAGGTACGTTCGTTAATGCATCACTGCGCTGCATCAGTGATTTCAACTGTTAATATATATATATCAATAAAGTAGATTTAGACCAAGAAATTGTTAAATACTCCACAAAAATATTTGTGACACCATAAAAAAAAATTATAATTACTTTTTTTTATCGGCATTAAAAAAGTATGCTTTTCTGATGCAGCGCAGTGATGCATTTACGAACGTACCCTTACTGACAATGAAATAATCAATAATATTATGGAAATATTTAAAACGAGAGAGAATTTAAAATAAGGAGTTTGTATCTACTGCAAGATAGTTGCAGTACTGTGTAAAACATTATTTAAAGTAAATGGATAGGAATTATTTTAAATAGTATTGTCAATTTGATCTCGTAACTTACCCGACAATTTTAAAATCAGTCTTATCATGAATAATAAGTGAACAGGGATTTCCGTCGCAATTTAGCTTTGTCCAATACATTTTTTACCGAAAAGGGAACAAATTTTGAAGGAAATTTTATTTACGATAGTGGTGAATATGTCGTGCGTGAAAGGTCGTTATCAAAAATATTCTATATGTGAGCATGCGTGACGTGAACCTAAAAACACTCAGGCGCACAGCTCTTTGCAAAAACAAAGTTTGGTTGCATTTTATAAAAAGATCTTTACTCATGGTTCACATTAAAAGCAACAAAAATTGCTCATTGTGAACCACGATTTACTTTATCAGTGAGTACAAAGTTGTATTTATTAAAGGCCTTATAAAAAAAAATTTATGTGAACATAAAGTGTTCGTTAAACCCGGGTGTCGTATATTAATATATTATTACCTTTTAATGAACTAATTGATATAATATGGCAACTCTGTTGAAAACTGAATATGAATAACAAATGAAATAAAAGTCAGTCTTGATTAGAATGTTAACATTAACACGTGTTTTATTAGTGGCGACGAGGATAAATTAAATGCCAAATCAAGAGGAATTAAAAATTGAACCAAACCAATTAGAGGATATAGTTATGACTACACCAGGCGCTCAATTTGTATTTGAGGCGTTTGGGTAAAAAGGCTGGAAACGGCATTGACTATTACAGGTGGTCAGGATGCTCAAAAGCGTAACTATTTGTTGCACTACATGGGTGCAAAAGTTTGCAATACGTTATGTGATAAAGTGTTACCTTAGTTGCCGGAAGATATGTCGTACAAGGAAATTACAAAAGTACTGGAGGAGCATTTTGACCCAGCCCCAAACGAAATTTTGGAAAATTATCGGTTTTATTTACGAAAACAAGAAGATGGAGAATCTTGTGCCGAATATGTCTTGGTGCTTAGACGAATTTCAGCAACGTGTAATTTTGGTGAATACATGGAGAAAGCTCTACGGAATCAGTTTGTGTTTGGATTGAGGAATCAATTGATTCAGAGCAGATTGTTAGAGCAAAAGGACTTAACATTGAATAAAGCAAAAGAACTGGCTGAAGCTGCAGAAATGGCGAAAAAGGTGGCGTGGAACTAAACAGAAACACACATAACGCGGTAAATGTGATGAGAACGTTTAGAAAAGTGATGAACAATATAACAAAGGAAAACAATGCAAACACAAAGAAACAATATGCAGTTTCTGTAACATCAAAGGGCATTTAAGACGGGTGTGTATGAAAGAGAAGAAGGGAATACACACTATGACAACGCAAAAAGCTTACGATGAAGATGAATTGAAGGAAATGGAGGATGGTCTTGGTAATATAAAATTGATCAACAGTGTTCGTGACAGGTATGGTAGTTCCAAGATGTTTCATTCTTTATTAGTAAATAATCATTGGTTTAAATTTGAAATTGATACAGGGGCAGCTGTGACGGTTGTTGGTCTGGTTGATGCGGAAAAAATTTTAGGCAAAATAAAAATACAGAATACAAATACCAAACTTTACAATTATTGTAATCAACAAATGGAATGCATTGGATATACGTGGGTAAGGGTGACGGCAGAAGGTGTCTCCAAAGTTCTTAAAATGTACGTGGTTCGTGGAAATCGTCCAGCACTGTTGGGAAGAGATTGGCTAAGAAATATAAAATTAAATTGGGCAAAAATCATTCAAGATCATTTACCAGTGAACAAGCTGGATGCAGATACGACAAACAACAACATTGAGATGGAGAAACAAGTGCAGTACATGGTTAGTAAGTAACCCTACGTTATAAAAATCCATTACTTTAATTATAAGATTTTTAATCTTGTTGTATTGGAAAGCAAATAAATAAATAAATAAATAAATAAATAAATAAATGTTGTTATCTGAGACAATAGGCAAGATTACAGAGTTTCAAGCACGGTTACACGTACGCGAAGAAGCAACACCAAAACTTATTGAAGCACGTAGGGTACCCTTTGCATTAGTATATGCCTTAGAAAAAGAATTACAGCAACAAGTAGATGACGGTATTTTGGTTAAGGTTAATCACAGTGAATGGGCAACACCGATTGTAGTGGTCAAGAAAAAAAATAATTCTGTTCGAATATGTGGAGATTATAAAGTTACAATCAACCCGGCATTGAAAGTGGATGAACACCCTTTACCGACAATCGACGAACTCTTTGCAGCAATGGCAGGCGGAAAAAAGTTCTCTAAAATAGATTTGTCTCGAGCATATCTTCAACTGGAAATACACCCCGAAGATAGAAAATATTTGACCTTGAATACACATAAGGGCTTGTATCAGCCGACACGAATGATGTTTGGTATCGCTAGCGCTCCCGCCATATGGCAGAGGTTTATGAAACAACTTTTGGCAAACATACCCGGTGTATCGGTGTTCCTTGATTATATCAAAATAATGGCTGAAACAGATGAAGAACATTTACATAGAATAGACGAAGTATTCAAAAGATTAAATCAACACAACATGCGCGTGAACTTAGAGAAATCGAATTTTATGAAACCCTCTATAGAGTATTGCGTTTTTTTGATTGATAAAGATGGAATACACAAAATTAAATCCAAAATCGAAGCAATTCAACAACTTAAAACACCTGTCAACAAAGATAAAGTTCGATCATTAGTGGGTTTTATCAACTATTACGGACGTTTTTTTAAGAATTTAAGCACAGTTCTATACCCAATAAACCGATTATTGCAAAAGAATGTCGAATTTGTATGGAGTGAGTGTTGTAAAAAATCATTGGAAGAAGTAAAAAGGAAAATGCAGTCGGATGTTATTTTGACACACTTCGATCCAAAGTTGCCATTAGTTTTGGCTGTAGACGCAAGCCCGTATGGAATTGGTGCCGTGCTTAGTCATCTGATGCAAGATGGAACTGAAAGGCCGATACAATTTGCTTCCGAAACTCTTTCTAAAGTACAATAAAAATATAGCCAGATTAACAAAGAGGCACTCGCAATTGTATTTGGCGTTCGTCGTTTCTATCAGTACCTTTTTGGTAGAAAGTTCATACTCGTAACAGATAATAAACCAGTCGCGCAAATTTTTTCTCCAAAAAAAAAGGTCTCCCCCTACTGTCAACGTCGCGCATGCAGCATTATGCTATATTTTTGGAATCTTTCAACTTCGAGATACGAGTTAAAACATCTAAAGAGAAGGGAATCGCTGACGCAATGTCAGGTTTAGCGAAATGGAACGAAAACGATTTAAATGGCATTGAAACTAACCTCATTGATGATGACAATGAAGACATAAATGCGGTTGAACTGAACATGATTGAAAATTTACCAGTAACAGTGGAAGAACTAAGAGCAAATACGGAAGTAGATGAAGAAACCAAAGTATTACGTAATTATCTTAAAGTTGGGCGAGAGTGCGATCGCCAACACCGTTTCAACATTGTACAAACAGAGTTTGGGCTCCAAAGGGGGTGTCTGCTGCGAGGTATTCGGGTGTACATCCCGAAAGAGCTGAGACAACGAGTGTTAAAGGAATTACATTCCGCTCATTTTGGAATAACGAAAATGAAAACACTAGCACGAGTTTATTGTTGGTGGCCAGCACTTGATCGGGACATTGAACAGTTAGTATCCAATTGCCTCGAATGCCAATCGGTTCGGCCAGAAGCCGCAAAAGTGATGCCTACACATTTTTGGAACCCACCAACAAACGTTTTCGATAGAGTACACGCTGATTTTGCTGGGCCATTCAAAGGAGAATATTTGTTTATTTTGGTCGACGCGTTTAGTAAGTGGCCTGAAGTACACATATTACCGGATATTACTGCTAAATCTACAATCAAAATTTACCGTGACATATTTGCTACATTTGGACTTCCGAATATATTTGTTACCGATCACGGAACACAATTCACGTCGGAAGAATTTCAATATTTTTTGCGATCCAACGGAATCATTCATAGAATGGGGACACCATACCATCCTGCGACAAATGGGCAAGCAGAACGGTTCGTTCAAACTATTAAGAACAAGCTAAACGCTGTGAACTGCAAGCCATCAGAAATGAGAAGAGAGATTGCTAATATCCTACTTGCTTATCGAAGATCCATTCACTAAGCTACGGAAAAATCACCATCGCAGCTCATGTTTGGTCGACAAATTAAAACTAAACTGGACCTTATGATACCTACAGAAGAGGAAAACGTTTTACCTACAACGGAAACACCAAGAAATTTTGGCGAAGGGGATAGAGTTGCCGTTCGCGATTATCTTTCAAAGGCAAAATGGAGATTCGGTTCAGTTTCTAAAAAACTCGGAAAATGTCACTACGAAATCAAACTGGACGATGCAAGAGTGTGGAAACGACATGTGGACCAATTGCGAAAGATTGGAAACAGCGCTAAAGCGAACTTACCACAAACAGTGAACACCCCAATACAAGTCCCAGCAACAACAAAGACTAGTGTCAGCGTGCCCATCCCGTTCCCAGCCAGACCAACAACACAGGCAGATACCCTTGCTTATGAATCATCAACACCGCCTACTAGAGTCATCGAATCCACTGACAATCCAGCCAGACCAACAATCCAAACAGATATCCCTGTTAATGAGTCGTCACCAATCCAGATTAGAAATTCAGCATCTTCGGTAATAAAGAATATTCTTCCAGAAATACCGATCAATACCAAAGCCACTTCGACTACTAATGAGAAGTTCCAACCAACATGAACATTGCGAAGGTCAGCACGACCAAGGAAAGGGTTAAGGATTATCACAAGCATGCAAAACAATAATTACCAGGGAAGAGCTGTCGTATCTTAATATATTATTACCTTTTAATGAACTAATTGATATAATATGGCAACTCTGTTGAAAACTGAATATGAATAACAAATGAAATAAAAGTCAGTCTTGATTAGAATGTTAACATTAATGCTTAAAACACATTCGAGACAGCAGACGACCGACTTCAATATGTCAACAATAGAATACATGTGTGTATATGGAAATGATTATTTTAACGACGACACGGCAAAATGGCTGCAGGTTGTTGTCTATGCTAATTTTGTCGTTGTAGTCAAATTAAACTAATTTCTATTTTTGTACGCTACAAAACAGAAAAAGTGTTGCTAATATAATCAAAAATTAGAAAAATTAGTGCTTATAATATATAATAATAATTTTTTGGTTAAACAGCAAAGAACCGGATTGAAACAAGAATATAAGCGCGGCTCACCACCAAATCTATATTATTATTACTTTTTAGTATCCTTAAAAGAAGTTATATAGGAAGATGTTTGTCACGCCAACGCTCTTAGTTTTAGCAGTATGGGTATCATTAAAAAATTGAAAGTGCTTTTCACATGGTGTTTAAAGCACACCGATTTATTAACCCATTAAGAGCCCATTTCAAATGCTCATACTTCTTGACTGACTTTTAAATTATGTCGATATAATAATAATTATTTAACAATAATATACACATGTTACCAAAGTTATTAGGACTTTGATTAATAAAGTTTTCTGTATTGCGGCTTTTCAGCCCTCCGAAACACTTTTCAAATATTTACATATTACCATATTTCAATATGTAACAAGTGCATAAGCTATTACCACTATATATTTTAACTCAAACTTATAAATAAATTGTGAAGTTTTCCAAAATAAAATTTTTATAACCCTAATAACTTTAAAATTTTATATGATGGAGTTTCTAAAAATATAGCATACAAAAACTTGGGGTGTTCTCTATAACATATTCAGCCTAATTATGAAAGAAAAACTCCCCGGGAGTTTTCTCCCTTCTCCCATTTTTCCTATGTTAATTCAATTGTAGAAATGGGAAAAGGGAAAAAACTCCCAGGGAATTTTTATTCATAATTGGCTCAATTATATTTGAGGAAATATTATTATACATATCAACAAAATTTTAAGATAAATCCTCTTAAGGTGTTAATAAATCGGTATATTTAATACATCATATGAAATGTGTTTCGAAAGACTTTATTATGATACCAATACTTTAAAGATTCAGATGATATTTTTCTTCCTATACTCTTGATAAAGTGCTCTGAAACCTTTACGACCTATAATTCATAAACTTAGTGCGTAGTATAGTAGAATCGCGATACAGTAATCTTGCGGTCAAGTTAACCAAATTTTAGCGCTTCTGTGCCGCTCTAAGCGTTAACTCTAAGTTAACTTTTCAGATCGTATTAGTAAAAGTACTGATTTGTACAAACGATAACAAATTAGATTAAATTTTAAGCTGAAAGTTGAGAGTTTAAACAAAATTGAGAAATACATTAAAGAAAAACTATCGGCGTTGTATAATTGTATATCTGAAGCTGCCATCTCAAAAATAAAAACGAAACGTCACAAAATTGTCGAGGCTTTGAAAAATACATAGGAAAAAGCATACAGGAAAACATTACATAGACCAAAATATGCCGATCTTAAAGCAAGTTTGTACAAATGTTTTCTTGAAGCATCGAAAACGTAATTGCGCAATCACTGTTCTAATTTCAATATCAATAGCTAAGCGCGAGTTCGTGTAACTGCAACCTGAAAAGATAATAATGTCAGTAATGGATGGCTGGTAAATGTTTAGAAAATACACAGAATTCGCTATCTGAAAATTTTTGAAGAACTAATTTTCTGACAAACGTCATATGTAGCACCTAACACATAATACATTACTGATTGTATAATTATTAATTATAAATTGTAGCCGGTACAAATTAGATCTAAGTTTCTTTTTTGTAAAGATGAAAACTAAGTCATTGAAAAAAATATAGGAACATATGTTTATTCTTGCATTTTTTTACAATTTACGGCCCATTTCACAATATGAAATTAAATTTATTTAACAAGAAAATTAACAAACTGTCGGTTAGGTTAACAAGCACTTTTTAACCAACGGTTACGATTATGTGTTTCACCATCTTCCGGTTACTAAACGCAAACATTAGATAAAAAGTGTGGCAATGCCACCTCTTTACGAAAAAGTGTGTAATGAGAAACATAAAACTGATATTTAATATAAAATATTTTTTTAAATTTAAACATTATAAATTAAAAAGTATTTGTTTTTAGTTTAAATAACCTATAAGCAATATTAGGGAACAAATTTGATCAAGTGATAGTGAAAAACGATTAAACGGCTACGTCTGTGCAAAAATAACTCCTGCGAGCACAACATTTTGTTAAAAAAAAATTTAATGGGATGTTGGACTTATGTACATATATTTTTATATGGCCCTTTAACTCTTAATTATTTGTGCCAGCTCATGTTTATCATTGTGAAAGTGTGTTTTTGTCCAAAATATCATGTAACATTGGGTTATGGGCGACATTGGGTTATTGTAATAGTCTATCAACTTTTTTTTAACTTTTAATGGTGGTAAATTTATATTGGGAAACAAAATTGGATGTGTAAGAAGGGTTTTATTTCTCATTTTACACATTTCAAATAAAAAAAATATACAAAATACATTTTGTTATTGCGACTTGTTCCATTTTTTATTTATTAAAAACTCAACCGGGATTTTTCATTTTTCAAATAGTTTCGGTTATGTGTCAATCATTAATTGTGAAAAGCAAAGTTTACTAACTTACGGTTAATGTTTTGAGTAAAATTTAATCATATATTGTGAAAATGGCCGTTAGAAAATATAATAAAAACCTGCCATGAAGATGATATTCTTTATGAGTTCCAAAAACAATAAAATTAAAATATTTTAAATGTTTTTTAATAAATTCATTTGTTTTTACGTTAAAAAATTTATCATAAATAAGTATTTATATTTTTGTAGGCTTAAATTAAGTTTGTGTACGAGTCTGCAATTATGCATGTTGTTAAATTTATAAAAATTAAAAATGATAGTGGCACCACTGAAATGTAAATACATAATAAAAAACACAGCTGTTTATATTTTTTCAATTGTAGCTGTCGTCTTCAAAATAATTCAGTAGCTGATTACGCGACTACAATTGCAACCTGCAGCATTTGTAGTCGTGCCTTCGTGTTGCCTGCTGTCTCGAATGTGTTTAATGCATAACACGTGTTTTATTACCGGGTTTTCATACAAATAGTTTGTTTAGTTTTTGTGAATTTTCGTTCTAAACCCAAGCAATAAAAAACAAAAGAAATTTGTTTATTTATTTTACATTTTAGGCAACAACAAAACAAAAATTACAAATTATTTTCTAATAAGACAAACTTGCAATTATAAAATACTACATTGATATTTAAATGCTATTGTATATGAAACATTTTAGTTTTAAAATAAAAATAGTATGAATATTTACGTATGTTTACTCAATATATTGAAAATAAGATAAAATTTTGAAAATTCCTAACATTTGCCTTAAAATAAAAAATCTGTCCTTTTTTCCCTACGATTGAAAATTTCCGAAAAACACCTTAAAAAAGGAAAATTCCCTACTATTGGCATCACTGGATTGTCATCTTAAGTAAATGGATTGTAAAATTGACTACAAATTCTATATACACACATACATTAATGTTTTTTTTTTTAACTTATCAAAGATATAAATGTACCTTCCATATTGTTTCGTTACTGCCTTTTCAATAACGTTTTTGGTTTATTTCCTTTATAATAAACCACTAGCGTTCTTTTATTGCAACTTTTATAAAATAAATAAAATACATAGTAAATTTAACAACTAATAATTGCGATCTACACACTTGAATGTTTGTACTAATACGGATTAACGATGCCCACCTTCACGAGTATTTATACTCTGTTCGAGCGCTGACATCTAGATAGCTCTAAAACATTCGACGTTTTCGAAATGTCTGTAACATTTTCGAACTTTCTGGACCATTCGAGCTTTTATTATTTTAACAGCTAATACCATTATGCATTAACACTATGGCTGAATTTAAATTGAGTTATAATACATCAATAAACTAAAGCATTTAAGGATTTACAATAATTTTAAGATTATTATCGCATATTCGAAAATGACAGGGGGGTTGAAGTACAATTTTATAACAATTTTAACATTACATTTGTACTAGAAAATTCTGTGATTTTTCATTAGTAATATGCATAACTAACACAATAACAATTTAAACTAATAAAATTACTGGCAAATACATAATAAATAATAAATACAAGATAACTAATAAATTTAACTAATTCTTAACTAAAGTTACTTTCGTAGCACAGCCCCCCACTTAAGCCTATTCGTCCCGAATGACTCAGGTTCACCTTTTCCATAAGGGGCTAATCGTTCTAAATGAACAACTTTCATTTTGGTCCAAGAATTTCTGTATTCGTTATACAACGTCATTCAATTTCTTTATCACCTTTAATGGCCCATCCCAATGTGTCTGCAGTTTGGGAGATAATCCATTCTTTTGTTGTGGGTTAAACAGCACCACCATCTGGCCCTCCTTAAATCCTTCAGAATTTTCTGGTCGATCGTATCTGGCTTTCATTTTGTCAGTTGACAATTATATACGGTTTCGTACAAATTCATGAACCTCATTAAGAGATTATTGTTCTTGTGATGTAGAGCCTTCATTATTTTCACCCGTTGGTATAGGCTTAACGCCAAACTCTAGATCGTCTGGTAGTCTTAGCTCTGTTCCAAATACAATTTTGGCGGGTGTATGAGAGGTGGAATCGTGAGCAGCTGATCTATACGCCAACAGGAACTTTGAAATGTGCTCATCCCAGACTTTTTGTTCCTTAATGTTCCTCTAATGTACAGTTAAATCTTTAAACCATTTCGTCGGATTGCGGATGCAATGTCGTTGTTATTGTTTTCCTTATTCCGTATAACTCACACATTTACTTAAATAAAGCACATTCACAATTTCTGCACTAGTCGGAATGTAATTCCAATGGAACACCGTATCAGCACACACAATTGTTCACAAAGACGCCACAACCGTCCTAGCCTCTTGGTTTGGGATGGAGTACACCTCCGGCCACTTACTAAAGTATACAATGACTACAAGCACATATTTGTTACCGGCATTACTGCAATTCGCTCAAATGGGGCACCAGATTTATACTATTGTAGTGGGCCACGACTATTCCTTACTGGACCTTTGACGGCAACGAATTGAGCGCAGTTTGTTATCCAATCAGCTACAGCTTGATGGCAGCCAACCCAGTAGAAGCGTTGTTTTAATTTTTCTAGGGTTTTTGTCACACTCAGATGACCACTACTAGGACCGTTATGGAATTCACTCAGAACTTTTTTCCCTTTTGCTGGCGGAACTACTATAAGGCTCTTTATAGCATGTTCGCACGGTGCTTTGGATTACTTCGCTCTCTGTGTTTATTACTTATTTGGATTACCGTGTTCGCACGGCACTTTCGTAATCGGTTTTGGCAGTTCTTCTTCTTATTTTTGTTTATTGCTAAATTTAATTGTTTGTTTGATGTTACATGTGTTAAGAATGGAAAGAAAAAGTAAATTAAGAATATTATTTCAAAAAAATATATAAGATAATTATTTTTTCAGTAAATAGAAAAGCTGTAAGCAAATGGAGTCAACGCAACGAGCGGCCATTGTTGGAGATATGGCGAAATTTTAGTGCTTTGACAGCTGGTGATGGTAAAAAACCGATAAAAATTAGAGCTCACATTGATTTTGAAGTAATCCCCAGGGTAATTAAAATATAATTACGTACAAATGAGATAATCCGCTCTCAAAATTTTGCATGACGAATTATGTAATTTGGACCATAATTGGGCTGTGAATTACGAATAAGAGAGCGAATTACGAAAATACGCTGCCGTGCGAACATGCTATTACTGATTTTCCGTCAGTGCTTTCCCACGTACGGTATAAGGAGCCATTTACTACCTGCAGGCTGTTCCACAGAGCCCAGTATGCTTTTATCCGTGGACTTTCTGGCGAAATTTCGTTTCCGGCGTGTCTTCTACCCTTCCTTGGCTTTTAGAATTTTTGCTAGAATGGGACTCTATGTGCAATAGACGAACATCACAGATGTTTTCTTTTCCTTCAGCCCTTACAGAGTGCTTGCATTCCAGCTTACAGGGTCGCCTAGGCAGAGCATCCGCATAGCCATATTTTCCACCACACTTGGGACAGAACCCCTTCAATTCCAAATCCGCTCGCATTAGTGTCTAGCACAAATTTTCCTTCCGCGATTGGGTTAGCTTCTGGAATGATCATTCCTGTGCTTCACCCCAGTTATATGTCTGCGCCTTTTTGGTCAATTCATGCAAACTTGCAGCATTATTGGCAAAATTCGGTACAAAACTCCTGTAGAATGTACATAAGCCTAGAAAACAGCGTAACTCATGTAGATTTTGGAGCTAGGCCAATCCATAACTGCTCCTATTTTCTCTTCGTCTGTTTAAATGCCATCAGATGTTACATAATGCCCTAGGTATTTTACTTCCTTCTGGATAAGTGAGCATTTCTTAACACTTAACTTGAGTCCGGCTGTAGATATACGTTTCAACACCTCTTTGAGGTTTTTTAGGTGCTCATTAAATGTTTTTCCCATGACAATTATGTCATCAAGGTACACCAAACATGTCTTTCGGTAAAGGCCTTTTAACACCTGTTCCATCAAACGCTCGAATGTAGCTGGAGCATTACAGAGCTAAAATGGCATTATATTAAACTGCCATAAGCCATCACTTGCACTAAAAAGACATGTGGACCAAATGCGAAAGATTGGAAACAGCGCTAAAGCGAACTTACCACAAACAGTGAACACCCCAATACAAGTCCCAGCAACAACAAAGACTAGTGTCAGCGTGCCCATCCCGTTCCCAGCCAGACCAACAACACAGGCAGATACCCTTGCTTATGAATCATCAACACCGCCTACTAGAGTCATCGAATCCACTGACAATCCAGCCAGACCAACAATCCAAACAGATATCCCTGTTAATGAGTCGTCACCAATCCAGATTAGAAATTCAGCATCTTCGGTAATAAAGAATATTCTTCCAGAAATACCGATCAATACCAAAGCCACTTCGACTACTAATGAGAAGTTCCAACCAACATGAACATTGCGAAGGTCAGCACGACCAAGGAAAGAGCCGGAGCGGCTTAAGGATTATCACAAGCATGCAAAACAATAATTACCAGGGAAGAGCTGTCGTATCTTAATATATTATTACCTTTTAATGAACTAATTGATATAATATGGCAACTCTGTTGAAAACTTAATATGAATAACAAATGAAATAAAAGTCAGTCTTGATTAGAATGTTAACATTAACACGTGTTTTATTACCGGGTTTCCATACAAATAGTTTGTTTAATTTTTATGAATTTTCGTTCTAAGCCCAAGCAATAAAAATCAAAAGAAATTTGTTTATTTATTTTACATTTTAGGCAACAACAAAACAAAAATTACAAATTATTTTCTAATAAGACAAACTTGCAATTATAAAATACTACATTGATATTTAAATGCTATTGTATATGAAACATTTTAGTTTTAAAATAAAAATAGTATGAATATTTACGTATGTTTACTCAATATATTAAAAATAAGATAAAATTTTGAAAATTCCTAACATTAGCCTTAAAATAAAAAATCTGTCCTTTTTTCCCTACGCTTGAAAATTTCCGAAAAACACCTTAAAAAAAGGAAAATTCCCTACTATTGGCATCACTGGATTTTCATCAAAAGTAAATGGATTGTAAATTTGACTACAAATTCCGTATACACACATACATTAATGTTTTTTTTTTAACTTACCTTTTAACTTATCAAAGATATAAATGTACCTTCCATATTGTTACGTTACTGCCTTTTCAATAACGTTTTTGGTTTATTTCCTTTATAATAAACCTCTAGCGTTCTTTTATTGGAACTTTTATAAAATAAATAAAATACTTAGTGTTCGAGTTACTTGCAAACTAAAGTACTTGTTTTAAACATAAGTTATTCAAATCATATATCCATTGAAATAATGTATATAATTGTTTCAAAATATTGTCACTTTTTTTTCATTCTTATTTTATCTTCCAAATAAATTCAAACTATTTTTATTATTAATATTTTGTAAAAATATATTTTGTTTTAATACGAAACCACAACAAATTGGCGACGAGGAAATGGCTCAAGATTCAAAAATACTGGAACTTTTGGAATTACAAAGCAAACTTCTTGAAAGCATAACAAAAGGAAATGCATTACATATCAGTCAAGATCTACTAATGGAAAAATTAGCCAACAGCATAACAGAATTTTGCTACGATCAGGAAAATTCTGCAACATTTAATAACTGGTATGCTCGCTATGAAGATATTTTATTGGATGACAGTGCTCGTGTGAGACTTCTTATGCGAAAAATAAATACCATTGCATATGGACAATATTCAGCTTATATTCTACCAAGGAATCCAAGGGATGTATCATATACAGAAACTGTTAAAATTCTTAAGGAGATTTATGGATCAAAAGAATCTATTTTCAGCACTCGATATAAATGTTTACAAATTGTTAAGATGCCTCAAGAAGATTTAATTACTTATGGTGCTCCTGTTAACAGGATATGTGAAAATTTTAAACTGTCGGAAATGAATTCGGATGAATTTAAATGTTTAGTGTTTGTTTGTGGTCTACAATCTCATACGGAATCGGAAGTTCGAATGAGATGTCTTTAAAATCTAGAAGATGACCCTAACCAAAATGTAAACAAACTTATCTCTAATGCTCAAAGGTTATTAAATTTAAAACATGATACAGCGATGGTAGAAGTCAACTCACAGTCATCTATAAACGCTTTTAAGTCCAACATAACTAAAAATGACGACCTCAAAGGTAAGCAAATACCAAAATCACCATGTTGGAACTGTTGTGCCATGCACTATTCCAAATATTGTAACTATGCCAAGCACAAATGTACACAATGCCAAAATGTGGGACATAAGGAAGGTTACTGCAGAAGTCAATTACCAAAAGACAAGGTTCGTCAAAAGAATAAAAAGAAGAATAAGAATTCAAAATATCCAAGTGCAAAATCCCATGTTGTTCAAATCAACCGGATTTCGTATGCAGCAAGAAGGAAATTTGTAACTGTCAAGATACAAATTTGTTCACCAATTTCAGCAAGTTTCGATGTAAAAATGCAAATCGATACCGCATCGGTATTTATGGTGATCGATAACGATGTTGTAATTGCTTGCACAACTCTAGAAGAAAATTGTTCAGCGTCACTCATGGATAATTTTAATGAACTTCCTATGACGTGTTTTCCCCCTTTAATTCATTCCAAAAATAAATATCTATACTTTTATTCTCTAATTAACGTTTTACTTGAATTCATTCGTATTTTTTTCCAAAAGTCCAACTTCTTTTTTTTTTTTTAAATTTTCTTATTATTTTTTTTTCTCTTTTAAATTTTAACTTAAAGTTTTTTCCTTAATTTCCACTTGTACACTATTCATTGTCTCGATAAAGTTTTAGATCACTGACATGGGCTGTGCGGTAACTCCTTTGGCCGTCCTTGCGTACCTCTACGATCACTGGGGATATAATTCGATGAATGGTATAAGGACCTTCGAATTTCGGGGCTAATTTAGCAGCAAAACTATCTGCTGCACTGGACAAATGGTGTTCTTTGACTAATACCAATTCGCCAATTTTCGGACTCCACTTTCTACGACGGAGGTTGTGGTAACGTGCTTGGTCCCTGGCGGCTTTAACCAGGCTCCTTCTCACCAGCTCAAAAACTTGCTTAAGCATTCTTGCGTTCTCCTGGGGGTCTCGGTTTTCTGTTCCTGTCCCCGGTGTGACTTCATCATACAATGTGGCGGGGAGTCTAGGTTCCCACCCTTGCACAAGAAAGGCTGCGCTATACTGTGTGGTGTCAGATTTTGCGGTGTTGAATGCCAGCTGTAATTCCGGCAACAACACATCCCACGTCCTCTGGTTGGACCCGGCATACTGTGCGATCATAGTTTTTATCGTGCGGTTTACTCGTTCGGTGGGGTTTTCTTGTGGGGTATACGGGGCCGTTAGTTGGTGTTGTATTCCCATTTCTTTAAGGTAGTTTCTGAACGCCTTGCAGGTAAACTGCGAACCATTATCGGAGATAAACACCTTTGGCACACCAAAGTTCGCCAATATTCTCTCCCGAAAAGCCCTCCTTAAAGTCTCCCCCGTCGCTCGGCGTAAAGGTACAAATTCTGACCATTTAGAAAATTTGTCCGTAAACACGAGCATCATCGAATTCCCATGCCTTGACCTTGGTAGGGGCCCGACAAAATCGGCCCCCCCTGGGCAAACCCTGGCACAAATCTTCTATACCACGAGGCTATACCTAGACATCTTCGTAATTCTCTAACGTTTCGTGGGGGTTGTAGCTCTTGAATCGCTGCTATTTTTTCAGGGTCAGTGTTAATGCCGTTTTCGTTAACCACATGGCCTAAGTACTTTATCTCCTTTTGGAAAAACTTGCACTTCTCTTTATTTATTACCAGCCCGGCCTGCCGTAGCCTTCTAAACACCTCCTTTAAGTTCGTCATGTGCTCCTCTAGAGATCCATCTAGCACCACTATGTCATCCAGGTAGGCAAATGCGTGCGGCTCCATTTCAGCGCCAATTACTCGGTCTAACGTTCTCTGAAAAGTTGCTGGTGCTGATGTTAAACCGAACGGCATAACCTTCCACTGAAACAAGCCTTTCCTTGCTACCGTAAACGCGGTGTACTCTTTGCTATCCTCTGCCATTGGTATTTGCCAGTAACCGTTCTTCAGGTATATACTGCTTATGTACTTGGCGTTCTGAAGGCGATCCAGAATGGCGTTTATCCGCGGTAACGGATACGCATCGGCTACGGATTTGGCATTGAGTTGCCTGTAATCTATGCACAACCTCAGGGTGCCATTCTTCTTTGGGGCCATGACTATGGGTGCACTGTAGGGGCTCTTAGAAGGTTCTATGCACCCATTCCTGAGTAGCTCATCTACTTCTTGATTTATTTTCCGTTGCATCTCGGGATTTCGCTGCATATACCTCTGCCGGACCGGTCTGTCATCTTTCAATATTATCTTGTGTTCAGCTAGAGTTGTGGGACCTCTTACCTCGTTAAACTTATTTAGTTCCTCTTGCATGAACGCATTAATTACTTCCTCCTCTCTTCATTTTATATGGCCTGCCGGCGCCACGGCCGTCATTACCTGATGCGAACTGGGTTTAAACTGTACCCTTTGGTCACCACACTGCATCTCAAACCCCACCGCTCTTAAAAAATCCAACCCCAGTAACACATCATCGAGCATACGAGGCATCACTCCAACCTCCATATCGCATTCTCTACCGCCTAGTCTCACCCTTACTCGTATCACCTCCCTCACTTCCACTGTTGACCCATTTGCCAGGCTGATTTGGCTATCTATGGGTATCACTTCACTAGACCCTCTTATCTTCTCCGCCACCCGCTCACTCACATAACTCCTGGACGCCCCCGTATCGATAGTAGCCTCCTCGTGCTGGTCACCAATTTGTATTGCAGCTAATAACCTCGTTTCTGTCTGCCTAAAAACATCTACTGGGGCAAGGTTTGATTGTTGAGGGCCGCTGCCAACCCTTGCTGTTGGTGCGGTCCGTTGGCGTTTCCCGCAGCTCTACGACAGCAGTCCCTGGTTCTGTCTCCTCTTCTTCCACACTGCCAGCAAAACAGAACACTCTCGTTCTGACAAAACCGATACCCATGCCCTTCCTGGCCGCATCTTCGACAAGCTGTTGTTGGATCAATGGCTGCTTCTTCCGTGGGTACTAACTGGCGCGTTCTGTCCTCTCGGCGCTGGTTTTGGTGGTGGTTAGAGCGTACTTCTGGGTGGTTGCTTCGAATCACCTCAAAGTCTTCCGCCAATTGGATCAGCTCGGCCAGGGATTTGAAATCTTTCCTTCGGATGTACAGTTGATAGTCCACCAGACAATTTCTAAAAATCCTGTAGACTTGCTGCTCCCGCGTGTAACCTGCATGTCGCATCATGTTCTGCAGAACAATCACGTAATCTTTGAAAGACTCCCGGGGTTTCTGTTGTCTCCGGCGTATCTCATCGTCCAGACTTTCAAAATAACGGGGCGGGAGAAAAAATTTTAAAAAGTCGTCCTTAAAGCTCCCCCACGTTCGCCACTGGCGGTTGTTATTTGGAACCACATAAGCGCCGCGTCCTTAAGCAACTCCGGCATTGTACGTGGCAACATATTCTTGTCTAGCCCGTAGACATCTGCAAGCTCTTCCACTCGCTCAACAAACGATATTGGATCTTTTCCACCCTCATAGCGGAACGACCACTTCCTTACGATATCCACCATAGCTGGGTATGGTAAATGTGTTGGTGTTTCCACATTTGGGGTATTGTATGGTGTCGGGCCCAACGGACTGCCTGTGGCTGCCTGTTGTCCCGCCCTTGACGTATACGGTATGGTTGGTAACTCCAGTTGTGTGGCCATACCTGGGCCGGTCGGTGTAGGACAACGTCCGTGCTTATTCTCCAGCTCTTCTAACCTGGAAAGAACGTTTTCTTTGTGTTCGCCAGTTACAAAAATTGCCAGCCGTTTTCTCATCTCGTCTACAGTGCCGCCTGTCTCCACCTCGAACTCTTCTAAATATTGGACAAGGTCATCCTTCCGGAGTGTGTAAACCCACGACGTACGCACCATAATAATATCTCTCACTTGTTTCCTGTTGTTAAATCGGGTCCCTGCTCGGGCGCCAATGTAAAGAACCTCCGGTTACTCCGGGTTTGAAGCTGGGGTACGACTCAGTCGCGTGCAGGGTCCGTTACATAAATTTTGTTTGCGGGAAAGAAAACACTTATTTAAACTTCGGGGTTTGCTTCTTTATTTATTGTTTTTTTCCTTTAACACTTTTGATGGTTTGTTTCTGTTCACACCACGTTTCCAGGGAAGCTCCTGCCGCCTCGTAGAGCGCTTGTTGTAATCAGAGCCAGTGCCCTACCACTCCTGCCCTCTAACTCCTACCCTCTGTTCAACTTGGATGTAAATCCAAGACTACTCTAGGGCCCTCTGATTTCTGGGTGTAACCGCTTAGCCCTTACTCAGTGCTCTAGCCTCCTTCCAGACTGGATGTAAATCCTAGTCCAGATAAGTCGGATGTAAATCCTCCTCACTTTACTGGTTGTAAAACCAGTACCTGTTCTTCACTATCACGGAATTGGTGTTACCAATCCCCTACTTAATTAATAGCGCTGTGTATTTTTTTCCGCCCCCAGTGCATGGATGTAAATCCATTGTCCCCCCAGTAAAATAAACAACAGCCTCTTATTACTTTGCGTGACCAAACTTTTATTGTGTGCCACAATTAGCTATAATTTTGACCCTCACAAAGTCATGTTTATTGGCCGGGAATAGATGATGATATCGCAATTTATGTTAGAAACTGTCATAATTGTGCCGTTGTAGCTATTTCGCCAACAAAACACACATTACAGTCTTGGCCACTAGCAGAAAAACCAATGGAACGTCTACATATAGATATTGCGGGGATATTGTTATAGTTGATGCTTATTCGAAGTGGCCAGAAATATATAAAGTTTCAAACATCACATCATCAACAATTATAGCAAAACTTTCAGAAGTGTTTGCCAGGTATGGAGATTGTGATGCAATTGTGTCGGATAATGGTACAAAGTTTGTTAGTGCACAATTTAACCAATTTATAAAATCTCGTGCTATCAAGCATATTAAAACGGCACCGTATCATCCACAATCAAACGGTCAAGCGGAAAGATTTGTAAGGACATTAAAACATGCTTTACATAAACTTAAGGATGAGAAAAATAGCCATAAAGTTCTTGAAATATTCCTTCAATCTTACCGTTCAACTCCAAGGGATAATACAAAGTCTCCAGCTGAACTGTTTCTTAAACGTAAAATAAAAACAACCCTAGATCTACTAAAACCAGACTATTTATACTCCTCACAACAACGTGATATTAAAATGGAAAACCAATTTAGCATTAAATATGGAGCTAAAGATAGACAGTTTAAACCAAAAGACTTTATTTATGCACAAGTGTATAAAAATAACAAAATGGTGCGGGTTCCAGGTTCTATCATTGAAAGAATTGGAAAAGTTAATTACAATATATATATCTTCGATAACAAAACGAAATTAATAAGATCCCATATTAATCAAATAAAACGACGATATAATGATAGCTACGTTAACAAATCAGACTCAATACCACTTATGCTGGAATTGTTTGGAATTGAACTCAAGTCTAAAAGTGATTCGCAACAGCCACAGCCAGTAGAAGAAAATTTAAGTAGTGTAAATACTGCAAGACCGGTCATGGAAAGTACAACTCCAAATACTTCTAATAATGAAGTAAGTTCACCTACTATTTTTAGCACTCCAATTTCTGAAGCTCCAACTATTAGCTCAAGACCTAAATGAACATGTAAACCTCCAAATAGATTTATGTGGACCGATTAATTTTTAACAAAGGGAGATGTTGGAGTTACTTGCAAACCAAAGTACTTGTTTTAAACATAAGTTATTCAAATCATATATCCATTGAAATAATGTATATAATTGTTTCAAAATATTGTCACTTTTTTTCATTCTTATTTTATCTTCCAAATAAATTCAAACTATTTTTATTATTAATATTTTGTAAAAATATATTTTGTTTTAATACGAAACCACAACACTTAGTAAATTTAACAACTAATAATTGCGATCTACACACTTGAATGTTTGTACTAATACGGATGAACGATGCCCACCTTCACGAGTATTTATACTCTGTTCGAGCGCTGACATCTAGATAGCTCTAAAACATTCGACGTTTTCGAAATGTCTGTAACATTTTCGAACTTTCTGGACCATTCGAGCTTTTATTATTTTAACAGCTAATACCTATGGCTGAATTTAAATTGAGTTATAATACATCAATAAACTAAAGCATTTAAGGATTTACAATAATTTTAAGATTATTATCGCATATTCGAAAATGACAGGGGGTTAAAGTACAATTTTATAACAATTTTAACATTACATTTGTACTAGAAAATTCTGTGATTTTTCATTAGTAATATGCATAACTAACACAATAACAATTTAAACTAATAAAATAACTGGCAAATATATAATAACTAATAAATACAAGATAACTAATAAATTAAACTAATTCTTAACTACAGTTACTTTCGTAACACAGCCCCCCACTTAAGCCTATTCGTCCCGAATGACTCAGGTTCACCTTTTCCATAAGGGGCTAATCGTTCTAAATGAACAACTTTCATTTTGGTCCAAGAATTTCTGTATTCGTTATACAACGTCATTCAATTTCTTTATCACCTTTAATGGCCCATCCCAATGTGTCTGCAGTTTGGGAGATAATCCATTCTTTTGTTGTGGGTTAAACAGCACCACCAACTGGCCCTCCTTAAATCCTTCAGAATTTTCTGGTCAATCGTATCTGGCATTCATTTTGTCACTTGACAATTATATACGGTTTCGTACAAATTCGTGAACCTCATTAAGAGATTATTGTTCTTGTGATGTAGAGCCTTCATTATTTATACCCGTTGGTATAGACTTAACGCCAAACTCTAGATCGTCTGGTAGTCTTAGTTCTGTTCCAAATACAATTTTGGCGGGTTTATGAGAGGTGGAATCGTGAGCAGCTGATCTATACGCCAACAGGAACTTTGAAATGTGCTCATCCCAGACTTTTTGTTGTGTGCTAACTACTTTTCGCTAATGTTCCTCTAATGTACAGTTAAATCTTTAAACCATTTCGTCGGATTGCGGATGCAATGTCGTTGTTATTGTTTTCCTTATTCCGTACAACTCACACATTTACTTAAATAAAGCACATTCACAATTTTTGCACTAGTCGGAATGTAATTCCAATGGAACACCGTATCAGCACACACAATTGTTCACAAAGACGCCACAACCGTCCTAGCTTCTTGGTTTGGGATGGAGTACACCTCCGGCCACTTACTAAAGTATACAATGACTACAAGCACATATTTGTTACCGGCATTACTGCAATTCGCTCAAATGGGGCACCAGATTTATACTATTGTAGTGGGCCACGACTATTCCTTACTGGACCTTTGACGGCAACGAATTGAGCGCAGTTTGTTATCCAATCAGCTACAGCTTGATGGCAGCCAACCCAGTAGAAGCGTTGTTTTAATTTTTCTAGGGTTTCTGTCACACTCAGATGACTACCACTAGGACCGTTATGGAATTCACTCAGAACTTTTTTCACTTTTGCTGGCGGAACTACTATAAGGCTCTTTACTGATTTTCCGTCAGTGCTTTCCCACGTACGGTATAAGGAGCCATTTACTACCTGCAGGCTGTTCCACAGAGCCCAGTATGCTTTTATCCGTGGACTTTCTGGCGAAATTTCGTTTACGGCGTGTCTTCTACCCTTCCTTGGCTTTTAGAATTTTTGCTAAAATGGGACTCTATGTGCAATAGACGAACATCACAGATGTTTTCTTTTCCTTCAGCCCTTACAGAGTGCTTCCATTCCAGCTTACAGGGTCGCCTAGGCAGAGCATCATATTTTCCACCACACTTGGGACAGCACCCCTTCAATTCCAAATCCGCTCGCATTAGTGTCTAGCACAAATTTTCCTTCCGCGATTGGGTTAGCTTCTGGAATGATCATTCCTGTGCTTCACCCCAGTTATATGTCTGCGCCTTTTTGGTCAATTCATGCAAACTTGCAGCATTATTGGCAAAATTCGGTACAAAACTCCTGTAGAATGTGTATAAGCCTAGAAAACAGCGTAACTCATGTAGATTTTGGAGCTAGGCCAATCCATAACTGCTCCTATTTTCTCTTCGTCTGTTTAAATGCCATCAGATGTTACATAATGCCCTAGGTATTTTACTTCCTTCTGGATAAGTGAGCATTTCTTAACACTTAACTTGAGTCCGGCTGTAGATATACGTTTCAACACCTCTTTGAGGTTTTTCAGGTGCTCATCAAATGTTTTTCCCATGACAATTATGTCATCAAGGTACACCAAACATGTCTTTCGGTAAAGGCCTTTTAACACCTGTTCCATCAAACGTTCGAATGTAGCTGGAGCATTACAGAGCTAAAATGGCATTATATTAAACTGCCATAAGCCATCACTTGCACTAAAAGCAGTTTTCTTTTTATCCTTGTATGCGATTTCTAATTGCCAATAACCGCTCTGCAAGTCCAATGTGGAAAACCATGCTGTTCCAGTTAACGTGTGTAGGGCGTCATCAATCCTAGGCAATGGATAACTGTCCTTCTTGGTGACGTCAATAAGTTTCCTGTACTATACACAGAATCTAATACTTCCATCTTTCATTTTTATCAAAACAACCGGTGATCTCCATGGGTTTGATGAAGGTTTTATTATGCCATCCTGTTCCATTTTATTTACCAGAACTCTAGCTTCATTTGGTTTTGCTAGAGGAATGCCTCTTGGGTCCATTTCCGCACATGTTTCTCTAGTAATGCCTGGTCCTTGGTACTCTTTTTAGCTGCATCTGGGTGGTTCTCGCAACTTATTATTGCCGCTACTGAAGCACATTTTCCAATCTTAAAATTCGTCGTAAACCCCTTTTCGCTGTTAGATAAATTTAAAACTCTTACAGGAACTATGCTGTTGTTGGTTTTAACGGGTGCATTCGCTGTAACTCAATCAACTTCTATTTTTACATCAGACAACTTTTTGTGGAATTCTATTTCTAAATCGTCAACTCTTTCATTTATAATATTCTTTTATCAGTAGCCTGAAGCTTCTCATTGGTTATTCTAGAATTCTCTTGTATTTCCGCTAGAATATCGGTCGAATTTTCTTTGATTACCATCACCATGCTTCTGGAATTATCGTTAATTTTCCTATAAGTCTTATCAAGAATAGCTCAAGAGTTTTCATCCATGTTTCTTCGGACATTTGATCCATTTTTTGCCATCATAGCAGCAAACATTGTGTTGAAATTCATACTGCTAGCAACTGCAAGCGTACACACCTCTATTTCTTCTTTATCCTCGAATTCGTAGCTCACAATGAAAATATTGCAACGCTCGAGTTCATCCATTAACCTCTTCTGCAGCCCTGCTTTATTTCTTGCAGTTGTTAGATCTAACTTGCGCAACTCTTTCTTGAGCTGTTCCACTTTAAGTTCTTCAAATTTTATTGCTGTCTATTTTTGTTTATAATTTTTTTTAAAATCCATTTTATTTTTGCAATCCCACTTCTGACACCAATTGTTACGTTACTGCCTTTTCAATAACGTTTTTGGTTTATTTCCTTTATAATAAACATCTTGAGTTCTTTTATTGCAACTTTAATAAAATAAATAAAACACTTAAAACACTTTATTTATAGCTGATACTATAAACTATTCACACAAGTTTATTTAAAACTTAGTCCCTTTAAAAACTTTTAATTGCGATCTACACACTTAAATGTTTGTACTAATACGGATTAACGATGCCCACCTTCACGAGTATTTATACTTTGTTCGAGCGCTGACATCTAGATGACTCTAGAACATTCGACGTTTTCGAAATGTCTGTAACATTTTCGAACTTTCATTATGCATTAACACTATGGCTGAATTTAAATTGAGTTATTATACATCAATATATATAGCATAATATATATTGTAATAGGGGTGTTGAAGTACAATTATGTATAACAATTTTTACATTACATTTATACTAGAAAATTCTGTACAGTTATTTAGAAATATGCATAACTATTACAATAACAATTTAAGCTAATAAAATTACTGGAAAATACAAAATAACTTATAAATACAAGATAACTAAGAAATTTAACTCCTAAATTCCTTATCGTTGTCTTTGAAAAGGAAGCTTATAAGTTTTACGTCGAAATATATATATTTTCTTCAAAAAGAAAATCTCATAACAACAGAATGTAGTCGTCACATTTTTTTACTGTTAATTTTTTATTTTTCCCCCTAATTTTAAATATACTTTAAAAATTTGCACTTTTTTATTTTCATAAACTTCGAATAATTATGACAACAGAGCGTTAAATATTTGACAATCATGTTATTTTTCGACAATATTTTGTTTAAAATTTGAAAACAGATTTTAATACCATTGTTGACAATTTTAAACTTCTCTTTATAAATTCTAATATGTTGGCATTTATTTTGCAAATAGCGTTTTTATTTTTTATTTTAACCAATATTTTTTTAGGAACTAGAAATCCCTTGTTCACAAAATTTGGAGCAAGGAATTTATTGAATTTGTTAAATATTTTTAATACGTTAACAAAATAACACATATTTTTTTTCTTAAGTCTTTCTTTATAAAATGGTATGTGCTTTTTTGTTTACTTTAAGGTGGGCTATTATACTTCAACCTCCACCGTGATTACAGGTAGTGGTTCAACTTCAGTCATATCATCAGATTCTTCCACTGCTGAAACGGAATCGGACTCCGATGATTCCATGAGCGATAATGAGAACAACATCCCCATAAAAGATGAAAAATTTACTCCGGAGGAACTAAAAGTTGTGTATAGTATGGTTGTTCAAAATATAGAGGAGTGCGCTACCCGATTCCCGGAGCACTATAAATCAATTTATCGTCTAATATATCACTATATGAACTCTTCGGCTGATCATTATGATCTCGCTCAAAGTGAACAACTCCTACTTGGGCAGTACAAAACAAGTTTAGGAAATCTTGTGAACGGATTATTTTATGATAGGAAAAATAATAATTTATTTAATGGTATATGGCGAATACCATCATCAGAAATTGATCGTCCCGGAAGCTTTTCGGCACACCTTGTAAAGTGCGTTAAAATATTTATTCAACTTCTTCATAAAACTAATAACCATAGCATATTGATCGATTTAGCTATGAATTTATATAAGACTCCGGATTTAGACAAGTAAGTATATACATATATTGGATTTCGAATTAAATTGATTTGTTGACAAAAGTACCTACTATATCGAAATGGTATAATAATATTTATCGCTTATTCTAACACCGGTTCACAGTGTACGATTTTGCCATTAGGCACAATTAGTGCCATAGGGTTAGTGCCCCTGTGTCTGTATTTTGAAAACTATTAAAGATGAAGCTACGAATTTTTTGAACTAGGTATTGTCATGAAAATACGCATATTTTTTTAAAATTTAGGCGAAATCGGACAACTGTGACGGCTACCTCCATATAACAGTTAAAATAAATATGGGACACCCAATGATGCAAGGTGGTCGCCAGGAGGCTTCTTAGTCCAAAACAATAATGTAAAGTTACTCGGGCCTTACTACACAAAAAAATTTAAGCTAGTCAAAAATAGTATTAATGATATTTATTTAGTTAGTACTTATTTTTTTTTATTTATTGAATAGAAAATTTTACTAAAAAAGTTTTTAATGTTTTAAGTTTTAGTTGTCCATTTCTTATACTTCCTAGAATAAAATCGAAGACGGGATCCGATTTATCATTTGGCACAGCTGAACACCAAAGATCAAAAATTTGTTGATGCGACATTTGCGAGTTCATGGTTGTTGTATCTTTTAATGAATGAGCTTATCAAAAAGCAATAATATTTATTAACAATTCAGTGTTGCCATATAATATAAATACATCCATAAGTAATAATATAAATACAACTAAATATGCACAATGGGATATAACTTAACATAACATAACATCCCCCTTTCCATTAAATCAATTATAATAATTATTATTTCATCTTAGATTACAATGTAATAAAAAATCATAATTTGTAGTGAAGTATTAATAACTATAGTTATTTTTTTTTTACATTTATAAATTTAATTTTTGTGGTTCTTTAATCATCCTACCACTTTTTGTTACATAATTATTTCCTTTAATTTTTCCCTGTTCATTAACAATTGTTTCAGGAATTTGTACATTGAGTTCACTAGGAACTTCAACATCCGTACGGTCTGCATCGTTCAACACTTTGACACCTGTGTCATCGGTTTTGAACGATTCCTCATTTCAACTATTTTATTTTCTAAGGATTTTCTTATATGTTATTGATTTCTTCTGTACAATATTTCATTATTATCTTTTATTAGGAATGATCTTGGTTCTTTGCAATGGTCTATTACCTGTCCCGGGAGCCAACAAATTGTAGGTGTTTTCTAAAACATAACCTTTTCTCCTTTTCCAACGGGTCTTACTTGTTCCGCCGTTTTGTTATAATGGTCTGAATATTCGCATTCAGTTTTCTATTGTATTCCCCCCGATCAACCACTTTTGGCTGAAGGTTTGTGGTAATGGATGGAACTTTTGTCCTTAAAGACCTTGACATGAGTAACTGTGCAGGGCTAGGCAAAGTACCTTAAGGTGAAGTCCTATAATGCAGTAGTGCCACATAAGGGTCCGATTTACTTTCATAAGACTTTAAAAATAATTTCTTAATTGTTTGAATAGAGCGCTCCGCCAAGCCATTAGATCTTGGTAAATATGGAATAGACGGCATATGCCCACTAATGGAGCTCTTGACAAAGTATCAGCGATTTGTAAATATTTGCCGGGTTTGTACATAAAAGATATATTATTGCTTTGTAGGCGTAACATGAACCTTTGCAGTCTGGCCGGAATCTTAAATAAAGGTTTGTTAAACAAGCTAACTAGAGGTTTATGGTCAGTTTCCACTAGAACTTGAGCCATAAACAAATTGGTGGAATTTTGTGCAACCAAACAGTATAGCAAATAATTCCTTTTCTATTTGTGCATATTTGTGTTGAGCATCCGTCAAAAATACTGAAGCGTATGCAATGGTATGTTTATCCTGAGGAATTGTAGCACCTAGTGCGAATTTCGATGCATCTACAGCCAAAGTCATTTCCTTGTTAGGATCAAAATATGTTAGGACTGGAGATTTAGTTATTTCCTGTTTAAGATTTTCAAACTCTCTTTCGTGGCTGGACGACCAATGCCACTGAATTTCCTTTTTTAAAAGTTCCCTCAAATTTTCATTCTTCGACGATACATTTTCTATAAATGAACCTAGGTATGTAATCATACCAAGAAAACGTTGTAATTCCCTAACGTTTTTTGGTTTTGGCATGTTAACAATTGATTGAACCTTTTCAACATCTGGTCTGACACCAGATTTATCAAAAACATGGCCTAAAAATTTGATCTCAGTTTGCAGTAATTTGCATTTGGATTTATTAAATTTTAGCCCGACCTCCTTAACCCTTTGAAAAACATTTTCCAATATTTGAAAATGTTCTTCTCTTGTAGAAGAATATATTAAAAATCATCAATATATATAATAAGAACTGCAATATCACCAAATAATTTTACTAACTCAGCGTGAAAAACTTCAGGTGCCGCATTTATACCAAATGGCAGCCTCAGGAAACGATAACGACCAAATGGCGTGTCATTCAGAAGCCACTGTTTGCATCCAGTGATGAAAAATATTTCGAACCGTTTAACCGAGCCTTGCAATCCTCAATGTTCAGAAACGGGAAATGAGGACGCAATATGGCTTTATTTAAGTTCCTGGGGTCTAAATAAAGTCTAAGGCTGCCGTTAGGTTTCGATACTAAAACTATAGAACTCACCCACTCCGTTGGCTCACTAACCTGTTTGATTACATTTAAGTCCGACATTCTCTTTTATTCGCATTTCAGTTTTTCATGTAACCTAAGATTAGAGGCTCTAACAAAAATTTTAATCTGAGTGTGCCACATCCTCCACTCTCTGGCCATATTTGTTGCTTTTAAATTTATTTGCTGTAATGTTGCCGTAAATTGTTGACCACCCGCTTCATTTTTCATATTTGCTTGATTTGTCGCCATTTTATTTCTTTCTTTTCTTTTACAGTTTTGATTTCTGTTTTACTTATAAATTGTTTGGTAATATTTTATTTTATTTTCCGATTCCTTCTTCTCGACTTATTAATTATTTAATTTTTATTTCAATTTAAGATTTTTCTATTTCTTTTCTCTCTCTTTTTTTATATTTAAACAAAGTTTTCTCTCAGTTTCACTTCTGTCTTGTTTCTGTCATGTTTTATCTTTTAAGGAATGAGCTTATCAAAAAGCAATCATATTTATTAACAATTCAGTGTTGCCATATAATATAAATACATCCATAAGTAATAATATAAATACAACTAAGTATGCACAATGGGATATAACTTAACATAACATAACAATGGTGACCTTTTAAAAAAATGTGTATGGGGTACGCAAAAAGGTGCAAAAACTATTTTATAATCCTAATAGGTTATATATCATATGTTGGCAACATAACCCTAGAATCAACATTTTTCACTTTCCAGATATACTTACCAAAAAAAAACGATAAACTTAAACCGGCACAGAAAATTAATCATTACTTGTTCATTACAAAAGCTTTATTAATGTTATTAAATAGCATAAAAACGATAAAAAAGCAAAACAAAAAAAAATGCCATAAAATATTTGTTGAAAATGTAAAATTAATTTACAGTAGTAAGCAACACTTAGATTTACCAACCTTATTATATTGGAGATCTGGTAACTCTTTTTTTAGTAATAAATTTATTTCTTATTCTCTTTCGTAAAATACTTAAAACCACATGTGTTTTTATTCCGTGTAGAAAATCAATTGTAACAGCAAAAAGGATAGGCTTTTAACAGGTTATGGGCCCTCGCATACGCTATGGAGAAGATAATTGACATCGAAAAATGGACCGGAAGGGAGAACTACCATAAATGGAAATTTGCAGTAGAACACGCAATGAAACTGCAAGGGTTCTGGAAAGCGGTTTTAGGCACGGAGGAGAATGATAGTGTTAATGAAAAGGCCACATCAAGACTAGTGCTATACATTTCGTCAAATCTGTATGTACACATACAAAATGTAACATCAGCAAAAGGTATCTGGGATAAGTTGGAATCCACATATGATGACTCTGGCTTAACCCGCCGGTGTGGATTACTAAGAAAACTAACCACAACACAATTATCAAATTGCAGTAATATTAGTGAGTATGTGGACAACGTAATAGATACCGCCCAAAACTGAATCAAATTGGTTTCAAGGTAAACGACGAATGGGTTGGAAGTCTTCTACTAAGTGGTCTGCCAGAACATTTTGCTCCCATGATAATGGCCATCGAGAGTAGTAATATTAAAGTTACTGCAGACACCATTAAAACAAAATTATTACAGGATTTTGATACATACAACAACTTTTCATCATCTACAACAGAATCAGCGTTTTATACCAACCAAAAAGAAAAAAAAATTGTTGAAAAAGGTAAGAAGGTGATTTGCTATAATTGCAAAAAGTTGGGCCATATCGCAAAATTCTGCAAGGCGCAGAAGAAAAATCAAGATGGCGGCAAATATGAAAAAATTTTAGTAACAAGTTTTGCAGCAAAATTCGACAGGGCTGACAACATATGGTTGATAGATTCTGGTGCTACTTCACACATGGTAAACTGCAAGGGTGTATTTGTAAAATTTAAAGAATTTGCTAAAGAGGAGTATGTAACTGTAGCTAACAACAACAGTCTCAAAGTTATTGGTATTGGTGACATTCGTATAAAACAAAAGTTGAATAATGAAATGGAATACATCACGATTAAAAATGTTTTGTTGGTGCCAGATATTTGTGCAAATTTGATTTCAGTAAGCCAACTCATAGAAAAAGATTTTGAGGTTAAATTTGTTGGTGGAAAGTGTATTGTACAGAAAAACAACATGATTTTTACGGAGGCGTTGTTAGAGAAAGGTTTGTTCAAATTGAATATAATTTCGGAAAATTTTGCAGCCGTTAGTAAACAAATTTGGCATCAGCGATTGGGTCATGCCGCTGACATAAATATTAAAAAACTACACTCTGATGAATCCACCGGGATTAATTATACAGAAAGCTCTGACTCAAGTGTATGTACATCATGTTTACAAGGTAAACAAATGCAAAAATTTTTTAAATCATCAACAACAAAAACGAATGAAATTTTACAACTGGTGCATACAGACGTTTGCGGGCCAATGGAACAAAAGTCGATGAGTGGTTTGGTATACCATGTGCTGTTTTTAGATGATTACTCAAATAAGGTATTTGTATATATGATGAAAAACAAATCGGAGGTTCCACAGATATTTAAGAAATTTAAAAATTTGGTGGAAAATCAAAGTGGCAAACGTATTAAAATTCTTAGGTCTGACAACGGTTTAGAGTATTGCAACAATCAGCTTAAACAGATTTGTGATGACAGCGGCATACTTCATCAAACATCAGCGCCATATACTCCGCAACAAAACGGGAAAGCCGAAAGAATCAATCGGACGTTGGTCGAAAAGGCACGTTCTATGCTATATGATGCTAATTTAAAGAAAATGTACCAAGAGCATGTGGTAAAGCTCCAGAGGAAATTTGGTCTGGCAAGCGAACAAATTTAGAACATTTACGAGTATTTGGTTGCGCTGCGATGGTAATGATACCTAAAGAATTGAGAAGAAAGTGGGATCCAAAATCAAAAAAATGCATAATGATTGGTTATTGTACAAATTCGAAAGCTTACAGGCTGTATGATCCAGTACTACGAAAATTACACGTAAGTCGCAACGTAGTTTTTATTGAGAACGAAATGTATTTTCCAAAGCCAGGTATTGGTAATAAAAGCAATACACAAATTTTACATCAAGGTCCGAATTTAGTGAGGATAATGATTGATGAAAATTCAGACCTTGATGATCGTATTGAATCCGAATTTAAATCTGCTGAAAGCAGCGATGATGATGATATTAAGGAAGAAGAAGAACAACAAGATAATGATGAAAAGCAACAACATCATGATCATGAACAGGAAGAGCAACAACAAACTGAAGAAGAAGAGCAACAACAAAATAATGATATAAATATAGAAGATACACCACGCCGTTCGTAAAGATTAAGAAAACCCACACCATTGGGTGATTATATTACGTACTTAACTTCTGGTAATAACGAAGATCCTGAAAATTATTCAGATGCAGTAAATAGTTCTGAAAAAAAATATTGGTTGAAGGCAATACAAAGTGAACATGATTCGCTTTTAGAAAATCGTACATGGAGCTTAGTTGATGATAATGGTGATGTTAAAAAGTTGTCAACAAAGTTTTCAAGAAGAAGAAAAATACAGTTGGCGAGATAGAATTCAAGGCGAGGCTGGTTGCAAGAGGTTGCGCGCAACGCAGCGGTGTTGACTATATGGAGACTTATTCACCAGAGATGAGGTACAATACTTTGCGATACTTATTGTCATTAGCTTTGGAATTCGATTTGAAAATAAATCACTTGGACGTGTGCACTGCTTTTCTTCAGGGTAATCTGGACGAGGATATCTACATGGAATCTCCTGAAGGAATCTCCGTTCCAAAAGGTAAAATTTTGAAATTGAATAAACCTCTTTATGGCTTGAAGCAAGCTTCAAGAATGTGGAACAAGAAGCTAAGTGAAAAGTTGAAAGACCTTGGTATGAGGCAGTTAAAAACCGACCAATGTGTCTACATAATGAACATGAATGATGACGATTTGATTATTTTGGCAGTATATGTAGACGATATGATCGTTCTATGGAAAAATTATAAAACAAAAAACTTTTTGATCGAAGGCCTTAAAGATGAGTTTAAGATGAAAGATCTTGGTCCAGCAAAATCTTTTCTTGGGATGAGGCTCAATTACAATTTTGGTAAAAACTTAACAATTGACCAATCAGCATACATAGATAAAATGTTACAACGGGCGGCATGAAATAACCCCCCAAAATATAACGCCCCAAAAAAAATATGAAATAACCCCCCAAAAATTTGTACAGAGAACAACAAAAACGATTTTTGGGGGGTTTTTTCTTTTTTTTTGGGGTGTTATTTCATTATTCATATGAAATAACTCCCCAAAAATCTGAAATGAAATAAGTCCCTAAAACTATTTTGGGGACTTATTTAATTTTTAAATTACATATTTTAAAAGTCATAATGATGACAAATTGTGTTTTGTTATATTCACTGCATACGTTTACCAAACATAAAAAAGGGACTAGGTATCAAAAACCATAATTTCAGAATCCTAAAAAAATTGGGATTATTTTTAAGTTCTGAATTTCAGAACTCGGAATCTCTAAGTCCCGAACTTTATAATTTCGAATTCGAAAATCCCGAATCGCTAATTTAAGCTTTTCTGCATAGCCGGCCTTCGGCCGGGCGCAATGATTTTATCCTCTATGGTATTTCAAACATCGGCTTCGCTTACTAAAGCTTTTCTGTTTAGTCGGCCTTTGGCCGGGCGCAAGAACTTTTTCCTCTATAGTATAACAAACACCGGCTTCGCTAACTAATGCCTTGTGCCCGACCGAAGACCGGGTTAGCAGAAAAGCTTTAGTTAGCGAAGCCGGTGTTTGGAATACAATATAGGGGAAAAATCCTTGCGCCCGGCCGAAGGCCGGCTATGCAGAAAAGCTTTAGTTAGCGAAGCCGGTGTTTGGAATACTATAGAGGAGAAAATCCTTGCGACCGGCCGAAGGCCGGCTATGCAGAAAAGCTTTAGTAAGCGAAGCCGGTGTTTGGAATACTATAGAGGAGAAAATCCTTGCGCCCGGCCGAAGGCCGGCTATGCATAAAAGCTTTAGTTAGCGAAGCCGGTGTTTGGAATACTATAGAGGAGAAAATCCTTGAGCCCGGCCGAAGGCCGGCTATGCAGAAAAGCTTTAGTTAGCGAAGCCGGTGTTTGTTATACCATAGAGGAAAAAGTCTTTGCGCCCAACCAAAACTGAACAATATGTATTATATTGGGGTCTTATTTCATTTCTGGAATTGGGGAACTATTTCATATGAAATAAGTCCCTAAATATTGGGGACTTATTTCATTTTGATTTTGGGAGTTATTTCATTTCATTAGGGATTTATTTCATTTTAAGAATTGGGGATTTATTTCATATGAAATAAGTCCCTAAAAATTGGGGATTTATTTCATAATTTTTTTGGGGACTTATTTCCTGGGGAGTTATTTCATGCCGCCGTTACAACGTTTTGATATGGTTTCCTGTAATCCGGTTTCAACACCAATGGATCAGAACGTAAAATTTTATAAAAACAACAACAATGGAGATATAAACAACAAATTTGAAAATGATAAGTATCCATACCAGGAACTTATTGGCAGCCTACTCTTTGCAGCTCAAGTGACCAGGCCAGATATAAGCTTCGCTGTAAATCTACTTAGTCGCTTTAACAACAACTATGAAGCTATACACTGGAAGGCAGCAAAACGTGTTTTACGCTACTTAAAGGGTACAAAGGACTACAAATTAACATTTGATAAGAATGCTGATTTTGAAACTATATGCTGACCCAGAGGAGAGAAAATCTGTCAGCGGTTATGTTTTAATAAAAAGAGGTGGTGCAATAGCATGAGGTTCCAAAAAACAGCAAACTACAGCGCTGTCTACTTGCGAAGCAGAGTACATGGCAATGGGCGTGGCAGTTCAGGAAAATGCAAAATCAACTTGGAGCAATCAAACTATTTTGCGATAACCAAAGTGCAATTCAGCTTGCTTTAAATGAATCATACCACCCTAAAACTAAACATATTGATGTAAGACATCATTTTATACGGGACAACATTCTTTCTAACAAAATAGATTTGCAGAATACAGGCTCTAGCAAGATGGTTGCAGATGTTTTCACTAAACCCCTCGCTAATACTAAGCTTGGTTATTTTATGAACAACATGGGTTTAAAGAAGATGTAAATCAATTTTTAGTGAGGATGTTGAAAATGTAAAATTAATTTACAGCAGTAAGCAACACTTAGATTTACCAACCTTATTATATTGGAGATCTGGTAACTCTTTTTTTTTAGTAATAAATTTATTTCTTATTCTCTTTCGTAAAATACTTAAAACCACATGTGTTTTTATTCCGTGTAGAAAATCAATTGTAACAGCAAAAAGGATAGGCTTTTAACAATATTCAAAAACAAAAAAGTTATAATAGTTCAAAGCTTGTGAATACGCAGATTGTAGAAACTAAATTTTTATTTTCTGTAACAAACACGACATTCGGTGTAACGTTGCCTTGTTTTTGTTCACATTTCTTCATTTGGACTTTTGTCTCTCATACTAAATTCAAACTTAAGCAAAACAACATAAATTGGCAAAATATGACACTGTGTGGTTATAAGGCTTCAAGGCGTTATGGATTCCAACTGGTGCAGTTATAGTTTGTTGTTTAAAAAAGCCGATATTATTTTGTGTATAAGCATTTGTTTATTTGCATATCACGTATTAATGCATCACAATAAAATACAACTTAAATAAAATGCTTTTAAGATATTCTCATATAAGCATCGTTAATAAAAAAATTGCACAATAGTAAGTTTGTCAAAATTAAATTTGCAAAATTGTAATTCATCTTTCATGATATTGAAAAAGTTCAGGGCTTTTAAACCGCATTAAATGTATATAAGCGACTTTTAATAGTTGAGTTTTTCGTTTAATAGCACCAAACACATGTACAAATTTAAATGCAAGAAGCGATGAATACTGTATATGCATATGTATATACATATACATATAGACCGCACCTCAAAAAAAGTTTCTCCGTACATCCTCTAATAAAAAGTATTTTTGCAAGGAGGCGAACGAAGGGGTCGCCTTTAAATTTTTTCATTAAAAAATACTTTATTAATACTTTATTAATTGATAAGCTCGAGGCCACAGTTGCTTTTAAATAATTTAATAATTTTTTTAATATGATACATATATCAATATTTTTGTCTCGAGAAGACCAATATTTTGCTCTTAGGGGCCATTGACCTCAAGTATTTATCCACTAGATCTCTGTTCCTACCACCCTTATTACAGAAAATTAAATCGCGCAAGAACCTACTAATGAAGTAACTCGACAATTCCAGCAAAACCAATTTTAAATTTCTTTAGAAAATCAAAGCTCGGAAAAGAATAGTTATAGTTTTGCTAAGAAAGTATTTCTATATATCCTGCAGAACAGTCTACCCTCAAACAAAAATTGTGTTTTTTTTTATTTTTGGTTTAGGAACAGTAAAATTTTTCCAAACTTCTTGCTTAAAAGCAGATTACCGAAAAGTTCACAATTTTTCAGTCATGAGCGAGTTGCTGCTTTTTCATCCTCATGAGGATGGGGAAATTTTTTTTGAATTTCCTCACTCATGAGAAGTGAGCAAACAAAAAAATTCATATGTGAATTTGTCAGATTTGAAAAATTTTAAAAATCTTAATTAATGGCTTCTGGAAGGCCTTCTAAAAATAATTAAGCATAAAACTTTATCCCAGTGTAATTGTTGTTGCTAATAATACGAAGTGAGTAAAAATTAGAGTTGTGTAGTTCATGAACGACCTAGTTTAATTGAACTATTCAGTCAGATGAACGGTGACCGGTCTTTTTGTATCACCGTACGTTTTAGTTCACTAGTTCATTTTGGGTCAGTATGTCTTTTTTTGTCAGTTAATTTTTGGTCTATTTTTGTCGGTTCACTTTTGGTCTTTCTTTGTCAGTTCACTTTTGGTCTTTGGAACAGAAACTGCAATACTATTCTTGTGTATTTTTATTCTTGTGAGCTGTTTCTGTTACTCATTGCCACATTGCTTTACACATTTTCATAATACAATCAGGGTTGTCGAGTATAACAATTTCTCGACAAACGGCGATTTCCAAGCTTTTTGCCGACATGGCGATTTTTTTGCGGCTTATAAGATATATGTCGATTTTGTTTCCTATCTGATAAGCCATAAATTTGTTTTGAGACTCTTGGACAAATTTTCCGTTTTTTATTTGGAAAGATTATTTCAATGATGGAATTCCATCTAATTTAAATCAGTTTTGGGTAAATTTTATGGATTTACGTCCGGTACGTACCATATCAAAGAACTTGCTTTGACTGTCTTTATATGCATGTAATTTCAACTGCTAATGCCTGTGTTGAAAGAGTTTTATTAATAATGAACTCCACAAAAACCCACCTTCAATATATGATGCAATAGGAACTTATTGACGCGTTATTACGAGTGTAGTGTGTTTGTCACAACACATCACAACTACCTAAAAATAATATGTAGTGTATTTGTTATAACACAACTATACAACAATAACAACACAATTTAAAAACAAATTTAATTCTTGTAACATGAAACTCTTTGGCACACTTTAAACAGACCACACATGAAAGAATGTTTATGAGTGCAAGCAAAAGACATTGCACTTGAAACAATATGTTAATGTGGCCAAATTAACTAAAGGCATTGCATTTGACAAGCATTTAGTTAAAAGCAGAGTTCAAAAAAATTTAAGCTAGTCAAAAATAGTATTAATGATATTTATTTAGTTAGTACTGATTTTTTTTTATTTATTGAATAGAAAATTTTACTAAAAAAGTTTTTAATGTTTTAAGTTTTAGTTGTCCATTACTTATACTTCCTAGAATAAAATCGAAGACGGGCTCCGATTTATCATTTGGCACAGCTGAACACCAAAGATCAAAAATTTGTTGATGCGACATTTGCGAGTTCATGGTTGTTGTATCTTTTAATGAATGAGCTTATCAAAAAGCAATAATATTTATTAACAATTCAGTGTTGCCATATAATATAAATACATCCATAAGTAATAATATAAATACAACTAATTATGCACAATGAGATATAACTTAACATAACATAACATCTCCCTTTTCATTAAATCAATTATAATAATTATTATTTCATCTTAGATTACAATGTAATAAAAAATCATAATTTGTAGTGAAGTATTAATAACTATAGATATTTTTTTTTTACATTTATAAATTTAATTTTTGTGGTTCTTTAATCATCCTACCACTTTTTGTTACATAATTATTTCCTTTAATTTTTCCCTGTTCATTAACAATTGTTTCAGGAATTTGTACATTGAGTTCACTAGGAACTTCAACATCCGTACGGTCTGCATCGTTCAACACTTTGACACCTGTGTCATCGGTTTTGAACGATTCCTCATTTCAACTATTTTATTTTCTTAGGATTTTCTTATATGTTATTGATTTCTTCTGTACAATATTTCATTATTATCTTTTATTAGGAATGATCTTGGTTCTCTGCAATGGTCTATTACCTGTCCCGGGAGCCAACAAATTGTAGGTGTTTTCTAAAACATAACCTTTTCTCCTTTTCCAACGTGTCTTACTTGTTCCGCCGTTTTGTTATAATGGTCTGAATATTTTTGAATATTCGCATTCAGTTTTCTATTGTATTCCCCCCGATCAACCACTTTTGGCTGAAGGTTTGTGGTAATGGATGGAACTTTTGTCCTTAAAGACCTCGACATGAGTAACTGTGCAGGGCTAGGCAAAGAACCTTAAGGTGAAGTCCTATAATGCAGTAGTGCCACATAAGGGTCCGATTTACTTTCATAAGACTTTAAAAATAATTTCTTAATTGTTTGAATAGAGCGCTCCGCCAAGCCATTAGATCTTGGTAAATATGGACTAGACGGCCTATGCTCAATTTCCCAATTTTTACAAAAATCTTTAAACTCTTGAGAATTGAATGGAGGGCCGTTATCTGATATTAAAATATGCGGAATCCCATGTCTAGAAAAAATTGGTTTTAATTTCAATATGACCTGAGAACTGTTATACCCAGAATCTAATAATTCAATTTCAATATATTTTGAACAATAATCAACAACCAATAGATACATATTTTTGTTAAATTCAAACAGATCACATCCTAATTTAGACCACTGTAAGTCAATAATCTCATGTGGTGAAATTTTAGGTTTAGGGTTAGAATTTTAATGTCTCATACATGTTTCGCAATTTGTGACAATGTTCTCAATGTCATTGTATGTATGTATAAGGCCAATAAATTGATTGACGTGCCAAATCTTTGCACCGTTGAATTCATAAATGCCCCTCATGAATTTTAATTAAAATTGACTGGCGTAAGCCCCTTGGTATTAAAAGTTGATGATTCTTTAAAAGGATACCGTCTAAAATAGATATGTCGTCCTTAACTTTGAAATAAGGCATTACGTCTTGATCAACATCCTTCTTGTTGTTTGGCCAACCATCTTTCACATATTCATGTATCTTCATAAAGGTAACATCTCTTTTAGAATGTTCCCTTATTTCATTAATTTCAGAAAAAGGCGTTTCCAAATGAGAAGCTGTAAAATTACAATGTAATGAGATTTCTTTATCCATCTCAGTAAATCTTGTGCCCACTAATGGAACTCTTGACAAAGTATCAGCGATTTGTAAATATTTGCCGGGTTTGTACATAAAAGATATATTATTGCTTTGTAGGCGTAACATGAACCTTTGCAGTCTGGCCGGAATCTTAAATAAAGGTTTGTTAAACAAGCTAACTAGAGGTTTATGGTCAGTTTCCACTAGAACTTGAGCCATAAACAAATTGGTGGAATTTTGTGCAACCAAACAGTATAGCAAATAATTCCTTTTCTATTTGTGCATATTTGTGTTGAGCATCCGTCAAAGATACTGAAGCGTATGCAATGGTATGTTTATCCTGAGGAATTGTAGCACCTAGTGCGAATTTCGATGCATCTACAGCCAAAGTCATTTCCTTGTTAGGATCAAAATATGTTAGGACTGGAGATTTAGTTATTTCCTGTTTAAGATTTTCAAACTCTCTTTCGTGGCTGGACGACCAATGCCACTGAATTTCCTTTTTTAAAAGTTCCCTCAAATTTTCATTCTTCGAGGATAAATTTTCTATAAATGAACCTAGGTATGTAATCATACCAAGAAAACGTTGTAATTCCCTAACGTTTTTTGGTTTTGGCATGTTAACAATTGATTGAACCTTTTCAACATCTGGTCTGACACCAGATTTATCAAAAACATGGCCTAAAAATTTGATCTCAGTTTGCAGTAATTTGCATTTGGATTTATTAAATTTTAGCCCGACCTCCTCAACCCTTTGAAAAACATTTTCCAATATTTGAAAATGTTCTTTTCTTGTAGAAGAATATATTAAAAAATCATCAATATATATAATAAGACCTGCAATATCACCAAATAATTTTACTAACTCAGCGTGAAAAACTTCAGGTGCCGCATTTATACCAAATGGCAGCCTCAGGAAACGATAACGACCAAATGGCGTGTCATTCAGAAGCCACTGTTTGCATCCAGTGATGAAAAATATTTCTTCGCATTGATATGCATTTCTTTATTATTTGGACTTTTGTCTCTCATACTAAATTCAAACTTAAGCAAAACAACATAAATTGGCAAAATATGACACTGTGTGGTTATAAGGCTTCAAGGCGTTATGGATTTCAACTGGTGCAGTTATAGTTTGTTGTTTAAAAAAGCCGATATTGTTTTGTGTATAAGCATTTGTTTATTTGCATATCGCGTATTAATGCATCACAATAAAATACAACTTAAATAAAATGCTTTTAAGATATTCTCATATAAGCATCGTTAATAAAAAAATTGCACAATAGTAAGTTTGTCAAAATTAAATTTGCAAAATTGTAATTCATCTTTCATGATATTGAAAAAATTCAGGGCTTTTAAACCGCATTAAATGTATATAAGCGACTTTTAATAGTTGAGTTTTTCGTTTAAAAGCACCAAACACATGTACAAATTTAAATGCAAGAAGCGATGAATACTGTATATGCATATCAGTGATGCCAATAGTAGGGAATTTTCCCTTTTTGTAGGGATTTTATCGGAAAATTTACGGCGTAGGGAAAAAAGAAAAAATTTTCAAAATATTGTCTCATTTTCAATATATTGTGTTAAAATACATAAATATTCGTATTATTTTCATTTAAAAATTAAAATTTTTCATATACCATAGCATTTAGGTACAAATGTAGTATTTTACTAAGAGCCCTAATAACCTGGCAATCTTCAACAAGTGCCACAATCATGTACGTATATATTAGGGGAGCCGAATATTTGGGTTCACATTTGCGAACTAATCGCTTATTTTTGTTATTTGCATTTGCTCTCACATTCGCTAAAAATATATGCGAATATTAAAGGAGAATGTTTAATGAATGAAACAAAGAGAAATAAAGTCATACAGTTTGGAATTTTTAAAAAATTTTAATGAAAACTTTTTTGTAAAATTTTGAAATAAAGATTTTTTTATATTCAACAAAGCCTTCCCTTTTATTTGGTACCGAGTTTGGTAAAAAATATTAGATGCTTTTATTAATAAAAAAAGTATTCTTGAAAAAGGTTAAGTCCTTTAAGAAGGACAAAAGATGAGGAAATGAAAATCAAACACGCAGTTTGACTTAGTTTTGACTCTAGATTGAAGGATATACAGTGGCGTTTCTGCCAAATTAAATTATTAAATTAAATTAAATTTGTCACACAGTATTTTTTTTTAATTGAATTTTTACATGTGTGAGAATGTTTATTTTGGTTTTTTCTTGATGTTAATAAATGCTTTTTTTAATAAATGTTAATAAATCCCTTTGTTGCGGCAGCAACTAAAACTTATGTTCTGAGCGTAACGGCTTAGAATAATAATAAAACAGGTTTTTTTAATAACAAGTTTATCGAGTTTTATTATCTAAAAATCAACGAAAATTTCACAATAATATTTAATATATTAAAGAAACATAATTTAAAGAAACTTACTCTATTCTATCGTCATTCCAAAATTAATATAAAATGGAGAATCGAAATTGGCGCAGCCAAGCGATTACACCAAAAAAATATTGGTACCGGTTAGCTTGTAATAAACCAGTAATCAATAAAATAAAAAAGAGATTTCAACTCTGTCTTTTAAATACATACTTTAAGATAGCAGTTAAATTTAAATACTGTAAACTAATTTATAACATTCCACCGCCCGTGAGTCAATTAGAGAGACTCACCACTTACGTCAAGTACTGCCAACTTCGATGCTGGACGCCTAAGTTTGCCAATAGTTGTCCTCACCACCGCCGAGCGCACTTGCCCATCTGCCGCAAGGAATACCTCTTCAATCACACCTCGTTTCCATTGCCCACGTGTTTCATTATCATCACAAATGATGACTACGTCACCAACCTGGATTGGCTTAACTGGTTGATACCACTTTGTACGGCGAGTTATCTCCGGTAAATACTCTTGTATCCATCTTTTCCAAAATGTTTGTTTCAACTGCTGTAATATTTGCCATTGTTTTCTGAGACAAACTTTTTCAGGTACAGCAGGCGTTTGTAATATATTAGGACACCCAATTAAGAAGTGGTTAGGTGTTAAAGGTTCAGCTTCATAGTCATCAATTGGAAGATGCGTCAGTGGTCGTGAATTTATTAAATTTTCTGCCTCTATGAGTAAGCTGTATAAAGTTTCAACTTGGGGCGCCTTCTCCCTTAATGTGAAAGCTAAGACACTCTTAACAGAGCGCACCATTCGCTCCCAAGCACCGCCTGCAGATGGATTTGCTGGTGTATTAAAAACCCATTCTATACCACGCTTTGCGCATTCATTCATGATCCTGTCCTCATTAAAAACAAATGTCTCCTTGCTTGCACCCACAAAATTAGTACCACTGTCACTCCTTATTCGTACAGGTAATGCTCTTCGATTAATGAAGTTACGTATGCACAATATGACGGCATCTGTCGACAAATCCCTTGAAATCTCAAGGTGGATTGCCCTTGTGGTCAGGCATGTACAGATAGCTACCCATCTCTTCTCACGTCTTCGGCCAATGGAAACAAAAAATGGGCCAATGTAATCCATGCCAGTAAAGGAGAATGCTCTTACATATGGAGTAAGCCTATCCTCTGGGTGTTGTCCCATTAATGGGGAAACATATTTTTACATACTTGACAATTTCTTTTGGCGGATCTTACTAATTGTCGTAGACAGGGTATCCAAAACTTTACTCTGACTGCAGCACAGATCGATTCCTGATTCTGGTGTCCGAAATTTTCATGGTACTGTTTAACAATAAGCATTGTCAATATGTGTTTTTTGGGCAATATAATGGGTTCTTTTGTACTACGAACAACACATGAGGCATTATAAATCCGGCCAGATAAACGTATTAAGCCATTTTTATCCAAAAACGGCGTAAGTTTAAAAATTGAGCTAGATTTGGATATAGGTTTATTCATCTTTAATTGGTTATACTCTACATGAAAAATTTTCCTTTGAACAATTTTGCACAAATATTCAGTTGTGTCATCGATTTCTCCTACACTCAAACGTGGCCTATATGTCTCTTTAACCTCTTTTCGGAGTACATAATGAGACCTAAAAATGTTCACCGCTCTTCGAACCCAGCATATAATTCGGACTAATCTATAAAAATTTGAATACCTTTCGAATGGAATTACCGAATCTTCATTTATGACAAAAACAAATTTTGATCTTTGCTCCGTTTGACACTCATTTTCATCAATATCGCCTTGAAGTTCCGGCCAAGTTGTCTTTTCATTGTTCAAAAATTCTGGACCATTCAACCAACGGGATGTTAAATATGCATTAGAAAAATTTTGTGGCCTTGTTGCTTCGTCAGCAGGATTTAAGGTACCAGACAACCACCGCCACTGTTTTACTTCAGATGATTCTAGTATATCTGCGATACGGTGAGAAACAAATTGTTTGTATGCTATACTGTCAGATTTAATCCACTTTATTACCCTCTTGGAGTCTGACCAAAAAGTTATGTCCCTTGGTTTTATGTCGTGACAGGATATTATTGACTCCTTAAGTCTTACAGCAAGTACTGCTGCCTGTAACTCGAGACGCGGAATAGACAAGGGTTTAAAAGGCGCACATCTTGACTTTCCGGCTATAAAAACTACTTTAACTTTACTATTGTTACATATCCTCCAATAGGCTGCAGATGCAAAAGCCACCTCACTTGCATCCGCAAAAACATGAAGTTCAGCTACTGCTTTAATACAAAAAACATTCAGCCCGTAACATCTGGGAATTTTTACATCTTTAATCTTGTACAGGCTTCTATACCATTCGTACCATTTGGCATAAATCCCATCTGGAATGGCCGAATCCCATCCAACCTCGCTTCTCCATAGCTCCTGTAGCAAAATTTTAGATTTTATAACAACGTTTGCCAAAAAACCAAAGGGGTCAAAAATTGAAATTGTCAGACTTAACATCTCACTTTTAGTTGGTTTTCGTTTCCCATACAAAACGGCTTCTGGAACTCTTGAGAACTTTAAAACAAAGCAAAAATTATCATCAGACTGTCTCCAACGCATCCCCATAACTTTCTCTATATTAGCCTCATTTTCACATAGATTCTCTAAAACTAGATCATCGTTTACGGTTTCACTGCCACTTATTTCAGCCAAAACCTGTTTTGAATTTGACACGAATCCCCTTAGTTCGAAACCGGCTTGGCGATGAATACTAACTACGTCATTAGTGACGCTAATAGCCTCGTCGACATCATCAAAACTGTCGACATAATCATCGACATAGTGGCTGTCAACAATTGCCTTATAGGCTTTGGGGTGGGATTTTTTTATACATTTCGGCATTTAGGTTTTTAACGTACTGGGCTGAGCATGGGGAACTAATTGACCCAAATATCATAACTTGCATAACATATTCATCAGGTGGCTCATTCGACTCAACATCTCGCCATAAGAACCGCTGGGCAGTCTGATCTTCTTCTCTTATTCTGACGCGATTGAACATTTCCCTAATGTCGGCACATACACCTATTTTTCCTTGACGAAATCGAAACAATATTGACAATAATGACGGGTTGGTACTTATTGGGACCTTTCATCAACCTCGAATTGAATGATTCACCATCAACACATGCAGCAGCATCAAAAACAAGACGTCTTTTGTTCCCCTTGTTTACATTCGTGACAACAAAGTGAAGTAAATACCAAGTGCGGCTATTCTTAATTGCAGCTTCCTCCGGAGATAATTTTCTGGCATAAGATTTAGCCACGTAATCATTTATGTTAGCTCTATACCAGTCAGCTAAGTTGACGTCTTTGTTCATTTTGACTTCCATACTATTAAGACGTTTCAGTGCAATCGTAAAACTCTCTTTAATTTCAAAACTATCGTGCTTCCATAAAAGACCAGTTTCAAATTGAACACCCCTTTTTACAGTAGTACTCGAAAGTATTTTCTCCGCTCGTATGTCATCATGCGATACAACTGGTTCTAATAATTTAATTCCCAAATTCTCCATTGCAAAGTAATCTAAAACTTGTTTATGAATATTGTTTAAAATATCAATTTTGCATACTGTGGCTACACTCAAGTTTTCGTTCGATCCAAATATTACATTACCCAAACTCGTTTGATGTAAAGCAAAACATCCGTCTAAATTTAGGACTTTAGATGGGCGAACGAGACATATATGGGGTAGACCTATTAATAATTCTGGACGAGCGTCATGATAATTACAAACAACAAAATCATTTAAAATGGGAAATTTTTTCCTGAACTTATCAAAATACAGACTTTGCAAAGGCAATTTTAAGTTCTTTGTTGTAAAAACATTTCTCATTTGAAAGTTGGCATTATTTTCATTATTGTTACTTATCTCTAGATTCACCTTTCTAGACATTTCACTACTCGTTTTTCCACCTATCCAACTGAGGGATAAATTATTCGGAATTCCTTGTAGTCCAATATTATTTGCCACATCTTCCTCCAATAGAGATATTTTAGAACCTTCATCTATAAAGGCCACAACTGTTATAATACCTTTCGGACCTCTTAATTTCACCGGCAAATATTTGAATAATGCTCCAATATTTAAAACATCCTCAACAATTGTATTTACAGAGCCGTCATTATTTTCACTGTTCATTGTGTTGTTACTTTCACGTAGAACAATGTTTTTGTTTTGTTTATTAATTGTGCTATTTTCATTCTTATTAAAATTTACATCCTCGTGTAATAATCGGTTGTGATGTTTGGTACATTTTAATAATCCACATTGACGTCTATATTTACATTTTAAGGAATTGTGGCCTGCGTGAAAACAACCAAAGCAAAGGCGATTATCTTTTACGAATTGCCATCTTTCATTTGTTGGTATTCCCTTGAATTTGTCACAATGATACAACTGGTGGTTATTGTGGCACATTGGACATTTGGTAAGTTTGTTGTCTTCAGCTACAATTGTAAAAGATGGATTAATTCTTTCCCTTTTGTTGTACGTTGTCTCATTCTTACTGCTGTCAACTTCAGAGAAAGGGATATATACGTTGCAACTTCATGCAACCACAAACTGAAATCGTGTACAGTGGGGTACGGTCCAAGGTGATTTACCATATGTTTTGTCCATTCTTCACGCTTTCGAAGTGGCAGCTTATTGACTAATTCGTCTAGCAATGTAGGATTACACAGGTGAGCTCTCGCATTTGCATTTATTAAAAATGCTGACAAATTTGACACCATAGTACTAAAATTCATCATTTCGTACATTCTTTTCTCAACTATTGAAGGGAAATCGCGAACCTTAGAAATCTGGCTGCGTATTAATACCTCAGGACGACCATAATGAAACTCGAGTGTACTAATCACCTGACTTACGCTGTCGGGATGAATCAAAAATGACTCTACTTTGGTTCTGGCATCACCTTTCAACGATTTTTGTAAACGAATTAAATTTTCCAAGTTTGAATAACTATAACTTGTTGTAGTTTCCCTAAATGCGACTATAAACATAGGCCATTGTTCCGGCTGGCCACTAAACTGGGGCAAATCGTGGAGCTTACGAAGTTGGCGACATTCGTTCGTTTGTTGTAAATCGGGCACATGTAGGGGTGCAGGTGTCACATAAGTTGGCAAGTTTGTCGTTACTGGCGTTCCCATTTGTGCTGATGTGTTACTTTGTGTTTGACCTTGAAAGTGGTCCATTAAAGTTGGGAAAAAAGGTACAGCGGTTGTTGTGGGCACATATGGTAAAGAGGTTGACCTTGGGACAATTGTCCGTGTGGAAGAATAGGGCAATGAGGTTGGCACAAATTGTTGTGCGGCTGAATAGGGCAATGAGGTTGGCACAAATTGTTGTGCGTCAGAATAGGGCAATGAGGTTGGCACAAATTGTTGTGCGGCAGAATAGGGCATAGAGGTGGGCACAGAAGATGGTGTGGGGTGGAACAAACTATACTGAAATGGCATTGTGTACTCACATGTATTTACTTTTTGTTGTTGCATCGAGGCTGTTGCTACTGGAATTGTGGTTGTATTCGCCATCGAATACAGGTTCGTATTTGTTACGGCATGTGGTGCTGGGGCAGTACTTGACAAAACGTCCGCTAATGTCGTCACAACTGACATTTGTGTATCTGATGTCCTTACGGCTGATGCATTCGAATGATTGGAAGCGTCCAATAATTGTTTAAAGGAATTCTTTAGTGCCAAAATCTCTTCCTTCAATTCGGCAACAGATGGTTCTTTTAACTCGATCATAGTCTTCTCATTGTCACTTTCGTTTGGAGAAGCTATTAAGATGTTTTCTTCTTCTGTAGACATTTCTTTTACAAGCAAACGCTTGCCTCGGCGTGGCATTTATTCTAAACCAACAATAGAATAATAAAAAATGTTGCGGCAGCAACTAAAACTTATGTTCTGAGCGTAACGGCTTAGAATAATAATAAAACAGGTTTTTTTAATGGATGTAAACAAGTGTATCGAGTTTTATTATTTAAAAATCAACGAAAATTTCACAATAATATTTAATATATTAAAGAAACATAATTTAAAGAAACTTACTCTATTCTATCGTCATTCCAAAATTAATATAAAATGGAGAATCGAAATTGGCGCAGCCAAGCGATTACACCAAAAAAATATTGGTACCGGTTAACTTGTAATAAACCAGTAATCAATAAAATAAAAAAGAGATTTCAACTCTGTCTTTTAAATACATACTTTAATATAGCAGTTAAATTTAAATACTGTAAACTAATTTATAACACCCTTAATTATAATATTTACGAAATGTTAACAGAGTATGTATTTGTTTGCCTGAAGCTAAAACCAATACATTTTTAACGTAGGGAATAGTGTAGGGATAATTTTTTTGTTTGTAGGGAAAAAGAGGGAATTTTATTTAGACACGTAGGGATTTTTTTGAAATTTTCCTGGCATCACTGATGCATATGTATATACATCAGGGGTTTCCATTTCTTTGCACAATTGTGCGCACCACTACTAACACATATTTTTATACTCTTCAATTCAGTCGTCGATGTGACTTCGACAAGTGTGCATGTCTAGCGGATGCTATAATATTTTGTTTCAGCTTACACTCAAAAAATATTGTGCGGTCAAAAATGCTTTTGGTAACATCCAATGCCTTTCGTGCAATTTTTATTAAGAGTTTAAATTTTAAGACTTAAATGTAGAGTAATGTAACCTTTCATAAGTTTACATGCAAAGCAAAGAACTTTGTAAAATGGTAGTTATTTGAGATTTAAAAGCAATTTTTAATATTTCAGATAAAAAATTTCAAAATGTCTAACAGTCCTATGTGGAAGAAGCTGATAGTCACATTTATTATAGGTTTTATTTTACATACGTATATGGATTCGGTTCTTATAATTTTACAGCACTTTTTTATTTTTTCTTATGCAATACTAAAAATTATTATTATTAATTATTATCTGATCACTAATTCCACTAACACCGTGGTAATAGTTATAAAACAGATTACCCAGTTTTTTTGTTTAAAAATATTAATGTGTTCTTATAAAAAGAATTAAAAACTCTGCTAATTTTTTTATTGAGTGTGATTATACATTATGCTGTTAAAAAATTATATATTTATTTGATGATACGTCATTTTTAATTTTGTAAATAACTTAAAATTATATAAAAATACATATGTAACGTGAATCCTAATCAACAAAAATTTAAAATTTTTAAATAATATCTACATTGTTTTGTATTTAAGCTAACGATATGGGTTTTGTTTGTGAAAAAAATTCTTTGATGCCTGTAAAAGGGTCCCTTTTTCTTTCGTAAAAAAGACGTACCTAAATGCAGAAATTATTAAAAAAAAATAGCCACAAGAATTTGTTGGTATTTTGTGCTTGTAAAAATATTTTTGTTTCTGTAACAATCGCGCCGGTAGGTTTTTTTCTTTGAAAACACTTTTCGTACGTAAGTAAAAATATTTAAAAAACAAGTTAAAAATGTCTTGTTTTCCTACAATTTATGTGTAAACCTATACACATAAAAGCAAATGTGACAGCAGGTAAAATATTTGGATAAGAAGATATGTTTTATTGATGTATTAATGAAGCGTTATTGTTTGGCACTATTTTAATTGCTTACTTTTTTATGCTACAATTATATGACCGAGTCCAAAGAGTTAACCTTACTAATTTATGGTATTTATTTAACGTACATAACTTTGACCTGTTATAATGACTTTCTACATTTTTGCAGGCACTCAGGTGCGCATTTAGTATTTTGTAAAAAGTTATGATATACCATTAGCAAGAATTAAAATGAATGCACAGATGTTTGAAGTATGAGTAACCCAACAACGTGAATACCTTTTCTATTTTGCTTACCACTATGAATACCCTAACTTTTTACTAAAATAACTTTTTCACGTTATAATTCTCATGTAATTTATTTTATTTTTGAATAAATAGACCAGGGAAATCCATTTCTATGCACAATTGTGTATACCACTACTAATACATATTTTTGTTTCAAGTTAATAGAAAAAACTTTATGATGGCACTTAAAAAATATTGTGCGGTCAAAAACGCTTTTGGTAACATTCAATGCCTTATATGCTATGCAAGTTTAGTAATATTGGAAATTGTTAAGAAAGGAAGACCATTGTGGGATTGTGATTTTATCAATCAATTGCTAAAAAAAATTTGGGAAAGGCTTAATTATAATACTAAATTTATAGCGTCTCTTCCCCTCTCCAGTCAAACTGTAGGCCGTCGTACTGTTCAATTAGGAACATGTGTAGAATCTGCAATTAGGGAAAAAGTAATTAATTACTAGCAATGTAGGATTACACAGGTGAGCTCTCGCATTTGCATTTATTAAAAATGCTGACAAATTTGACACCATAGTACTAAAATTCATCATTTCGTACATTCTTTTCTCAACTATTGAAGGGAAATCGCGAACCTTAGAAATCTGGCTGCGTATTAATACCTCAGGACGACCATAATGAAACTCGAGTGTACTAATCACCTGACTTACGCTGTCGGGATGAATCAAAAATGACTCTACTTTGGTTCTGGCATCACCTTTCAACGATTTTTGTAAACGAATTAAATTTTCCAAGTTTGAATAACTATAACTTGTTGTAGTTTCCCTAAATGCGACTATAAACATAGGCCATTGTTCCGGCTGGCCACTAAACTGGGGCAAATCGTGGAGCTTACGAAGTTGGCGACATTCGTTCGTTTGTTGTAAATCGGGCACATGTAGGGGTGCAGGTGTCACATAAGTTGGCAAGTTTGTCGTTACTGGCGTTCCCATTTGTGCTGATGTGTTACTTTGTGTTTGACCTTGAAAGTGGTCCATTAAAGTTGGGAAAAAAGGTACAGCGGTTGTTGTGGGCACATATGGTAAAGAGGTTGACCTTGGGACAATTGTCCGTGTGGAAGAATAGGGCAATGAGGTTGGCACAAATTGTTGTGCGGCTGAATAGGGCAATGGGGTTGGCACAAATTGTTGTGCGGCTGAATAGGGCAATGAGGTTGGCACAAATTGTTGTGCGGCAGAATAGGGCAATGAGGTTAGCACAAATTGTTGTGCGCCAGAATAGGGCATAGAGGTGGGCACAGAAGATGGTGTGGGGTGGAACAAACTATACTGAAATGACATTGTGTACTCACATGTATTTACTTTTTGTTGTTGCATCGAGGCTGTTGCTACTGGAATTGTGGTTGTATTCGCCATCGAATACACGTTCGTATTTGTTACGGCATGTGGTGCTCGGGCAGTACTTGACAAAACGTCCGCTAATGTCGTCACAACTGACATTTGTGTATCTGATGTCCTTACGGCTGATGCATTCGAATGATTGGAAGCGTCCAATAATTGTTTAAAGGAATTCTTTAGTGCCAAAATCTCTTCCTTCAATTCGGCAACAGATGGTTCTTTTAACTCGATCATAGTCTTCTCGTTGTCACTTTCGTTTGGAGAAGCTATTAAGATGTTTTCTTCTTCTGTAGACATTTCTTTTACAAGCAAACGCTTGCTTCGGCGTGGCATTTATTCTTAACCAACATTAGAATAATAAAAAATGTTGCGGCAGCAACTAAAACTTATGTTCTGAGCGTAACGGCTTAGAATAATAATAAAACAGGTTTTTTTTAATGGATGTAAACAAGTGTATCGAGTTTTATTATCTAAAAATCAACGAAAATTTCACAATAATATTTAATATATTAAAGAAACATAATTTAAAGAAACTTACTCTATTCTATCGTCATTCCAAAATTAATATAAAATGGAGAATCGAAATTGGCGCAGCCAAGCGATTACACCAAAAAAATATTGGTACCGGTTAACTTGTAATAAACCAGTAATCAATAAAATAAAAAAGAGATTTCAACTCTGTCTTTTAAATACATACTTTAAGATAGCAGTTAAATTTAAATACTGTAAACTAATTTATAACACCCTTAATTGTAATATTTACGAAATGTTAACAAAGTATGTATTTGTTTGCCTGAAGCTAAAACCAATACATTTTTAACGTAGGGAATAGTGTAGGGATAATTTTTTTGTTTGTAGGGAAAAAGAGGGAATTTTATTTAGACACGTAGGGATTTTTTTGAAATTTTCCTGGCATCACTGATGCATACATCAGGGGTTTCCATTTCTTTGCACAATTGTGCGCACCACTACTAACACATATTTTTATACTCTTCAATTCAGTCGTCGATGTGACTTCGACAAGTGTGCATGTCCAGCGGATGCTATATTATTTTGTTTCAGCTTACACTCAAAAAATATTGTGCGGTCAAAAATGCTTTTGGTAACATCCAATGCCTTTCGTGCAATTTTTATTAAGAGTTTAAATTTTAAGACTTTAATGTAGAGTAATGTAACCTTTCATAAGTTTACATGCAAAGCAAAGAACTTTGTAAAATGGTAGTTATTTGAGATTTAAAAGCAATTTTTAATATTTCAGATAAAAAATTTCAAAATGTCTAACAGTCCTATGTGGAAGAAGCTGATAGTCACATTTATTATAGGTTTTATTTTACATACGTATATGGATTCGGTTCTTATAATTTTACAGCACTTTTTTATTTTTTCTTATGCAATACTAAAAATTATTATTATTAATTATTATCTGATCACTAATTCCACTAACACCGTGGTAATAGTTATAAAACAGATTACCCAGTTTTTTTGTTTAAAAATATTAATGTGTTCTTATAAAAAGAATTAAAAACTCTGCTAATTTTTTTATTGAGTGTGATTATACATTATGCTGTTAAAAAAATTATATATTTATTTGATGATACGTCATTTTTAATTTTGTAAATAACTTAAAATTATATAAAAATACATATGTAACGTGAATCCTAATCAACAAAAATTTAAAATTTTCAAATAATATCTACATTGTTTTGCATTTAAGCTAACGATATGGGTTTTGTTTGTGAAAAAAATTCTTTGATGCCTGTAAAAGGGTCCCTTTTTCTTTCGTAAAAAAGAAGTACCTAAATGCAGAAATTATTAAAAAAAAAATAGCCACAAGAATTTGTTGGTATTTTGTGCTTGTAAAAATATTTTTGTTTCTGTAACAATCGCGCCGGTAGGTTTTTTTCTTTGAAAACACTTTTCGTACGTAAGTAAAAATATTTAAAAAACAAGTTAAAAATGTCTTGTTTTCCTACAATTTATGTGTAAACCTATACACATAAAAGCAAATGTGACAGCAGGTAAAATATTTGGATAAGAAGATATGTTTTATTGATGTATTAATGAAGCGTTATTGTTTGGCACTATTTTAATTGCTTACTTTTTTATGCTACAATTATATGACCGAGTCCAAAGAGTTAACCTTACTAATTTATGGTATTTATTTAACGTACATAACTTTGACCTGTTATAATGACTTTCTACATTTTTGCAGGCACTCAGGTGCGCATTTAGTATTTTGTAAAAAGTTATGATATACCATTAGCAAGAATTAAAATGAATGCACAGATGTTTGAAGTATGAGTAACCCAACAACGTGAATACCTTTTCTATCTTACTTACCACTATGAATACCCTAACTTTTTACTAAAATAACTTTTTCACGTTATAATTCTCATGTAATTTATTTTATTTTTGAATAAATAGACCAGGGAAATCCATTTCTATGCACAATTGTGTATACCACTACTAATACATATTTTTGTTTCAAGTTAATAGAAAAAACTTTATGATGGCACTTAAAAAATATTGTGCGGTCAAAAACGCTTTTGGTAACATCCAATGCCTTATATGCTATGCAACATTTATGAAAGGAACGGAATATGTTATTAAACGGCATTGCGATCGTTTTCATAATAATATAAATAATTTAAATGATAAGGAAAGAGAAGACCTGTTTTTTAAATATAAAACAATTTTTTTTAGAAAAATTGAAAAAATGGTTATTAGAAGAGGAAATTTATGAACCAAAATCATTTCCCAAATTGAAAAAGGAGATTTCAAGTTTAGTAATATTGGAAATTGTTAAGAAAGGAAGACCATTGTGGGATTGTGATTTTATCAATCAATTGCTAAAAAAAAATTTGGGAAAGGCTTAATTATAATACTAAATTTATAGCGTCTCTTCCCCTCTCCAGTCAAACTGTAGGCCGTCGTACTGTTCAATTAGGAACATGTGTAGAATCTGCAATTAGGGAAAAAGTAATTAATTACTAGCAATGTAGGATTACACAGGTGAGCTCTCGCATTTGCATTTATTAAAAGTGCTGACAAATTTGACACCATAGTACTAAAATTCATCATTTCGTACATTCTTTTCTCAACTATTGAAGGGAAATCGCGAACCTTAGAAATCTGGCTGCGTATTAATACCTCAGGACGACCATAATGAAACTCGAGTGTACTAATCACCTGACTTACGCTGTCGGGATGAATCAAAAATGACTCTACTTTGGTTCTGGCATCACCTTTCAACGATTTTTGTAAACGAATTAAATTTTCCAAGTTTGAATAACTATAACTTGTTGTAGTTTCCCTAAATGCGACTATAAACATAGGCCATTGTTCCGGCTGGCCACTAAACTGGGGCAAATCGTGGAGCTTACGAAGTTGGCGACATTCGTTCGTTTGTTGTAAATCGGGCACATGTAGGGGTGCAGGTGTCACATAAGTTGGCAAGTTTGTCGTTACTGGCGTTCCCATTTGTGCTGATGTGTTACTTTGTGTTTGACTTTGAAAGTGGTCCATTAAAGTTGGGAAAAAAGGTACAGCGGTTGTTGTGGGCACATATGGTAAAGAGGTTGACCTTGGGACAATTGTCCGTGTGGAAGAATAGGGCAATGAGGTTGGCACAAATTGTTGTGCGGCTGAATAGGGCAATGGGGTTGGCACAAATTGTTGTGCGGCAGAATAGAGCATAGAGGTGGACACAGAAGATGGTGTGGGGTGGAACAAACTATACTGAAATGGCATTGTGTACTCACATGTATTTACTTTTTGTTGTTGCATCGAGGCTGTTGCTACTGGAATTGTGGTTGTATTCGCCATCGAATACACGTTCGTATTTGTTACGGCATGTGGTGCTCGGGCAGTACTTGACAAAACGTCCGCTAATGTCGTCACAACTGACATTTGTGTATCTGATGTCCTTACGGCTGATGCATTCGAATGATTGGAAGCGTCCAATAATTGTTTAAAGGAATTCTTTAGTGCCAAAATCTCTTCCTTCAATTCGGCAACAGATGGTTCTTTTAACTCGATCATAGTCTTCTCGTTGTCACTTTCGTTTGGAGAAGCTATTAAGATGTTTTCTTCTTCTGTAGACATTTCTTTTACAAGCAAACGCTTGCTTCGGCGTGGCATTTATTCTTAACCAACATTAGAATAATAAAAAATGTTGCGGCAGCAACTAAAACTTATGTTCTGAGCGTAACGGCTTAGAATAATAATAAAACAGGTTTTTTTTAATGGATGTAAACAAGTGTATCGAGTTTTATTATCTAAAAATCAACGAAAATTTCACAATAATATTTAATATATTAAAGAAACATAATTTAAAGAAACTTACTCTATTCTATCGTCATTCCAAAATTAATATAAAATGGAGAATCGAAATTGGCGCAGCCAAGCGATTACACCAAAAAAATATTGGTACCGGTTAACTTGTAATAAACCAGTAATCAATAAAATAAAAAAGAGATTTCAACTCTGTCTTTTAAATACATACTTTAAGATAGCAGTTAAATTTAAATACTGTAAACTAATTTATAACACCCTTAATTATAATATTTACGAAATGTTAACAAAGTATGTATTTGTTTGCCTGAAGCTAAAACCAATACATTACTACATAAAAGTAAATGTGACAGCAGGTAAAATTTTTGGGTAAGAAGATGTGTTTTATTGATGTATTAATGAAACTTTATTGTTTGGCATTATTTTAATTGCTTACTTTTTTATGCTACAATTATATGACCGAGTCCAAAGAGTAAACCTTACTAATTTATGGTATTTATTTAACGTAACTTTGACCTGTTATAATGACTTTATACATTTTTGCAGGCAAACTCAGGTACGCATTTGGTATTTTGTAAAAAAATATGATATACGACAAGTATGTTAAACGAACTTAATTTGGAATTGCAAGGAAAGGAACGCAATATTTGCGACTTGTCAAAAATCATTCACAATTTTAAAACAAAACTTTCTAATTTTTTCCCAAATTAAAACTGGTGATTTTTCCAATTTTCCAAAAACTTTACATGTTTATAGAAATCTCGAAATCGCCAAAAGATATGAATATGCCGAAATATTTGAAACACTTTTCTATAATTTTCAAGACAGGTTTCAAGATTTTGTAATTTTCAACCGCTATTAGATCTTTTCGAAAACCCTTTTCGTTGCGATGTAAGCAACTACGAATTTGATATTCAATCAGAACTAATCATACTACGAAGCGAAGTAAATGCTCCAGACGAAAATAATATTGTAGAGTTCTGGAAAGGTTTGGATGGCGAGTTCTATCCTGAACTAAAAAAAATTCATTTAAGTGCCTCTCTTTATTCGGCACTACTTACCTATGCGAACAAATTTTTTCGGATTTAAAATTTATTTGTTCCAAGCAACGTAATAAATTAAGTTCAGCCCATTTGAAAAGCATTCTACTATTACGAAACTGCCATAAAAGTATAAATTTAGAAGATTTTATTTTATAAGTTGTATAACACAAGGAATCAAAATTAAACATTTTTTGTGTTGATAGAAAATTTGTAGCAGTTCTTTACCAATTCAATGTCGCTGATTTTAGAACTGCACTTTTTTTCTATTAGCTGTGATTTGCGTGCAATATTTATTTTTTATGAAAAAGTGCAGTTTTAAAATCAGCGACATTGAATTGGTAAAGAGCTGCTACAAATTTTTTATCAACACAAAAAATTTTTAATTTTGTACCTTTGTGTTATACAACTTATAAAATATATTACTAACATTTTATTTCGGCTGTAAATGAATGCATTCTCTCAATTTGTTTACTCTCTGTTACTCACTACTACACAACCAAAAAATTTTTGGAAATCCCTGATATACATATACATCAGTGATGCTCATTCAGTTAAACAATTGTTTAGAAGCCCCACCCAGGCCTGCCAGATAATTTTGATAAAAAATCGGCATATTTTCGAAAAAAAATCGGCATTATCGGCACTTCAATTAAAAAAATCAGCAAAAAAATCGGCAAATTAATAATAACCATTTTAAGAACAATAAAACATATTTCTATTAACACACAAAATAACAACACAGAAAATTTCAGCATTAACTTACATATAACCCATACAAAAACATAAAAATTAAAAAAAAAAAAATGAATATTTTTATAAATAAATTGTAGTTAATTTAAAAAAATTTTGTACATTAGGTTAAAATTGTTTTTATAGTTGACAAATATATTTCAACATTTTATTTTAACAAATATTTTATAGATACATATTTGAGTTTCATAGTTTAATTAAATCCATTTTAATATCAACATCAAAACAGTTTGCATTATCAAATTTTAAGTAATCTTTAGAAAAAAGAATTCCTTGAAAGGATTCATTTTCCAGGGAACATCGAAATTTGGTTTTACTAAGGTTCACTTAGCTACAAATTCTTTTCACGTTTGCGGAAGAAAGTGGAAGGACCATAATTTCTTGTACAAACTATGACAGCACTGGAAATGCATCCGTAGAATCCCCACGTTTGCCAAAAAGTGAGCTGAGAAAACTAGAGTAGTTAGAAAAATTGGATCAGCTGACTGAGTCGATAAACTTCATGTCAGCAAAGTTCGATGAAGTATTTAAAGATGTTGCAGAAAATAAGAAGAAGATAGCAGAAGTACAAAAGGAAAATAAAAAATTGAAAACTGAAATAGAAACTTTAAAAACATCTGTAAAAATACTGAATGATTATCGTGTGCAAAATGATTGTGTCATAAGAGGATTGAAAGTTGGTGCCAAAGATAATGCAATAGATGCTGTAGTTAATCTTTCTAAGGATGTTGGTGTTAATTTTGAACCGAATGCTGTTAATGCTGCATATTTTCTTAGAACTAAAAAAGAATCTGAGGATGGGAAAAAAAACAGTTGTGGTTAAATTTTCTTCCAAATTTCATAAGAAACGACTGATGGCTTCTAAATCAAAACTGAAAGATAATGAAAGTACAATTGAGGTGTTTGTAAATGATTTTCATAGCAAGGAAACTATGAACCTTTTTTATTATGCTAAATCATTAAAAACTATTGGTTATCAACATATTTATGTTAGAAATGGTAGAGTCTATTGTAGAAAAAGTGATATTGCAAAACAACAGCTTATCAGAGATGAAAATGATGTTGATAATATGTTATTGGAAGCAACTACTAATAAACATTGGAAGAGAAGATCTATGATTAATAGCGGAAGAGATGATGATGCAAATTCAAGTGATGATGGTGCTGCTTACGTGTCGCCTTAAAAAGGGATGTATATATTTAATTTGTTTATTTTTGTTTAATTTTTCTATTTTTTTATGATTAAAAATCAATATTTTCAACAATTTGCCAATTTTAAAACTTATTCTTGTAATTTGAACTTAAGTTTTCTTAATATTATTAGTATAAATATCAGAAGCGTTTCGTCTGTGGATAATTTTAATAAATTTAAATCTATGATAGCAAGCTTTCCCAAGTTACCGGATATAATAGCTGTCCAAGAAACTTGGTTTCAGAAGGACATTACACAAATTTACAAACTTCCAGGTTTTAATAATATACATACATTGTTGTAGAGAAGATGCTTATGGTGGTACGACTATATATATTAATAAAAACATACAATTTAGTGTTGAAGTATGCAAAAGTAGTAATTTTGTTGAGCTTATAGTTTTGACTTTGAACAGTGTTAAAGTTGAAAGCAAACCTTTGAAGATAGTGTCTTTTTATCGATCGCAGAAGTGTAGCGTAAATGACTTTATTAATATTTTTGACAGTATTTTAAGCGAACATGCTCGGAGTGTAATAATTATTGTTGGAGATTCTAACATTGATCTCATTAAAAATCCTCATTTTATTGATTTGTTGACCGTTTTTCAAAATTATGATTGTGACAGTGCTCATAATTTAATAACAAGACCTATCAGTAGAACGTGTATTGATCATGTTTTTAGCAATTTTTCTGAAGAAATTTATGTTCATTCAGTTGAATGTAATTTATCAGATCACAATATAATTTGCTGTAAATTAAAGAAAGAGATAATGGAAAATTAATATGTTGAGATTGAAAAGACACACTGTGACTATGAAAAGGCTAGAGAATACTTGCTTAATAATTTACCTGACAACTATGAATCATTTAATTCTTCAGAATTAACAAACGTATTGGTGCATTGTATTAAAGGTGCTATAAATAATTCAACTGTAGTAACTAAATGTGAAAAACCGTTACGTTTTGAGCTAACTCCATGGATTAACAAGAATCTTCAAGATTTAATTTTATTTAAAGAAAAACTTTTAAGGAAAAGACATAAATCGAAAAACAAACAGAACGTTAATGATATTTTAAAGCGAATCAGCAAAGTTATAAAAATTTCTACAAAAAAGTGTAGAAATGATTATTACGCTGGAAATTTACTGAAGACAGGTAACGATCCTAAGAAATCGTGGAAATTTATAAATAGTACTCTTGGTCGAACAAAGAGTAACGTCATTAACCAATAATATGTGACCAAGATAAAGTGAATTGCCTTAATAATTACTTTATTACGAGTGTGGAATATCTTTAAAGGACTCTTTCCCAGTCACCACATCGTTTTACACTTTGTAACGTTAATGATAATGATATGTTTGAAATAATCAAAAATTTGAAAGATAATAAAAGTCCAGGCTTTGATGGTATTTCGCCTAAATTTGTTAAAGAATGTAGAGATATTATAATCCCGATATTAAAAGATATTTTTAATAAAATCGTTAACAATTCAGTGTACCCTGACATCTTAAAAGTGCACAAAATAGTTCCAATTCCGAAAGAAGTTAATGCAACAAATATAGATAAATATAGACCTATTGCTGTTCTTTCTTTAATTGATAAAATTTTTGAGAAGATTCTTTATGATAAACTTCTATTTTATATGGAGGAAAATACTTTTTTATACAATTATCAATTTGGATTTAGAAGGGGCTGTAGTACTGAAGATGCTGTGTTGAATGTAGTGCAGTTTATTTGTAGTGGGCTTGATGGAGGTTCTAGTGGAGTTGCTGGAATATTTTTTGATTTTACTAAAGCTTTTGACTTAGTAGATCATGAAATAATGTTACAGAAATTAATGAAATATGGTGTTCAGGGAAGAGAACTTTTATTGTTTAAAAATTATTTCGTTAATAGAAAACAATATGTTAATATAAGCAACACGCACAGTTTTCATGGTTCTGTTGATTATGGTGTACCGCAGGGTAGTGGATTGGGCCCTCTTTTGTTTTCTATATATTTAAAGGATTTAAAAAATCTAAATTTAGATGGGCAACTTTTTATGTTTGCAGACGATGTGTACTTGTTTTACCCCTACATGTACGATTTATCACTTAAAACAAGAATTGAAAGAGATGCTGCTTTGATATTTGAATTTGCGCGATTAAATCGATTAGTTCTTAACCCTGATAAAACCAAATTAATACGCTTTAGCCCACATGCTTGAAGTATAAATAGTGATTTCAACGTGTTTATTAATGGAAAAACTGTTTATGAAACCCATTCCGTTAAGTATTTGGGAATCACATTGCAAAGTAACTTGTCATGGGATTTACATATAACCGATTTGAAAAGGAAAATAGCTCCAGCAATTAGAATTTTATATAAGTTAAAAAATCGCATTTGAATTACTTAAGGTGTTATGATACTTGCTATTTTTTGTATTGGATTTTTTTAGGATTGACTGAATGAAACAACAAATGCAAGAAAGAACAAGAAATACAATATGTAAACAAAACAAACAATATTGCCCACGTTTTGTTCCCACAAAAACCGCCAAAAAAACTATAAATCGCAAAAAAAAAGTTAAAACCCGCTACTTTCGATCAAAAACTAAAAAAGTTAGCAGCAGTGCTAACATTTAATCTGGAAATGTCAATTTTAAGTTACAAATTTTTATATTTTTTTTGACAGTCTAGGATTATTTATCGATAACACACGTATATTTTTTTGACATTTCAAGATTTTTTATGGTGTAATCAAACTCTTTACACTTAGTCAGTTTTCCTATGCAAATATATTTGCACTGTTCTCCAATATAGAAAAAATACAAAAAATAGCAAGTATCATAACACCTTTAGCAATTATATATGCTTACAATAAAAATAACATTTCACTGAAATCGCTTCAATGCATGCAAAACAAAGCACTAAAAATTATTTACAAACTACCAATACTGTATTCAACTGTCATATTGTACAAAGATATAAGCAAAACAATCTTACCAATTTATGGATTGCATGAGTATCAGGTGTTAATGTTTGTTTTTAAATGCATTAACCATATTGGTCACCAAAGCTTAACATTTTCTCAACAGCAATTTAGTTTTAACACACGAAACAGAACAAATTTAAGAATTCCTCGATGTAGACTAGAAACTACCAAGCAACGCATTGATTACGTGGGTGCTGTAAAATTCAATAATTTACATGCAGATTTGAAATCAATTAATCGAATTTCACTATTTAAATCGTCTTTTAAACAACACTTATTTAACAACTTGGAAACGCTTTTGTAATTTTTTATTTTTTTGTAAAACAGTTTTATAGTTATTTTTTTGTAATTTAATAATCTTAACATTCAGTTAAATCTTTTATTTGTACTTTTGACAATGAATTAATTTTCCAACTTGCCTCAAAAATGCCTTACGGCGCTGAGGCCGAAATTGAAATGTATTTTAAATATTTTGTACAAATAAAATTTTTTCTGTAGAAAAGTTTTTTCTATAAAAAAAAAAAAAAAAAAATTCTTAATTTTTTTTGTTTCAGCTTATTCGGACTAGTGGTTCTCGAATTATGACAAAGAAAAGAGCCTTAAACGTGACAAATTCCCCTATACGATACTTACTAACTTCAAATTTATTTTTAAATTATTATTTTGACCAAACTAATGATGCAGAAGTTCTTCTTTTTGGGTCTACTTTCATAAACAATTAACAGAATTGAGTCCCGAAATCATGTGTTGTACTGTGTTATTTTATACATAACTTTTAGTTTATAGTCATTTCCGTTGTTACCCTACAAAAAACGAGACTACTCTATACATGCGTGTATGGACTACTCCATAAGGGTGTAGGACTACTCCAATACCTAACCTAAATGTATGTAAAAACATACTCCATTTTACATTGCGATGTCTTAGGGCTGGACCACTTTACCCAGCTATGCATTACATCTGGGTACCCCCAAAACAACTCTATGTCGCTACACCATAGAGCACCCACAAATACCCAAAATTTTGAAAGTACTCTATTTCACTACCCTATAGAGTACTCTTAGGGGTTAGTTTCGAAAGTACTCTTTTTCACTTCCCCATGGAGTACTCATAAGGGTTAGTTTCGAAGCTACTCTATTCCACTGTAATTAAATAAGATAAATTATCTTACTCATTATGTCAGTTATTTTATTTAAGTTATTTTTTACTTTTTATATTGTATTTCAGTTTTATTTTTTTATTTATTTATTTATTCAGAGTAATAATAAAAAGCCAAATTTGGCCAAAAAACATTATTACAGAGCTTTTATTTCGAGATATATAAAAGAACGAAGTAAATATATGTATATATATATACATACACATATGCATGCTATATACATACATACAGGTACATATATATACACCTACATCTACGTATATATAAATACATAAAATATATAGCTTATAAAAAATTAACTTAAAACTATGTATAATGGATAGATTTTAGCTATCAAGAAAAAAGAGAAAAAAATTTATGAATTATGAATTAAGGCTCCCCAGCCAACTTAAAATAAGTTTTAAATGTTAAAAAAGAGTCCATGAAAGTGACAAATATGTACTTAAGGTAAAAATGTCCCAAAGGCACAGAAATACGCTACTTTATATCGAATGATGCAAATTTTTTAAACAAATGACATAAGGGCTACCAGAGCTGTAATTTAACACCAAGCATTTTAAGTGTTGCCAAACGTCGTTAAAAAATTCTTGTTGAAATGAAATGGTCCATGGCTGCATTATATAAGAGTAGTCCAAAAAGTACTCCTTTGGACTATGTACTCCATTCATTTTTTGTAGGGTAGTCTCATTAGCGATATAGTCCATTAAATCTTTATTTTTGCCGCTATACAGAAAATTAATTGAAAGTATTTATATACGTATTTATTTACTACGCTATATTATATATTATATATATTACTACGCTAAATGGACTATAAAGCGATATAAAAAAAGTCACATCTTGTAGCTTTTTGGAAATGGATTTCTTGTTTTCGATAAAGTATAAAAACTTCCGTTCATTTGAAACAAATAATGAGAATAGCGTAGTGCAAAGTACACATTGTTCGAAGTCGTAAATAATTTCCTTCGAATCGAAATACGCGATGCAAGTATGTATATCAAGAAAAACATATTCATACGTATTTTATATTTTAGAAAAAAGTAACCAAAATAAAAAAAGTATTCACATCTCCACTTGAGAAAAAAAATTACCAATTTTGGTTAAAAATAACCAAAGACGGCAGCTCTGGCTAAAAGCCCGCTGTCAGTGTTGTTAACATGATTTTTTATTTTTATAAATTCGCCAAAAATCGGCAAAGAGGTGTACAAGTGTGTATTTAACATTATTCCAGTAGTGTGTTTATATTATAGTATTTTGAACGATTTAAAATAAATCGGTCATGCTCTGACAATCGTAAAGCGCTTACCATTTGCGATTCCGACTTGAAATCGTATAATATGTGTTCAGTAATTCACAATGGCAAGAAGTTTGGCGAATTAAAAATTACAATAGTATGCTGAATGAAACTAGAATTTTTGTAAGAAACTATGGCAGATCGCAAGCACAACGCGCGAGTTTCCAAACACTGTAAAATAAATCTGGCGTTTTGCTTGTTTAAATCGTGCAAATATTATAACAAGGCTGAATATCTTAAAACCTAGAACTTAAGACATCAGTTAATTGAATTTTGCAAAAATATAAATTTTAAGAAATTTTTAAAATTCCTTTTAATATGCAACCAAAAGCGATTCAGTTTTTAAAATTTATTTTCCAAAATAAATTTAAAATTTACTTGTTTTCTTAGGAAGATCCGAAGTTTGATAACGTTTGGCAAGGAAAATATCTGAAAATCGAATAAAGCTTAAGCTTTATTCCAAGTTTCTAAAGCAACAATTTTCAATTGTTTTCAATGTAATTATCTGGCAATATTATCAATTTTTCATCTAAAACAATCGCATTCGTATTGTGATTTTAAAAATTGTTAGAAATTTAAAGAAAAAACTATAGCCGTACTCATAATTTTTTTTATAAAAGTAAGAATGGAAGGTAAAATGCGTTTCATAAATCGCTGATTTTTTTAAATTTTGCTAAAAAAAAAAAACAAATCCCAATGTCGGGAAACACAAAATTTCGTCGCCAAATAGGTTTATAAATTGCCACATCTGACAGCCCTGCTCATAGTGGCACAAATATATGTGAACTAGGCGTATAGTCGTATTTGCGATATATATATAGTCCACGATCTGTGACTATAAGCAAAAGGTACCGTACATAGTATTTTGTAAATATTTTTCACAAACGTCAAAATTTTATATCGTCAAATAAGATATAATTTTGTCCAACGTTATTGTACAAAAATGTTCTTATAATGTAGACCATAAACAAACAAATAGTAGTTAATATAGCATACACTGTCCCGTGTTCGAGCACTAGTATATTTACAATCATAAAATCTAAGGTGTTTTTAGGAATATTTATAAATTTACTTACAAGTACTACAATACATACATAGCTATGTATTTGTATAATTAAAATGGGAAACAGTTTAGGGACAAAAGAAAAGTTTTAGCCACCATAGCGGTGTAGTCACCATTTTTTCAGTATATAAGTTTTGCAACATGTTGTTATCCCTAGAGGGACTAACATCGGTAATTTAATTGCAGCTTATTTCGTCGACTCGTCTATAAATGTGGTATACTATCGGAGTCTCATATTTTGCATATATATTTTTGTTTATCTAGCTATACGATGAAAAAGCACTCTTTATTTCGTTAAAATATGTCATATGACACAGCAGACACATGAATTTTTTCCCACACGGAAATATTTTGCTACCGCTTTACACATGCCCTAACTATTTACTACGAGTATTTATGTAATAATTTTACTTATAGGCTCTTAACAAGTTAAATGGTTACAAATTTGAACTTTTTCAGTATGTACTCGATGATTTGAAGGAACTTAAATATTTCCCATGGATATTGCTTCCGTCATAATATAAGGACTAATAAATTTAACATATCCATACTGTGTTTGTAACATACGTTATTCTTCGCACACCAAAAATAATAAATTTAAATTTTGGTTCAATTTACGCATTGCTCAACAATAAATTTTTTATTTTCATTGCTTTATTTTGTAAAAATATTTTTGCAGACCTTTATAACAATTTTACAAACTTCTAAAAGTAAGACTTCCATGCCTTATTATTTTTCATAATTAGTAATAATGGTTTGTTGTAATAATCAATAAAATTGGATTTTTCGTCGGAAACAATTTATTAATTTGTCAAATAATAAAATATTAATAAAAAAACATTGAAAATCAATTTATCATACATTTTTAAACAAAAAATAAATAAAATTTCAAGAAATTACGTGCACACACATCAAACTGGCAAATTTTTATGAAAATCAAAAGTATTTTGATTATGTCGCCATGTCGCTTTAGAAAACATAAAATATCTTTTATAAACAAAGCAGTTAATTTTTTTAGAAAAATTATTTCTTATATTCCTACAATTGTTTAAATTTAGACAATAACAGCATTTTAACTTCGGTGCGAATCGATATAGTTTCATCTGTACAACAATAAAACACATTTTATTGCCCTACAATTAAAAATCTGTCACATATGCTTTTACATAGGATTTTCGGGCATAAAACTTCTTTTTACTTAAATGTGTTTTCAACGAGAAAAAACAAGACTTCTTTTAGTTTTTTTATAAATATTTTTTTAATTACATACACACACACGCGTGCACGCACATATACGCTGATAGATGAGAATTAAAAGTTCTCTGAGAGTAAAAACAAAGACAACAATTTACTCTCACAAGTGGATTTAGCGTCTAAATCCACCAGAAAAATTAATAAAGACAGAAAAATCAATAAACTTTATATGACAGTGCAATATCTTTATAAATCTATAGTCTTTGCTACTGAACTATTTTCATTACTTTTTAATTTTTAATACTCTTTTCTTGATATGCTCTCTTCTTAAGCAATCTTACCTGAAATGTTATTACTGATAAAATCAATAGGATTTTTTAAATTTGTTTCCAAATGAGAAGAAATTTGAAACGATCAATTCCCAATTTATGCTTTGGCGGTCTGCGAGAAATAAAAAATTGAAAAAAAAAATTTACATTTTTGGGTAAAATTTAAGCAAAATTAATAAGGAAAAGGTCGAATTTATGTATAGCAGCCAATAGAAAGTAAACATATCGCTCATTTCGTGCAAGACCGTCACAACTCAAAATTTGGCATTTTCGAGTTAGTAATGCAGAAATGTTCTTCTCTTAAATCTCTACAAATTGATCTAAGAACGGAGAGAATTATCGAAAAAATAACGGTAATAGAGATGCTTGTGACGCTATGACCTCTCGTAACAAACTTGGGCAATTAACATCAACAAGGTCACATTTCAGTTTGTGTTTGGCATTCCTCTTGTACATGTGGTTTTCTTTGTAGCAAAAAAAGAAACATTTTATTTTATAACTGTATTTTAGTGAAAGAGAAGGTAAAAAATAATAGGTTGGAATCTTAAAAAGGCTTTCCTGTAAAGTTTCAAATTTTGAGTTGTGACGGTCTTGCACGAAATGAGCGATATATCAAGATAAATTATGTATAAGCAAATAACTTTATATACACACATACATTATACATAAGGGTTATTTACATTTATTGCAAATATCAAATTCTTTATCGCATAGTCGTACAGGGGTTTTACTACAAGTTAACACAAAAGGGATTATAGCAAAAAATATATTTAACCATCAGAAAAGCAATGTGAATCACACTTCAATAAACTCGTGCATACCAATGAAGAAGGCCTGTTCGTGGTCAGCCTTCCCTTCCAAGAAAATCCAGCAGCATTAGGTGAATCCCAATCGATGGCATATAACAGGTTCATAGGTCTAGAACGTCGACTTATACAGGAGGAAGTTATACGAGCTCAATACATAAGGTTTATGCGAAATTAAGAACAACTACGCCATATGCAAAAGGTTGATATCGATACCTTGTGAAGTCCAAAATATTTTATTGCTCACTACAGCGTAATGAAGCCAGTTAGCTCTACAACAAAACTTAGAGTAGTATTTGATGCATCAGCAAACACATCATTAGTCTACTCATTAAATGATTTAATGTACACAGTCCGAACTGTTCAAAGTGAGCTGTTTTAAATTCTACTGTGTTTCCGATTACCGAAATTTGTCTTCACCACCGCGGTTGAGAAAATGTATCAACAAATCTTAATTCCTATCAATATCAATTTTTACAAACTCAATACGGCACCAAATGTTTGCAAAGGTTGGCAGACGAAAACTCGATAAATTTTCCATATGCTTCACAAATGCTCAAACACAATTTTCACGTAGATGATGGCCTTGATGGTTCGGATAGCCTTAACGTCGCGCTTGAGATACAGAAAAAACTCATAGCCATCCTAAAAGATCGTGGTTTCAGCTTAAAAAATGGTTTGCAAATCATCCACTGATATTAAAAAATATTCCAATCGGTGATCAGAAGGTGGATTTAGATGTTAACAACAACAACGCCAATACAATAAAAACGTTAGGATTACAATGACTACATAAGACAGATCATTTTTGCATTAAGGTAAATCACCTTCATACGGTTTCTAAAAGCACAGCAACCTCAGATCTGGCAAAATTATTTGACCCTCTTGGACTACTAGCACTTATAGTTATCAAAACAAAGATGTGAATTCAACAGTTATGGCAACTCATCCTAGATTGGAATGAACCATTACCAGAGGATCTTCATGGAATCTGAAATAGATTCAGAAAGAAATAAGACAGCTTGAATAATCTCAAGATCCCTCGGCATATTTCTAGGGGGAACTTCCAGCAAGGACAGAGCTTCATATATTCTCAGACGCTTCCGAAAAGAATTTTGGTGCAGCTGCCTATATCCGAGCAACACTTAAAGACAGGAGAGTTATTGTACAAACAACAGACGCTACTTCGCCTAGAGCTATGTGCTGCAGTTATGGCTGCTCAATTGTACATAGAATCAAAACTGATCTGCAAAGTAAAAACCAAGCTGTATTCTTCTGGACAGATTCTGAAATAGAACTATCGTGGATAAACGCTCAATGCTCTCTATATCATACGTTTGAAGCTAAACGAATCTCCAAACTTCAATCATAAACATTGCTCGAACAATGACGCCATGTCAGGTCTAGGAACAGTTATCAGGATAACCTCTCCAGAGGATTTCGTGCAACAAATCTTATGATTTCAGGGACCATTGTTCTTGCACGGAAGAGAAGATATGTGGCCACCTAAATTTGTGTTAAACATTAGTTCCAATGAGAAAAAGAAGCCGCCAGTTTTTCCAACAGTGACTTAATTTACAAGATTGCACATAAAACTTTCTTCAGAACTCTTCAAAGGATCCGGGGATACGTTCTCAGGCTTTTCAAAAATTCAAAAATAAAAAACTAAAGATCGCCCAACATATAAATCATTAATTCCAACTGACCTAGACGATACACTCGTCTTAATCATAAGAGCCATTCAAACATCCGAGTTCTTTGCAGAAACAAAACAACTTCAGAAAATAAAGCAGTCGACAAGAAAACTTTAATAGTACTGCACAACAAAATGAATTTTTTCTAAATAACAATTTTCTGCCAACTGATTTTTTTAGAGGGAACGAAAAAAAGATAAACGTGTATCAGCGTTTTAAAAGTTAACATCTGACACTAATTTTACGGCCTATTTAAAGTTGCACCCTTGTGTAGTAAAAAACGTAGAAAATCCTGGAATACCAAGGTTTTTGGTATATAACGTCTTCTGAAAATTTATTCCGAACAAGTTGTAAATGCAACTTTAATACCAGAAATAAGCAAAAACTTTAAAGGAATTTTAAGGGTTAATTATATCTATTTAATTTTAGTACGGCACTATTTTGGCAAACACACCAGATGGAGTCAGCATGGGTCTAGCCACCGCATAGGAATACCCAATTGCATTGGACTTCGTTGTCCTAAAGCAGAATTTAAAAGTACATCTACCGTGTTTAGTAATACATAAGAACAACAACTGGTTTACTTAAAACGAAAGCATTAAGCCATTGTAAAAATTTTAAGAGCAATGCTTACATATCGACAGTTCGTTAGAAAAAACTTCTAATTCAAAATATATTTCATAGATGTCTTCCACTTTGCTATTAAATAAATTTACCCTATCTTCATGTATAATATGTTTGCCGCAGACTTAACAAAAAAAAGTCGTATTTTTCGGACAAATTAGAAATTTTTATTTATGAAATCACTCAAATTTTATTTTGAAACTAGACTGCGTTTTTAAAGCGTCAAAACTTGTTTACAGTTTAACGGCAGAGTAGAGCAGAATATTTTTAACTTTTGTTTTTAATTTTAAAACCAATAAAAGCTCGAGGAAATTAACATCTAGATATTCTTAAATATGTCTACAACTTATGACGTTTCTCCCATGTTACAACCTATAAAAAAATTTTACTTTATGGTGTGCATTTTTCGGACATTTTAAATATTCGATGTCTAATTTTTTCAATAAAATTATCTATACTGGCAAGCCGACATATCTATTTAAACGTGTTTCTTTTACGCAGTAAAGAAGAAATAACAACCTGATCCCGATAAGATTCAAGAAGTTGGTATCTGAATGGAAGTTTTTCGTTCACAGTATTCGTCTTTGGAACACACTAACAAGCTAGTAATGCAACGCAGTTTAGGAAATATTTTTTATTTCCGTACTTGGAAATGTGTAATCTCTCATTATCCTTTAAAAATTGCCTTTATTTATTTAATTCTTTAATTTAATATTCAATGTTAAAACCTTTCACCGTGATGCACATGAAATTGCTACGAATTGTTTATCCTGTTGTATTATTTCGGGGAATAATAATCAAATCTCTTCCGGATTGGTGCGAGGGATTCTAGATATTAGAGGCCAATCTGGTTAGAGAGGTTATTATAATTACTCGCTTAGGAGATTTTATAATTTGGGATTATGGAAAATAAAAGAAAAGAAGAGAGAATTAATTTCTTTTATTCAACCTTTAAGTTTAGGCACTGGATGGCTCACCTTGAATTATAGCTTCCTAGCTGACAGTGGTATACCAATAAAGTGATTCCTCTTTTTTCCAATTTCAACGTTTATTTTACAATGGTTATGGCAAGTATATGTTGACAAGAGCTCAAAAAGAATAATAGTTTCAAAAAAGTTCAAATTTCATTACAGAGCATTCACGGAATTGAAACATTAAATTTAATATTCGAAACAGATTTCCAATAAGTACTAAATTTAAATGTTGTTAATTTAAATGTTGTTTTATATTAGCGATCTTCCTTACGACTAATATACGTACTAGTATAAACTAAAAAAATATAAAATGTTTTTAAAGTGTCCAAAGTAGTTTGGACATGGCGCCGGCTTTGCCCTTAGGCAACAAGTTAGTCTCCCCTTGCGCATAACACGTTAGCAAGGGAGCGTATTGTCTCCACAAGGACTTTGGCATTATATAAGCTTGTGGCTGTGTTGGTTACTTGTAGAATTAGTGGTTGTTGAGTTGATGGTGGCTGAGATGATGTTTGATGAGGTGATGGTTGTTGTTGTTGTCGCTTGGCCTTAGGACGTCTTGGGCTTCTACCTCCTTCTGCTTTAAGGTGTGATGAAACCTGTCACATTTCCTACAGGTGTCTATTGAGTTACATCCGCGCAAATCATGGCTTTTTGCCAAACAATTGGTACACATTCTGTGTCTATCGACCACCTTTTCTCTCCTTTTGACTGACATCTTGAGGCACTTTTTGCAAAATCGCAATGCGTGGGTACAGTTGGCACAGTAAGCATTTATAAATGTCCGAATCCAGACGTCTAGACCGAGAGGTTTGCTGACCATTGGTGGGACGAGTTCGCACAAGTCTTCGGTTTGGCCTGGGAAAAATAGAAGCTATTTAATAACGCTAATTAAGTTTCATTAGAGACCTCGTTGTTCTTGAAAGGAAGAGAGCACAGTTTCACAATAGGACGCGTTATAATTCCTATGCGTACATCGGCAGTACGCACATTCTCATCTGAACCGTGATATGTTTTTACTATTCTTCCTAATCGCCACTCACACGGGGGCTGCAAATCATCCATCACTACGACGAGATCTTCCACTTTTAGATTTGGAATCGCATTTTTCCACTTGTATCTTTTGTGTAAGGCTTGAGGTAGTGTTCTTTCCACCGAATAGCAAATTGATGATGGATTGATTTTAATTTTTCCCATCTATTAATGAGAGACATAGATTGGGCGTTTTGTTGTTGGAATGCAAGTAAGGGAGCACCTCTTTAAAAATGCCCAGGAGTTAACGCAGTCAAATCTGCTGGGTCCTCGGATAAGGCTGATATTGGTCGGGAATTCAGCACGCCCTCAACAAGCTAGAACAGTGGAAAATTCCTCAAATGTGAATTTATGAGAACCCGCGATTCGTTTAAAATAGAACTTGAAACTTTTAACGGCGGCTTCCCATAAGCCACCCATGTGAGGTGCATTGGGGGGGTATAAACCGCATTTCAAACCCGTGAGTTATATATTTCTGAGCTATATCCTTTGCTACTGTCTTAACAAAGGCGGAAAATTCTACTTCCAGTACTTTACTACAGCCCAAAAAATTTCTGCCATTATCAGTAACTACCGTTTTAGGTAGACCTCGCCTCCCAACGAAACGACTAAATACGGCTTCAGAGGCAGCTGAGGAGACATCCGAGCAGGGCTCAAAATGTATGGCTTTCGTGCTAAAACAAACGAAAATGCTGACATAACCTTTAATATAGGGTGACTTTATAGGGGAGGATGTCTTTAACTCGAAAGGACCCGCAAAATCAATGCCCGTTAGTTGAAAAGAGACAGATTACATCTTTCTGCGGGTAAGGCAGCCAATTTTTGAGAACATGGCTGTTGTTTGAAGATGATGCACGTTTTGCAATTACGTATTATCTTCTTCACCCGAGATTTAAGTCTGAATATGTAGAATTCGGTCTGTATCATTCGACACATTTGGCTGCCTTATGCATGACCGAGAAATGTATGCAAGTGAGAAATGTAAATTTGGCACATTCTAGAGTTTCCAGGGAGTACAATTGGGTAACGTTCGTTATATGGCAGTGACGATTGAGACAACCTTCCATTCGCTCTTAAAATATTATCAGAGTCTACAAAGGGATTCAACGGTTTTAATGTACTTTTGTTCGAAATACTTTGGTTGTCTGACAAACATCGATACTCCTCCGAATAAAATTTTTTCTGGGCCAGAGTGATGAGTCTTAATTTAACGTGTTTAATCTCCTTTTGCGTTAAATCATTCTGCATCTCGTAAACTGGGCTTGATCTGACTTTGTGAATACATTTATTAAAGAATCGAAAAACATAATTTAAAACTCGTAGAGCTTTGCTGTATGATGAGAATCTATCTAAAATATCCTCTTGTTGGACTTCAACATGCAACGTATGAGTTTCTTTAGGAGTTTCAATAACCTTCAGAGGGTTTCGTTTAGGCCACTCAGATGGAGGGCCATGCCACCATTGCGAGCTGTTGGCTGGTTCATGATATTTGCATCCGCGTGTCCCAAGATCAGCAGGATTGTAATGAGTCAGAACATGTCGCCATTTTGCCTTAGGGATAAGGCGATTAATTTGCGCTATTCTGTTTGCGAAAAAGAATTCTTTGATATGCCCTGTCCTTGGGTCGAACAAGGATTTGGCGATACATTTTTTGTATGTCGCCACTAAAAACATATTTGTACCTTCTCCAATTGAGTATTATGGTTATTAATTCATTCTGAAGAGTAGGCCCTGTATGGAGAACGGCGTTAAGAGAGAATTGGGATTTAGATTTTCTTGATGCATTAAATACAACTCTAACCTTTGTGGTTTTATGTTCTGTGCGTACGACTGCATGGTGGGATAGATAAAACGAGCTGTATTTCCCTTGCGACATGATTTCCTGTGATAAAGTTTCTACCATATGGCCTAGTGTCAAATATTCGTTGAGAACTGCGTTATATTGAGTGAGAAGATCGGGATTTTTGGACAAAGTTTAAGTTAAGGCTAAAGCTACGAATCGCGATGAACCAAGAAAGCCTTACGACATATCTGCCGTTTTCATGACTAGTAGTGGTTTGGGAACAGAATTTTTCCCTTGAGTTTGTGGTAATTGGATGTATTTCCTCTTTTTCCCAAAATCTTTTTAAGAGTGTGTGCAGATTATTGTTCTCAGACTCATAGACCGAGGTAGTGAACGTCTGAATAGGTTGAGTTTTTATGGGGCCGCTTAGCACCCATCTAAAAATTGTGTTATATGAAGACGTTTGACCACAAATGTTTTTTCTTATGCTCTTATCGGGATTTTAGTTTTAGTTCTTTTTTTCTAACTCTTTGTCGGCAATTTGCTTTTGTGTTCCAATACCAATGATTTCAAAATGGTATTTTTGATAGGAGAGCTGAAGTCGATTTCTAACCTTCTCGGATTAACATGTTCGTTGAGAACCGGGATCTATAAGTGCTCTTATAGTAAAACGTTCTCCTCTGGATTTTATCTGCATCAAGGCAGTGCGTAAGAGAATATTTTGATTGCTTGTGGAACAATTGGCTTGAATTTGGCGGGATGTTGAAGGTAGTTCAGCCTGAGTATCGGCTTCAGAGTTCTGATTTATATTAGGAGAACTATTTCGAGGGTTTTTATCGTTATTTAAGAGACTTCTTTGTGAGCTTTCATTATTTTGCTGCATGGGTTGAGGTTGTTTCTTTATATGCAATAACGTGTGATGGGGTTTTTTGCAATAAAGGCAAGTATGTTTACTTTTGCAGTTTGCCTTGAGATGGGATAGAGCCAAGCAATTATTGCCAAGGGTTATGTGACACCATAACCCTACGATACGAGGCCTTTAAGTTGAGCCAGTCTGAATCCAGTTCTGTTAATTTCACCTCAAGAACTGATTCATTATGCTTTTCCAAAGTATTATTAGTGAAGGTGTCACAGATCTCCAGTAAATGACCACAGTCAAACATAAACTGCTCTTTATACAAGGGGTTAAAGACAGTGGCAGATGTTTCGGTTATAGAAGTCATATTTAACCGCGAGTTTAATAGATTTGGGTTATAAATAAAGTTTTAACTAATCCCCGATATGAAAATAACTAACATTGGCAAATGGTGACTTTTACTTATTGTGCAGCGTTAGGGACTAACCGTGTTATATGTTTTCTGGGTAAATTTAAAATAAGCTTTAAAAGTTTGAGGCTATATGATGATAGCACAAGATATGCTGATCTAGTCGAGTATTAGAAATATTTAAAACTGTTCCCAGATGTACATCTCGGAGTATTACGATTAATTGGCTACACGCTATAGTACTACTAGTGGAACTTTTCTTCAGGGTTTTAAGTGGGAATTAACAAACTAGCGATAGATAAGTAATCCAGTATGTCAACCAGATTAATTGGGAATAGTGTGATAAAGACTAGAGGCAACTTACTGTTCGTTTTTTACATGGTTAAATTATATATTGCTAATAGTGTGACGTTACTAGAATGTGGCTTTCACTATTGAAATTTAATTCAATAATCGATTTTCGGATTTAATTATATTGCTTTAATTTTAATTAGCTTTTCCTTCTGTTCTCTGTTAATAGCCTGTATCTTTATTTCCTTTTGTTTTTCAAGTTTTTTTTTGAGACCTATGTTCAAATTTTTAATATTGGAAAACTTCCCCTTAACTTTCCGTTATTTGCCTACTTATTTTAATTACAGAGATTAGTTTGTATCCTTATTTCACCAATATTAACCATCTGCAATAATAAGCCTTTATTCGATGCATCAATTTTAGTTTACAATTATTTTTAAATTAATGTTAAATAAGTGTTAAATTTTTTGCTCTGAAAATCTAAATAATTTTACCGTTTACATTTACTTCAAATACATATGTATAAAGATTTTGACTCAACGGTAACACTGAAGGGGATATGCGAGTGTGTATGCATACATATGGAACTTACCAAAGTATAATGAAATTGCTATTAAGAGATTTCTCTCTTGAGTGTTTTGTTTCTTGTTAAAATTTTAAGCAAAGCAGAGATCAAATTTGTTGTGCTTTATGTGAAATTCTTTTCAAACAAAAATTCTAAGTACTTCTCATTATTCTAAAGTTGTTTGTTTGTCTTTTAGAGTAAAATTACTTTCTTGGGTTGTCTCCTGTAATTTAAGTGGACTGTAGGGTAAAATTATTCAAAAAGAGATTTCCCTTAAATCAGGCCAAACGGCGTTTTTCCCTTTGTTCAAAGTAAATTTTGTATTTAATTTATAATATATGTTTTCTCTTATTTTTTTAATGCCTAAAGCGGCTTGATACCTATAAACCGAAGGGCACTATTTCACTGTATAGGAAACTCCGCAGTAGATTTTAAGTTCAAGTAAATGCAAGGCGACTTTAATTTCGAGTAAATAATTAAACAAATGCAACGTTAAACAAAAGTTCTCTTGCTCAAGTTAACACGACTGGGAGAATAATATCCAAATGTTTTGGTGGTTGAAACTCACATTCACGATAATTAAGAGAGTGCAACTGACTTCTCCTTTCCTTTTGGTAATAAGTAAAGCAAATACACCTTTTGATTTTCTTCAATGATTTTTCCCTTTATTAATTTAACACTAAAAATATTGGTGGCTATTCTTGAAAACGCGCCGAAGAAGTGAACATTTACATGCAAACAAAAACAAAATTTACGAAAATTGTTTTTGTTACCTATACACTTCTAAATTTAAATTAACGTGAGAGATTTAACGCGTTTCTGTCTCTTTTAAAAATTGTAAATTTTGTATGATAAACAAAAACAATTTTTGTAAATTTTTTGTAAATTTGTTTTTGTTTTCATGTAAATTTTCACTTTTTCGACGCGTTTTCAAGAATAGCCACCATTATTTTTCTATCGCCTGCTTTTGGTTGGGTTTTTCTTCACTTTAATAGGTATGTACTTATATAGTTTGTTGGTTTTTTCTCTTTATTTTACACTATAGGTACTACACTTTTCTCTAAAACACTCTTTTGCAAAACTAAAGGCCTTTTATTTATGTTTTCTGTATTTTGCTTACATATAATATGTACACGTAGTATGTAAGCGCAATAGGGGAAATTATTTTTTACACAATATGTAGTATTTATGTACATATGTATATAGTGAATCTAACGGCTTAAAAATACAAGTGTTTTTCGGAAATATTATTTTAGTTTCTTGAAGCTTAGTTTTTTTAATTTTATGTACTTGTGTTTGTATGTATTTATCGAGCTTAGCAGTATTTCTAACTGTATTCAAAACAAAATATGTTTTCTTCTTTTCCAGGGCCACTTATTCTTGCAAACCTAGGTATTTATTATAAGTATTATACCTACTTATTTTTGAGGGGTTACTTTTTTTTTGGCCAAATTAGAACTTTAACTTTTTGATTTTAACACTAGTTGCCTTTTTACACTCTTTGGTCTATAACCCTTTTCTACCGTGCTTTTTCTTTGTTTTCGATTAAATTTTCCCGCGTTTGTTGTTGTATGTATAAATGTATGCACTTTTGTATGGTTTTTGCTTGTTTTTAGTAACATCTACTCACTTTTTGCATGATGTTATTTACTGATGTGTATCATTCTTTCAATTTATAATTTACCTCATTCCTTAATGCTGTTGAGTGACTTTTGGAAGAGACAAATTTTGCAGGCGAGATGCTGATTTTATTTGTTGACTCGAAGGACCATGTATTATTTCGGGGAATAATAATCAAATCTCTTCCGGATTGGTGCGGGGAATTCTAGATATAAGAGGGAGCCAATCTGGTTAGAGAGGTAATTATAATTACTCGGTTAGGAGATTTTATAATTTGGGATTATGGGAAATAAAAGAAAAGAAGAGAGAATTAGATTCTTTTATTCAATTTCTTTAATTGTCCAAAGTAGTTTGGACACCTGTACTATAATTATAAGACTAAGTCCTATTGTATAGGAATAACAATAAATAAATTAGCTTCTCTTAGTTCTGGTTTTCTTGTAACATAACTTTTCTGCGATATTTTATCGCCATGTGTAACGGACCAACCATTATAGTTCCGAACGGAAGAGACTGCTACCTGATTTTTCCGGAGGTGCTCAGGGATATTGGGATAGGTTCTTGTCGCTTACAATTGGAATTAAGATCTATTACAATTTAATTGTAGGTAGCTTTCCAATCGACAAAATAAATTAACTTCCACGTGAAAAAAAAAACAAATAAACTTGAATTGAAACAAGGTGAAGAGATTTGGATGTTGTTATCTCTCCATCGTTCTACACCCACCCTTACCAATGCTATTTTGATACATTTTATAATAAATAGCCCGAAATGTACTACCTAGTTTACACCCTTAACCTTTCATGAACAAGTTACATAATTCAATAAATCATATTAATTAATTTCAACAAAATTTTATTAACATTAGCAACTAATTAAAATAAAAGTGTTATCAAAGTGTTAAATGTATTTTACTGAATAATGTTGATATATAAATACATTTACTCAAAATTATTGCACAAAATTAAAATAATGTAACTAAATAAAATACTTCATGTTTAACTCAAATACCATATTTTGAGTAGAACCAAAAACAAATATCTGAATTTTTGAGTAAATGAAAATATATTTATAAGGGTTGGTTTTATTTTTTTTTTTTTTTTTTTTTTTTAAATAAATATTTTATTTTGTTTTTAAGTTTAAATATGACTTACCAAAATTTTTAGTTTTACTCCAACGAGGACAGGCCTGATCTTCGAAGAAGTATTTATGGTTTTGGTTAAGTATATTTTTTTTTTTTACTTTACACTAAAAAAATTAATTTGTGTATCTGTAAATATGTATGTTATATGTTACTGTATAAAAAAAAATGTTTACTAGTAATATAATTGAATTGTAAAAATTAATGGAAAAAAATACAGTTTAAATAAAAACAGTTAGGAAAACAATGGATGATGTATCAACGTTACGTATTGCCGGTAATTTTCTTTAAATATTGTTACTACAAATGTTGTTACAAATAAAAAATATGTATTTGAGACGATTTGCAGCAATTAAATGTTCTGTTTGTTTGTCTTGTTTAAGGGTAAAATCAGGTACATTCTAAACTTAAAGCCAACTTTTGATTTATTTAATCATTCTCTGTCGGAGATCTTGAAGTTATTGAAATTAACTTTTAACTATTTGCCAATGGTCCCCGGAGGGTTGTGGTACAACACAAAACAAACTTGTATCAAGGCCTTTAAATGTCTAACAAGCAAACTAAAAAGTTTAATGGCTTATTTTATCTACATCAGGATATCTTACCTTTAAATATGATACTCTTATAATAATATAAATTTACTTAATAGTTTGGTGTGGTTCTCCAAATATCAGCTACAAATTATTTTATTATTTGTTTTTTTTTTCTTTTTTTCCCACAAAATTATTTCCTACTTATTTTTTGTTATATTTTCTATTAATGAAAAAAAAATCAATATTTTCAGTAAAGAAATTTCCTGGCTAACTATATTTTATATTTTATTTATCTTTCTAAAAAATTTCAAGTTGAGTCAAGCCTCACAAAACTGATACAGTTTTCGAGATTTATCTCAAGAAACTGGATCTGTAAAAGGCTGAAAACTAATTGAAGTAGTCTAATTCCAAATATCTTTAGCGTGATTAACTCCTTTGCTATCTGTTCCGATATCCTGAAGTTCATAATTGACATGACCTAATTTGCGCATGACTTTCGCCTTTACACCCACAGGTGCTAGTTTTGCGTTGAAGTAGCCAACTTTTGAACTTTGAGCAAAGTTGCGACGTATTACTTCCTGGCCAATTGAAAAGTCTTTATCCCTACTCCGTAAGTTATAAATTCTTAAGTTCTTTTAAGCTTTTTCCATGTCTTTTTTTATTGAATCTCTAAGTAAAGTAAACTCATCCTGTGTCTCAATCTGATTATCCGTTTCCGCTAAAATTTTAAGTCGCTTCAAAAGGTCATTGTCCTGTCCATGTGTCATCATAGTCTGTCCAAAAACGATTTGATACGGCGTTCTCGCTATAGTTTGATGAATCGAATTTCGCAGTGCACAATTTATGCTGCTTAAATAAATGTCCCAGTCTCGTTGATCTTTTCTAACAAACGAACGAAGAGCTTCGTTAATAGACCTATTCACGCGTTCACTCGCGTTGGTCTGTGGGCTATAAACTGCTGTCAGCATGTGTTGTACACCATGTTTCTGTAAAAACTGTTCAAATAATTTACTTTTAAATTGTGTCCCATTATCCGATAATATTATTTCTGGAACACCGTAGCAATGAAAAATTTCGTTCCGAAGATATTCCACTATTAACTTCGAATCAAACCTTTTCATAGCTCTTAAAAATGTAAACTTCGAAAAATGATCCAGTAAAATTAAAATTCCTATGTTTCCCTTTTTCGTTCTCGGTAGTGGTCCAATCAAATCAATGTAAAGTCTTTGGAATGGTCTGTCCGTCTTTACCATTTGTCCCAGGGGTGGTCTCAGTATAGTTGTAGGCGTCTTTGAAGTCTTACATAAATCGCAATTTCTAATATATTCCCTTACGTCCAAAACCATTCTAGGCCAAAAGAAATAACGTCTGATACGCTCTAGCGTTTTAGCTATACCACAGTGGGAAGATGTGGGTATATCGTGAGCTGAATATATTATACTATATCTCAATTCGGAAGGAACGTATAATTTCCATGATTCGGAATCGTCAATTACACCGGAAGCAAATTCAGTCCGTTTGTAAATATATTTATCAATAATTTGATAGTCTGGTAGCTTGGAATTTTTAAACTCCTGCCGAAGTTTAGTATACTCATCGGAATCAAAATATTTAGATTTAAGATCTACTGACGGAATGACCTCTAGATCAATAGAGTTTACAAAATCCTCACCTTCATGCACACGCGACAATGTATCATGAACTACATTTTCCTTCCCGCTGCGATGTTCAATTGTGAAATGAAATCCTTGCAGTTTTAACGACCATCTAGCCAGTCGACCTGACAAGTCCCTTTGACCCATCAACCATTTTAAGCTCGCATGGTCTGTGATCACCTTAAATTCCTGTCCCTCGATATATGAACGAAATTTCTTTATAGCAATAACCACGGCTAAACATTCCAACTCTGTTATTGTATAATTCCTTTGTGCCTTATTCAGTTTGTGAGACATGTAAGCAATTGGTCTTTCAGTCCCGTCGCTGTCTTCTTGTGCTAACACTGCACCCACCCCATAAGTGCTTGCATCGCATTGCAGAATAAATGGCTTTTCGTAGTTTGGGTGAATTAATAGTGGTGCAGTTGTAAGTCTATTTTTAAGTTCGTCGAAAGCTATTTGAGCATCATCCGTCCAAAGAAAATTCTTCTTCTTTGTCAAAAGTTCTGTAAGTGAAAATGTTAAACTAGAGTAATTTTGAATAAAACGTCTATACCATCCGGTCATTCCCAAAAAACGTCTTAAATGTCTGATAGATTTCAATACCGGGAAGTCACGTATGGCCTTTACCTTGTCATCGTCCACCTGTAAAGTTCCATTTCCAACCACATATCCAAGGTACTTAACCTTGTTCAATGCAAATTGACTTTTCTTAACGTTAATAGTTAAACCTGCCTTTCTAAGTTGGCTTGCCATCTCTAATAAGTGAGTCATGTGTTCCTCAAAACTTTGAGAAACAATTAATAAATCGTCCAAATAAACAAATACGTGAGTCTTTAAATGAAATGGAACTACCATGTCCATCAGTCTGCACAACGTTTGCGGTGCATTGCATAATCCAAACGGCATACGTGAAAATTGATATAATGGCCGATTAGGGACCGTGAAAGCTGTCTTTTGTTTTGAACCTTCCTCCAGTTTAATTTGCCAAAAAGCATCTTTCAAATCTATTTTTGAAATGCAATAAACTGGAGGTAGTCTGGCAATAAGTCCGTCAATGTTCGGTATCGGGTATGCGTCTTTTATTGTCACTGAATTTAACTTCCTACTGTCCACACACATTCTCACTTTGTCAGGTTTAACTACTGTTACTATCGGTGAAGACCACGGAGAGCTAGGTGCTTCTTCGATTACACCAAGTGAAATCATTCTATCTATTTCACCAGTTAGTTGTTTTTAAACAGCTGGTGAGATAGGATAGTATCTTTGTTTAATGGGCTTGGCATTACCGGTGTCAATAAAATGTTCAATTAAAGAAGTACATCCTAGCCCCTCTACATCGGAATTCGGAAATGCAGCTATTATTTTGTTTAAGTGTTCCTGTTGTTCGATGGTAAGTTGTAATTTATCTGGGTCTGATTTTGTCACCGTATAGTCAATTTCCGCAATGTCATTCACAACAATCCTGAGTCCAAAAGCCTTCCAAAAATCAAAACCACAAATAATATTATGTTGAATTGATGGTACTATTAAAAACTCAAATAATTTAGACTGTCCTTTAAACGAAGTCTCCACCGTTACAGTACCCGATATGTCCTGTCGGTTTCCGTCCGCTGTTCGTACATTACCTACACATCTCTTATACAACTTATTGCTCCGAACAATGGAAGCTAACTCACCACCTATTACACTTTTGTTAGCTCCGCTATCTAATAAAGCTAAATAAGATGACTCTTCAATTTTTATATTAACGTATGGCCTACTGTCGTTATCCCTGCTAACTATGGATGAAATGATACATGTACGAAAAGATTTTAATTTACGATAGTAATTTCGAATACGTTTCGATGATCTACTAATAGAATTTACTTGACCAAAAATTCTAGCACGAGCCTTCTCGTATTCTAATAAACGTATGTGGTATGGTCTTCTCAGAGGATGTGCAGTTCTAAAATTTTCTTCCTTAAAAAAACTGTCAGTAATTTTCATGTTCTTTGCATTTAATTCGGCCTTCTTGGATGTCCGAGTCATTACAAGCGGACATCCCTTTGACCGTTTCCCTAACTTTTCCGATTACAGTTTGAGCAAGTCGGCTTGTAAGTGTCCTTGACACCACAACCGTAACAGAAAATTCTTCTAATTTCCATGCAGTCTAAATATGTGTGACCCAATTTGTCATAGTTCCAACACTTTATACCATGTTGAACCGCACAAATATCAGTCTCCGTCGAATTTGAATTCTCTAAGTCTTCATTTATCTCCGCGATGCGCGCCCTCGTTAATTTTCTATTCTCAAAAGATTTAAACTGTTTTACAAACTGTTCATGCTTCCGAACTTCTTTACGAAGCTGATGTACAGAGCCAATTTCAAGATGAAGCAACTCATGGCGTATTTCATGTTTCAGATTTCTCAACATAGTTTCACATAAATCAACGTCCGATATAGGATGTTTCAGTCTATCAGTCAACTCCGAAATCGATTCAAAATATTCGTCAAAAGTCTCTTCATTTCTTTGTCTGCGTCTTCTTATTTCATCTAAAACGTCAAAGTCACTGTAATCTACCTTGTATTCCCTACGCAATTCGTTGGATAAAGTTAACCAGTCAATATTATCATGAGAACGATGATACCTCCAAAACCAAATAAGTGCCTTGCCTTCAAATAAACTATGTGCATGGACACCTAATACATTGAAATTATTACCTAAAGTTTTAGTTGTGAGTATATTCACTCTATAAATAAATTCATCTACTGGAATTTGACTATCATGTCCCACAAATTTCCATCGCCAATTCCTAATTATATTCAATACCTTCTCGGCATAGAATGGGTCATGTGAATTTTCGCGAATTGAATGAGGTGCGGAAGGTGAAAATTGTGGTAAAGAATTTGAAGCTTCATTACGTGAAAAAGAAGGTTTGGTATTGTTACCGGAATTAACATTATTTGAAATAGTCATAGTTTGAAACAGAGTACGCAATTCTGTAGATAGGTTAGGTTAGGTTAGAGTGGCCGGTCGCAAAGACCTCGCATAGACCAAATAGGTCCCTAGCGTTACCACGTTGCACGATAACCCTCAGAAATAAGAAAGGTCATTCTGATGTGATGGTACTCAGAGTACCCCACACTTTCTTGACGAACGCCAGGAGTCTCATTAACCCAATTCCAGAGATTTCCCCGAGATTTTGGAAGTAATGATCTCCCAGACAGTTCGCCCTGGAGCGCACGAGTGCCGGACAGTAGCAGAGTATATGCTCCACTGTCTCCTTTTCCCCTGGTACCCCACAGAATCTACAATTGTCACTATTCAGCCGCCCCGCCCTCTTGGCGTATACCGCAGTCCAACAGTGACCCGTTATAAAACCTACCAGAAGTCTACAATCACTTCTCGATAGTGACAGAAGTATTTTCGTCGACTCCGGATCATAGGATCCCCACATTACCTTGGAAACCCTGCACGTTTCGGTGTTTTCCCAAATTGCCTCTGATCTCCTCCGTATAGCAGTGTCCGTATCTCTCCTAATATTCCGAATTGGAGCCGGGATGGCCATCACCCTATCGAATGGTAACTGGACCCCCCGTTTTGCCAATTCGTCCGCCGCCTCGTTGCCCTCTATGCCCTGGTGCCCGCGAACCCAGTAGATGTGCACCCTCCTATTGGTACAGAGTCTATCTATCGAGTCCCTACACTCCTGGACGATAGAAGAGTGTGAAAATTTGGCGGATATCGCCCTGATCGCCGCCTGACTATCGATGAAAAAGTTTATGTGTGAGTTCCTTGTGCTGGAGCTACGTGCCAAATCAGCAGCCATCTTAGCCGCAAATATCTCCGCCTGGAAAATGCTGGCGTAATCGGGGAGCTTATACGATTCCCGAATACCAAGTTCCCGGCAGTAGACTGCAGCTCCAACTCCGCCTTCCATTTTGGATCCATCAGTGTAGAAACTGAAGGTCCTGTGGCCAGATCGGAGCCCTGCCAACCAGCCGTCCTCCTCCAGGGTAACTCGCGGTTTTCCTCCAAGTGAAAGCCTCGGAATGGTGTAGTCACTGCTACAATCTATTCCCCTTATAATACTGCCGTGGCCATAAGGTCTGTATACAAATTGTCCCGTCGCCTTTAAGCGGATCGCAGACTTCCTCGCAGTTCCTTCTGCCACTAGATGAATCGGCTGCAAGTCCAGGATCACATCCAGTGCCGCAGCCGGCGTACTACGCAAAGCACCGGTGATGCTGAGTTCGGCGAGTCTCTGCACGCCCATTAGCATCTTCCGGTTCGATATCTTCCTCAAGGCCGTCCACCACACAAGTATCCCGTAGAGTAAGATTGGTCTTGTAACCGCCGTGTAGACCCAATGTGTAAGAGCAGGGGTTAGACCCCACGTTTTGCCCAGCATTTTCTTACATGCGTAGAGCGCATTCGTTGCCTTTTTCACCCTTTCTTCCACATTCAATCTCCACGATAGTTTGCTATCCAGTATTACTCCCAGGTACTTTGTGTGGTGCTTAAGTTCCAGGGTAGTACCCCCTAGTTTAGGCTTCCTCCATGGGCCAATTTTGTACCTATTCGTAAATAGGATTAGGTCCGTCTTCTCGGGATTTACTCCCAGTCCTACTCCGGCCGCCCACTGGCTTACCAACGCCAATGTAGCCTCCATTACAGAACTAATAGTATTCAGATCCTTGCCAGCAACAATTACCGCCACGTCATCTGCGTATGCAGTTATCTTTGCTGCCCCGTCCTGAAGTCCATTGAGAAGTTCGTTGACGACAAGCGTCCAAAGCATTGGTGAGAGCACCCCTCCCTGGGGAGTTTCCCGGTGTGCTCTCCTCGTTATCCTGGCGTTACCCCACGCTGCAGATATAGTTCTGCACCTTAGCAGGTTGCCGATCCAGTTTTTAGCGTGTGGATGTGCCCCCGTACGCGACAAGCTAGCCAAAATTGCCTCTGTGGACACATTATTGAAAGCTCCCGCGATATCCAGGAACACGCCCATAGCGAAATCCTTGTATCCCAGGGTCTTCTCAATCAGTGAGACAACTGAATGGAGCGCCGTCTCAGTTGATTTTCCCCTCGTGTAAGCGTGCTGATTTACAGAGAGAATAGTCGGCCCCATGTTACCCTTGACATGATATTCCAAAATTCTCTCCAGCGTTTTCAACAGGAATGATGTGAGACTAATAGGTCTGAAATCTTTCGGGTACATGTGATTGCTCTTACCCGATTTCGGTAAAAATACAATCTTAAATATCCTCCAAGATTTCGGCACATAGTTTATCCTCAGACATCCCTTAAAGATTTTTACCAGCCATGGTATTATCCGTTGTCTACCCCGCTGTAGATGCACCGGGATGATTCCGTCAAGACCAGGCGACTTGTATGGCTGGAACGAGTCAATGGCCCATTCCACCCCCTCGTAAGAGATAATGTCGTTATCACCATTTGATACAAAGAAAATTTCGTCCGTTGGAATAGGAACCTCAGAACAGCCTGGAAAGTGTGTAGCAACGAGTACATCCAGCGTCTCCATGCTGCTCTTTGTCCATTCTCCGTTATCCCTACAAACTGTACTTGGCATTACTGGACTGCCCACTAGCAGCCTCCGCAGTCTTGCCGTTTCAGCCGTCTCTTCTATGTTATCGCAGAAACTCTTCCACGAAGTTCGTTTGGCTCTTCGCACGTCGCGCTTATACACCCTAAGAGCGTCCCTATACTCCCCCCAGCATTCAGACCGGTCGACAATTTTCGCCAGTTTGAATAGCTCACGAATTTCGCGTCTTCCACAGTCCAGCTGTTTATTCCACCAAGGTGGTCTGGACTTACGCCTAGCTCGTGTGGGAGGACACGACTTTTCATAGGATCTAATAACGCCCGATGTCAATGTGTCTATGGCAGACTGTATGTCCTCCGAACTAGCCAGTGTTCCCGAGTGACCTAGGTCCCTATTAAGAAGTAAAGAGTATTTGGCCCAATCTGTATTTCTTGGGTTCCTAAACACTGTTTCAGTAGGTACATTGTAATTTAACACAAAGGATATATAGGAGTGATCAGAGAAGGATGGCTGCGTAAGCACCTTCCAATCATCTATCACTGTTTTATAATCCGTATAAAGCGTCACATCAAGCACATTTTCCGACGTGGGACCCTTATACGTTGGGACCTCACCTCGATTCGCAATTTGTATATTATTCTGTAATATAAAAGCAATAAGATCCTCACCTCTATTGTTGATGTCTTTACTGCCCCATATTGTGTGATGAGCGTTAGCATCCGTGCCCACCACCAGATTTTGCTTCCTTCTACAAGCTTCTTCGGCTAGTCTTTGGAGTTCTACTGGGGGGGCATCTCTGTCGTGTGGCATATAGGATGATGCAAATATTATTGTGTCATCTCTGCCATCTTCCAAGGCCACTACTGTTAGATCGTCAGTGCTGTAATTATATAGAATGTATGAATAAAGATTCTTCCTAACAAGTATTGCAGATCGTATTCTACCTACCACTTTTGGGAAGTACGTGTTAAAATTACGAGACTTCAGTCCAGATACCCGATTTCCTGTGGAGATCCACGGTTCCTGGATTAAAGCCACGTCGTAGCGACCCTCCTCTAGCGTGAGGAGGAGTTCGACCGAAGCCATTTTACTGTGCTTGAGGTTAACTTGCAGGATCTTTAGCGTCATCGACTAAGATCACCCGCTCGGGGTCGGCTCCATCATCCTTGGCCGTCTCACCCAGACTCAGTCCAGAAGTGGCCGCAGTGGCAGCTGCCAGATCTCGCTCCACTTCATCGACCTCCAGTGTATTGTGGTTGGAATCTTGTGGATGTCGTTTCTTCAACCGGAGAAACACACTTCCTACTCCCCAAGACATTTTTTCATACCGTGGATACAAAAGGTCTTCTGCCTCTTTTGTAATCTGGAGTATGTAATTCTGCCCGTCTTTGTTGCCTTTTTGTACATGCAGAATCCTCCATTCTTTGGTGGGAATGTCAGGATTCTGATTTTGTAGGAGACCAAGAGCAACTTCCGGTTTTACTATGCGCGGAAAGTTCACCTTCGCCTTCGGTACAGCCGGAATGTGCGATCTATCCACAATCTTGAGTTGTGCATCCGACCACAGGCCCTTGAGTTTCGTAATGACTCCTTTAAGCCATTCCTGCGTCATTTCGTCCTTACAGCTGATGAGCTTTACTCCATTGAACCATCCAGCCCCATCAAATGAGAGCAGCGGTCTTCCGGGTTCGGCATCCATCTTAGCGACGATTTCGTTAAAGATCTTTGACTCCACGATCTTCCACCGCTCTGTGGCCATTTGACCAAAAGGGTTGCTCATGTCGAGAAGTGCCACGCTCAGAGGACGTTTGGCCACTTCACTGACTCTTGCAGCCTTTGGCAAAGGTACAGTGGCAGCTTTTGATGTCGAGGGTCTGACCTCCTCGGTGTTTTTCTTTGCTTTTTTTGTCTCCTTAGGATTTGCGGCAGATGGAGACTCATCAACTGACGGCTGTCTTTTACCCTGCATGCTCTTAATCACGGCTTCTTCAATGCAATTGTGGAAACCCTGATTTTTGGCAGCATATTTGGGGTTCATAGAAAAGTGAGCTCGGCCTTCTGCAATCGCACCCGTTGCCCACTTCATCCGCTCTTTCTCCTCGTTGGATGCTCTATCCGGACCGCAGCTTTATATTCTGATAGAGCTCTGAGTCCTTCCTTGCTTCTCTTGGGCCTGTTCCTATTTGTGGAATGGGTTCCCCGAGATGTTCCAGGCGAACTTAGCAGCTCACGTTCCTCTTTAGAGGTGATCGTTTTGACGCTATCGAGATCCGAGTCTGAATCGACAACGGCATCTCTACATGTCATACTTATGTTTTTGGCTTTACTACTTCCACCGTAAGGCGCCTTAACCACGGCAGAGAATGTGTGACCGCTGGCGACACGTAGAGGAGATACTGGTTCTCCCCCGTGCCCGCCGGTGGTTGCAGTCACTGCTAACACCGACGTTTGGGCGTATATTACCGCCCGGCTTTTATCTTTTTCTTCTTCCATTTCATTGTCATCATAAGGGTTGGTCCGCTGGTTGGTCTACCGACCAACAGGTCATATACCTCCAATGACCTTCCTCATGTCGCCAGTATGAGGACGCGCCTTAGGCACCCAACCTGCATTTTATACATGCTGCCATGTCCACAAATAACGCCGATCCACCGGATAACAGACGCGCACCAGGAAGCCGCCCAATATGGGAACAGACGCGCCTGTGTTTTGAAAATCGTAGAGTCATCTCCGACCCGTAAGCCGCCCAATTTGGGAAACAGACGCCCGGACCAAATCAAACCCCACGATTACCTCCTACCTATGATCAGGACCCATCACAGTAATGTGACAATAGGCGTTACATTGTGACACTATGCTCAAAACCCTGATCTTGGCTGTGTACCTACTGGTACACGTTTCCAGCCGGCACCCACGTGGAGGGTTCAGTAGAAGGATTTCCAAATGCCGGCCAATTCTGTAGATATATAACCTTGAAATTCGTTTCTAAAGCTATTTAAAGACTCAGAAATCATTTGTTTAACAAAACTAGCATCACTACGATTATCATCTTGTAAATTATTGCTAGTCACTACCCTTCTACCTCCTGAACGAGTAGTTGGCCCTACTGAATTCGAAGGATTTCCTACAGTATTACTTGCGCCTCCACTAGGGTTGTTATGTACTCTCTGAAGTGAATTATTGGACCAATATCCACCGTAAAACTTATATTTGCTGGTTGTTCAACATTTGATAAATTTTCCCGACTTCTTGTTATAGGCATTTCAAAAAAAAAAACTCGCGTTTGTAAAACAAATGTAAATGTAAATGTAAATTTCACTACTTTGTTAAGGTGTAAACGGTTTAAAGTACAAACATTATAAATAAAACTAGTTATGTTTCAATTCGAAATTTTTTAAAAAAAACAAGTAAGTATTTGATATTATTAATAAGTATACAATAAATAACTAATTTATTAAAAAAAAATCCGTGTAATAACATCAAATATTTATCCAAAAAAAAAAAAAACATTCAATTAGCTCACTTAAGAGTATATAAACGATAATAACCATTTATAAAAATCTCCATTAACCGAAATCCTAATGAGTAAATTTGCATTAACAAAAAAAATATTCTATATCACATAAATAAATATTTATGCAAAGTCTTTCAAGTAATGATTTAAAATTTATCCAAATCAAAAAAATCATTGAAAGAATTTCGCAAAGTAAATTTTGAACAATAATCCTTGTAATAACTGTCAGATTAAGAAATCCAATTTCTCAGAATGCTATAAATCCATACCATTAACTACTAAGACAAAAAAAAACATAAAAATAATAAATAAAATTTGTTTAATTTTAATTTAAAAAAAATAACTTATTTGTCGATCCACGGTTAATGTAAAAATTTGTGTGAGCGTCAGCATAGAATTTCATTTATATTAATGTTAGCGACGGCTAAACAAAAAAAACAGTTGTTATTGCTTCGGCCCCACGTTGGGCGCCATTAAATTTATGTAACGGACCAACCATTATAGTTCCGAACGGAAGAGACTGCTACCTGATTTTTCCGGCCGTGCTCAGGGATATTGGGATAGGTTCTTGTCGCTTACAATTGGAATTAAGATCTATTACAATTTAATTGTAGGTAGCTTTCCAATCGACAAAATAAATTAACTTCCACGTGAAAAAAAATACAAATAAACTTGAATTGAAACAAGGTGAAGAGATTTGGATGTTGTTATCTCTCCATCGTTCTACACCCACCCTTACCAATGCTATTTTGATACATTTTATAATAAATAGCCCGAAATGTACTACCTAGTTTACACCCTTAACCTTTCATGAACAAGTTACATAATTCAATAAATCATATTAATTAATTTCAACAAAATTTTATTAACATTAGCAACTAATTAAAATAAAAGTGTTATCAAAGTGTTAAATGTATTTTACTGAATAATGTTGATATATAAATACATTTACTCAAAATTATTGCACAAAATTAAAATAATGTAACTAAATAAAATACTTCATGTTTAACTCAAATACCATATTTTGAGTAGAACCAAAAACAAATATCTGAATTTTTGAGTAAATGAAAATATATTTATAAGGGTTGGTTTTATTTTTTTTTTTTTTTTTTTTTTTTTTAAATAAATATTTTATTTTGTTTTTAAGTTTAAATATGACTTACCAAAATTTTTAGTTTTACTCCAACGAGGACAGGCCTGATCTTCGAAGAAGTATTTATGGTTTTGGTTAAGTATATTTTTTTTTTTTACTTTACACTAAAAAAATTAATTTGTGTATCTGTAAATATGTATGTTATATGTTACTGTATAAAAAAAAATGTTTACTAGTAATATAATTGAATTGTAAAAATTAATGGAAAAAAATACAGTTTAAATAAAAACAGTTAGGAAAACAATGGATGATGTATCAACGTTACGTATTGCCGGTAATTTTCTTTAAATATTGTTACTACAAATGTTGTTACAAATAAAAAATATGTATTTGAGACGATTTGCAGCAATTAAATGTTCTGTTTGTTTGTCTTGTTTAAGGGTAAAATCAGGTACATTCTAAACTTAAAGCCAACTTTTGATTTATTTAATCATTCTCTGTCGGAGATCTTGAAGTTATTGAAATTAACTTTTAACTATTTGCCAATGGTCCCCGGAGGGTTGTGGTACAACACAAAACAAACTTGTATCAAGGCCTTTAAATGTCTAACAAGCAAAATAAAAAGTTTAATGGCTTATTTTATCTACATCAGGATATCTTACCTTTAAATATGATACTCTTATAATAATATAAATTTACTTAATAGTTTGGTGTGGTTCTCCAAATATCAGCTACAAATTATTTTATTATTTGTTTTTTTTTTTCTTTTTTTCCCACAAAATTATTTCCTACTTATTTTTTTTTATATTTTCTATTAATGAAAAAAAAAATCAATATTTTCAGTAAAGAAATTTCCTGGCTAACTATATTTTATATTTTATTTATCTTTCTAAAAAATTTCAAGTTGAGTCAAGCCTCACACATGTTGGCATAAGTATATAATTAACGCTAAATCACCTTTTATGTTTTTGCTTATTCCTGGTATTGAAGTTGAATTTTTGACTTAAGTGTGTTGGAAGACCTATAGTAGAATTTCATGACAAATATTTTCGCAGAATATTTCAACTTCATACATCCCTGTTTTAAGGGTGATATTTACTTTTAATTTGGTAGAACAATCGAATTAAATATCATCTTTTTGGAAACAATTTTGGACCAATTTCACAGAGTGGAACAGAGGAAGAATCCGGGAAATTTAACGGGGAAACCTCTAACACAATTGGCTTCATAAGGCATTGAATAATTAACGATATTTTGTTGTCGTTTTAAAAACTTTTCAGATAGAGTTTAATCTAATGTTATAATAATTACTAATACTAATTTTTTCCCCTGCTTCGTCTTTGGTAATACAAACACGTGGATGCCATAAAAAAAAGAAAAGGTACTTGATTAAAAATCTTGAACTGCAAATTAAAATTTATACATGTCCATTTCATGTATCGACGCAGGTCTACAGGGTAACCGAGAGGTTGACTTGGATTTTGGTCTAATTGTTCTTTTCAGAAAAAACACAGGAACAAAAAAGGGGAAAAACTCCAATCAACCCCCAACCAACTAATAATTTCTTTGATTTGCTATCAATCTGTTCTTATCGATTTTGTATTTCTCCATTAGATTTCTTTTACTTCAGCCTAAATAAACGGAGAAATCAGAGAAAGCGGGGGCCGAAAAACATCTTTCTTAATTCTCCCTCATTTTTTGTTTATCACGGTAGCATTTAGAAATCTATCTAGCAGAGTTAGTAACTATTAGGTATTGAGCAGGGAAAGATCAAATCGACGACGGAGGAACATTGTGTCTAAATTATTATCATTGGAGAGTTATTTAAAATTGGTGAAAATGTATGTGAAAATATATAATAACTAGGGACGTATAGGAAAGAAAAATCTAGAAAAAGTGAAAAAAAGAAAAATAAAACAAATTTGTATTAAAAGTAAATATATAAAAAAAGGGAAAAAAAAATATATTTGTACAGTGATACAGCAACCAAATATAAAAGGAAAAACTTGTTGCAATAAAAAGATCAATATAAAAAGAAAACAAGGTAAATTTAATAAGAAAAAAAATTTTACAGTAATACTACCTTAAAAATAGAATACAAGAGAAAGTAGTTACAACCAAATTTACCATTAGAAATACAAAAAAATTTAGCTCAACTATTTTAACAAATAGAATTTGTTAAAATAGTTGAGAAGTAAATATATGTAGTGATGTAATGTCGGCTTTTACACTCCATAATTAGTTTTTGGTACTTATATTTTAAAATCGGCCATAATAACTCAAATATATTTATTCACATTGTAAATACTAACTTTTTTCTAATCATAAAATTAATTTATATATATTTTTAATTATATAGCCAGTTGTATTTTTTTCTCCTTGTTAAAATTTTATTTATTTGGTTGCATATTTTGCCTTTAAGCTAAAGAAGTATTTCGTTTAATTATAAAAAAAAAATTTGATAGTTTGAGCACCTTATAATTATTTACTAACATTCCAGTTAGAACGGCAATAATAACAATAATGGGAAAATGGAACGTAATAAAAAATCACACAAAAATGTCAAGCTCTCAATTTCTTAAAATTCTCCAATTTTGTCTCAATGATAATAATTATTTTATATACAAAGATAAAATATATAACCAAATTTTTGGCATGCCCATGGGCAACCCACTATCCCCTACAATCGCAGACATAATACTTGACAACCTGCTTGACGGTGCAATAGAAGAATTGAAAAATAAGAACATTTATATCAAATACATAGTTAAATATGTAGATGATATTTTAGCGATCATCAAATCAGACGACCAAGAAGAAATTTTGTCCACACTTAACAAGTATCATCCTAAGATACAATTTACAATTGAAAGGGAAAAAAATTAGGAAATAGCGTACCTGGACACCAAACTAATTCGAAGGAAAAATTCCATAATTTTTGACTGGTTCGCTAAGGAGACCTCATCAGGAAGGATAATGAATTTCCACGCAACCCAACCGAAAAATCAAATAATTAACACTGCTAAAAATTTCATTTCCAGGATTTTACACATAAGCGATGAACCTTTTCACACTAAAAATAAAAATATAATTTTCAATATCCTTAAAAGCAATAGTTTCCCAAATAAACTTACATCAACACTAATAGAAGACACAATTACGCAAATGAAAAACAAAAATGTTAATAACCCCACTAATATAGAAAAAGAACAAAAATATTTTTACAGTGTAAAATACATCCCTGGCCTCACTGATAATAAAAACATACGAATGTCAATAGAAACAAATAATATAAGCTTTGCTTATAAACCCAACAAAACACTAAGCACTATATTCTCTGCAATAAAAGCTCCAATAGACAAACAACAACAAAACAACATTGTGTACGAATTACAATGTAAAGGGAATAACGAACAAAGTTGCGAACTCATATACATTGGAACAACAAAACGATCCCTTGAAACTAGAATGGGAGAACATATGATGGATATACAAAGAAAAAAAGAAACGACAGCATTATCAACACACATTTTAAATACACAACATAAAATTGATTTTGAGGGGGTGCGAATACTAGATAAAGTAATGGGGGATAAGAAGAGATTTACAATTGAAAGTCTAAGGATACAAGAAAACATAAAGAAAACGATGAATGTCAAAGAAGACACTAACAATATTAGCGCAAATTATAGGGTTGCAACTACCAAATCGTTACAGTGATACTTGTTTTGATATGTGTTTAACTTTAAATTTATGTTCTATGTTTATATGTTTAATGTTACATGTAAAAGGAGAAATTAAATTTAATGTGAAAAGTTCATATTGAAAGTTTAACTTTTTTAATGTAATTTATTTGTATTTATGTTAATTTATATATTTTTAAAATTTTAAATAGACGCTCCCTTGAAAAAGTCGACAAAAAATCGACGAAACGTCGGGAAAACTGTAATAAAAAATTGCTTTTTATTTACATTAATTAACCTTAGGCCCTATTAGCTTAAATAAAGAACAAATCAGTGGCTAAACAAATCAGTGGCTGAGAATAACTTTAACGTTTGGTTTTTCAATAATTAGTTGGGATAGAAAAACATTGGGATGGGTGGGATTAGATCCCGGGAAGCGACCAACACCAACTTCCCCTCCTTCTACATAAAATACTACCATATTAGATTTCAGTGTAATTGGTTAATAGTTGGGGCATTAATAGTTTTTTTTAATATATAGATACAAGTATTTTCATTGCATGGCGGAAATAGGGACCCTGAAATAATAGCAGGAATGGTATAGAATGATTGGCCTGGGTCCAGACCCACACCAAACCAATATAGCTAGCTTATAGGATGGATCCCTTTGACTCTCTGGCTTAACATCATTAAGGTAGAAAAAGGCTAGGATGCCAGGTTGAAGGTAAAGGTTTCATACTAGGCTGATTGTTTTAGCTTGGGAATTATATCGAAAATACTCTTCTGTTTGCGGATCTATGGATTCAGTTTTGAGACAGACGAATCGAATTGATAAGTTGTGATTAAAGGCAGCCCTTAAAAGATTACCATTACAACAAGATGTACCATTACAAGACTTCGCTCAGATTTCTGTCAGACATTGATTATACGTACTGCTTGGCCGCTTTTTGATGGATGTCGCATGATTTCTGATGGAATTGATATAGATGTGTCTAAATTGTTATGTATTTTTTTTAATAATGACAATTATCATTAAGTTTAAAAAATTTTTATTTGATATATTTTATTGTTTAAAATAATGGTACGTATGTATGTATGTAGACACATGTAAAATTTGTAATTATAAACTTTTATTATGCAATAAAATAAAAGATGTCAGAAAACAATAAGAATGTTGGCTAACACATCAGAACTTCCCATGCCTTTTTAATAGATATCTATCAGATATAACATTTTCAGTTTATATAAAACATTTTTCAAATCCTTTTTGAAATAAAACGAAACCTTATACAAAATAAACAAAACCTTTTTCAAAATAAACCAAACTATTCAAATACAGTTAAACATTTTTCAAGTTAAATTAAACCATTTAAAAAATCTTGTAGGGATTTAGTTTTTTTTTTTGCTAAAGAGCAAAAAGAGCTCATGTTATTTTGCAACCGTAAGGAGAAGGAGCATGACTCTAATTGCTACGACAGATAATACTGGCCCTGTTTACCATAAAGTTATTTCTGTTTCTACTGTGAATGCAGCCCGTTTTCAAGTAATTCTTCAGGAGCTCTAAGATAAAATTAAAAGCAGCCCAGGTAACAAAATTCATTTTTAATTATGGACAATGCCAGAAATAGTAAATGTACATTGAAATGTTACCACCTTATTCTTCCTTGCTGAACCCGAAAGAGAAGACTTTTTCAAAGTTAAAATTTCATGCCCAATCATTATTAAGTTATTTTACCACTGATCGCAACAAAGTTAGTGTCGCATAAAGCGGCGAGTGAACAAACTCTTCATTAACCAGTATGCAAAGCAATACAAAAAACAAACTCCCTACAAAATTTTAAAAATGGTGAAAAATGTTTAACTGCATTTGAATAAAGTTTCGTTCATTTTGAATAAAGTTTCATTTATTTTGAAAAAGGTTTCGTTTAATTTGAAAAATGATACGTTTAATTATTCAAATACAAATGTCAAAAGAAATAAATATTGAAATAATCTTTTAATTTTTTTTGTTAACAGGAGATATATTACCGATGCTGAGCGAAAAGAACTGTGTCAGCAAAGTATAACTTATTCTATACAAATTTTACGATCTATTCTTCAAAGAAACATTGATAACCGCGATGACACGGAAACTTTAAATCTTTTAATAGATATTTATAAAATTCACAAAAAATGTGTTAAGTACATGAATCAAAAAGAGCCACTGTTTGCTGAACTTCTTGTGGAAGTGTACAAATTGTTCATAAAAGACAAGGTTGAATCTATTCCTGATAATTGTAACTTTTTGGATTTAGCAATTAAACTATGCGTACAGGAAATAACTGCGCAGAAAAATATCGAGAATACATCGGATTTCATTGTTACCCAATCATCCGTAAAACCAAATACAACGGTATGTATCTATTTATTATTTACTCAATTTAAAAACTAAATATTTAAAAACAAACGTACTCGTATAATTTGCTGTGATTGATAGCACTATGCGTCAGTCAAAATCGGGATGGGATGAAACCAATGGGAAATGCTATATCGGTATAAAAGAAGTTATACGTGTCCCGGCGTTTCGCTGAGTCACGTCTAGGAATCGAAATATATCGATTTGAAGTTAGTAACTATCATTTAGGGGAAATTGTGACCTTTGGTGATCTTTTTTTTTTGACATAACTCGAGAACCACCAGTCCGATTTTGCTGAAACAAATTTTAAAAAAATAGGAATTCCTTTAATCTGTTCATACAACGTTTCGCTACATAAGCAACAGTTTCGCAGTTATAAATAAATGTATGAAGAAAAAAACTATTTTTTGCCTAAAAAATTAAATTTTTTTATTTTTAATTCATAAAAAATCCAAAACGGTAAAAAAGTGTCCAGTCCTATTACTTTCACGTAAAGTCACATAATCTTTAAACAAAATGAGACATAGATCATGAAAATCGATGGACGTGTTTCGCTTTTATTCACAATTAAGTGAAGGTATCTCATTTTGACAAGAACATTGATTTTATGTTTCAATGAATTTGGATAATATTTATTATATATTATTTATTATAATTATTAACACGTAAAATTAAAAGTTATTACAGGTAATTATTACGTTATTACATGGATACATAGGTTATAAAAATCGATGAACGCAAAACTTATTTTCGTTTGTTTGCGCCCTTTACTTTCTTGCGTGGTGGTTCGCCCAATTGTTCAGAGTCTGTATCGGATGAGGATCTGTCTTCATCTGGAAACAATCAATTATTTTTAATCAGTCAGTTAACTTCATTTTTGTGACATACCCTCGGAGGAAACTCCCATTGTATATTCTTCTTCTTTGTCTTCATTGTCGGGATCGTACGTCTTTTGCGACCACCAACAAATTTCAGCCACCAGCGAATCGAGCCTTTTACCTTTATGTCGCGTTTCCATTGGCATTGCCACTTGATGGAAGCGCTTGCTGAAGTAATCGAGATGGTGATGCAAGAAGTGTATTTTGAGGGACATATTTACTCCAATTTTCTGGAAGTAGTGCAACATCTTGGTCACAAGAGCGGTGTAATTGTGTGCTCGCGTACTTCCCAAAAAAATATCGTATGACTTTCTTCACTGCCCTCCACGCAAAGTAATCATTACCGTCTAAAGCACCTTTAAATTCCTTTCATTTTATGAGCTTTCGTATATCCGGCCCATTCAGAACACCTTCCTTCAATTTTGCTTCGCTGATTCGTGGGAAAATATTTTCCAAACAATCAAGAATTTTCAGTTGCTTCACAATGGCCTTGATGAAATTTTTTACGATTCCCAGTTTGATATGTAGAGCGTATTGGTTTCCTTTAAATCGGGTATCCCAAAGAGACCTCTTAGCATCATGTGACATGTGATCAGTGTAGCAAACTTTATCCAAAATTATTTTCATGGAATCGTATGTTTCGCTCATGTCTGTGCTGTAGCCAATGGGAATGCTTGGTTTTTTATTATATTTATGTAGCAAAACGACTTTCAGGCTTGATTTCAAAGAATCAATGAACATTCGCCAATCAAACCATCAGTCCCTTTATATCGTGGCAGTAAACAAATGTGTTCCCTTCGTTGAGTGTGTAGTACCGTTGGAATAGCAATTGTCGTCTTCGATATCCGGTGACTTTGACATTAGGCTCCAAATTGTTGCCTTCTTTCAAAAGCTGGGCAAGTTTTTCTGCTTCACGTTGAGAAAGGTTTAATTCTGCAACAATCTTGTCCATTCTTGCCTGTGATATTGGAATTATTTTGTTCGATTGGCCGGCTTCTGGTGTTGGTTTATAGGTGAAATCCGATTGATCCATTGTTTCAATAGAAAAAGAAGTTTCTCTGTCAGGACTTGGAAGCGGTGGAATTGGTATTTCTTCCGAATGCGGTAGAGGTATTTGTGCACTTTTAACAGATATGTAAACTCTTCGTTTAAGGCCTTTACGATTTACTCCACATATTTTGTTTGCGCGAGCGCAACAGTTGTCGGAATTGTGGTCTTCTGGATCAGTCCAAATCAAAGTGCACTTTTCTTTTCTCCTTCCAATTGTCCACGCACATTTATGACCGTTTTTTAGTTTGTTACCGCTACCATAAAAATCAAATAACCTTTTGTTTATTACTTTTTTTTTAATTCTTACAATCATAAAAAAAAGTCATCAATGTTTTTTCCAAGGAATTTTGAGCATATCTCGAGCAAATTTTTGAAATTCATACCTTCACTTAATTGTGAATAAAAGCGAAACGCGGCCATCGATTTTCATGATCTATGTCTCATTTTGTTTAAAGGTTATGTGACTTTACACGAAAGTAATAGGACTTGACACTTTTTTTTACCGTTTTGGATTTTTTATGAATTAAAAATAAAAAAATTCAATTTTTTAGGCAAAAAATAGTTTTTTTCTTCATAGATTTATTTATAACTGCGAAACTGTTGCTTATATAGCGAAACGTTGTATGAACAGATTAAAGGAATTGTTTTTAAATTTGTTTAAGCAAAATCGGACTGGTGGTTCTCGAGTTATGTCAAAAAAAGACCACCAAAGGGCACTTTTTCCCCTATATGATAGTTACTAACTTCAAATCGATATATCTCGATTCCTAGACTTGACCCAGCAAAACGCCGGAACACGTATAACTTCTTTTTTACCGATATAACCTTCCCCGGTAGTTTGAACCCTTCCCGATCACTGACCCCTACCATTTGTCTCACAGTGTAATGTTACTGATAAAGCTTCGTACAGACGGTGGTCAGGTCTTACAACAATGTAAGGCAAAGTGCTGCCAAAGAATATTGTCCACCAAAAGTAAATTATCATTTTTGACGATTGTAAGTAAACCGTACAATTTCATTGGCAGACAACTGTCTGACTGTCTGAAATTGTCGGTTCACTCGATTGTCAGATAATTGCATGGCAAGAATTGCCAGCTCTGTTTTTAGACATTGAATGAAAATTAATATTGCGTGTATTTTTCTAAATTGGAGAAGTGGAAATATTGTTATTGAAGGGAAAAGGAAATAGCAATAATTTTTACTTTTTTATGTTGTTTTAAATAAGTTTCATTGATGTTTATTAAAATAAATTTAAATTTTGCACAACTAAACTTTTTTTTTCAAAATTAATTTTTGGGAATACAAAATTGATCATCAATAAGATTTGTCTATGACGTGCTAAATTCCCAAATTAACAATGGGTCGTATTATTGATTTCGCATGGAAAAGAAAGCTCAACGGAAATAAATATCCACCGATATGCAAATTGCAATTATTCAATGCTGCGAAAAGAGCTTTCCCCATTCATTTTTAACATCTCTGTTTTAATAATTTCAGAGTTGATATTGGGTCAACTCTTGGTAAAGAAAATAATAACACTATGGTAGTTGAAAAAACAGACAAGCCGGGTACATGGCGTTTTAAAATAATTCGGTTTTTTGAGATTGGCTCTGGTTTTCGAGAAATATTTTGAAAATGGAGGAGGTTGCACAACATATATTCGCGTAACTCAAAAACGGTTAAGTTTATTAAAATTACTAAAAAAAACGAAATTTCGCAATAAAATTTGATATAAGAAAAGTAAAACTTTTTTTTCTAATATGAGTAGTCGTTATTGAAACATAATTTTTTTTTTTTTGTAAAAAAAATAAATTTTTTTATCTAATTTTTTGCAGACATATAAAAAACGAGCTGCAAACAAAACAAGCCATAAATGATTAAAATCTGTTAGCAACTTTTGATTTTATTCACAAAAGTTGACAAATTTTTATTAATTTAAGAATTTCATAAAACGCAATTTAAATCTCCTACGAAGAGGAGATAAGGGGCAAGTATGTCTCGAAAATGTTAAGGACAAAAAATTGATTGAGGTCGGTCATACATTATATACCACTAGTGGCGACTTCTGGGAATTTATGGGACTTTTTCTTCAATATATATGAAGAATATAATTTACATGGGGCATTTCATAGGATTTTTTTAATTAATAAATTCTTTATTCAACATTTTATATATATGAAGAATGTGCCAATGCAGAATATTTATTTTCAATGACATTTTGACGTAAAATTTTTTAAATGCGGTTTTTGTGCCATTTACAATACAAAACAAAAGAACAAATATTCAAATTTATGCTATTCCAAAGAAATATGCATGCATTATTACCACAATTTCACTTCGCGGTAGGAATTTTGGAAAATCCACATTTACCGATTAAAAAATTCTTAGAATTAAGAAATAAAGTCATAAATGCTTACATCTTTGTATTTTATTGTGCTAACAAAACCACACAAATCGGTCTTTTATTGTCAAAACCGCACTAATCGGTCTTGTAAAAAAACTTAAATAACATATTCTATTGTTATACCTGTAACAGGAAGAAATATTAATGGCTTTGTTTTTTTTTACAAAACATGGTCATGAAGGTCTCGACAGGTACTTTGATTAAAACAATTACAGTATAAATAAGAGTTCCTCAACCCCTTTACTGTCATATGGAAAGCGCTTGCGAAAGTGATAATTGAAGTCTAAAGCCTTTGACAGTCTTGTATCTAATCAGTTATATTGAAATATTTAAGATGGAGGCGTGTTAATAGTTTAATTACTTTTGTTATGTGTGTGGGAAATATAAAAATATGCCAAGTCGCCGTAAAATCACTATTGAAACAAGTACCTTGTATGAATCATATTTTTCTTAAAGTGTTATATATGGTAAGAGTCGGACGGCATCAACAGTGTGTACACGCAAAGAAAAAACATGATTAAGGAATGGTCACTACGACCATTTGTATTCATATTCACCTAATATGTTGACCCTAATATATTTATTATCGTCATAATATAACCTTAAAAATTGTTATTTGTGCCTAACATTTTTAAATTCGCTATAATAATATTATATGTTCTTTTACACCTAAAAAGTTACTCCGATCAAGCTAAACATTTTAAATTATTTAATATGTTTGCTACTATAATATATATATTTTCAACTATACAATTAAAATCATAATATAAAAGGTATTTTTAATACCATAATTTTAGTTTGCTTTAAAGCACATTCTTTTAATGAGCAAACATTTATTGTCGAAACAACCAGTCGAAATAAACGATCCGCGAGCGTTAGTTAATCAGGAAATCAATGATTACAAAATAATTTACGATATAAATTATTTTATTATGCGTTTATTGAAACAGGTAAGTTATTTATATATATATAATTATAAAAAAATATAAATAAGCAATTACTTTGTCTTTCTTGCAGCCAAAGAACCCACAATACTGAAACCAGCAGAGAAATTTTGGCACAAGATGTTGTCATTAGCCCCGATTTTTTTTCAATAACTGTTCAACAGCATATTGATATAGTATATTTCATAAAAGAAATAAAAGGTAAATTTAATTTGACTTTATCTTAACAAATCTCAAATGCGCGGATAAAAATAATGAAAAGTGTTATTGCATGCCGAAGTTAGGCTACATAGATCTCCTTTTTTTATATAAATTTGTACCACAAAATATAATTTATAAATTGATACACACACATGTATGTATATAAATGTATGTATTTCATTTTATTTTTAAATATAAACTATATTTTATTTATTAATATATGCTGTATATTTGTAATAAAACATACATTTTTGAAATTAATTTTCTTATTGTTTTTATTGCGAGAACCATATTACATGTTGAAATAGAAATTTTGTATGGGGTTGGAAAATAAAGAAACATGGGTTGAAAGATCGTTTGCGTTGTTCTTCTGAACATAATAATATGTTTGAGACAATAATTATCTAAAGGGCTCTGGAGACTTTCAAATAAACCCGTCAATCAGTGCATATGTGTTAGTGTCGTTTATTTGAGGCTTTTTCGGAGACGTACAAATAAACACGGCAATCAACAATTGTATTTTGTAAAAAACCAAAATATTTATATTTTTCATGACAACAAACACAAAGAAAATAATTTTTTTTTTGTCAATCACAACAGGAGACTATCAAATAATCAGCCATCAAATAAAAAAATCAAAACTTTTTGATTTTCATCAAGCATTGCCGACAACGCGTATGTGTACCCGAAAAAGAACGACTGCACGCACACAACTATGTGATTGATGTATTTATTTGATAGTCTCCCGGGCGTTTAAAAACATTCTGTCTGAACATATATTGTTTCTGAAGACGTGTTTAACACAATCATAACCACAAACATTAATGATAGTTTGCGATTGTGATTGTATCAATCATGTTTTTTCTTTGCGTGTACACACTGCATTTACCATTTAAATAAGTGGGGAAAAAATGAAGACGCCATGCCATTTGGTGTTCCAATGATTTGGAGAGATCCCATAGTTCATGTTGAAGATGAGTGTTATGCGTGCATAAATTATACAGCGGGTATGAACAGAAGAAAAATGACTTATATATTTTATACTGAAACAGCATATGCTCGATTTCCGCTGCCACATTGTAACAAATTCTAAAAGTCATTCGTTTTGGCAAAACAATTTACTAAGCAAACTTTTTGTTTTATTCAAGCGTGAGCAGATTGATAGAATCATTGCTAATACATTATCTTTTCATTCACATACTCAGGCTGAATCCTGCCATCAAATAAACGGGTGCACAGTTATGGGAATAGTTGTTGTGTTCACACAAGAGAACCGCAACGAGCACCCGTTTTTATGATTTAAAATACTCGCCTTAAAACGAGTTGCGGTGTAGTTAATACAGCCTATTGCTTTTGTATGTGCTCGCCAGGCTCGTAAGAAATTGTGTTTGCAACATACGAGCCTTAAGCAAACGCAATGAAATTTATATGAGTTCGGTTTTGTAATGTTTTGTAAGCATTCGTACTTCTGATAAACAACACAAGAAATGTTTGTGTAGGAATTGGGAAACACACTTGTACATTATTACGTAGAGCAGCGGTGGGCGCTGGTTACTCGCAGCATTCGTCATTCGTAGTAATACTTATAGCAGTGTTGCCAGATGGTTAAGAAAAAAATCAATGATCGTATATTTAAGTAAACATGTAGGGCTACAATCATTATGAAATAAAATGAATATAAAAGTTATTATAAGAACAATTTTTGTGGAAAATTTTAATTAAAATATATAACGAATGCGACAGGCTTATGACTCACAATTTTTTTATACGTCAATTTCATTTATATGTAAATATTTTTACAAAAATATTGACCAATGGCAACGCAGTGCAGTCCGTTATTTCAGTGTGCGACGTAGACACAGAATTTACTTTTTATATATTTATACATTTTTGACAACAAATTTTACAATAAACACACAATTATATTCTATGATTCTAAAGATGCACATAAGAACATTTTTTTAAATGGCTGAGTGCGCTCTTTATTAACGGTAACTATCGGCTGCTAATTGAGTTTTTTCTTAAAGAAAATTGTTTTAATATCTTATATTTAGTTCATCAGTTTTCATGACAGCAGGTGGTTCAATATATGTATGTATCATGGCGTAATGAAATTTTATAGATAATAATAAATAAAATACTTTAAAAAAGCATAACTAGTTTTCATCTAATCGTCTAACCTACGACAAATCATAAAATCTGGCAGCCACGTTTTCACTTAATGTTAAATTTAAAATACACGAACATATACTAAATGAATATGCCGTGAATGTTGTTGTTACGAGCTGGTCGTAAAAAATAGAAAAAACATAAAACTTTGCTTTAAGTGGTTGTGATATTGTTCATACTTTTTTCTGGGCTCTTACTTCTTTATGTAGTTAACCTAGCATTTACACATGCCACTGCCAGTTCGAAAAACTCAATACACTCACATTTTTCGCAATGGCAGCTCCAGTGGCAGCAAAAATTGCATGCGAGTGGAAATTTGGCACTTGCATGCCACTAAATGACAAAACGATCAGCAATGTTACCCTGTTCAATATTTAATGCAAATCGACTGGATTGTTGTCGAACTGTAATTAAAGTTTTAACTGTTAAATGCATTTTTATGATTAATTTGTAGTAATAGTAAATTTGTAGTATAGAGCATTAATTTTGCTAAAATAATGCTAATATAAATAAATGTAAACTATTTCCCCAAAACTAAAACTATGTGATGAAGTCGGCAACTCTTTTTTTGTTTTCTGGTACTTTTTTTTAATTTGAGATGTAAACAAATTATCTCAAGTTGACGCTTCGACGACATTTTGAAAATGAACTTGCAGTGGCATGGGTAAACAGAAACGCAAATGGCATGAGATTCGACTATTTCGAACACTTTTTCGCTTATAATATGTATAGAACAGTGGCATGCCACTACTTGCATGTGTAAAGGCAACGTAACACATGTACAAGTAAAAAGTTATTGTGTAATATTTTAATGCATGAAGCTCGCTTTGTATGAAGAACGAGCCAACATAATCAGTAAAAGCGACTGCTTAAAAGTATTCGAGACTAAAACTGATTTAGTAAACAACGAGTGCGCTGGCAAGTATTATGTATTGTTGCAGTTCTCTGGTTCACACCTATTTGATCTCAGGTAAAAAAAAAAAAAAAAAACAGTAAAGAAGCGAGGACAATGGGAGCCATTGTAGTGCTAGCAAGCAGCCAGGTGGGGGAGTTCGCGTCCTGTTTCTCAACCATTCACTGTTGTTACATACTCTCTGTTATAGACTCCCAAAAAAAAAAAAAAAAAAACAAATTGTAGATGTTGGAGGTGGACCGGAGATAGCTAGAAATCCTAAAAAAAATTAAACAAGCCCCGAAATCTAGTTACAGGTGAAATTTACATACTTTTATAGTCATCGACATAGCCCAGATTCAAGCAATCCTGATATTATGGATGCAAATGCCTCGAAACCCGCACCTTCCTTAGTCCCACTGGCAACTTATTTTAACTATAACCCCTACATCTTATCTAAACGGCTATCTCTCATATTATACCCTACTAAGAAGACCACAAATATTAATTTTACTCTTCCATATTGAACAAATTGATTGAATAAAAGTTAAAAAAATACATAAATTGATTAAAAACTAAGCTGTAGTAGTAGTTCTGGGCAAAACCTCATTTAACATAATAAGTGTAGCAAAGAAAAAAAGATAATATCTATAATAATAATTTTTCAATAATACTAAAATTTTAGTTAATATAAATAACAAAAAAAATTCAAGTTCCAAAAAAATATGCAATTTAAGCAACGTTTTGACCAATTGTGTAAATTTGTTCCTCTGTCATCTCAGTACGAACAAAAAAAAAACAAAGCAGAAATATACTAAAGTTCATTGAACTTTAGCTCGGCCAGCTGATCGTTTAATGTACGTTGTTTAACAGCCTGTTTTTGTAAAACACAAGTGTTCTCACTTGAAGTTTTCGTATTAAAACGATAACGTTTTAAATATGGATTTTAAAAAACATTTAAAAGCTTTCGTCTATTCATGTTTGACATAAACAGAGCTTTTTTCTATCGTTAAATAACTTTATTGCCAATGCGTTTATTTTCCTACCTTTTCATGCTTTTTGCATATAAGGATTTTGTGTTCAAGGTTAACCCTGGCTTTTGTTTACAAAAATAAATTATAAATTTAAAAAAAAAACTACTATAAAAAATGTTATCAAATTGGTAAAACTAAAAATGTTGAATTAAAATGTTTACAAAAATTGCAATAAATAAACGCAATATATGAAGACGATTTTTTGCTACACATCAACATATAGAAATGGTGTAGGTATTTGCGTGATAGCACTAATTTTTTTAAACATATGGAAGAACTTACATACCCACATACATACTTATGTACATACTTGTTTCTAGAATTCTTTGAACCTGTAAATACATATTTATGTAATTAAAAGCATTTAACCCGCTACTTTATTATCGTCTCCTCTTCTTTCGTAAGCATATTTTTTGCCAATGTTTATTTTTCTAGGTTTTAACTTGTTTAAACATTTAATTCGCTACTTTGTCCGGCCCTTTTTTATCATCATATTTGTGTGCCTAAGGTTATAGTTCTGCTACTAACATTTTTTATCTTATGGGATGATAATGCCTCAGGACCTTGCAGCTTAATTTTGAGTCTCTTCAAAGTACCAAAAAAGAAATTACCAATTTCGCCCCTTAAACGTTTGAATTTCGAAAAAGTGCCAAATTTGGCTTTGCATTTTTTAGATAAGTTTCGAATGTGATATAACTTTTATTTCTATGTTTATTGGCTTAAAAGATAGGGGGATGACAAAAAATTACCAAAATACTCCCTGAAAGAGCAAAATTTCAAAAAAGTACCAGACACTCGTCCACATATAGGTATTACATTTCATTGTATCTCTCTAAGTTTTGGAAATATAAGGTTACCGAATTTACCCTTGTTACGCCCTAAACATTCGACTTTACAAAAATCCCGTTTTAGTGGATCTATTTGGGAAGAGTCCAGCCACCGATACAAATTTCAAGTTTTTAGCTTCAGGCGTTTAGGCTGTGCGATCATAAATCAATCAGTCAATAGTGTAACAATTCTATATAAATATACATATATATAGATACACAAACCTTTAATAATATTGTAAATAATTTAGGGTCCTTTCAGTAAAATATCCTTTTTATTTTCTATTTTTTTAAACGAATGCCTTTTACTTATCGTCTTATTTTGGCATTTGTGTTCATTTATTACGAATATGTTCGTTTTATAAGAACCAAACGTGTGTGGAAAAAATTAAAGCTTTTTCAGTCACTCACCTAAAATGTGTTTTAATTTTATGAAAACCTAAATAAGTATTTTCACAAATTTTTTCATTTTCTAAAAACAGGCTGTTAATTCGCTACTTTGTCGGGACCTTTTTTTATGATCATATTTGTGTGCCAAAGGTTATAGTTCTGCTACTTATGGGATGATAATCACTCAGGACCTTGCAGCTTAATTTTGAGTCTCTTCAATATTATAACAAATTCAAAAAGCACCATACGCAGAACACAAAAGTAAAAGAAAGACATTTAATTTCTCGTATTTATCCTTTTTGATACCTTTTTCTCCCCGTTGAACTATTAACAATTTCAATATTGTAGTGGGAATGGAGAAAAATGTTTTTTTTTAAAAAGTACCAAAAAAGAAATTACGATTTTCGCACCTTCAACTTTTGAATTTCGAAAAATACCAAACTTGACTTTGCATTTTTTAGATAAGTTTCGAATGTGATATAACTTTTATTTCTTTGTTTATTGGCTTAAAAGATAGGTGGGATGACAAAAAAAGTACCAAAATACTCCCTGAAAGAGGAGAATTGCAAAAAAGTACCAGACACTCGTCTTATTTTTTTAAAGACAACGATAAGTATTACATTTTATTGTATCTCTGTAAGTTTTGGAAATATAAGGTTACCGAATTTACCCTTTTTACCCCCTAAACATTCGACTTTCCAAAAATCCGGTTTAGTGGATCTATTTGGCAAGAGTCCAGCCACCGGTACAAATTTCAAGTTTTTAGCTTAGGCGTTTAGGCTGTGCGATCATAAATCAATGAGTCAATTATGTTACAATTATATATACATATATATAGATACACAAACCTTTAATAATATTGTAAATAATTTAGGGTTCTTTCAGTAAAATATCCCTTTTATTTTCTATTTCACTCACCTAAAATTTGTTTTGAAAACCTAAATTAGTTTTCGTTCGTTTTTTTACGAACGAACAAATATTTTAATTTTCTAAAAACAGGCTGTTAATGTGTGATGTAGTTTTTTTTTCACCAAAACTAGGTTACAACCTATGCGAACGATAGACTGTTGAAGTTGGACGTGAACATTTAGGTCCCAGCATCGAACTACAATTAACAGTATGGAAAGTTACAACATGTTCATTTGATCTTTAGTATACTTTTGCTTTTTTGTTTTTTTGTTGGTTGTATCAACCATGCAAGAAAATTAACAAAACATTAAAATAAGAAAAAAAAAAATGGTTTGTTTCACTCACAATCAATTCGCATGCAGATGGCCTTCTCCATGAACTTGGTGCACTCTATATTTTAAGGGAATTAAATTTGTAATAACGTGATAATTTTCTTGCATAATTATGTGTAACTAGCATTTAGCCCGCTACTTCGTAAGCGTATCCTTTTCTTTCGTAGACATATTTTAACGCCAAAGGTTTTGTTGAGTTCACTGAAGACCGTGCATGTTTAATCTTATGTTCATAGGTCCAATATTAACGAAAATTAAAAAAGTACCAGTTAAAGAACGAAAAAGTACCAAAAAGATCCCTCTAACAAATGCACATTCCGTCAGGACCTTGAATGTTTAATTTTATGTTTCTAGGTCCAATACTAACGGAAATTCAAAAAGTACCAGTCGATGAACATAAAGTACCAAAAAGTTCCCACATAGCTTCTTATCCACTCAGGACATTGCATGTTGAAGTTTATGTTTCTAGGTCCAATATTAACGATAATTAAAAAAACTGCCAGTTGTAGAAACAAAAAGCTAAAGTAAGCAATTAAATTTCCCGTATTTCCCCTTTTTGTACTTTTTTTCTCCCTATTGAATCATAAAAATTTTCAATATTGTAGTGAGAGCCCATCATTTAATACGTATATGTCAATGAATAAAAAAAAATGTTTTGTAAAAAAGTACCAAAAATAGTTACGGGTTTTACCCCTTAAACGTCCGAATTTCGAAAAAGTACCAAATATGTATTTGGATTTCTTAGATAACTTTCAAATGTGATATAACCCTCATTTCCATGTTTATGGGTTTATAAGATAGATGGGGTGACAAAAAGTACCAAAATACAAGATTTACCCGTTTACGCCGTCAAAGGGCTGAATTTCCAAAAAGTACCAGACACCTGTCCGCTTATTTTTCTAAAGAACAACGATAATTATTAAATTTTGTTTGTATCTCTTTTAGTTTTGGAGATATAAGGTTGCCGATTTTACCCTTTTTTACCCCCTAAACATTCGACTTTCCAAAAATCCCGTCTTAGTGGATCGATTTGGGGAGAGACCAACCCCTGGTCCAAATTTCAAGTTTTCAGCTTCAGGCGTTTAGGCTGTGCGATGATGAATCAGTGAGTCAGTCAGTCAGTAACGTTACAATTTTATATGTATATATAAGTTATTACACGTTGGTTAACTTTAACCGAGTAAACGATCTTCTAAAATATCACACAACGTTTCACGTGTTCTGACCAAAAATACGGTCTTGTAATTAAAACGACGTGGTTAATTGTCAAAATGTGACTGACTTTATTATTCATTTTCATTATTACATTAATACTTATTACTTATTATTGGTGATGCCAGACTTTAAGAATAATTACAGGTTTTGTTCTTTACAAATTCCCAATTGGGATTTTAGCATGATATGTTAGGACGATGATAACTTCTCCCCTTCTTAAAAGCTTAAAATCCCGTTGCGATAAACAAATTTTTTTAATAAGTGGTTTTTAATTCTAGTTTTATATTCAAGTATAAGTATGAATAAAAGTTATATTCTTACGCTTTTATGAAATTCAATAGTAAATTGAGAAATTAAAAAAAAAATTTCTTTTATCATTTATAATAACTAAGCTAAACACAATTAAAATAATATAAAGAAAGAAAATTAAACAATTTATGCAATTAATAAAAAATATCATTAGATATTAAAAAAAATAATTTTTTTTTAATTTCTTTATTTATGCTTTTTTGTTAATTATGAGTTTAAGTTTTTATTTATTTATTACTTGCCTACTTTATAGTTAACTAGCTTAACCCGGTGCGCTTCGCTACACTGACCCCGCACATTTTTATATTGAAATTTATAGTTTACTATAATAGTAGCTTTAACCACGTTTGAAGACTCTCCCTTTAATAGTTCTTCAGTTGAGCGATATTTAATGTATGCATCCTATGGGAGGTATTTCCCCCCCTGCGCCCACCCGCTTTATTTTTATTTTCAAAAGTGTAGTATACCATAAGAGTGACTTTTAGAAAGTTTGAACATTCTCACTATTACAGTTCTTAAGATATGCGATGTTAAACATTGGCGTCCTATGGGGTATTCCTATACCCCCGCTGCTATTTTATTTCAATTCCGGGGCTTAGAAGATCCTACTACAATAAGTTCAGCAAAATGCGTGCAGCGGCTCTTAAGATATGCGATAATTAATATTGGCATCCTATGGGGGGTACCAATTCCCCTGCCCCTATCGAAAAAATAAGTAGCCTATTTTATTTTTAGGGCTCACGTGATGTTACTGTAAAAATTTCAGGAAAATCGGTTCGATAATTAATATTGGCATCCTATGGGGGGTACCAATTCCCCTGCCCCTATCGAAAAAATAAGTAGCCTATTTTATTTTTAGGGCTCACGTGATGTTACTGTAAAAATTTCAGGAAAATCGGTTCAGTAGTTTCGGAGTCTATAAAGCGACAAACAAACATACAAACATACATAATTCATTTTTATATATATAGAAGAAAGATAGAAGATAGAAGAAGAAGATAGATAGATAGATTTTCTCAAAGCTTTGTAATAAGCAAATCTTTATGTTAAATTTCCTGATGTGTAACAAATATTTTTTGTGAGTTTGTTCGGTATAAACAAATCCATATAGCAAATGTCACCGGTAAAATTACAACATTAACAAGATAAAGTATTATAATTAAAAATTATATTCGAATTCATATATTTACAAATGTACTAAGAAATTACAAAATTGAAATTGACAATAAAATCAGCATGTTTAGTAATCATATATGTACTGTTTTTGGTTTTATCTTATATTATTTTTATGCACTCTCTTACCATCTATCAAAACTTCAGTTCCTAAATCTTTTTCAACAATATTTTCTAAATAAACTTTCTCAAATTTGTTGCCTAATCTTTTGTTTCTACGAACAAATACTATATCGCCCTCGCTAAATGATCGTTTTGCAGTTTCTAATTTTGTTTCAATTCTTGCCTGCGCAGCTACAATTTTCTCATATATAGTTTTTAAGATATCTGCATTAAATTGTTGAATAATATCTATTGGTTTTGCTTGAGTAACAGAGTGGATAGTGTTATTATATTTATAAGTAGCGACCAGTATTAAATCCGAAACATCGGTTATATCGCACTGTGCTTTAACACACCTTGCGATTTCAAGCAAAGTCGAGTGGAACCTTTCAACTTGGCCATTACTTTCGCTATGTAGAGGAGGAACAAAAAATTGCTCTATCTCAAAGATATCTCTAAGCATATTCTTGATTGTATTTGATTGAAAAGATTTCTCATTATCAGAGACTAACAGTTTCGTGTTTTTAAAATTGTTCAAAATTTTTAAGAGTCCAGTTCTCACATCGACTAATGCTCTAGAAGCGATTGGAATAGCAACTGCAAATTTAGAAAATTTATCTAGGCAAGTGAGGAAATGCACTTTACTTGTTGAAAACACATCCATGTGGAGTATCTGACCGGGAAGAGCCGGTATTGGTGATGCACCAATTAAAGGCTGTGGAGGTTTCCTATTATACTTATTTTCCAAGAATATTTTGCAGTTTTTAATAATCAACTGGAGCATTTGCTTTATTTTGGGGAAAAAAGATTCCGATGTTATTTGTTTATAATTTTCCCGTAAAGATCTATGGGCGCGGTTCACATTGGTTGAAGAGTGGCCAAAATTCATTTTTTTCATGTTCGCCGATTTGGATAATTTTTTGGTATTTTGGTTGCAGATATCTGAATATTATGATATACTTATTATTTGTTTGGATAGACACGCTCGAAGTTCATATATGTTCGCTTGTTAAAATGGCATGCAAATTTACAGTATATTCAAACTTTTGGTACAATCACAGTAAACTTATCATTTGACTTTGTTGTATATTTTCGTAAATGACAATTGTCAAAGATGAGATTTGCATTAAAAAAAGTTGGAAAAAGTGCCATATAAAAAATTTTGTAGAACAAAATATAAACAACATCAAAATTTCAATGTTCATCAACTTCAATAGGCAGTATCTTTTTAGCGCTGTGGAGCGCTGTTTAACGAATGATGTCAAATTACAACTTGAAGTCTCAGCTAAAAGTTAAAAAACATATTTGCACTTTTCCAAAAAAAAATAGTAAAAACTATAAAGTGATAAAGTAACAAAACATGAATTTTCGTTCATGCTTGTTGTTGCCATAATTCTTAACTGTTTAATTACTGTTAATTATACATTTCATTCTTGAAAAAAGCATAAGCTTCAATTGAATTTGAATTGTTGTTTACTAATTTACATTAAATTGGCAAGTGCAGTAATAAGTGGTGTATTATTAAGTGATATCAAAATTTTATTTTAATAATTATGGAAAATTTAACAATTTCTTATTTAAATATTTGTGAAATATTGATTGATACCAAAATGGATATTGATATTACTGTCGAAGTCATTGCAAATAACAATGAAGAAATGACTGCTGAGGATGTTGAAGTCTTTACTAGATTTTCGAAAAAAGACTTTTACAAAGTTCAAAGATAGATGGCAAAAAGCATTTCGCATGAAAACCAGATTACTCGATCTAAATGAAAATTGGCTGAAAAATGTTTACAAAGTGTATACCGCAAACAATGAATCACCAAGCTGTTCAAATATGGTTAACCCTCGGAGGTATAAGGTTTTTTGTCGATAAATGGTATAACCAGGTCTGTGCAGACCTACATGGGATTTGTATGGAAATACATAGTCAGGTGTCCTAAAAGTATCTATAAATGCATTTTATGCTTGGAAAACCACATAATGAACAATAATAACGCATTTGTATACATTTTTATTATCTATTTACGGTATTTTATTAATAATATGTAAAGAAATACATTTTAAATACGGCATTCAATGCAGGAGTACCTGGCACGTGAATGTTGTTGGCATACCGGCTTTTTGCAATGCATGCAATGAAAGCGTGTTTTTCGCTGTTTTTTATCAAACTTAAAACACAGCGAGCACGAGGGTCTGCTGGCAGAGGTTGCGGCATAAGCTGGTTGGTCATCTATGGGCGGGCCTTCAGCTACCTGCAAAGAAACAAAGTTGATAATGGATTTAGAATTTGAATTCAATGAATGAATAAATGAAATACTTACCTCTACACCGAATAACGCCATGGACTGTTTCACATGTTGGAAGCCTCTTACAATAGGGTTTGTTGCTCTTTGTTCCATGTAAGGGATCACCAGCTGTTCGGAAAATTCCATAAGAAACATACGTCTTCTGTCTGTTCTCTTTACATGCCCCAATTTATCATGAATGACAAATGCAGCCAATGCCGCAACGTCCAGCATATTGAAAAACAGGGCCGACGGCCATCGGGTTGTGCCCCTTTTGCAGGTGTAACCACCAAGCATCTGGTCCATGGTGTCCACTCCTGCTTTATATTTATTATAGTCCAATATTTGAAACGGCTTCTGTGCTAGTTTCGATGAGTCGACGGTGGAACTAGAGTGTTCTGTGGAGATGAGAACCACTGCTTCCTTTTTTTTTTTGGCACATATGAGCATAGTGCGACATTATTGTTGTGGTAACCGAATAATGTGCTGTAAACCTCTTTTTAGGGTCCAACATCTCCTTCGGTATGCAGGCCTTGTTTTTTCTTATGGTTCCTACATAAGCCAACCGTTTTGTCATCAAAACCGTGGCCAAATCATATGATGAAAGAAAGTTGTCTGCATATATTGTTCGACCAGAACCACTATACTTTTCCACCAATTTGAGAACAACGTTCTGGCCAAGGTTTACCGCACGTGCTTCATTTTGTTGTCTTCCAACATAAATAATTCCTTTTATTGGATAATTTGAGTTCGAATCACACACCCACCATATTTTTATACCATATCTGGCTGGTTTCGATGGTATATATTGGGTAAAGCGCGTGCGGCCTCGGTACGAAAACAATTGCTCATCCACAGTTATTTGGGCACCCGGAACATATCGACGCTCTAAGTTGTTCATGAGCATGTTCCAAATGTCGTCGATGGCGGCCGATTTGTTTTCTACAAGTCGAGCGGGTCTCGTTATACCATTATCAAATCGAATATGTTTTAGGATATGTTTATCGTATAGCAGACATCGTCGCCCTGTAGATAGGGTTTCCATTGTGTCCCCACAACTCATGGCTGAACGTTTGACCCAAATATGCCGGCAAACAAGATAAGGCCAAAAAAAGCGTACATTTCTATTTCGGTTACAGGTTTCATCCACTCTCGTGGTGTCTGGTCAGGTTTCAGCTCAGACCATTTTCGGCACATCTCCTGGGCCTAACGGTTTGTTTCACGAACAATTATGCTGACGGTCTCGGGTGTTAGAAGAGATTTAAATATGGAGATCGGGTTTCGCATAGTGCCTGTAACCGGGCCTTCACGACCCACAGTAACGCAGTTATGTGCACGAGTTCTACCAGATGCCGGCGGAGTGCTTGACCAAATCTTACCATCCTTTGACATATACGATGTAGACGAGCTCAACGAAGATGGCTCCTCGTTCATACCGACGGCTTCAAGCACTTCGGGTAAAGCTGCAGTGCCTTCATACAAATTTTGCAGTTCCTCATCATCGTCATATAGACTCTTCTTTTCAATAGACGTATCTGCTTCAGCATCGGAAGCCGCATCAACTAACAACATAATCTGGGTCCGTATTGTCGTCGCCTTCGAAAGGAGTACTGTCCTCGGGCTGTTCATCATCACCGGCCATTCACAATGCAACATTTTCTTGCATTTCACTTCTCTGTTCTTCTGGTAAACTTAAAAATCTTGAGGTGCGGTTCACCACGTCCATCATATCATCAGTAAATGCTGATGCCATTTTTTTTTATCTTTACACTTCAAAATATGTTAGTATACTAACTCCTTTTTGTTTATTTTTCTTATATATTATATATTATATATAAAATCCCACTCAATAACGGTTTTTATCTGCTGTCCACCATTCATTCCATACAAATTACATGTAGGTCTGCACAGACCTGGTTATACCATTTGAAGCAAAATATTTGTAAACCCGGATTAACCCGAACCAAAAAAGTAATACACACTTTTATAGGCAAAAAGTCTGCACAAATCTGGTTATACCTCCAAGGGTTAAACGTGGACGTCCAGTAAAAGCCTTCGAGGATTGCCAACCGCGAACAAAAAACACCTCAATGGAGTTGATGTCGTCTGCCGCAAAAAAAAAGTGAGTATTTAGACAAATCCATTAAGGCGTTCACCCCGGAGAAGACACTTGGGTTGATACTTGATGCTTCCTTGTCAAAGCATCAATATGAGGTTTTGCGCAGTTCGGCTCGAGAAATTGGATGCGACATTTATCCACCCTTTCATCAGGTACTGGAAGCAAAAAAAAAATGCTATCCTGCAAATGTTCAGGTGCAAGAAAGTTGTAGCAAAGTTGGTCTACAAGAGTTATTAGATCATACAGTAACCAGGATTTTGATGACAAAATCCGAGAATGAGATGACAGAACTCCCCAAAGAACTGCAAATGTTCTCAAAATGGGGCTGTGACGGAAGTTCGGGACACAGTGAATACCATCAATAATTCACAGATCCAAATCACTCCGATAAATATATGTTCTTAACGTCATTTGTTCCATTGACCCTCACAGAGCGTAATAATATGTCAACAAGAGCGTAATAATATGTGTCGGATAAGATCACAACCTTAATAAACTTGTAACATTTTTTTTATCTGTTTATTGTTAAAATTTTCATTTAAATAATATTTAATTTATTTTACATACTTTTAATTCCACCCACGTAACCTTAATTTACTTATTTTTGCCTTTTCTGTAGCACAAGTAATATTTAAATATGCTTATTTGTTCTTGTTGTTGCCCAAAAGAATTTATGCAAATATTTAATTAGAATACCCGAAAACTGGTTTTGATTACATACATATGTATGTACCTACATACATACATACATATGAAATCAAAACCGGTTGTCTCGTTAAGTTTTTTTTTTTGAATGCAATTGTTGCTATTTTTTTCAAAAAGCAGATTGCACCACAAATGTAGTTTGTCTTATAGCAAAATAAATCTTGATTCATTCCATTTTAAATCTGCAAAGGAAAGAGAGTTGTAATTTTATCGTCGAATGAAAGATTTAAATAAATCAATTTTAAATTATATAAAATTAAATCGTTTGTTTTTCCTATTTTAACCTCTTAGTGAGTTAAACAAAGTTTTTGCAATATTTTGGCGACCGTGACAGGACGGTCTGTAATAAGAAGTTACATAAATTACTAGTTAATCCGTAAGCAGTGATTTTTTTTTTTTAGAGCTACGAGAAAGCACAAATTTTATTGAATTGTCATCGGTGCTACACATTAATTATTACAAATTTGTTGCGTGAGTATAGTGACAAATTTTATTGGAGCTTATCAGTGTGGTGTATCATAATTTCAAATTTGTTGCTCTATTAATACGCTCGTCAATTGCTGTTATTACGGAGATTTTGGGCTACAACTTATTACAGCCGACCGAATATTTGTAGAAGAAAATTACAATTGGTAATTTTTTAAGCGGAAACTTTTATCGTCGTTAGTTGTTCATATCATGTACAAATTTTAAATTTTTGCTTCGAAAGTGATTTATAACTTTAAAGCGTCAAATAAAATTGTGGTTCGTTAGTTGTTATATAATTGTCGCTCAATTTGTAAAGGACAATGGCCAACAACAACGCTGATGGTGTACCGGAGGCTGCTGCTGCTAGCTCAGAGTTGGTAATGTTAAAGCAACAACGCAGCAGCATGAAGAGAAACATTACAAATATGCAAAAAAAGGTAGAAAAAGATGGCGACAGTTCTGACTCCACCATTTTGGAATGTCGGCTTCAAATTTTGGAGTCATATTTTAAACAATTATGTCACATTCAAGGGCAAATCGAAAAACTCAGCCCTACCGATGCTGCAAGGAGTGATTTGGAAGAAATTTTTATTATTGCTAAGGCAAAAATAATGGGTTTACTAAATAAACAACGTGGCTCTATGCAAATGGATCAAACATTATTTAACGCTTCAGTTTCTTGTTCTCCACATCACACTCGATTGCCCTCACTTAAGTTGCCTAAGTTCGATGGGAAATATGGTGATTACAAACGTTTCATCACCACATTTAACAACATGGTACATGAAAATTCTTCAATAACTGGCGTCGACAAATTTAATTATTTATTAAATTGTTTGTCGGGTCCAGGCTTAGCAGTTGTGGAACCATTCCAGGTAACCGAGGAGAATTACCCAACGGCGCTAAAGAGGCTGGAGGACCGATATGATAACAAGGTGCTCATATTTCTAGAACATATTTCTACGTTGTTCAATATTACTTCGATGTCCAAGGGTGACAGTAACTCATTACGAAACATCATTGATACTGTTGCAGCGATCCGTGGGTCGCTTCTATCGCTCGGGTCAGAGATGGATGTTCTTAATGGACTTTTGACTCATATTGTTTTATCAAAATTAGACGCGGATTCTAAAATGAGCTATGATGAAAAACAAGATTTCAAATCGTTGCCTTCATGGGATACCTGCTATGACATGTTAAGCCATCGCTGTCAGTTTTTGGAGAGTCATGGTAAAAAGGTTGAAGTACATGACAAATCGAAAGGTGCAACCCCAAAGTCAAACACCAACAAGTCGTCTCGCACCTTTGTAAACTCCAACTCTAATTGTGCATACTGTAGCTCCTCGGACCACAATATATCAACATGTTCATCGTTTTCATCGCTTGCTGTTCCCGAAAGATTTAATTTTATAAAGGGCAATAATTGCTGCATCAATTGTCTCCGTAAAGGTCATATGGTGTCGAAATGCTTATCGAAATCCCGTTGTCGTGAGTGCCACTCTCTGCATCATACTTTGTTGCACAAAAATTCTGGTTCTGCGAATGCTGATAATTCAACATCACAAGCTCAACCTCAACCATCAGCTGGAAATCAAACCAACCCAGTCTCATTCGTAGTCCGCTCATTCAAACGAGCGATCATTCCCACTGCTGTTGTTCTTTTGAAGGATTCCAGTGGCACATTTCATCCGGTAAGGGCTCTACTTGATTCGTGTTCCGAAATTAATTTCATTTCAGAGGAAACTGCAAAAAGATTCCGATTGAAGTCTCAGCCGTATTATCAAGAAGTTTCTGGAATTGGCGAAGTGCGCACGAACATTAAATTATCGGTTTGCGCTACAGTAAAGTCTCGTGTGAGTTCATTCCAGTGGTCCTCTACTTTTGCAGTTACCAAATCAATATCAGCCTGGCAACCTGGTGAGTACATTCAAACATCTCATTGGAAAATACCACAGACTCTAGAACTAGCAGATCCTTTGTTCTACAAACCACAACATGTTGATCTGTTAATCAGTACCGAAATATTTTTCGATTTGTTGCTCGATAAACGAATCTCGTTGGGAGAAGGTATGCCGTGCCTCACCAATACAGTTTTTGGATGGATAGTTGGTGGAACTTTTAACACGGGAGCAAGATCTTCACTGCCCACATGTAATCTCACCACTAGTTCTTCAAACATTGACTCCATTTTGGCCAAGTTTTGGGAAGTTGAGGAGTACGTTAATTCCCCAGCGAAACATTCACCGGAAGAAGAAGAATGCGAACGTCATTTCATGGAAAACGTGCGCATAGATCAAAACTGCAGAATTGAAGTTCGTTTGCCGTTCAAGAAGTCGCCCGAAGTATTAGGAGACTCATTTGAAATGGCTCGTAAACGTTTTCTGTCGCTCGAAAGACGATTGGAACGTGACGCAACTCTAAAATCAATGTACGTCGAGTTTATGGACGAATATTTATCGCTTGGACACATGTCGCCCTACAATAAGTCGTTGAATGGCCCGAATTATTTCATTCCACATCATTGTGTTCTTCGGCCACAAAGTACTACAACAAAAATCCGAGTTGTCTTCGATGCGTCAGCTCAAACTTCGTCGAATCATTCGCTTAATGATATTCTTATGGTAGGCCCTACAATTCAGCAGGACCTTATTACAACGCTCTTTTCGTTTCGCTTAAATAAATTCGCTCTCACCGCTGACATATCTAAAATGTATCGCCAGTTTCGCGTCGATGAGCGTGATGTAAAGTATCAGCTCATATTGTGGAGAAGCAACAAAGAAGAAGAATTAAAGGTGTTTCAGCTAAACACTGTCACTTATGGTTTGGCATCGGCTCCATTTCTAGCAATCCGTAGTTTAGTTTTCATTGCAGAGAAATATGGTAGCTCTTATCCACTTGGCTCGCAAGTTCTTCGTGATGACCTCTATGTCGATGACGTTCTTACTGGATCCAACGACGTGGAAACGTTGCTAAGGAAGAAACACGAACTTGTAAAAATCCTGGAACTACATGGTCTGGAGTTAGCAAAATGGAACAGCAACTATGGCAACATCAATAACACCCAAGATGATGAAATTCAATTTAAAATGGCTGAGGATGATGTCACCAAAACATTAGGTATGTCTTGGAAATCAAAAACGGATATGTTTTGTTTTCGATTCCAGTTGCCCAAGGTTGTCGCCCCCACGAAGAGATCCATTTTGTCAGTCGTGGCAAAAATTTACGACTTACTTGGACTTTTGAGTCCAATTGTTGTTCGTGCCAAAATTCTACTCCAGGAAATGTGGGTCCAAAATTGTAACTGGGACGATATCATCAGTAATCCCCTTAAATCCCTTTGGCTACAAATTCACGAAGATCTTGAAAATATCGGAAAAATTGAGGTACCTCGATATGTGCTTACTACCTTAGAATACCGAGGAGAAATTCATGGTTTCGCAGACGCGTCTTTACGAGCATACGGTTGTTGTATTTGCTTTAACACACCTTGCGATTTCAAGCAAAGTCGAGTGGAACCTTTCAACTTGGCCATTACTTTCGCTATGTAGAGGAGGAACAAAAAATTGCTCTATCTCAAAGATATCTCTAAGCATATTCTTGATTGTATTTGATTGAAAAGATTTCTCATTATCAGAGACTAACAGTTTCGTGTTTTTAAAATTGTTCAAAATTTTTAAGAGTCCAGTTCTCACATCGACTAATGCTCTAGAAGCGATTGGAATAGCAACTGCAAATTTAGAAAATTTATCTAGGCAAGTGAGGAAATGCACTTTACTTGTTGAAAACACATCCATGTGGAGTATCTGACCGGGAAGAGCCGGTATTGGTGATGCACCAATTAAAGGCTGTGGAGGTTTCCTATTATACTTATTTTCCAAGAATATTTTGCAGTTTTTAATAATCAACTGGAGCATTTGCTTTATTTTGGGGAAAAAAGATTCCGATGTTATTTGTTTATAATTTTCCCGTAAAGATCTATGGGCGCGGTTCACATTGGTTGAAGAGTGGCCAAAATTCATTTTTTTCATGTTCGCCGATTTGGATAATTTTTTGGTATTTTGGTTGCAGATATCTGAATATTATGATATACTTATTATTTGTTTGGATAGACACGCTCGAAGTTCATATATGTTCGCTTGTTAAAATGGCATGCAAATTTACAGTATATTCAAACTTTTGGTACAATCACAGTAAACTTATCATTTGACTTTGTTGTATATTTTCGTAAATGACAATTGTCAAAGATGAGATTTGCATTAAAAAAAGTTGGAAAAAGTGCCATATAAAAAATTTTGTAGAACAAAATATAAACAACATCAAAATTTCAATGTTCATCAACTTCAATAGGCAGTATCTTTTTAGCGCTGTGGAGCGCTGTTTAACGAATGATGTCAAATTACAACTTGAAGTCTCAGCTAAAAGTTAAAAAACATATTTGCACTTTTCCAAAAAAAAATAGTAAAAACTATAAAGTGATAAAGTAACAAAACATGAATTTTCGTTCATGCTTGTTGTTGCCATAATTCTTAACTGTTTAATTACTGTTAATTATACATTTCATTCTTGAAAAAAGCATAAGCTTCAATTGAATTTGAATTGTTGTTTACTAATTTACATTAAATTGGCAAGTGCAGTAATAAGTGGTGTATTATTAAGTGATATCAAAATTTTATTTTAATAATTATGGAAAATTTAACAATTTCTTATTTAAATATTTGTGAAATATTGATTGATACCAAAATGGATATTGATATTACTGTCGAAGTCATTGCAAATAACAATGAAGAAATGACTGCTGAGGATGTTGAAGTCTTTACTAGATTTTCGAAAAAAGACTTTTACAAAGTTCAAAGATAGATGGCAAAAAGCATTTCGCATGAAAACCAGATTACTCGATCTAAATGAAAATTGGCTGAAAAATGTTTACAAAGTGTATACCGCAAACAATGAATCACCAAGCTGTTCAAATATGGTTAACCCTCGGAGGTATAAGGTTTTTTGTCGATAAATGGTATAACCAGGTCTGTGCAGACCTACATGGGATTTGTATGGAAATACATAGTCAGGTGTCCTAAAAGTATCTATAAATGCATTTTATGCTTGGAAAACCACATAATGAACAATAATAACGCATTTGTATACATTTTTATTATCTATTTACGGTATTTTATTAATAATATGTAAAGAAATACATTTTAAATACGGCATTCAATGCAGGAGTACCTGGCACGTGAATGTTGTTGGCATACCGGCTTTTTGCAATGCATGCAATGAAAGCGTGTTTTTCGCTGTTTTTTATCAAACTTAAAACACAGCGAGCACGGTTGCGGCATAAGCTGGTTGGTCATCTATGGGCGGGCCTTCAGCTACCTGCAAAGAAACAAAGTTGATAATGGATTTAGAATTTGAATTCAATGAATGAATAAATGAAATACTTACCTCTACACCGAATAACGCCATGGACTGTTTCACATGTTGGAAGCCTCTTACAATAGGGTTTGTTGCTCTTTGTTCCATGTAAGGGATCACCAGCTGTTCGGAAAATTCCATAAGAAACATACGTCTTCTGTCTGTTCTCTTTACCTGCCCCAATTTATCATGAATGACAAATGCAGCCAATGCCGCAACGTCCAGCATATTGAAAAACAGGGCCGACGGCCATCGGGTTGTGCCCCTTTTGCAGGTGTAACCACCAAGCATCTGGTCCATGGTGTCCACTCCTGCTTTATATTTATTATAGTCCAATATTTGAAACGGCTTCTGTGCTAGTTTCGATGAGTCGACGGTGGAACTAGAGTGTTCTGTGGAGATGAGAACCACTGCTTCCTTTTTTTTTTTGGCACATATGAGCATAGTGCGACATTATTGTTGTGGTAACCGAATAATGTGCTGTAAACCTCTTTTTAGGGTCCAACATCTCCTTCGGTATGCAGGCCTTGTTTTTTCTTATGGTTCCTACATAAGCCAACCGTTTTGTCATCAAAACCGTGGCCAAATCATATGATGAAAGAAAGTTGTCTGCATATATTGTTCGACCAGAACCACTATACTTTTCCACCAATTTGAGAACAACGTTCTGGCCAAGGTTTACCGCACGTGCTTCATTTTGTTGTCTTCCAACATAAATAATTCCTTTTATTGGATAATTTGAGTTCGAATCACACACCCACCATATTTTTATACCATATCTGGCTGGTTTCGATGGTATATATTGGGTAAAGCGCGTGCGGCCTCGGTACGAAAACAATTGCTCATCCACAGTTATTTGGGCACCCGGAACATATCGACGCTCTAAGTTGTTCATGAGCATGTTCCAAATGTCGTCGATGGCGGCCGATTTGTTTTCTACAAGTCGAGCGGGTCTCGTTATACCATTATCAAATCGAATATGTTTTAGGATATGTTTATCGTATAGCAGACATCGTCGCCCTGTAGATAGGGTTTCCATTGTGTCCCCACAACTCATGGCTGAACGTTTGACCCAAATATGCCGGCAAACAAGATAAGGCCAAAAAAAGCGTACATTTCTATTTCGGTTACAGGTTTCATCCACTCTCGTGGTGTCTGGTCAGGTTTCAGCTCAGACCATTTTCGGCACATCTCCTGGGCCTAACGGTTTGTTTCACGAACAATTATGCTGACGGTCTCGGGTGTTAGAAGAGATTTAAATATGGAGATCGGGTTTCGCATAGTGCCTGTAACCGGGCCTTCACGACCCACAGTAACGCAGTTATGTGCACGAGTTCTACCAGATGCCGGCGGAGTGCTTGACCAAATCTTACCATCCTTTGACATATACGATGTAGACGAGCTCAACGAAGATGGCTCCTCGTTCATACCGACGGCTTCAAGCACTTCGGGTAAAGCTGCAGTGCCTTCATACAAATTTTGCAGTTCCTCATCATCGTCATATAGACTCTTCTTTTCAATAGACGTATCTGCTTCAGCATCGGAAGCCGCATCAACTAACAACATAATCTGGGTCCGTATTGTCGTCGCCTTCGAAAGGAGTACTGTCCTCGGGCTGTTCATCATCACCGGCCATTCACAATGCAACATTTTCTTGCATTTCACTTCTCTGTTCTTCTGGTAAACTTAAAAATCTTGAGGTGCGGTTCACCACGTCCATCATATCATCAGTAAATGCCGATGCCATTTTTTTTTATCTTTACACTTCAAAATATGTTAGTATACTAACTCCTTTTTGTTTATTTTTCTTATATATTATATATTATATATAAAATCCCACTCAATAACGGTTTTTATCTGCTGTCCACCATTCATTCCATACAAATTACATGTAGGTCTGCACAGACCTGGTTATACCATTTGAAGCAAAATATTTGTAAACCCGGATTAACCCGAACCAAAAAAGTAATACACACTTTTATAGGCAAAAAGTCTGCACAAATCTGGTTATACCTCCAAGGGTTAAACGTGGACGTCCAGTAAAAGCCTTCGAGGATTGCCAACCGCGAACAAAAAACACCTCAATGGAGTTGATGTCGTCTGCCGCAAAAAAAAAGTGAGTATTTAGACAAATCCATTAAGGCGTTCACCCCGGAGAAGACACTTGGGTTGATACTTGATGCTTCCTTGTCAAAGCATCAATATGAGGTTTTGCGCAGTTCGGCTCGAGAAATTGGATGCGACATTTATCCACCCTTTCATCAGGTACTGGAAGCAAAAAAAAAATGCTATCCTGCAAATGTTCAGGTGCAAGAAAGTTGTAGCAAAGTTGGTCTACAAGAGTTATTAGATCATACAGTAACCAGGATTTTGATGACAAAATCCGAGAATGAGATGACAGAACTCCCCAAAGAACTGCAAATGTTCTCAAAATGGGGCTGTGACGGAAGTTCGGGACACAGTGAATACCATCAATAATTCACAGATCCAAATCACTCCGATAAATATATGTTCTTAACGTCATTTGTTCCATTGACCCTCACAGAGCGTAATAATATGTCAACAAGAGCGTAATAATATGTGTCGGATAAGATCACAACCTTAATAAACTTGTAACATTTTTTTTATCTGTTTATTGTTAAAATTTTCATTTAAATAATATTTAATTTATTTTACATACTTTTAATTCCACCCACGTAACCTTAATTTACTTATTTTTGCCTTTTCTGTAGCACAAGTAATATTTAAATATGCTTATTTGTTCTTGTTGTTGCCCAAAAGAATTTATGCAAATATTTAATTAGAATACCCGAAAACTGGTTTTGATTACATACATATGTATGTACCTACATACATACATACATATGAAATCAAAACCGGTTGTCTCGTTAAGTTTTTTTTTTTTGAATGCAATTGTTGCTATTTTTTTCAAAAAGCAGATTGCACCACAAATGTAGTTTGTCTTATAGCAAAATAAATCTTGATTCATTCCATTTTAAATCTGCAAAGGAAAGAGAGTTGTAATTTTATCGTCGAATGAAAGATTTAAATAAATCAATTTTAAATTATATAAAATTAAATCGTTTGTTTTTCCTATTTTAACCTCTTAGTGAGTTAAACAAAGTTTTTGCAACATTTTGGCGACCGTGACAGGACGGTCTGTAATAAGAAGTTACATAAATTACTAGTTAATCCGTAAGCAGTGATTTTTTTTTTTTAGAGCTACGAGAAAGCACAAATTTTATTGAATTGTCATCGGTGCTACACATTAATTATTACAAATTTGTTGCGTGAGTATAGTGACAAATTTTATTGGAGCTTATCAGTGTGGTGTATCATAATTTCAAATTTGTTGCTCTATTAATACGCTCGTCAATTGCTGTTATTACGGAGATTTTGGGCTACAACTTATTACAGCCGACCGAATATTTGTAGAAGAAAATTACAATTGGTAATTTTTTAAGCGGAAACTTTTATCGTCGTTAGTTGTTCATATCATGTACAAATTTTAAATTTTTGCTTCGAAAGTGATTTATAACTTTAAAGCGTCAAATAAAATTGTGGTTCGTTAGTTGTTATATAATTGTCGCTCAATTTGTAAAGGACAATGGCCAACAACAACGCTGATGGTGTACCGGAGGCTGCTGCTGCTAGCTCAGAGTTGGTAATGTTAAAACAACAACGCAGCAGCATGAAGAGAAACATTACAAATATGCAAAAAAAGGTAGAAAAAGATGGCGACAGTTCTGACTCCACCATTTTGGAATGTCGGCTTCAAATTTTGGAGTCATATTTTAAACAATTATGTCACATTCAAGGGCAAATCGAAAAACTCAGCCCTACCGATGCTGCAAGGAGTGATTTGGAAGAAATTTTTATTATTGCTAAGGCAAAAATAATGGGTTTACTAAATAAACAACGTGGCTCTATGCAAATGGATCAAACATTATTTAACGCTTCAGTTTCTTGTTCTCCACATCACACTCGATTGCCCTCACTTAAGTTGCCTAAGTTCGATGGGAAATATGGTGATTACAAACGTTTCATCACCACATTTAACAACATGGTACATGAAAATTCTTCAATAACTGGCGTCGACAAATTTAATTATTTATTAAATTGTTTGTCGGGTCCAGCTTTAGCAGTTGTGGAACCATTCCAGGTAACCGAGGAGAATTACCCAACGGCGCTAAAGAGGCTGGAGGACCGATATGATAACAAGGTGCTCATATTTCTAGAACATATTTCTACGTTGTTCAATATTACTTCGATGTCCAAGGGTGACAGTAACTCATTACGAAACATCATTGATACTGTTGCAGCGATCCGTGGGTCGCTTCTATCGCTCGGGTCAGAGATGGATGTTCTTAATGGACTTTTGACTCATATTGTTTTATCAAAATTAGACGCGGATTCTAAAATGAGCTATGATGAAAAACAAGATTTCAAATCGTTGCCTTCATGGGATACCTGCTATGACATGTTAAGCCATCGCTGTCAGTTTTTGGAGAGTCATGGTAAAAAGGTTGAAGTACATGACAAATCGAAAGGTGCAACCCCAAAGTCAAACACCAACAAGTCGTCTCGCACCTTTGTAAACTCCAACTCTAATTGTGCATACTGTAGCTCCTCGGACCACAATATATCAACATGTTCATCGTTTTCATCGCTTGCTGTTCCCGAAAGATTTAATTTTATAAAGGGCAATAATTGCTGCATCAATTGTCTCCGTAAAGGTCATATGGTGTCGAAATGCTTATCGAAATCCCGTTGTCGTGAGTGCCACTCTCTGCATCATACTTTGTTGCACAAAAATTCTGGTTCTGCGAATGCTGATAATTCAACATCACAAGCTCAACCTCAACCATCAGCTGGAAATCAAACCAACCCAGTCTCATTCGTAGTCCGCTCATTCAAACGAGCGATCATTCCCACTGCTGTTGTTCTTTTGAAGGATTCCAGTGGCACATTTCATCCGGTAAGGGCTCTACTTGATTCGTGTTCCGAAATTAATTTCATTTCAGAGGAAACTGCAAAAAGATTCCGATTGAAGTCTCAGCCGTATTATCAAGAAGTTTCTGGAATTGGCGAAGTGCGCACGAACATTAAATTATCGGTTTGCGCTACAGTAAAGTCTCGTGTGAGTTCATTCCAGTGGTCCTCTACTTTTGCAGTTACCAAATCAATATCAGCCTGGCAACCTGGTGAGTACATTCAAACATCTCATTGGAAAATACCACAGACTCTAGAACTAGCAGATCCTTTGTTCTACAAACCACAACATGTTGATCTGTTAATCAGTACCGAAATATTTTTCGATTTGTTGCTCGATAAACGAATCTCGTTGGGAGAAGGTATGCCGTGCCTCACCAATACAGTTTTTGGATGGATAGTTGGTGGAACTTTTAACACGGGAGCAAGATCTTCACTGCCCACATGTAATCTCACCACTAGTTCTTCAAACATTGACTCCATTTTGGCCAAGTTTTGGGAAGTTGAGGAGTACGTTAATTCCCCAGCGAAACATTCACCGGAAGAAGAAGAATGCGAACGTCATTTCATGGAAAACGTGCGCATAGATCAAAACTGCAGAATTGAAGTTCGTTTGCCGTTCAAGAAGTCGCCCGAAGTATTAGGAGACTCATTTGAAATGGCTCGTAAACGTTTTCTGTCGCTCGAAAGACGATTGGAACGTGACGCAACTCTAAAATCAATGTACGTCGAGTTTATGGACGAATATTTATCGCTTGGACACATGTCGCCCTACAATAAGTCGTTGAATGGCCCGAATTATTTCATTCCACATCATTGTGTTCTTCGGCCACAAAGTACTACAACAAAAATCCGAGTTGTCTTCGATGCGTCAGCTCAAACTTCGTCGAATCATTCGCTTAATGATATTCTTATGGTAGGCCCTACAATTCAGCAGGACCTTATTACAACGCTCTTTTCGTTTCGCTTAAATAAATTCGCTCTCACCGCTGACATATCTAAAATGTATCGCCAGTTTCGCGTCGATGAGCGTGATGTAAAGTATCAGCTCATATTGTGGAGAAGCAACAAAGAAGAAGAATTAAAGGTGTTTCAGCTAAACACTGTCACTTATGGTTTGGCATCGGCTCCATTTCTAGCAATCCGTAGTTTAGTTTTCATTGCAGAGAAATATGGTAGCTCTTATCCACTTGGCTCGCAAGTTCTTCGTGATGACCTCTATGTCGATGACGTTCTTACTGGATCCAACGACGTGGAAACGTTGCTAAGGAAGAAACACGAACTTGTAAAAATCCTGGAACTACATGGTCTGGAGTTAGCAAAATGGAACAGCAACTATGGCAACATCAATAACACCCAAGATGATGAAATTCAATTTAAAATGGCTGAGGATGATGTCACCAAAACATTAGGTATGTCTTGGAAATCAAAAACGGATATGTTTTGTTTTCGATTCCAGTTGCCCAAGGTTGTCGCCCCCACGAAGAGATCCATTTTGTCAGTCGTGGCAAAAATTTACGACTTACTTGGACTTTTGAGTCCAATTGTTGTTCGTGCCAAAATTCTACTCCAGGAAATGTGGGTCCAAAATTGTAACTGGGACGATATCATCAGTAATCCCCTTAAATCCCTTTGGCTACAAATTCACGAAGATCTTGAAAATATCGGAAAAATTGAGGTACCTCGATATGTGCTTACTACCTTAGAATACCGAGGAGAAATTCATGGTTTCGCAGACGCGTCTTTACGAGCATACGGTTGTTGTATTTACTATCGCGACTGCAGTGATGGTGCTTATAAAACTTCTCTTTTGATCGCAAAATCCAAGGTTGCTCCTATCAAGGCCCAATCACTTCCTCGCCTCGAATTATGTGCCGCTGTTTTGTTAAGCAAAACATGGCACAAAATCAAACCAAAAATTGAAAAATTTGTTTCATCAGTCTATTTTTGGACAGATTCAAAAATAGTCCTACAATGGCTAAAATTACATTCATCAACTTTACAGTGCTTCGTCGCTAATCGAGTCTCAGAACTACAAGAAAACACTAGAGGTATATTTTGGAGACACGTTCCTTCTAAAAGCAACCCAGCAGATATCGTTTCCCGGGGTTGCAGTGCTCAGGACTTGCCTCATACAATTTGGTTCAGAGGTCCAACTTTTCTTCAGGAACACAATTCAAATTGGCCACCTACTGAAGAAGACACTTCCGTTAGCCCATTAGAATGCAGAAAGGCAGCTGTTTTTAAATACTCTGATATCACAGCAAGCATCATAGAAGGCGTTATCAATAAGCATTCATCATATTTTAAAATTATTCGAATAATTGCTTATATTTTTCGTTTATTTAACAGATGCCCAGTAGACCATTCATTGAAGCCCCAGGACCTTGTTCATCTTCAACCTCTCGAGCTAGGCCACACTTTTTTAAGAATCGTTGCTCATATTCAGCGTCATTATTTTACAGACGACTTGAAGGCTATGGCTAAAGGAAAAATTCTTCATCCATCGCTGCAGAAATTATCCCCATTTCTGAATGAAACCAATGTTGGTAGCGGCTTTGTCAATTTAATTCGAGTTGGTGGGCGATTATCAAATGCTCCTATTCCATTCGACGCACGGTTTCCAGTTTTGTTGCCCAAAAACCATCGTTTCGTAAAATTATATATTGAACATTTGCATCGAAGTCATTTGCATGCAGGTCCAAAGGTTTTACTGGGCATCTTGCGGCAGAAAGTATGGATAATCAACGCTAGAGACGTGGTTAGAAAGGTGGTTCGTGACTGTGTTCACTGTTTTCGATATAAGCCGAAATTGTTAGAGCAAATCATGGGTAATTTGCCAGCTGACCGCTTCAGAGCTCAACGTCCGTTCGTAATTACCGGCGTGGATTTTTGTGGCCCTTTTCTAACGTCTTATCGGATTCGAGGTAAAGTTCCATATAAAACTTATATTGCCGTTTTTGTTTGTTTTAGTTCAAAGGCAATGCATCTGGAACTGGTGTCTGACTTGTCCACCAACAACTTCATTTTGTGCCTCAAACGTTTCGTTGGTCGCAGAGGAATACCAGAGAAGCTTTATTGCGACAACGCAACTAATTTTGTTGGAGCTCACAATAAGCTGAAAGAGTTGAAGCAGTTGTTTTTTCATGAAACCATGGCTCAGGAAATACGAACATACTCATCACAAACCGGATTTGAATTTTGTTTTATACCCCCTCGTGCTCCACACTTCGGTGGTCTATGGGAGGCTGCCGTGAAATCTGTAAAAACCCTGCTCGTAAAAAATGTTGCCCAGGCCCACCTCACTTTTGAAGAGTTGCAGACCCTTATCATTGAAGTCGAAGCAATTTTGAATTCACGCCCAATTTGCCCACTGTCAGATGACCCGAATGACGGCGAAGCGCTCACACCAGGTCATTTGCTTATTGGCTCATCACTAGTCGCTTTACCAGACCAGAACTTTGATGCTACCACACAAACGTCGCTCAACCGCTGGCAACGTATTTCATTTTTAAAGCAACAATTTTGGCATTTGTGGTCCCGTGATTACATTTCATCGCTGCAACAACGCTCAAAATGGTACCACATACAACCTAACATCACAGAAGGGCAACTAGTTGTAATTCATGAAGACAACGCTCCCCCTCAACAATGGTCATTAGCTCGAGTAACCAAAACTATAGCCGGCTCTGATGGACGAGTGCGAGTGATTGAGTTAAAATCAAAAAATGGCTCATTTTGTCGTCCAATACAAAAGGTGGCTCCCTTACCCTCTTTAAATGATGGTTGAATCAAGAGCATCAACGGGGGGAGCATGTCGGATAAGATCACAACCTTAATAAACTTGTAACATTTTTTTTATCTGTTTATTGTTAAAATTTTCATTTAAATAATATTTAATTTATTTTACATACTTTTAATTCCACCCACGTAACCTTAATTTACTTATTTTTGCCTTTTCTGTAGCACAAGTAATATTTAAGTATGCATATTTGTTCTTGTTGTTGCCCAAAAGAATTTATGCAAATATTTAATTAGAATACCCGAAAACTGGTTTTGATTACATACATATGTATGTACCTACATACATACATACATATGAAATCAAAACCGGTTGTCTCGTTAAGTTTTTTTTTTTTTGAATGCAATTGTTGCTATTTTTTTCAAAAAGCAGATTGCACCACAAATGTAGTTTGTCTTATAGCAAAATAAATCTTGATTCATTCCATTTTAAATCTGCAAAGGAAAGAGAGTTGTAATTTTATCGTCGAATGAAAGATTTAAATAAATCAATTTTAAATTATATAAAATTAAATCGTTTGTTTTTCCTATTTTAACCTCTTAGTGAGTTAAACAAAGTTTTTGCAACAATATGTTCGAGCCAATATTGCCATTGTCCCTTCGCAGATACGTTGTTAGCGGCTTAACGATGTCAGCATAATTTTTAATAAATCTGCGATAGTAACCAGCTAACCCAATAAAGGACCTCAATGCTCTCAGCGTTTTAGGTGCTTGAAAATTAAGAATATCTTTAACTTTTTCAGGGGATGTTTTGACTCCATTTTTCGAAATAAGAAAACCCAGAAACTCAACCTCAGATTTAAAAAATTTTGATTTGTCTGTGGAGATTCGCATTCCAGCGTCTGCCAATTGTTTTAGAACTTAATCGACATCGTTAATATGGCTATTTGAATCTGGTGAAAATATAATAACATTATCCATATAAACAAAGCATGTTTTACCTATCTCATTGCGCATAATGTCGTCAATGGCCCGCTGGAATATGCTGGGGACATTTTTAAGTCCAAACGGTAGGCGACAGAATTCATACTTCCCATTATTTACACTGAACTCTGTTTTGTGTCTGTCCCCTTCAGCCAATGTAATTTGGTGAAATCCGGATTTTAAATCGAGCGTTGTATCGGTTATATCTGGCATTGGATAATTATCCAGAATTGTATTATCTTTAATTTTGCGGAAATCAATCACCATTCGTAATTTCTGTCTACAGGTGTGATCAACCCCTTTTTTATTGACCACATGGATTGGCGAATTATATGGCGAGGAAGATTTTATTATAATGCTCCTTAAGAAGGCTTTCTATTTCATTGTTTATAAATTCGGTTGCGGAAATGGGATATGGATAATTACGGGAATATATGGGCTCCTGTTTAGTAAGATTAATTGTGGCTTTGACCTGCGTGTTAGCTAGCAACGCTCTGTCTGGGTCTGCAAATGCATTTAAATTATTTTGAAGAAGGATTTCGAATTTACTTAGTAAATCCGTCGGAACGTCGTCCCTATCAATTTTTATTGAGTTAACCTGGTTGCACGAAAAATGGTTAATTGATTCTTTTCCGCATTTATGAAAAAGAATTCCATTTTTGGTATCGATCGAAGCTTCAATTTTCCTCAAAAAATCATATCCTACTATTCCGTCAAAGGAAGTCAGAGACGGTAATCAAAAAAATGTTTTATTAATTAATTCATTTATTAATGATGTACTAATAATCCCAATTTTTTAATGAAAACACTGAAATTTATTGTTGTGGGAAAGCTAGTTTCTATGCGCATTTCGCTGGTTGCTTAGGCCAGCTCGTCAGGAAACTTTTTCCAAATACTTAAGAAAAGCTAAAAATATTATACAAGTAAGACCATAAAGTGAATAAGAATTTTAAAACACTCAGGTCTTAAATGTAACAATATCAAAACTTCAACAAAGTCACAACAATAAACCGTCAATTTTTTCTTTCTTACATTCCCCTACAATTGGTTGTTTTTTTTTCCAACACGAATTGTAGTTGTAAGAGGATAGAAAGAAAAAAACAAAATTAAAAAAAAACAAGTTGCTTAAATAAAGCAGCTTGCCATTTCAGTTTTTTATTTGCCGGGCACATGCAAATTTATTATCAAAAATTATTTTCGGGAATGAAATATTTTATTAATTAATTCATTTATTAATGATGTGCTAATAATCCCAATTTTTGAATCAAAACACTGAAATTTATTGTTGTGGGAAAGCTAGTTTCTATGCGCATTTCGCTGGTTGCTTAGGCCAGCTCGTCAGGAAACTTTTTCCAAATATTTTAGAAAAGCTAAAAATATTATACAAGTAAGACCATAAAGTGAATAAGAATTTTAAAACACTCAGGTCTTAAATGTAACAATATCAAAACTTCAACAAAGTCACAACAATAAACCGTCAATTTTTTCTTTCTTACATTCCCCTACAATTGGTTGGTTTTTTTTCCAACACGAATTGTAGTTGTAAGAGGATAGAAAAAAAAAAACAAAATTAAAAAAAACAAGTTGCTTAAATAAAGCCATTTCAGTTTTTTATTTGCCGGGCACATGCAAATTTATTATCAAAAATTATTTTCGGGAATGAAAAATTTTATTAATTAATTCATTTATTAATGATGTGCTAATAATCCCAATTTTTGAACGAAAACACTGAAATTTATTGTTGTGGGAAAGCTAGTTTCTATGCGCATTTCGCTGGTTGCTTAGGCCAGCTCGTCCGGAAACTTTTTCCAAATACTTAAGAAAAGCTAAAAATATTATACAAGTAAGACCATAAAGTGAATAAGAATTTTAAAACACTCAGGTCTTAAATGTAACAATATCAAAACTTCAACAAAGTCACAACAATAAACCGTCAATTTTTTCTTTCTTACATTCCCCTACAATTGGTTGGTTTTTTTCCAACACGAATTGTAGTTGTAAGAGGATAGAAAGAAAAAAACAAGTTGCTTAAATAAAGCAGCTTGCCATTTCAGTTTTTTATTTGCCGGGCACATGCAAATTTATTATCAAAAATTATTTTCGGGAATGAAAAATTTTATTAATTAATTCATTTATTAATGATGTGCTAATAATCCCAATTTTTGAATGAAAACACTGAAATTTATTGTTGTGGGAAAGCTAGTTTCTATGCGCATTTCGCTGGTTGCTTAGGCCAGCTCGTCCGGAAACTTTTTCCAAATACTTTAGAAAAGCTAAAAATATTATACAAGTAAGACCATAAAGTGAATAAGAATTTTAAAACACTCAGGTCTTAAATGTAACAATATCAAAGCTTCAACAAAGTCACAACAATAAACCGTCAATTTTTTCTTTCTTTCATTCCCCTACAATTGGTTGGTTTTTTTCCAACACGAATTGTAGTTGTAAGAGGATAGAAAGAAAAAAACAAGTTGCTTAAATAAAGCAGCTTGCCATTTCAGTTTTTTATTTGCCGGGCACATGCAAATTTATTATCAAAAATTATTTTCGGGAATGAAATATTTTATTAATTAATTCATTTATTAATGTTGTGCTAATAATCCCAATTTTTTAATGAAAACACTGAAATTTATTGTTGTGGGAAAGCTAGTTTCTCTGCGCATTACGCTGGTTGCTTAGACCAGCTCGTCAGGAAACTTTTTCCAAATACTTTAGAAAAGCTAAAAATATTATACAAGTAAGACCATAAAGTGAATAAGAATTTTAAAACACTCAGGTCTTAAATGTAACAATATCAAAGCTTCAACAAAGTCACAACAATAAACCGTCAATTTTTTCTTTCTTACATTCCCCTACAATTAGTTGGTTTTTTTCCAACACGAATTGTAGTTGCAAGAGGATAGAAAGAAAAAAACAAAATTAAAAAAAAAACAAGTTGCTTAAATAAAGCAGCTTGCCATTTCAGTTTTTTATTTGCCGGGCAAATGCAAATTTATTATCAAAAATGTTGTATTGTGATTAAATAGATTTATTTCGCATTTTTGTCTAATGCAGGGCTATACCTGATTATTGATTTTATACGAAATGGAGATTCCACCGACTTAAGAAAATCGAAAGTCCGTATGTAATTTTTAGATGTTCCCGTGTCAACCAAAATGTTAAGCTCTTGACCGTTTATTGATTTTTTCACAATATATGGCAAGAGCGACTTTATACTAAAAAATTAAGGTCATCTATTGCATCATTCTCAGAATCAATACCAGAAAAATCTTCGCTTTCATGGATGCTTTCATTCGATTGATAATTTTCAACGTAATGAATTCTCTGTATCTTTCGAACAGGGGATTGGCCCGAATTATTGCTGGCGTGTACTCTTTTGGGATGATTTTCGGGAGCAGCGAATTTTTGCATATTAAAGTCAGGGTTGAATCCCCGATGTTCAATACCAACACTGTTTCTGAACGCTGTTGGTTTTCGAAAATATGATGTCCCTTTATCGACTTCCATTCGGACGGGACGGTCATATTGTGGTATTTGTTCATGGTTTGGAGAATGTTGGTAAGCAATTGCATGACCAGACACATTGCTCGAACCATGTGCAGTTGATGGCAAACTATTTTTGGAGTTAGCAAATACATTTGCAAATCTATACCTTTCATGATTTTGCTCTAATTCCTGAGCCGTAGCCAAGGCCGTGGGTAAATCAGGCGGATTCGCCGAAAAGAAAATGTCGCAGAGAGGTTTTCGAAGGCCAGATATAAAAACGCGCAATGCGTTTGAACGTGCACGGTAATTTAAAGCTTCGATTACCTCTGCCTTGCCAGAGTTAGTCATTAGAATCTTATTAACAATGAGAGTCAGTTGTTTGTTTACCTTATCGTAATATTCGCTGATCGATAACTTGCCCTGCCTCAAAATACTTAATTCGTTTTCCAGTAAATATAGTGGTCTTTTATTGGAATACTATTGATCTAAACGTGAAATGAAAGCATCGAAATTAAATATTGTATTAAATGCGCTTAAGGTCGAATTTGCTTCCCCAGTTATTTTATTTTGTAAAATTCCCATAGCAACATAATATGTTTCAGAACCCTTAAGGTAATAATTCATAGCAAATTTTGACGCTTCTCTCCAGGATGGGAACTCCTTTTAATCACTGTGGAAGAGATTTAACAAGATCTAAATTTGTGTTGCCGATGCCGACATCGGGCTGAATAGTTACTGGCGTTAAAGGTTCCACTCGGCTTGGTTGCAGTTGTTGGATTGCGTTTGTAAAATTTCGAATCTGATCCAAAATTTCGGAGTTAGATGCATCCACCGCTGCCTCAACGAGGCCCAATACATCGTTTCTATTCATTTTATTTGTTTTTTGTTCGTTTTTTTTATTTTTTATTATATATGTATTTATTTCATTAGAGATAATAAAATAGTTTATGTTTTAACTTATCCTAACTTTGAAGTTGTTATACGTATAATAGTTATGAATTATCGAATAATCAGTAATAATACATTAAGTTAGAACACAAAATTATAATTGGCAGAGTTTGTAGTAAATATTTGAAAATTGTAGTAGTCATAAGTATGTATATGTGTGCTTAGGTACATATGTAAATATAAAGAATCGATGTAAAAAAATAATAAGAATGCATTAAATGTTTTAATAGAGAATAACAAAATAATAAATCAAAGTATAGAAAAAGAGAGAAAACAAAAATATATTAAGAGATAGTAATGATAAAAAAATTGATCCCGTTGTTGTGCAGATCTCTTTTGTTGTTAAGCTCAAAGCAAATATCTTCAGTTGCCGGTCTCTCTGCCTATCATCATTATTATTGAGCAATTGGTTTTCTTGCTTTTGCTATTGGACTCTTCTTTTATTTAGTGTTTTTTTTTCAATTTGCAAGTTTTTGTATCTTATTTTAATTATTGCTTATTAAGAGTTTGCAAGAAAATAAAAAAAATCGAGCTTATTATGTCTTTCTTTTAGTTAGTTTTTTTTCCTTTTTTATTTCATATATAAATCCACTTTTGTTTTTGTAATTTTACACGTGTTCTTTGTAAAGAATGTTAAAGTTATATTATTTCTTTTATAAAGAATATGATGTTAGTATGTTAATCGAACATTTTATGAACAATTTACATTAATTGCAGTAAGGCTTAAATGTCAAACTGATTTTCATGAAACACTTCACGTGCTTTCATCAACAAATATGTTCGAACTTTTAATTTTGAAAATGTATTTTCCGACCTAGCAAAAATGTACCTAGGTTTTGTTAAATTTTTTTATACGATTTTGTTGGGCGCCAGTTATTACACGTTGGTTACCTTTAACCGAGTACACGATCTTCTAAAATATCATACAACGTTTCACGTGTTCTGACCAAAAATACGGTCTTGTAATTAAAACGTCGTGGTTAATTGTCAAAATGTGACTGACTTTATTATTCATTTTCATTATTACATTAATACTTATTATTGGCGATGCCAGACTTTAAGAATAATTACAGGTTTTGTTCTTTACCAATTCCCAATTGGGATTTTAGCATGATATGTTAGGACGATGCTAACTTATATAGATTTAATTCAATACTCCGTACGTCCGGTTTTCGGACGCAATACTAGCAATACAAACTGGATTTCAAATTTAATATTATCACAATTAATTTTCGGTTCTTTTATTTTTTTCTTGCCATTATTCTTGCTTTGACCTATGCTGTAAATATGCGATAATATTATAATATTTAGATTAATGGCCAAACCGTAGTATACGAAAAGATTTTAAGCATACTTCTCTGCACTTTATAATATACGCATTTCCTGAATTACGTTTGGGAACCACATAGCTATCTCCACTTATTTTAGATTATCACTATTTCATCACTGATTTTGGGAAACACTGATTTACTGCATATTATGAAGGCTTTGGAACCACGATTAAGGGTTAGTGTATAGTTTTATGTTGTTTGGTTTTATTGCATGAGCGGAAAACACTGGATTGGATTGGTGGTCTTGGGAGAGTTTGCATAGCTTAGTACTTCAATTTATAAATTCGATTGTTGAGTTGGTTTTGTAGTTGATGAAACGTGTTCCTTACTTATTGCGTACACTATTGATGCCAAAATTAAGGATTCTTCTGGTGACGCAACCACTAAAGAAATCCTCTGAAAGGAATTTTCCTGCCAGATATGGAATTGTATACTTGATTCTGATTAGTTTTGCTTTATAATCCCTATTGTAAAAAAAATGTGGTTGATAAAAGGTGTGAACCTTTGGTTCCAATAAAACCTTGATTACGCTGATAGCGTGGTATTTAGGGATTGCAACTTTTCCTGTTTTGAACAATTGGCAATTAACTTGCAATATCGATATGCACACAATCAATAGTAATTATGGTGGCTTAAAAAATTTGAGATTTTTTTTCCGACTTTACCCGGTTTTGTGTTGCTTTGTCAGTGATTCACAGGAAAAGGCTCTTTTCATAAGTTTTTACGTCAGAAGAAACTTTTTTTTTTTTTAGATATTGTTTTTTTTTTTATTTAAAAAAAAATTTAGAATATTTTGAAATCCAGCTGGTCAGGTTACCCCGTTAAGTTGCCATATGCATAAAATAAAAAAATAACTTTAAGTTTCGATATCGAAGATTCATATCACTTATGCAAAGACTTCAGTCATCAAGCAACTTAACGAATTTACACAAACAAAACCAAAAAATAAATAAATAAGACAAACCGACATTTTGAATTGCACTCATCTTAATTTATAAAAATTACAAATTATGGTTAATACGGTATATAGTTTTCAAAATTTTTTTTTTTTTAATAATTTGTAAGCATTAAGCCATTTTAAGCACCCGGACACTTTTCTCTTTCCCTTACTGCATGAATTGATTTTTTTCAATCAGGCAATAAGGTTCGTGTAGAACCAGAACAAAACAAAGCAAGAAAACATATGATTAATAATAAATGTGTATACATGCTAACATACTTAGGTAGCTAGCAAAATTATTAAAACGTTTGAAAAAAAAGTTGCTATTGATTTAAATAAAAAATAGTTTTTAAAGAAACATATGCAGCAAATTAATAGGAAAACTGAAAGATTCTGTTATAGTGATATGGGTGCATAACATATCAGCGTATAACACTATAGTGTTATGTTTTACCATTCTCAAAATCTCCATCGCCACCCGTCATCTAACTACAGAGGTTATATGACAAAAATACGAGTCAATTAGCCCATGGCCAGATCCCATAAACGTCCACTACAACATTCTGATGAAATTCCTGTTCCGGATAGCCAAATACCAACAGAAAATATTCCATCAATAATTCATTCTGTTGAAGCGGGTGGACCAGCTACTTCAATGTATCAACCGTCATGCATCACGGTTCCATGCGGCGTATAATATTATTTCAAAGACAGAGCATTCTCTTGACAAAACAGTTAAAACGAGCTAATATTTTTGCACCAGGTGTAAAAATGTACGGGGCATCAATCGCCATAGACGACTTACGACTTTTTTAAATCTATTGAGAATAATTCTATCGCGTATTGTACTGACATCCGCGGCTTAGTTTTAAAAATGCAAAATGAATATAATCCTGGAGATTGTCGCTTATTCATTGATTCTTCCAAAAGTAGTTTTGCTACATGTCACTTATTTAAAAAGTCCTATTCCGATAGCACTAAGCACAAATACTAAAGAGACATACGCATCAATGAAAAAAATAATACAGTTAATTAAATATGATGACCACAAGTGGAAAATATGCGCAGATTTAAAAGTGGTAGCTCTTTTAAGAGGCATGCAATTGGGCTATACTAAAAATATGTGCTTCATGTGCTTATGGAATAGGCGTTTCGATGGCGACCAGTACAATACACGGGATTGGGCTTTACGTGAGGAAAGCAGATTGCATAGAAATCATGTTATTGAATTACCACTTGTGCCGATGGAAAAGATTTTGCTTCCTCCACTCCACATCAAGCTGGGTATTGTAAAAATTTTTATGAAAGCATGAAGCCCAGATGGTGTTGCGGCATGAAAGTAAAAGAAGGTATGAACTCTAACCACTTTATTAAATTAGATTTATATTTCATATCATAATGTTTTTATTTTACAGGAATTCCTAATGGACCGGACATTCGTCGTCTTATGAATGATATTGGCCTGAAATTGTGTGAAATCAGTAATAGAAAATGAATTAGGAAATCATCGGTCTGAAAACTGGCGAATTTTAATCAAAAATATGCTAACCGCATTTAAAAACTTAAACGTTAGAATGTCATTGAAAATACATTTTTTGCATTACCATGCCGAAAAATTCAATGAACAATCACCAGCCGATTCTGATGAACATGGCGAGAGATTTCATCAAGTAACAGCCAGGCTCGAACACTGCTATAGCGGCAAACAACTTGATTCGCTATTAGGGTATATTTGTTGGAATCTGCAGGAGGAAGAAGAATAAATTTCTAAATAAAAACTTTAACTTTAACTAGTTAACAACAAAAATAAATGTTTTAAAAATTTTTAAGCTTGGTTATTACAAAAAATAAAAAAATTTCATCTTTCTGAAATAATCAAAAGTTGTACACAGAGTTTAATCACTTATAGCTTATTTTATTTGGAACTTTTTTTTTATACGCGTAGAACCGTAGCCTTAAATTTTGCACCTGCAGCGCCTGAGATACCCCTAGACGGGCCAAATGTATGACCAGCGCAACTTTATTTTTCATTCCCATCATTTGTTTCTAAGGCCTAGGATTCAGTCCTAGGGGGATAAAATGTATGACCGACCTCCAATGTTTTTTGTTCTTTACATTTTCTTAAAACATAGTGCCATATATATCCACCCCTTAGGGGGGCTCCCATACAAATATGGCCGTTTAATGATATTCTTATATTTGGCCCCTGCAGCGCCTAGGATGCCCCTAGATGGGTTAAATGTATGACCAACCCCACTTTATTTTTCATCTCAATCATTTATTTCTAACATACCCACCCGCTATATCCATTCCTTAAGGGGGCTTCCATACAAAATTTTCAATGCAGACTAGAAATATATTGAAGAAAAAGTCCCATAAATGCCCAGGAATCGCCCCTAGGGGGATAAAATGTATGACTGACCTATATTAGTTTTTTGTTCTTAACATTTTCTCAAATTATACTTTCTCTTTATCACCATCCCTTAGGGGTGCTCCCATACAAATATTGCGTTTTATGAAATTCTTAAATTAATTAAAATTTGTCGACTTTTGTGAATAAAATCAAAAGTTGCAAACAGATTTTAATCATTTATGGCTTGTTTTGTTTGGAATACGTCTGAAAAAAAAAATGAGAAGCATAGCTGCATTTTCCAATTTTTTATGAATTTTTAAAAAACAAAAATGTCGAAATTTTGTTAAAAAAATTATTTTTTTTCCAAAAAAAAAAATGATGTTTCTAAAACGACTAAGGATATTAGAAAGAAGTTTTATTGCGAAATTTCGGTTTTTTTAAGTTTTTTGAATAAGCTAAAGCGTTTTTGAGTTACGCGAACATATGTTGTGTAACCTCCTCCATTTTCGAAATAACGGTATATCTCAAAAACCAGAGCCAATCTTAAAAAACCGCGGGCACCACTGGATTCAGCTCGAATTATGTTAAAACGCCAGGTGCCCAGAACAGTGTAATTATAGCAGCTTACAGATCGCCCAATGGTTCGGAATCTGAATTCTGTGAAGTTTTTCAGGAAACTTTAGAAGATTTGTATGAAGTAACTAATTTTATAATAATAACCGGAGATTTTAACATTGATTGGTCAACAAATAATTTTTATAAAAACGAAATCAAAAGTACATTGAACAATAATGGTGTTAATCCAATGGTAAATGAATACACTCGGGTAACAAATACATCAAGAACTATAATTAATTATGTTATTACAAACATTTCTGAAACAACTGTGCAAACTTGTAATCAAAATAAAATATCAGATCACGAAATGATTAAAATAGTAATAAAGGATAAAGGAACGAACACGGAAAGGGAAAATAAAACTTAAGACTCTTTGAAATATAACAAAACTAAATTAACATGGGAAAAAAGTGGAAGACTGTGCTATCAAGAAAATATGAATGTTAACCAAAATGTACTGAGGTTTGATAAAAGAGACGGTACAAAAGTTTACTTTCAAAAAAACAATCAATGAACATAAGACTGTGGCGAAACAAATTGTATTACAGTATCGTCATTTGTTACGGTTTTAGATGGACTAAACTGTTTTCCGGCAGTAAACTTTATATGAGGCCTTTGGTAAATTACGAACCGATGTTCACGAAATTAACCGTGTGATTTTTAGTCCTTTAAAACCGTGAAGTACTAAATGTTATTATAATAGCATCGGTTGTTACAGTTTTATAAACTGATCTATTTTCCGAGAGTAGGCTTTATTATATGGGGCCTATAGTAAATTATGGAAATTTAACACTACGATTTCTAGTCACATCGAACGAATTTGTGCGAAATATTACATCAATCTGTGCATTATACCACCATTTATGTTAGTTTTTGTAACAAAATTATCAATTTTGTAGGGTTATGGTTGCATATTTGGGTTCATAACTCTTATCTTACTCAACATATTTAGCTGGATTTCAATCCCAAACTGCTTAGGATAACCAGAAGCAATTTGACACCAACATTGTTCTTTTCTTATGAGCTTTTCGAAAGTGAGGGTGTTTACAACAGACGGACAGACAGACGGGCATGTCTAAGTCGACTCTGAATTATTCAGGGATCCAGAATATATATACTTAATGGGGAACACACAATAACATCCGCCAGATCAAATGAATTTTCAATACTGCATTTGTGTTACCACATTAGCAGAGTAAAATTGTATGCCTATTTTTTTCTTAAAATAGCGATTAATGCAATCCTGATTTTTTGTTTTTGTGGCACTTAAAACTAACATTTTGTATTAGAAATAAACGTTGTTGACCAAAAATCTAATGCTGTTATCCACAATATGCACTTGAGCAAAATGCATCATACACAATACAGCTAAACGAAAAATAATGTAAATAATGTCAACACCTGGTTAAAAGTGAACAAATTAAAATTAAATGAAAAAAGAGAAAAATGGTAGAAACAAACATGAATAGGGAAACAACCCTTAAAATTAACGATGAAGTTATAGAGAAAGTTAATAATATTAAATATCTTGGATTTATAATAGCCCGACAAATACGTATGCCAAAAAAAATGGTAAGAAAATAGGGGTTTTCAAAAGAATTAGAAATGAAGTTTCAATAATGACGGCAATAAATAGTTACAATATGATAATGAAACCTCATTTGGAATTTGGATCAGCAATAATATATACGTGCTGCAATGAATCACAATTGGATAGATTGCAAAAGTTACAAAATAAGGCAATGCGGACTATTTTAAAATGCAACAGATATACATCAATTAGAGCCATGCTTGATACTCTTAAATAGTTAAATGTCAAACAGCGACTAGAATTCAATACTCTTAGTTTTATACATTAAATTAAAGATGGTAACACTCCAGAATATATATGCGACCAAATCAAATATATCGGGAAGTACAACCATATAAACTACAAATTGCAGAAGACTTCAGACCAAGGAAAGCAACTACGACAACAATGCAAAGATTACATGGCATTAAGACAGAACAAAATTTCGTTGTATTTAAAAGAAAATGTGTAAATTTTATCAAAAATTATAATAATTAGAATGCTGTTTTTTTAGTTTTAAATATATTGAATGTAAAAGAGAACTTAAAGTATTAAAAATATTAATCAATAAAGGAAATAAAATGAAAAAAAATATATATAAATATATATAATCTTGAATACCGTACACCTTACAACGTAAACCGAGTGTAGCGAAACATATACTAAATAAACAAAAGGCTTAACCCATTTTTCGCCAACCGGTGATTATAATTTTGTTGTTGTTGTAATGTGGGCCTGTTCGGAAATGCATCACTGCGCTGCATCTGATGCGCATCTATGATTAGTTTACGATGCTCATGCAAATCAGCTTGTTTGCCGCCCGTATTGGTTATATTATTGAAAACAATATGCATCAGCAATTTTTATGATGCGTGTTTTAGATTTGTTTGTGCATGATCTGCATTTGTTATGTATTTTCGAACAGCTGACATTTGCAGTGATGCTTAACCGAACGCGCTGCGCATCAGATGCATCGCAGTGATGCATATCCGAACAGGCCCTGTTTTTTTCTGTCAGTTTACTTGCTGCGGCGAAAAATGTGTTAAAACAAAAAATCCGGGGATGGAAGCATTGTTTAGCCGATTCTAGTTTTTTTGCTGTTTTATTTTTAAGACTCCCAGCTATGTATAATACTTTATTTTTGTCCTGCCAATGCTAGACGAAAATTTTTCTCTTCACGGTTTCTGTTCACATATGTAGATGTTTAGCGCTCTTTTTGTCTGATGAGTCCTGCTGTATATCTTCTCCTTAATCTAGAGATCCTTGTGAATATTTGAGTTTTAAACATACCAGGGAGCGGCTGTGATTATTCGAAGAAGTTTATTTTGTCGCCTTTGAATTTTTTCGATATTAGAAGCCGAGGCAGTGCCCCATAACTGAATACCGTAGCACCAAATTGATTTTAAGATAGAGTTGTAAAGTAGAAGTTTACAATCGAGACTAAGAACAGAGTTTCTTCCAATAAGCCAATTAAGTTGAATTGCTTTTAGTTTCATTTGTGTTAGTTTTGCTTCTATATGGCATTTCCATGTTAAACGCCGATCTAGATGAATTCCGAGATATTTTACATGCGATTGTTTGGGCACTAATTGATTATTGATTTTAATAGGGGGACATGACTCCCGACGCAAGGTGAATGTTATATGTACGCATTTTTGCTCATTAACCTTTATCCTCCATTGTTTTAACCACTTTTCCAGTTCAAATATATGATCCTGCAAGTAGCGAGAAGCTTCATGACAGTTTTCGTGTACGCTTAAAAAAGCTGTATCATCAGCAAATGTTGAAGTTAGGGTGTGGTTGTTTATTGGCATGTCTGAGGTATATATTAGGTATAACAGTGGGCCCATGATGCTTCCCTGAGGGACTCCAGCGTCAATTGGCTAAAGAGAACTTATAAAAGCACCTTCTTTAATAATAAACTTTCGACCGACTAAGTAGCTTTCTAACAGCTTGTGTGTGTTTACTGGTAAATTTAGCTTCAATTTATGGCCTTCATGCCAGACTTTATCAAAAGCTTGAGAAACATCGATGATGAGGGCGGAACAATATTTTTTTTTTCAAAGGTTTTTCTTATGGCGTTTACTATACGATGGGTTTGTTCAATTGTGCTATGTTCTCTTCTAAAGCCGAATTGATGGTTTGGAATACATCTATTTACATTTAAAATTGGGGTTAATTTTGACACTAACAGCTTCTCAAACAGCTTTGATATATTAGACAATAAGCTTATAGGTCTATATGACTCAACTTTTGTAGGATCCTTTCCTGATTTAGGTATCATGGTAACTAGGGATACTTTCCATTCCTGAGGGTAGTATTCAAGGCGTAAAATAGCATTGCAAATAAAGAGAATAATTTTCTTTGCTATGCTGGGTAGCTCCAAAAGCATTTTGTTACTGATCTTATCAAAACCAGGGGCTTTCTTCGGGTTTAAATCATGAATAGCCTTTTCGATTTCTATTATCTCAAATCTTAGTGGAACAGCTGCTCTAACAGCAACAGATGGTAACTCGACCGCCATATCGAGAGATGTGTGAGCGGTAAATACGGTTTTCAAATGATTAACAAAAAGATTTCTTTTGTCTATATCATTTCTTGCCCAACTTCCGTTTAAGTTTCGTAATGGTGGTTTAGTGATAACTGGTCTTTTAAGATTTCTAGCCATAATGAGTAGTCCGATTGTGGAGTTGCATCAAGTTCCTTAAGATATTTTTCAAAGGATGCAGTTTTTTGGGACTGCAGTAACTTTCATAGCCTTTTTGTGCCTTATTTTAATAAAGTCTTAAGTTGGGGGGATCTGTGCAATTGCCACTCTCTTCGAACTCTCCTTTTTTCAGTCAATAGACCCTCGACATCTATAGAATATATGATATTGTTTTTGGTTTTTTTGAGGGTTGTGCTGGAATGTTGAACAGCTAGTTTGAGATAACTGTCAAAATTAACAATAGCGAGATCCACGCTCTCCGGTGTGCTTAGCGGAATATTTTCTGTGCAATGGGCACTAAGATATTTTTTATATTTTAGCCAATTTATTTGTGAGGCTGATTTCGATAAGTACCCAGTCGGAGATACGATTCTATTTGGAATCATTAATAAATCGTTTCTGCGGGGATGTTTTTATATTAGCAAACGTCAAATTCAATCGCAGAGAGTATTATCTTACGTGTGGACTCTCAAATAGTGTTAGTATTAATATTATAATAAATGTTATCAGACAGTTGTTATGAGAAATCTTATAACAACTATCTTATAAGATGAGCTGTCAAAAATACACATACATACATACACATAAATTAATAATAAGACGCTATCATTAAAATGTTTAATTTTTTAAGTGAAAATAGTTGAATTCTTGTAAAAAGTGCTTAAAAAATAATATTAAACACTAAAAACAGAGAAAAAACCAAAAAAAGAATCAAAAACGACACAAGATTACTGTACGAAAATCAGTAAATTATGAAATCTTATAACATACATGTTCCCCTTGTTTAAGATTAAGATTAACATGAAGAAATGTGCTCTCTCATTCTGCCGACGTTCTCTCACATATTATATCAGATATTATCTCAGGTGGAGACCCTGTGTAAAGTTAATGTAACACCGAGATAATAAAAAAGAATAAATAATAGTTTGCACAGATTATTTGTAAGTATGTATGTGCGTACATACATTAATTATTTTTTTCTTGTATTTTTTTTAATTGTTTTTTTCACTTTTATATTGAGCGTCCAAATTCGCCTGTTAAATGATCTTAGTAACAAATTTATGTTATATAAAAAAAAGAATCGTATACGGATTTAAAAAAAAAAAAAGAAACCCGCCTGTTCACAACGAGCACGACCGAACGAAATTTTAATGTGTTGAATTTTTTTACACATGAAAAATACATACATGATTTGTCGCTTGAATAAAGAAATATATATTAAACAAACAGCAATACTGAATATATTGCATTTTAATGTTTTGTTAGCAACGTGCCTTGACGGCTGAGTTGTCTAAGGTGTTTCTTTAGATTTGAAAGCGTATGGAGCGGTGGTTAAGTGCTGGATCTCAAATTAATAATGTTTTTTTATTTTGGCAAGTGGGATTGGCAAGAGGGCGTTGCACATTATTTATTTATATCTAAAGGACGGTTTTTATATAACTTTCTGCTCTTATCACACCATGGAGAAGGGAATATAAGATTCGGCATAGCCGAATAAAGCACTCCTACTTGTTTTTAAATATCACTTTATTACATGAGCACCACTACATTATATTTTATATTTTTTCTAGACATCACGTATAATACATATACCAGGAATCTATTCACGACCTAAATTCCGTGGAAACACTTCGAGGACTGCAACAACAACTGTTTCTAACTTATCAGCAGCAAGTAATTCGCCAGACTTAAAAAACCCACAATTTATTTCAATGCTTCAAATAAATCAGTTAATAGGAAACGTAAGTTTTTTAAATATTGCCTGAGTTCCAAAACGTCAGTTGCAAAGCAACTCGGTTTTTAAAATGCATTCTTAAACACAACAGCGTAGATTTTACAATGTTATATGTCCCAAAGTGCAGCAAAAAAGTTATCGATGACACAATAAGCAAACTGTGCATCGTTAAACCTGATGATACATTTCTAATTTTGACTGTTAAGTATAATTATGTTTTGGAACTCAGCCATTTTCTTTGAATAAAATAATACACATTTTTAAATAAAAATATTTTTTTAATTTTTTGCTTAAAGGATAATCAAGAGTTTCAAAACTTATTCGGAGAATATTATTCCAAAATTCTTCAAAATGAGCTGAACACATGTTTGCCAACGACTATGAATCCATCAGGTTTATTAGAAAATCAAATGTCTAATGCTTCGAATAATTTTAATTTAATATTACCCCATAAACAACCCAATTCAACAGTATCAGAGACCTCAATTCATGAGCATTCATCTAATATCAATAAAATTAATTCACTAATATGTAATGACGTTTTGTTACAAACTCAAATCAACTCACCTCTTTTGAAGCAAATCTCAAAATCTAAAATTTCACACAAAAATACCCCTTACAACCGTTCTCTCTCTTATGAAACTGGGAGAAATGCTTTGAATGATGATTCTGCGAACTACGAAATTGGTATATTAAATAATCAAGTACCGGCTTTAGAAGCATATTCGAATTTACTTCATAGCACAGATTTAACGCAAATCGATTTTGGCAACAAACAACATATGAAAGCAGCTCATAAAATATCAAAAGAGGTAATGCCTGAGACATCTGCAAATCTAGCCTCAAAGGAATTTCAAAACGATGTGGATTCAGTGAATTGCACGACGAACCCTTCTTCGCATTTTACATCAATATCCCTCTTGCGTAATCAATTTTCTAATCAGCAGTATACAAATTCTTTAAATGTCATAAGTCCAACAAAAACTTTACAAGAAAAATTGGCAGAACGGCAAAAAGCCTATCAGCAAAATGAAACTTCATTAGCGTCGACATCAACCATTTCAAGAAATAAATCGAGCGAAGATGTTATTGTGTTAGACGACTAATCGTTGAATGAGGATATTAAATTTTTACCAAGTATTAAGTTCGCACCAACTCGGTAGTTGTTAAACTCGTATTTCATTGAATCTTGTTATTGCTTAATGTGACATATTAAAAAACAACGATGATTTTTGTTTTCAGTCTTAAAAAATTCGTTAAGCTATAAATATATAAATGAAATGTTACAAAAAACTGTTATTTTTTAATAGCGGAATACACGGTAGACCTTTTACATCTTGTAGAATTGCTATATTTTGATAATTTTAAAACATGACAAAACGAAATTCAAATATTTTTAATTAACTATCCACCCAGTTATGAATGAAAATTCTAAGGGACCTTTTCATATTTGTTTTAAGTGAACTTAAATCTTAGAAAAATAGGAGAAGAAAAAATTCCGGGGAGTTATTATTCATAATTGGTTTTTATGTTTACACCATCTACAATACTAAAAACTGTAGAAAATGTTGCAACTGCATTTATTCACAAGTATGAAAATGGTAAATTAAAGATGGAAATAATCAAAATGGCAAAAAAAAGACTATAAAACGAAAACGCAATAAACGCTGGTCACTGATACTTAGATATTTAAAGTCCTAGGATATTTAAAAGGGACTTAAAAGTAAGATGAACCGTGAATTTCGCTATTATGTTACCAACTACCCAATCGTAAATTCGTAAATCTTAACCTGTTAAAAGTTAAATTTTATAATTTGAAAACAACAAAATTACCCGTTACCGATTGACTTGTGAACTTAATTATTTATTAATGCAAATAATCAACGTTTTAAAATACACAACTTATTGTTGTACACTAGTAACGGCCAATTTCATCAAGTTAAGTTACAGTTAAATATCAGTTATAGCTGTCATAAACATATTGTTAACTGGAAGATATAGTAATAGTTAATTTTAACTGAACTTTGTGAAATTGACCGTAAATAATTCAAATATTGGTAATAAATGATAAACTACTTAAGTTTTGAAACAAAAAATTCAGTATTTTATTTTATAGTAAATTGAAGGTGTGCATATATATTTAAAAATTATAATCGACTTAGTTTCCACAGAACATACTACAAGCCAGTGTTGCAAAATATAAATTTTTAAATGGTACTAAACTTCAACTGCCCACCAAATGGTACTTTTTGTAAAAAAATAAAACAATCATTTAAAAAAATAAAGAAACAAACAATATTTTATTACAGTTCAATTATCTGTGTATTCAAAAACAAAGTATTAATATTAAAGGTACATAAATAAATAAATAATATTTTGCATAAGCCATGATAATTGAAAAATTGGTTTTATTACAAAACGGTGACATAATTTTTGTATTTTCTGGAGCAAGTACGGACGTTATAATGTTTTGCGCCTTTTGGCCATTAATTAAGAACTTTTTTATTACTAACAAGTCAGACATTGCACGTTTTATGGTGTTGTTTAGGTGGTCCAAAATTTAAAATGATAAATTGTGCTCCGCCACAAATAAACATAACATTATTTCCATAGATGCATATGCATGTACATTGTATAAAATGACCTGCGCAACCAAAACTCTTTTACACACATTGGCGCCATTTGAGCAGGGCTGTGGAGTCGGAGTCGGAGTTGAAGAGTCGGAGTTGAGGTTTTTGTACCGGAGTCGGAGTCGCAGTACCCAAAAAAACGCGCGACTCCGACTCCAAAATTGTTTCGGCATAAAAAATTTAAAAAAATTTCTAATATTTTCCATTATAAAAAATCTTCGAAATTGGCGATGCAATATTTTGCAGATCAATATGAATAAGTAGATTTTAATTTATGAGAAATAGTTGATTCAAGTACTTTACTATTTAAGTATATTTAGGTATATTTTTTATACGTGCGGGAAAAAGTCTAAATTACATTAGTAAAACTTATACTCAGTTATTGATCTAGTTGAAAAAGATGTATGATTTTTTAAATAATTTACTCATGCTAAAAAATGTTAATGACAGGAATTGCCAACAATTTTAATATCAGAATTTTTTAACCATCAACGCTGAAATATTTTCAACATTGTACAGAATAAGTGTTGCTATAGCGCATAAATACTTGTATGTATTAGAAAAATTGTGACGTAAAATTATTTCTCTTTTGTGTAGAAACTTCTTTATCGGCCTGCCTTTAATTCCTACCATAACACTCATGTTTTTCTTATGCACATTTCGCGGGGATTCCCATAATTCGTTTAATAAAGATGTTTCTACACAAAAGAGAAATAATTTTACGTCTCACTCATTTCGCATCACGGTTAGAGTAGGAGTCGGAGTCGTGAGTCGGAGTCGGAGTCGCACTTAAAAAATTTCAGCGTTTGGAGTCGGAGTCGGAGTTAGTACTTTTTTCGGACGACTCCACAGCCCTGCATTTGAGTTTTTCCGTTGCAAAAATCATATCTCTTGAACCGAATAAGATAATTGAACAGTTTAGACAGCATATGATAAATAACTGTTCTGCCTATGAAATGAGCGTTTGGAAAGGGTGCTACGCTTTGTAGGGGCCTACTTATGGGTTATCAAAGTTAAAATTAGTAGGAAAATCAATTTTATGGTAACTAAAAAAAATTATTTTTACATTTTTAGATTGTTTTTATTTTTTTTTTCTTTAGGGTTTTATGTTTTAAATTATTACCCAACAAATTAAAAAAAAAAAAATTTTTTTTTTAAATTTATTTTTTTGATTTTCTGTAAAATATTCATCACAATACGTAAGAGAAGGTATATCTAAAAGACTAACCATTTCTAAACTATAGTTAGTTTGTAACTCTATTCGTGACTTCACATGCTGCAGGGAAGAAATAAGTGGATCGGAGGATGCTGCCAACATGTTGAAGAGGTCCTTATTTTGCCTTACCCTTGATGCTTTGAATGTGTTCTGCAATCTATATTTTTTATAAAATTTGTTAAGAGACTCCTGTGCTTCTTCAGAAAGCTCTCCAATTGGCAAAGACTGGTACTCAATTATATCTTTGCCATGCGCCAATATTTTATGGACGGTCGGGGTCAACTTCTTCTGTGGATACATTTCTGCTAAAAGAGATGCAGTTTTCGACGCATATTCTCCATATTTTGTAGAATTGACATTTTCTTTGCAGTTTAAAACATCCAAGATCGTTCCCAATCTTTTCACGATTTGATTGTCAATTCCAATGATTCTAGTTACTGCCTCATCATTTTCAAAAAATCTCCTAGAAGTGTTTCCATCGTTAGAGTTACCGTATCCGTGCTTGGGACAGTCTACTTTTAGTCCAACTGGTTTCAAAAAAACCATCCTGTATTTGCTTCTTTCTGATCTTTTCCTTATCCTTTATTGATGTATTTTCATCGAAGTTTTCCTCCTCTTGTGGTAGGGTATATGCCAGTTTTAGCAAGAATTCCATACACCTTATCCTTGCGTGCAATGGTGACATTCCATATTCGTAATTCTCCTCATTTGTAGAATCGTTTAAATTACCAAAGTTCTTCTGACAAATAATAATATAAAATCGATAAAAAAAATATAAAAATAATACGAAAAAAGGGGTTTAGATAGGTTTTTGCTAAATTTTTACCTCCAATATAATTCTGTCTATGATAACTAATTGAAATATATTATAATTAAGCAGAAAAAGATACTAATCTTAAACTCTTTACAACTAATTATATAAAATTGAGATGTAACATATTATATATGAAATAAATTGAATTGAATTGAAAAAAGTTCTTCTGACTCTTTTTGCAAATCGGGCATGACATTGTTGAGGTTGTTCCTGTCAGTTCGTTTACGACTTTTCCGTCAACCATGGTCAGGTGGAACTCGTAATTGCATTCAATATATTTTCCTTCTCCAATTTGCAGCTTTGTAGGCTTAATCTTGCTTATTTGTTCTTCAATGTCCTTCACCGTAGTCCTTATGAGTTCTGCCGATTCCCTTGCAAACTGAAACATTATTGGTCGGCAATAATGCACTGATGACGGACGTGGATTTTTCCAGTGTAGGGAATCATCCGATTTTAGCCGCAAAGGAACAACAGATGCCATAAACATATTTCCGTCCGATATTGTAGCGTCATCGAAAGATATCCTTTGCTTATAAACGCTTTGTCCGGATGATCCATCGCAGCCCCATTTGCTGATCAATGTCAACTTCTCAGGAAGAATTTTCACTTCCGTGAAAAACTTTGGTGTGGTTGACTTTCTAAACAGTTCAAATAATTTTAAATTGTTCAACGCCATGTTTTCAGTACTTAAATTGTTTAATGGTTTCAGTAATTGTTGCGCCAACTTTCAGGCGTAGACTAATCCAGGCATTATGCTTATTTTGCAATATATAGGCTTATGCTACCATGCCTAAAAATTTACCTTTTCCCTGCATACATATGGATTTAGGCTAAATAATGCAATTTTGATATTATGCACGTGTCCAAATAAGATTTGTGCCTACCTGTAGGGACCATAAGTCAATATTGTGCCTGACCATTTGTACGCCAAAATATTGTTTATGTGAGGTACGTACCTGCTAATTTCAATGAGTAGTTTTTTTCAAACTATTAGATCAAACTACTGTCAGTCAAAACATATAAGGGATGGACGCCATACAATTTCTGCAACCATGTCTTTTTGAACTTTTTTACCTCTAGAAGCCAAACGGGCAGATAAAACCTTTTGAATTATGTAAAGAAATAATCAAAGAACAGGTTTTGTACGTATGGCAAATATAGAAAAATATAGTTTTTTTTTATTTTCCGTCAAAGTTGAAAAATAGTGAAAAAACGGATAGTTTTTAAATAGTGATTTACCAGGAGAAACACAAAGCAAACAGTTAATTTTTTTTTTATCAATATACATTTAATAAATACATCAATCAATACAAATAAAAAATAAGGCGATTCGTTACCTATTTTTCGTGATATTACACCTGAAATCGCAACAAATTGACTAAAAATTGTGTGTTTTTTTGAAAACCGAAAGTCGGTCAACTTTGAACGGTTATATCTTCTAAACTAAAAATGTGATATTATTAAGAGTGGCATATTTGAAATCGTTGAAAAGTTTCCTATAACATGGGTTTATTCAAAACTTCGTCGGCACTCATGAAAATTTTGATTTTTGCAACCTCGCTTGCTCTACGGGCGCCACTGTGCGACGTCACTAAGTAACCAGACGGAGCTACAATTCTATTAGGGTTTGTTATAGTAAGAATTGTAGGTGTGTGATTAGAAGATAATTCTAAGGAAGCTTCAACATAAATCGTGTCCGCTGGGATGTTTTTAACCACTCCAAAATCTATGACATCTGGAACTTTTTCCTGATCAGTAGGCCAATATGTTGGTTGTCCGCTCGCGACCACATTTAGATCCATTTTACAAATTGTGTTATACAAGACACGACCCTTAGGTGTAATAAATCGTGACCCCCAGAAAGTGTGTTTAGCATTGTAATCGCCAACAGCCAGGAAGCAGGGTCCTAATGATTTGAAATATTTATTATATTGGCTTTCTGATATTGGAAATCTAGGTAGGGAATATAATGATGAAATTACTAGGTTTCGATTTAATTCCTCAACGCAAATTAAGTAGTGTTTTACTCGGTTTTTTTTTATCAAAATGGCAGAACCTCCACAAGCTCTACCTCGAGGGTCCTTGGTATCATATAATGTATAACCATTGATTTTAAACGTATTTCTTGAGGTCAGATGAGTTTCAGAAACCATCATAACATCAATTTGCTTATTTTTAAAGAAGTATTCTAGTTCATTTTTATGTTGGCGGATGCCATTTGCGTTCCAAAAGCAAATTTTTAAACAGTTCATGGCTTGTTTAGTACAGCTTGCAATAACATCGATTGCATTCTTAACATTTCCATCATGTTACCCATTGTGTTAGTGAAATTGTTAACTATTTGTTTTCCTTTATTTTTGGCCACTTACTTTTATTTACATTTGTATATTTGTTTATACATACATATATACTTAGCTGGTGAGGCCTAACTCCATTTGTGAAAATAAAAATGCAAAATTTTTTATTCCATTTTTCCCGACGTTTCGTGAATTTTATGTTCACTTCTTCAGGGGATTCGTCTATTATTATAAAATAAAACCATCAACATTTGATAATACAATAAATTGAATGTAACTAACTTACATTGAAAAAACAATTTTGTATTACATTAATCTAATTTTTAAATAATAAAAGTCACAGCTAGTGTCGTCATCTACTGTTTTTCAAAACAACTCTGTAACAGGCGCTTAAATTGTCAGTGTCTTCTTTTTTATTCATTGTTCTGTTTATTTTCTGTTGAATTCTTAAGCTTTCTGTAGTATATCTTTTCCTCACGTTATTTTCCTTGTCTAGTATTCTTATGTTGTCAAAATAAGGTTTATGTTTAGTTTGTAATATGTGTTGTGATAATGCAGTGCTTTCTTTGTTTTTGTTTATGTCTGATTTGTGTTCTCCCATTCTTGTCTCCAAATTTCTCTTTGTCGTCCCAATGTAAACTAAATCACAGCTGTTGTTGTTGTCTCCCTTGCATGGTATTTCATACACTACATTATTTTGTTGTAGTTTGTTTATTGGCGTTTTTGTATTTGTAAATATTGCACTTAATGTTTTGTTTGGTTTGTAAGCAAAGCTCATGTCATTATTATCTATTGCGTTTTTTATGTTTTTATTGTCCGTGAGGCCCGGTATGTATTTTACACTGTAAAAATATTTTTCCTCCTTATCAATGTTTCTATTTATGTTTGTTATTATAGGTTTATAGGCAGATATTAGATTTTTAATTCAATTTGTGGGAAAAGCATTATCTTTAAGTACTTTCGTGATTACATGTTTATTTTTGTTATGGTATTGTTCATCACTAATATCAAGAACTCTACGTATAAAATTTTTTGCAGTATTTACTATTTGGGATTTTGGTTGAGTAGCGTTGAAATTGATAAATCTGCCAGACGATGTATTTTTTGCATACCAATCAAACGTTATTTCATTGTCCCCTCTATGTAATTTTGTGTCAAGGTATGCTATTTCTCTGTTCTTTTCAACTTCAACGGTGAATTTAATTTTCGGGTGATAGCCATTGAGTGCTTTAAGTATATCGTCTTTGTCATTAATATCTATTATCTTTGTCATTAATATCTATTATAGCCAGTATGTCATCTACGTACTTTGCCAAATATTTAATGTTCACGTTCTTTTTGTGTAATTCTGCCAAGGCTATGTCAAGTAAATTATCCAAAACAATATCGGCAATAGTAGGGGAAAGAGGATTTCCCATTGGCATACCGAAAATCTGTTTGTATACCTTGTTATTGTATGCAAAGTAGTTGTTGTCATTCAAACAGAATTTCAGTATATCCAAAAATTTTGATTTTGGTATGCTAGTTTTCGTTTTAATAGTGTCCCATTGGTCCATAATATTTTTTATAGCTGTGTAAACAGGAACATTGGTGAAAAGGGAAACGACGTCAAAAGAAACCAATGTGTCATTCTCATCAAGGGTGATGTCCTTTAGCTGTTTTTTTAGTTCCAAAGAGTTTTTAACATTTTATTTTTCCGAGATGATATTTTTGAGTATGAGTCCTATGTGTTTGCTTAACTGATAGCACGGGACTTGAATGGATGATACTATGGGTCGTAAAGGTATCCCACAAAAAACATGATAAACAAAAAATGTACTTTGGACTTCAAGAAGAATTCTTGACAAAAGTACGGAAAAAACAGAAGTAAGGAAAACGTGTGAGATCAATTAAGAATGGATAATCATTCAATAAGCAAATTTCGATCTACCAAAGGTTAAAATACAATTTGGTTTAAGGATTGATGTTTGACTACTGACGTCAGCAGTCATCGATGGCTGCGAGTGTAAGACGGCAAATCCCTTTGAGAAGACCTAGTGGTTGACGTCGAAACATGTCAGGGTAACCAGCCGCCTGGGTTCGAATCACACGCCAGCCAGCCTGGCTTCGAATCCCAGGTCAGTCAAGAATGAAAAATATCAATAACAATTTTAATTAATCTTCCATGTTGTAAAAATTCCTTTCTTCATAAAAATAATTTAATGAAAAATTTAATTTAATGAACTTAAGCCTAATTAAATAGTAAAAATTTGGATTAAAAACCATGAATAGTTCAACAAAATAACCACAATACTAATTATTGTTAAAGCTAAGGCACAAGCTCTATGTGTTCATTTGTCCTTCAAGTTGTGCTGAAAAATGTCAACAAGAAAAAAGAAAGACAAAAAACATGATAAACAAAAAATGTACTTTGGACTTCAAGAAGAATTCTTGACAAAAGTACGGAAAAAACAGAAGTATGGAAAACATGTGAGATCAATTAAAAATGGATAATCATTCAATAAGCAAATTTCGATCTACCAAAGGTTAAAATACAATTTGGTTTAAGGATTGATGTTTGACTACTGACGTCAGCAGTCATCGATGGCTGCGAGTGTAAGACGGCAAATCCCTTTGAGAAGACCTAGTGGTTGACGTCGAAACATGTCAGGGTAACCAGCCGCCTGGGTTCGAATCACACGCCAGCCAGCCTGGCTTCGAATCCCAGGTCAGTCAAGAATGAAAAATATCAATAACAATTTTAATTAATCTTCCATGTTGTAAAAATTCCTTTCTTCATAAAAATAATTTAATGAAAAATTAAATTTAATGAACTTAAGCCTAATTAAATAGTAAAAATTTGGATTAAAAACCATGAATAATTCAACAAAATAACCACAATACTAATTATTGTTAAAGCTAAGGCACAAGCTCTATGTGTTCATTTGTCCTTCAAGTTGTGCTGAAAAATGTCAACAAGAAAAAAGAAAGACAAAAAACATGATAAACAAAAAATGTACTTTGGACTTCAAGAAGAATTCTTGACAAAAGTACGGAAAAAACAGAAGTATGGAAAACATGTGAGATCAATTAAAAATGGATAATCATTCAATAAGCAAATTTCGATCTACCAAAGGTTAAAATACAATTTGGTTTAAGGATTGATGTTTGACTACTGACGTCAGCAGTCATCGATGGCTGCGAGTGTAAGACGGCAAATCCCTTTGAGAAGACCTAGTGGTTGAGGTCGAAACATGTCAGGGTAACCAGCCGCCTGGGTTCGAATCACACGCCAGCCAGCCTGGCTTCGAATCCCAGGTCAGTCAAGAATGAAAATTATCAATAACAATTTTAATTAATCTTCCATGTTGTAAAAATTCCTTTCTTCATAAAAATAATTTAATGAAAAATTAAATTTAATGAACTTAAGCCTAATTAAATAGTAAAAATTTGGATTAAAAACCATGAATAATTCAACAAAATAACCACAATACTAATTATTGTTAAAGCTAAGGCACAAGCTCTATGTGTTCACTTGTCCTTCAAGTTGTGCTGAAAAATGTCAACAAGAAAAAAGAAAGACAAAAAACATGATAAACAAAAAATGTACTTTGGACTTCAAGAAGAATTCTTGACAAAAGTACGGAAAAAACAGAAGTAAGGAAAACGTGTGAGATCAATTAAGAATGGATAATCATTCAATAAGCAAATTTCGATCTACCAAAGGTTAAAATACAATTTGGTTTAAGGATTGATGTTTGACTACTGACGTCAGCAGTCATCGATGGCTGCGAGTGTAAGACGGCAAATCCCTTTGAGAAGACCTAGTGGTTGAGGTCGAAACATGTCAGGGTAACCAGCCGCCTGGGTTCGAATCACACGCCAGCCAGCCTGGCTTCGAATCCCAGGTCAGTCAAGAATGAAAATTATCAATAACAATTTTAATTAATCTTCCATGTTGTAAAAATTCCTTTCTTCATAAAAATAATTTAATGAAAAATTAAATTTAATGAACTTAAGCCTAATTAAATAGTAAAAATTTGGATTAAAAACCATGAATAGTTCAACAAAATAACCACAATACTAATTATTGTTAAAGCTAAGGCACAAGCTCTATGTGTTCATTTGTCCTTCAAGTTGTGCTGAAAAATGTCAACAAGAAAAAAGAAAGACAAAAAACATGATAAACAAAAAATGTACTTTGGACTTCAAGAAGAATTCTTGACAAAAGTACGGAAAAAACAGAAGTAAGGAAAACATGTGAGATCAATTAAAAATGGATAATCATTCAATAAGCAAATTTCGATCTACCAAAGGTTAAAATACAATTTGGTTTAAGGATTGATGTTTGACTACTGACGTCAGCAGTCATCGATGGCTGCGAGTGTAAGACGGCAAATCCCTTTGAGAAGACCTAGTGGTTGAGGTCGAAACATGTCAGGGTAACCAGCCGCCTGGGTTCGAATCACACGCCAGCCAGCCTGGCTTCGAATCCCAGGTCAGTCAAGAATGAAAATTATCAATTACAATTTTAATTAATCTTCCATGTTGTAAAAATTCCTTTCTTCATAAAAATAATTTAATGAAAAATTAAATTTAATGAACTTAAGCCTAATTAAATAGTAAAAATTTGGATTAAAAACCATGAATAGTTCAACAAAATAACCACAATACTAATTATTGTTAAAGCTAAGGCACAAGCTCTATGTGTTCATTTGTCCTTCAAGTTGTGCTGAAAAATGTCAACAAGAAAAAAGAAAGACAAAAAACATGATAAACAAAAAATGTACTTTGGACTTCAAGAAGAATTCTTGACAAAAGTACGGAAAAAACAGAAGTATGGAAAACATGTGAGATCAATTAAAAATGGATAATCATTCAATAAGCAAATTTCGATCTACCAAAGGTTAAAATACAATTTGGTTTAAGGATTGATGTTTGACTACTGACGTCAGCAGTCATCGATGGCTGCGAGTGTAAGACGGCAAATCCCTTTGAGAAGACCTAGTGGTTGAGGTCGAAACATGTCAGGGTAACCAGCCGCCTGGGTTCGAATCACACGCCAGCCAGCCTGGCTTCGAATCCCAGGTCAGTCAAGAATGAAAATTATCAATAACAATTTTAATTAATCTTCCATGTTGTAAAAATTCCTTTCTTCATAAAAATAATTTAATGAAAAATTAAATTTAATGAACTTAAGCCTAATTAAATAGTAAAAATTTGGATTAAAAACCATGAATAGTTCAACAAAATAACCACAATACTAATTAATATAACAAGTATAGTTATGTTTTCTATTTTAAGAAAATCAATATGAATTCTTTCAAATGGCTTTTTGGTGCTTGGCCATGTTGTTAAAACAGGCTTTTGTACATTTTGGTTAGAACCACATACTTGACAAGTTTTTACACAAGTTTCCACATCAATATCTATTCCTGGCCACCATACATAGGTTCGCGCCAATGATTTCATTCTAACCATGCCAATATGCCCCTGATGTAATAGCTCAAGTACTTTAATTCGTAAAGTAGTAGGTATTACAACTCTTTCCCCATAGAATAAACACTGGTCTTCAGTTGCCAACGACAATCTTTTATTGTAATATTTCAGCAATTATTCGGGTATAGTTTTAGGCCATCCGAAACGGATATATTTATATACTTTAATTAGCTCATCATCCTGTTGCATCAAATTTTTGATATCGTCCATATTAAGAGGCAGTTCATGGCTTATTTGGAAAATATTTAGACTATCATTGTCGTCCTCAGTTTGTTGTGATATGGGTAACCGCGATAGTGCGTCCGCATGACTCATCCTAGATCCACTTTTATATTTTATGCTGTAATTGTACGCTGAAAGATAAATGGCCCATCTATGCAATCTGTTAGAGGCCACTGATGGAAGCTCTTTGTTAACAGCAAAAATTTCTCGCAACGGCTGGTGACCGATTTCGATTGTAAACTGTAACCCATATATGTATTTATGAAATTTCCGAACACAAAATACTATTCCAAGGGCTTCACGATGGAGCTGCGAGTAATTTTTCTCAGATGGCTTTAACGAGCTAGACACGAACATAACCGGATGCTCTTTGCCGTTGATTATGTGAGACATTACACCACCTATACCATACGGACTCGCGTCACATAAAATTATGATCGGTTTGGTAGGATCATAGTGTGTCATTACATCAATTTTAGTTATTAGTTCTTTACTTTTTTCAAAAATATATTGGTGTTCCTTTGTCCAAACCCATTTTGCATTACTTCTTGTTAATTCGTATAACATATGCAATTCTGCTGATAAATTGGGTACACAGTGATTATAGTAGTTAATCATCCCTAAGTAAGATCTTAATTGGTTTTTATTTGTAGGTGCGGGAGCTTCTATAAGTGCCCTAATCTTAAACTTAGATGGTGAAATACCATTTTTATTAATTACATATCCTAAGTAATTAATTTCACTTTGAAAAAATTTACATTTTTCAAAGTTAATTTTAATATTGTACTCCAACAGCTTTTCTAAAACATTCTGATATACTACTGCCCCCAATCAAAATATCGTCAAAATAAACCTGCACTTTTTCCAACCCTTTCAAAATTTCACATACTACTTTCGAAAAGATTTGAGGCGCTGTTTTTAATCCATAAACCAATCGTGTGTATTGATACAGTCCTCGATGCGTATTGATTGTTAAAATTTCCCGAGAGTGATCTGACACTTTTACTTGTAAATATGCGCCAGTTAAATCCAATTTGCAGAAATAATTCCAACCTGCCAAACTTGCTAAAATATCATCAACTCGTGGTATTACATAGTGTTCGTTTTCTACAAATATATTCACAGTTCTACGACAATCAACACATATTCTAATCGAACCGTCCCCTTTGTTAACAATAACTATTGGACTTGCCCATTTACTGCGGTTCACAGGAACTAAAACTCCTTCTTTACACATTTTATCGAGCTCCGCCTCTACTTTACTGCGTAATCCAAAAGGAACTGAATGTGCTTTTGCAAATATTGGGTACGCTTCTTCTTTTAAAATAATTTCCGCGACATAATCTTTAATTGTAGAATTATTTTCTTTAGAAAATAAACACTTATGTGCATTTAGAACGATTTACTTTAAATTAAAAATTATTTTCTCAAATTCAACCTTTACAACAATTGAACCAACCACATCAACAGTTTCCCCGGTTACCACTTTTAAATTTTCAGATTGTTTTTCTAGCTTTTTATCTTTAAAGTAATTATTATAATATGAAATATGACAAATGGACATGCACGCTCCCGTGTCTACTTCCATTTCAAAAGAAAGACCTTCAATTTTAATAAGTATAAAGAGAGATTGTGTATAGTTACAAGAAAATAAATTATTTAAATAATCAACATTTGAATAATCACTACACTCATCACTAAAATAATCTAAATGTTTAATCGACTTCTTGTTCTTACGTTTTCCGCTCATATTCTTCTTAGTTTCATTATCATCGTCTTCGTCTTTCTTTTTCTCCCAGCAGTTTCTTTCATAGTGCCCACGCTTATTACAATAGAAACATCTAAAACTGAATTTTCCACCTTCTTTCCTTTGTAACTCTTTTTCAGTCCTAATGTTGTCCTCATGATATTTCCTGGTTCCACGTCTTTCGTAGCTGACACGGTTAACAATGCCATTATTCCTCATTAACTCTACATTGTTGTTTGACATTTCCATCGATACAGCAATTTGGCATGCTTTTTCAAAACTCTTTAGTCCGCTCTCATTTAATATTCTATTTTGGATATTTTCGTTTCTTAACCCACACACAAATTTTATTAACAGAGCCTTATCTAAAAACAGCTCGAACTCACATTCTTGTGCCAGCTGTTTAAGTTCCACAATATAGTCAGCTATGGTTTGTGTTGATTTTTGATCGCTCTTGAAGAATTTGAAGCACTCCACAATTACATTTCTCTGTGGTTTATAGTGTGTACTTAACATACGAACTATATCGTCATACTTATAATCAGCTTCCGTCTTCGGTGCCAGAATTGAGCACATGGTTTTATATAGATCAGCTCCACCCAGACTTATTAATAATGATATTTTGTCTATATCATTTTTAATTTTGTTGAGCGATTAATATAAAGCCGAAATCTTCGCCAGCGCTAAACACTTCTATCGTTCCGACTAAAGCAACCGGACCCTCTGCCATTTCACTATATTTATTTTTATACTCGCCGCCAATGATATGTTCCAGGATTCTTGTAAATGAAACACACACGTCACAGGTTACTACTTAACTAAAAAGTATTTATTTGTACAATTTACTTAACCCTAACTTAAATATAATATAACGGGAATATGTGCAAGAGTAAGAATGAACTTAAAATAAACAACGATAACTAGAACATATGTAGGTATGTAGGCATTTAGTTATTAAGTATATTATGTATGTTACATACATATCAGCTACCATGCCGAAAAATTTACCTGTTCCCTGCATACATATGGATTTAGGCTGAATAATGCAATTTTGATATTATGCACGTGTCCAAGTACGATTTGTGCCTATCCGTAGGGACCATAAGTCAATATTGTTCTTGACCATTTGTACGCCAAAGTATTGTTTAAGTGAGGTACGTACCTGCTAATTTCAATGAGTAGTTTTTTTTTCAAACTATTAGATCAAACTACTGTCAGTCAAAACATATAAGGGATGGACGCCATACAATTTCTGCAACCATGTCTTTTTAACCTTTTTTACCTCTAGCCAAACGGGCACGTACGGGCAGATAAAACCTTTTGAATTATGTAAAGAAATAATCAAAGAACAGGTTTTGCAAATATGGCAAATATAGAAAAATATAGATTTTTTTTATTTTCCGTCAAAGTTGAAAAATAGTGAAAAAACGGATAGTTTTTAAATAGTGATTTACCAGGAGAAACACAAAGCAAACAGTTATTTTTTTTATCATTATACATTTAATAAATACATCAATCAATACAAACAAAAAATAAGGCGATTCGTTACCTATTTTTCGTGATATTACACCTGAAATCGCAACAAATTGCCTAAAAATTGTGTGTTTTTTTGAAAACCGAAAGTCGGTCAACTTTGAACGGTTATATCTTCTAAACTAAAAATGTGATATTATTAAGAGTGGCATATTTGAAATCGTTAAAAAGTTTCCTATTTATTCAAAACTTCGTCGGCGCTCATGAAAATTTTAATTTTTGCAACCTCGTTTGCTCTACGGGCGCAACTGTGCGGCGTTTACATTTGGCAGTACTGGCAATAGAGTAGCAAAACGTGCGGAGAGTAAAGGCCCAACCATAATATGCATAAGTTAGCTTAAAGAACTGTCAAAAATTAACCAAAAGTCTGTCAAATGCATTAGAAAATTAAAAGAGACTTAAAGCTGGCCATAATGTACTTACGTACACTTAAGATCCATGTTGCATATTTGTGCAATATTTTGGTTTCTTGCGAGTACTTCAAATAAAGAAGTTCCAACAATTACAGCCCTGTATTTGCTTATCTTAAAAATGGTGATTGTTGTACATACTTATTAATAAAAAATGGATACAAAATTAAAATATGTAAAATTCCTCTTTTTCTATATTCTTGTTTTACTGTATCCATTTTAATTTATTTTATTTTTTGTAACAACGCACAAACAGCTGATTCCGTACGGAATGTGCGTTCAGTTTGGCACTTCGCTTAAGCAAATGACATTTGACGAAACTTAACGAAAATTTTTATTCAGTACATTATAGTTGGCCATATATGTTTTATCATTCGTTCGGTTGTGCTCGTTGTCAACAGACGTGTTTTTTTAACTCCGCATACGATTCTTTTTTTTAACATAAATTTGTTAATAATATTTAACAAGTGAATTTGGACGCTCAAAATTAAAGTGAACAATAGAACAAGTAAAAAACAAAAAAAAAAAAATAATAAGTAAAAAAATACAAAAAAAAAAGTATACGTATGAACGCAAATACATACATAATACAAATAATATGTGCAAAAAATTATTTATTCTTTTGGTGTTACAAAAACATAATACATAATAAGAAGAGCACAGTCAATAAAAAAATAAAAAAAACAACGGAAAACACACAAGTAAAAAATTTTCAAAAACCACAAGTGCAAGTTGGTATGGACAGGTATATAACAGTTCTCCAACGGGGTCGCAGCCCAGCCTCTTCAGCTGTAGCCTCGGCCTCTAAAGTTCCATCTTTTGATAGAATAAATTCACAAAATCGTTTTGCAATTCTGGAGAATGAATCTTCTGAAACACCAAAATCGTCGAAGCCACCCCCGATATATCTTAGAGAGCAAAACTCAAGTGAGCTTATAAAAAGTTTAATCTCGGTGATAGGTGAAAATTCGTTTTACGTTGCTTCAATCAAGCGTGGAAATATAAACGAGACAAAAATACAGATTAATAATGAGAATGATTTTCGTAAAATAATTAATAAGTTTGAAGCACTTAAAAAAAGCTTCTATACGTACCAACTGAAAAGCATTAAAGGTCTTCAAGTTGTGATTAAGGCCAAAGGCTTCAAAATAAAAAATGTTAGAAATATTAAAAATAGGGAATAAAAAATCCCCAACCACTATTTCGAGTGGAGTTAGAGCCCGGCGATGTTAAGCTAAAAAAAAATGAAATGCATCCCATTTACAGTTTAAAATACATTCTGTACAGAAAAATCACAATAGAGGAGCCGCATAAAAGAAATGGGCCCGCTCAGTGTTTAAACTGCCAAGAATTTGGTCATACTAGGGCATACTGTCATTTACCCCCTGTTTGCGTCGTATGTGGAGAATTACATGGTACCGTCCGCTGCGATAAGTCCAAAAATGGCCCTAATGTAAAAAAATGTAGCAACTGTGGTGGTAATCACACTGCCAACTATAGAGGTGCCCGGTATATTCGATTGTCAAGCGTTCTGTTGGACAGAAACTTAACCCCCCTCAAACGCAGGCAACTAATCAAGGAAACACGTACGGCGTCCAGATACCACAGCCAAATAATAACAGAACCTCGTACGCTAATGTCTTAAAATCTAATCCTATGCCACTGCAAGGTGATGTACCAAAAAATGACGAAATTCCCATTTCTAATTTAACGCGGCTAGAAAAAACCATGGAAACATTAGTGCAAACAGTTAACAATTTCTACTTAGCTGGTGAGGCCTAACTCCATTTGTGAAAATAAAAATGCAAAATTTTTTATTCCATTTTTCCCGACGTTTCGTGAATTTTATGTTCACTTCTTCAGGGGATTCGTCTATTATTATAAAATAAAACCATCAACATTTGATAATACAATAAATTGAATGTAACTAACTTACATTGAAAAAACAATTTTGTATTACATTAATCTAATTTTTAAATAATAAAAGTCACAGCTAGTGTCGTCATCTACTGTTTTTCAAAACAACTCTGTAACAGGCGCTTAAATTGTCAGTGTCTTCTTTTTTATTCATTGTTCTGTTTATTTTCTGTTGAATTCTTAAGCTTTCTGTTGTATATCTTTTCCTCACGTTATTTTCCTTGTCTAGTATTCTTATGTTGTCAAAATCAGGTTTATGTTTAGTTTGTAATATGTGTTGTGATAATGCAGTGCTTTCTTTGTTTTTGTTTATGTCCGATTTGTGTTCTCCCATTCTTGTCTCCAAATTTCTCTTTGTCGTCCCAATGTAAACTAAATCACAGCTGTTGTTGTTGTCTCCCTTGCATGGTATTTCATACACTACATTATTTTGTTGTAGTTTGTTTATTGGCGTTTTTGTATTTGTAAATATTGCACTTAATGTTTTGTTTGGTTTGTAAGCAAAGCTCATGTCATTATTATCTATTGCGTTTTTTATGTTTTTATTGTCCGTGAGGCCCGGTATGTATTTTACACTGTAAAAATATTTTTCCTCCTTATCAATGTTTCTATTTATGTTTGTTATTATAGGTTTATAGGCAGATATTAGATTTTTAATTCAATTTGTGGGAAAAGCATTATCTTTAAGTACTTTCGTGATTACATGTTTATTTTTGTTATGGTATTGTTCATCACTAATATCAAGAACTCTACGTATAAAATTTTTTGCAGTATTTACTATTTGGGATTTTGGTTGAGTAGCGTTGAAATTGATAAATCTGCCAGACGATGTATTTTTTGCATACCAATCAAACGTTATTTCATTGTCCCCTCTATGTAATTTTGTGTCAAGGTATGCTATTTCTCTGTTCTTTTCAACTTCAACGGTGAATTTAATTTTCGGGTGATAGCCATTGAGTGCTTTAAGTATATCGTCTTTGTCATTAATATCTATTATCTTTGTCATTAATATCTATTATAGCCAGTATGTCATCTACGTACTTTGCCAAATATTTAATGTTCACGTTCTTTTTGTGTAATTCTGCCAAGGCTATGTCAAGTAAATTATCCAAAACAATATCGGCAATAGTAGGGGAAAGAGGATTTCCCATTGGCATACCGAAAATCTGTTTGTATACCTTGTTATTGTATGCAAAGTAGTTGTTGTCATTCAAACAGAACTTCAGTATATCCAAAAATTTTGATTTTGGTATGCTAGTTTTCGTTTTAATAGTGTCCCATTGGTCCATAATATTTTTTATAGCTGTGTAAACAGGAACATTGGTGAAAAGGGAAACGACGTCAAAAGAAACCAATGTGTCATTCTCATCAAGGGTGATGTCCTTTAGCTGTTTTTTTAGTTCCAAAGAGTTTTTAACATTATATTTTTCCGAGATGATATTTTTGAGTATGAGTCCTATGTGTTTGCTTAACTGATAGCACGGGACTTGAATGGATGATACTATGGGTCGTAAAGGTATCCCACATTTATGTATTTTAGGTAACCCGTAGATTCTAGGTGCCGTTGCAACCGAACAAATGAGCCTATGTTTTTGGCAAGTTTCTATATATTTATCCCTGTATAATTGACTAATAATGCTGTTATTAGTTCTGGCTAATTTGCTGGTAGGGTCCGTATTCATAACTTGGTAAGTATTTTTGTCCTCAAGTAGTTTTTCCATTTTCCTTTCATATTCTTTCTTGTATATTACAACCGTTTTGTTTCCTTTATCCGATTGTAGTATAATTAGGTCCTTATGTCTCTTCAAAAATGTGTGAGTTTTCTCATAAATGGCTAAAATTAATTTTTCTTTAGGTGTGTTCCGTATGTTCCTCTTAAAAAGTGTAATTCTATTTGCTAATCTAGTCCTTGTCTCATCCTTTTCCCCATGGGTAATCTCTTCAATTTTCTGAATGCACTGTTCTACATCTGCTATGATTTTCAGTGGCGAAAAACCCTGTTTATTTATTGGTAAAGCAAATTTTTTCCCTAATGATAACAACCATCTGCATTCCCATGGTATATCAACTTCGGTTCTGTTTTTAAGCCATTCCTCATTAAAAACCAATCCCAGCTTCATAAATAACTTTTCTTTCAGTGTATTAAGTTTACTCGTCTGTTTTTGTCTTGCATTCGTGCTTATATATCTATTTCTATCAGTCTGATTTTTCATGAAAGCCTCAAAATCATCTATCGTCAAAAAGTTTTTTATACCTGATTTTAAGTGGTACAGCCTTCTTTTTATTGCCCTCAAATCGGCATTTGTCTGTGATATCTCCAGATTTAAAATTTTTCTGTGAAAATTGTATTCGACCCTCTCCAAATGTTTTTTTATTGTCGCGCTTTGAAAAAGTTTCGCTACGTGTGTTGTTGTAGCCATAGTGTGTTTAGGGACTATGCCAAACCTTCTGCATGCTACTAGAAATTTTAGCCCCTGTTGTTTATGTGCATATCTTCTTATTTCATTACAATATTCCTTCATGGCTATGCATGTTTCCCTATCATATTTAAATGTTATGTGCTGAAAAAATCCCTTCATGTTGTGTATTGTCTACGACTGTTGATGCTCATAAATTATATTTAAATAGATAAATTTAATGTCTTACGGCAAGCTATCCGTTGTTTCTATTTGTTTTCCTTAATTTTTGGCCACTTACTTTTATTTACATTTGTATATTTGTTTATACATATATACTTAGCTGGTGAGGCCTAACTCCATTTGTGCAGAAGGTTTGGCATAGTTCCTAAACACACTATGGCTACAACAACACACGTAGCGAAACTTTTTCAAAGCGCGACAATAAAAGAACATTTGGAGAGGGTCGAATACAATTTTCACAGAAAAATTTTAAATCTGGAGATATCACAGACAAATGCCGATTTGAGGGCAATAAAAAGAAGGCTGTACCACTTAAAATCAGGTATAAAAAACTTTTTGACGATAGATGATTTTGAGGCTTTCATGAAAAATCAGACTGATAGAAATAGATATATAAGCACGAATGCAAGACAAAAACAGACAAGTAAACTTAATACACTGAAAGAAAAGTTATTTATGAAGCTGGGATTGGTTTTTAATGAGGAATGGCTTAAAAACAGAACCGAAGTTGATATACCATGGGAATGCAGATGGTTGTTATCATAAGGGAAAAAATTTGATTTACCAATAAATAAACCGGGTTTTTCGCCACTGAAAATCATAGCAGATGTAGAACAGTGCATTCAGAAAATTGAAGAGATTACCCATGGGGAAAAGGATGAGACAAGGACTAGATTAGCAAATAGAATTACACTTTTTAAGAGGAACATACGGAACACACCTAAAGAAAAATTAATTTTAGCCATTTATGAGAAAACTCACACATTTTTGAAGAGACATAAGGACCTAATTATACTACAATCGGATAAAGGAAACAAAACGGTTGTAATATACAAGAAAGAATATGAAAGGAAAATGGAAAAACTACTTGAGGACAAAAATACTTACCAAGTTATGAATACGGACCCTACCAGCAAATTAGCCAGAACTAATAACAGCATTATTAGTCAATTATACAGGGATAAATATATAGAAACTTGCCAAAAACATAGGCTCATTTGTTCGGTTGCAACGGCACCTAGAATCTACGGGTTACCTAAAATACATAAATGTGGGATACCTTTACGACCCATAGTATCATCCATTCAAGTCCCGTGCTATCAGTTAAGCAAACACATAGGACTCATACTCAAAAATATCATCTCGGAAAAATATAATGTTAAAAACTCTTTGGAACTAAAAAAACAGCTAAAGGACATCACCCTTGATGAGAATGACACATTGGTTTCTTTTGACGTCGTTTCCCTTTTCACCAATGTTCCTGTTTACACAGCTATAAAAAATATTATGGACCAATGGGACACTATTAAAACGAAAACTAGCATACCAAAATCAAAATTTTTGGATATACTGAAATTCTGTTTGAATGACAACAACTACTTTGCATACAATAACAAGGTATACAAACAGATTTTCGGTATGCCAATGGGAAATCCTCTTTCCCCTACTATTGCCGATATTGTTTTGGATAATTTACTTGACATAGCCTTGGCAGAATTACACAAAAAGAACGTGAACATTAAATATTTGGCAAAGTACGTAGATGACATACTGGCTATAATAGATATTAATGACAAAGACGATATACTTAAAGCACTCAATGGGTATCACCCGAAAATTAAATTCACCGTTGAAGTTGAAAAGAACAGAGAAATAGCATACCTTGACACAAAATTACATAGAGGGGACAATGAAATAACGTTTGATTGGTATGCAAAAAATACATCGTCTGGCAGAATTATCAATTTCAACGCTACTCAACCAAAATCCCAAATAGTAAATACTGCAAAAAATTTTATACGTAGAGTTCTTGATATTAGTGATGAACAATACCATAACAAAAATAAACATGTAATCACGAAAGTACTTAAAGATAATGCTTTTCCCACAAATTGAATTAAAAATCTAATATCTGCCTATAAACCTATAATAACAAACATAAATAGAAACATTGATAAGGAGGAAAAATATTTTTACAGTGTAAAATACATACCGGGCCTCACGGACAATAAAAACATAAAAAACGCAATAGATAATAATGACATGAGCTTTGCTTACAAACCAAACAAAACATTAAGTGCAATATTTACAAATACAAAAACGCCAATAAACAAACTACAACAAAATAATGTAGTGTATGAAATACCATGCAAGGGAGACAACAACAACAGCTGTGATTTAGTTTACATTGGGACGACAAAGAGAAATTTGGAGACAAGAATGGGAGAACACAAATCAGACATAAACAAAAACAAAGAAAGCACTGCATTATCACAACACATATTACAAACTAAACATAAACCTGATTTTGACAACATAAGAATACTAGACAAGGAAAATAACGTGAGGAAAAGATATACTACAGAAAGCTTAAGAATTCAACAGAAAATAAACAGAACAATGAATAAAAAAGAAGACACTGACAATTTAAGCGCCTGTTACAGAGTTGTTTTGAAAAACAGTAGATGACGACACTAGCTGTGACTTTTATTATTTAAAAATTAGATTAATGTAATACAAAATTGTTTTTTCAATGTAAGTTAGTTACATTCAATTTATTGTATTATCAAATGTTGATGGTTTTATTTTATAATAATAGACGAATCCCCTGAAGAAGTGAACATAAAATTCACGAAACGTCGGGAAAAATGGAATAAAAAATTTTGCATTTTTATTTTCACAAATGGAGTTAGGCCTCACCAGCTAAGTATATATGTATGTATAAACAAATATACAAATGTAAATAAAAGTAAGTGGCCAAAAATAAAGGAAAACAAATAGTTAACAATTTCACTAACACAATGGGTAACATGATGGAAATGTTAAGAATGCAATCGATGTTATTGCAAGCTGTACTAAACAAGCCATGAACTGTTTAAAAATTTGCTTTTGGAACGCAAATGGCATCCGCCAACATAAAAATGAACTAGAATACTTCTTTAAAAATAAGCAAATTGATGTTATGATGGTTTCTGAAACTCATCTGACCTCAAGAAATACGTTTAAAATCAATGGTTATACATTATATGATACCAAGGACCCTCGAGGTAGAGCTTGTGGAGGTTCTGCCATTTTGATAAAAAAAAACCGAGTAAAACACTACTTAATTTGCGTTGAGGAATTAAATCGAAACCTAGTAATTTCATCATTATATTCCCTACCTAGATTTCCAATATCAGAAAGCCAATATAATAAATATTTCAAATCATTAGGACCCTGCTTCCTGGCTGTTGGCGATTACAAGGCTAAACACACTTTCTGGGGGTCACGATTTATTACACCTAAGGGTCGTGTCTTGTATAACACAATTTGTAAAATGGATCTATATGTGGTCGCGGACACGATTTATGTTGAAGCTTCCTTAGAATTATCTTCTGATCACACACCTACAATTCTTACTATAACAAACCCTAATAGAATTGTAGCTCCGTCTGGTTACTTAGTGACGTCGCACAGTGGCGCCCGTAGAGCAAGCGAGGTTGCAAAAATCAAAATTTTCATGAGTGCCGACGAAGTTTTGAATAAACCCATGTTATAGGAAACTTTTCAACGATTTCAAATATGCCACTCTTAATAATATCACATTTTTAGTTTAGAAGATATAACCGTTCAAAGTTGACCGACTTTCGGTTTTCAAAAAAACACACAATTTTTAGTCAATTTGTTGCGATTTCAGGTGTAATATCACGAAAAATAGGTAACGAATCGCCTTATTTTTTATTTGTATTGATTGATGTATTTATTAAATGTATAATGATAAAAAAAAAATTAACTGTTTGCTTTGTGTTTCTCCTGGTAAATCACTATTTAAAAACTATCCGTTTTTTCACTATTTTTCAACTTTGACGGAAAATAAAAAAAAACTATATTTTTCTATATTTGCCATACGTACAAAACCTGTTCTTTGATTATTTCTTTACATAATTCAAAAGGTTTTATCTGCCCGTTTGGCTTCTAGAGGTAAAAAAGTTCAAAAAGACATGGTTGCAGAAATTGTATGGCGTCCATCCCTTAAATGTTTTGACTGACAGTAGTTTGATCTAATAGTTTGAAAAAAACTACTCATTGAAATTAGCAGGTACGTACCTCACATAAACAATATTTTGGCGTACAAATGGTCAGGCACAATATTGACTTATGGTCCCTACAGGTAGGCACAAATCTTATTTGGACACGTGCATAATATCAAAATTGCATTATTTAGCCTAAATCCATATGTATGCAGGGAAAAGGTAAATTTTTAGGCATGGTAGCATAAGCCTATATATTGCAAAATAAGCATAATGCCTGGATTAGTCTACGCCTGAAAGTTGGCGCAACAATTACTGAAACCATTAAACAATTTAAGTACTGAAAACATGGCGTTGAACAATTTAAAATTATTTGAACTGTTTAGAAAGTCAACCACACCAAAGTTTTTCACGGAAGTGAAAATTCTTCCTGAGAAGTTGACATTGATCAGCAAATGGGGCTGCGATGGATCATCCGGACAAAGCGTTTATAAGCAAAGGATATCTTTCGATGACGCTACAATATCGGACGGAAATATGTTTATGGCATCTGTTGTTCCTTTGCGGCTAAAATCGGATGATTCCCTACACTGGAAAAATCCACGTCCGTCATCAGTGCATTATTGCCGACCAATAATGTTTCAGTTTGCAAGGGAATCGGCAGAACTCATAAGGACTACGGTGAAGGACATTGAAGAACAAATAAGCAAGATTAAGCCTACAAAGCTGCAAATTGGAGAAGGAAAATATATTGAATGCAATTACGAGTTCCACCTGACCATGGTTGACGGAAAAGTCGTAAACGAACTGACAGGAACAACCTCAACAATGTCATGCCCGATTTGCAAAAAGAGTCAGAAGAACTTTTTTCAATTCAATTCAATTTATTTCATATATAATATGTTACATCTCAATTTTATATAATTAGTTGTAAAGAGTTTAAGATTAGTATCTTTTTCTGCTTAATTATAATATATTTCAATTAGTTATCATAGACAGAATTATATTGGAGGTAAAAATTTAGCAAAAACCTATCTAAACCCCTTTTTTCGTATTATTTTTATATTTTTTTTATCGATTTTATATTATTATTTGTCAGAAGAACTTTGGTAATTTAAACGATTCTACAAATGAGGAGAATTACGAATATGGAATGTCACCATTGCACGCAAGGATAAGGTGTATGGAATTCTTGCTAAAACTGGCATATACCCTACCACAAGAGGAGGAAAACTTCGATGAAAATACATCAATAAAGGATAAGGAAAAGATCAGAAAGAAGCAAATACAGGATGGTTTTTTTGAAACAAGTTGGACTAAAAGTAGACTGTCCCAAGCACGGATACGGTAACTCTAACGATGGAAACACTTCTAGGAGATTTTTTGAAAATGATGAGGCAGTAACTAGAATCATTGGAATTGACAATCAAATCGTGAAAAGATTGGGAACGATCTTGGATGTTTTAAACTGCAAAGAAAATGTCAATTCTACAAAATATGGAGAATATGCGTCGAAAACTGCATCTCTTTTAGCAGAAATGTATCCACAGAAGAAGTTGACCCCGACCGTCCATAAAATATTGGCGCATGGCAAAGATATAATTGAGTACCAGTCTTTGCCAATTGGAGAGCTTTCTGAAGAAGCACAGGAGTCTCTTAACAAATTTTATAAAAAATATAGATTGCAGAACACATTCAAAGCATCAAGGGTAAGGCAAAATAAGGACCTCTTCAACATGTTGGCAGCATCTTCCGATCCACTTATTTCTTCCCTGCGGCATGTGAAGTCACGAATAGAGTTACAAAATAATTATAGTTTAGAAATTGTTAGTCTTTTAGATATACCTTCTCTTACGAATTGTGATGAATATTTTACAGAAAATTGAAAAAATAAATTTAAAAAAATAAATAATTTTTTTTTTTAATTTGTTGGGTAATAATTTAAAACATAAAACCCTTAAGAAAAAAAATAAAAACAATCTAAAAATGTAAAAATAATTTTTTTTAGTTACCATAAAATTGATTTTTCTACTAATTTTAACTTTGATAACCCATAAGTAGGCCCCTACAAAGCGTAGCACCCTTTCCAAACGCTCATTTCATAGGCTGAACAGTTATCTATCATATGCTGTTTAAACTGTTCAATTATCTTATTCGGTTCAAAAGATATGATTTTTGCAACGAAAAAACTCAAATGGCGCCACTGTGCGTCGGCAACACAAATAAATTGGTTAAAATATAAAAAATATCTCAGTACCCATTGCACTGAAAATATTCCGCTTAGTACACCGAAGAATGTGAATCTCTCTATTGTTAATTTTGACAGTTATCTAAAACTAGCTGTTCAACATTCTAGCATAACCCCCAAAAAAATCAAAAATATTAAAATATATTCTACAGATGTTGAGCGTCTCTTGACTGAAAGAAGGAGAGTTTGAAGAGAGTGGCAATTGCATAGATCCCCTCAACTTAAGAATTTATTAAAAGAGTGCACAAAAAGGCTAAGAAAGTTACTGCAGTCCCAAAAAACATCATTCTTTGAAAAATATTTCAAGGAACTCGATGCAACTTCTCAATCAGACTACACTTTATGGCGTGCAGCTAGAAATCTTAAAAGACCAGTTACCACTAAGCCACCATTAACAAACTCAAATGGAAGTTGGGCACGAAATGATAATTTGGAAAAGGAAATCTTTTTGTTAATCTGTTGCTGTTAGAGGAGCTGTTCCGCTAAGATTTGAGATAAGAGAAATCGAAAAGGCTATTCATGACTTAAACCCCAAGAAAGCCCCTGGTTTTGATAAGGTCAGTAACAAAATGCTTTTGGAGCTTTCCAGCATAGCAAAGAAATTATTCTCCTGATTTTTAATGCTATTTTACGCCTTGAATACTACCCTCAAGAATGGAAAGTATCCTTAGTTATCATGATACCTTAACCAGGAAAGGATCCTACAAAAGTTGAGTCATATAGACCTATAAGCTTATTGTCTAATATATCAAAGCTGTTTGAGAAGCTGTTAGTGTCAAAATTAGCCCCAATTTTAAATGTAAATAGATGTATTCCTAACCATCAATTCGGCTTTAGAAGAGAACATAGCACAATTGAACAAACCCATCGTATAGTAAACACCATAAGAAAAGCCTTTGATGAAAAAAAAATATTGTTCCGCCCCCTTCATCGATGTTTCTCAAGCTATTGATAAAGTCTGGCATGAAGGGTTATTACATAAATTATTACATAGATTAAGGAGAAGAGATACTGCAGGATCCGACGAGAAGACATAGCATTGGCAGGACAAAAATAAAGTATTAGTATAAGATTTGATTAATTATTGTTAGTTCATATTTAATTTATGAAGATACAATAAATAAATAATGAAAAAAAAAATATATATATATATGTTTTATATGTATTCGCACAGTTGCTTAAGTTGACATAAGCGGCCTAATGCATATTATGGTCGAGCCTTAAAATTGGACAGTAATTTTACATTTGCTGACAGTAGTTTGAAGTTTTGTTCACAAAAAAACCAAAAAATAAATTTATTCTGCTTTGATTTTTTATGTTTTAGTTAAGTGTTATCTGTGTTCACACAATATAGTAGTATTATGATACATATTTTTTTATTTGTTTGGTTTATATAAAACACGTTTAGCTGGAACTTAACTGCAACATTCCCGTTTGAATTTTTTTTAAAGTGAACTGTCTTAATTACTGTCTGGACGCCTACGTCACGAAGGCAATTAGTAGTGTTTTGGCAACTGTAATGTATTTTCTTACTTTCTTTTCAGTACTGTTATATGTAAACACTGTGTTAATAAAACAATTTTAGCACACGCACACATAATACAAGGTAGTACAACAACAACATAACATCACACAGATTTAGTTTGGCGATGAGTTGAAAATGGTGCTAACATATTAATAGTGAAAAAGCGTAAAGGATAAAAAGTACTAAAAACAACGCGGGTGTACTTCGTTTTTTGATATGAAAAACTAATATAGTACTAGATTTTTCAACACTGCTACTGTGATAGCGAGGTTTTGGGAAGGAAACTTTGTTTTTCTAATTTACTAACAAGTTTCTATGGCTGTGAAGACATTTGTAAGGTTTAAAGAAAGACAAATTGTTGAATTTTAAATCACCATAGCCTTGACTTTTTCCTCTGATATTTTAAGAAAAAATTTCAAAAATATTTTTGGTTCGAGTCGGTTGTGTGTATTAAAACAATTTTATTTTATTTTTTGTTGGGGTTGAAAAAAGTTTAAAAGGAAATTTTGAAAAAAAAAAAAAATTGGTTTTATATTAAAAGGGTAAAATTATTTGATGGAGCAAAGTCCATTGGGATTGTGTTGTGTGTTGAAGTTCAAACCAAAATTATTGATAAGTATTTTTGCTCTTGCTTATTTTGTTTGGTTTGGAAAAATTAGTGAAAATGTGGTGTTTTGGATTTTTAGGAATTGAAGTATAATATTTTCATTATTGGGGAAAGGCCAGTGAAATTGGCCTGTGTAATCGATCGTTAGTTGTGCGCGTCCAGTATATCAAACATTACCATCATTGGATAAAATCATTTCCTATTAGTTCCAGTAACCACCAAGAATTGAGCTATTATTGTACTTTGAGATAATTGATCATTTTTGCAACATTCATTTCACGCAGACTCAACACATACACTTTGGTTTACTCATTCAATTGGTTGTTAAACTTATTCTCGTCACCCTACTTAAAGTAGGGTGACCCAAACGGATCCTATTTGGTTAAAACTAATATACATAAAACTAAACATAAACGTTCATTAATTCTTTAATTTTAATTTGTAATTATCAATTACGAGCTTATGTTAAAAACTTGATCAACGAGAGTTGTTAAATTCCAAAATAATTAAAATTTTCTATAATTTAATACTTAAAATCTAACATTATTTATTAGGGTGAATTTTAATGCAAATTTGAATTCCCTTTATTTTTGCTATATGTTTACCTATTATGGTCACTTTATGTGGAATTTGTATATAAAAATCAAAACATTTTAATACCTAAACAGGAAATACAAATAAACACCCTCTCTGTTAATCCACAGATAAACACTTTTCACTCGCTTCAATTCTTTATTTAAATGCATATACAATACATACATAAATGTAGTCATACAAAACCATATCAAACATAATTATTATGTAACATATGAATTGTATATCTAAAACAACTCTATATTAATACAAACCACACTAATTTTGTTTTTATTTCACACTCTCTCTTGTCGTTTTTTTTTTTTTTTTTGACATAAGGACAACGATGGATTTTGCATTGTAAGTGGATTATAATTGTCATTATTCTTTTATTAGACATATTTAATTATACTCTCTTACACTCAATACAAATTATTATATTTTTGGTACATAACCAGCGTTCCCATATATTTTTAATTAATCCTCTTATTTAAGCTTAAGGTCTTATTTCTTTTTTTTATAAAAAATATTAAATTTATTTAATCCAATATTTCGGCACTCCGTTGTGTGCCTTCTTCAGGGATTTTTTTTATAATGTTTGACAAAAAATTAACAATTTTTAATAAATTTAACAAATTTAACAAATTCAACAAAATGTCATATTTACAATAAAATACAAAAAGGTTTTCCAATTTAAACCTAATCTATTACAGTTTAAATACATTATTAATTTCCGTTTCTATTTCTATAAATTAAATGTCTATAATTTTGGGCTACATTTTCAGTATCTGACTTAAAATTAATTCTGGATATTGTTGGAATCTTTATAATTTGCAACATTTCTAACATAAATTTACGCTTATAATTATTTTCCGTGTTTAAAACTGAAATATTTTCAAAATCAGGATAATGGTTTAAACTTGCACAATGGGTTGATAAAGCTGTTTTTTGTGATGAAATATTCCCATATTTTTGATCCGACTTATGTCCTGCTATCCTAGTTTTAAGTTTATTTTTTGTTGTACCAATATACACTTTACTGCATTGTCCATTAACATTTCCCTTACAAGGTATTTTATAAACTACATTTGACATTTCCAACTTAGTTATTTTATCCTTCATATTAGAGAATAATCTACCTATTGTGTTATAAGATTTATGTGCAATTTTATATAGATTCGTATCATAAATATTTGACCTTTCCAATCTTTCCGAAAATCTTGGTACATAAGTTATTGATTTATAAATTTTCGGTTCCGCGTTACTGTTGGAATTGTTTATTCTATAGTTATTATACTTTAATAATAAATTGGAAATAATTTCCCTTGGAAAACTATTTTCCATTAATGCTCTAAAAATTTTTTCTTTATTATTCTTATGGAAACATGTATCACTTATGGTCAATAACCTTTCTATAAAATTTTTAGCCGTGTTAATTATAACTCTTTTTGGATGATTTGAAAAATAGTTAATTATTCTACCAGACGATGTTGGTTTTTGATACCAATCAATAAATAAACTTTTTTCTTTTCTAATTATTAAAGTGTCTAAATAAGACAATCTTGATTCAAACTCCTTTTCCATTGTAAACTTTATATCCGTATGAAAAGAATTAAATGTATTTAAAATGTTTGTTATTTCTGATTCTTTAATTACACAAAATAAATCATCCACATATTTTGTCATAATTTTAGGTTTAATAGTTAACTGATCTATACATTTATCTATTAATTTCTCCATAACAATATCTGCTACAATAGGAGATGCAGGTGAACCCATAGGAAGTCCTTTTAATTGAACATATATACTACTATCCAATTGAAAATACCTATTATCAATTATGCAAAATTTCAGAATACGTAAAAATAAATCCTTATCTATATTAGTGTGTTCTTCCACCTTATTCCATTGTTCCTCTATTATATCTATAGCAAGATCTATAGGTATACTTGGAAATAATGAAACTACATCTAAAGAAATTAATTTCTCATCATCATTTAATTTAATATTCTTAATTTTATTTTTAAATTGAATAGAATCCCTTACATTATATTTTGAATTTTCTGTTGTTTTTTTAAGAATCGTTGTAATATATTTACAAAGTTCATATGATGGAGAATTTATACATGAACATATTGGTCTTAATGGAAAATCAATTTTATGAATTTTCGGAACCCCATATAATCTAGGTGCATTTGCTATATTAGTCTTAGGTTTATTCTTTTCCGTATCTGTTATTATACTCCTCCTAAAAAGTTCCTGAACAAAATCATTATTTATCCTTTGTAATCTATTAGTAGGATCCTTACCTAGTTTCTTATAAACTGAGTTGTCCTTTATAATATTATTAATCCTTAAATTATAATCTGTTCTGTTCATTGCTACTGTGGTATTACCCTTATCGGCATTCAAATTAAGAATATTCCTATTAAGTCTTAAAAACTTTTCCGTCTTCCTTACTTTATCAACAATAAATTTATCCCTATTAGTCAATTTCATTTTGTTCATGTAGTTATCTATATTTGTTGTTAGTTTTGTCCTAGCTATTTCTTGTTCTTCCTTATTATTCAGTGTTTGCACTAAATCTTCTCCTTCAGTTATAACTTTTAAAATTGGAAAATGTTTTCTTTCTGTTGGTAAAATGTGTTCCCATATATTTTTAAAAAAATGTTATTTTAAGAAAAAAGCTTGTTTTCGCAAGAAAAAACTTTTTTTTTCAGAAGTGCCAAATTTTTAAAGGAAATAACAAAATGTAATAGGAATTTTTTTTGCTATCCACGCTTTCAGTAAACTATGGTCATCCCATGCTTTTACGTAGTTCCCAAGTTTCCTTTTCTTAGGTTTCGTTGAACAACTTGGAGTCTCCGGTTGATTTGCTTCTTCCTCTGTAGTGGTTTCTTTTCTCAGGACTAAAACAATATAAAAATTTTTATTTTAAATCGGCATAAATATTTTATATTCTTACCATTTATCGTTAATATATTTGTCCATGTTTTTTAATGTCTTCCGCACTACAAAGTTAACTACAAACTGTCAATGTATAAAAATTACCTTGTTGTACTTACAGGGAGTATACACAATTTAACACTGTTGCACTAATAAAGTAGAGAGAAAATAAAAAACTGTTGAATTGTCTAAAAACATCATTTAATATTTGTATCCAATAAACTGCAAATTTTAAGTTATGTATTTATAAAAAACTGGAAAAACTTTATGTATTTATAAAAAAAACTTGAAAAACTTTAAGCAAACTAAAATCTTTTTGGCATCTAGAGGTTAACTCATCAACAGTATCAACTTTCGTTCCCGTTACTAGGCGTACCACAAGGGTTGATTTTAGGGCCTCTTCTCTTTTTTATATACGCGAACGACTTGCCCAGTCAGCTAATGCACAGTCGTATTAGGATGTTTGCGGATGACGTGCAATTATATATAAGCAGCAGAACAAACGGATTCGAAGATAAGCTTAATGCAGATTTAGAACGAGTTGCGGTATGGGCTGCCATCAATTGTCTAAGCTTAAACTCAAAAAAAATCTAAATGCATGTATGTTGCTTCATAAAAGATTGTATCGCAATTTTGAAGCACCAAGACTTTATATTGAAAACCAACAAATTGAAGTCGTACGAAAAGTGAAGAATTTGGGTATGGCGTTCAATGACATGTTAACCTGGTCAGACCACATTTCAATAACCTGTGAGAAAACGTTCTCAACGCTCCGTAGCTTGTGGCCAACACAATGTTGTGCTCCATTTAGGATCCAGCAGCTTCTGGCGAAAACATACTTGATTCCTAAGTTAACATATGTCTGTTAAATATTTTCAAATTGGGACGCAAAAAGCACATCGAGGCTAAACGGGACATTTAATTATATAACAAAATATGTCTGTTCAAACTAGTTGAACATATGTACATATACCTACTACATTAACGTTTATCATACTTAAGGACATTTCTTGGTAAAATATAATATCAATAAAAATACACACAAACAGAAATACCAATATCTGCCGTAATGATATTGGTTTTTCCAATTTTTGTAGTAGGCTATTTTGGGTTCAGTTTTTGAGTGTGTACTTATAGTGATAAGACATACGCATGTGCGTTGGTCTTTGGCACACAGTGCGTTGGTCTATATATAAAACAACCCTTATTATTTTTTCCCACATTAGTTTAAGATTTGTAAAGTTAGTTCTTAAGGGGTTTATATTTTAAATAAAATTCAGTGTCTTACAAACATTCAACGGCAATTGTCTTATTATTAAGAGAAATTGTACATGGTCCTTCGACAAAAAAAAATTTTTTGAACCAATAAAAACAAATTTAAAAAAAAGCGTTTATCTCGGCTTAAATAAACAGAGATAAAAATTAAAAAAAAAAAAATTCATTTGTAAAAGACAATATAAAAATTTTTATTTAAATAAAGCGTTTATCTCGGCTAAAACAGAGATAATATTAAAAGATATATAGTGACATTGTCTAAAAACACCAACAAAAAATCATCAGTATGGCAAATATTCCCAAAATTTTGGAACATCAAAAAGTTATTGGTGATGAAATAGTATGTATACATACAAATTTGGGCGATCGACCAATTCGTCAACCAAAACTGCATGATTGCAAAAAACGTGTGTTGAAATAAGAAGCTGAATTTAAAACAAATGATAAAGTATTGGTACAGCATGCAAATAAGTCCGAAGATTATTTCGTACAAAAATATTTTAATAATATTACGAAAATAATAGACGAAGTAAAATAAATCATCGCAAAAAATGAAAAAGCGACTGAAATATCGGCGATTGACATGGAAATAAAAGAAGTACCTTATCTAACACAATCTACACAGGAAAAAACCGAAAATTATGAGGGGTTTTTTAAGATATCAAACTCTGTCAAGGCACTTTGCGAGGAGATAATGACAAATATGGAAACTTTAACCATAGGAAGTCTTTCAATAAAAAAAATGCAGTTGGGAACTAAATATCAGCGCATGCTGAAAGAATTTGATATGGTCGCAGGGTCAAAATACACAAACAAATTGACAGAAACAGAGGACTATTATTTTAATGCGCTGATACTGATAAATAGCAAAGTAGAAGAAGGAGCAACAAATATCAATTCTGCAATATCCAACGAATTTTCCAGTTCAGCAAACCTGTCAAAAATAAAAATCCCGGAATTTGATGGGAATATAAATGATTGGGCATCTTTCTATGATTTATTTAAAAGCTTAGTTCACGATTGCAGTCAGCTTTCTGAAGTTGAAAAGATGTACCGGCTTACTACATCACTTAAAGGCGAAGCAAAAAAGTTGGTTCAACATTTGAATATAACTTCAAACAATTATGAAGCATCGTTAGAAATCCTAAAGCAAATATATGAAAATCCTAGATTGCTATTTACTAATCATGTTGACATTTTGCTGGATCAACCAATGGTGAATAGTGAATCATCATCAAGTCTTAAGCAACTTTTGGATACAACAAATAGTTGCATTTAGGCACTTAAAGGGATGAAACTAAAATTAGAAGATGCTGAACCATTTATAGCACGCATAACTATAAGAAAGTTGGATAGAGAAGGATTGCGCCATTATGAACAAACTGTTAAGAAATCCAAAGAAATTCAAAGCCTGGAAGATGTAATTGACTTTCTGAAACAGCAGGTTCAAGCATTAGAAGCAGTTTCAAAGGGGCAGAAGAAAAAAGATTTAAAAAGAAATCCTAAAGAAATTGCCAGAACATCTAATTCATTTTTCTCAGTGCAAAAATCATGCCTTTACTGCAATCTAAGCAACCACACCACACCGGAATGCAGAAAATATTTAGCTTTGTCAACGGCGGAGAGACGAAAATTAGCATACGACAACAGATGGTGTTTCACCTGCATTGAACGTAAAAAAACCAACAAATGGTGCTCAAGCAAAATAAAATGCTGTCATTGTGGAAAAGGGCACCATAAAACTCTTCACCTTAATGAAGAAAATAATGAAAAACCACACACATCATCAATGACCACGAAAGGTTCTTCTACAAGATCTGTACTTTTAGCAACAGCACAAGTGAAAGTACAGGCGGCAAACGGGGAACACTTAATTTTAAGAGCACTAATTGATCAAGGTTCTCAAATAACCACATTGTCAGAAGAAGCTTCTCAACTTTTACGTCTATCAAAAACAAAATGCAAAATCGAAATTCATGGACTCGGAGGTGCGGTAGTTGGAGTATCAAGCTCAAAAGCAAAATTGATTTTAAGGCCAAGGTTTTTAAGCAACAACTTTGTGGAAACGGAAGCGCTTATATTGCCTCATCTAACAGGAGCTCAACCGAGTCATTCATTTGAAAATGACATTAAGGAATGGAACAACTTTATTCTTGCGGATCATTCTTTTAATAATTCGGATAGAATAGATATTGTAATTGGAGGCGATATAATTCCACACATAATTAAAGAAGGTGTCGAAAAGAAAAGAGGCATTTTGGCGCAATCAACAATTTTTGGGTGGATACTTTCGGGTGTCATTAAAAGAAAAACAAAAGCTGAAAAGGTCGCGTCAGCTATCACCAACCTAGAACGTTTTTGGGAAATTGAAGAAATACAGTTAGACTCCAATAACCAAGAAGAAGATGAATTCTGCCAAGAACTTTTTAAAACGACAACCAAAATTGATGACTCCAATCGAATTGTGGTTAATCAACCGATTAAGAAAAATGACAATGAACTTGGTGAGTCAAAAAAGCAGGCAATAGCTAGATTGCTTTTGATGGAGAAAAAATTTGGTTCGAGCCCTAAATTAAAAGAAGAATACGTAAGTTTTATGGAAGAATACGAACGATTGGGTCATATGAAGTTAGCAGCCAATACCAGTGGAAAATACTATCTTCCTCATCATGCAGTTATAAGGGAAAGCAGTGTAACAACAAAGCTCAGGGTAGTGTTCGATGCATCAGCCAAAACAACAAACGGCAAAAGTTTGAATGACATTATGTATACAGGCTCAAAATTACAAAAAGATATTTTTGATATCCTATTAAAATGGCGACAGTGGAAATATGTCATGATTGCAGATGTTGAGAAAATGTACAGACAAGTGAGAGTCGCAGACAAATTTCAACCATATCAACATATTCTTTGGCGGAAAAGCAAGGAGGAATCGATAAAAGAGTATAAACTTACAACAGTCACATATGGCACAGCTTCAGCTCCATTTTTAGCTGTAAGAGCTCTTTTTTATATTGCTAACAACACTATAAATGAAAATTTAAAAAAGATTATAAAGGAAGACTTTTACATGGATGATCTCATGATTGGTGCCGATACTATTACTGAATGCCAAAAAATTCATCATGATATTCTTTATCAATTAAAAATTTACGGATTCAACTTACGAAAGTGGTTGTCAAATAATAAGAAAATAACTGAAGGTGTTTGCAGTTCAACACAAAACGAGCTACTGCAGATCAAAGATGACGAATCTGTAAAAACTCTGGGGCTACAGTGGGTTCCTTTTTTGGACATTTTTAAATTTAATATCAGCTTTTCAACCAACAATCAAATTACTAAAAGACATGTTCTATCTGAAGTAGCTAAGATTTTTAATCCTTTAGGGTGGTTGTCACCAGTCACAGTTCTTGCAAAGCTGTTCATACAAAAATTGTGGTTGTTGCAGAATCGGTGGAACGAAGTAATATCCGATGATCTAAAGAAAGAATGGCAAGATTTCAAAACAAATATACATTGTCTGCAAGAAATTTGTGTGCCTAGATGGGTGCAGTTAACAACTACCTCTAAATATGAGCTGCATGGTTTTGCGGATGCATCTGAAAAAGCATATGCAGCTGTGATTTATATAAAAAAAGAAAGTGTTGTGACACTTCTTACCGCCAAAACAAAAGTAAATCCTATGAAAAATAGGAAAACTTTGCCGAAATTAGAACTTTGCGCTGCACACCTATTAGCAAAATTACTACAAAAGGTATCCAATATTATTCAACAATAACGCTGTCATGGATCAAAAATAAAACAAACAAAGATAAGTTCGTGAGAAATCGGGTAACAGAAATAAACAACATTATACCTAATGCGATATGGAAACACGTTCGAAGCCAAGATAATCCAGCAGATGTTGCCTCACGAGGAATTTGCGCCACACAACTATCATCACATCCATTATGGTGGAATGGTCCAGTATGGCTGAAAAAATCATTAGTGTCTTGGCCACATAAAGAATAAACATCCGAACTAGTACTCTTATTGTCTACTGCATCAACAACTAGCGAATTTCTTAGAGATTTAATTAACAAATATTCCAGTTATTATATTAACAAATTGAAAGGCAAATCTAATAATTCACAATATCTTTTAGTAAAGGAATTAGAAGATGCTGAAAAACTGATAATACGATGTCATCAAGAATACGAATTTTTTCAAGATATTAAAGATTTAAGGAAGTATAATACGGTCAATAAAATCAGTAAAATAGCCAACCTTTTTCCTTTCATCGATAAGGATGGTTTACTACGTGTCGGTGGTAGATTACAAAACGCTAATTTATCATTTAATCAACAGCATTCGGTCATCATGAACAACTTGGTAAATGTTATAATCAATCAGTACCATAATATTACTCTTCATGGTGGTAGTCGTATAATGGAATCTACCTTGCGAAGAAAATATTGGATTATTAATATGAAAAATAATATTAAAAAATGTATACGCCAATCAATGCACTAAATGCATTCGATTTGGTCAGGAAAAGGCTCAACAACTGATGGGGTCTCTTCCAGAATCAAGGCTAACAATTTCAGCTCCATTTAAACACGTTGGAATCGACTATGCTGGTCCTATTCAAATGAAATTCTCTAAAGGCAGAGCGCAAATGTCATACAAGAGCTACATTGCTGTATTTGTGTGTATGGCAACTAAAGCAATTCATCTGGAAGCAGTGAGTGAACTTATTTCAGAAGCATTTTTAGCTGCTTTAAAACGATTTTTTTCAAGACGAGGTGTCTGTTCTGATATTTATTCGGATAACGGAACAAACTTCGTTGGAGCATCTAGAAAACTAGATAAAGATTTTATTAAAGCGATCCAACATAACAAAACAATAATTCCAATCCTGACTTCTCAAAAAATCCAGTGGCATTTTATTCCTCCGGCAGCCCCTCACTTTGGAGGGATTTGGGAAGCTGGCGTAAAAACTGTAAAATTTCATTTGAAAAGAACCATTGGTGAATCAAAACTTACCTATGAAGAAATGAGTACCTTACTGGTACAGATAGAAGCAATATTAAATTCACGACCTCTAGTGAGTTTAAATGATAATGATCCCGAAAAAATCGATGCATTAACTCCAGCACATTTTCTTATTGGAAGGCCAATCACCCAATATCCAGAACATTTTGAAGATAACCCTATTACCTCGCTTAATAGGTGGAAACTAATTCAAAAATTGAGAAAAGAATTTTGGACTCGATGGAGGGATGAATACCTAACTACTCTTCAACAACGCAATAAATGGAAGTTTCCGTCAGAAAATTTAAAAGAAGGCTCCATAGTTTTGATTAAAGATGAAAATACTCAGCCAGCTAGTTGGCCGTTGGCAAGGGTTTCTGAGGTTCATGGCGGAAAGGATGGAAAAGTAAGGGTGGTCACCTTGAAGATAAAAAATACTTCATTGAAAAGACCAATAAATAAATTATGTCCCTTAATAAATTCTGAAAATAGAGAAGATAGATTGCCGCCAGTAACTAGTTGTTTTGCAAAAATAAAAAAGCCCGAAATTAAAAAACTTTACATTTTCCAAGTCATATTTATATTAATAATGTTAATGATTCCCGTCAGAACTCTGCCAGTAAACAAGTCAATCTCAATAAAGGAGCTTTCAAAAAATACCGCAATTTATTTAGACAACGTTGGACAGCTAAACTCAGAAAATTCAAAATGGAATCTTGTGGTGTACTATGATCTGAATTTATACTATGATGAGGTCGACAGAATTGGAAAACTTGTAGTGAAGGTAAAAGAAGAATGTCAGAAATTAAATGTTTTCAAAGAGTCCTGCAAGACGGTTATGACTGCTATACAAAACAAATACGACCGTCTTGTTCAAAACAACCATCTTCTAATGAAAAGCCCGAGAAATAAGAGAGCGCCCTTTGAGTTTGTTGGGTCTATATATAAAATTTTATTTGGAATGATGGATGCAGATGACCGCAAAATAATGGATGACAACTTAAAAAACATATTTGACAATCAGCAAAATCTCAACAAGTTGATTGAACAACAAACTTCACTCATTGATTCAACGGCAAATATAATGAAGAAAACTACCGAAGATTTTAATCTCAATTTTAAAAAAATGTATGAGCAACTGCTGTTATTTCGCGAAGAAGTGACAAATGAAGTAGAGTCACAAAAACTAACATTATTTTTTACAGTCATGATAAATAAATCTGCTTATCGATGTCAACCATGGCCACATTAATATTAATTTGTTAACACCGTCACAACTAAAAAAGGAGTTAATGGAAATTGAAAGGCTGCTTCCAAAACAGTTGATTCTTCCAGGTCAGGCCAGTAGGACGGAGTTAACAGAATTCTACCATGATAGGATTGCTAGAGGAACTATTGTGGACGAAAGACTGGTAGTTCATGTAGAAATTCCTCTAATGCAAGAACACAGCTCTGAGGTATATAAAATTATTAAGCTGCCAGTTGAGATAGGAGCAAACATAGTAATGCCGAAGACAGAAGAGGAGTTTATCGTAAACAACTTCGCGCTAATATGTTTTATTTAATGTCACAAGCCCAATTTAATAAATGCAGGAAAAATCTTCAAGGGCAATTTAATTGCATAGGCAATATACCATGGAGGCCAGCTATTGAAAGATCATGTGAAGTTTCAGCATTAAAACAATCTCGCCATGCCGAATGCTCTTTTGAGGTAGTTATAAGAAAAGGTGTTTGGAAGCAACTGACCACAGAGAATCAATGGATTTTTTCTCTATTTGATAACCATATTCTTGCGGTAGATTGTGGAGAGGGTGAGCGTAATTGGATTACACTGCCATTAAAAGGAATTTTAATGTTAACACATGGATGTACAGCAACTTATGAAGGAATCGTCTTATCTGCTTGTAAACATTTCACAACAGTAAAGAGGACTTCCATTAAAACTTCGTCATGGGAATTTGATTATGAAACGGTGAAGAACAAATCGTTTAAACTCTTTGACAAGGCTTTAGTAAACAACTCCATGCAAATAGAGCAGCTACAGAAGGATGTTGAATTAATGAAAACAAAACATACAAAGCTTAAAGAGCTGAATTTTCATAATGCAGCTGGGCCCGCATCCTTTATTTTCATAGTAATAAGCGTTATAATTATTTTTATAATTTACATTAGATTAAGATGTAACAAACCTAAAACGGTTAAATTAGATTTTTCTCCGCCGGTGTCTTTTAGCGCCCGTCAGAATGTTCAAACTAGTTGAACATATGTACATATACCTACTACATTAACGTTTATCATACTCAAGGACATTTCTTGGTAAAATATAATATCAATAAATATACACAAACAGAAATACCAACATCTGCCGTAATGATATTGGTTTTTCCAATTTTTGTAGTTAGCTATTTTGGGTTCAGTTTTTGAGTGTGTATAGTGATAAGACATACGCATGTGCGTTGGTCTTTGGCACACAGTGCGTTGGTCTATATATAAAACAACCCTTATTATTTTTTCCCACATTAGTTTAAGATTTGTAAAGTTAGTTCTTAAGGTTTTTATATTTTAAATAAAATTCAGTGTCTTACAAACATTCAACGACAATTGTCTTATTATTAAGAGAAATTGTTCAATGTCTTTGGGCTGAAATCCTTTGGAATCGTCCACACGTCAGCTTCTGCTCTAGGCAAATCTGCGGGATTCCTATCGATGACCTTGTGAAATTAAAAATGTTACAACTAATCTACACGGAAAAATTATTGCTAAGATATTTTCAAGCAAACTCTTGTTTGAAAATTTGTTAAATTTCAAAAAAATTTTTTGTTTGAATTGGAAAAATAATTTTTTCTGTGTACAAAATAATTAGCACTCATCAACCCAAAGAAATGTACAATCGTCTCAATTTCACCCGATCCGAAATCACATGAGATATCAAACAGTTTTATCGGAATGGCAGTTCCTTATTCCCACTATACCTCTCTCGAATACCATCACCTCAAACATTACGGAAGCAAGCAACGCATTAGATTTTTCAGTTTTATTCTCGATCGTAACTTCTATTTTTGAATATTTTTCCGATATAAACTACATCTTGACTCTATACAAAATTTCACATTATTATTAATTCCAAATTACTATTCGTTTTAGTAATAACTTTTAACTAATTGTATACTTCTGCTATTTTTAAAACTCAAGTTTTGTTGTAGAAGCTCACACAAATGAATAAATTAATAGTTACAAAGTAATGTATTCTAGCAAAGAATATTCATCATATAATATGCGCATCTCATATAAGGTTAGGTTAGGTTCCATGGGCAGCAATCGAGAGACAGCTTACTTGGGCCCTTCAGTGGTCACTTTGTGATACCCAGCGGAAATGCCCATCCTATAGAGCCGTTACTCAGATAGCGTCCTAATGAAGAGCAGATGCGACATAAATTCTATCCTAGATAGATGCTCCAAACAGATTCTCCCAGGTATTTTTCGCTGATGCCCCGTATCCCAGGACATTGACAAAGGAAGTGAAGCACAGTTTCCTCCTCCTCTTCATCAGACATGTTCTGCAGTAGTCATTGAATAACAGACTCATTATTAATCCCTATTAAATCTTGTAAGAGAGTTAGTTATCCTTTTATCATAGCCAGTCCATAGTGCCCTGGATATGGAGCAGGTGAACTCACAGGTCCAACCCATCCGCAAGAATGAATTTCCTTTGAGACCTATATGTTCTTTTATAAACTCGCCTTCTTATGAGTTATGCAAATATTTAACAAATATTTTAAAAAAGATTACAGAACATTCTATTTATTATGTAAAGGATTCGTTGCAATTTAAAGAAAAATTAAGAAATCATTATATACAAATGAATGAGAAATTAATTTTATTAGATGTGGTATCGCTATTTCCTAGCGTACCAGTTGATTTGGCACTGAAAATAATACAGGAAAAGTGGGATGTAATAAAGCAACATACGGAAATTGAAAAAGTACTATTTTTTAGAATTTTAAAATTTTGTGTATAGGATAATAGATATTTCCAATGTAATGGAAAAATATATACACAGCAGGAAGGACTTCCAATGGGATCTCCTGCATCTCCAATTATAGCTTAAATAGTTATGGAGAAATTACTAGATGTATCTATTGAAAAATTGGATATAAAACCAAAAATAATGGTAAAATATGTAGATGATATATTTTGCATTATTTCTGAATGCGGTGTGAATGCACTATTGGAAACAATTAATGAATTTAGTAATTATATTAATTTCACTTTAGAGATGGAGTCCAATTCAGAATTACCTTTTTTGGATACATTGGTAATAAGAAGAGGGAACAAGTTAGTTCTAGATTGGTATCAAAAGCCAACAGCATCAGGAAGAATTGTAAATTTTTATTCTAAACATAGTAAACAAATGATCGTAAATACTGCTAGAAATTTAATTAATAGAGTACTGACAATTAGTGACAGAATTTTTCATAGGAAAAACATAATTAAAATTAGAAATATACTTAAGGACAACAATTTTCCAAGGAAACTGATTTATAGATTAATTGATCAATACAAGGAGGGAGGTAACGATAATCCAGGGATGACACTAGAACCTAGAATATACAAATCGTTAATGTATATATCTAACATATCGGAAAGGATTAAAGGATCAAAGATCTTTGACACGAACAAATATAGAGTAGCATATAAAGCTTACAACACATTGAATAATTTATATAGCATGACTAAGGATAGAATTAATAAATGGGGTATGTCAACCATTATCTACAAGATTCCTTGTAATGGAAATGATAATGAGAATTGCGACAAGGTTTATATAGGTACAACGAAAAATAAATTAAGGACTAGGGTTGCATGACACAGATCGGATCAAAAACATAGAAACATTAACTCTAAAAAAACAGCATTATCTCATCATTGTTATGAATTGAATCACTTTCCAAATTTTGAAAATGCAACAGTGTTAAACAATGAAACAAACTACAAACGCAGATTTATATTAGAAATGTTACACATAATTAATACACCAACAACACAAAGAATGAATTTTAAAGCAGACACAGAAAATATAGCAAGTAATTATAGAAGTTTTAGATATTTTAATTAGGCTTAAGTTCATTGAATTTAATTTGCATTAAATTATTTTTATGAAGAAAGGAATTTTTACAACATGGAAGATTAATTAAAATTGTTATTGATAATTTTCATTCCTGACTGACCTGGGATTCGAATCCTGGAATTCAATGAACTTAAGCCTAATTAAAATATCTAAAATTTGGATTAAAAACCATTAACAGTTCAATAAAATAACCACAATACTAATTGTAATTATAGAAGTTTAGTTATTAAGAGATGAAGAATTGTATATAATTAAATTTTTGTTTTTAGGTGGATGGATGTATGTGTGTATGTGTGTGTATGTATGTGTATGTGTGTATGTATGTAAGTATGTATATGTATATATAAGTTATGTGTGTAACTAACACATCACTTCCAAACTCCCCCACAGACCTTCCTATGACAATCCACTCATAGGAAGTGTAAACAAAGACAATAATTTTTGTCTTAGCTTATTTCAACCAAATACAATCTCTGTATAAAGACCACCCAAAATAAAATATTAAATTTCTTAATCTTGGTTAAATGCTTATCTAAGCATTTTAATGTAAACAATTGTATCCCGATTTGAATATCAATCTTTAAATTCCCAAAGAAATCATTTATGCAAGATTGCATAAATGATTCGTTCGACAACCTTCGCTGCCACTGAATAAGAGATGTAAATAATGATAAGAAATAAACTTTAAGTACATAAGAATAAGTTTGAAAAATAAAGATCAGTATTAACTCAACACTCAAACCTAACTGTTTGAAATTAAACTGGCGCAGTCGGTAGGATGTTATTAAACTCGAACCTATTAACAAAATATACAAAATATAATAATACAAATAAAATTTTAAAACGAAAACAAGATCGTGATTTAAAATAAAATAAGATACAAATGTTTATTTAATATAATTAAAAACATGTTATAAATTACAACAATAAAAAATTTTTTACAAAATTCAAAAAGAAAAATATAAAGAAGTTGTTCACAATTAAAAAGAACTTCAGAAAACGTACGTGACTATAATACACTTATGCCGCAAAGTATAAAGAAAAGTATAATTGGCAAATATAATATAAAAATAAACTGTGATTTGGTTGTTAAGAAATTATTTCATATACAATTTCTAACAAAACTTTGTAAATTAACAGAAAGAGAACGTGCATTTAATCTCTTTAACTATTTAACTCCGATACAAAAGCAAAATTAGTTAAAACACTAATCGAAAAAAAAATCTCAGGCAAAACAGATTTGAAGGAAGGAAGGAAGAAAACAGTTAGCCGAAAAACTGTTATAACTAGCAGATCATCTTTAACAAAAAAAAAAAAAAAAGGGGAAAACAACACAAAGACAATAATTTATAAGGTATATATTCTTTATACATATAAGTGAAAATAAATAATAAAAATAAGTAAATTGTTTGTAAATTATAAGAAAAGTCGTTGTGGTTCTTGCATCTCTGTACTTCGTCTAGAAAAATGTCACTTTCATTAGTTGAAGGTTTACGGGAAGCCCGTAACATTCCCACATTTAGTGGCACTTCAGATTACGCGCTCACAAGTTACCTTAGGGATGTAGGCTCCGTATTGTCATTAGTATCAGATATAGACAAGCCAACGATTAGGGTTGTCCTAGCTAACCGCCTTCAGGGTAAGGCATTAAGAGCAGTAGAAACTTTAGTAACACCATCATGGGAACAAATTTTAGCAAAACTTAAAGAAGAATTCGGAGTAAGAGAATCGTTCTTAAATTTAAGAAATCAAGCCATGGATGTAGTTGCATTCAGCATCGAAGAATTGCACCACAAATTAAATGAAATCTTAAGTTTAATGAACACCAAATATTATATAAATCAGGAAGTCGACACGACTTTTAACCCTGCTACTAATGAAAAACTTATTTTCAATATATATTTAAACTTACTTCCCCTAAATATAAAAACCCTTTTAATTCAAAATGAAATAACTACGATAAGTAAAGCTTATTCGTATTATATCGAAAATAATTTTATAAAAGATATCTATTTGAAGAATAGGAATAAGACGTACCCAAATAAAAATTATCAAAATTATTCACAAAGACCTCAGAATCTTAATTTGAAAAATCAGTTTACCCGAAACACACCTAATAATCAAAACGAATTTTGGAGAAATTCTCCTCGAAACCAATATAATAATCAGAGTGGATCGAATCAACAAAGATTCAACTTTAACCAAAATCGATCAAATCAAATTCGGCACAATACTAATCAAAACCAATATAATCCAAATTCAAACAACTCAAATCAAACTAGGAACAATAATTTTCATGAACCAATGGATATATCCAACATAAGCGCTCAAGAAAATTTTCATGCACCGCCTCAAGATCCCACCTACCAATAGTCTTCTTAACAATTAACAAAAATAAGTTAAGATGCCTAATAGACAGTGGCGCTGCAACTACATTAGGCGATTATGATACCTTTAGAAAATTATTCCCAAAAAGAAAAATTAAAAATGCTATAAAATTAAATACAATAACTGGAGCGAAACTAGTTACAGAAGAGGTAATAATAAATATACCTCAAGAATTCAACGCAAAGGGCGAAACAATGTCTGTCAAACTAATAGATCTCAAAAATAAACCTTTTAGTTGTATAATAGGAAACAACGTTTTGATGCCTATAGGCGCTATTATTGACTATTTAAATATGAAACTAATTGTAAATAATAACGAAATTTACTTCAATCCGAGAGCAACAGAAATAAATTCAGAAACTATTATAAATTTCGAAGCACAGAACATTGACTTTAAAAATATAGAAATGCCACCAGACTTAAATAAAGAGGAAGCATATAAGCTAAATAAATTTTTTCAAAGCAATAAGATAACATTTTATCAAGAAGGTCAGGCATTAACGGCTACTAACGCCATTAAACATAATATAATAACCACGTCAGAAAAGCCTGTCTATTCAAAAATTTACAGATATCCCAAAGTGCATGAAAAAGAAATCGAAAACCAAATTAACGAAATGATGGCCCACGGAACGATTAGGCCAAGTAAATCACCTTACAATTCACCTCTTTGGATTGTGCCAAAAAAATCTGACAGTCAGGGAAAAGCAAAATGGCATATAGTCATTGATTACAGAGCACTTAATAACATAACAGTGGACGACAAATTTCCGATGCCAAACATTGATTCCCTTTTTGACAAACTAGGCAGGGCACAATATTTCTCTACAATCGACCTTGCAAAAGGTTTCTATCAAATAAAAATGGAAGAAAGAGATATTGCAAAAACAGCATTCTCTACTCCACTAGGACATTTTGAATTTATTAGAATGCCATTCGGGCTGAAAAATGCGCCAGCAACATTTCAGCGCATGATGAATCATATCTTACGTGATTACATCAATAAAATTTGCGTTATATATATGGACGACATTTTAGTCTTTTCATCATCTTTAGATGAACACTTAATCAGTTTAAATAAAATATTCTCTGCTTTAAATGAACAGAACTTAAAGGTTCAGATGAGTAAATGCAAGTTCTTGGCCAAAGAAACACAGTTTCTAGGACATATAGTCACTCAAAATGGCCTTAAGCCCAACAGATCTAAAATTGAAGCTATTATTAACGTCCCTATCGCACGTACTGTAAAACAAATAAAATCATTCCTCGGATTAACCGGGTATTATAGGAAGTTTATAAAAAACTATTCCTCCGTTGCTGGGCCAATGATAAAATACTTGAAAAAAGGAGTCAGAATTAACGTTAATGACCCACTGTACATAGAATCCTTCGAGAAGTTAAAAAGAATTATTACTAACCCACCTCTTCTAACATACCCCGATTTCAATAAAAAATTCGTGCTCACCACAGATGCTAGCAACACAGCTTTAGGTGCGGTCCTTAGCCAGGATAACAAACCAATTTGTTATGCTAGCAGAACCTTAAATAACCACGAAAAAAACTATAGTACCATTGAAAGGGAACTCCTTGGTATAGTATGGGCAGCGAAATACTTTCGCCCTTACCTATACGGGATAAAATTTTCGGTCCATACCGACCACCAACCTCTAAAATGGCTAGCCTCCCTAAAAGAGCCAAATTCGAGATTAAGTAGATGGAAAATTTCACTTAGCGAATACGAATTTGATATTGAGTACATCAAAGGAAAAGAGAACAATGTCGCAGATTTTCTGAGCCGTATAGGGTTAGAAACAAAAGAAAACATCGATATTGATATTAAATCATTATTCGAAATCTCGGAGGAAATGGAAACCGTTCATAGTCAGCAAGAAGACGATGCAACAACTAATTTCCATATCAGTGACTCCATTGTCAACAAATATAGAACGCAAATAAGGATTCTTAAAAGAAAAACAGTAGAACAAGAAACCCTTTATAGAAAATATAAAATAATTTACGTTAGCGAGAATGACCTACAAAACGATCATTATTTAAATGATCTGTTTAGGCGAACACTCCGTAAAGGAAAAGTCGGCGTATACTCTGAACTTGCAGATAACTTGTATTACGTTGTACAAGAAAAGTTGACATCCCTATTTGGAAATGATAAAAATTTATACTTTACAAAATGCACAAAATTGGCATATGATTTACCAAATGAGGAAGAGATTTATAAGCTTATAGGCCATATTCATTACGCCTCTAACCACAGAGGAATTTTGGAAAATTTCGAGGAAGTCAAAAACTCATATTTCTATCCAAACCTAATAAAGCATATTAACAGATTCATTAACTCGTGTCAAATTTGTAATGAAAACAAATACGATCGTCACCCTTACCGTAAATTTTTTAATCATACCGTAACCCCCGATAGACCGAACATGATAGTTCATATGGACATATTCCAAATACATAAAACCTGTTTTTTAACTACCATAGATAAATTTACTAAATTAGGCTCAGTACATAAAATTTCCGATAAAAATATGTGCACAATTAAAATTAAAATAGAAGAACGAATTGCATTCCTGGGAAAACCTGAGTTGCTCGTTATGGACAATTAATTAAATAACGCATTGATCAAATTATTTTGCGCAGAGAAAAACATCTCAACGCACTTTACAACGCCCTACTCACATACTGGAAATTCTGATATCGAAAGGATGCACCTTTCATTATTAGAACACATTCGTATACTTAAAAGAAATAGAGAAAACATGGATACAGAAGAATTAGTAATAAGAGCAATAGGCTTTTATAATGAAACTATTCACTCCACAACTGGATTAAAACCCATAGAATTCCTAAATCGTTCAGATCTAGATTTTTCTAAAATAGCCCAAAATATGCGAAAGAAAAAAGAAAAGGCAATTAACAGAATAAATTCAAAAAGAGAAAAACTACCTCAGTATAGCAATAAAGTTCTTTATGTTAAAAATCCCGGGGCAGCAAGACAAAAAACTGCAAAAAGATTTTTGAAATATAACATAAATAATCCAAACAAAATAGACTTAGCAAACATTAAAAGACCTCTAAAAACCCTTTCAGGAAACCATGAAATTTGTCATCATATTCCTGGTACTATGGCGAACGTGCTACATACACACAGCAGTAGATATTAGGAAAATCGAAAGCCAAGCCGGATATGTGGTCTTACAAGGAGAACCCGTAAATATAATAAAAAATTATTCTGAACTAATACATGTCGTAAATATAAATGATTTTAGATCAACGATAGAAAAACTAAGAATAGGAATTTCAAAGAATTTTAACGTAAATGACGGATGGTTAGTTATAAACCTAGATAGAAAATTAAATGAGCTAGAACACTCATTGAAAACCCTAAGTATTCATACTAAAATTAGAAATAAACGTGCTCTTATAAATTTAGGAGGACGAGTAGTAAATTGGCTTTTTGGAAATATGGACGACGAAGATAGAGATAGAATTGAAAAACATTTTAAAAACACAGATTTAAATCAGAGAAGTATTATAAATAATATAAACAAACAAGTAAAAATCAATAGCGAAATGCAAAAATATTTAGAAAACATCAGGTTAGTTGTCGAACAGAATAAAGGTTGGTTTAACAAAACATATTCTGGCCTAGTAAGCGAAAGCTTAAAAATCACAAAGTATAATAACTTTATTTTGTTAATAAATGAAGTAAAAAATAAAATTAGTCAAGTCCAAGAAAACATGGCAATGTCTAAATATGGAATAGCCAGTAAAATCTTCTTAACAAATGAAGAAATTGATAATTTCGAAATTGACAGTCTTAAATTAAGACACATAAAAAACAGTATGGGATCAATAAATAATGAGTTTATAATATTCGTTCTCTTAATCCCAAATTTTATGGAAAAGGAATATAAATCTGAAATAGTAATTCCCATCCCAAATTCTAATGGTATGGAAATTAAAACCAAAATTACAAAAACAGTCACAATCGAAAATAAGACATATGTCGTAGAAGAAGAAAATATATTGGATAAATTAAAATCCGTAAACCCCTGCTTAACAAACATTCTAAATAATAATTATAATTTTTGCCAAAAAGTAGAGAATAAAAACAAAATCATATTAGAATTCGATGTAGGCAACTTGTTGCTAATAAATGTAAATAGTACATTGATAGACTCATGTACAAATTACTCCCATCCACTCCATGGAAATTATATAATAAAATTTGAAAGTTGCGAAATAGCAATCGACGAATTTAAAATTAAAAGATTTGAGAGCCGTTTCAATATAATTATCCCAAATATAAATTACTTGCCTTTAAATCTCACTAAGTACTTACCAGAATTAAATTTCACTAAATCTGATGAAATTACGGAAATTCAAGAAACCCAACAAAACAACACTAACTTTCACACATACTTGTTATATATATTAATTTTTGTATTGATTTTATATTATATAGTTATTAAGATTAAAAATTGTAATGACATTCGAAGGGACTCGAATCCTAACGGGGGAGGAGTTATGTGTGTAACTAACACATCACTTCCAAACTCCCCCACAGACCTTCCTATGACAATCCACTCATAGGAAGTGTAAACAAAGACAATAATTTTTGTCTTAGCTTATTTCAACCAAATACAATCTCTGTATAAAGACCACCCAAAATAAAATATTAAATTTCTTAATCTTGGTTAAATGCTTATCTAAGCATTTTAATGTAAACAATTGTATCCCGATTTGAATATCAATCTTTAAATTCCCAAAGAAATCATTTATGCAAGATTGCATAAATGATTCGTTCGACAACCTTCGCTGCCACTGAATAAGAGATGTAAATAATGATAAGAAATAAACTTTAAGTACATAAGAATAAGTTTGAAAAATAAAGATCAGTATTAACTCAACACTCAAACCTAACTGTTTGAAATTAAACTTATATGTGTGTATGTATGTATGTATGCGTACGCACATGTGTATATACATGCACCCAAGCCATATATATGTATATATATGTATGTGTGTGTGTGTGCATGTATGCATCTATATGTGTATATGTGTACATTTGCAATGTATGTATGTGTGTATGTATGTAGGTATGCATGTTGTATGTATATATGTGTATGTGTATATGTATATATTGTCCTTAGGTCACGACGTGTATGTGTATGTGTATGTATATGTATGCATATGTATATATATATATATATATATATATATGTGTAATAAATATGTAAGATAAAAATAAGTTTAGTTAAAAATTGTTATATGTTATACGAATTTTTCTTTTATTATTATTGTATCTAAATATGGTTTTTGAGTTAGGTTTTTACATATAAGACATTTTTTTCAGTTTATATTAATTGTTATACTTTAGTTATATTTTTATTTTTTGTTGAAAATTTTTTAAATATTTTATGACAAATAGGTTTTTGAATTTAAATTTATGACAAACATTTTTCAAACAAAAATTTTTTTAATTATATTTAATTTCCTGACGATGCTGACCAAAGGTTAGCGAAATATTGAGAATAAAAAATAAATATTAAAAGGACCTAGAGCTTGAATAAATATAAACAATTACAATTGTTATTAGTGTTACAGGGTTTCCCAAAAATGTATGTTTCTGTTTATATTTATTTTTAAGATTCCTGAAGATTGCATCCCAAGGATGGGCAAATATGGAAAATATAAAGGAAAATAAAGATTAAAATTTATTAAAAAGCAACTGTGGCCTCGAGCTTTTCAATTGATAAAGTATTGAAAATTAAAAGTTCGAACAAGGATAGTTATATTTGAATTTTTGTTTAATTTAATTTAAAAACTGTTAAATGATGTTTGATCCAGCAAACGTTTTGAAAAAGCAAACTATTTTTTTTAATAAATTTGTAATAAAGTGTGAACATAGCTTTACTGTCACATTTGCTTTATATTATTGCTTGTATGTAGGTTATTTCCACATTAATTGTAGCAAACTTTTTTTTATTGTTTTTCATATATTTTTTTATTACTTAAGAAAAATGTATTCAATGAAAAAAAACACACAGTTTTGGTTGGTCAGACCACTTTCAGACTCAGCAAGTAGTTGCGCAAGGTACTTGCCTAGTTCAATAAAGTATGTACTAAATTATTTTTACTTAATTCATTTTTTCCTTGCTGAGTGTTAAATACATGTGTTCAATTCTTTTAGTATTTTTTTATTTCAATAAGTTTTCTCTACATGTCTTTTGAACGAAAAAAAACAACGCTTTAAAAGCATTAAAGAATTTTTTACAAAAACAAAATACATACATATCGTTACCAAAAATTTCAAAAATGTTTGCCTTTCACAAAAAAAAACCAACACACACATTTTTACAAGAATAAAACATGTACACAGCATACACATAGTCTAATCGTGCTGCCCAGCGGGGAAAATTGCAACCGCTTCCAGTTTTCAGGCTTTTAAGAAGGTTTACAATTCGCCATATGATTTGTTGATACGAACGTCATATATAATTGTTGGAGTGTCGAATTTTCACGAAATATGTATTTTGATACGGTACATCATAATCGGTATTTTTCGGTCTATCGTGCTTGTTGAGTACATACGTGTTTTTTTTAACTCCGCACGCTCAAATCGAGTAATTATTAATCTAAATAAAAGCGAAAAGTAATACAAAAGTGAACAATTATTAAAAAATACAAGGAAAAAATATATGTTTGTTCGTTATACCTACATATACAGGCATGTCATGAATTCCGTTCGGAATGAAAATTATTCCGTAGTTAACATTCCGATCGGAATGGTTTTAGCTTCTATAGATTCCGTTCGGATTCATTAAACTTCAAAAAAATATGAAACCACTTTTTGTATATTAAATATGGCAACACTGCAACGAATGTAGAAAACAAAACAACCAAGAAAACAGCTGATCCTGAAAACCAGAAAAATTTAAGTTTTTCTATCAAAGTAAAAATTTGTGATTTGTTACAAATTCCGTTTATTTTTCTTTTTTTGGATAGCATTTAGAAAAATTAAAATTTTTTATTTAATTCACATAAAATTATATTTATTTTAGATAAGGAAGCAAAAAGACAGCGTGCTTTACTGATAACAATGTATTATTTTATTTTGGCGCCTTTGAATTTTTTCGATGTATTTTAAATAGTTTGTACACCTGAAAAATGCTTAAAATATGAATTCCACTTTGAAAAATGAAAGTGGTATCATTCCGAAAAAAATTTCGTTTTACATTTTCCATAGAAGCAAAATACGGAATCAATTCCACTTCCGAACGGAATTAAGCTCTGTGACATGGCTGATAATCTTTGCAATAATTATTTTTTTTTCGGTATTACAACAACATCATAAATAATAAGAAGAGCACAGTAAACAGTAAAGTAAATGAATAATGAAAAGACAATAAAGCAAAACAAAGAAAATGCATATGTTAAATTGAATGTTAGCAATGCAGAAATAAACAGAAAACTTAAACTTTATGGTAGTAATACACTAAAAAATCTGCTACCTGCAAGCGTTGCCGCACAGTGGCTGAAAATTTTAATTCATTGGCCAATAGTCCAATTTTTGTTTGTCACCGATTTCCAAAATTTTAATTTTATTTAAAAGTAAACATATTAAAACTAAGGTAGCCAAAAAATTAGGTCAAAATATTGGTAATTGTGGTCGTGCCATGTTGTTAAATACAACTTTTTTTCAAATTCAGAAAAAAGTGATTTTTTTATATTTAATCCGAAAGAAATTATCATTGCTCAAAAACTATCATCGATAATGACCTGCTAGCTAGGTTGGTAGTCTTGTTATCTTTAAAAAAGTAATATGTGCGACTATTGTGTTATTTATATTTTAAGACATATTTTCTAAACTACTATATTTTTGTCAAATTTCAACTTTAGTAGAATATAACTTTTGCGGATCAAAAGGGATTAAGACGGTAAAACCACTGCGGAAAAGGTGAAAGTGTTTTCTTTAACCCTGTATATACTTACTCTTGTACTGTTTAACACTTTTTTAATTTTAATGAAATTACTCCAAAAAAATTTATTTTTTTTTAATTTTTTTTATTCCGCAAAAATGTTTGCAGAAGTAACAGAAATCATGTGCTATTGCCTTCAAAAAAATTTTATGATATAGGGAATATTTATCGTGATCGAACAGAATACAGTTGGTACATATAAAAAATTTTATTATTGTTACACAATCGGGAAAACGTATAGCTGCCCTGATTCATCCTTATCCGTTACACTACGTTCACACTAGCGTATTTTATAGTAAAATAAAGAGCTTATACACGCGTTTACGCTAAACAGGTATATTGTGAATCCCTTAGAAGGGTCTTTTACATTTTTTTTGGTCTTTTTATTTTATCTGTTTTCATGACTCTATAAATATTTTATGACCCTATAGCTATGCAATGCGTTGTCAAATTTGTGTGAGGTATTTTATAGCATATAAATAAAAGGATTTTAAGTTTTGTAATCCCTATTATACCACCTGTTTTTGGTATGAAAAAAAGTATGAAAAGGTTTAAAAGCAAGTGACATTCGGATGCAAACTCAGTGGATATAATATATCTGAGTAATAATAACGATTTTCATAAAAACATGGAGAGCTTCAGCTATAAAGAATTGGCCGGAGAGTATTTAAGAGCAAAAACGAGGAAGATGTTACAAATTACATTCGAAAAAAGGACCTAGAAAATAAATTATCTGTTTCCATCAAAAATTTAAAACAGCGATACAGGAAAGTCGATTACAGCAAAGATAGATTTTATAAGAGCCTTGCAAACTGGTTAGAGAACGAACTTTCTGTCCAGATTGCTTCAGAAACTACAAATCAAAACACTCGTGGGAGACCACAAAAATCGCTGGACAACTGTAGCGATAGATCTAAGAGCCGGATGCTTAAGGATATCAATGAAGAAATCGGATATCAAAAAGTTGTTAAAGGTAGTCTATTGAAAACAAAACGGATTATTAAAAGTATACCAACTCCGAGCGATGCAAAACGATTCACAAAATTGGTGCTACGGTATTCAGTTATGGGGCACTGCTTCGGCCTGATACCACTTTCATTTTTCAAAGTGAAATTCATATTTTAAGCATTTTTCAGGTGTACAAACTATTTAAAATACATCGAAAAAATTCAAAGGCGCCAAAATAAACTTCTTCGAATAATCACAGCCGCCCCTTGGTACGTCAAAAACTCAAATATCCATTAGTAAAAACTATGATAACGAAATATGCAGTAAAATATTTAAAAGGGCTGGAACTGCACCCAAATCCATTAGCTCGAAATATTTTAAATTATGGCGGCCACACTCGCTTAAGAAGTGTCTCGAGCACTCACCCAATCAGATGAGCGATAAAAACCTACATGTGTGAACAGAAACCGTGATGACGAAATCTTTTGTCTGGCACTGGCAGGACATAAAGCAAATATTAGGATAACATTTGATTAATTATTGTTAGTTTATATTTAATATATGAAGATTCAATAAATAAATGCTTAAAGAAAAAAAAAATTAGGAGGCATTAGCATTATTTCTGGATTTGAAATTAACAAAACAGCAATATATTCAGCTCAGATTGCGTGCGATTGAAAAAGGCTCAAATCTGTATCCAGCATATCATCACATAACAGCTGCTAAAATGAACTGTTTGCCATTAAAGGACACTATAACAATCACACCAATTTCGGCAGAGGTACAACTACAATCTCTACTTGATCACACAGCTGAACGCTTGCTACAATCAATAAAAGGAAATGAGTTAAAGAAAAATGGAAACACAAATTTAATTATTTTTTGTAAATGGGGATGTGATGGTTCTTCCGGACAAAAACAATATAAACAAGTAGTATGTAAAAATATTTCGGACTCAGATATGTTAATGGTATAATTTATACCATTGCAATTAAAAAAGATTTTAGAAGATTCATAGCCTTCGACTAGTGCAACGCAAACAAAGGATATTTGGAAAAATGAGACTCCATCTTCTTCTCATCTCATATGAGTGTTATAATTGTAGGAATGTTGATTAAAAAGAAATAAAATGAGATATTATAATATTTCTCTTTATAGCGTATTTACAAGGAAATTTTGAGTTTTACCTTTTTGTTTAGGGGGTTTTCCGACGTCGCCACAAATAATATGTTGACACTTTGGTATATAAATTTTCGGTTTACTATAAGGTTTAGGGTTAGTTTAGGTTAAGTTATTTTAAATATTTTAGATTAAGGTTAAGTTATTTTAAATATTTTAAATTGAAGTGTAATGGTTTAACTTGTTGGCTCTGTTGCTATGTGCAAAGTGACAAATACATAATTTTATTTTTAGATATTAACCTGTCTTCGGTTCGCAGATAACCGAAGATGTTTGGAATAATACCGTTAGTACTAAGAAATTACAAATTCATTTACATTTCATATCTACAGATCAGTATAAGACAGATTTTAAACCCAATGGCTTTCAAACTATAACATAATTTGTATTCATTTAGGAATTACAATTCATACGTTACAATTCAAATTAGAGTCAAATACTAAATTCAATTTATTTACATTATAAGTGTTTAAACTTTGCTTAAACATGATTTAAGAAACATTCATGTATTTTCCACTTATTACTGCATAAGTAAATACACAAACAGAAATACCAGCATCTGCACTAATGATGTTGGTTTTCCCAATTTTGTAATAGTAATAATATTAATAAACACACAAACAGATATACCAACATCTGCTGTTATGATGTTGGTTTTTCCAATAGATAATTAGGGTTTCAGTTTTACATGTGTGATAAAGAATACGCATGTGCGTTGACACATGCAGGTAAACAACCCTTATTATTTCTTCCTACAATAGTTTAAGATTTGTTAAGTTAGCTCTTAAGGATTTTAATTTGTAAATAAAATTTAGTGTCTTACAAACATTCAAGTTGGACCTTTGTTTTGTGAATGCTTAGGTTGAACATTTGGTCCTTCGATAATAAAAAGTGAATCAGTAAATATTAAAATACTTTAAAAGCGTAAGTCGTCGGCAAACAGCGACTGTATATATAAAAATAAAGCGTAAGTCGTGGCTAAACAGCGACTATTTTAAACAAATCATCTGAGATTAAAATGGCAAATAAAGGAAAGCTTTTCGAAAGACAGAAGGAACTGGGAGAAGAAATTATTAATATAAGAGATAAATTATCTCAAAAAACAATTCGAACTTCCAGACTTTCAGAAGAATCAAAACGATTAGATACAATTATTTCCGAATTGACAGCAAATAATTCAAAATTATTGGCATCTGGCATAACATAAGAAGATTACTTTAAAAATGATTATTGTAAAGCCATATTAAAAGTGCAGGAAGAAGCTCAACTTTTAATCAATGATATCCTACTAAAGGAGGAACAACTAAACGTTGCAGTAACTTCTCAAACACCAAAAGAAAGTAGTAAATTTGAAAACATAATAGCTACTGATGCAAAAGATAAATTATGGGAACAATTTGTTGAAATGGCGGATTGGTTAAACGACTGGTATGAAGAACTTTCAACTAACGTTGCCGACATGCCCAACAAAAAGTTACAAATAAAAGAAAAATGTCTGGAAACAAGATACAAAAAATTTCAAGAAATACATAATGAGTTAGGTGAATCTTAAAAGTCAAAAGAAGCATATAAAATTATGCTTAATGCAGACAATCCTTATTTTAGTGCTCTTGAGCTTATAGCAGATAGCACAAAGGAATCAATAAAACAACCAATCAACATCGGCATAAGAGAAACAGAGTATTCCAGCTCAGCACATTTGGGGAAAATTGATATTCTAGAATTTAATGGCGATATAAATACATGGGCATAATTTCACGATTTATTTAAGAGTCTGGTGCATGATAACATACATCTTTCCAATGTAGAAAAGATGTATAGACTAGTAACAACACTAAAAGGCGAAGCCAAAAAATTGGCGCAACATTTAAAAATCACTGACAACAATTATCAAGCAGCATGTGAGATTCTCAAACAAAGATATGAGAATCGTAGACTGCTATTTTCAAATCAAGTAGATATATTACTTGACCTACCAATGGCGAACAGTGAAACGTCCGCAAGTTTGAAGCATCTCGTATTGTGATTAGAAAATTAGATAAAGATGGTTTACGATATTACGAACATACCGTCAAGAAGTCTAAAAAAATTCAAAATCTAAAGGACATTCTAAGCTTTTTGGAACAACAAATTCAAGCCTTAGAGGCAGTCTCAAACAGACAAGAAAAGAAAATAAATAAAAAATCATATGAATCAAAAAAAGTTTCGAATGTACAGTATTCGATAAAAAAATCTTGCTTATATTGCAGTATGAATAAGCATACAACACCAAGTTGCAGAAAATGTTTAACGTTACCAGTCGAAGAAAGAAGAAAATTAGCTTACAACAATAAATGGTGTTTCAGATGTCTAGATCACAAAAATGATAAGTGGTGTTCAAATAATGTTAAATGCAGTCATTGTGATAAAGGTCACAATAATATTCTACATCTGAGTGAAAAAACTGAACCAAAGCCTAACAGTTCAGCAATGACGACCGGGGAAACATCCGCTACGGTACTTCTAGCAACTGCACAAATAAGGGTAAATGCAGAAAATGGAGAATTTGTAACGCTAAGAGCGTTAATAGATCAAGGTTCTCAAATTACAACCTTATCAGAAGAAGCTGCACAGATCTTAGCATTACCACGCATCAAAAGTAAAACCGAAGTTAATGGACTCGGCAGTGCAGTGGTTGGACTATCTAAAGCAAAGACAAAATTAATCATGAGGTCAAGATTTATGAGTAATATTGCGGTTGAAGCAGAAGCCCCAATTTTGCCAAAGTTAACGGGGGCATATCCAAGTCGGTCATTTGAAGTTAATGTGGAAGATTGAAACAACTTTATTTTAGCGGACCCACAACAAATCTGATAGAATAGATGTTGTTATTGGAGGTGATATCATTCCTCAACTAATGCAAAAAGGTCTACACAAGAAAGGAAATATTTTGGCACAATCAACAATTTTTGGTTGCATATTATCTGGTGTCATTAACAAAAAATCAAAACCATCAAAAGTATTAGCAGCAGTTACAAATCTAGGAAGATTCTGGGAGCTTGAAGAGATAACAACAGAATCCGATGTCTATGAGGAAGAAAAATATTGCTTAGAACTTTTTAACAAAACAACAGTAATAGATGCTGAAAATCGGATAGTGGTTAAACTACCAATTAAAAAGGATGATAATGAGCTTGGAAATTCAAAAAAAACAAGCTTTAGCAAGATTTCTACATCTTGAGAGAAAATTAGAAGCTAACAATGAATTACAGACAGAATACGTCAAATTCATGGAAGAATATCTTAAATTGGGTCATATGAAAAAGGCAGATGTTGACACTGGCAAATATTATATGCCTCACCAAGCGGTTATCAGAGAGAAAAGTCTGACAACAAAATTGAGAGTGGTATTCGACGCATTAGCAAGAACAACAAATGGAAAAAGCCTTAACGATGTGATGTACACAGGACCTAAAATGCAAAAAGATATTTTTGACATAATTTTGAAATGGCGGCTTTGGAAATATGTCATCATGGCTGACGTCGAAAAAAAGTACAGGCAAGTGTCATTTACAGATCAGGGATATCAGCACATATTATGGCGATTCAAAAAGAAGGATATAATAGAAGAATATCAATTAACAACAATCACATACGGAACATCGTCTGCTCCGTTTCTTGCAGTAAGAACACTATTTTATATTGCAGACAGATGTTCAAATGAAAAAATTAAAAATGTAATCAGAGAGGATTTTTACATGGATGACCTTAATACTGGTGCTGACACAATAACGGAGTGCAAGGAAATTCTTAATAGTGTTCAGAATCAGCTTAGCAATTACGGTTTCAATTTGAGAAAATGGTCGTCAAATAACATAGAAATCACAAAAGATGTATGCGATTCAACGAAAAACGCACTAATTCAAATTAAAAATAACGAAGCAATAAAGACGTTAGGAGTGCAATGGGATCCAAAAGCAGATAACTTCAAGTTTGATTTAAATTTCACGAAGACTAGCAATCTAACCAAAAGACAGGCACTATTAGAAGTGGCTAAAATCTTTGATCTTTGAGGATGGTTGTCCCCAATAACGATTGTTGCAAAATTGTTTATTCAAAAGTTATGGTTGTTACAGGCTACATGGGACGAAATACTATCAAATGAATACAAGGAAGAATGGCTACAATTTATAAACAATATAACGTGTCTACAAGAAATAAGAATAGCAAGATGGCTACAGATAAACAACAACTCAGAAATGGAGCTTCATGGATTCTCAGATGCGTCAGAGAAAGCATATGCAGCTGTTATTTATTTAAAAACAGATAATTCAATACATCTTCTCACTGCAAAAACCAAAGTAAATCCCATAAAAAATAGGAAAACATTGCCAAAGCTAGAACTTTGTGCGGCACATCTATTAGCAAAGCTGTTGCACAAAGTTTCAAACACGATAAAAAGAAAACATACGATGTATGCTTGGAGCGATTCAACAATTACGTTAGCTTGGATCAACAATAATAAGAACAAAGACAAATTTGTTAGAAATAGAGTAGCCGAAAATATTAACGATGTTCCGAAAGCGAAGTGGAATCACGTAAACACTAAAGATAATCCAGCGGATGTTGCTTCCAGAGGTATCAATGCCGGAAAATTTATATCTCATTCATTATGGTGGACTGGCCCAAAGTGGTTACTAAAAACTCCCGACTTATGGCCGAAATACGAAGAAACGAAATCTTCGACTACTTTGATGACTGTTACAGCACCAGAAGGCTGTAATGCACTTAAGGAATTGGTAAACAAATGCTCCAATTTAAGTAAATTACGAAAAATAGTGGCTTATGTACTTCGATTTATAAATAAATTAAAAAAGAAGCAGGATTATCCGCAATACCTAACAGTTCCAGAACTTGAAATAGCAGATAAAATTATAGTTATTAATTATCAACAAGATGAATTTCATGAAGAGATTTTGATGCTAAAAAAGGAACTTCCAGTAAATAACAAAAGCAAAATAACGGGTCTTTTTCCATTAATAGACAAAGACGGAATTCTTCGAGTCGGTGGGAGGCTATGTAATTCAAAGTTAAAATACAATCAAAACACCCAATAATTTTGAAAAAATCTAAGCTTTCATCATTAATTATACGTCAAGTGCATTGTTTAACACTACACGGTGGAAATAGGCTTATGGAATCAACAGTTAAACGCAAATATTGGATACTTGGAATAAAATCAGCTATAAAGCAATGTGTTAGAAATTGTACAACATGTGTTCGATATCAACAAAAGGATGCCAAACAATTAATGGGAAATTTGCCGGAGTATAGAGTAAATGTTTCCCAACCCTTTTCTCATAATGAAGTGGATTATGCCAGTCCAATACATTTAAAGTGTTCCAGAGGTAGAGGTCAAAAGGCCTACAAGGGTTATATTGCAGTTTTTATTTGCATGGCAACCAAAGCCATTCACTTAGAAGATGTAAGCGATCTGACAGCAGATGCATTTCTCGCAGCCTTTAGAAGATTTTTTTCAAGAATAAGCTAGAAATTGTATTCCGACAACGGAACGCATTTGGTAGGAGCCAATACAAAACTAAATGCTAATTTTAAGGCCGCAATTGAAAAAAATAATGATTCCTATCCTTGCTGAACAAAACATTAAATGGCATTTTATTCCCCCGGCAGCCCCTCACTTTGGAGGGATTTGGGAATGCAAAAATCAATGAAATATCATCTCAATAGAATACTAGGCGAAACAAAACTGACGTTTGAGGAAATGAGTACCTTGCTAGCACAAATAGAGGCCGTTTTAAACTCTAGGCCATTAGTTGAATAAGGAGCTGATGACGTTGATGAGGTAGACGTATTGACACCGGGATACTTTCTCATTGAGAGACCGCTGCTGGAAGCAGGAGAAAACATTGAAGATTCTTCTACAGCATCATTAAATAAATGGAAACTTATTAGCGGCTCAAAAAGGACTTTTGGAATCGCTGGAAAGATGAATACCTGGTGACACTTCAACAACGAAATAAATGGAGACATCCTATTGAAAATCTGAAAGAAGGAGCAGTGGCGTTGAAATGAAAACACCCATCCAACAAGGTGGCCTCTTGCGAGAATAATAGAAAAATATAAAGGACAAGACGGTAAAGTACGAGTAGTGAAAAATTCCAAAATAACATTATAAAAAGACCTATTCATAAACTTATCGAACTCCCGATTTCAGAAGAATCAGATAAAAGAGAACAAGATGAAGTTAGCAGTTTTCACATAAAAGTCAAACGAGCAGAGAAGAGCATATTTCTGAAACCATTATTGTGGTTTATATGGTTTCTGGCTGCAGTAACACTCGTAAACTCTTCTTCACTTAACGAAAATGCCGATGCTTGCTTTAAAGAAATTCCATTGAATACTGCATTGTATCTGGATAATATTGGAACAATGAATATCATCAATTCCAGATGGACCTTGATTATCCATTACGACTTAGACCAATACTTTGAAGAAATAATACGAATAAAAAGAATTTAAAACCAATGTGACGTATTAGGAAACTATAAACAAACATGCGAAAGTCTGGTATGGTTGGTCAATCGCAGATATAAAATGTTGGAGCAAAACAACAACTATTTCATGAAAAAAGAGAAACAGAAACAATCACCTTTCGAATTTGTTGGTTCAATATACCATGTGCTGAAGATCGCAGATTAATGGAAGAGAATATGCGAAATATATTCCATAATGAAGGAAAATTACAACAGCTTGCAAAGCAGCAGACATCAATTGTAAACTCTACAATAAATAAACTGAAGAAAACCAACGAAGAAATAAACAAAAATTTTTGTGGAATATACCAGCAGCTAAAGACGTTCTGCAATGAAGTCGAAAGCACTACCGATTCTGAGCGATTAATTATTATGTTTCAAGTCATGATTACTCAGCTACATGTAATGATCGATGAGTACAATGAAGTTCAATCATCAATCATGGATTTGCTAATTAATGTTAACCATGGTCACGTCAACCCACATCTTTAAACAACTGCACAGCTGCAAGAGGAACTATCAAACATAAAGAAGTTATTGCCAGATGGGGTAGTCTTGCCAGGAACGAAAACTAGCACAGAATTGAAAGAAGTCTACAGTTCAATGGAAACTAAAGGTATCATTATGGACAACTGTCTAGCAATCAAAGTGGAAATTCCCTTATATAAAACTCATACTTCTGATATATACGAAATAATTCGTCTACCAGTCGAGGGAAATAACTCTGCAATAATTCCTATTATTGACGGAGACTACATAGTGTATAACTTTGCAACAAATTTGTATTTTTTGATGTTACAATCTCAGCTTGATACATATTCAACAAACTCTCAAGAACAGTACAATTGCAAAGAAAGTTTATCATGGAAACCTGCTGTGGAGCGTGCATGTGAAGTTTCGGCATTAAAACAATCCAGGCATGCAGAATGTTATTTCCAAGAATACACACATAAAATAAGTATATGGAAAAAATTGAACATGGGAAATAAGTGGATATTTACTATATTTGATAAGCCAACGGTGAGCGTAGATTGCGGTAATAATAAACATGACTGACTAACATTACCTTCCAAGGGAATATTGGAGTTGCCGGCTGGATGTACAGCAGTATACGCAGGAGTAACATTAGCTGCTTCTCGATATTTTGTAACCAAGAAGAATTCTTCAATTTAAGCAACATCATGGGGCGTGGAATTCCATGAAGCACTAAACAAGTTGGTGAAACCATTTGATATAACGATGATTAACAACACCGAATCTATACAACGGATACAACAAGATGTGCAGACAATGCAGGCTAGCAACACTGAGCTGATGAAAATTAAGTACCACCACGTATCCGGACATATATCCCTTATCTTAACTGTTATTTTAATCACAATATAAATATTATTTTATGTAAGGTACAAATGTAGCAATAATCATAAAACTATAGTGAAACTAGAATTTTTACCGCCGATGCCATTAGACGCCCGGTAGAATGTTTAAACTTTGCTTAAACATGAATTTACCTATAGTTGATAAGAGATACAAGGCAGTTAATATGCAACTAATATTTTTAAGATTATGAAACATTCATGTATTTTCCACTTATTACTGAATAAGTAAATACACAAACAGAAATACCAGCATCTGCACTAATGATGTTGGTTTTCCCAATTTTGTAATAGTAATAATATTAATAAACACACAAACGGAAATACCAACATCTGCTGTTATGATGTTGGTTTTTCCAATAGATAATTAGGCTAAATGTGTGATAAAGAATACGCATGTGCGTTAACACATGCAGGTAAACAACCCTTATTATTTCTTCCTACAAAAGTTTAAGATTTGTTAAGTTAGCTCTTAAGGATTTTAATTTGTAAATAAAATTTAGTGTCTTACAAAGATTCAAGTTGAACCTTTGTTTTGTGAATGCTTAGGTTGAACAATAAGAGATTTTATTTTTAATTCAATATTCTAAATTCCTCAAATTTTCAGATTTTAAATTTATTTTACATATTTAATTTAAGTGCCTATTATGAACTTAATTCGATTTCGACAGCAGTCGAATTAGTTGATCGAACGAATTTTCATTTGGTATTATGGCACACATTCGATAAAAAAAAGTACTATTGTGATTTAGTTTATTCACAGTAGTACATTTTCTATCAGCTGTCACTTTAAATAATATTTTTTTTACAAATTTAAAAAATAAAACTAATATAAATCATGACTACGACGGAATTATGCTAAGATGATTCATCTGACGAAGATAAACGCTTACTGGAACTGGCCTGTACCTGTAGCCTGAACTTTTGTAACAATTCCCTTTTCCAACAAAGGATTTTGTTCCATAAGGGAAACAAGATTAAGAATGTTGAATTTGCACTCGTTGAAGATAGACGTGTTTTCTAAGCTCGGCATGCGGTTTATTTTTTATAAAAACGTGAACAAATAAAGTAAATAAAAGAAAAAAAAATACATGTATGTACATACATACATTAACATACACATTTTTTATTCTCGGTGTTGATAAACAATAACAAATAAGAAGATCACAACTGTAAACAGTAAAAAAAAAAAAAAACTCTTATGAGTGCAAACAGTGCAAAAACAATTAAACATAATGATAGAATTGCATATATCACAGTGAGTGTTAACGAAACAAATGCAGAAATAAAAAAAAGAATCGATGATAGCAAATACCTAACGGCTAAACCTATTACTCGCACGCGATCCCTCTCACCCACTGTATTTAATAATAATGTTGATACACTAACAAATATAAAACCTGCAATCGTTGCCTCAACGGCAAAACCAATTTTAATAAGTGATAAAAATATTAATCCCAAATCAGGCATAATAGAAAACTAAGTATCACCTTCTGTGTCTAATAAAGCGGTTGATTTTAATACAATAAAAAATATAAAACCTGCAAGCGGTGCCTCAGTGGCAGAAACGATTTTAACAAGTGATGAAAATAATACCCCCAAATCAGGCATGTTGGAAAACTCAGTATCACAGGTAAAAAGTAGTCAAAAGCCTCAAATACAAGTTGGAATGGATAGGTACATAACAGTGCTAAAACGGGGTCGCAGCCCAACCTCTTCTGCAGTTTCTTCGGTCCCAAAAGTTTTAAAAGAGGGTACATCGGATAGAATTAGTTCTCAAAATCGGTTTGCAATTTTGGAAGAGGAATCCTCGGAAGCACAAAACGTTACCAAATCTTCTAAGCCACCCCCGATATATCTTAGAGAGCAAAATTCCAGTGATTTAATAAAGAATTTGATCTCGGTAATAGGTGAAAATTCTTTTTATGTAGCTGCAATAAAACGTGGTAGTATTAATGAAACGAAAATACAAGTTAATCGTGAAGATGATTTTCGTAAAGTAATAACTAAATTAGAAGCACTAAAAAAAAACTTTTATACATACCAACTGAAGAGCAGTAAAGGTCTACAGGTAGTGTTAAAGGGCATTGATTCATGCGTAGACCCAGGTGAGATAAAAACGTTTTTAGAAGAGAAGGGCTTTAAAATAAAAAACGTAATAAATATTAAAAATAGAGAAAAAAATCCCCAGCCACTATTTCGAGTGGAATTAGAACCAGGCGACGTTAAGCTTAAAAAAAACGAAACTCATCCCATTTACAATTTGAAATATATCCTGTATAGGAAAATAACGATAGAGGAGCCGCACAAAAGGAACGGTCCCGTGCAATGTTTAAACTGCCAAGAATTTGGTCACACTAAGGCATACTGCCATTTAACCCCTGTTTGCGTTGTATGTGGAGAATTGCATGGTAAACATACCTTCTGGGGGTCACGGCTCATTACACCAAAGGGTCGTGTTTTGTATAATACAATGTCTAAAATGGATTTAAATGTGGTCGCGAGTGGACAACCAACTTATTGGCCTACTGATCAGCAAAAAATTCCAGATGTCATCGATTTTGGCGTGGTTAAAAATATCCCCGCAGAAACGATTCATGTTGAAGCTTCTTTAGAATTATCTTCTGATCACACACCTACAATTCTTACCATATCAAACCCTAATAGAATTGTATCTCCGTCTGGTTACATAGTGACGTCAGCCACACACATAAATTGGTTAAAATATAAAAAATATCTCAGTACCCACTGCACTGAAAATATTCCGCTTAGAACACCGGAGAATGTGAATCTTTCTATTGTAAATTTTGACAATTATCTCAAACTAGATGTTCAACATTCTAGCATAGCCCGCAAAAATATCAAAAATAGTAAAATATATTCTACAGATGTCGACCGTCTCTTGACTGAAAAAAGGAGAGTTCGAAGAGAGTGGCAATTGCACAGATCCCCTCAACTTAAAAATTTACTAAAAGAGTGCACAAAAAGGCTAAGAAAGTTACTGCAGTCTCAAAAAACGGCATCTCTGGAAAAATATCTTAAGGAACTCGATGCAACTCCTCAATCTGACTACTCATTATGGCGTGCAGCTAGAAATCTTAAAAGACCAGTTATCACTAAACCGCCATTAAGAAACTTAAATGGAAGTTGGGCACGAAATGATGAAGAAAAAGGAAATATTTTTGTTAATCATTTGAAAGCCGTATTTACCCCTCATACATCTTTCGATACTGCGGTCGAGTTACCACTTGTTACTGTTGGATCAGCTGTTCCACTTAGATTTGAGATAAGAGAAATCGAGAAGGGTATTCATGATTAAAAACCCCAAGAAAGCCCCTGGTTTTGATAAGATCAGTAACAAAATGCTTTTGGAGCTACCCAGCATAGCAAAGAAAATTATTCTACTAATTTTTAATGCTATTTTACGCCTTGAATACTACCCACAAGAATGGAAAGTATCCTTAGTTACCATGATACCCAAACCAGGAAAGGATCCCACAAAAGTTGAGTCATATAGACCTATAAGCTTATTGTCTAATATATCAAAGCTATTTGAGAAACTACTAGTGTCAAAAATAACACCGATGTTAAATGAAAACAGATGTATTCCCAATCATCAATTCGGCTTTAGAAGAAAACACAGCACAATTGAACAAACTCATCGAATAGTAAATGTCATAAGAAAAGCCTTTGAAGAAAAAAAATATTGTTCAGCACTCTTCATCGATGTGTCTGAAGCTTTTGATAAAGTCTGGCATGAAGGTTTACTACTGAAATTGCAGCAAAACTTACCAGCAAACATACACAAGCTGTTAGAAAGCTACTTAGTCGGTCGGCAATTTATTATTAAAGAAGGCGATTTTTTAAGTTCTCCTCAGCCAATTAACGCTGGAGTCCCACAAGGCAGCATCCTGGGCCCTCTATTATACTTAATTTATACTTCGGACTTGCCAACAAACAGCTACACCCATACCTCAACATTTGCGGACGACACAGCTTTTCTAAGCGTACACGCAAACTGTCAAGAAGCATCTCGTTACTTACAGGATCATATATTTGAACTAGAAAGGTGGTTAAAAAATGGAGGATAAAGATCAATGAGCAAAAATGCGAACATATAACATTCACATTGCGTCGGGATACATGCCCCCCCTATTAAAATAAATAATCAAGTAATACCCCAACACTCGCATGTAAAATACCTTGGTATACATCTAGATCGGCGTTTAACGTGGAAATGGCATATAGAACCTAAATTAACTCAAATGAAACTAAAAGCAATCCAAATTAATTGGCTTATTGGAAGAAATTCTGTTCTTAGTCTCGATTGCAAACTTCTACTCTACAACTCTATCTTAAAGCCAATTTGGTGCTACGGTATTCAGTTATGGGGCACTGCCTCGGCTTCTAACATCGAAAAAATACAAAGGCGCCAAAACAAACTTCTTCGAATAATCACAGCCGCCCCCTGGTACGTCAAGAACTCAAATATCCGCAAGGATCTCAATGTGCCATTGGTAAAAACTATGATAACGAAATATGCAGTAAAATATTTAAAAAGGCTGGAACTGCACCCAAACCCATTAGCTCGAAATATTTAAACCCATTAGCTCGAAATATTTTAAATTATGGCGGCCACACTCGCTTAAGAAGAAGAGACACTGCAGCACTCACCCAATCAGATGAGCGATAAACACCTTCATATGTGAAAAGAAACCGTGATGACTAAATCTTTTTTGTCTAGCACTGGCAGGACATAAAGTAAATATTAGGATAAGATTTGATTAATTATTGTGTAACGTGACGTTACAAATTCCCTACCTAGTAATTTTGTCATTATAACCTAACACTGTGAATACCCTTAATATGTGACCAAATACTATGAATACCCCTACTGTTTTCTTATTTCTTACTAAAGCCTAATAATTCTCATTGAGTTTATTTTATTTTTAAATAAATAGTCAAAGTTTGTTAAGAACAAACAGAGTAGAAACTGATACTAACCACAGTGTTTACTCTTAGTAGCTAGCAGTATTAATACCTGTATTTATTATCGTAGTTAGTACCGACTGCCTTCGCCTCCCGAATTGCGCTGGCGTCAGCATTATTTATAACCGTAGCTAGTTGCCGACAGCCTTCGCCTTCCGAATTGCGCGGGTGTCAGAATTATTTATAATCGTAGCTAATTGCCGACAGCCTTCGCCTCCCGAATTGCGCTGGTGTCCGCATTAATAACCGTAGCTAGTTGCCGACAGCCTTCGCCTCCCGAATTGCGCTGGTGTCAGCATTAGTCATAATCGTAGTTAGCTGCCGACTGCCTTCGCCTCCCGAATTGCGCTGGTGTCTGCATTAATACCCGTAACTAGTTGCCGACAGCCTTCGCCTTCCGAATTGCGCTGGTGTCAGCATTAGTCATAATCGTAGTTAGCAGCCGACTGCCTTCGCCTCCCGAATTGCGCTGGTGTCTGCATTAATAACCGTAGCTAGCTGCCTTCGCCTTTTCTAAACCAAGACAGTACGTTACTCTCTTTCCCAGGCCAACCACCTGATCGTCGCCGCCCGACTCCTGCAACCGCCCGATCCTTACGCCGCAACAGAATCCGCACCACACCAGTCTACCCGTTTCCGCCCTCGTTCGCGTCTGCAGCTGCGCCGCATCATCAGGAAGCTGTCGTAGATTTAAGTATTTTACGTAGATTAAGGTTTCGTAAATAAAGCTTTGTTCATATTTTTATAATCGTACACGAAAACATCACGTGTTTCATTTCAAAGGAAGCAGACCTTCGAACTGACCCTGGACAGACTGAGTCATACCTCAGCTGGGAAAGTAAACTGCGTTACAATTGTTAGTTCATATTTAATATATATGAAGATTCAATAAACAAATACTGAAAAAAAAAAAAAAAAAAAAAAAAAAAGACTAATAAATTAACAAAAACTTACATTTTCAACAATTTGTTTTAAATTATTTACACCGTCGAAAGCAAATTTGTTTTCGTTGAAAAATTCGATGCACAACGAAAATTTCGACAGTGCTGCCTACTCATAATACCAAATTAACATTCGATAGTCGATGTTCGACAGCCAGCGAAAATCGTTTATCGAATCTAACTCATAATAGGGGCCTTAATTATTAATTTTTCATATTTCATATTTTCATATTTAATTAAGATTTTTAAATTCATTACTTTAATATTTAATCAAGTGTTTAAATGTGGTTTGAACATGGCGCCGGCCCGGGCCTTTTCCTGCTGATTATGCGTTAATGGCCTATGCCCATCAAGACGCGCTTATGTATTACTGGCTGATTGCGCTGCCAGTGGTTGAGGTTGACGCTGCTGATGATTTTGTGGTTGCTGCTGGTTTCGCCGACGTTGTTGTTGCTGGTGACGTTGCTGTTGTTGATGGTGACAGGGTTGTTCAGCTCTTACAATTGCTCTGCTGGTGCTTCTTCTGACGGAGGTTCGTCTCGGGCTTCTGCTGAAGGCGGTTCTACCGCCCACGGATGCCTCCCGCTGCCGATTTGGCAACTCGGCAGATGCAGCATAGTATGGTGCAACTAATCGCACCGTTTGCAGGCCTCCATGGAGGTGCATGAGTTAAGTGTATGGCTCCTTGCCAGGCAATTAAAGCAGTAGCCCAACATGTCTACAACTTCTCATCTTCGCTCCACCGTCTTCTTCTGGAACCTCTTGCAGAACACTTGCCCATGGTACCCCCGGCAGAGTACACAATAGAAGACCTCCAGATCCCTCGGTTGAGTACTATTATGGCATGTAGCACTACGGCCTGGACTTGTCATTCTTGTGGCCGTAAGTCTGCGGTTGGATCTGTGACTAAGGGAAAAAACTAGCTAACAAGACAACACAATGTTATTAGTAAAGGATAAAATTATAATGGAATGTGGAAAAGGGTTAGTCCAATTCAATGATAGATGTAAATTTAGAGGTGGGATGAGAGGAATATGAAGTAAAGGTAATATTAGTGAATGCTATTAATATGGGTAAGGTTAAATTTATGTGTAATCGCTGAAATATATGAGAAAAGTCTATGATTAACGTAAAATGTCAGTTGTTTAAGAACGGCAGAAAGCATAACTTTACTATGGGCCTGGTTAAAAGTCCCGAGGAGGTGCGCACCTCTGCAATGCGTGCGTTTTCATCAGACCCAGTAAAGGTTTTTTCAATCTTACCCAGCCGCCATTCGTGGGGCGGAAGCAAATCATCCATTACGACCACTAGATCGCCTACTGGCCGATTCGGAATTGTGTTCTGCCATTTGTAGCGATTATGTAAGGATTTTAAGTACTCTTCTTTCCATCGTCACGAACTTAAGATGGATTGCTTTCAACCTTTCCCATCTGTTTATGACAGACATATTTTGGCAGGGTTGTTCGGGGAAAGCCATTAAAGGAGCACCCCTTAGAAAATGTCCTGGAGTTATGGCTGTCAAGTCCGATGGTTCTTCTGAAAGGGCAGAGATTGGTCTGGAATTTAGAACACCTTCAATTCGCGCTAATATGGTGGAAAATTCCTCAAAGTTTAATTTCTGAGCGCCTGCGATACGCTTGAAATGGAACTTAAAACTTTTTACAGCGGCTTAACATAAGCCGCCCATATGCGAAGCGTGGGGTGTTATAAATCTCCATTCAAACCCATGAGACAAATACTTTTGTGCTATATCCTCACCGTCGTTTCGCAGAAATGTGGCAAATTCACGTTCAAGGACCCTCCTGGCGCCAAAAAAGTTCTTCCCGTTGTCCGAAGTAACCCTTTGGGGGAGGCGCCGCCTCCCGAAGAACCTAGCAAATGTGGCCTGAAACGCCCTTGAAGAAAGCTCGGAGCATGCTTCCAAATGAAAAGCTTTAGTGCTAAAGCATATGAAAACGCAGACGTATGCTTTCACGTAAGTGGATTTGCGTAAAGGGGATACTTTGAGTTCAAATGACCCAGCAAGGTCAACGGCTGTTGTTTGGAATGGGGCCAATTAAGTACACCGTTCTGGCGTCAAGGGAGCCATAATCTGAGAACAGGGTTGCTGTCGTTGTATGATACAAATTTTATTTATTTTTATTGGATTTTGATCTTGAGACTTTTCCCTTATAGTTTTCTTGCATCTTTAATAAAACTTGAATATATAACATACAACGCGTAAAGCCTTGCTATAAGAGGAGAATCTACTAAGAATTTCATTGTCCTGAGGGGATTTCTCTTTGGCCACTCAGTTGAGGGTTTAGTCAGCCACGATGGTCCATGCCACCAGAGGCAATTGCGTGCTAGATATTGAGGTTTACAACCTCGTGTTCCAAGATCCGCCGGGTTGTCGTGAGATGGGACATGATGCCATTTTGCATCTAACACTAATCTGTGAATCTGAGCTATTCTATTAGCGACATATGTTTCCCATGTCGAAGGCGGTTTTGACAGCCACCCTAGAGTAATAGAAGAATCAGTCCACAAATGAATCTCTTCAGCCTTCAGGTTTAAGGATGATGTTACATTATTAACCAGATTGGCGAGTAGAACAGCTCCACTGAGTTCTAGAATAGGTAGAGAAACCGTTTGGATAGGGGCGACTTTACTTTTTGCTACCAACAAATTGACGAACGTATTGTGTGAACTGTTCTGACATCGTATATAAACTGTTGCACAATATTCTGTTTTAGAAGCATCCGAGAACCCGTGCAATTGAACCTTGTCCGACGGTTCGTATTGTATCCAACGCGTAATTGAAATTGTTTCAACTGGAGCGAGATCTTGAATAAGCTCGTTCCACCTTTGTAGACACTCTCGAGCCACTTCATCATCCCATTCTAGGCAGTCTAACCATAGTTGTTGAATGAAGGTTTTTGCCCGTATAACGATAGGTGCGAGCCATCCCGCGGGATCGAATAATTTTGCCACAGATGACAGAATTTTTCGCTTAGTGATTTTTGTCGCTTGTTCAATTGGATCGAATTTAAACGTAAATGTGTCCGATAGCGCATTCCACTTTATACCCAGGGTTTTGGTAGAGCTTGTATCGTGAAAGCGCAGAAAATCTGAATCATACAAATCTTCTTTTGGGATATGAGAAAGCAACTTGGGATCATTTGCTGTTATTTTCTTTAGAGCAAATCCAGCTGATCGCAATACTTGAACAAGCTGGTTTTGAGCCGATAAAACGTCTTCTAACCAGTAACCTCCAGAGAGAATGTCATCGACATACGTCTCTGTGCGCAGAATTGAAGCTGCTTTAGGATAGGCAGACTCGGAATCAGTAGCTAATTTTAAAAGGGTCCGAATCGCAAGATATGGGGCACAGCTTACTCCGAATGTAACTGTTATTAATTCATAGTCCTTAATTGGGCTTTAATCATGCGGTTGACATAAAATCCTCTGAAAGGGTATATCAGCAGGATGTAATAGTATCCGGCGATATATTTTTTCTATGTCCCCATTAAAAACGTATACCTTCTCCTATTGAGAATTATGGAGAACAAATCGCTTTGCAGTGTGGGGCCCGTATATAGTACGTCATTTAGCGAGAATTGTGATTTTGATTTTCTATATGCGTTAAATACAACTCTGAGTTTAGTTGTTTAGTGATCCGGGACGCCATGGTGTGGTAAATAAAATGAGCCATATTTACCATTAGAGTTAATTACACCAGATGACGATTCGTCCACATGACCAAGCGTTAGATACTCATTTGGCTAGTGTTTTTTCCATGCTGGAATACTGAGCTAGGGCTATGAATCTAGATGATCCAAGAAATATTTTGTTGGGAAATTCAGGTTAAAATGGTAATCGCACGACGTATCTACCATTTTCCTTTCGTGTTGTCGTTTCGTCATACAATTTTTCACAAAATTCATCTTCCACGGACCTTGAGGGAACTACAGGTATCTCTTCCTGCTCCCAAAACTTCTTTAAAAGCGTATTTAGCTCAGAAGTGTCGGCCGGAACCACTGTAGTTGTGAATGCTTGAATAGATTGAGTTTTTATGGGACCACTCAACACCCAGCCAAAAATAGTATTGTAGGACGATGTTTGACCACAAATATTTTTCTTTATACCTTCAATATTTAGGGAGTGTTCGTAATCATTACCTAAAATTAGATCTATTTGCGACGATTTATTAAAGGTTGGATCCGCAAGATCTAATTCAGCCAAATCGGTTGAGTACGGTATTTCAAAAGTGCATGCTGGAAGCCTTTTTGCCACTTTTGGCAGCACTATGGCTTTAATGGGGTTTCGCACATCATACCTTTTTTCGTATAAAACAAATGTGCATTCTTTATCTGCCTTTTGCTTTTTTCCGCCAATACCGACTATTTCGAAATGAGATTTTTCGAAGGATAGCTGCAGCCGATTACGAACTCTTTCCATTAAAAAGGTTCTTTGAGAACCGGAATCAATTAGTGCTCTAATTCTAAATAGTTCACCGCTGTTTTCTATTGTAATTGTATTTCAGATACCTTTGTTTTACGAAACGATTCTTGAGAATATGGCGATTCTCCTAATGAAAATTGGCGCAATGTCGACGATCGTTGGTCAGAGTCAATACGACGAGTGGCATTTCTTTGCCGAGTTAATTTCGCCTTTGCATCAAGGTATAGTGAAGCAAACCTCATGCGATCAGAGCCGTCCATCTCACCACTGTTATTTTCCTCAAGAAAACCCTGTGCCTTTTCATAGTTCTTATTCACCTCCTCTATGTAATCCAATCGAACAGACAGCTCCGCCTCATCATATCGTCTCTAAGCTGCCGTTAAATAAACAAGTTTTTTCTTACAAATTTTATTTATTGTCGTTTTATTTTGCACCTTCTTGCAAAAATCATTGCAAGATCAAACATTGGACAGCTCCTGAAAAATTGTAAATCGTCTGGTCCCGATAACATACCCGCCGAGCTCTTAAAATATGGTGCTGATACATTAGCTGAAGTTCTGACTCCATTAATAAGACGTGCATGGCTCAACAACCAAATTCCTGCAGATTGGAAAGAGTGTGTAGTAGTCACAATCCCCAAAAAGGGTGATCTTACTCAGTGTAAAAACTGGCGCGGTATTACCGTGCTTAACGCTATAGGGAAAGTGATGGCAACTCTACTACTACAGCGAATTTCACCAGTGGTAGAACAAACTATTCGTTATGAACAAACAAACTATTCGTTTTGGGCCTGGACGATATTGTGTCGATCACGTCAATACTCTACGCAATCGGCAGAGTACAACACACCCCTATACCTGCTTTTCGTAGATTTTGAACGTGCTTTCGACACAATATCCCGGAATTCTTTGTGGTCTGCATTAATTGGTAAAGGTATACCTGAAAAAATCGTCACTCTAATACGCGAGCTGTACAAAGACGCAGAGTGTTAGGTCCGATTTAACGGAAGGGAAAACCAACCTTACACAACCGTTACAGGCGTAAGGCAAGGCTGTGTCCTGTCTCCCACATTATTCATTCTTCTTTTAGACTGTGTAATGGAAAAGACAAATAGCGAGGCCCCTACCGGCATTCGATGGAATATGACGGAGTACCTAAATGATATAGACTACGCAGATGACATTTGTCTAATGGCCCATCGCTTTACAGATATTGAAGCTAAGATAAAGAGACTCTCCGAAAACGCCAAACAAGTAGGATTGAGAATTAACTTTAAAAAATCAAAGCTGATGCGTATCAGTACCAATATTTCATCGCCCCTTATTGTTGATGGTACCGTAATGGAAGATGTAGAATCTTTCAACTATCTCGGTTGTAAAATCGCAAAAGACGGTGGCTCTGTAGCCGACATTGGTGACCGGATCAACAAGGCCCGTGTTGCGTTCTTCAAACTGCACAAAATTTGGCGCGCTAACAACATATCCCAGAAAACTTAATTACGCATATTCAACAGTAGCGTAAAATCTGTGCTGCTGTATGATTGCACTACATGGAGCGTTACAAAACTGGCCATGAAGAAAATACAAACTTTCGTGAATCGGTGTCTGAGACAGATTTTACGTATATACTGGCCAAATTGGGTATCAAATGAAGCCCTTTGGAATCTGGCAGATTGTTGTCCCATTGAACTTGATATTAAGAAACGTAAATGGACATGGATCGGCCATATTCTCAGGCGACCAGCAAATGATATTGCCAGAGCTGCACTAGAGTGGAACCCTCAAGGTCAACGACATCCAGGCCGACCACGTAATACATGGATCCGGTGCATACGAAATGAACACGAATCAGCTCAAAAAACATGGAACGAAATTAAGCTACTTGCCAGAGATCGAAATAGATGGAGAGAATTTGTTGACGCCCTATGTTCTTCGTGAACATTTTATTTAAGTATTTTATGCTACAATTTGTATTTATATTATATTTAATTAAATAAAGGACATATATAAAAGACCATAAAGCGAATAAGAATTTTAAAACACTCAGGTCCTACATGTAACAATATCAAAACTTCAACAAAGACACAACAATAAACCGTTAATTTTTCTTTCTTACATTCCCCTACAATTGGCTGGTTTTTTTCCAACACGAATTGTAGTTGTTTTATTAAGTGTAATCTCTGCTTTGTCACTCTCAAGAGATTTAAACACAAACCAAATAGGTTGTTGTTCAAGAGAACGCAATTACTTATTTTTTTTCCTTTTCTTATACGGACTGTATATATTGTACTTTTGTTGGTACATGTTGACCTTCTAAAGTACCGTGGTATTACCGTGACTTATTTGGTACAATTTAAAAATTTTTCATAGTTACCCCTTTTTGAATTTTTAGTATAGCAAACAAATTACTAAATCCTTTTCATTGCATTTCATTTCTAAAGTTTATTTCTATCATCAGGGTTTAAAAATCCTACTTTTAAATTAAATTTTTTATTTATGCAATATGCACTTAAAATTAATAATATGGTTTATTTAGAAATGCAATCAGAAGATGCTCGAATGCATGTATTTTTACAAAGGCTAACTTTTTGTTCCGCCAATTAGCACGTAATTTCATGAATGAAAATGTTTTGAATGAATGTGATAAATCTATCGTATGAAGACCTTTACAAAACTCACATGCCCTTTGAAGAAATTTATTGCGGAACAGAAATGGATTTATATATCTCTACAAATAATATCAATATTAATATAGTTTAAGATATGAAAGAAAATGCAAAACAATTTTAAATAAAACTTTGCGAAGTTTTGAGAACCAAAGTCAACTTTAATAACGAAGTTTTAATGTGGTTCCATAAATTTACTCCTGAAAATGTTATTACAGGTAAAACAAGTAGCATTGAACCTCTTCTAGTAAAAAGGTTCCCGAATGAAATTGCAAATTTTGATTCAGTCAATAATCAATTTAGAGCTTTAGTTGATGTCCAGCAACTGCAATCGTTAAAAACTAAAAATATTTGAAGTTTTTGGTCGGCAGTAGCTAATTTATAAAATGAGCTGAATGTCCATGTGTTTCCTGACATTTCTAGAGTCATTGCTTGAATTTTATCCATTCCACATTCGTCTGTAAATATGGAAAGAGTTTTTTATTTCCAAAATATAACTAAGGAAAGAAACAGACTACATGTGTTAACATTATCGATCCACCAATTCATGCTGCTATGATGTACAAATTCCTAATAGTTAAACTAATCAAATAAGTGCCTGATTTTGATCTCATATATTTATAAGACTTTTATGTTCCTTATTTTATTCATACATATAATGTTTGTTAATGAAAAGTTTTGTTTTTTTGTGTTCATATGAATTTTTATGTAGTTTTTTTGTTCTTTGAATAAATTAAAAAAATGGTACCGTGAAGGTTCACAAAGTACATTTTTTTTTTTGGAAGTTGGTACAAAATTTAAAATTCTATTTAACATCCCTGATATGTACATATATTTCTCTTTTTTCCAATGCTACTCTAAAGCAGTGACGTCCAAAAAGTAAATTGTGGTTGTATTGCTTCATATTAGTATTAGTGAATAGAGAGAGTTTACCCAGCAAACACAAATTCATGTCAAACTAAAAAAGCAATTATTTAAATAGTTTAAATCAGTACCGTAATAATTAGAGCAGTCCATTAAAATTATTGTTTGTTATTTTCCATTGCTTGCAAAATAAGAATTATAATTTTTTAATGGTAAATTATGTTTAATATTTGACTTTTATTTTTTCTATTATTAAAAACAGGAAGTAATTTTGAATTTTTTTGCTCTTATGTTATGAATCATTTAAAAATAAGAGGGAAAATGTTTTAAGGAGGCATTTTGATAACATTCATAGTTATATAAAAGAATTTAAAGTGAAAGAAAAAAGAACACCTTTTTGAAAACCGAAAATTTTTTTTACAGATATTAAAAGGCTATAGTTTTTTTTTATAGAAACTCTACCCTTGTACCGCAAAATTATTGCCTGACATTGTATTCAGCTAGAATCATATGTAGGATCTGCCACTAACGAAAAGCTTAAAAGGTGCGAATATTTTTCTTTTTTTAGATGAAAGCACTGACATTAACGACCTTTGTCAACTCGTTATTTGTATGCCGTTAATAAAAAAATCTTTCTATTGTAGAATAGAAAATTAGCTGGCGTTTGTGCGGATGATTCAAATGTCATTTGTGGAAAAAATAAAGATTTCATAGGGCAATTGAAAAGACACGTCTTTGAATTTAGTAGTTTTCATTGTATTATTCTTCAGGTTGCTCTTGCATCGAAATTTATATCTGACCACCCTGCCATGAAAACTGTGGAGCGAATAATTAATAGAATTCGCGGCGGGGACCACCTTTTAAGAATAAAGGTGCTGCCCATTATGATCTGAGAAAATATGAAAGAATATCTGTTAAAAAAATATGAAGAATTTTTTTAGAACTTTAAAAACAAATTCTTATACTCCTGTCTTGCTATATTTTGCTGTGAAAATAGGTCTTTTATCGAATCTTCTATTTTAATGCCTTTATTACAATTACGTATGAGCATAAAATTTTTTAAATGTGCCGAACTGATTTCGTTTCTTTGTTTTGAGGAAAGAAATTTTAAATCGGAAAAAATTTGTTCACACAGAAAAGTGGAAGGAAGAAAAGATAAGCATTTATACGAAATTTTTTTTTTTATTTGGGATTTTCAGCGTTATTTAGGTTTTTCCAAAATTGTATAGTCTCCATTTCGTCTGGAGCTTTTATTTCACTACGAAATATTATTAGTTCTGATTGGACTTCAAACTCAAATTTCGAAATATCACAATCGAAAAGGGTTTCTAAATATAATGCATATTATTAAAAATTTGTTCAATAATTGACATATGCTCATGTTTTTTTACGTAATTTTCCTTGACATAGACAACTGATGTTTTTGGAAAATAAGAAAAATCTTCGGACTGGATTTCAGCGAGAAGTAAAAACAATTTAGTTTTAAAATTAAAAAGAGTTTGCCATAAATCATTTAAGGTTTTTTTCTTTTCCTTGAAGTTCCAAGTTTAATTTATTTAAATGTGCTGTTGTATCCGCTAATAATGCAAGATCTAAAATAAAGTCTTCACCTTTTATTAACAGATATTATTCCATATTTTCTAATTCTAGAAAATCTAAAACTTCGTTTCGAAGGGTAAATAGTCTGTTTAAACAGTCACCACGGCTTAGCCATCGAACTTCTGTAAACATTTTCAGATCAGAATGAACAGCGCCTTTATTCTTTAAAAATTTTACAAATTTTCTGTGGGTGAGGTAGTGGTGCCCGCCGCGAATTTTATTAATTATTCGCTCAGCAGTTTTCATGGCATGGTGGTCAGATATAAATTTCGATGCAAGAGCTACCTGATGAATAAAACAATGAAAACTAATAAATTCAAGGCCGTGCCTTTTCAATTGCCATATGAAACCTTCATTTCTTGCACACATAACATTTGCACCATCTGTACAAACGCCAGCTAATTTTCTAGAGTCTACAATAGAAAGAAGTTTTTTATTAACGACATCGAACAGCAAATTGCCTGTTACGTTTGCGTTAAAAGTTTCGAGGGAATACATTGTTTCAAAAATATTGTACTCTGTATCTACTAGGGAGATCGAACGGTTATTATTCGACCGGTTTTAACCGGTTAGTTTAGCTTTGCCCAAGTCGGTTATTTGAAAATGTCCATTTTTCGAATATCGAATAAACCGGTTATTTTGGTATAATTAACCGGTTATTTTAGTAACTTGTAATATATATACATTTTCCTTACTCTTGTTGTAGATGTACCCGTAATTTAAGTATTTTCTAATTGAATATTGGCTAAACTTAAACTTTTTATGAAGAATGTCAAAACAAAATGTAACGAAGGTCAAAAAACATTATGAACACTTTAAATACAAATCGCTTATAAAAGTGTGTGTTCTTGTAGAAAAAAAAAACCAAAAGCTATTCAAAATACTACAAAAACGTGTTCAGTTAAAAAGTAAATAGTAATTTGAGTATTCTATATATTAAATATAGTTTTATATAAATGATATCTCTATATATTTTTCGAATGCGATTAAAAAGACAAATTTAAGTGCTTGAAGTGCCCTAAAATGATAAGTTACAAAGGTTTTTCCAAGTCACGACTTATTAATCACCTTTAATTTGTATACATGCTTGACATTAATGTGATCCAATGAAACAACTCCGTTGAAGTAGTTCTAAGGAGACGACAAATAATACTTTACTAAAATACGCTGCAAAAAATGAATCATTGGGTGAAATATTAGCACGTTGTATTGCCGAGGACGAAATGCCCGCTAAGGCACTAAAAACTTATAAGTAGTTCTAGCATCTCTTCATGCTGAAAACCACATTACGACGGAATCAACGATATGGGAAAATTTTTAAAAAACAAAATTGAAGAAATCAAACAATGTCATGGAATGTTTTAAATTGTAGTAGTCGAATTGACAAATATTTTACAAAAAGAGAATGTGCAGTTCACTATTCGTTTCTATAATGCTGAAACAAAATAATTTGAAATAGATAATCCTGGCTAAGAGGTTTTGTTTGCAACTTTAAAAAAATATGGTTGATTTATATAGACATGCTTAACCACCAACAAATTAAAACTCATTCAAAATAGATTTGAGAGAATATTTCAAATAATAACTTTATAAAATTCCTATAATTTATTTGCTTTTGCAAAACGTTTGTCTAGATCAAATATCATTCAACCGTTTCTAAATTACATTATACAAATATCTTCTTACAAATAAAGTTTAGTAAATCAATAAAATTTTTTGGAAAATTAAGCTAAAGTTTGACCAATTTACTAGTCCCACTTTTCTTGGATTTTATCGTAAAATACAACGTGGCGCAAAAGTAATCCTCCTATCAGAAAATGCTATAAATTTTGCGATTGGCCCCTAATGTCAGTTCTGTTTTGACATTTGTGTAGTAAACACATGCGAAATACACGTTAATAAACAATGTTAGGCTACACTGCTCCAGAACGCGGAATATTGGTGACTATTTATTTGACCAATAATCGGTCGGTGACTTTGGCACAACGTGAATTTCGTCGCAGATTTCCTAGCCGTCCAACGCCTACTGGTGAAACACTGCGACGTTTAGCCGCTCGCCTCGAAGAGACTGGCACAACACGAGATGCTGCCAGGCGTAGAAGACCCTGGAGTAGCCGTTCGTTTTCTTCGTAGACGTCGCGGGCCAAACGGTTACTGTGAATGGTGAGCGCTACAGAGCAATGATCAACGAGTTCTTTTTGCCGCAACTTGATGAATTGGGATTGGAAAACATGTGGTTCCAACAGGACGGTGCAACGGCACACACTGCACGTGCCACAACCGATATGCTGAAGGATGCATTTCCCGGGCACTGGCCAGTAAGATCGCCTGATTTGACCGCTCAAGACTTCTTTTTGTGGGGCTTTTTGAAGTCGCGGGTTTATGTCAACAAGCCTCAGACTCTTGCAGCTCTTAAAGACAATATCCGTCAAGAATGTGAGGACCTATCGCCGGAAGTTTTGGCCAAAGTGATGGAAAATGCCATAAATAGGGCTCAAATGACAATCAACTGTGGCGGCGGCTGTTTACATGACATCATATTCTCGACATGATGTAAAAAAAATTAAATGACCAAATAAAAATAATCCACAAGAAGAATCAAAGTTTTTAATTTTTTTTTTAAATTACAGCCAAAAAACATCGGAAGGTTATTTTTGCGCCACCTTGTATATGTTAGGTCTGATCTTAGTCATATTTATGTATTTTGTTGGTTCCTTACCTTTGCAAATTGGTTTGTATTTATTCAAATTAACGTTTTATTTTTAAATCTTATTTGATTTTTGTGTTTTTAAGTATTCGAATTAAAACCGGAGTATATAGGTAATGAGAGTTTAAGTTCAATTTACCCAAAAAGCCATTAAAATCACCCAAAAGCCATTAAAAAGCCATTAAAATCACCCAAAAGCCATTAAAATTACCCAAAAGCCATTAAAATTATCCAAAAGCCATTAAAATTATCCAAAAGCCATTAAAATTTTTCCAAAGCCATTAAAAAACCATTAAAATTATCCAAAAGCCATTAAAATGAACACGTGTTAAAGTAGGTCAAATGAACACGTGTTAAAGTAGGTCAAATTTTAAAAAAAAAAAAAAATTTCAAAAACAAAGTAATAAAAAAAAGTCGTTAAATTTTATAGCTGAGATTTAGAAAAATGTTGGGGGAGCAATGCAATGCACAAGTGTTGGGTGCATTGTTGAAGCCTTTCTTTTGTTGTGATCGATAGACGGACTTACTGTGTAGATGCACTTGAGAAAAGATGTGATTTAGTTTTGTGGATATGTATGCATGTAGATCAATAGGCAGACAGACATACTGTGTACTTGTCGATGCACTTGATTTTGAAAAAAAAATTTGTGGACAATTTTTTTAAAGCGCTGATATTAAAATTAATAATTTATGGGGTGTGAGATGATAAGGGTATTGTATTGGAGTGTGTCTTGAATATGGATAGATACACAGACAGACCTTGAGGAAGAAATTGGAAAAATATTTTTTTTATTTTTGTGTGTGTTTTGTGGATTGTTGGGAGAAAATACACATTTCTGATAAGCCCTTTTTGTTGTGTGTTTATGGGTAACCAGATGGAGGGTTGTTGTTATTTTGTTTGTTTGGGTGATCGACGAAAATATTATTGGATGGATAGACAGACATACAGACAGACTGGCTTCGTAACAGCAAATGGTTTTTCAATTTTATTTGGGGTTGAAGAATAAATTCAAAGTATCTATAAATTATGATTTTATTTAGTTATTAAAAAAAAATTGTATAGATGCAATTGGTGTTTCTATTTTTATTTTGGAGTGGTTAAATTTTATAGGATAGCAATGCACAAGTGTTGGGTGCATTGTTGAAGCCTTTCTTTTGTTGTGATCGATAGACAGACAGTCAGACAGACATAGAGATATGTAGATAGATAGACATACAGACCTTGTAGAAGCAATTGGAAAATATTGTTGATAATTCTATCTTTTTATTTTGAATTATGTGAAGAAAAAATTTTTGTTGAGGAAACACACAAAGCTGATAAGCGCATTTTTTTTTATTTTTTTTTATGTGTGATTATGGAGAGCCAGATGTGGGAATGTTGTGGTTGTTGTTGTTTTTGCTTGTTGTAATGATCGAGTGTATTCGAAACAACTTGTAGAAGTAACGGTTTTGTAATAGCAAATGGTTTTTAAATTTTTATTTGGGTGGAAGAAAAATTCAAAGTATTTATTTTTGATTTTTAAAAGAAAAGAGAAGCTAAAAAAGGGGGAAAAGGAAAGTTAGTTAGACAGACAGATATACAGACAGTCTGGCATTTTATTTGTTGATAAGTAAATTTACGATTGTATAGATATTTGAAAGTATATAAAAGGTTTTAAATATATTCCATTCATTAGTTTCTAAAGTAGACTTGCTTAAGAAAGTTTGTTTTTTTTTTGTGAAAATAAAAAAAAGAAATTAATATTTAAAATAATAATAATAATGGCTAGTGTACTAATTTGTGAAATTTGCCAAAACCAATATAAAAAGAAACAAAAATTAAAAAAACATATTCAAATTCATGTGCCATGTGATGTGTGCAATCATATATCCCTGACATCAATGGAGAGGAAAAAACATATGGAAATCCATCTAGATTTCCTTCAACAGCAACAACAGCAACAAAAACAGCAACAACAAGTAGAAGAAATGGATGAACATCCTTCAACATCGTATGCATCTAGGAAGCGTCTATCGATGTTACAATCAAATATACCATTTAAACAACAAAAGCCTGAGTCATGTTCAGAATCTTTTATTATGTGTGAGGATTGTAATGTTAAAATTCAACCTCAACAGTGGTTTACTCATTGCTCCCAACCCGGACACAAGAAAAATGTACAGGAGAGAATTGGAAACCGGATTCAATTGATAAAAAATTCATTTAAATCTCGACTTTTGACATACCGTTTCCCAAAAGGAGATTTGAATTTGAATGTAAATGAATATTTGAAAGAGGGTCAAATGTATGTTCAGAAATTATTAAATAATTGTCTGGCTGAGCACATAATTGTGAAATTTAATTTGGAATTGACAGCTCGATATAAGCTACCAGCACATCCTCTTAAACCAGAAACTGATATGTACCACAATACGGAAATGATACGCTTATCAAGGGCAGACAATATTGGCTCAGCTCTCACACTTCAATTTGAAAAGATTAAGGCGAAGATGTCTGAGTTTCAAAAAAGAGATTCTGGTTGGACGCTTATCCAAATTAAATGTCTAGAAATTAATATTAACAAAGCATCACCATTATCCGGATCCCAGTACATACCAACACCTGTAGTGCTAATACGAAAACATGCTTGCGTTAACGTTCAAAATAATGACGTCTTCTGCTTTAAATGGAGTATTATAGCAGCATTTTATAATGGTGATGATATTAATGTACATAGGCAGACAATTTATAAAATTAATAATATTTCTGAGCAAATTATTACGCTTGATTCCGGTACAATACTTAACTTCACTTCAATGCAATTTCCCACTGATGTGAAGGATATTAGGTATTTTGAAAAAAATAATACAGAAATAAGTGTAAATGTGTTCGGGTTCGACAGAAAATTGAAAACGGTTGTTGGTCCCTACTACATCACAAAAAAAGAGAAGGAAGTGCATATAAATTTGTTGCTGTTGGAAAGTGAATGTGGGAGTAAAATGCACTATATTTTAATAAAGAATATTTCTAGGTAATTAGCATAAACTTATATAAAATTTTTAAAAAAAAAAATCTATTCAATTTAATAAATTTATTTCTTTTTTTAGACTACTTTCAAGTCAAATATCTGCGCATAATGGAAGAATTATATTTTGCAACGCATGCCTTTACCCCACAGATATACCGGAAAAAATGATTTTTCACAAAGAAAAAGAATGTGGAGAGTGCATTCCCAAGATGCCGGAGGGAGACAAATCCATCATAAAGTTTTCCCATCATGAGCGACAAATGGATCTCCCGTTCACTGTGTATGCGGATTTTGAATGCGTTCTCGAGGAAGTAGATGTAAGTAGTATTAATGAAAATAGTAGATATACAAAAAAACATGTTCCATGTGCATATGGTTTTAATATTAAGTGTAATTTTAATGAAAATTTAGATAAGTTTAAAATGTTTAGTAGTAGTAGTAGTAGTAGTAGTAGTAGTGTTAATGTAGGGCAACATTTTGTAAATAATTTAATAAATGAATGTAGACAAATTTATAAGAAGTATTATGAAAAAATTGTCCCCATGCATTCATTAACCCCCTTAGAAGAAGAACAATTTTTAAACTCTATTAACTGTCATATTTGCGGTTTAGCACTAGGCGATGAACTAGCTGTGAGAGATCACTGCCACTTATCAGGAAAATATAGAGGGGCTGCACATAATTCGTGTAATTTAAATTTTAAAATTCCAAATTTTATTCCTATATTTTTCCATAATTTTTCGAAATATGACTGTCACTTATTTATTAAAGAATTACTTAGTATTAAAGGGGAGACAAATGTAATTCCAATAAATAAAGAATTATACATTTCTTTGTCGCATACTGTTCGGGTATATACTGATGAAGAAATTGATGATTATATAAATGAGATGTATATAAGAAAAGTGAAGCAAAATATTCCTCAGCATATTATTTCAAAACAACTTGAAAAGGTGCGAGTTTATAAAACTGGAAAAAAAATTGAGCTTAGATTTTTAGACTCTTTAAGATTTATGGCATCTGGTTTGGAATCATTAGCTAGTAACCTCAATGATCAAGATTTAAATGCAGTTAGAAAATATTTTCCAGATGCTGAGAAGTTTTCTCTTATGAAGCGAAAGGGTGTTTTTCCTTATGAATATTTAAATTCATTTGAAAAATTAAATGAAAAGAAACTCCCACCAATTGAAGCATTTTATAGTAGGTTAAATGATAAAAAATGTTCAGAAGAAGATTATTTGCTAGCACAAAATATATGGACAAAATTTGATTGTGAGACTATTAAGGATTACATGGAGCTGTATTTAAAAACTGACGTGTTGTTACTTACAGATATATTTGAAAACTTCAGAAAGCTCTGTAAGAAGATTTATAACCTAGATCCTCCACATTATTATACCATCCCAGGGCTTTCTTGGGATGCAATGTTAAAATATACAAGAATTGAGCTAGAATTATTAACAGATCTAGAAATGTATAATTTTATTAAACGAGGAATTCGTGGTGGTCTTTCACAATGTAGTAAGAGGTATAGTAAGGCGAATCATAAATATCTTAATGATTATGATCCTACAAAACCGTCCGAATACATTTTATATTTAGACGCAAATAATCTTTATGGTTGGGAAATGTCAGAGTCACTACCATATGGAGGCTTCAGTTGGACAAATGACTTCATTCACCCCAAAAATATTCCACATAACTCAGATGTTGGTTATATTTATGAAGTCGATTTATCATACCCGTCTAGCTGTCATGATTATCATAATGACCTGCCATTCTGTGTGGAAAACAAAATAATTGGTGGGAGTAAATATGAAAAATTAATTGCTGATCTATCTAACAAAAAGAAATATGTCATACATTATAAAACATTAGAGCAATGTTTAAATAATGGATTGGTTTTGGAAAAAGTTCACCGAATTCTGAAATTTAATCAAAAGCCGTGGTTAAAGACATACATAGATTTAAATACGACACATAGAACAGAAGCTAAGAATCAATTTGAAAAAGATTTCTATAAATTGCTCAATAATGCTGTGTATGGTAAAACCATGGAAAATGTCGATAAGAGAAAAGACGTTCGGTTGGTTAGTGAGTGGGAACGTACCAGCCGTAACCGATTGAGTGTAGGTGAACTTATAGCAAAACCAAATTTTCACAGTATTTCACAGTTTACTGATAAATTATGGGCTGTACAAATGAACAAAACTTTGACATATTACAATAAACCCATTTATTTAGGCTTTTGTGTACTTGATCTATCAAAATGGAAAATGTATGATTTCCATTATGAGTATATGAAACCTAAATTCGGAGATAATATAAATCTCAATTATATGGACACTGACTCTTTTATTTACTCAATTAAAACTGATGATTTCTATGATGATATAAGAGGAGATTTAAAAACACTCTTTGACACATCAGCATATTCACAAAATAATCCATTTAACTTTCCTCAATTAAATAAAAAAGTACTTGGAATGATGAAAGATGAAACTGAAAGTAAATTCATCACTGAATATGTAGGCTTAGGACCCAAAGTTTATTCTTTCACAGTTGAAGATGATAAAGATGTTAAAAAAGCTAAGGGGGTTAAAAAATGCGTGGTAGACAATTATACTATAGATCATTATAAACATGTCTTATTTAATAAGAAATCAGTAGGGGCATGTATGTACACATTCACATCTAAGTTACACACAATACTAACAAATAGAGTTAATAAAATAGCTTTAAATTTTATTGATAGTAAACGTAAAATAAGAAATGATGAGATTAATACACTTGCATGGCACCATTATCAGTTAGATACTGATAATGGTGATTTAGAATTAAGTAGGTTAATTAGTGATATTGAGTCACTAAATAATTAGTATAGAATATGTAAATGTAAATATATACACCTATATACACATAAAATAAAAAAAAACCAAAATTTATTTAAAAAAAAACCAACAGTTTTATTCTTTATTTAATAGAAATTAAATGAAAAAAAAAAGGAAGTATTAGAATGTATTTTAAAATAGATTATATAACTTTTCGAACAATTCCAGTTAAAGGTGTGTACTCCATCATACGATCGTGTAGGATTAAACAATAAGCATTTGTATTTTTTGATACTGGACTACTTATCTCGAACTCAATTTTCACATCGATAGGCCCATTTTTAACAATTTCATTTTGATAACTAACATCAACTACTGCAATTGGAATATTTTTAAATTTCTCACATGAAAGAAGAGGTTGTGCTTCTCTCATATAGTAATTTTGTTGAAACTTAGCATACATATCATACAAAATAGCGTATCGATTCTCCTCAAATTTTAAATTTAAATCATCATATGGATACGATTCTGAATTTAAATGCACTTTAACATTTTTCAAATCTGAATGTATATATTTATTATCGTTTTCTAATACGAATAAAAGAAATCTTGGCCTTTCTCTATTCACTGATAGTTTAATATTCCAGTTGTGATTTCTGCCTCCGGAAAATGTTGGATTAAAATAACAGTCCCAACTGCGAAATGCTATGGGTAATGAAAAACCCTCCTTTATAATCCTCATTATTTGTATTTTTCGTGTATCTGATAGGTGAATATGTGGTATTCTCCATGTTATGTTTTTAATCGATAAACTTAATTTTTCATTAGCATCTGTAGAGTAATACGCCTTATCATCATTTGAACTTCGTAAAAGAATAAGTTCATGTTTACTATTTAAAATTATTTTATCCTCAGCAAATCCCAATAGTAGTTTAAGGGGAATATAAAAATTAAATTTTCGCATTGACAGGTCTTCAGAAATATTCCACCCTGCATTTCTCATCATATTGCTTTCAAATTCATTTAGTGAGACATAATTCTTAATTGTACTGGATATTCCCAAGTATCGAGTACGATCAATTTCAACACCATTAATCTCATACCGTATTTCATCAAATAAGTATGCAACACAATTATTCCTCAATCTAGTATTTTCTGACGCTTCTTCACCTTTAGTGTTTTTAATGTTTCCTTCTATATATAAGTAGCTTTCAGACGGAAGAACATATAAGTCTTGATTTTGTAGTGTAATTCGAATTTCATCATTGTTTTTAAATGATTGAATATAGGGCACATAGCTGTGATAATCTTTTTTTATTATATTTTCATCAGAATACGGTTTTTCAATGACATTGAGTATATCAGACATTTTTCTTTATTTTTAACTTAAGCAATTTTAAAAAGGTGGTGTTTTCTTTCGATAATGATGGTCTTATAGCTTTAATATGATTAGTAGGAATGACCCTATTAACTTTAATGTGCTTAGTTTTATTGTAAATTATCATTTTTTTCTGGGTCTTAGATGTAATCTAAGTGTTATTTCTTCACCTCTGAAATTAACTGCACGATTTTCTTGGTCAACAATCCAAATTTTGAGATATGTTATTTCTTTGACGTTTACTGATAAATAAATTAGGTTATTAGCAATAACATCTAATTTATAGCCTGGTGGTACGTCTAATGCGAACTCGTGTAGTATATGTGCGGGAGAATTATTCATATATGCTCCTGTTATGATGTTACACTGAATTTGTATAGCATTCACTTTTAATATATTTACAGGTTGATTTGATATATGTTTCATACCAGCCTTTAAAATTTCTTCACTAAAACCTAACAGCGTACCAATGGATCGTTTTCGATTAAATAAAATTGCATCGTGGGATGAAGTTATTTCAATTTGTAAAGTATTATTATTAGCTTTAATGAGAATAGATTTATTATAATTTTCTGCTTTATACTGCCCAACTATATAATCAACAATATCTTGTAACTCGTATGATCCAATAGGAATTTCAATTATTTTATCTCCTATATGAAATAAATTATTATCATAATCTACATTATGAATAGAGTTATATGAATGAAAATCAACTAGAGAACATTCATAGTCATCTTTTAGATCTATTGGTGGGAAATAATTTGCCGTTAGGATTGATGAATTTCCACTTAAAGCTAAAGTAATTGACATCCTGAATGGTAAATTGTAAATGAAATGAAAATGCTTGAGTTTTTTTGTTTTATTAAATTTATACATTTATTAGAAAAACTTTTTTTTTTTTTTTTATTTGTTTTCTTATAATATTTAATTTTTACTTATCCAAGAATTATGTTGGTTTGGAAAACCTAACCATTTAACATACGCTTTATCACCTTTTTCTTTTAAAATTTTTTCCTCCAGAAATGTATTAGGATAACGTGTACGACGTATTTCTTCCTTGTAAAATGCGCCTTTTATAGGATATCCTTGATAATCTTCAAGTAAAAATGTTATTGGGTAGGTGTTCTGTATCGTTTTTATTTTAAATATTTCTGTAGTCCAGTTCGGTGTATAACCTTTTTCAAATATATGTTTATATTTACTTATGCGAACATAGTCCCCAACCTTAAACCTTGATGATTTAAACATTTTTAAATTATTATATACAGTATTCAGTAAATATTGTTCATGTTCAGGTTTTACATCCATAGGTGCCATTTTTATTGTACTGTGAGTTTTTCTATTATATTGTTTAACAAGATTTTTATAATTCTCAATCCAGTGAAATGTTCCATTATAACTAAATTCTCTCCACATCATACCTTTTAGTGTTCGATTAAAGCGTTCAACAATTGAAGCTTTCATTACACTATAAGTAGAGTAATGATTAATTGAATATTTACGCATTAGTAAACCAAACTCCTTGTTAAAAAATTCTTTTCCGTCATCTGTTTGTAAATTTTTAGGTATTCGCCCCTTACTTAGTATTTCCTGGAAAGCTTTGGAAACTTCATTTGCGGTTTTTGCTTTAATTGCTGCAGCCCAAGCATATTTTGAAAATGTATCAATAACTGTTAGCATATATTTGTATCCGTTGTTTATAATGGAATAGTTACCCATTTCTACTAAATCTGCTTGCCAAAGATCATCAATTCCCTTTGTTATTACTTTCCGTCTTAAGAAATTCTTCCGCGCTTGGGAATGTAGTTCATTTATTATCGTTCTTTTTTCCATTATGTTGTTGTTGTTGTTGTGATGAAAGTTTGTTGTGATGAAAGTTTGTTGTGATGAAAGTTTGTTGTGATGAATCATTGCACTATATATGTCAGAAATTTTCTTATTTAAATCCTTTATTTCATTTCTTACAATTAAAACTTCTTTGTTTATACCCCTTTTTAAATGTTCTTGCATATGGGTCATTTGTATATTCACATAATTTTTGTTAACAGCATCTGTCCCATTCATTGGAGGGGACAAATTTAAAATTCTTTTATTCTCTATATCAATATTATTTACGTTGAGTTTGATACCGAATTTTTTTGAAATGTTGTTTCTTGTTATATCTCCTATATATTTTTGATTATAGTAATGACCAAATTTGTCAACAGTCATAATTTTCTTATTATTATTGTTTTAAAAAGTTATTCAATTATATTTGCTTCCCTTAGTTCTTCGATTATAGATATTATTTCATTAGAATGATTATTGTTACCAGCATGTTGTGATGCTATTAACAGCCTCAATCGGTCTACAATTTCATTAGGATTATCCCAGTATATATAGTTTGGCTTATTAAGATTAACCTCCATTAAACCCTTGCCAACGTGAGTAGTTGTAGTAAACAATTTATATATTATTTTTTTATATTTATAACCTCTGTTTCCATTAATTTGATTATTAGGATCATAGTTTCTTCGATGTGCATTTGTATCAAGTAAAATATTTTTATATATTGCTAGCTCTGACGAATCAAATTGTTTTGGATTTTTATGAAAAAGTAATGAGTATAACCCTGGGGTTAGTGCCCAAGATTTTTGACCTATTATTATTTTATCATCGGTTAGCTTTAAAATAGAATTTCCAAATTTCCAGTCTCCATTTTCCATTTTATGAGGTCCAAATATAGTGTCAAGCTTTTTATTTCCATTTAGGGTTGATAAATCAAACTCCCAATCGGATGATTGAGAATAAAATTGTTAATTTTTCGATTTATCATTTACTTCATCTTCACTATTACTATTATAGTCTTCTTCTTCTTCTTCTTTATCCCTTTTTATTTTATTAGGTGCTGAATTAATGTTTTTCTCGTTCAATAATTTTTTCTTAGGAGTGCTGGTGAATATAGTATTATTTTCCGTTTTTATTTTAGTATTGTGCTTACATTTATATTTTTCGTCTGTGGGTATTGTTAGATTTGACGAATCTGACAATTTGACTAGTTTCTTTAGAGGTTCTGTTAAAGGTTTAAACGTTCTTTCTAAATTATTAAATTTTTCCAATTCTCCCAGTCTTATGCTTTGAAATTTTTTCTTTAAAATTTTTTTGGATTTCACCAACTCTTTTAAAATATTTTCTTCCATGATTATAACTTTAAACTAGCGTCGTCACCAACTTTAGATCCTGGAATAACTCGTAGTATACTTTTAACAGCTAAACAGCTTCTTAAAACAGCTAAACAGCTTTTTAAAAACAGCTAAACAGCTTTTTAAAACAGCTAAACAGGTAATTAAAACAGCTAAACAGCTTTTTAAAACAGCTAAACAGGTAATTAAAAAAGCTAAACAGCTTTTTAAAACAGCTAAACAGCTAAACAGGTAATTAAAACAGCTAAACAGCTTCTTTAAACAGCTAAACAGCTTCGTGGAATAATTTTGACAGTTCTCCAAGTATAAAAAAAAACGTATTTAATATTAATAGGTATACGTCTGATGTAGTTAGTAGTATTTATATGACTAAATCTGAATGAATAGATCAAAGCCTTTTCTATAACGCCCTTGCTTCATTTCATCATCTTTACTTATTATAAGAAATCCATATTTATCCTTCCAACATTCTCCCCAAATGTAACGAAACATATTTAAACTCATGTCACTGCCAACATGATCATTGTAGATGTGCTTTAAATTTAATTCATCTTGCTTGAATAAAATAATCATATTTGCATTATCACGTACTAAATGTTTTGGAATATGTGTATAAGTCTGACATAAATAAAAAGAATCAATATCCTTATGTCTCCCCATACAGAAATATGATCTTATATTATTTTGTTTTTCACAAGCGACATCGTCAAATATCATAATAGAATTTACTTTAGCTTTTTCGGGTGGTATGACATGTTCATTGTCTGAAAATGTATAAAGTCCCATACGCTTTACTGATGAAATTAATCTTGACAGGTATTTATATTTCAGTTGATGTAATGATTTTGAGTATATATAAATATTTTTAAATTTTAAACCATTCGGACTTTCAAATAAACTAAGCATTATATTTGTTTTGCCACAGTTTGAGGGACCAACTATTAGTGCTCTGATAGAATTAGGTAAAAGACAGCTATGTTTAAAACCATTTCTGTTTTCCGTTAAATCCAAGTTTCTCACTGAAATATTCGATTGTTGTTTTACCAAACGCATCTTTATAACTGAAAGCATACGTTTGCTTAATATTGCGTTTTATTTACTTTTAGATTTTTTATTTATTTTTTATTTTCAGAAAAGCAATTTTTATATATATAAATGATTGTGTATAAAAATAAAGAATTTAGTAGAAAACATTTCGTCCTTGGAAAAGGACTTGTAAATAGCTTAATTAATTCACTACCACTTGAACTTCATTTACCGGGTTATCAATTTTGTGGACCAGGCACTAAATTGGAAAAACGATTACAAAGGGGTGATAAAGGTATCAATCCGTTAGATGCAGCTTGTAAAATTCATGATATTGCTTATGCCCAGAACACTGATATTCATAAACGACATTACGCAGATAAAGAACTAGCAGAAAAAGCTTGGAGTAGAGTTAAAGCTAAAGATAGTACATTTGGAGAAAAACTCAACGCATACCTTGTCACTAACACAATGAAGTCAAAAGTTAAATTGGGCTTGGGAGTAAAAACTGACAAACAAAAGAAAAAGTGTAGACGAAATATTTTTAAGAATGCCGTTAAATCAGCAACCGATATTTTAAAAAAGGAAAAACCAAATGACATCAAAACCGCTATTAAAACTCCACGAAAAGCTATCCAACATTCATTTCTTGGAAAAAAATCTATAGTAAAAATTCCTAGAATTATCAACATACATAAACTTGGCGGTTTTCTTCCACTTGTCCCTATTCTAACAGCACTTGGAGCATTGGGAGCAATAGCTTCTGGTGGGTCAGCAATCTCTAAAACTATTACTTTAGCTAAAAATGGTAGACAACAGCTCGAAGAAAGTAAGCGTCATAACAAAACATTAGAGGCAATAGCTATGGGTAAAGGTCTATATCTTAAACCCTATAAAAAAGGCTATGGAATATTTTATACCTCATCAAAAAACTATTAAAGCAGCTACCTAATAGACCGCTAACAGATGTGGACTTGAGAACATTTGGGAAGAAGTATATTCCTTATTTTAGAGGAGTATATATGAGGGATAAACTTCCTAAAACTCCACACCGAATAGAGAATGGAATTATAAACTTGGACTCAAATAGAGGATATGGAACGCATTGGGTAGCATTTTATAAAAATAATGATAATGTAGAATACTTTGATAGTTTTGGTAATCTCCAACCACCTATAGAAGTTTTAAGATACTTGGGTAAAAACATTAAATATAACTATTTAAGATATCAAAAATTTAATACTTTTATTTGTGGTCATTTATGTTTAAAATTTTTAATAAATTTCAAAATAAAGAATTAATAAAAAAACTCAAATATTTTGTTTTTTTTTTTGTTTTTATATTTTTTTTTATTATTTTTTTTTGTTTGTTTGTTTTATTTATTATCCATTCTTAATAATAATCTATAGATTTTCACATCTGTTTTAATCTTATTTTGCATTTGTTTTCCAAACTCATAACAAAGTCTGGTTAAATCAATTTCTATATCTCTTTCATTTATACCTTTAATTTCATAATATTGTACATTTGTTTTATTTAAAATAGAGCAATTTGGAATATAATGTTCATAATAAAAATATAAAATTTGCTTGCGAAGAATTGTATTCCAGCTTAAAAATGTTGTCAAGAATATTCCGACTTGGGTTAGCGATTTCCAAGTCTCAGAATCAATTTTAATTTTATGGTTTCCCTGTTGTAGGATGAGATAGCAAGTACTATTCTTATACTGAAATGTATATTGAACATCCCTCTTATCATCCTTATAAATTAGATTCATACAATCTAGGAATTCACATTGATTTAGTGTTGCCTTAATATATTCCTTATAGCTCATAAGGTTTATCCATTCATCCCGGTCCAATCCAATGAAGTTTCTATCCTTATAATGCAACCAGACAATAGGCTTAAAACCAAGAGCTGTGGAAAATCCGCAGGATATCTTTAATTTTAAATTTATAAAATATTCGAAATCAAATACACAGTCGTGTATTTTCGGGTTTCTTACAAGATTGAACATTCTCGATGAATTTTAAATGTAAACTAATAATATTTTTGCTTTGAAAATCTCTATTTAAAGAAAAAAAATGCTTTTATCTTTTTTTTTTTTTTTTTTATTTTTATTTAATTATTTTTGTTTTCTTGTACATAAATTTAGACTTCTAAAATATTTTAATATCTTTTTATAATTTTCTATAATTCTTATAACCTCCTTTTTCCTCTTATAGAAAAAGTAGCATCCACACAAACCCACGACATCTCCACTTGTACTTTCGTGAGAGCAAGGCATATTATATAGATTAAAATTTGTATATTCTCTTTTGAATGTACATAATAATTCCAAATGTTCTTCAAAGATTACACTTCCAAATTCTTGTAGAAAAGCTTCAATAACCTCCATCATTCCACATTAAGATTTCATTTACAACTTATTAAAAATGTTAATTATATATATATAATTATATATATATATATATATGTATATACTAATAAAATAAAAAAAAAAAAAACACGAATCTATAATAATTTATTTTTTTTTTATTGTTCAATCATTTTTTTATTGAAAAAATTATTTTATTTAAATGTATTAAAATGAGTATAAGGGTAATATCCTTTCATAGGAGCAAATATATGTTTATATTTACTTATGCGAACATAGTCCCCAACCTTAAACCTTGATGATTTAAACATTTTTAAATTATTATATACAGTATTCAGTAAATATTGTTCATGTTCAGGTTTTACATCCATAGGTGCCATTTTTATTGTACTGTGAGTTTTTCTATTATATTGTTTAACAAGATTTTTATAATTATCAATCCAGTGAAATGTTCCATTATAACTAAATTCTCTCCACATCATACCTTTTAGTGTTCGATTAAAGCGTTCAACAATTGAAGCTTTCATTACACTATAAGTAGAGTAATGATTAATTGAATATTTACGCATTAGTAAACCAAACTCCTTATTAAAAAATTCTTTTCCGTCATCTGTTTGTAAATTTTTAGGTATTCGCCCCTTACTTAGTATTTCCTGGAAAGCTTTGGAAACTTCATTTGCGGTTTTGGCTTTAATTGCTGCAGCCCAAGCATATTTTGAAAATGTATCAATAACTGTTAGCATATATTTGTATCCGTTGTTTATAATGGAATAGTTACCCATTTCTACTAAATCTGCTTGCCAAAGATCATCAATTCCCTTTGTTATTACTTTCCGTCTTAAGAAATTCTTCCGCGCTTGGGAATGTAGTTCATTTATTATCGTTCTTTTTTCCATTATGTTGTTGTTGTTGTTGTGATGAAAGTTTGTTGTGATGAATCATTGCACTATATATGTCAGAAATTTTCTTATTTAAATCCTTTATTTCATTTCTTACAATTAAAACTTCTTTGTTTATACCCCTTTTTAAATGTTCTTGCATATGGGTCATTTGTATATTCACATAATTTTTGTTAACAGCATCTGTCCCATTCATTGGAGGGGACAAATTTAAAATTCTTTTATTCTCTATATCAATATTATTTACGTTGAGTTTGATACCGAATTTTTTTGAAATGTTATATATATATATATATATATATATATATATTTTTGATTATAGTAATGACCAAATTTGTCAACAGTCATAATTTTCTTATTATTATTGTTTTAAAAAGTTATTCAATTATATTTGCTTCCCTTAGTTCTTCGATTATAGATATTATTTCATTAGAATGATTATTGTTAGCCTCAATCGGTCTACAATTTCATTAGGATTATCCCAGTATATATAGTTTGGCTTATTAAGATTAACCTCCATTAAACCCTTGCCAACGTGAGTAGTTGTAGTAAACAATTTATTTATTATTTTTTTATATTTATAACCTCTGTTTCCATTAATTTGATTATTAGGATCATAGTTCCTTCGATGTGCGTTTGTATCAAGTAAAATATGTTTATATATTGCTAACTCTGACGAATCAAATTGTTTTGGATTTTTATGAAAAAGCAATGAGTATAACCCTGGGGTTAGTGCCCAAGATTTTTGACCTATAATTATTTTATCATTAGTAAGCTTTAAAATAGAATTTCCAAATTTCCAGTCTCCATTTTTCATTTTATGAGGTCCAAATATAGTGTCAAGCTTTTTATTTCCATTTAGGGTTGATAAATCAAACTCCCAATCGGATGATTGAGAATAAAATTGTTAATTTTTCGATTTATCATTTACTTCATCTTCACTATTACTATTATAGTCTTCTTCTTCTTCTTCTTTATCCCTTTTTATTTTATTAGGTGCTGAATTAATGTTTTTCTCGTTCAATAATTTTTTCTTAGGAGTGCTGGTGAATATAGTATTATTTTCCGTTTTTATTTTAGTATTGTGCTTACATTTATATTTTTCGTCTGTGGGTATTGTTAGATTTGACGAATCTGACAATTTGACCAGTTTCTTTAGAGGTTCTGTTAAAGGTTTAAACGTTCTTTCTAAATTATTAAATTTTTCCAATTCTCCCAGTCTTATGCTTTGAAATTTTTTCTTTAAAATTTTTTTGGATTTCACCAACTCTAGTATATGTATAATGAGAGTTCTACGCCAAATTTACCTAAAAAGCCATTAAAATCACCCAAAAGCCATTAAAATTACCCAAAAGCCATTAAAAAGCCATTAAAATTACCCAAAAGCGATTAAAATTATCCAAAAGCCATTAAAATTATCCAAAAGCCATTAAAATTTTTCCAAAGCCATTAAAAAGCCATTAAAATTATCCAAAAGCCATAAAAATGTCATAAAATTTTTAAAAAAGCAATAAAAATGTCATAAAATTTTAAAAAAGGCAAAATTAGGGGGGAAATTCCTGAACACGTGTTAAAGTAGGTGAAATGAACACGTGTTAAAGTAGGTAAAATTTAAAAAAAAAATTTCAAAAACAAAGTAATAAAAAAAAGTCGTTAAATTTTATAGGATAGCAATGCACAAGTGGTGGGTGCATTGTTGAAGCCTTTCTTTTGTTGTGATCGATAGACAGACAGCCAGACAGACATAGAGATATGTAGATAGATAGACATACAGACCTTGTAGAAGCAATTGGAAAATATTGTTGATAATTCTATCTTTTTATTTTCTTGAATTATGTGAAGAAAAAATTTTTGTTGAGGAAACACACAAAGCTGATAAGCGCATTTTTTTATTTTTTTTTTATGATATTAAAATTAATAATTTATGGGGTGTGAGATGTTAAGGGTATTGTATTGGAGTGTGTCTTGAATATAGATAGATAGATACACAGACAGACCTTGAGGAAGAAATTGGAAAAATATTTTTTTTTATTTTTGTGTGTGTTTTGTGGAAGACAGACATACTGTGTACTTGTCGATGCACTTGTTGAAGCCTTTCTTTTGTTGTGATCGATAGACGGACTTACTGTGTAGATGCACTTGAGAAAAGATGTGATTTATTTTTGTGTGTGTGTTTTGTGGAAGACAGACATACTGTGTACTTGTCGATGCACTTGATTTTGAAAAAAAATTTTGTGGACAATTTTTTCAAAGCGCTGATATTAAAATTAATAATTTATGGGGTGTGAGATGATAAGGGTATTGTATTGGAGTGTGTCTTGAATATAGATAGATAGATACACAGACAGACCTTGAGGAAGAAATTGGAAAAATATTTTTTTTTTATTTTTGTGTGTGTTTTGTGGATTGTTGGGAGAAAATACACATTTCTGATAAAAGTCCTTTTTGTTGTGTGTTTATGGGTAACCAGATGGAGGGTTGTTGTTATTTTATTTGGACGAAGATGGAGATCGTTATATTAGGGAAGTAGACTTATGTTTATAGATGTAGTAGTGATTTTTTTTTAATTCAAAATATATTTTAAGAAATTAATAAATAAATATAAATAATAAAAACTAATAAAATTGAAATTAGAATTTGTTTGTTTTTACAATGGGTGTGGTGGGTAAATTTAAAAAACATTATCGATAATTTTAATGAATTAGAGCAAACAACATATGTTAAAACTAAGTGTAACCAAAAAAAAAAAAACAAAAATTTTTTCTATAAATTGTGAATTTATTTAGTAATTTATTACATTTCATTATAAATTATCAAACGATGAATATTAACGCGGAATTAATTGCTTCATTCAACAAATTAAATATAAAACATATTTTAAGTGTTAAAAATATGATAGGTGGAAAGGACTATCCTATTACAGGAGCTGAACGGGTAACTACAAAATATGGAGATGCCATTGTCTTGGAATTGGATGGAGCTATGCTTTATCTTCCTAAAAGGTTTAATGTCTTAACTGAAAACGATGTTGGGAGCCTATCAACTGGCTCATATATAATTTCAAAGATTCCTTTAGATGACGAAAAGGATAGCATTAATTATAAGCTAGAAATTAAGACGGCTGCTCCTATGAAAGGATATTACCCTTATACTCATTTTAATACATTTAAATAAAATAATTTTTTCAATAAAAAAAATGATTGAACAATAAAAAAAAATTATTATAGATTCTAGTGTTTTTTTTTTATTTTATTAGTATATATATATATATATATATATATATATATATATATATATATATATATATATATATATATATTAATGTATTGAAATACCTATATTAAGTATGACTATTAGCTTCTTCTACATTGGACTGTTAGAAATTTCACAGCTTAACCCATTGCACTCCCATACGCTATGAATTTCCAAGAATAAATAGTACCATCTGCAGGTCCTTAGTTTTTTGCTTTCAGCAGACTGCCATTATTTTTATTATATGATTTTTCCATCATTTATTTCGTTTTCCAACCTTATGAGTTTATATATGTACATATATAGTTTTTAATAAATGTTAATACAGTCGAATTTCTCTATAATGAATCTGTTGCTATTGGATCAGAATATATCTTCATTATTAATATAGAAAGTTTATAATACAATAGAAATATTATTTCGACGTTTATTTAAAATAATCTGATATTTTTTGTTAGGATTGCATTCTTCCAAGTCGTCCTTCATCAATATTCTCAAAAAGACTGTTATAAAGCCTTTGGTTTTAAATAATAAATTACTTGTCTTCTACATCTTTAGAATAATAGCATTTCTTATAAAGTGCTGGAATATAAATTGTTTAGCTAAATTTTGTGTTAATCCTTTTACGGCTTTATTAAATACTAATAGTATTTTTTTTAGGATAAGTGATTCTTTATACAACATTTTCTTTCACTGAATACGCGGGCTGCTATCAATACTACTTTTAATTGAAAAACTCTTTCATTCTTCTTATTTAAATTTTTCAGAAATTAACTAATTAAAATTTACTTCTTGCAGAAGTTTTTTCGAAATAATTCCTTATATGGAGACAAATATGCATATATGTATATAAATCAAATTTTTTACAAAACTTGTTTATTGTAAAGAAAACTTCAATTGAGAAAATTCATTATAAGGACATCAAAATACACGTTAGTTATAATGGAAAAGTTTGATTTTTAAAATTAATTTAAATTTAATGAAGTACTTTTTTTAGTTTAATCCACTTCTAATTAGAAATAAAAAACTATAAATAATATGTCATAATTATATCTCTAATAATAAAACATCTCTACGTTCTCAAATGCAGTACTGCCTGCACTGCATCAGAAAAGCAAACTTATTTCACCATGTCAACGCATTCCTAATTGTGGTGTTGCGCCATCTAGGTGTGAGCTACGTTACAACACCAGTAACATATTATTAAGGATGATCTGTCAAACTAGTTATTAAGCATGAATTGAAATAATAATAAATTACTTCTTATTCAACCACCAAACACGATACATTATACTAATGATGCTGCATATTAATTGTGTTATTATCATTTGTACATGTGCATTTAACCATATTTAAATTTATTGTTTAAACGCAGTATTGCATTTATAACCATGTACATTATCTTTATATTCTATTAAACCTGTAACTTAACAGAAATATTTAATTATTTAATGTTTTAAATGATTGTTTAACTTAATACTATCATACTTTCGTTGATGATTTGTCGTTTTGCTTTAGAGAATTACAAATTAAAATAACGTAACACACATAACTAAATAAATAACAGTAAATATAATATTTTTTTATCAAAAAAAAACTGGTTATCGCATTTTTATTCTAAATATTTAATATTACTCTAATATCTCATATAATTTCCATTTTACAACGTTTTTTGCTTCTCCTGAAAACTGTGATGTTATATTATTCTGCATTTAAGATGACGATATGTGCAGTTCTTTTAGTTTTTTTTTTTTAAATAATATTTGCCTACAAAAAATTCAACACACACTTTGGCTCGTTGCCTTTAACAAAAACAAAATACACACAAAGACATTTCGTGCTGTGGTCATGCAAACTGTCGAGCAACAACAACATTACTGGTGAGGAGCGTTAAGAAAATTTTTTGTTTCCTCATTTTTCATGACTGAGGAAAGGCAAAAATTTATTTTTCCTCACGCTCATGAATGAATTGGCAAAAAAATTCACAATTCATTCATGGTTGTGAAAAAAATTACACGTTTTAAATTCCTCATTCATGAAAAAATTCATGAATGGTTAAATATGAGCGATCATATATGAATTTTTCGGAACTCTGATTATAAGGATAGGAACTTCATTGGATTGGACCGGGATGAATGGATAAACCTTATGAGCTATAAGGAATATATTAAGGCAACACTTAATCAGTATGAATTCCAAGATTGTATGAATCTAATTAATAAGGATGAAAAGAAGGATGTTCAATATACATTTCAGTATAGGAATAATATTTGCTATCTCATCCTACAACAGGGAAACCATAAAATAAAAATTGATCCTGAAACTTGGAAATCTCTGACTCAAATTGGAATATTCTTGACGACATTTTTAAGCTGGAATACAATTCTTCGCAAGCAAATCTTATATTTTTATTATGAACATTATATTCCTAATTGCTCTATTTTAAATAAAACAAATGTACAATATTATGAAATTAAAAATATAAATGAAAGAGATATAGAAATTGATTTAACCAGACTTTGTTATGAGTTTGGAAAAAAATGCAAAATAAAATTAAAACAGATGTTAAAATCTATAGATTATTATTAAGAATGGATAATAAATAAAAAACAAACAAAAAAAAAAAATATATAATAAAAAAAAAATATATAATAAAAAAAAAAAAATATATAAAAACAAACAAATATTTGAGTTTTTTTATTAATTCTTTATTTTGAAATTTATTAAAAATTTTAAACATAAATGACCACAAATAAAAGTATTAAATTTTTGATATCTTAAATAGTTATATTTAATGTTTTTAACCAAGTATCTTAAAACTTCTATAGGTGGTTGGAGATTACCAAAACTATCAAAGTATTCTACATTGTCATTATTTTTATAAAATGCTACCCAATGCGTTCCATATCCTCTATTTGAGTCCAAGTTTATAATTCCATTCTCTATTCGGTGTGGAGTTTTAGGAAGTTTATCCCTCATATATACTCCTCTAAAATAAGGAATATACTTCTTCCCAAATGTTCTCAAGTCCACATCTGTTAGCGGTCTATTAGGTAGCTGCTTTAATAGTTTTTTGATGAGGTATAAAATATTCCATAGCCTTTTTTATAGGGTTTAAGATATAGACCTTTACCCATAGCTATTGCCTCTAATGTTTTGTTATGACGCTTACTTTCTTCGAGCTGTTGTCTACCATTTTTAGCTAAAGTAATAGTTTTAGCGATTGCTGACCCACCAGAAGCTATTGCTCCCAGTGCTCCAAGTGCTGTTAGAATAGGGACAAGTGGAAGAAAACCGCCAAGTTTAGGTATGTTGATAATTCTAGGAATTTTTACTATAGATTTTTTTCCAAGAAATGAATGTTGGATAGCTTTTCGTGCAGTTTTAATAGCGGTTTTGATGTCATTTGGTTTTTCCTTTTTTAAAATATCGGTTGCTGATTTAACGGCATTCTTAAAAATATTTCGTCTACACTTTTTCTTTTGTTTGTCAGTTTTTACTCCCAAGCCCAATTTAACTTTTGACTTCATTGTGTTAGTGATAAGGTATGCGTTGAGTTTTTCTCCAAATGTACTATCTTTAGCTTTAACTCTACTCCAAGCTTTTTCTGCTAGTTCTTTATCTGCGTAATGTCGTTTATGAATATCAGTGTTCTGGGCATAAGCAATATCATGAATTTTACAAGCTGCATCTAACGGATTGATACCTTTATCACCCCTTTGTAATCGTTTTTCCAATTTAGTGCCTGGTCCACAAAATTGATAACCCGGTAAATGAAGTTCAAGTGGTAGTGAATTAATTAAGCTATTTACAAGTCCTTTTCCAAGGACGAAATGTTTTCTACTAAATTCTTTATTTTTATACACAATCATTTATATATATAAAAATTGCTTTTCTGAAAATAAAAAATAAATAAAAAATCTAAAAGTAAATAAAACGTTACATTAAACAAACGTATGCTTTCAGTTATTAAGATGCGTTTGGTAAAACAACAATCGAATATTTCAGTGAGAAACTTGGATTTAATGGAAAACAGAAATGGTTTTAAACATAGCTGTCTTTTACCTAATTCTATCAGAGCACTAATAGTTGGTCCCTCAAACTGTGGCAAAACAAATATAATGCTAAGTTTAATTGAAAGTCCGAATGGTTTAAAATTTAAAAATATTTATATATACTCAAAATCATTAAATCAACCGAAATATAAATATCTGTCAAGATTAATTTCATCAGTAAAGGGTATGGGACTTAATACATTTTCAGACAATGAACATGTCATACCACCCGAAAAAGCTAAAGTAAATTCTATTATGATATTTGACGATGTCGCTTGTGAAAAACAAAATAATATAAGATCATATTTCTGTATGGGGAGACATAAGGATATTGATTCTTTTTATTTATGTCAGACTTATACACATATTCCAAAACATTTAGTACGTGATAATGCAAATATGATTATTTTATTCAAGCAAGATTAATTAAATTTAAAGCACATCTACAATGATCATGTTGGCAGTGACATGAGTTTAAATATGTTTCGTTACATTTGCGGAGAATGTTGGAAGGATAAATATGAATTTCTTATAATAAGTAAAGATGATGAAATGAAGCAAGGGCGTTATAGAAAAGGCTTTGATCTATTCATTCAGATTTAGTCATATAAATACTACTAACTACATCAGACGTATACCTATTAATATTAAATACGTTTTTTTTTTATACTTGGAGAACTGTCAAAATTATTCCACGAAGCTGTTTATCTGTTTTAAGAAGCTGTTTAGCTGTTTTCAAAAGCTGTTTAACTGGTTTCAAAAGCTGTTTATCTGTTTTAAGAAGCTGTTTAGCTGTTTTCAAAAGCTGTTTAACTGGTTTCAAAAGCTGTTTAGCTGTTTAAAGAAGCTGTTTAGCTGTTTAAAGAAGCTGTTTAGCTTTTTTTTCATCAAAGTTATAATCATGGAAGAAAATATTTTAAAAGAGTTGGTGAAATCCAAAAAAATTTTAAAGAAAAAATTTCAAAGCATAAGACTGGGAGAATTGGAAAAATTTAATAATTTAGAAAGAACGTTTAAACCTTTAACAGAACCTCTAAAGAAACTAGTCAAATTGTCAGATTCGTCAAATCTAACAATACCCACAGACGAAAAATATAAATGTAAGCACAATACTAAAATAAAAACGGAAAATAATACTATATTCACCAGCACTCCTAAGAAAAAATTATTGAACGAGAAAAACATTAATTCAGCACCTAATAAAATAAAAAGGGGTAAAGAAGAAGAAGAAGAAGAAGAAGACTATAATAGTAATAGTGAAGATGAAGTAAATGATAAATCGAAAAATGAACAATTTTATTCTCAATCATCCGATTGGGAGTTTGATTTATCAACCCTAAATGGAAATAAAAAGCTTGACACTATATTTGGACCTCATAAAATGGAAAATGGAGACTGGAAATTTGGAAATTCTATTTTAAAGCTAACCGATGATAAAATAATAATAGGTCAAAAATCTTGGGCACTAACCCCAGGGTTATACTCATTACTTTTTCATAAAAATCCAAAACAATTTGATTCGTCAGAGCTAGCAATATATAAAAATATTTTACTTGATACAAATGCACATCGAAGAAACTATGATCCTAATAATCAAATCAATGGAAACAGAGGTTATAAATATAAAAAAATAATAAATAAATTGTTTACTACAACTACTCACGTTGGTAAGGGTTTAATGGAGGTAAATCTTAATAAACCGAACTATATATACTGGGATAATCCTAATGAAATTGTAGACCGATTGAGGCTGTTAATAGCATCACAACATGCTGGTAACAATAATCATTCTAATGAAATAATATCTATAATCGAAGAACTAAGGGAAGCAAATATAATTGAATAACTTTTAAATAAATAAATAAATAAAAAAAATTATGACTGTTGACAAATTTGGTCATTACTATAATCAAAAATATATAGGAGATATAACAAGAAACAACATTTCAAAAAAATTCGGTATCAAACTCAACGTAAATAATATTGATATAGAGAATAAAAGAATTTTAAATTTGTCACCTCCAATGAATGGGACAGATGCTGTTAACAAAAATTATGTGAATATACAAATGACCCATATGCAAGAACATTTAAAAAGGGGTATAAACAAAGAAGTTTTAATTGTAAGAAATGAAATAAAGGATTTAAATAAGAAAATTTCTGATATATATAGTGCAATGATTCATCACAACAAACTTTCATCACAACAACAACAACAACAACATAATGGAAAAAAGAACGATAATAAATGAACTACATTCTAGAGCACGCAAAAATTTCTTAAGACGGAAAGTAATAACAAAGGGAATTGATGATCTTTGGCAAGCAGATTTAGTAGAAATGGGTAACTATTCCATTATAAACAACGGATACAAATATATGCTAACAGTTATTGATACATTTTCAAAATATGCTTGGGCTGCAGCAATTAAAGCAAAAACCGCAAATGAAGTTTCCAAAGCTTTCCAGAAAATACTAAGTAAGGGGCGAATACCTAAAAATTTACAAACAGATGACGGAAAAGAATTTTTTAATAAGGAGTTTGGTTTACTAATGCGTAAATATTCAATTAATCATTACTCTACTTATAGTGTAATGAAAGCTTCAATTGTTGAACGCTTTAATCGAACACTAAAAGGTATGATGTGGAGAGAATTTAGTTATAATGGAACATTTCACTGGATTGATATTTATAAAAAACTAGTTGATCAATATAACAGAAAAACTCATAGTAAAATTAAAATGGCGCCTATTGATGTAAAACGTGAACATGAACAACATCTACTGAAAACTGCATTTAGCAGTTTAAAAATGTTTAAATCATCAAGGTTTAAGGTTGGGGACTATGTTCGCATAAGTAAATATAAACATATATTTGAAAAAGGTTATACACCAAATTGGACTACAGAAATATTTAAAATAAAATCGATACAGAACACCTACCCAATAACATTTTTACTTGAAGACTATCAAGGAAATCCTATAAAAGGCGCATTTTACAAGGAAGAAATACGTCGTACACGTTATCCTAATACATTTCTGGTGGAAAAAATTTTAAAAGAAAAAGGTGATAAAGCGTATGTTAAATGGTTAGGTTTTCCAAACCAACATAATTCTTGGATAAGTAAAAATTAAATATTATAAGAAAACAAATAAAAAAAAAAAAAAGTTTTTCTAATAAATGTATAAATTTAATAAAACAAAAAAACTCAAGCATTTTCATTTCATTTACAATTTACCATTCAGGATGTCAATTACTTTAGCTTTAAGTGGAAATTCATCAATCCTAACGGCAAATTATTTCCCACCAATAGATCTAAAAGATGACTATGAATGTTCTCTAGTTGATTTTCATTCATATAACTCTATTCCTAATGTAGATTATGATAATAATTTATTTCATATAGGAGATAAAATAATTGAAATTCCTATTGGATCATACGAGTTACAAGATATTGTTGATTATATAGTTGGGCAGTATAAAGCAGAAAATTATAATAAATCTATTCTCATTAAAGCTAATAATAATACTTTACAAATTGAAATAACTTCATCCCACGATGTAATTTTATTTAATCGAAAACGATCCATTGGTACGCTGTTAGGTTTTAGTGAAGAAATTTTAAAGGCTGGTATGAAACATATATCAAATCAACCTGTAAATATATTAAAAGTGAATGCTATACAAATTCAGTGTAACATCATAACAGGAGCATATATGAATAATTCTCCCGCACATATACTACACGAGTTCGCATTAGACGTACCACCAGGCTATAAATTAGATGTTATTGCTAATAACCTAATTTATTTACCAGTAAACGTCAAAGAAATAACATATCTCAAAATTTGGATTGTTGACCAAGAAAATCGTGCAGTTAATTTCAGAGGTGAAGAAATAACACTTAGATTACATCTAAGACCCAGAAAAAAATGATAATTTACAATAAAACTAAGCACATTAAAGTTAATAGGGTCATTCCTACTAATCATATTAAAGCTATAAGACCATCATTATCGAAAGAAAACACCACCTTTTTAAAATTGCTTAAGTTAAAAATAAAGAAAAATGTCTGATATACTCAATGTCATTGAAAAACCGTATTCTGATGAAAATATAATAAAAAAAGATTATCACAGCTATGTGCCCTATATTCAATCATTTAAAAACAATGATGAAATTCGAATTACACTACAAAATCAAGACTTATATGTTCTTCCGTCTGAAAGCTACTTATATATAGAAGGAAACATAAAAAACACTAAAGGTGAAGAAGCGTCAGAAAATACTAGATTGAGGAATAATTGTGTTGCATACTTATTTGATGAAATACGGTATGAGATTAATGGTGTTGAAATTGATCGTACTCGATACTTGGGAATATCCAGTACAATTAAGAATTATGTCTCACTAAATGAATTTGAAAGCAATATGATGAGAAATGCAGGGTGGAATATTTCTGAAGACCTGTCAATGCGAAAATTTAATTTTTATATTCCCCTTAAACTACTATTGGGATTTGCTGAGGATTTCAATAAAATAATTTTAAATAGTAAACATGAACTTATTCTTTTACGAAGTTCAAATGATGATAAGGCGTATTACTCTACAGATGCTAATGAAAAATTAAGTTTATCGATTAAAAACATAACATGGAGAATACCACATATTCACCTATCAGATACACGAAAAATACAAATAATGAAGATTATAAAGGAGGGTGTTTCATTACCCATAGCATTTCGCAGTTGGGACTGTTATTTTAATCCAACATTTTCCGGAGGCAGAAATCACAACTGGAATATTAAACTATCAGTGAATAGAGAAAGGCCAAGATTTCTTTTATTCGTATTAGAAAACGATAATAAATATATACATTCAGATTTGAAAAATGTGAAAGTGCATTTAAATTCAGAATCGTATCCATATGATGATTTAAATTTAAAATTTGAGGAGAATCGATACGCTATTTTGTATGATATGTATGCTAAGTTTCAACAAAATTACTATATGAGAGAAGCACAACCTCTTCTTTCATGTGAGAAATTTAAAAATATTCCAATTGCAGTAGTTGATGTTAGTTATCAAAATGAAATTGTTAAAAATGGGCCTATCGATGTGAAAATTGAGTTCGAGACAAGTAGTCCAGTATCAAAAAATACAAATGCTTATTGTTTAATCCTACACGATCGTATGATGGAGTACACACCTTTAACTGGAATTGTTCGAAAAGTTATATAATCTATTTTAAAATACATTCTAATACTTACTTTTTTTTCATTTAATTTCTATTAAATAAAGAATAAAACTGTTGGTTTTTTTTAAATAAATTTTGGTTTTTTTTTATTTTATGTGTATATAGGTGTATATATTTACATATATTTACATTTACATATTCTATACTAATTATTTAGTGACTCAATATCACTAATTAACCTACTTAATTCTAAATCACCATTATCAGTATCTAACTGATAATGGTGCCATGCAAGTGTATTAATCTCATCATTTCTTATTTTACGTTTACTATCAATAAAATTTAAAGCTATTTTATTAACTCTATTTGTTAGTATTGTGTGTAACTTAGATGTGAATGTGTACATACATGCCCCTACTGATTTCTTATTAAATAAGACATGTTTATAATGATCTATAGTATAATTGTCTACCACGCATTTTTTAACCCCCTTAGCTTTTTTAACATCTTTATCATCTTCAACTGTGAAAGAATAAACTTTGGGTCCTAAGCCTACATATTCAGTGATGAATTTACCTTCAGTTTCATCTTTCATCATTCCAAGTACTTTTTTATTTAATTGAGGAAAGTTAAATGGATTATTTTGTAAATATGCTGATGTGTCAAAGAGTGTTTTTAAATCTCCTCTTATATCATCATAGAAATCATCAGTTTTAATTGAGTAAATAAAAGAGTCAGTGTCCATATAATTGAGATTTATATTATCTCCGAATTTAGGTTTCATATACTCATAATGGAAATCATACATTTTCCATTTTGATAGATCAAGTACACAAAAGCCTAAATAAATGGGTTTATTGTAATATGTCAAAGTTTTGTTCATTTGTACAGCCCATAATTTATCAGTAAACTGTGAAATACTGTGAAAATTTGGTTTTGCTATAAGTTCACCTAAACCCAATTTATTGCGATTAGTACGACCCCATTCACTAACCAACCGAACGTCTTTTCTCTTATCGACATTTTCCATGGTTTTACCATACACAGCATTATTGAGCAATTTATAGAAATCTTTTTCAAATTGATTCTTAGCTTCTGTTCTATGTGTCGTATTTAAATCTATGTATGTCTTTAACCACGGCTTTTGATTAAATTTCAGAATTCGGTGAACTTTTTCCAAAACCAATCCATTATTTAAACATTGCTCTAATGTTTTATAATGTATGACATATTTCTTTTTGTTAGATAGATCAGCAATTAATTTTTCATATTTACTCCCACCAATTATTTTGTTTTCCACACAGAATGGCAGGTCATTATGATAATCATGACAGCTAGACGGGTATGATAAATCGACTTCATAAATATAACCAACATCTGAGTTATGTGGAATATTTTTGGGGTGAATGAAGTCATTTGTCCAACTGAAGCCTCCATATGGTAGTGACTCTGACATTGCCCAACCATAAAGATTATTTGCGTCTAAATATAAAATGTATTCGGAGGGTTTTGTAGGATCATAATCATTAAGATATTTATGATTCGCCTTACTATACCTCTTACTACATTGTGAAAGACCACCACGAATTCCTCGTTTAATAAAATTATACATTTCTAGATCTGTTAATAATTCTAGCTCAATTCTTGTATATTTTAACATTGCATCCCAAGAAAGCCCTGGGATGGTATAATAATGTGGAGGATCTAGGTTATAAATCTTCTTACAGAGCTTTCTGAAGTTTTCAAATATATCTGTAAGTAACAACACGTCAGTTTTTAAATACAGCTCCATGTAATCCTTAATAGTCTCGCAATCAAATTTTGTCCATATATTTTGTGCTAGCAAATAATCTTCTTCTGAACATTTTTTATCATTTAACCTACTATAAAATGCTTCAATTGGTGGGAGTTTCTTTTCATTTAATTTTTCAAATGAATTTAAATATTCATAAGGAAAAACACCCTTTCGCTTCATAAGAGAAAACTTCTCAGCATCTGGAAAATATTTTCTAACTGCATTTAAATCTTGATCATTGAGGTTACTAGCTAATGATTCCAAACCAGATGCTATAAATCTTAAAGAGTCTAAAAATCTAAGCTCAATTTTTTTTTCAGTTTTATAAACTCGCACCTTTTTAAGTTGTTTTGAAATAATATGCTGAGGAATATTTTGCTTCACTTTTCTTATATACAACTCATTTATATAATCATCAATTTCTTCATCAGTATATACCCGAACAGTATGCGACAAAGAAATGTATAATTCTTTATTTATTGGAATTACATTTGTCTCCCCTTTAATACTAAGTAATTCTTTAATAAATAAGTGACAGTCATATTTCGAAAAATTATGGAAAAATATAGGAATAAAATTTGGAATTTTAAAATTTAAATTACACGAATTATGTGCAGCCCCTCTATATTTTCCTGATAAGTGGCAGTGATCTCTCACAGCTAGTTCATCGCCTAGTGCTAAACCGCAAATATGACAGTTAATAGAGTTTAAAAATTGTTCTTCTTCTAAGGGGGTTAATGAATGCATGGGGACAATTTTTTCATAATACTTCTTATAAATTTGTCTACATTCATTTATTAAATTATTTACAAAATGTTGCCCTACATTAACACTACTACTACTACTACTACTACTACTAAACATTTTAAACTTATCTAAATTTTCATTAAAATTACACTTAATATTAAAACCATATGCACATGGAACATGTTTTTTTGTAAATCTACTATTTTCATTAATACTACTTACATCTACTTCCTCGAGAACGCATTCAAAATCCGCATACACAGTGAACGGGAGATCCATTTGTCGCTCATGATGGGAAAACTTTATGATGGATTTGTCTCCCTCCGGCATCTTGGGAATGCACTCTCCACATTCTTTTTCTTTGTGAAAAATCATTTTTTCCGGTATATCTGTGTGGTAAAGGCATGCGTTGCAAAATATAATTCTTCCATTATGCGTAGATATTTGACTTGAAAGTAGTCTAAAAAAAAGAAATAAATTTATTAAATTGAATAGATTTTTTTTTTTTTAAAATTTTATATAAGTTTTTGATAACTACCTTGAAATATTGTTTATGAGAATGTAGTGCATTTTATCACCACATTCGTCTTCCAGCAGCATAAGGTTTATATGCATATTTTTTTCCTTTTTGGTAATGTAGTATGGTCCAATAACAGCCTTGGATTTCCTATCAAACCCGAACACATTTACACTTATATCAGTATTATTTCTTTCAAATACTTTAATATCTTTCACATCAGTAGGAAATTGCATTGATGTGAAATTAAGTGTTCTACCGCAATCAAGCTTAATATTATTGTCAGCAATATTTGGTATATTGTAAATTGTCTGTCTGTATACATGACTGTCATCACCATTATAAAATGCTGCTATTACACTCCATTTAAAGCAAAATATATCATTGTTTTGAATGTTGACACAAGCTTTCTTCCTCGCCAGCTCTACGGGTGTAGGTATATATTGGGATCCTGATAATGGTGATGCTTTATTTATGTTTATTTCCAGCCATTTAATTTGGATAAGCGTCCAACCAGAATCTCTTTCTTGAAACTCAGACATCTTCGCCTTAATCTTTTCAAATTGAAGTGTGAGAGCTGAGCCAATATTGTCTGCCCTTGATAAGCGTATCATTTCCGTATTGTGGAACATATCAGTTTCTGGTTTAAGAGGATGTGCTGGTAGCTTATATCGAGCTGTCAATTCCAAATTAAATTTCACAATTATGTGCTCAGCCAGACAATTATTTAATAATTTCTGAACATACATTTGACCCTCTTTCAAATATTCATTTACATTCAAATTCAAATCTCCTTTCGGGAAACGGTACGTCAAAAGTCGAGATTTAAATGAATTTTTTATCAATTGAATCCGGTTTCCAATTCTCTCCTGTACATTTTTCTTGTGTTCGGGTTGGGAGCAATGAATAAACCACTGTTGTGGTTGAATTTTAACATTACAATCCTCACACATAATAAAAGATTCTGAACATGACTCAGGCTTTTGTTGTTTAAATGGTATATTTGATTGTAACATCGATAGACGCTTCCTAGATGCATCCGATGTTGAAGGATGTTCATCCATTTCTTCTACTTGTTGTTGTTGTTGTTGTTGCTGCTGTTTTTGTTGCTGTTGTTGCTGTTGAAGGAAATCTAGATGGATTTCCATATGTTTTTTCCTCTCCATTGATGTCAGGGATATATGATTGCACACATCACATGGCACATGAATTTGAATATGTTTTTTTAATTTTTGTTTCTTTTTATATTGGTTTTGGCAAATTTCACAAATTAGTACACTAGCCATTATTATTATTTTAAAATATTAATTTCTTTTTTTTTATTTTCACAAAAAAAAAAAACAAACTTTCTTAAGCAAGTCTACTTTAGAAACTAATGAATAGAATATATTTAAAACCTTTTATATACTTTCAAATATCTATACAATCGTAAATTTACTTATCAACAAATAAAATGCCAGACTGTCTGTCTGTCTATCTGTCTGACTAACTTTCCTTTTCCCCCTTTTTATCTTCTCTTTTCTTTTAAAAAATCATAAATAAATACTTTGAATTTTTCTTCCACCCAAATAAAAATTTAAATAGAAACACCAATTGCATCTATACAATTTTTTTTTTAATAACTAAATAAAATCATAATTTATAGATACTTTGAATTTATTCTTCAACCCCAAATAAAATTGAAAAACTATTTGCTGTTACGAAGCCAGTCTGTCTGTATGTCTGTCTATCCATCCAATAATATTTTCGTCGATCACCCAAACAAACAAAATAACAACAACCCTCCATCTGGTTACCCATAAACACACAACAAAAAGGACTTTTATCAGAAATGTGTATTTTCTCCCAACAATCCACAAAACACACACAAAAATAAAAAAAAAATATTTTTCCAATTTCTTCCTCAAGGTCTGTCTGTGTATCTATCTATCTATATTCAAGACACACTCCAATACAATACCCTTATCATCTCACACCCCATAAATTATTAATTTTAATATCAGCGCTTTGAAAAAATTGTCCACAAAATTTTTTTTCAAAATCAAGTGCATCGACAAGTACACAGTATGTCTGTCTTCCACAAAACACACACACAAAAATAAATCACATCTTTTCTCAAGTGCATCTACACAGTAAGTCCGTCTATCGATCACAACAAAAGAAAGGCTTCAACAAGTGCATCGACAAGTACACAGTATGTCTGTCTTCCACAAAACACACACAAAAATAAAAAAAAATATTTTTCCAATTTCTTCCTCAAGGTCTGTCTGTGTATCTATCTATCTATATTCAAGACACACTCCAATACAATACCCTTATCATCTCACACCCCATAAATTATTAATTTTAATATCATAAAAAAAAAATAAAAAAATGCGCTTATCAGCTTTGTGTGTTTCCTCAACAAAAATTTTTTCTTCACATAATTCAAGAAAATAAAAAGATAGAATTATCAACAATATTTTCCAATTGCTTCTACAAGGTCTGTATGTCTATCTATCTACATATCTCTATGTCTGTCTGGCTGTCTGTCTATCGATCACAACAAAAGAAAGGCTTCAACAATGCACCCACCACTTGTGCATTGCTATCCTATAAAATTTAACGACTTTTTTTTATTACTTTGTTTTTGAAATTTTTTTTTTAAATTTTACCTACTTTAACACGTGTTCATTTCACCTACTTTAACACGTGTTCAGGAATTTCCCCCCTAATTTTGCCTTTTTTAAAATTTTATGACATTTTTATTGCTTTTTTAAAAATTTTATGACATTTTTATGGCTTTTGGATAATTTTAATGGCTTTTTAATGGCTTTGGAAAAATTTTAATGGCTTTTGGATAATTTTAATGGCTTTTGGATAATTTTAATGGCTTTTGGGTAATTTTAATGGCTTTTTAATGGCTTTTGGGTGATTTTAATGGCTTTTTGGGTAAATTTGGCGTAGAACTCTCATTATACATATACTAACTCTTTTAAAATATTTTCTTCCATGATTATAACTTTAAACTAGCGTCGTCACCAACTTTAGATCCTGGAATAACTCGTAGTATACTTTTAACAGCTAAACAGCTTCTTAAAACAGCTAAACAGCTTTTTAAAAACAGCTAAACAGCTTTTTAAAACAGCTAAACAGGTAATTAAAACAGATAAACAGCTTTTTAAAACAGCTAAACAGCTTTTTAAAACAGCTAAACAGGTAATTAAAACAGCTAAACAGCTTTTTAAAACAGCTAAACAGGTAATTAAAACAGCTAAACAGCTTCTTTAAACAGCTAAACAGCTTCGTGGAATAATTTTGACAGTTCTCCAAGTATAAAAAAAAACGTATTTAATATTAATAGGTATACGTCTGATGTAGTTAGTAGTATTTATATGACTAAATCTGAATGAATAGATCAAAGCCTTTTCTATAACGCCCTTGCTTCATTTCATCATCTTTACTTATTATAAGAAATCCATATTTATCCTTCCAACATTCTCCCCAAATGTAACGAAACATATTTAAACTCATGTCACTGCCAACATGATCATTGTAGATGTGCTTTAAATTTAATTCATCTTGCTTGAATAAAATAATCATATTTGCATTATCACGTACTAAATGTTTTGGAATATGTGTATAAGTCTGACATAAATAAAAAGAATCAATATCCTTATGTCTCCCCATACAGAAATATGATCTTATATTATTTTGTTTTTCACAAGCGACATCGTCAAATATCATAATAGAATTTACTTTAGCTTTTTCGGGTGGTATGACATGTTCATTGTCTGAAAATGTATAAAGTCCCATACGCTTTACTGATGAAATTAATCTTGACAGGTATTTATATTTCAGTTGATTTAATGATTTTGAGTATATATAAATATTTTTAAATTTTAAACCATTCGGACTTTCAATTAAACTAAGCATTATATTTGTTTTGCCACAGTTTGAGGGACCAACTATTAGTGCTCTGATAGAATTAGGTAAAAGACAGCTATGTTTAAAACCATTTCTGTTTTCCGTTAAATCCAAGTTGCTCACTGAAATATTCGATTGTTGTTTTACCAAACGCATCTTTATAACTGAAAGCATACGTTTGCTTAATATTGCGTTTTATTTACTTTTAGATTTTTTATTTATTTTTTATTTTCAGAAAAGCAATTTTTATATATATAAATGATTGTGTATAAAAATAAAGAATTTAGTAGAAAACATTTCGTCCTTGGAAAAGGACTTGTAAATAGCTTAATTAATTCACTACCACTTGAACTTCATTTACCGGGTTATCAATTTTGTGGACCAGGCACTAAATTGGAAAAACGATTACAAAGGGGTGATAAAGGTATCAATCCGTTAGATGCAGCTTGTAAAATTCATGATATTGCTTATGCCCAGAACACTGATATTCATAAACGACATTACGCAGATAAAGAACTAGCAGAAAAAGCTTGGAGTAGAGTTAAAGCTAAAGATAGTACATTTGGAGAAAAACTCAACGCATACCTTGTCACTAACACAATGATGTTAAAAGTTAAATTGGGCTTGGGAGTAAAAACTGACAAACAAAAGAAAAAGTGTAGACGAAATATTTTTAAGAATGCCGTTAAATCAGCAACCGATATTTTAAAAAAGGAAAAACCAAATGACATCAAAACCGCTATTAAAACTGCACGAAAAGCTATCCAACATTCATTTCTTGGAAAAAAATCTATAGTAAAAATTCCTAGAATTATCAACATACATAAACTTGGCGGTTTTCTTCCACTTGTCCCTATTCTAACAGCACTTGGAGCATTGGGAGCAATAGCTTCTGGTGGGTCAGCAATCTCTAAAACTATTACTTTAGCTAAAAATGGTAGACAACAGCTCGAAGAAAGTAAGCGTCATAACAAAACATTAGAGGCAATAGCTATGGGTAAAGGTCTATATCTTAAACCCTATAAAAAAGGCTATGGAATATTTTATACCTCATCATAAAACTATTAAAGCAGCTACCTAATAGACCGCTAACAGATGTGGACTTGAGAACATTAGGGAAGAAGTATATTCCTTATTTTAGAGGAGTATATATGAGGGATAAACTTCCTAAAACTCCACACCGAATAGAGAATGGAATTATAAACTTGGACTCAAATAGAGGATATGGAACGCATTGGGTAGCATTTTATAAAAATAATGATAATGTAGAATACTTTGATAGTTTTGGTAATCTCCAACCACCTATAGAAGTTTTAAGATACTTGGGTAAAAACATTAAATATAACTATTTAAGATATCAAAAATTTAATACTTTTATTTGTGGTCATTTATGTTTAAAATTTTTAATAAATTTCAAAATAAAGAATTAATAAAAAAACTCAAATATTTTGTTTTTTTTTTTGTTTTTATATTTTTTTTTATTATTTTTTTTTTGTTTGTTTGTTTTATTTATTATCCATTCTTAATAATAATCTATAGATTTTCACATCTGTTTTAATCTTATTTTGCATTTGTTTTCCAAACTCATAACAAAGTCTGGTTAAATCAATTTCTATATCTCTTTCATTTATACCTTTAATTTCATAATATTGTACATTTGTTTTAAATCTATAGATTATTATTAAGAATGGATAATAAATAAAAAACAAACAAAAAAAAAATATATAATAAAAAAAAAAATATATAATAAAAAAAAAAAATATATCAAAAAACAAACAAATATTTGAGTTTTTTTATTAATTCTTTATTTTGAAATTTATTAAAAATTTTAAACATAAATGACCACAAATAAAAGTATTAAATTTTTGATATCTTAAATAGTTATATTTAATGTTTTTACCCAAGTATCTTAAAACTTCTATAGGTGGTTGGAGATTACCAAAACTATCAAAGTATTCTACATTGTCATTATTTTTATAAAATGCTACCCAATGCGTTCCATATCCTCTATTTGAGTCCAAGTTTATAATTCCATTCTCTATTCGGTGTGGAGTTTTAGGAAGTTTATCCCTCATATATACTCCTCTAAAATAAGGAATATACTTCTTCCCAAATGTTCTCAAGTCCACATCTGTTAGCGGTCTATTAGGTAGCTGCTTTAATAGTTTTTTGATGAGGTATAAAATATTCCATAGCCTTTTTTATAGGGTTTAAGATATAGACCTTTACCCATAGCTATTGCCTCTAATGTTTTGTTATGACGCTTACTTTCTTCGAGCTGTTGTCTACCATTTTTAGCTAAAGTAATAGTTTTAGCGATTGCTGACCCACCAGAAGCTATTGCTCCCAGTGCTCCAAGTGCTGTTAGAATAGGGACAAGTGGAAGAAAACCGCCAAGTTTAGGTATGTTGATAATTCTAGGAATTTTTACTATAGATTTTTTTCCAAGAAATGAATGTTGGATAGCTTTTCGTGCAGTTTTAATAGCGGTTTTGATGTCATTTGGTTTTTCCTTTTTTAAAATATCGGTTGCTGATTTAACGGCATTCTTAAAAATATTTCGTCTACACTTTTTCTTTTGTTTGTCAGTTTTTACTCCCAAGCCCAATTTAACTTTTGACTTCATTGTGTTAGTGATAAGGTATGCGTTGAGTTTTTCTCCAAATGTACTATCTTTAGCTTTAACACTACTCCAAGCTTTTTCTGCTAGTTCTTTATCTGCGTAATGTCGTTTATGAATATCAGTGTTCTGGGCATAAGCAATATCATGAATTTTACAAGCTGCATCTAACGGATTGATACCTTTATCACCCCTTTGTAATCGTTTTTCCAATTTAGTGCCTGGTCCACAAAATTGATAACCCGGTAAATGAAGTTCAAGTGGTAGTGAATTAATTAAGCTATTTACAAGTCCTTTTCCAAGGACGAAATGTTTTCTACTAAATTCTTTATTTTTATACACAATCATTTATATATAAAATTGCTTTTCTGAAAATAAAAAATAAATAAAAAATCTAAAAGTAAATAAAACGCAATATTAAGCAAACGTATGCTTTCAGTTATAAAGATGCGTTTGGTAAAACAACAATCGAATATTTCAGTGAGAAACTTGGATTTAATGGAAAACAGAAATGGTTTTAAACATAGCTGTCTTTTACCTAATTCTATCAGAGCACTAATAGTTGGTCCCTCAAACTGTGGCAAAACAAATATAATGCTAAGTTTAATTGAAAGTCCGAATGGTTTAAAATTTAAAAATATTTATATATACTCAAAATCATTAAATCAACCGAAATATAAATATCTGCCAAGATTAATTTCATCAGTAAAGGGTATGGGACTTAATACATTTTCAGACAATGAACATGTCATACCACCCGAAAAAGCTAAAGTAAATTCTATTATGATATTTGACGATGTCGCTTGTGAAAAACAAAATAATATAAGATCATATTTCTGTATGGGGAGACATAAGGATATTGATTCTTTTTATTTATGTCAGACTTATACACATATTCCAAAACATTTAGTACGTGATAATGCAAATAGGATTATTTTATTCAAGCAAGATTAATTAAATTTAAAGCACATCTACAATGATCATGTTGGCAGTGACATGAGTTTAAATATGTTTCGTTACATTTGCGGAGAATGTTGGAAGGATAAATATGAATTTCTTATAATAAGTAAAGATGATGAAATGAAGCAAGGGCGTTATAGAAAAGGCTTTGATCTATTCATTCAGATTTAGTCATATAAATACTACTAACTACATCAGACGTATACCTATTAATATTAAATACGTTTTTTTTTTATACTTGGAGAACTGTCAAAATTATTCCACGAAGCTGTTTATCTGTTTTAAGAAGCTGTTTAGCTGTTTTCAAAAGCTGTTTAACTGGTTTCAAAAGCTGTTTATCTGTTTTAAGAAGCTGTTTAGCTGTTTTCAAAAGCTGTTTAACTGGTTTCAAAAGCTGTTTAGCTGTTTAAAGAAGCTGTTTAGCTGTTTAAAGAAGCTGTTTAGCTTTTTTTTCATCAAAGTTATAATCATGGAAGAAAATATTTTAAAAGAGTTGGTGAAATCCAAAAAAATTTTAAAGAAAAAATTTCAAAGCATAAGACTGGGAGAATTGGAAAAATTTAATAATTTAGAAAGAACGTTTAAACCTTTAACAGAACCTCTAAAGAAACTAGTCAAATTGTCAGATTCGTCAAATCTAACAATACCCACAGACGAAAAATATAAATGTAAGCACAATACTAAAATAAAAACGGAAAATAATACTATATTCACCAGCACTCCTAAGAAAAAATTATTGAACGAGAAAAACATTAATTCAGCACCTAATAAAATAAAAAGGGGTAAAGAAGAAGAAGAAGAAGAAGAAGAAGACTATAATAGTAATAGTGAAGATGAAGTAAATGATAAATCGAAAAATGAACAATTTTATTCTCAATCATCCGATTGGGAGTTTGATTTATCAACCCTAAATGGAAATAAAAAGCTTGACACTATATTTGGACCTCATAAAATGGAAAATGGAGACTGGAAATTTGGAAATTCTATTTTAAAGCTAACCGATGATAAAATAATAATAGGTCAAAAATCTTGGGCACTAACCCCAGGGTTATACTCATTACTTTTTCATAAAAATCCAAAACAATTTGATTCGTCAGAGCTAGCAATATATAAAAATATTTTACTTGATACAAATGCACATCGAAGAAACTATGATCCTAATAATCAAATCAATGGAAACAGAGGTTATAAATATAAAAAAATAATAAATAAATTGTTTACTACAACTACTCACGTTGGTAAGGGTTTAATGGAGGTAAATCTTAATAAACCGAACTATATATACTGGGATAATCCTAATGAAATTGTAGACCGATTGAAGCTGTTAATAGCATCACAACATGCTGGTAACAATAATCATTCTAATGAAATAATATCTATAATCGAAGAACTAAGGGAAGCAAATATAATTGAATAACTTTTAAATAAATAAATAAATAAAAAAAATTATGACTGTTGACAAATTTGGTCATTACTATAATCAAAAATATATAGGAGATATAACAAGAAACAACATTTCAAAAAAATTCGGTATCAAACTCAACGTAAATAATATTGATATAGAGAATAAAAGAATTTTAAATTTGTCACCTCCAATGAATGGGACAGATGCTGTTAACAAAAATTATGTGAATATACAAATGACCCATATGCAAGAACATTTAAAAAGGGGTATAAACAAAGAAGTTTTAATTGTAAGAAATGAAATAAAGGATTTAAATAAGAAAATTTCTGATATATATAGTGCAATGATTCATCACAACAAACTTTCATCACAACAACAACAACAACAACATAATGGAAAAAGAACGATAATAAATGAACTACATTCTAGAGCACGCAAAAATTTCTTAAGACGGAAAGTAATAACAAAGGGAATTGATGATCTTTGGCAAGCAGATTTAGTAGAAATGGGTAACTATTCCATTATAAACAACGGATACAAATATATGCTAACAGTTATTGATACATTTTCAAAATATGCTTGGGCTGCAGCAATTAAAGCAAAAACCGCAAATGAAGTTTCCAAAGCTATCCAGAAAATACTAAGTAAGGGGCGAATACCTAAAAATTTACAAACAGATGACGGAAAAGAATTTTTTAATAAGGAGTTTGGTTTACTAATGCGTAAATATTCAATTAATCATTACTCTACTTATAGTGTAATGAAAGCTTCAATTGTTGAACGCTTTAATCGAACACTAAAAGGTATGATGTGGAGAGAATTTAGTTATAATGGAACATTTCACTGGATTGATATTTATAAAAAACTAGTTGATCAATATAACAGAAAAACTCATAGTAAAATTAAAATGGCGCCTATTGATGTAAAACGTGAACATGAACAACATCTACTGAAAACTGCATTTAGCAGTTTAAAAATGTTTAAATCATCAAGGTTTAAGGTTGGGGACTATGTTCGCATAAGTAAATATAAACATATATTTGAAAAAGGTTATACACCAAATTGGACTACAGAAATATTTAAAATAAAATCGATACAGAACACCTACCCAATAACATTTTTACTTGAAGACTATCAAGGAAATCCTATAAAAGGCGCATTTTACAAGGAAGAAATACGTCGTACACGTTATCCTAATACATTTCTGGTGGAAAAAATTTTAAAAGAAAAAGGTGATAAAGCGTATGTTAAATGGTTAGGTTTTCCAAACCAACATAATTCTTGGATAAGTAAAAATGAAATATAAGAAAACAAATACAAAAAAAAAAGTTTTTCTAATAAATGTATAAATTTAATAAAACAAAAAAACTCAAGCATTTTCATTTCATTTACAATTTACCATTCAGGATGTCAATTACTTTAGCTTTAAGTGGAAATTCATCAATCCTAACGGCAAATTATTTCCCACCAATAGATCTAAAAGATGACTATGAATGTTCTCTAGTTGATTTTCATTCATATAACTCTATTCCTAATGTAGATTATGATAATAATTTATTTCATATAGGAGATAAAATAATTGAAATTCCTATTGGATCATACGAGTTACAAGATATTGTTGATTATATAGTTGGGCAGTATAAAGCAGAAAATTATAATAAATCTATTCTCATTAAAGCTAATAATAATACTTTACAAATTGAAATAACTTCATCCCACGATGCAATTTTATTTAATCGAAAACGATCCATTGGTACGCTGTTAGGTTTTAGTGAAGAAATTTTAAAGGCTGGTATGAAACATATATCAAATCAACCTGTAAATATATTAAAAGTGAATGCTATACAAATTCAGTGTAACATCATAACAGGAGCATATATGAATAATTCTCCCGCACATATACTACACGAGTTCGCATTAGACGTACCACCAGGCTATAAATTAGATGTTATTGCTAATAACCTAATTTATTTACCAGTAAACGTCAAAGAAATAACATATCTCAAAATTTGGATTGTTGACCAAGAAAATCGTGCAGTTAATTTCAGAGGTGAAGAAATAACACTTAGATTACATCTAAGACCCAGAAAAAAATGATAATTTACAATAAAACTAAGCACATTAAAGTTAATAGGGTCATTCCTACTAATCATATTAAAGCTATAAGACCATCATTATCGAAAGAAAACACCACCTTTTTAAAATTGCTTAAGTTAAAAATAAAGAAAAATGTCTGATATACTCAATGTCATTGAAAAACCGTATTCTGATGAAAATATAATAAAAAAAGATTATCACAGCTATGTGCCCTATATTCAATCATTTAAAAACAATGATGAAATTCGAATTACACTACAAAATCAAGACTTATATGTTCTTCCGTCTGAAAGCTACTTATATATAGAAGGAAACATAAAAAACACTAAAGGTGAAGAAGCGTCAGAAAATACTAGATTGAGGAATAATTGTGTTGCATACTTATTTGATGAAATACGGTATGAGATTAATGGTGTTGAAATTGATCGTACTCGATACTTGGGAATATCCAGTACAATTAAGAATTATGTCTCACTAAATGAATTTGAAAGCAATATGATGAGAAATGCAGGGTGGAATATTTCTGAAGACCTGTCAATGCGAAAATTTAATTTTTATATTCCCCTTAAACTACTATTGGGATTTGCTGAGGATTTCAATAAAATAATTTTAAATAGTAAACATGAACTTATTCTTTTACGAAGTTCAAATGATGATAAGGCGTATTACTCTACAGATGCTAATGAAAAATTAAGTTTATCGATTAAAAACATAACATGGAGAATACCACATATTCACCTATCAGATACACGAAAAATACAAATAATGAAGATTATAAAGGAGGGTGTTTCATTACCCATAGCATTTCGCAGTTGGGACTGTTATTTTAATCCAACATTTTCCGGAGGCAGAAATCACAACTGGAATATTAAACTATCAGTGAATAGAGAAAGGCCAAGATTTCTTTTATTCGTATTAGAAAACGATAATAAATATATACATTCAGATTTGAAAAATGTGAAAGTGCATTTAAATTCAGAATCGTATCCATATGATGATTTAAATTTAAAATTTGAGGAGAATCGATACGCTATTTTGTATGATATGTATGCTAAGTTTCAACAAAATTACTATATGAGAGAAGCACAACCTCTTCTTTCATGTGAGAAATTTAAAAATATTCCAATTGCAGTAGTTGATGTTAGTTATCAAAATGAAATTGTTAAAAATGGGCCTATCGATGTGAAAATTGAGTTCGAGACAAGTAGTCCAGTATCAAAAAATACAAATGCTTATTGTTTAATCCTACACGATCGTATGATGGAGTACACACCTTTAACTGGAATTGTTCGAAAAGTTATATAATCTATTTTAAAATACATTCTAATACTTACTTTTTTTTCATTTAATTTCTATTAAATAAAGAATAAAACTGTTGGTTTTTTTTAAATAAATTTTGGTTTTTTTTTATTTTATGTGTATATAGGTGTATATATTTACATATTTTTACATTTACATATTCTATACTAATTATTTAGTGACTCAATATCACTAATTAACCTACTTAATTCTAAATCACCATTATCAGTATCTAACTGATAATGGTGCCATGCAAGTGTATTAATCTCATCATTTCTTATTTTACGTTTACTATCAATAAAATTTAAAGCTATTTTATTAACTCTATTTGTTAGTATTGTGTGTAACTTAGATGTGAATGTGTACATACATGCCCCTACTGATTTCTTATTAAATAAGACATGTTTATAATGATCTATAGTATAATTGTCTACCACGCATTTTTTAACCCCCTTAGCTTTTTTAACATCTTTATCATCTTCAACTGTGAAAGAATAAACTTTGGGTCCTAAGCCTACATATTCAGTGATGAATTTACCTTCAGTTTCATCTTTCATCATTCCAAGTACTTTTTTATTTAATTGAGGAAAGTTAAATGGATTATTTTGTAAATATGCTGATGTGTCAAAGAGTGTTTTTAAATCTCCTCTTATATCATCATAGAAATCATCAGTTTTAATTGAGTAAATAAAAGAGTCAGTGTCCATATAATTGAGATTTATATTATCTCCGAATTTAGGTTTCATATACTCATAATGGAAATCATACATTTTCCATTTTGATAGATCAAGTACACAAAAGCCTAAATAAATGGGTTTATTGTAATATGTCAAAGTTTTGTTCATTTGTACAGCCCATAATTTATCAGTAAACTGTGAAATACTGTGAAAATTTGGTTTTGCTATAAGTTCACCTACACCCAATTTATTGCGATTAGTACGACCCCATTCACTAACCAACCGAACGTCTTTTCTCTTATCGACATTTTCCATGGTTTTACCATACACAGCATTATTGAGCAATTTATAGAAATCTTTTTCAAATTGATTCTTAGCTTCTGTTCTATGTGTCGTATTTAAATCTATGTATGTCTTTAACCACGGCTTTTGATTAAATTTCAGAATTCGGTGAACTTTTTCCAAAACCAATCTATTATTTAAACATTGCTCTAATGTTTTATAATGTATGACATATTTCTTTTTGTTAGATAGATCAGCAATTAATTTTTCATATTTACTCCCACCAATTATTTTGTTTTCCACACAGAATGGCAGGTCATTATGATAATCATGACAGCTAGACGGGTATGATAAATCGACTTCATAAATATAACCAACATCTGAGTTATGTGGAATATTTTTGGGGTGAATGAAGTCATTTGTCCAACTGAAGCCTCCATATGGTAGTGACTCTGACATTGCCCAACCATAAAGATTATTTGCGTCTAAATATAAAATGTATTCGGAGGGTTTTGTAGGATCATAATCATTAAGATATTTATGATTCGCCTTACTATACCTCTTACTACATTGTGAAAGACCACCACGAATTCCTCGTTTAATAAAATTATACATTTCTAGATCTGTTAATAATTCTAGCTCAATTCTTGTATATTTTAACATTGCATCCCAAGAAAGCCCTGGGATGGTATAATAATGTGGAGGATCTAGGTTATAAATCTTCTTACAGAGCTTTCTGAAGTTTTCAAATATATCTGTAAGTAACAACACGTCAGTTTTTAAATACAGCTCCATGTAATCCTTAATAGTCTCGCAATCAAATTTTGTCCATATATTTTGTGCTAGCAAATAATCTTCTTCTGAACATTTTTTATCATTTAACCTACTATAAAATGCTTCAATTGGTGGGAGTTTCTTTTCATTTAATTTTTCAAATGAATTTAAATATTCATAAGGAAAAACACCCTTTCGCTTCATAAGAGAAAACTTCTAAGCATCTGGAAAATATTTTCTAACTGCATTTAAATCTTGATCATTGAGGTTACTAGCTAATGATTCCAAACCAGATGCTATAAATCTTAAAGAGTCTAAAAATCTAAGCTCAATTTTTTTTTCAGTTTTATAAACTCGCACCTTTTTAAGTTGTTTTGAAATAATATGCTGAGGAATATTTTGCTTCACTTTTCTTATATACAACTCATTTATATAATCATCAATTTCTTCATCAGTATATACCCGAACAGTATGCGACAAAGAAATGTATAATTCTTTATATATTGGAATTACATTTGTCTCCCCTTTAATACTAAGTAATTCTTTAATAAATAAGTGACAGTCATATTTCGAAAAATTATGGAAAAATATAGGAATAAAATTTGGAATTTTAAAATTTAAATTACACGAATTATGTGCAGCCCCTCTATATTTTCCTGATAAGTGGCAGTGATCTCTCACAGCTAGTTCATCGCCTAGTGCTAAACCGCAAATATGACAGTTAATAGAGTTTAAAAATTGTTCTTCTTCTAAGGGGGTTAATGAATGCATGGGGACAATTTTTTCATAATACTTCTTATAAATTTGTCTACATTCATTTATTAAATTATTTACAAAATGTTGCCCTACATTAACACTACTACTACTACTACTACTACTACTACTACTAAACATTTTAAACTTATCTAAATTTTCATTAAAATTACACTTAATATTAAAACCATATGCACATGGAACATGTTTTTTTGTAAATCTACTATTTTCATTAATACTACTTACATCTACTTCCTCGAGAACGCATTCAAAATCCGCATACACAGTGAACGGGAGATCCATTTGTCGCTCATGATGGGAAAACTTTATGATGGATTTGTCTCCCTCCTGCATCTTGGGAATGCACTCTCCACATTCTTTTTCTTTGAATCATTTTTTCCGGTTTATCTGTGTGGTAAAGGCATGCGTTGCAAAATATAATTCTTCCATTATGCGTAGATATTTGACTTGAAAGTAGTCTAAAAAAAAGAAATAAATTTATTAAATTGAATAGATTTTTTTTTTAAAAAATTTTATATAAGTTTTTGATAACTACCTTGAAATATTGTTTATGAGAATGTAGTGCATTTTATCACCACATTCGTCTTCCAGCAGCATAAGGTTTATATGCATATTTTTTTCCTTTTTGGTAATGTAGTATGGTCCAATAACAGCCTTGGATTTCCTATCAAACCCGAACACATTTACACTTATATCAGTATTATTTCTTTCAAATACTTTAATATCTTTCACATCAGTAGGAAATTGCATTGATGTGAAATTAAGTGTTCTACCGCAATCAAGCTTAATATTATTGTCAGCAATATTTGGTATATTGTAAATTGTCTGTCTGTATACATGACTGTCATCACCATTATAAAATGCTGCTATTACACTCCATTTAAAGCAAAATATATCATTGTTTTGAATGTTGACACAAGCTTTCTTCCTCGCCAGCTCTACGGGTGTAGGTATATATTGGGATCCTGATAATGGTGATGCTTTATTTATGTTTATTTCCAGCCATTTAATTTGGATAAGCGTCCAACCAGAATCTCTTTCTTGAAACTCAGACATCTTCGCCTTAATCTTTTCAAATTGAAGTGTGAGAGCTGAGCCAATATTGTCTGCCCTTGATAAGCGTATCATCTCCGTATTGTGGTACATATCAGTTTCTGGTTTAAGAGGATGTGCTGGTAGCTTATATCGAGCTGTCAATTCCAAATTAAATTTCACAATTATGTGCTCAGCCAGACAATTATTTAATAATTTCTGAACATACATTTGACCCTCTTTCAAATATTCATTTACATTCAAATTCAAATCTCCTTTCGGGAAACGGTACGTCAAAAGTCGAGATTTAAATGAATTTTTTATCAATTGAATCCGGTTTCCAATTCTCTCCTGTACATTTTTCTTGTGTCCGGGTTGGGAGCAATGAGTAAACCACTGTTGAGGTTGAATTTTAACATTACAATCCTCACACATAATAAAAGATTCTGAACATGACTCAGGCTTTTGTTGTTTAAATGGTATATTTGATTGTAACATCGATAGACGCTTCCTAGATGCATACGATGTTGAAGGATGTTCATCCATTTCTTCTACTTGTTGTTGTTGTTGCTGCTGTTTTTGTTGCTGTTGTTGCTGTTGAAGGAAATCTAGATGGATTTCCATATGTTTTTTCCTCTCCATTGATGTCAGGGATATATGATTGCACACATCACATGGCACATGAATTTGAATATGTTTTTTTAATTTTTGTTTCTTTTTATATTGGTTTTGGCAAATTTCACAAATTAGTACACTAGCCATTATTATTATTTTAAAATATTAATTTCTTTTTTTTTATTTTCACAAAAAAAAAACAAACTTTCTTAAGCAAGTCTACTTTAGAAACTAATGAATAGAATATATTTAAAACCTTTTATATACTTTCAAATATCTATACAATCGTAAATTTACTTATCAACAAATAAAATGCCAGACTGTCTGTCTGTCTATCTGTCTGACTAACTTTCCTTTTCCCCCTTTTTATCTTCTCTTTTCTTTTAAAAAATCATAAATAAATACTTTGAATTTTTCTTCCACCCAAATAAAAATTTAAATAGAAACACCAATTGCATCTATACAATTTTTTTTTTAATAACTAAATAAAATCATAATTTATAGATACTTTGAATTTATTCTTCAACCCCAAATAAAATTTAAAAACCATTTGCTGTTACGAAGCCAGTCTGTCTGTATGTCTGTCTATCCATCCAATAATATTTTCGTCGATCACCCAAACAAACAAAATAACAACAACCCTCCATCTGGTTACCCATAAACACACAACAAAAAGGACTTTTATCAGAAATGTGTATTTTCTCCCAACAATCCACAAAACACACACAAAAATAAAAAAAAAATATTTTTCCAATTTCTTCCTCAAGGTCTGTCTGTGTATCTATCTATCTATATTCAAGACACACTCCAATACAATACCCTTATCATCTCACACCCCATAAATTATTAATTTTAATATCAGCGCTTTGAAAAAATTGTCCACAAAATTTTTTTTCAAAATCAAGTGCATCGACAAGTACACAGTATGTCTGTCTTCCACAAAACACACACACAAAAATAAATCACATCTTTTCTCAAGTGCATCTACACAGTAAGTCCGTCTATCGATCACAACAAAAGAAAGGCTTCAACAAGTGCATCGACAAGTACACAGTATGTCTGTCTTCCACAAAACACACACAAAAATAAAAAAAAATATTTTTCCAATTTCTTCCTCAAGGTCTGTCTGTGTATCTATCTATCTATATTCAAGACACACTCCAATACAATACCCTTATCATCTCACACCCCATAAATTATTAATTTTAATATCATAAAAAAAAATAAAAAAATGCGCTTATCAGCTTTGTGTGTTTCCTCAACAAAAATTTTTTCTTCACATAATTCAAGAAAATAAAAAGATAGAATTATCAACAATATTTTCCAATTGCTTCTACAAGGTCTGTATGTCTATCTATCTACATATCTCTATGTCTGTCTGGCTGTCTGTCTATCGATCACAACAAAAGAAAGGCTTCAACAATGCACCCACCACTTGTGCATTGCTATCCTATAAAATTTAACGACTTTTTTTTATTACTTTGTTTTTGAAATTTTTTTTTTAAATTTTACCTACTTTAACACGTGTTCATTTCACCTACTTTAACACGTGTTCAGGAATTTCCCCCCTAATTTTGCCTTTTTTAAAATTTTATGACATTTTTATTGCTTTTTTAAAAATTTTATGACATTTTTATGGCTTTTGGATAATTTTAATGGCTTTTTAATGGCTTTGGAAAAATTTTAATGGCTTTTGGATAATTTTAATGGCTTTTGGATAATTTTAATGGCTTTTGGGTAATTTTAATGGCTTTTTAATGGCTTTTGGGTAATTTTAATGGCTTTTGGGTGATTTTAATGGCTTTTTGGGTAAATTTGGCGTAGAACTCTCATTATACATATACTAACTCTTTTAAAATATTTTCTTCCATGATTATAACTTTAAACTAGCGTCGTCACCAACTTTAGATCCTGGAATAACTCGTAGTATACTTTTAACAGCTAAACAGCTTCTTAAAACAGCTAAACAGCTTTTTAAAAACAGCTAAACAGCTTTTTAAAACAGCTAAACAGGTAATTAAAACAGATAAACAGCTTTTTAAAACAGCTAAACAGCTTTTTAAAACAGCTAAACAGGTAATTAAAACAGCTAAACAGCTTTTTAAAACAGCTAAACAGGTAATTAAAACAGCTAAACAGCTAAACAGCTTCTTTAAACAGCTAAACAGCTTCGTGGAATAATTTTGACAGTTCTCCAAGTATAAAAAAAAACGTATTTAATATTAATAGGTATACGTCTGATGTAGTTAGTAGTATTTATATGACTAAATCTGAATGAATAGATCAAAGCCTTTTCTATAACGCCCTTGCTTCATTTCATCATCTTTACTTATTATAAGAAATCCATATTTATCCTTCCAACATTCTCCCCAAATGTAACGAAACATATTTAAACTCATGTCACTGCCAACATGATCATTGTAGATGTGCTTTAAATTTAATTCATCTTGCTTGAATAAAATAATCATATTTGCATTATCACGTACTAAATGTTTTGGAATATGTGTATAAGTCTGACATAAATAAAAAGAATCAATATCCTTATGTCTCCCCATACAGAAATATGATCTTATATTATTTTGTTTTTCACAAGCGACATCGTCAAATATCATAATAGAATTTACTTTAGCTTTTTCGGGTGGTATGACATGTTCATTGTCTGAAAATGTATAAAGTCCCATACGCTTTACTGATGAAATTAATCTTGACAGGTATTTATATTTCAGTTGATTTAATGATTTTGAGTATATATAAATATTTTTAAATTTTAAACCATTCGGACTTTCAATTAAACTAAGCATTATATTTGTTTTGCCACAGTTTGAGGGACCAACTATTAGTGCTCTGATAGAATTAGGTAAAAGACAGCTATGTTTAAAACCATTTCTGTTTTCCGTTAAATCCAAGTTGCTCACTGAAATATTCGATTGTTGTTTTACCAAACGCATCTTTATAACTGAAAGCATACGTTTGCTTAATATTGCGTTTTATTTACTTTTAGATTTTTTATTTATTTTTTATTTTCAGAAAAGCAATTTTTATATATATAAATGATTGTGTATAAAAATATAGAATTTAGTAGAAAACATTTCGTCCTTGGAAAAGGACTTGTAAATAGCTTAATCAATTCACTACCACTTGAACTTCATTTACCGGGTTATCAATTTTGTGGACCAGGCACTAAATTGGAAAAACGATTACAAAGGGGTGATAAAGGTATCAATCCGTTAGATGCAGCTTGTAAAATTCATGATATTGCTTATGCCCAGAACACTGATATTCATAAACGACATTACGCAGATAAAGAACTAGCAGAAAAAGCTTGGAGTAGAGTTAAAGCTAAAGATAGTACATTTGGAGAAAAACTCAACGCATACCTTGTCACTAACACAATGAAGTCAAAAGTTAAATTGGGCTTGGGAGTAAAAACTGACAAACAAAAGAAAAAGTGTAGACGAAATATTTTTAAGAATGCCGTTAAATCAGCAACCGATATTTTAAAAAAGGAAAAACCAAATGACATCAAAACCGCTATTAAAACTGCACGAAAAGCTATCCAACATTCATTTCTTGGAAAAAAATCTATAGTAAAAATTCCTAGAATTATCAACATACATAAACTTGGCGGTTTTCTTCCACTTGTCCCTATTCTAACAGCACTTGGAGCATTGGGAGCAATAGCTTCTGGTGGGTCAGCAATCTCTAAAACTATTACTTTAGCTAAAAATGGTAGACAACAGCTCGAAGAAAGTAAGCGTCATAACAAAACATTAGAGGCAATAGCTATGGGTAAAGGTCTATATCTTAAACCCTATAAAAAAGGCTATGGAATATTTTATACCTCATCAAAAAACTATTAAAGCAGCTACCTAATAGACCGCTAACAGATGTGGACTTGAGAACATTTGGGAAGAAGTATATTCCTTATTTTAGAGGAGTATATATGAGGGATAAACTTCCTAAAACTCCACACCGAATAGAGAATGGAATTATAAACTTGGACTCAAATAGAGGATATGGAACGCATTGGGTAGCATTTTATAAAAATAATGATAATGTAGAATACTTTGATAATTTTGGTAATCTCCAACCACCTATAGAAGTTTTAAGATACTTGGGTAAAAACATTAAATATAACTATTTAAGATATCAAAAATTTAATACTTTTATTTGTGGTCATTTATGTTTAAAATTTTTAATAAATTTCAAAATAAAGAATTAATAAAAAAACTCAAATATTTTGTTTTTTTTTTTGTTTTTATATTTTTTTTTATTATTTTTTTTTTGTTTGTTTGTTTTATTTATTATCCATTCTTAATAATAATCTATAGATTTTCACATCTGTTTTAATCTTATTTTGCATTTGTTTTCCAAACTCATAACAAAGTCTGGTTAAATCAATTTCTATATCTCTTTCATTTATACCTTTAATTTCATAATATTGTACATTTGTTTTATTTAAAATAGAGCAATTTGGAATATAATGTTCATAATAAAAATATAAAATTTGCTTGCGAAGAATTGTATTCCAGCTTAAAAATGTTGTCAAGAATATTCCGACTTGGGTTAGCGATTTCCAAGTCTCAGGATCAATTTTAATTTTATGGTTTCCCTGTTGTAGGATGAGATAGCAAATACTATTCTTATACTGAAATGTATATTGAACATCCCTCTTATCATCCTTATAAATTAGATTCATACAATCTAGGAATTCACATTGATTTAGTGTTGCCTTAATATATTCCTTATAGCTCATAAGGTTTATCCATTCATCCCGGTCCAATCCAATGAAGTTTCTATCCTTATAATGCAACCAGACAATAGGCTTAAAACCAAGAGCTGTGGAAAATCCGCAGGATATCTTTAATTTTAAATTTATAAAATATTCGAAATCAAATACACAGTCGTGTATTTTCGGGTTTCTTACAAGATTGAACATTCTCGATGAATTTTAAATGTAAACTAATAATATTTTTGCTTTGAAAATCTATATTTAAAGAAAAAAAAATGCTTTTATCTTTTTTTTTTTTTTTTTATTTTTATTTAATTATTTTTGTTTTCTTGTACATAAATTTAGACTTCTAAAATATTTTAATATCTTTTTATAATTTTCTATAATTCTTATAACCTCCTTTTTCCTCTTATAGAAAAAGTAGCATCCACACAAACCCACGACATCTCCACTTGTACTTTCGTGAGAGCAAGGCATATTATATACATTAAAATTTGTATATTCTCTTTTGAATGTACATAATAATTCCAAATGTTCTTCAAAGATTACACTTCCAAATTCTTGTAGAAAAGCTTCAATAACCTCCATCTTTCCACATTAAGATTTCATTTACAACTTATTAAAAATATTAATATTTCTATATTATATATATATATATATATATATATGTATATACTAATAAAATAAAAAAAAAAAACACGAATCTATAATAATTTATTTTTTTTTTATTGTTCAATCATTTTTTTATTGAAAAAATTATTTTATTTAAATGTATTAAAATGAGTATAAGGGTAATATCCTTTCATAGGAGCAGCCGTCTTAATTTCTAGCTTATAATTAATGCTATCCTTTTCGTCATCTAAAGGAATCTTTGAAATTATATATGAGCCAGTTGATAGGCTCCCAACATCGTTTTCAGTCAAGACATTAAACCTTTTAGGAAGATAAAGCATAGCTCCATCCAATTCCAAGACAATGGCATCTCCATATTTTGTAGTTACCCGTTCAGCTCCTGTAATAGGATAGTCCTTTCCACCTATCATATTTTTAACACTTAAAATATGTTTTATATTTAATTTGTTGAATGAAGCAATTAATTCCGCGTTAATATTCATCGTTTGATAATTTATAATGAAATGTAATAAATACCTAAATAAATTCACAATTTATAGAAAAAATTTTTGTTTTTTTTTTTGGTTACACTTAGTTTTAACATATGTTGTTTACTCTAATTCATTAAAATTATCGATAATGTTTTTTAATTTTACCCAACCACACCCATTGTAAAAAAACAAGTTGTTTCGAATACACTCGATCATTACAACAAGCAAAAACAACAACAACCACAACATCCCTACATCTGGCTCTCCATAATCACACATAAAAAAAAATAAAAAAAAATGCGCTTATCAGCTTTGTGTGTTTCCTCAACAAAAATTTTTTCTTCACATAATTCAAAATAAAAAGATAGAATTATCAACAATATTTTCCAATTGCTTCTACAAGGTCTGTATGTCTATCTATCTACATATCTCTATGTCTGTCTGGCTGTCTGTCTATCGATCACAACAAAAGAAAGGCTTCAACAATGCACCCAACACTTGTGCATTGCATTGCTCCCCCAACATTTTTCTAAATCTCAGCTATAAAATTTAACGACTTTTTTTTATTACTTTGTTTTTGAAATTTTTTTTTTTTTTTTAAATTTGACCTACTTTAACACGTGTTCATTTGACCTACTTTAACACGTGTTCATTTTAATGGCTTTTAGATAATTTTAATGGCTTTTTAATGGCTTTGGAAAAATTTTAATGGCTTTTGGATAATTTTAATGGCTTTTGGATAATTTTAATGGCTTTTGGGTAATTTTAATGGCTTTTGGGTGATTTTAATGGCTTTTGGGTGATTTTAATGGCTTTTTGGGTAAATTGAACTTAAACTCTCATTACCCATATACTAACCGGTTAACCGGTTATTTAAAAATTGCTTAACCAAAAACCGGGTTTTTTAAAATAGCAACTATTCGTAATATTCGAAAACCGGTTATTGAAAAAAGTCGAATAATCGATCTCCCTAGTATCTACGCATCGAATACAAATAACAAGTTGACAAAGGTCATTAATGTCAGTGCTTTCATCTAAAGAAAAAGAAAAATATTCGCAATTTTTAAGCTATTCGTTAATGGCGAATTCTACATATGCTCCTAACTGAATACAATGCCGTGCAACAGTATTGCGGGGCAAGGGAAGAGTTTCTATAAAATCATCACTATAATTTAGAGTTTGCATAGTCTTGAGGAGTATATCTTTAATAAACATTCCATCAGAAAATGGTCGACCATGTCTTATAATATCTTAGTTAATAAGGCTTGCTGCCACCTGTTTTTATTTTTGATTTTCTAGCTTGTCTTTATTGCTTTCTATTTCAAGCAACCAGCCTTTTATTTTCTGTAAAAAAAATTTGGGTGGGTTTTAAAAAGGTCTACTTTTTCCATTACATTAAATTCATTTACATAACTATGAAAGTAATCAAAATGCCTTTTTAAAACATCTTGCCTCTTATTTTTAAATATTTTAAAACATAAGAGGCATTGTATATTGCCAAAAGCATTCCCAATCATGAAATATCTTTTAAATTGCATCATTCTATTTATTCTCCATTAATGTAAGCAATGTTTACTGGGCAAGATTTCTTTAGTTAAAAAATCAAAATATGTAAGCATCCACCGCATGTGCCATCGTCGCTTGATGATTGACGACTGAATCTTGTACTCTCGTTGACTAAATGAAAGATCGTAAGAATGTGTGTGAATTAAATTCCACAATTGTGGTATGGGCTGGACATCATTGCTCTAAATGATGAAACAGAACTGGGGCTGAACGTTGTTTTCCATACAGTTTGACATAAAATTATGCCAGAGAATGCGGTCGAGTATGCCCGTAGAGCAAACGAGGTTGCAAAAATCAAAATTTTCATGAGTGCCGACGAAGTTTTGAATAAGCCCATGTTATAGGAAACTTTTCAACGATTTCAAATATGCCACTCTTAATAATATCACATTTTTAGTTTAGAAGATATAACCGTTCAAAGTTGACCGACTTTTGGTTTTCAAAAATAAACACAATTTTTAGTCAATTTGTTGCAATTTCAGGTGTAATATCACGAAAAATAGGTAACGAATCGCCTTATTTTTTGTTTGTATTGATTGATGTATTTATTAAATGTATAATAATAAAAAAAATTAACTGTTTGCTTTGTGTTTCTCCTGGTAAATCACTATTTAAAAACTATCCGTTTTTTCACTATTTTTCAACTTTGACGGAAAATAAAAAAAATCTATATATTTCTATATTTGCCATATTTGCAAAACCTGTTCTTTGATTATTTCTTTACATAATTCAAAAGGTTTTATCTGCCCGCACGTGCCCGTTTGGCTTCTAGAGGTAAAAAGGGTTAAAAAGACATGGTTGCAGAAATTGTATGGCGTCCATCCCTTATATGTTTTGACTGACAGTAGTTTGATCTAATAGTTTGAAAAAAAACTACTCATTAAAATTAGCAGGTACGTACCTCACTTAAACAATACAAATGGTCAAGAACAATATTGACTTATGGTCCCTACAGGTAGGCACAAATCTTATTTGGACACGTGCATAATATCAAAATTGCATTATTCAGCCTAAATCCATATGTATGCAGGGAACAGGTAAATTTTTAGGCATGGTAGCATAAGCCTATATATTGCAAAATAAGCATAATGCTTGGATTAGTCTACGACTGAAAGTTGGCACAACAATTACTGAAACCATTAAACAATTTAAGTACTGAAAACATGGCATTGAACAATTTAAAATTATTTGAACTGTTTAGAAAGGCAACCACACCAAAGTTTTTCACGGAAGCTGCTTTAGAAGAACTTGATAGCTTATACGGAAATATTGAGAGAAGCGAAATTATAAAAAATAATTTTTATCTGATATATGCAAATTTGTTATATTTGTTTTGCCACAGTTTGAGGGACCAACTATTAGTGCTCTGATAGAATTAGGTAAAAGACAGCTATGTTTAAAACCATTTCTGTTTTCCGTTAAATCCAAGTTTCTCACTGAAATATTCGATTGTTGTTTTACCAAACGCATCTTTATAACTGAAAGCATACGTTTGCTTAATATTGCGTTTTATTTACTTTTAGATTTTTTATTTATTTTTTATTTTCAGAAAAGCAATTTTTATATATATAAATGATTGTGTATAAAAATAAAGAATTTAGTAGAAAACATTTCGTCCTTGGAAAAGGACTTGTAAATAGCTTAATTAATTCACTACCACTTGAACTTCATTTACCGGGTTATCAATTTTGTGGACCAGGCACTAAATTGGAAAAACGATTACAAAGGGGTGATAAAGGTATCAATCCGTTAGATGCAGCTTGTAAAATTCATGATATTGCTTATGCCCAGAACACTGATATTCATAAACGACATTACGCAGATAAAGAACTAGCAGAAAAAGCTTGGAGTAGAGTTAAAGCTAAAGATAGTACATTTGGAGAAAAACTCAACGCATACCTTGTCACTAACACAATGAAGTCAAAAGTTAAATTGGGCTTGGGAGTAAAAACTGACAAACAAAAGAAAAAGTGTAGACGAAATATTTTTAAGAATGCCGTTAAATCAGCAACCGATATTTTAAAAAAGGAAAAACCAAATGACATCAAAACCGCTATTAAAACTGCACGAAAAGCTATCCAACATTCATTTCTTGGAAAAAAATCTATAGTAAAAATTCCTAGAATTATCAACATACATAAACTTGGCGGTTTTCTTCCACTTGTCCCTATTCTAACAGCACTTGGAGCATTGGGAGCAATAGCTTCTGGTGGGTCAGCAATCTCTAAAACTATTACTTTAGCTAAAAATGGTAGACAACAGCTCGAAGAAAGTAAGCGTCATAACAAAACATTAGAGGCAATAGCTATGGGTAAAGGTCTATATCTTAAACCCTATAAAAAAGGCTATGGAATATTTTATACCTCATCAAAAAACTATTAAAGCAGCTACCTAATAGACCGCTAACAGATGTGGACTTGAGAACATTTGGGAAGAAGTATATTCCTTATTTTAGAGGAGTATATATGAGGGATAAACTTCCTAAAACTCCACACCGAATAGAGAATGGAATTATAAACTTGGACTCAAATAGAGGATATGGAACGCATTGGGTAGCATTTTATAAAAATAATGATAATGTAGAATACTTTGATAGTTTTGGTAATCTCCAACCACCTATAGAAGTTTTAAGATACTTGGGTAAAAACATTAAATATAACTATTTAAGATATCAAAAATTTAATACTTTTATTTGTGGTCATTTATGTTTAAAATTTTTAATAAATTTCAAAATAAAGAATTAATAAAAAAACTCAAATATTTTGTTTTTTTTTTTTTGTTTTTATATTTTTTTTTATTATTTTTTTTTTGTTTGTTTGTTTTATTTATTATCCATTCTTAATAATAATCTATAGATTTTCACATCTGTTTTAATCTTATTTTGCATTTTTTTTTCAAACTCATAACAAAGTCTGGTTAAATCAATTTCTATATCTCTTTCATTTATACCTTTAATTTCATAATATTGTACATTTGTTTTATTTAAAATAGAGCAATTTGGAATATAATGTTCATAATAAAAATATAAAATTTGCTTGCGAAGAATTGTATTCCAGCTTAAAAATGTTGTCAAGAATATTCCGACTTGGGTTAGCGATTTCCAAGTCTCAGAATCAATTTTAATTTTATGGTTTCCCTGTTGTAGGATGAGATAGCAAATACTATTCTTATACTGAAATGTATATTGAACATCCCTCTTATCATCCTTATAAATTAGATTCATACAATCTAGGAATTCACATTGATTTAGTGTTGCCTTAATATATTCCTTATAGCTCATAAGGTTTATCCATTCATCCCGGTCCAATCCAATGAAGTTTCTATCCTTATAATGCAACCAGACAATAGGCTTAAAACCAAGAGCTGTGGAAAATCCGCAGGATATCTTTAATTTTAAATTTATAAAATATTCGAAATCAAATACACAGTCGTGTATTTTCGGGTTTCTTACAAGATTGAACATTCTCGATGAATTTTAAATGTAAACTAATAATATTTTTGCTTTGAAAATCTCTATTTAAAGAAAAAAAATGCTTTTATCTTTTTTTTTTTTTTTTTATTTTTATTTAATTATTTTTGTTTTCTTGTACATAAATTTAGACTTCTAAAATATTTTAATATCTTTTTATAATTTTCTATAATTCTTATAACCTCCTTTTTCCTCTTATAGAAAAAGTAGCATCCACACAAACCCACGACATCTCCACTTGTACTTTCGTGAGAGCAAGGCATATTATATACATTAAAATTTGTATATTCTCTTTTGAATGTACATAATAATTCCAAATGTTCTTCAAAGATTACACTTCCAAATTCTTGTAGAAAAGCTTCAATAACCTCCATCTTTCCACATTAAGATTTCATTTACAACTTATTAAAAATATTAATATTTCTATATTATATATATATATATATATATGTATATACTAATAAAATAAAAAAAAAAACACGAATCTATAATAATTAATTTTTTTTTTATTGTTCAATCATTTTTTTATTGAAAAAATTATTTTATTTAAATGTATTAAAATGAGTATAAGGGTAATATCCTTTCATAGGAGCAGCCGTCTTAATTTCTAGCTTATAATTAATGCTATCCTTTTCGTCATCTAAAGGAATCTTTGAAATTATATATGAGCCAGTTGATAGGCTCCCAACATCGTTTTCAGTCAAGACATTAAACCTTTTAGGAAGATAAAGCATAGCTCCATCCAATTCCAAGACAATGGCATCTCCATATTTTGTAGTTACCCGTTCAGCTCCTGTAATAGGATAGTCCTTTCCACCTATCATATTTTTAACACTTAAAATATGTTTTATATTTAATTTGTTGAATGAAGCAATTAATTCCGCGTTAATATTCATCGTTTGATAATTTATAATGAAATGTAATAAATTACTAAATAAATTCACAATTTATAGAAAAAATTTTTGTTTTTTTTTTTGGTTACACTTAGTTTTAACATATGTTGTTTACTCTAATTCATTAAAATTATCGATAATGTTTTTTAATTTTACCCAACCACACCCATTGTAAAAAAACAAGTTGTTTCGAATACACTCGATCATTACAACAAGCAAAAACAACAACAACCACAACATCCCTACATCTGGCTCTCCATAATCACACATAAAAAAAATAAAAAAAAATGCGCTTATCAGCTTTGTGTGTTTCCTCAACAAAAATTTTTTCTTCACATAATTCAAAATAAAAAGATAGAATTATCAACAATATTTTCCAATTGCTTCTACAAGGTCTGTATGTCTATCTATCTACATATCTCTATGTCTGTCTGGCTGTCTGTCTATCGATCACAACAAAAGAAAGGCTTCAACAATGCACCCAACACTTGTGCATTGCTATCCTATAAAATTTAACGACTTTTTTTTATTACTCAAGAATCAAGAATGGTTACATATTTCCCTATCCACTCCAAAATAAAAATAGAAACACCAATTGCATCTATACAATTTTTTTTAATAACTAAATAAAATCATAATTTATAGATACTTTGAATTTATTCTTCAACCCCAAATAAAATTGAAAAACCATTTGCTGTTACGAAGCCAGTCTGTCTGTATGTCTGTCTATCCATCCAATAATATTTTCGTCGATCACCCAAACAAACAAAATAACAACAACCCTCCATCTGGTTACCCATAAACACACAACAAAAAGGGCTTATCAGAAATGTGTATTTTCTCCCAACAATCCACAAAACACACACAAAAATAAAAAAAATATTTTTCCAATTTCTTCCTCAAGGTCTGTCTGTGTATCTATCCATATTCAAGACACACTCCAATACAATACCCTTATCATCTCACACCCCATAAATTATTAATTTTAATATCAGCGCTTTGAAAAAATTGTCCACAAAATTTTTTTTCAAAATCAAGTGCATCGACAAGTACACAGTATGTCTGTCTGCCTATTGATCTACATGCATACATATCCACAAAACTAAATCACATCTTTTCTCAAGTGCATCTACACAGTAAGTCCGTCTATCGATCACAACAAAAGAAAGGCTTCAACAATGCACCCAACACTTGTGCATTGCATTGCTCCCCCAACATTTTTCTAAATCTCAGCTATAAAATTTAACGACTTTTTTTTATTACTTTGTTTTTGAAATTTTTTTTTTTTTTTTTAAATTTGACCTACTTTAACACGTGTTCATTTGACCTACTTTAACACGTGTTCATTTTAATGGCTTTTGGATAATTTTAATGGCTTTTGGGTAATTTTAATGGCTTTTGGGTGATTTTAATGGCTTTTGGGTGATTTTAATGGCTTTTTGGGTAAATTGAACTTAAACTCTCATTACCCATATACTAACCGGTTAACCGGTTATTTAAAAATTGCTTAACCGAAAACCGGGTTTTTTAAAATAGCAACTATTCGTAATATTCGAAACCGGTTATTGAAAAAAGTCGAATAATCGATCTCCCTAGTATCTACGCATCGAATACAAATAACAAGTTGACAAAGGTCATTAATGTCAGTGCTTTCATCTAAAGAAAAAGAAAAATATTCGCAATTTTTAAGCTATTCGTTAATGGCGAATTCTACATATCGTCGTCGAAAATCCAAAAGTACGTAACATCACTTTTCATAATTTTACAGGGCAAGCAAAAAACGTTATAAAATGAAAAATGTTTCAGATATAAAAACAAATAATTGAACATGGGCTTAAAATACAACAACAAAACTATTTCCCAAGGAAAAAAATTATTTTTCGAAATATTTTTGCAGTTATGTATGTTACGTTATTTTGAATTTGTGTTTTCTGAAACTAAAGTACGTATCATCATAATTTTTCTAAACAAAAGTGAAACATACGTTACAAATATAAAGTAATTTTTAAGTCATTTTTATTAACAGTTTCAGTTTTAATAAAACATTTCGGGCATTTATCATCTTTTACCCATTTGTGTACCATGTAACTCACTGAAGTTCACCCATTTTCTAACCCCTGATTCTGAAATTCCTAGGGTTGAAAAAAACATTTTACTACAAACTTGCAGGCGGGCGTTTTCTTTGTTTAAATAATATAATTTTGAAAATGTTCGGCGCGAATTTTCTACGTATGTCCGCTTCTTGGTCGAACATTCAATTCTATCGGTAACATACATTTTTTTTTTGGTCCCACGACATTTGCCAGAAACGATAAAATATTTCTTTTCTCACACTTTCGGAAAAGAGGGAACAATGCCGTGTTGAACATTTTTCACAATATTTCGAAGTGCACCCAGCTTTCATCTCTCTTGGCTTTCTTTCACAAACTATTCCCCGTGACAAACCTTCATATTTTTGTCCATTCATACGCTTTTGCTTATTTTCTTGTTTTTTGTTTGTGTTTTTGGAACAATGTACATTGTCATCATAAATATTTTCTATATTAGAACACATTTTTTTTTATTTTTACCACACTTTTCACTTCTGTTGCAATTTTAAGTTTGATATAAACTGAAATTCTTTTTAATGGTAAACGAAATCAACGCTAATAACTAATAATAACAAAAATAAATGCTTGCTATGTTATTTAAAAAATTCAAATATTTTTTTACATTTCCTACCCAAGTGTGATACGTTCTTTTGACATATGAAAATCATGAACATGTTGATACGTTATTTTGAATTATGGATATACAATCGTTGTTTTTGGTCACAGAAGTCTAAAAATTGGTAGAGGCATGTAGTTTAACCTAATGAATCATAATCAATCAAAAACACGATTTTGATTTTTTTGATGATACGTACTTTTGGATTTTCGACGACGATATGCTCCTAACTGAATACAATGCCGTGCAACAGTATTGCGGGACAAGGGAAGAGTTTCTATAAAATCATCACTATAATTTAGAGTTTGCATAGTCTTGAGGAGTATATCTTTAATAAACATTCCATCAGAAAATGGTCGACCATGTCTTATAATATCTTAGTTAATAAGGCTTGCTGCCACCTGTTTTTATTTTTGATTTTCTAGCTTGTCTTTATTGCTTTCTATTTCAAGCAACCAGCCTTTTATTTTCTGTAAAAAAAATTTGGGTGGGTTTTAAAAAGGTCTACTTTTTCCATTACATTAAATTCATTTACATAACTATGAAAGTTATCAAAATGCCTTTTTAAATCATCTTGCCTCTTATTTTTAAATATTTTAAAACATAAGAGGCATTGTATATTGCCAAAAGCATTCCCAATCATGAAATATCTTTTAAATTGCATCATTCTATTTATTCTCCATTAATGTAAGCAATGTTTACTGGGCAAGATTTCTTTAGTTAAAAAATCAAAATATGTAAGCATCCACCGCATGTGCCATCGTCGCTTGATGATTGACGACAGAATCTTGTACTCTCGTTGACTAAATGAAAGATCGTAAGAATGTGTGTGAATTAAATTCCACAATTGTGGTATGGGCTGGACATCATTGCTCTAAATGATGAAACAGAACTGGGGCTGAACGTTGTTTTCCATACAGTTTGACATAAAATTATGCCAGAGAATGCGGTCGAGTATGCCCGTAGAGCAAACGAGGTTGCAAAAATCAAAATTTTCATGAGTGCCGACGAAGTTTTGAATAAACCCATGTTATAGGAAACTTTTCAACGATTTCAAATATGCCACTCTTAATAATATCACATTTTTAGTTTAGAAGATATAACCGTTCAAAGTTGACCGACTTTTGGTTTTCAAAAAAAAACACAATTTTTAGTCAATTTGTTGCAATTTCAGGTGTAATATCACGAAAAATAAGTAACGAATCGCCTTATTTTTTGTTTGTATTGATTGATGTATTTATTAAATGTATAATGATAAAAAAAATTAACTGTTTGCTTTGTGTTTCTCCTGGTAAATCACTATTTAAAAACTATCCGTTTTTTCACTATTTTTCAACTTTGACGGAAAATAAAAAAAATCTATATATTTCTATATTTGCCATATTTGCAAAACCTGTTCTTTGATTATTTCTTTACATAATTCAAAAGGTTTTATCTGCCCGCACGTGCCCGTTTGGCTTCTAGAGGTAAAAAGGGTTAAAAAGACATGGTTGCAGAAATTGTATGGCGTCCATCCCTTATATGTTTTGACTGACAGTAGTTTGATCTAATAGTTTGAAAAAAACTACTCATTAAAATTAGCAGGTACGTACCTCACTTAAACAATACAAATGGTCAAGAACAATATTGACTTATGGTCCCTACAGGTAGGCACAAATCTTATTTGGACACGTGCATAATATCAAAATTGCATTATTCAGCCTAAATCCATATGTATGCAGGGAACAGGTAAATTTTTAGGCATGGTAGCATAAGCCTATATATTGCAAAATAAGCATAATGCTTGGATTAGTCTACGACTGAAAGTTGGCGCAACAATTACTGAAACCATTAAACAATTTAAGTACTGAAAACATGGCATTGAACAATTTAAAATTATTTGAACTGTTTAGAAAGTCAACCACACCAAAGTTTTTCACGGAAGCTGCTTTAGAAGAACTTGATAGCTTATACGGAAATATTGAGAGAAGCGAAATTATAAAAAATAATTTTTATCTGATATATGCAAATTTGTTATATTTGTTTTGCCACAGTTTGAGGGACCAACTATTAGTGCTCTGATAGAATTAGGTAAAAGACAGCTATGTTTAAAACCATTTCTGTTTTCCGTTAAATCCAAGTTTCTCACTGAAATATTCGATTGTTGTTTTACCAAACGCATCTTTATAACTGAAAGCATACGTTTGTTAATATTGCGTTTTATTTACTTTTAGATTTTTTATTTATTTTTTATTTTCAGAAAAGCAATTTTTATATATATAAATGATTGTGTATAAAAATAAAGAATTTAGTAGAAAACATTTCGTCCTTTGAAAAGGACTTGTAAATAGCTTAATTAATTCACTACCACTTGAACTTCATTTACCGGGTTATCAATTTTGTGGACCAGGCACTAAATTGGAAAAACGATTACAAAGGGGTGATAAAGGTATCAATCCGTTAGATGCAGCTTGTAAAATTCATGATATTGCTTATGCCCAGAACACTGATATTCATAAACGACATTACGCAGATGAAGAACTAGCAGAAAAAGCTTGGAGTAGAGTTAAAGCTAAAGATAGTACATTTGGAGAAAAACTCAACGCATACCTTGTCACTAACACAATGAAGTCAAAAGTTAAATTGGGCTTGGGAGTAAAAACTGACAAACAAAAGAAAAAGTGTAGACGAAATATTTTTAAGAATGCCGTTAAATCAGCAACCGATATTTTAAAAAAGGAAAAACCAAATGACATCAAAACCGCTACTAAAACTGCACGAAAAGCTATCCAACATTCATTTCTTGGAAAAAAATCTATAGTAAAAATTCCTAGAATTATCAACATACATAAACTTGGCGGTTTTCTTCCACTTGTCCCTATTCTAACAGCACTTGGAGCATTGGGAGCAATAGCTTCTGGTGGGTCAGCAATCTCTAAAACTATTACTTTAGCTAAAAATGGTAGACAACAGCTCGAAGAAAGTAAGCGTCATAACAAAACATTAGAGGCAATAGCTATGGGTAAAGGTCTATATCTTAAACCCTATAAAAAAGGCTATGGAATATTTTATACCTCATCAAAAAACTATTAAAGCAGCTACCTAATAGACCGCTAACAGATGTGGACTTAAGAACATTTGGGAAGAAGTATATTCCTTATTTTAGAGGAGTATATATGAGGGATAAACTTCCTAAAACTCCACACCGAATAGAGAATGGAATTATAAACTTGGACTCAAATAGAGGATATGGAACGCATTGGGTAGCATTTTATAAAAATAATGATAATGTAGAATACTTTGATAGTTTTGGTAATCTCCAACCACCTATAGAAGTTTTAAGATACTTGGGTAAAAACATTAAATATAACTATTTAAGATATCAAAAATTTAATACTTTTATTTGTGGTCATTTATGTTTAAAATTTTTAATAAATTTCAAAATAAAGAATTAATAAAAAAACTCAAATATTTTGTTTTTTTTTTTGTTTTTATATTTTTTTTTATTATTTTTTTTTTTGTTTGTTTGTTTTATTTATTATCCATTCTTAATAATAATCTATAGATTTTCACATCTGTTTTAATCTTATTTTTCATTTTTTTTTCAAACTCATAACAAAGTCTGGTTAAATCAATTTCTATATCTCTTTCATTTATACCTTTAATTTCATAATATTGTACATTTGTTTTATTTAAAATAGAGCAATTTGGAATATAATGTTCATAATAAAAATATAAAATTTGCTTGCGAAGAATTGTATTCCAGCTTAAAAATGTTGTCAAGAATATTCCGACTTGGGTTAGCGATTTCCAAGTCTCAGGATCAATTTTAATTTTATGGTTTCCCTGTTGTAGGATGAGATAGCAAATACTATTCTTATACTGAAATGTATATTGAACATCCCTCTTATCATCCTTATAAATTAGATTCATACAATCTAGGAATTCACATTGATTTAGTGTTGCCTTAATATATTCCTTATAGCTCATAAGGTTTATCCATTCATCCCGGTCCAATCCAATGAAGTTTCTATCCTTATAATGCAACCAGACAATAGGCTTAAAACCAAGAGCTGTGGAAAATCCGCAGGATATCTTTAATTTTAAATTTATAAAATATTCGAAATCAAATACACAGTCGTGTATTTTCGGGTTTCTTACAAGATTGAACATTCTCGATGAATTTTAAATGTAAACTAATAATATTTTTGCTTTGAAAATCTATATTTAAAGAAAAAAAAATGCTTTTATCTTTTTTTTTTTTTTTTATTTTTATTTAATTATTTTTGTTTTCTTGTACATAAATTTAGACTTCTAAAATATTTTAATATCTTTTTATAATTTTCTATAATTCTTATAACCTCCTTTTTCCTCTTATAGAAAAAGTAGCATCCACACAAACCCACGACATCTCCACTTGTACTTTCGTGAGAGCAAGGCATATTATATACATTAAAATTTGTATATTCTCTTTTGAATGTACATAATAATTCCAAATGTTCTTCAAAGATTACACTTCCAAATTCTTGTAGAAAAGCTTCAATAACCTCCATCTTTCCACATTAAGATTTCATTTACAACTTATTAAAAATATTAATATTTCTATATTATATATATATATATATATATATGTATATACTAATAAAATAAAAAAAAAAAAACACGAATCTATAATAATTTATTTTTTTTTTATTGTTCAATCATTTTTTTATTGAAAAAATTATTTTATTTAAATGTATTAAAATGAGTATAAGGGTAATATCCTTTCATAGGAGCAGCCGTCTTAATTTCTAGCTTATAATTAATGCTATCCTTTTCGTCATCTAAAGGAATCTTTGAAATTATATATGAGCCAGTTGATAGGCTCCCAACATCGTTTTCAGTCAAGACATTAAACCTTTTAGGAAGATAAAGCATAGCTCCATCCAATTCCAAGACAATGGCATCTCCATATTTTGTAGTTACCCGTTCAGCTCCTGTAATAGGATAGTCCTTTCCACCTATCATATTTTTAACACTTAAAATATGTTTTATATTTAATTTGTTGAATGAAGCAATTAATTCCGCGTTAATATTCATCGTTTGATAATTTATAATGAAATGTAATAAATTACTAAATAAATTCACAATTTATAGAAAAAATTTTTGTTTTTTTTTTTGGTTACACTTAGTTTTAACATATGTTGTTTACTCTAATTCATTAAAATTATCGATAATGTTTTTTAATTTTACCCAACCACACCCATTGTAAAAAAACAAGTTGTTTCGAATACACTCGATCATTACAACAAGCAAAAACAACAACAACCACAACATCCCTACATCTGGCTCTCCATAATCACACATAAAAAAAATAAAAAAAAATGCGCTTATCAGCTTTGTGTGTTTCCTCAACAAAAATTTTTTCTTCACATAATTCAAAATAAAAAGATAGAATTATCAACAATATTTTCCAATTGCTTCTACAAGGTCTGTATGTCTATCTATCTACATATCTCTATGTCTGTCTGGCTGTCTGTCTATCGATCACAACAAAAGAAAGGCTTCAACAATGCACCCAACACTTGTGCATTGCTATCCTATAAAATTTAACGACTTTTTTTTATTACTCAAGAATCAAGAATGGTTTCATATTTCCCTATCCACTCCAAAATAAAAATAGAAACACCAATTGCATCTATACAATTTTTTTTAATAACTAAATAAAATCATAATTTATAGATACTTTGAATTTATTCTTCAACCCCAAATAAAATTGAAAAACCATTTGCTGTTACGAAGCCAGTCTGTCTGTATGTCTGTCTATCCATCCAATAATATTTTCGTCGATCACCCAAACAAACAAAATAACAACAACCCTCCATCTGGTTACCCATAAACACACAACAAAAAGGGCTTATCAGAAATGTGTATTTTCTCCCAACAATCCACAAAACACACACAAAAATAAAAAAAATATTTTTCCAATTTCTTCCTCAAGGTCTGTCTGTGTATCTATCCATATTCAAGACACACTCCAATACAATACCCTTATCATCTCACACCCCATAAATTATTAATTTTAATATCAGCGCTTTGAAAAAATTGTCCACAAAATTTTTTTTCAAAATCAAGTGCATCGACAAGTACACAGTATGTCTGTCTGCCTATTGATCTACATGCATACATATCCACAAAACTAAATCACATCTTTTCTCAAGTGCATCTACACAGTAAGTCCGTCTATCGATCACAACAAAAGAAAGGCTTCAACAATGCACCCAACACTTGTGCATTGCATTGCTCCCCCAACATTTTTCTAAATCTCAGCTATAAAATTTAACGACTTTTTTTATTACTTTGTTTTTGAAATTTTTTTTTTTTTTTAAAATTTGACCTACTTTAACACGTGTTCATTTGACCTACTTTAACACGTGTTCATTTTAATGGCTTTTGGATAATTTTAATGGCTTTGGAAAAATTTTAATGGCTTTTGGATAATTTTAATGGCTTTTGGATAATTTTAATGGCTTTTGGGTAATTTTAATGGCTTTTGGGTGATTTTAATGGCTTCTGGGTGATTTTAATGGCTTTTTGGGTAAATTGAACTTAAACTCTCATTACCCATATACTAACCGGTTAACCGGTTATTTAAAAATTGCTTAACCGAAAACCGGGTTTTTTAAAATAGCAACTATTCGTAATATTCGAAAACCGGTTATTGAAAAAAGTCGAATAATCGATCTCCCTAGTATCTACGCATCGAATACAAATAACAAGTTGACAAAGGTCATTAATGTCAGTGCTTTCATCTAAAGAAAAAGAAAAATATTCGCAATTTTTAAGCTATTCGTTAATGGCGAATTCTACATATGCTCCTAACTGAATACAATGCCGTGCAACAGTATTGCGGGACAAGGGAAGAGTTTCTATAAAATCATCACTATAATTTAGAGTTTGCATAGTCTTGAGGAGTATATCTTTAATAAACATTCCATCAGAAAATGGTCGACCATGTCTTATAATATCTTAGTTAATAAGGCTTGCTGCCACCTGTTTTTATTTTTGATTTTCTAGCTTGTCTTTATTGCTTTCTATTTCAAGCAACCAGCCTTTTATTTTCTGTAAAAAAAATTTGGGTGGGTTTTAAAAAGGTCTACTTTTTCCATTACATTAAATTCATTTACATAACTATGAAAGTTATCAAAATGCCTTTTTAAAACATCTTGCCTCTTATTTTTAAATATTTTAAAACATAAGAGGCATTGTATATTGCCAAAAGCATTCCCAATCATGAAATATCTTTTAAATTGCATCATTCTATTTATTCTCCATTAATGTAAGCAATGTTTACTGGGCAAGATTTCTTTAGTTAAAAAATCAAAATATGTAAGCATCCACCGCATGTGCCCTCGTCGCTTGATGATTGACGACTGAATCTTGTACTCTCGTTGACTAAATGAAAGATCGTAAGAATGTGTGTGAATTAAATTCCACAATTGTGGTATGGGCTGGACATCATTGCTCTAAATGATGAAACAGAACTGGGGCTGAACGTTGTTTTCCATACAGTTTGACATAAAATTATGCCAGAGAATGCGGTCGAGTATGCCCGTAGAGCAAACGAGGTTGCAAAAATCAAAATTTTCATGAGTGCCGACGAAGTTTTGAATAAACCCATGTTATAGGAAACTTTTCAACGATTTCAAATATGCCACTCTTAATAATATCACATTTTTAGTTTAGAAGATATAACCGTTCAAAGTTGACCGACTTTTGGTTTTCAAAAAAAAAAAACAATTTTTAGTCAATTTGTTGCAATTTCAGGTGTAATATCACGAAAAATAGGTAACGAATCGCCTTATTTTTTGTTTGTATTGATTGATGTATTTATTAAATGTATAATGATAAAAAAAATTAACTGTTTGCTTTGTGTTTCTCCTGGTAAATCACTATTTAAAAACTATCCGTTTTTTCACTATTTTTCAACTTTGACGGAAAATAAAAAAAAAATCTATATATTTATATATTTGCCATATTTGCAAAACCTGTTCTTTGATTATTTCTTTACATAATTCCAAAGGTTTTATCTGCCCGCACGTGCCCGTTTGGCTTCTAGAGGTAAAAAGGGTTAAAAAGACATGGTTGCAGAAATTGTATGGCGTCCATCCCTTATATGTTTTGACTGACAGTAGTTTGATCTAATAGTTTGAAAAAAACTACTCATTAAAATTAGCAGGTACGTACCTCACTTAAACAATACAAATGGTCAAGAGCAATATTGACTTATGGTCCCTACAGGTAGGCACAAATCTTATTTGGACACGTGCATAATATCAAAATTGCATTATTCAGCCTAAATCCATATGTATGCAGGGAACAGGTAAATTTTTAGGCATGGTAGCATAAGCCTATATATTGCAAAATAAGCATAATGCTTGGATTAGTCTACGACTGAAAGTTGGCGCAACAATTACTGAAACCATTAAACAATTTAAGTACTGAAAACATGGCATTGAACAATTTAAAATTATTTGAACTGTTTAGAAAGTCAACCACACCAAAGTTTTTCACGGAAGCTGCTTTAGAAGAACTTGATAGCTTTACGGAAATATTGAGAGAAGCGAAATTATAAAAAATAATTTTTATCTGATATATGCAAATATTAACGCAAAATGGGTGAAATCTAATCGAACCATTCAGAACTTCAACTCCAAATACGAGGACTGGCTTAATGAAGACACCATCCTGGATATATTGGCAGTAGATAAACCCACCACATCAACCAGAGGAGTAAAAGGAAGGCCAAAAAAAGGTATTGAGGAGTGTTAAATTTTCACAAGAAAGAGGAAACTTGCCGATGCCACCAATGACTTGACCACGAAGCATTTATCGGACGCGCTGTCTATTAAATATACAAAGGATAGTGAAAGAGTTAGGTCGCAGATTACCAAATCTGTTGCTGATGCAAGCCCACTGCGACTAAAAAGGATTAAGGAAAGCATTTCCACGCCCACAAAAGAACACATTAAAAAGTATGGTTCCGAAGAAGCCTTGGCCTTGTTTATGGACTTAGAACTTTCCAAAGAGAAATATGAGAAACTGCGGGCATCTTTAACGCGACACGGCGCTGACGTTTTACCCGGATACAAGCATATTACGCAAGCCAAAATAAATTCACGACCACTGCATACGGAGTTTACGGAAGTCTCTGCGAAAGCCAATCTGCAGGATCTCATGGGCCATACAGCAAAACGGTTGTTGGAGAGTCTTCCTGAAAATGAGGTGAAAATTTTCCTGAGAAGTTGACATTGATCAGCAAATGGGGCTGCGATGGATCATCCGGACAAAGCGTTTATAAGCAAAGGATATCTTTCGATGACGCTACAATATCGGCCGGAAATATGTTTATGGCATCTGTTGTTCCTTTGCGGCTAAAATCTGATGTTTCCCTACACTGGAAAAATCCACGTCCGTCATCAGTGCATTATTGCCGACCAATAATGTTTCAGTTTGCAAGGGAATCGGCAGAACTCATAAGGACCACGGTGAAGGACATTGAAGAATAAATAAGCAAGATTAAGCCTACAAAGCTGCAAATTGGAGAAGGAAAATATATTCAATGCAATTACGAGTTCCACCTGACCATGGTTGACGGAAAAGTCGTAAACGAACTGACAGGAACAACCTCAACAATGTCATGCCCGATTTGCAAAAAGAGTCAGAAGAACTTTGGTAATTTAAACGATTCTACAAATGAGGAGAATTACGAATATGGAATGTCACCATTGCACGCAAGGATAAGGTGTATGGAATTCTTGCTAAAACTGGCGTATACCCTACTACAAGAGGAGGAAAACTTCGATGAAAATACATCAAAAAAGGATAAGGAAAAGATCGGAAAGAAGCATATACAGGATGCTTTTTTTAAACAAGTTGGACTAAAAGAAGACTATCCCAAGCACGGATACGGTAACTCAAACGATGGAAACACTTCTAGGAGATTTTTTGAAAATGATGAGGCAGTAACTAGAATCACTGGAATTGACAAATCGTGAAAAGATTGGGAACGATCTTGGATGTTTTAAACTGCAAACAAAATGTCAATTCTACAAAATATGGAGAATATGCGTCGAAAACTGCATCTCTTTTAGCAGAAATGTATCCACAGAAGAAGTTGACCCCGACCGTCCATAAAATATTGGCGCATGGCAAAGATATAATTGAGTACCAGTCTTTGCCAATTGGAGAGCTTTTTGAAGAAGCACAGGAGTCTCTTAACAAATTTTATAAAAAATATAGATTGCAGAACACATTCAAAGCATCAAGGGTGAGGCAAAATTAGGACCTCTTCAACATGTTGGCAGCATCTTGTGAAGTCACGAATAGAGTTACAAAATAATTATAGTTTAGAAATGGTTAGTCTTTTAGATATACCTTCTCCTACGAATTGTGATGAATATTTTACAGAAAATTAAAAAAAAAAATTTTAAAAAAAAATTATTTTTTTTTTAATTTGTTGGGTAATAATTTAAAACATAAAACCCTAAAGAAAAAAAATAAAAACAATCTAAAAATGTAAAAATAATTTTTTTTAGTTACCATAAAATTGATTTTTCTACTAATTTTAACTTTGATAACCCATAAGTAGGCCCCTACAAAGCGTAGCACCCTTTCCAAACGCTCATTTCATAGGCTGAGCAGTTATCTATCATATACTTTTTTTTTTTTTTTTTATTATTGCTACACTAAAAGATATGATTTTTGCAACGAAAAAACTCAAATGGCGCCACTGTGCGACGTTTTAATTATGGGCTTAAGAATTTTTGCCTGAAATTGAAGACTCAATTCTGTTTCATCATTTAAGCTGCGATCGGCAAAATCAGGGCGCCGCGTTTTCTCTTTTATGCTCTTTTGTTACGTACGTGTGCACACACATTGTAGAGAATTAAACAACATTAACAACAACATATGTAAAATACATACATAGCATACAATCGCAAAATGTAATAGTATAGGTTGCCGACCGCGGCTCTAAAGCATTGATGTTCAAAAATGTTTTGCATATGTATTGCGAGAGAATTTTAAAGTACAGTGACATGCAAAACTAAGAGCATAGATTTTCATTAACATATAATATAAAGATATTATTTTTGTAGTAAAACATTTATAATAATAGAGTTCAAACTAAATGATCTATTTTTTAAATTGACTTTTAAAATATTGACTTTTTAAAATTTTTAAAAAACAAAATGTATTGAACATTTTCCAATTTTACCAAGTAACAAAAAAAAAAATTCGGGGTCATCAAAAGCATTTTGTAACATAAAATACTTTTCGGCTGATATCATTAATAAATCGCAATAATTTCAATTTATGTGTTCACTGACAGCAATCTCGATGACGATTAAAATGTAAAATAAGACACAGAAGTTCTGCAAGTGTAGTTTGTCTCTCCCACTCAACATGCTGATTTCCTATTGGTTGATTGACGATCAAACAAAAGAGCGTAAGTATACGTGTGAGTTTAATTTGCTGATATCAGCCACTACTGGGCATCTTTGTGCTCTAAAGCAGTGATGCGCAAAACTAAATTCTCTCACCAATACACTGACAAAACCACAGGTGCACTGGGAGAAAAGTTGTGAAATTTAAAAGAACTGTTGTTATTTTTTTACGGTGTGAAAAATTTTGTAATTTTTTTTTGTTTTGAAAATAAATTAAATATAAAAGAAAAAGTAAACTTTTAAATAAATTATTTTTGATAAATACCTTATAAAAATGAAAAAGATTTTTTTTTCACTAAACTTTTCATAGAAGTGCTATAAAAGATATAAAAATGCCTTTTAAAAATGAGTTTTGTTCATTGTTTTAAATGTTTAATGACAAAAGAGGCATTACATGTTACCAAAAGCATTTTTAATCAAAAATAGGATATAAGAAACTAAGACAGATGGTATCTAGTCCTTAAAATTTAGCTATTATTAAGCAAGGTAGACCTTTTTCTGACGAAATATTTATTAAGAATATATTCCTCCAAATAAAACAAAATCTTAATTGTAGTTTTAATTTTATAGAATCCTCTGTCCCGTGATACTTTTGCGCGCCGTACTGTTTAGTTAGGAGTATACGCAGGGTTTGCCATTAAAGAAATTATAAAAAATTTTGATTTCTTTTCTTTTGCTTTTGATGAAAGCACTGACTTGCTAGCTTGTTACGCAGATAAAGAGTATTAAATCTTTGAAACAATGATTTCTCTCAAAACTGTTTACACAAAAGTAACAGCCAAGGTTTTTGTTCAATGTTATTAATGAAAAATTTTTATCAATTGCGGACTCCAGAAAATTTATTGACCTCTGTGTAGATGACAAAAATATCGTGTGAAAAAATATGGAAGTTAAATGTGTCAACTAAAACGACATGAGTATATATTCAATAATTTTAATCGCATTGTGCACCTGGTAGTGCTGGCATCAAAAGTTTTAACATCTCACCCTGCCGTGAAAACTGACGTTTGCGCCATCAGTACAAACGCCAGCTAATTTGTTGGAGTCTACTGTAGAAAAAAGTTTTTCATTAATAACATCGAACAATAGTTTGCCTGTTTCGTTTGAGCAAAAGGTTTCTAGTGAAAACATAGTTTCAAAGACATTATATTCCATATCTACACATCGAATACAAATAACGAGCTGGCAGAGATCGTTGATGTCAGTGCTCTCATCTAATAAAAAAGAAAAAAATTCGCAATTTTTTAAATTTTCTTTAATTTTAGATTCTACGTATGCTCCCAAATGAAGACTACGACGTGCAACAGTATCAGGGGACAACAGAAGATTTTCTATAATGTCAACATTATAATTTAATTTTTGCGTAACGTGGAGTAATATGTTTTTAATAAATACCCCATCAGTGAACGGTCTACCTTGTGTAATAACGTCTAAACTTATAAGACTAGATATCTCCTGCTTAAGTTTTTTATTTGACGACTGATTTAATTCTTTTTCTTCCAACCATTCTTTAATCATCTTTAAACAATTTTGTTTTTTTTTTCTTGAAAAGGATTTTCTTTTCCTTCTTCATTAAACTTTTTCATAGTAATGCTATGAAAGCTATCAAAATGTCTTTTTAAAACACTTTCTTTCATTGTTTTAAACGACTTATGACAAAACAGGCATTGCATTTTACCAAAAGCATTTTTAATCATAAAATATTTTTTACATGCCATAATTAAACAATTTATTTTGTTCAGTGCACCTACAAAAAATACGTAAATAAAATCTGAAAAAATAAAGAAGCAGTCATACACCCGTGCTCATGTACATACGACGTTGTCTCGTTGAGTCGACAATCGCTACTAACCACAAGAGCATAAGAATATGTGTGATTTGATTTTGAACAATAGTTCTATGGTTTGCGCACCATTGCTCTAAAGCACATTCACTGTATTATATAGCCGATTAAAGAGTTTAAACCAGGGGCTTCCATTTCTTTGCACAATTGTGCACACCACTACTAACACATATTTTTATACTCTTCAATTCAGTCGTCGATGTGACTTCGATAAGTATGCATGTCTAGCGGATGCTATATTATTTTGTTTCAGCTTATACTCAAAAAATATTGTGCGGTCAAAATGCTTTTGGTAACATCCAATGCCTTGCGTTCAATTTTTATTTAGAGTTTAAATTTTAAGACTTAAATGTAGAATAATGTAACATTTCATAAGTTTGCATGCAAAGCAAAGAACTTTGTGAAATGGTAATTATTTGAGATTTAAAAGCAATTTTTAATATTTCAGATAAAAAATTTCAAAATGTCTAACAGTCCTATGTGGAAGAAGCTGATAGTCACATTTATTATAGGTTTTATTTTACATTCGTATATGGATTCGGTTCTTATAATTTTACAGCACTTTTTTATTTTTTCTTATGCAATACTAAAAATTATTATTATAAATTATTATCTGATCACTAATTCCACTAACTTCGTGGTAATAGTTATAAAACAGATTACCCAGTTTTTTTGTTAAAAAATATTAATGTGTTCTTATAAAAAGAATTAAAAACTCTGCTAATTTTTTTATTGAGTGTGATTATACATTATGCTGTTATATATTTATTTGATGATACGTCATTTTGAATTTTGTAAATAACTTAAAATTATATAAAAATACATATGTAACGTGAATCCTAACCAACAAAAATTTAAAATTTTCAAATAATAAATACATTGTTTTGCATTTAAGCTAACGATATGTGTTTTTTTTTTGTGAAAAAAATTCTTTGATGCCTGGAAAAGGGTCCCTTTTTCTTTCGTAAAAAAGACGTACCTAAATGCAGAAATTATTAGGAAAACAATAGTCACAAGAATTTGTTGGTATTTTGTGCTTGTAAAAATATTTTTGTTTCTGTACCAATCGCGTCGGTAGGTTTTTTTCTTTGAAAACACTTTTTTAAGTAAGTAAAAATATTTAAAAAACAAGTTAAAAAAGTCTTGTTTTCCTACAATTTATGTGCAAATGTGACAACAGGTAAAATTTTTGAGTAAGAAGATGTGTTTTATTGATGTATTAATGAAGCGTTATTGTTTGGCACTATTTTTATTGCTTACTTTTTTATGCTACAATTATATGACCGAGTCCAAAGAGTTAACCTTACTAATTTATGGTATTTATTTAACGTACATAACTTTGACCTGTTATAATGACTTTCTACATTTTTGCAGGCACTCAGGTACGCATTTGGTATTTTGTAAAAAGTTATGATATACCATTAGCAAGAATTAAAATGAATGCACAGATGTTTGAAGTATGAGTAACCCAACAACGTGAATACCTTTTCTATTTTACTTACCACTATGAATACCCTAACTTTTTACTAAAATAACTTTTTCACGTTATAATTCTCATGTAATTTATTTTATTTTTGAATAAATAGACCAGGGAAATCCATTTCTATGCACAATTGTGTATACCACTACTAATACATATTTTTGTTTCAAGTTAATAGAAAAAACTTTATGATGGCACTTAAAAAATATTGTGCGGTCAAAAACGCTTTTGGTAACATCCAATGCCTTATATGCTATGCAACATTTATGAAAGGAACGGAATATGTTATTAAACGGCATTGCGATCGTTTTCATAATAATATAAATAATTTAAATGATAAGGAAAGAGAAGACCTGTTTTTTAAATATAAAACAATTTTTTTTAGAAAAATTGAAAAAATGGTTATTAGAAGAGGAAATTTATGAACCAAAATCATTTCCCAAATTGAAAAAGGAGATTTCAAGTTTAGTAATATTGGAAATTGTTAAGAAAGGAAGACCATTGTGGGATTGTGATTTTATCAATCAATTGGTTAAAAAAAAATTTGGGAAAGGCTTAATTATAATACTAAATTTATAGCGTCTCTTCCCCTCTCCAGTCAAACTGTAGGCCGTCGTACTGTTCAATTAGGAACATGTGTAGAATCTGCAATTAGGGAAAAAGTAATTAATTACTAGCAATGTAGGATTACACAGGTGAGCTCTCGCATTTGCATTTATTAAAAATGCTGACAAATTTGACACCATAGTACTAAAATTCATCATTTCGTACATTCTTTTCTCAACTATTGAAGGGAAATCGCGAACCTTAGAAATCTGGCTGCGTATTAATACCTCAGGACGACCATAATGAAACTCGAGTGTACTAATCACCTGACTTACGCTGTCGGGATGAATCAAAAATGACGCTACTTTGGTTCTGGCATCACCTTTCAACGATTTTTGTAAACGAATTAAATTTTCCAAGTTTGAATAACTATAACTTGTTGTAGTTTCCCTAAATGCGACTATAAACATAGGCCATTGTTCCGGCTGGCCACTAAACTGGGGCAAATCGTGGAGCTTACGAAGTTGGCGACATTCGTTCGTTTGTTGTAAATCGGGCACATGTAGGGGTGCAGGTGTCACATAAGTTGGCAAGTTTGTCGTTACTGGCGTTCCCATTTGTGCTGATGTGTTACTTTGTGTTTGACCTTGAAAGTGGTCCATTAAAGTTGGGAAAAAAGGTACAGCGGTTGATGTGGGCACATATGGTAAAGAGGTTGACCTTGGGACAATTGTCCGTGTGGAAGAATAGGGCAATGAGGTTGGCACAAATTGTTGTGCGGCTGAATAGGGCAATGGGGTTGGCACAAATTGTTGTGCGGCTGAATAGGGCAATGAGGTTGGCACAAATTGTTGTGCGGCAGAATAGGGCAATGAGGTTGGCACAAATTGTTGTGCGGCAGAATAGGGCATAGAGGTGGGCACAGAAGATGGTGTGGGGTGGAACAAACTATACTGAAATGGCATTGTGTACTCACATGTATTTACTTTTTGTTGTTGCATCGAGGCTGTTGCTACTGGAATTGTGGTTGTATTCGCCATCGAATACACGTTCGTATTTGTTACGGCATGTGGTGCTGGGGCAGTACTTGACAAAACGTCCGCTAATGTCGTCACAACTGACATTTGTGTATCTGATGTCCTTACGGCTGATGCATTCGAATGATTGGAAGCGTCCAATAATTGTTTAAAGGAATTCTTTAGTGCCAAAATCTCTTCCTTCAATTCGGCAACAGATGGTTCTTTTAACTCGATCATAGTCTTCTCGTTGTCACTTTCGTTTGGAGAAGCTATTAAGATGTTTTCTTCTTCTGTAGACATTTCTTTTACAAGCAAACGCTTGCTTCGGCGTGGCATTTATTCTTAACCAACATTAGAATAATAAAAAATGTTGCGGCAGCAACTAAAACTTATGTTCTGAGCGTAACGGCTTAGAATAATAATAAAACAGGTTTTTTTTTAATGGATGTAAACAAGTGTATCGAGTTTTATTATCTAAAAATCAACGAAAATTTCACAATAATATTTAATATATTAAAAAAACATAATTTAAAGAAACTTACTCTATTCTATCGTCATTCCAAAATTAATATAAAATGGAGAATCGAAATTGGCGCAGCCAAGCGATTACACCAAAAAAATATTGGTACCGGTTAACTTGTAATAAACCAGTAATCAATAAAATAAAAAATAGATTTCAACTCTGTCTTTTAAATACATACTTTAAGATATCAGTTAAATTTAAATACTGTAAACTAATTTATAACACCCTTAATTATAATATTTACGAAATGTTAACAAAGTATGTATTTGTTTGCCTGAAGCTAAAACCAATACATTTTTAACGTAGGGAATAGTGTAGGGATAATTTTTTTGTTTGTAGGGAAAAAGAGGGAATTTTATTTAGACACGAAGGGATTTTTTTGAAATTTTCCTGGCATCACTGATGCATATGTATATACATCAGGGGTTTCCATTTCTTTGCACAATTGTGCGCACCACTACTAACACATATTTTTATACTCTTCAATTCAGTCGTCGATGTGACTTCGACAAGTGTGCATGTCCAGCGGATGCTATATTATTTTGTTTCAGCTTACACTCAAAAAATATTGTGCGGTCAAAAATGCTTTTGGTAACATCCAATGCCTTTCGTGCAATTTTTATTAAGAGTTTAAATTTTAAGACTTAAATGTAGAGTAATGTAACCTTTCATAAGTTTACATGCAAAGCAAAGAACTTTGTGAAATGGTAGTTATTTGAGATTTAAAAGCAATTTTTAATATTTCAGATAAAAAATTTCAAAATGTGTAACAGTCCTATGTGGAAGAAGCTGATAGTCACATTTATTATAGGTTTTATTTTACATACGTATATGGATTCGGTTCTTATAATTTTACAGCACTTTTTTATTTTTTCTTATGCAATACTAAAAATTATTATTATTAATTATTATCTGATCACTAATTCCACTAACACCGTGGTAACAGTTATAAAACAGATTACCCAGTTTTTTTGTTTAAAAATATTAATGTGTTCTTATAAAAAGAATTAAAAACTCTGCTAATTTTTTTATTGAGTGTGATTATACATTATGCTGTTAAAAAAATTATATATTTATTTGATGATACGTCATTTTTAATTTTGTAAATAACTTAAAATTATATAAAAATACATATGTAACGTGAATCCTAATCAACAAAAATTTAAAATTTTCAAATAATATCTACATTGTTTTGCATTTAAGCTAACGATATGGGTTTTGTTTGTGAAAAAAATTCTTTGGTGCCTGTAAAAGGGTCCCTTTTTCTTTCGTAAAAAAGACGTACCTAAATGCAGAAATTATTAAAAAAATAGCCACAAGAATTTGTTGGTATTTTGTGCTTGTAAAAATATTTTTGTTTCTGTAACAATCGCGCCGGTAGGTTTTTTTCTTTGAAAACACTTTTCGTACGTAAGTAAAAATATTTAAAAAACAAGTTAAAAATGTCTTGTTTTCCTACAACGTGAATACCTTTTCTATTTTACTTACCACTATGAATACCCTAACTTTTTACTAAAATAACTTTTTCACGTTATAATTCTCATGTAATTTATTTTATTTTTGAATAAATAGACCAGGGAAATCCATTTCTATGCACAATTGTGTATACCACTACTAATACATATTTTTGTTTCAAGTTAATAGAAAAAACTTTATGATGGCACTTAAAAAATATTGTGCGGTCAAAAACGCTTTTGGTAACATCCAATGCCTTATATGCTATGCAACATTTATGAAAGGAACGGAATATGTTATTAAACGGCATTGCGATCGTTTTCATAATAATATAAATAATTTAAATGATAAGGAAAGAGAAGACCTGTTTTTTAAATATAAAACAATTTTTTTTAGAAAAATTGAAAAAATGGTTATTAGAAGAGGAAATTTATGAACCAAAATCATTTCCCAAATTGAAAAAGGAGATTTCAAGTTTAGTAATATTGGAAATTGTTAAGAAAGGAAGACCATTGTGGGATGGTGTTTTTATGAAGCAATTGCTAAAAAAAATTTAGGAAAGGCTTAATTATAATACTAAATTTATAGAGTCTCTTCCCCTGTCCAGTCAAACTGTAGGCCGTCGTACTGTTCAATTAGGAACATGTGTAGAATCTGCAATTAGGGAAAAAGTAATTAATTGCGAATTTTTTTCAATTTGTTTAGACGAAAGCACTGACATAAATGATCTGTGTGAACTTGTAATTTGTATTCGATGCGTAGACAACGAATACACTATTTTTGAGTCCATGATTACTTTAGAAACATTTTATGGAAATGTAACTGGTACGTTGTTGTATGATGTTGTCACAGAAAAGCTTCTTTCCATTGTAGACATAAACAAATTTGCTGGAGTCTGCACAGATGGAGCCAATGTAATGTTGGGCAAATATAATAAGCTTATAGGCCAATTAAAAAAACACGAATTTGCAGTTCATAATTTTCACTGCATAATTCATCAGACCGCTCTTGCATCGAAATTCATAAATGATACCCCAGCTATGAAGACAGCAGACGATATAATAAATAAAATTCGAGGCGGACATCAAGCGCTTACCCACCGAAAATTTGTAACCTTTTTAAAAAACAAAAATGCTGTGAATTGTGACCTGAAAATGTTTACAGAAGTTCGGTGGCTAAGTCGCTGTGATTGCCTGAATAGACTTAATGATTTAAGAGAAGAAGTTCTTCAGTTCCTAGAAACTGAGAAAATAGAAAAAGTTTTAGTACAGTGTTTAAAAGACAATAATTTTATTTTAGACTTAGCTTTTTTGGCAGATACGATAAGTATGTTAAATGAACTTAATTTGGAATTGCAAGGAAAGGAACGCAATACATGCGACTTGTCAAAAATCATTCACAATTTTAAAACAAAACTTTTTCTAATTTTTTCCCAAATTAAAACTGGTGATTTTTCCAATTTTCCAAAAACTTCACTTGTCGACAAAAGATATGAATATGCCGAAATATTTGAAACACATTTCAATAATTTTCAAGACAGGTTTCAAGATTTTGTAATTTTACAATCGCTATTAGATCTTTTCGAAAACCCTTTTCGTTGCGATGTAAGCAACTACGAATTTGATATTAAATCAGAACTAATCATACTACGAAGCGAAGTAAATGCTCCAGACGAAAATAATATTGTAGAGTTCTGGAAAGATTTGGATGGCGAGTTTTATCCTGAACTAAAAAAAATTAATTTAAGTGCCTCTCTTTATTCGGCACTACTTACCTATGCGAACAAATTTTTTCGGATTTAAAATTTATTTGTTCCAAGCAACGTAATAAGTTAAGTTCATCCCATTTGAAAAGCATTCTACTATTACGAAAGTGCCATAAAAGTATAAATTTAGAAGATTTTATTTTGTGTTGATAGAAAATTTGTAGCAGTTCTTTACCAATTCAATGTCGCTGATTTTAAAACTGCACTTTTTTTTCTATCAGCTGTGATTTGCGTGCAATATTTATTTTTTATGAATTTTTAAAACATAAAAATCTTTAATTTTTTTTACGACATTGAATTGGTAAAGAATTGCTACAAATTTTTTATCAACACAAAAAATTTTTAATTTTGTACCTTTGTGTTTTACAACTTATAAAATATATTACTAACATTTTATTTCGGCTGTAAATGAATGCATTCTCTGAATTTGTTTACTCTCTGGTACTCACTACTACACAACCAAAAAATTTTTGGAAATCCCTGGTTTAAACCATTGATGTTCAAAAATGTTTTGCATATTTATTGCGAATTTTAAAGTAAGTGACATGCAAAACTAAGAGCATAGATTTTCATTAACATATAATATAAAGAAATAATTTTTGTAGTAAAACATTTATTATAATAGAGGTCAAACTAAATGATCTATTTTTTAAATTGACTTTTAAAATATTAACATTTTAAAAATTTTAAAAAACAAAATGTATTGAACATTTTCCAATTTCACCGAGTAAAAAAAAAATTTCAGGGTGAACAGAAAAAATAATATCTAAGAAACTCCAAAAAAATCTTTTACATTTATGCTTTTATGACAGTTTCGTAAAAGCATTAAAATATCTTAGCATTTATCTTACACACTGTATTCGAAAAAATATCGTCGCTGTCTGACGAGCAACTAAATTAATGAGCGTAAAAAACAAAGGGGTGGGGCTTCTAAACAATTGTTTGCCTGAATGAGCATCACTGGTTTAAACACAAACCGAGCTCTTTGTTGCTTAAACTTCAAGAGAAGTAATTAGCTTTTTATTATTGCTTCACGAGTATGTAAATAAAGTGTGCGTAAGGGTATACGAGAGTATGTCCTAAAATTCTTTTTATATGCGATCAATTTAAGGGTAAGTATATAATTTTATCCAAGAGTAATTATCCGAATTGTTTCACTTATTTGACTTTAAATTTAATGGGACTTCTTTACCGGGATTTGGTTCCGCAGTGGGTTAAAAAAGCATATACCCAAATAAAACAAACGACATGGACTTGTATTTATAACATATAATTCTGCTTTGTCACGCTTTTTAACGAGACTTTTTTTTCTACTTAATTAACTCAAGTTCATACATATAAAAGTTGCAAATAATAAATGCCCGCTACTCAGCGTAAATAAAACAATAATTTATTGCTTAAAGGTTATTTTATTTATTTAACCCCTTTTTAAGTTTTGTTAACAGTATTATTTTTATTTTAATAAAGGACATATAAACATTGTTCCAATTTATTGGTTTAGCTTTAAGTTTAAATTATTAATCCAATCGCTAAAGTGTTACTAAAGAAAAATGTTCCTTTTATAATAATCCAAATTTTCGCGTTCTTCTGCTTTTTTATCCGCGTTCTTCTGCTTTTTCCGGTCACTGTATTTTTCCCAATGGTTCTCTTAAGTCAACTTCAGATCTAATTGACTCCAGAGTTTTAACCACAATTATACAGGTATTTTGCTTAAGAGCGCGCAATTAATGTTTCCTTTATTATTTCTTCACTGCATGTTTATTTTTTTTTTCTTTGACTTTAAGCCAGAGGTAATCACAAAGAGAGGCTGTTAAAAATGTGTGTTGTGGTGAGTGTATTTTGGGTGCACTGAAAGAAACTTTGAGATATGTACATATGTCAAAAAAAAAAAATTTTCTATTAAACAAATTTTTTATTATATAAATGCATGTATGCACTTATTTTTCTTTTAATTTCTGATTGTATATAAGGCATTCAGCTTTATTCAAAATATTAGAAAAAAGTTAAACTCTATTTTCCACATTAAAATAAACACACACAATAGTAGAAAAATATTCAAAGTGTAAAAAATTCATATTCTGAAAAAGAGAGAAAATAAAACTACTCATTTGAGATATTTACAATAAGTTTTGTTTTGTTTTTTAACAACAAAGCCGACGGCGACCTGCCTGTTTGAAAGCTAGCATACAACCACAGATTACTACACAGATATGTCACGAGACGGCAGATTTTGCGTTTTTTTTTGTCTCTTTCTACGAATGCTGCCCTTTTTGCATTTCTCTTTGCATCATCTTTGTGGCGCAAACAATGAACACAAAGCAAAATCGAACAACGATTTTTCATTGATTTCTGGATTTTGTGAAGGTAAGTAAAATTTTTTTGGTGAAATATTAAATATTGTTTAAACTAGCACAAAGGGTTGCTAAACCGTATCCTTATTAATTGTACTTTTTTTGACTCTATTATATTATATTAATTATCGAATTAATTTGCTCTGAAATTTGAATATAACCGTCCGGTAAATGAATTTCCTAATTATTAATGTTACAGTTTAAAAGCCACTGAACAAGCTTAAAACTAATGTTAGTACGCGGATAAAAAATAACATCTACAATTGTCATTTTTGCCGCCTCGTAAAAGAGCCATCTTTTTTCTATACCTAAGTTTCGTGGTTGGTCGTTATTATCTTCTAAACTTACTTACTGTTCAATCATCTTAGTAGAAACATCTTATAATTAAAACCGCTACCTTTTCTATTTAAACACTTTTTTTATATTTGTTGTAAAGTTTACACTTAAGTATAGTTTGTAAAATAAACTTGTCTTTGAATTTAAACCTCACCATCCTGCTTTACTTATTCCGGAAATTGCTGAGTTTGCAATCCCTGCATCTGCCGTAGTTCCACAGTGGTACCTCTTGGAGTTGATCAACCTGGTCAATCATCATCTGCATCCTTCCCGCTAAGATACACGCAAGTATAAAAATACAGTCCACACCCTTTGTTCTTGGTCACCCAACCAACCTCCCAAGTTCGCTTCTCATATTTTGATTAATTATCTAATACATTCCCTTTCCCTCAAGCTTACCTTCAATAAGTCAAAAGGAAGTATTTCTCTTAATTACCTACATATATAAAACCCACCCCTATTCATCCATACTAATTGCCTGGTTCTCTTAAAACCACGACAACATTTATTCAGGCAACAATTTATTCATGGTCCTTCGCCGACGAAAGCTGGGCACCTCAACACAAAATCAAGCAAAGAGAGTACTACAACATAAACGCAACAAGTAAAAGGTCGAGATCTGCAGTTGGAAAAAACATCGTGAGCCGTGCAGAAGAAAATAATTAAAAAGCGGAAAATGGTAAAACCAAACAAAAAGTGAGTGAGTAACAAGAAACAATTACAATTGAAGACAAAAGATTTGAAAAAATAATAAAATATAATTTGGAAAAAACAAAAATCAAAATACTTAAAAAAAATACATAAAATAAAAAAGAAAAGTTTAAAAAAAGTGTAAAACAAACAACAAATACACTGTAGTGCAACATTGTGTCCCTTTGGTGTCAAGTAAAAATAGCTACACAGGTATACATACATACATACACACGTGTATGTGTACATACGCACAAGATTTTCAAGTTAATTTGTATGTAAGTCTCAACTAAATTTTTTTTCAAAAAACAAAAACAACAAATTCTTTTCAAAGTTTCAAATTTAAGTCTGAAAGTGTTGCAAACAAAATAACAACAAAAAGAAATAGCGGATTGATCCGTTATTCAGTCTCAGGGTCAGACATAGTTTTTTGTGCAATAGTTACTTCAAGGTTAAAGTAAAGGCAAACAAAAAATCAAAATTCAAATTTAATATTAAAAAAAAAAAAAAAAAGTGAAAGAAACAAGTGCAAAAGAAATCCACAATATTTGTGCATTGTATCGTAAATAAAGAGAAAAATCTGGATACGCTCTTCAAAAAGTAAAATGTGAGTATATTGTGTTGGTTCTTTCTGATCAAAGACACGTTCATTTTACACACAACACAAATCTCTTTAACACATCTTACATTGTCTCTTTAACAAAGACAACACAAATCTCTTTAACACATCTTACGTTGTCTCTTTAACAAAGACAACACACATCTCTTTAACACATTTACATTGTCTCTTTAACAAAGACAACACACATTTCTTTTACACATTTCACATTGTCTCTTTAACAAACACAATACACATCTCTTTAACATTAACATTTTCATGCACAATATACATACCCCTTACATACATACAATTATTAGCTCACATATTCAAACACACATTTTTCTTTTATTTAAAACACACTGGGATAATTATTAAAAAATTTTTTCAACAAAATTAATTTACCATAAAATTAACATTTTTATATTGAGTCAATCATATTTCACCCTATAATTTGGAAATAGTAAACAATTAACTAATTTATTGATTTTAAATTTGAATCGAAAACTATAAAATTGGACCGATTCAAATTAAAAATTGTGGCCTATAAACAAACAAACATACAAAAACATTTTTACATTGAAAACCTATTGAACAGTGGGTACGGATACAAAAAATACACATAAAAATTTGGTTATTTTAAAGCAAACATTTTCAAAAATAAGCTCAACTCAAGTAAAACAAAAAACTATTTGGCAACAATTTTAAAGAAAAAATATCTAAATAAAATCAAGCAAGGTAATTTGTATTAAGTTGAAATTATTTGTTTTGCATATTTCTACTAAAACAGAAATTAATATCTCATCGTGTATAGAATAAAAAAGTGGGTACAAACACGCAAAAATCTGACGAAAAAATTTGTTTCAATTTGGTATAAATTAACTTTTCTAAATTTAAAATGAACGAAGACAAATCATTAGTAAAAGTTACTAACAATTTTTAAAACAATTAATAAAATTTGAACAACAAAATTTCAACAATTAACATCCAGTCTGAAAATAAAAAATTAATTTATATATTACGAATAACACATTTTAAACTCAAACGCTTCATTATAAACGATATATTTAACAAAATAAATGAAAACTCAGTTCTTTTATAAGTGATCGCAAATTGCAGGGAATTAAAATTCCAAATAATTTTTAATGTCGCTCTAAAATATTTAAATTAAACGGCTTTAGCTAATAAAAATTACTGGCCTGGCTCTGGGAATTAAAATTCCAGCCATTTCGACAAAATTAACGCTACAACGATAATTATTTTCTTTTCATCCGTAAAAGAAAATATTAAAGATTTTCAATCTTTATTTATTTTTACGCAATTATTTTCTTTTCATCCGTAAAAGAAAATATTAAAGATTTTCAATCTTTATTTTTTACGCAATTATTTTCTTTTCATCCATAAAAGAAAATATTAAAGATTTTCAAATCTTTATTTTTCAAAACGCTAAGTATTTTCTTTTCATCCATAAAAGAAAATATGAAAGATTTCCAATCTTTATTTTTCAAAACCGCTAATTATTTTCTTTTCATCCATAAAAGAAAATATTAAAGATTTTCAAATCTTTATTTTTCAAAACGCTAATTATTTTCTTTTCATCCATAAAAGAAAATATTAAAGATTTTCAATCTTTATTTTTCAAACCCGCTAACTACTTTCTTTTCATCCGTAAAAGAAAAATATTAAAGATTTTCAATCTTTATTTTTTACGCAATTATTTTCTTTTCATCCGTAAAAGAAAATATTAAAGATTTTCAATCTTTATTTATTTTTTACGCAATTATTTTCTTTTCATCCGTAAAAGAAAATATTAAAGATTTTCAATCTTTATTTTTTACGCAATTAATTTCTTTTCAACCAAAAAAGAAAATATTAAAGATTTTCAATCTTTATTTTGTTCAAAACGCAATTATTTTCTTTTCATCCATAAAAGAAAATGTGAAAGATTTCCAATCTTTATTTTTCAAAACCGCTAATTATTTTCTTTTCATCCATAAAAGAAAATATTAAAGATTTTCAAATCTTTATTTTTCAAAACGCTAATTATTTTCTTTTCATCCATAAAAGAAAATATGAAAGATTTCCAATCTTTATTTTTCAAAACCGCTAATTATTTTCTTTTCATCCATAAAAGAAAATATTAAAGATTTTCAAATCTTTAGTTTCAAAACTCTAATTATTTTCTTTTCATACATAAAAGAAAATATTAAAGATTTTCAATCTTTATTTTTCAAAACGCTAAATATTTTCTTTTCGTCCATAAAAGAAAATACTACAGATTAACGATCTATAATTTTTACACCGCTAATTATTTTCTTGTCTTACGTAAAAGAAAATATTCAAGATTTTCAATCCATACCGGTTGCAAAACCCTAACATTTCTTTGAATACATAAAAGGAAATAGAATAGAGTGTCAATCTACACTTTGAAAACACTCTCGTTAATAACGCCACAATTTTGCTACACAAAAAACATATTATACACTTAAATTTACAACTTATTGCGCCGCGCAATAATTTTCACCCATTAATATTCACATTATTGATTCTAAACCTACACAAGCTGCGTATAAACGAATCTTTCCGCTGCAAACAGCATAAAATTCCACATTTCAACCTAGGAAGCACAACCGAAATGTATCTGTTTTAAAAAATAGCTTAAAATTTTTACAAATACGCTTCTAGCTTATTTAAAGTCATCTTAATTAGTAATAACATTCAAATTTAGAAAAAGTTTTAAATAATTTCAACCCGTGATTTTCCCTTATACAAACTTAAATTACTATCCTCAAAATGGCTTCACCACAAGACAGATTTACATTCGATTCCAAACATTTAATTGCATTTTGCAAAAGAAGCGACGCACAAGATTCTTCAGCCCAATCCGAGGCTCTTGTAGATCTCAAGATGAAAGATCTTGACAGTCGCTGGAATAAAGTGGAAAAATCATATGAGGATTTAATGCTTTCCGATCATCTATATCATCTCCGCAACAAAACAACAGGAACAGCAGGACAAATTGTGAATAGATTTCCCCTGACCGAAGACAATTTCAATCTTGCGTGGCAAGCTCTAAAGTCCCGATATGAAAATATAAGAGTGCTGGTAGACAACCAAATAAGAACTCTTTTTAACATCCCGGTTGCAATTGTCGAGGACAGTGAATCCCTACAAAGAATCCATAGTTCTGTCTCTGACTGTTTATCCATGCTGCATTCGTTCGGTGTAGCATCGGAAGGTTGGGATCCCATATTGGTTAATTTAGTTTATTCAAAACTACCGCATGAAACCCTTGCTCAATGGGAACAGTCTCTAAACGCATGTAGAAACTTATCAACATGGGAGCAACTAAGCAATTTCCTTCTCAGGAGATGCGAAGTAGTAGAACGAATTTCTACAATTAAACTTGCGAAAACTTCATTTTCAAAAGAATCAAAACACCAATCCCGAATTCAAACCTATGCTTCGCAGGAAAAACTTAACGTTAGCTGCAAAATTTGCAATGAAAATCACAGTTTAAGAGCATGCTCTAAATTCCGAGAATTTTCGATACAAGAACGTGTCGATTTCGTTTTCAGAAATCAATTCTGCAATAATTGCCTCTCAATGGCACACACCAAGGCCAATTGCAAAAGCAAAAACACGTGTCTAAATTGTGGGAAAGCACATCATACTTTGCTTCATATGAGTCCAAACAAGATCGCAAAGAAAAACGGTAATCACACTTTTAACAACAACAATCACATTTCCCAGAATCAAAATTCTAACAATCAAACTCAAATCCCACAATCTCATGAATTGTCAATACAACCGTCTACATCAAAGGCGACAAAAGCGCAAACTTATTCTAATTATGCAGCAAGTCACACGAATATTCTTTTAAGAACAGCCCTCGTTCAAATAGAAAGTAGGGGAGAGTGTTTCACAATTCGTGCACTCATAGACCCAGGCTCAGAAAGAACCTTTCTTTCAGAAAAAATTCGAGCACGGTTAAATCTCCCCTTTAGAAAGTCCAAATTTGAAATTGTCGGAGTTGGCGGTCACAGCCAAACCGCTGATAAAGAGTGTGACATAACGCTTGTGTCCCAAAAACAAAATTTCCGGCTTCAAATATCCGCAATAGTACTTCCCAAAGTTACAAACAAAATACCTGCTACTTCTTTCCAGATTAACTCTACATCTGGACTTTCAGACATTGAGCTCGCTGATCCGTATTTCAATATTTCCTCTGCAATTGACCTCATTTTAGGTAATGACAGCGAACGTCATATAAATCTCGAAGGCATAAAACGAGATATTTGTGGCTCAGCTTCCGCCTATAAAACAATTTTCGGCTGGGTTCTTAGCGGACCTATCCCAACACAGCCAATAATTTCATTTTCCGCTCACTTAGCTCCTCCAGAACAGTCAAACCTTGACAAGCTGCTACGACAATTCTGGGAACAGGAAGAAATTCCAACATCTCACCCGATTTCTTCCGAAGATCAATATTGTGAAGAATTTTATGCGAAAACGACAAAACGTCTTTCGGACGGTCGTTATATGGTACGACTTCCATTTAAAAAGGAATTTCCTGAGACCAAATATCTTGGTACATCAAGGTTTATAGCTCTAAGCCAATACGTGAGAATGGAGCAAACTCTCGCTAAAAATCCCCAGCTCTATTCGCAATATAACGAAGTGCTCAGAGAATATATAACACTTGACCATATGGAGCCAACCACCTCAATAGAATACGTCTCAGAGAATAAGTGTAATTCCTTTTATCTTCCGCATCACGCAGTCGTTCGTCCAGACCATAAAACTACAAAAGTTCGTGTAGTTTTTAACGCATCTCGCAAAACGAAATCTGGTCTCTCCCTCAACGACATACTATATACCGGTCCTACTTTACAAACAGACTTAGTCACCGTGATATTAAATTGGCGGTTTTATAGATATGTCTTTAGCGGGGACATTCAAAAAATGTATAGACAAATCCTCATAGATCCTCGTGACAGGCCCTTTCAGAGGATTCTCTTTCAAAAGTCGCCCCGGGAGGCTACCAAAGATTATCAGCTCAAAACCGTAACCTTTGGTATTAATTGCGCGCCCTTCTTGGCAATACGAACTTTGTTACAATTAGCCATTGATAATCAAAAAATCTTCCCAAAAGCATCTAAAATTTTACGTAAGGAAACTTATGTAGATGATATTCTTGCTGGAGGACATTCTCTCGATAGTGCCGCAAAAGCTCAACAACAGCTGATTCGATCCCTCGGCTCAGCAGGTTTTCTAGTAAAAAAAATAGCATCTAATGACTCTCGATTATTAGAATCTATTCCGCAAGAAGACTTGTATGATTCAGACTTTCTTAAGTTTTACGATACAAGTGCCACTAAAACTCTCGGTATACGGTGGAATGCACTCACAGATTATTTCTCCTACTCCTTTGAACCTATCCCTGAGGTCACGAACATCTCTAAACGTAAAATATTATCTTCGGTTGCCAAATTATTTGATCCCGCCGGCTGGCTTTCCCCTGTAGTCATCAAAGGCAAAATATTAATACAACACCTTTGGCTTGAAAAAATCGATTGGGATGAGTTAGTAAGTGAGGATTCTCTCCGAAGCTGGAACGAACTCATTCGAGATATGCCCTACGTCGAAAAAATCCAAATTCCACGTTGGATACAATTTACTCCCGCTGACCACATCCAAGTTCACGGATTCTGTGACGCCTCAAAAATGGCATACTGCGCAGCGGTATATATTCGAGTGCAAACCTCTTCTACCGTATTTTCTAACTTACTAGTTTCTAAAAGCAAAGTTGCTCCCCTAGCAGCTATCACACTACCAAGGTTAGAGTTATCAGGTGCCTTGCTATTGGCTAAACTCACAGCTCATATGATAATGTCTTTAAATTTGCAAAATTACGAAACAATTCTCTGGTGTGATTCATCCATTGTGCTAGGATGGCTAGCCAAGCCTCCAGCAACATGGAAAGAAATCTATGTCTCTAACCGTGTCTCGCAAATACATAAACTTCTACCAAATGCTAAATGGCGTCATATACCCACACATGTTAATCCCGCGGATTTAGGGTCAAGAGGTTGCCGACCGCAAGACTTACTTAACAATAGTCTTTGGTGGAATGGGCCTTCGTGGCTTGCCAACCCCGCCTCTGAATGGCCAAAATTCAACAATCAATCAAACAATACCAAACTCTGCCGAATCTCCTCCCTAAAACCATCCGCAAACACGAACCCTGACCCAATACTATCACACCATTTACATATGGGTAATATTACAAGCCCAGCTTCCAACACTCCAGTTGATACTCTTACCAATTTCTCGTCGTACCCCAGAGCGTTACGGGTCTTGGCATATGTTTTTCGCTACATACGACGGTTTCAGCCATCCTTTGCTAACCCTAACTTTCCACTACGCTAAGCTAATATCGAGCTTCACCAGTTTGAACTCGATTCAGTCAAAACCAGACTAATAGTGCTAACCCAAAAGCAATGGTATAAAGCGGAATATTCTGCGTTGGTCAATTCCGAACCTTTGGGAAAAGACAGCCATATTTTCACACTAAATCCCTTTCTAGATCAAAACAATATTTTACGCGTCAATGGACGATTAGCCAACTCGTCATTGCCCTACAGAGAACGTTATCCCATCATTATTCCGAGCAATTCTCAATTTTGCAATTTATACTTATCCCATTTACATAACTTTCTGCTTCATGGCGAGTGCCAACTAATGTGCCGTATGGCACAAACCGAATTTTATATACCGCGTCTCAAAGTGCGAATTCGCAAGATTATACGATATTGCAAAACTTGCATTATTTACAAACGAAAAGCTTGCTCACAAATTATGGCAGCCTTGCCATCTGATCGATGTACCCTTTCATTCCCCTTTCACACGACCGGTCTCGACTTCGCCGGACCGTTCGAACTAAAGCCTACCACTCTCAGAAATTCTGCCGCAGTCAAAGCCTATGTATGCGTATTTGTATGCTTTGCCACCAGGGCAGTTCACCTAGAAGCTTGTTCTAATCTCTCCACCGCTGCCTTTCAAGCCACCTTCGCCAGGTTCGTTGGACGTCGCGGACTCCCACGTAAAATCTCTTCCGATAATGGACGCAATTTTCTGGGGGCAAGCCACGCTTTTCGTAAAGAATTCGCTACGTTCATAAAAACTGTTTCCCATGATATTGCTCAGAAATACATTACCCATGGATTTGAATGGTCCTTTATTCCCCCACATGCACCTCACATGGGCGGCTTGTGGGAAGCAGCCGTAAAAAGCTTTAAGTTCCATTTAAAGCGAGTTGCAGGCGCCTACAGGTTTAATTTCGAAGAGTTTGCCACCGTGCTGGCCAGAATTGAAGGTGTGCTAAATTCCAGACCGATCTCAGCGCTGTCTGAGAACCCGACCGATTTAACCGCTCTTACCCCCGGTCATTTTCTCAGAGGAGGCCCTATTATGGCACTACCTGAGCCATCCGTCGAAAACCTCTCTGTAATTAACAGGTGGGAAAAACTAAAGGCCATCCATCACCAATTTGCGCTTAGATGGAAAACAGATTATCTCAAATCTCTTCAAAAGAGATATAAATGGAAATTTTTTGTCCCCAATCTACAAATAGGAGACTTTGTTATTATCATCGATGACCTTCTGCCACCAAACGAATGGCGATTAGGCAGAATAGAGAAGGTTCATAAAGGACCTGATCAACAGGTTCGAGTTGTGGACGTGCGCACCGCTACGGGAACGTTAACTCGCCCAATTACGAAGTTGTGTCATTTGCCTTATGACAACGATACAAATTCCACACTGTAGATACACTAAACATATTTCCTATTTCACCATCACACTTCTTCTTCTCATTTTATCCCCCTAAATCTTCCATTTCTCTTACTATACTCTCATTTGTATTCTAGTTTACGTGCTCAACCGCCACGGAATCCAACTATTCACCAGTGTCAGGTGTGCTTCCGTTACCACGCCCTCCGGTTCTGCCCACGGTTTCTTGCCATGGCCGTCATCAAACGCAGCCAAGTGGTGAGACGAAACAAATATTGCTTTAATTGCTTAGCCCGCACCCACGATGAGAGACATTGCAACAGTCCAGACAACTGCCGAAACTGTGGGTTGCCCCATCATACGCTGCTTCATCCAGTCCAACGTCATCGAGGACCTCAGCACAATAAATCCGCTCGAGAACGTCTTGGTCAACGAATCACCACCGACAGCCAGGTAAATCACCAAGGCCGAAAACGTCAAAGACAAAACAAGAAGCAGAAGCCCAAGCCAAACACCGTTCAACCGAACCAACAGCTCCTCTCTGAGGCAATACGTTCTCTCGCAGCCGTCTTATGCTTAACTACTACCACATCTTCAGTTGCATAGCTGCAAGGAGTGGCGGCATGTTTAAACTAGCACAAAGGGTTGCTAAACCGTATCCTTATTAATTGTACTTTTTTTGACTCTATTATATTATATTAATTATCGAATTAATTTGCTCTGAAATTTGAATATAACCGTCCGGTAAATGAATTTCCTAATTATTAATGTTACAGTTTAAAAGCCACTGAACAAGCTTAAAACTAATGTTAGTACGCGGATAAAAAATAACATCTACAATTGTAATTTTTGCTGCCTCGTAAAAGAGCCATCTTTTTTCTATACCTAAGTTTCGTGGTTGGTCGTTATTATCTTCTAAACTTACTTACTGTTCAATCATCTTAGTAGAAACATCTTATAATTAAAACCGCTACCTTTTCTATTTAAACACTTTTTTTATATTTGTTGTAAAGTTTACACTTAAGTATAGTTTGTAAAATAAACTTGTCTTTGAATTTAAACCTCACCATCCTGCTTTACTTATTCCGGAAATTGCTGAGTTTGCAATCCCTGCATCTGCCGTAGTTCCACAGTGGTACCTCTTGGAGTTGATCAACCTGGTCAATCATCATCTGCATCCTTCCCGCTAAGATACACGCAAGTATAAAAATACAGTCCACACCCTTTGTTCTTGGTCACCCAACCAACCTCCCAAGTTCGCTTCTCATATTTTGATTAATTATCTAATACATTCCCTTTCCCTCAAGCTTACCTTCAATAAGTCAAAAGGAAGTATTTCTCTTAATTACCTACATATATAAAACCCACCCCTATTCATCCATACTAATTGCCTGGTTCTCTTAAAACCACGACAACATTTATTCAGGCAACAATTTATTCAAATATTTTAAAAGAATTTTTTATTTTTCATTATTTATTTTTATTTATTTATTAAAACAAACATTTTTCCGTTTTTTCATGTAGATTTCAACAGAAAAGGTTTTATTTGGCATTAAAAAATGTAAGTACATATAATGGGCCAAAAGAAAAATTTTAAGCAAATTTTAACTTTTTTTCTTCTTTCAGGAACCCTAAGTGTATTAAAGGATGTCCTCCCGGAGAAAAGCTGCACATCTTTCCTTAGGATCTGAAGAGGTATGTAATTGTGTATTTAATTATTTAAGTAAAAAGTGAAAAATAAGAAGAAAAAATAAAATAAAAAAATTGGCGCAAACGTTTAGTTTTCGAGTCATGGACGTTTAAAGTTTTCATATAAATATAAGATTTTCCACTACATTTCCAAACGTATGTACATACATATATAGCTAATATTTGTATAATTTCAAAGGTTTTCACTAGATCTTTCTGGACATACAGAATTTATTTGAATATTTTTAGTGTATTAAGAAGTGGGACGAGTTTGCAAAAATACAAAAGTTTTTAGTAAGCATGAAAACAAATAAGTATATTCACTTTTTTTTCTAATTGTTTAATGTAAGAATTTTAATTAAAATAAAAGTAAAACCTTTATATTCATGTTATACTAATACCGACAATGCAGAGAACTCTTTAGTAAGCGAACCCCATGTTCGTTATAGCATGGAGGAGAAAATCTTTGCTCCCGGCCGAAGGCCGGCTATGTAGAGATCCTTTAGTTGGCGAAGCCGGTGTTTTTTATACCATAGGGGAGAAAATCCTTTTTTTTTTGCGACGCTGCACAGTGGCGCCATTTGAGTTTTTTCGTTGCAAAAATCATATCTTTTGAACCGAATAAGATAATTGAACAGTTTAAACAGCATATGATAGATAACTGTTCAGCCTAAGAAATGTGCTACGCTTTGTAGGGGCCTACTTATGGGTTATCAAAGTTAAAATTAGTAGAAAAATCAATTTTATGGTAACTAAAAAAAATTATTTTTACATTTTTAGATTGTTTTTATTTTTTTTCTTAAAGGTTTTATGTTTTAAATTATTACCCAATAAATTAAAAAAAAATTATTTTTTTTTTTAAATTTATTTTTTCAATTTTCTGTAAAATATTCATCACAATTCGTAAGAGAAGGTATATCTAAAAGACTAACCATTTCTAAACTATAATTATTTTGTAACTCTATTCGTGACTTCACATGCCGCAGGGAAGAAATAAGTGGATCGGAAGATGCTGCCAACATGTTGAAGAGGTCCTCATTTTGCCTTACCCTTGATGCTTTGAATGTGTTCTGCAATCTATATTTTTTTATAAAATTTGTTAAGAGACTCCTGTGCTTCTTCAGAAAGCTCTCCAATTGGCAAAGACTGGTACTCAATTATATCTTTGCCATGCGCCAATATTTTATGGACGGTCGGGGTCAACTTCTTCTGTGGATACATTTCTGCTAAAAGAGATGCAGTTTTCGACGCATATTCTCCATATTTTGTAGAATTGACATTTTCTTTGCAGTTTAAAACACCCAAGATCGTTCCCAATCTTTTCACGATTTGATTGCCAATTCCAATGATTCTAGTTATTGCCTCATCATTTTCAAAAAATCTCCTAGAAGTGTTTCCATCGTTTGAGTTACCGTATCCGTGCTTGGGACAGTCTACTTTTAATCCAACTTGTTTAAAAAAAGCATCCTGTATTTGCTTCTTTCTGATCTTTTCCTTATCCTTTATTGATGTATTTTCATCGAAGTTTTCCTCCTCTTGTGGTAGGGTATATGCCAGTTTTAGCAAGAATTCCATAAACCTTATCCTTGCGTGGAATGGTGACATTCCATATTCGTAATTCTCCTCATTTGTAGAATCGTTTAAATTACCAAAGTTCTTCTGACAAATAATAATAAAAAATCGATAAAAAATATATAAAAATGAAACGAAAAAAGGGGTTTAAATAGGGTTTTGCTAAATTTTTACCTGCAATATAATTCTGTCTATATATATGTATATGATAACTAATTGAAATATGTTATAATTAAGCAGAAAAAGATACTAATCTTAAACTCTTTACAACTAATTATATAAAATTGAGATGTAACATATTATATATGAAATAAATTGAATTTAATTGAAAAAAGTTCATCTGACTCTTTTTGCAAATCGGGCATGACATTGTTGAGGTTGTTCCTGTCAGTTCGTTTACGACTTTTCCGTCAACCATGGTCAGGTGGAACTCGTAATTGCATTCAATATATTTTCCTTCTCCAATTTGCAGCTTTGTAGGCTTAATCTTGCTTATTTGTTCTTCAATGTCCTCCACCGTAGTCGTTATGAGTTCTGCCGATTCCCTTGCAAACTGATACATTATTGGTCGGCAATAATGCACTGATGACGGACGTGGATTTTTCCAGTGTAGGGAATCATCCGATTTTAGACGTAAAGGAACAACAGATGCCATAACCATATTTCCGTCCGATATTGTAGCGTCATCGGAAGATATGCTTTGGTTATAAACGCTTTGTCCGGATGATCCATCGCAGCCCCATTTGCTGATCAATGTCAACTTCTCAGGAAGAATTTTCACTTCCGTGAAAAACTTTGGTGTGGTTGACTTTCTAAGCAGTTCAAATAATTTTAAATTGTTCAACGCCATGTTTTCAGTACTTAAATTGTTTAATGGTTTCAGTAATTGTTGCGCCAACTTTCAGGCGTAGACTAATCCAGGCATTATGCTTATTTTGCAATATATAGGCTTTTGCTACCATGCCTAAAAATTTACCTCTTCCCTGCATACATATGGATTTAGGCTGAATAATGCAATTTTGATATTATGCACGTGTCCGAATAAGATTTGTGCCTACCTGTAGGGACCATAAGTCAATATTGTTCCTGACCATTTGTACGCCAAAGTATTGTTTATGTGAGGTACGTACCTGCTAATTTCAATGAGTAGTTTTTTTCAAACTATTAGATCAAACTACTGTCAGTCAAAACATATAAGGGATGGACGCCATACAATTTCTGCAACCATGTCTTTTTAAACTTTTTTACCTCTTGAAGCCAAACGGGCACGTACGGGCAGATAAAACCTTTTGCATTATGTAAAGAAATAATCAGAGAACAGGTTTTGCAAATATGGCAAATATAGAAAAATATAGTTTTTTTTTATTTTCCGTCAAAGTTGAAAAATAGTGAAAAAACGGATAGTTTTTAAATAGTGATTTACCAGGAGAAACACAAAGCAAACAGTTAATTTTTTTTTTATCATTATACATTTAATAAATACATCAATCAATACAAACAAAAAATAAGGCGATTCGTTACCTATATTTCGTGATATTACACCTGAAATCGCAACACATTGACTAAAAATTGTGTGTTTTTTTGAAAACCGAAAGTCGGTCAACTTTGAACGGTTATATCTTCTAAACTAAAAATGTGATATTATTAAGAGTGGCATATTTGAAATCGTTGAAAAGTTTCCTATAACATGGGTTTATTCAAAACTTCGTCGGCACTCATGAAAATTTTGATTTTTGCAACCTCGCTTGCTCTACGGGCGCCACTGTGCGCTGGTGTTTGGTATTTTATAAAATTTGTATTACAGTTTTATTTAAATAAACAACATACTTTCCTAGTGCACTTCCGTTGCATTTTGACGTAAAATACTGTAATGTGAGCTAAAGAGTTAAAAATTTTTTAATAAATTTTGTACATTCAGAAAAATCTATTCAAGAGCTTTAAAATGATAACAATACAATATACGTTTAGAATTGTAGTGGAAAAGCGCATATTTATATGAAAACTATAAACGTCCATAACTCGAAAACTAATCGTTTGCGCCAATTTTTTTCTTAAAGGCAGATCCTTGGAAAACATTTTTCATTAAGTGAAATTGTATTGAAAATAATTATGTTGTGTGTTTGACATGGCCTTAATCTAGGTTGAAAATGAAAACACTGACGACGACAATAACGACTACGACAACGAAGCCTGACACTAGCGCACGGACTGGCGCTGTAGGATTGTTTATGACAATTATGCCTTCTGGTAAATCTTCCAAACTACAACAGCCAACTAATACTCCAACGTATTTATCCAATAATTTATTGGTTTCCAAAATTATGCAAACAATGTTTAACAATATTGGTCGCAAAATATACAAAAAAAAAAAAAAAATGCAAACAAAACAAAAATAAAAACTAAATATATTAGAGTAATAAAAAAACACATCGATTGAATATAAAAATCAATTATTTTGCCGCGAGTTTAAGCATTAATGATTTTTCAAAATGAGAAAGAAATATATTGTTATAAATTATAAGCTTTGTGTGAAAACATAAAATGTTTTAGGAAAAACGTGAAAATAAATCTTAAAAAAGGGAATATGTAAAAGAAAAATAAAAAAGGTTGGTCTTTAACAAATTTATTCAAGTAATCAATAAAATTCCAATAGTGTTATCTTAACGTTATTTAATAAACTCTTTATGAGTTGTATAAAGTACGCCTTCTAATTGATAGTATTTTCTAAACATTTTTAATACATATTATTTATTATGATAGGAACTTAATTGTGTCGTACGTGGTAAGAACGTATGCCATAGCGCTCTATATTTTTAAAGATACGCTACAATTAGACACATTTCCGCCGTAAACGTGTTTTGTTTTCTTTTAAAAATAATAATAGAAAATTCCAAATTTATTCAAATTGTTTATATATTATTTTGTTTTCAAATATTCGGTTATAAAATACAATAATAATTTCATTTTATATTTTTCTTTTTCTATGGCAATACGGTCGCAACCAGCATATAGAATTAGATCTAAGTCAACGCTCGACTTAGATAGGATCTTAGGTTTGCCTCAGCAGTTATTCTCCAGCTGCTTTTGCTGATTTGTCAACAAGAAATAAGCATAATCGGTAAGTTTTTGATGTGTTGTAAAAACAATTTTAATTGCTTACTCCCATTTTCGCAAGTTATCGATAGCTAATGGTAGGATTTTATCAGCCGTATCAAAAATGTTTCATTATTAAAAATTTACTTTAATCTAAAGTGGCGATAAGTTAAAGGAAGGTCCATCCTACCAGATAGATTAAAGTAAAATTGTAACACTGTGCTAGTTAAAAAAAACAGACAAGCCGGGGGCCTGGCATTTTAACATAATTCGGGTACGCTGAATGCATTGGTGCTAACCGCATATGAGAAAGAAGTTTAACCGTTCTTAAAAAAATTTTATTATGGAATTTTGGTTTTTTGAGTTTGTTCAATAAACTAAACCGTTTTTGAGTTTCGCGAACATATGTTGTGCAACCTCCTCCTCGAAAATCAGAGCTAACCTAAAAAAAGGTTAGCACCGCTGGATTCAGCGTACCCGAATTATGTTAAAACGCGAGGATCCCAACTTGTCTCAAAAAAAGTGTCAATTTCTAGAACAGTGTAATGGAAGACTTGTTATACGGCCGATAAAATCCTACCTTTAGCTATCGGGAAGTTGTGAAAACGAGCCTTAATATTTCTTAACTTCCTATCATTTTAGCATTCATACTAATGAACGTCCTTATGTATGCGATGTTTGTGGCAAGAATTACACTTTAAAATTCCACAAAATGATTCATATCAGCGAAAAGCCATTTGTGTAAGTTTTTTCTTTTTATTTCTAATGTAAACTTTTGTTTTAAATTAAATTAATCTTTGGCAGCTGTGACATTTGTGGCAAAGGTTTTCCACAGAACTATAAATTGCGTAATCATAAGTTGATACATGAAAAAAGGGCATCAAGATAGAAGTCGTTGAAGTTGCCCAAATGGATAGTAGTCAAGTGGCAGAACCAGTTTACCACCATGAAGTCCACGTATAAGCAGTTGCTCAACAACTGTTGGAAATCTAAGCATCATACAGCAATGATCAACTGCTATATTATTTCTTTATTAAATTAAAGCTCTACTAATCTATACATAAAAACATATATTTTTCTTTTCTTTTTTAGTTTAGCTTTAACTTTATACAAAAATATAGTTTAAATATTAAAATTATGTATTTGGACATTTACTTTATTTAAGATGTAAATTAAATAAATCTCAATAAGTAAAAATGCCTAAATTAAATTCGTTATTGTTTCTAATTTATTGTCCAGATAACTTAAAGGCATGGTAGGCTGCGTGTTCGCCCATAAATGAGGCAATGTAGTAGTAGCTATGATCATACCCTTCTCTTAACTTGCACATGGTATGCAAATGATCGTTGTTGGCACAGGCATCAACCAATACATGTTGCACTTGATCAACAGGAGGGAATTAATTCCAAATTTTTAGATTTTCGTTCTTTAGCGTGAAAATCAACACGTAATAGTCATATCTACCTGGTGTGAAAATATCGTGTTATTTTCTATACTTTTTGGTAACGAAACGGTTGGCTTAAATATTATTTTTTATATGCCTTTAATATTAAATTAAAAACTTTGTTGCTTCTACTGAAAAATTTTAAAGTTTGATTAAATTCCCTCTTGTTGTTCAAGTGCGACGTGTGTTTCACATCTTATATATGACTAATATTTTTGCGTGAATTTAGAAAACTCGCCGTTACGCTGAATTCTCTGCTGCAATTGTAGGCATTTCCAAACATTTCCCCAATGAATTAGTTAAGCCTATAGTACACGGCATGTAAAAAGACACATGCGCATGTGGTTCTGACGTAAATTTGACGTCAATGCAAAGCCACAATAAACATTGAATGTTTCATACTACGCATGGCAGCTATATTCCCCACACGCAAAGAACAACTAATATATTTGATTAATAACTACGATTTAGTTTTAGGCGTATTGATGGAACACACACGCGACAATTCGAAAGAAGCCGAAGCATTTCGTGAACAAATCAAGGCACGTAGCGCTGAATATGTTGAGGAAATATTAGCTCCACACTTTGGTGGTATAATACAATTTGTCAGAGAATGTGAACCGTTTTATGACAAGGAACAATTGGAAGAGCTGCGCAAACAAGAACGTAGAAATCTGGCTTTAGTGGCCAGTTTTTCAGCAAACTGGAAAAAATCTTTGGAAGAATTAAATCGAGAAGTATTACTTTCATTTCCTTCACTTTTGACTGGATCCCAATTGTTGCAATTGGCTTTAGCCAGTTTAGTGCAATATTATCATAGATTCCATAAACTGTTAACACCCAATGCCCGATCTCAGTTTACCAATATACATGTGGTAATGGTGGAAATGAAAAAATATAAATGTAGTTATTGAAAACAAAAATGATTTGATGTAGTTTCATATAATTATTATTCCATTAGTTACTAGAATATAAGCAAATAATAAGAACATAAATAACATTAATTAAAAATAAACTCAAAATACAAATTTTATTGTTTCTTTTTACATGAAAAAAGAATTTGGTCAACCTTAAGTCTTCATCTTCAAACACCAGATCTACTAATTCCTTATTGGAACAACGTTCGCCATCTAAACGTTTTGGTGATTTCCAGCGCAGTAATGTGGGCAAGAAAATTTAATGTGTATTGGGATCTTTGCGGAATGGACAATTTAAGTCTTTCCAACTGAAACCAACGAAACAAAAAATGTATTTCATAACTTATTAAATATTTAAATTAAATTCCACTCATCTGACCTCAAGAAATACGTTTAAAATCAATGGTTATATATTATATGATACCAAGGACCCTCGAGGTAGAGCTTGTGGAGGTTCTGCTTTTTTGATAAAAAACCGAGTAAAACATTACTTAATGTGTGATCATCGTGAAGATTATCTCCAAGCAACGAGCATTTGCGTTGAGGAATTATCTCGAAACCTAGTAATTTCATCATTATACTCCCCACCTAGATTTTCAATATCAGAAAGCCAATATATTAAATATTTCAAATCATTAGGGCCCTGCTTCCTGGCTGCTGGCGATTATAACGCTAAACGGCTTCCCTGGAAAAATATCTAAAGGGACTTGATGCAACTCCACAATCAGACTACTCATTATGGCGTGCAGCTAGAAGCCTCAATAGACCAGTTATCTCTAAGCCACAATTGAGAAACTTGAATGGAAGCTGGGCAAGAAATGATATTGAAAAAGGAAATATGTTTGCTAATCATCTGAAAAATGTATTTACCCATAATATATTTCACGATATAGCAGTCGAGTTACCGCCTGTAAATGTAAGAGCAGCTATTCCCCTAAGATTCGCGTTTAAAGAAATCGAAAAGGCTATTCGGGATTTAAACACCAAGAAGGCACCCGGTATTGATAAGATCACTAATAAAATGCTTTTGGAGCTACCCAGTATAGCGAAGAAAATTATTCTTTTTATTTTTAATACTATTTTACGCCTTCAATACTACTACACTCAGGAATGGAAGGTTTCCTTAGTAACCATGATACCAAAGCCAGGAAAGGATCACACAAAAGTTGAGTCATACAGGCCTATTAGCTTATTATCTAATATTTCAAAGGTATTTGAGAAACTAATAGTGTTTAAATTAACGCCGATTTTTATTGTAAATAGATGTATTCCTAATCATCAATTCGGTTTTAGAAGAAAGCACAGCACAATTGAACAAACTCATCGAATAGTAAATGTAATAAGAAAAGCCTTTGAAGAAAAAACATATTGCTCAGCACTCTTCATCGATGTGTCTCAAGCTTTTGATAAAGTCTGGCATGAAGGTTTACTACTGAAATTGCAGCAAAACTTACCAGCAAACATACACAAGCTCTTAGAAAGCTACTTAGTCGGTCGTCAATTTATTATAAAAGAAGGCGATTTTTTAAGTTCTCCTCAGCCAGTTAACGCTGGAGTCCCACAAGGCAGCATCCTGGGCCCTCTATTATACTTAATTTATACTTCGGACATGCCAACAAACAGCTACACACAAACCTCAACATTTGCGGAACCCACAGCTTTCCTAAGCGTACATGAAAACTTTAAATTCAAATTAATTGGCTTATTGGAAGAAATTCTGTTCTTAGTCTCGATTGCAAACTTCTAATTTACAACTCTATCTTAAAGCCAATTTGGTGCTACGGTATTCAGTTATGGGGCACTGCCTCTGCTTCTAATATAGAAAAAATTCAAAGGCGCCAAAATAAACTACTTTGAATAATCACAGTCGCTCCTGGGTAAAAAACTCAAATATCCACAAGGATCTCAATGTGCCATTGGTAAAAACTATGATAACGAAATATGCAGTAAAATAATTAAAAAGGCTGGAATATTTTAAATTGTGGCGGCCACACTCGCTTAAGAAGAAGAGACACTGCAGCACTCACCCAATCAGATGAGCGATAAACACCTATATATGTAAACAGAAACCGTGATGACTAAATCTTTTTAGTCTGGCACTGGCAGGACATAAAGTAAATATTAGGTTAAGATTTGATTAATTATTGTTAGTTCATATTTAATATATGAAGATTCAATAAATAAATACTGAAAAAAAATTCCACAACTTCTTACTGATAAGATTAAGATATATGTGACTTAATTGCTTTTTTACGCTACTAAGACCATAAAATTTAGGGCAATTAAATTATTACTTTCTTATTATTACTTTCTAAGAATACACAAAAACGATGTATCTTACTAAGCTCGTTGGCCTACATGTACAAAATGTGATTTTTCGGAAGCCTTGGCTAAAGCATCATGAACAACCGGCGCAGCTAAAAATGTACGTTTGTATTTAATGAAATTATTGCTTTAAATCGTTTGTGAAAGTTAGCTACCTGTAACACAAAGCATAGCAGGCCATCGGCCGGACGCAAGGATCTTCTTCTCTATGGTATAACAAACACCGGCTTCGCTTACTAAAGCATCTCGAATAGCCGGCTTTTGGCCGGGAGCAAAGATTTTCTCCTTCATTATATAACAAACACTAGCTTCGCCAACTAAAGCTGCTCTGCATTGCCAGCCTTTGCCCGAGTGCAAGGATTATCTCCTTTTTAGTACAACATAAACATAAAGGTTTTAATTTTATCTTAATTAAAATTATTAAATTAATTAGTATGTACTATATATGTACATACATTAAACAATTAGAAAAAAATTAATAAATTTGTTTTTATGCTTACTAAAGGACTTTTTTAATTTAAAAAATATTTTTCACAGATGCTGTGATATTTTTGTTCAACTGGTTTGAATTTTAATTTTGTTTTGATCACGAAATTTGTGTAAAAATTATATCGGCTTGCTTTTACACATTTCCCCTTCACTATAAAAATAACTTTTTGTCTCTTTCTTCGAAAGCCTTTTTCACACGTCACTTTTTTCACCTCTGTGGTACTCTGTGATACAACTGAATGAAATTATAGTTTTTTACAATCTTTGAAGTGAGTTTCGGTAACATTCGGTTTGTGTGTGTGAAAATCCCGAAAAGTGCTCGGCCCCTGGGGGCATAGCGTTGTAGTGTATGCATACTTAGAGCAAGCACTGTATCATTAATTGTTTACATTTAAGTAAGTTAAGTTTTTGAGCCAATGAACTTATTTTAATTTTATGTTGGTCAGCAGTAATAAGAATTATTTTTTTTTGTATCAAATAATGTGTGAAATAAAATTGTAATACTGTGTGGCATGCGAACGACTTGTAATATGAATCCTAAATTGAATTCTTTTTGTTATATTATTATTGTCGCATTGAAGTCTTTCACGTGCCTTGGAATTTTTCTCACGGGAACAGCAAATCAATTAGTGATTTGTTTGTAGCCCAAATTAATGCTGACCTATAGAATAAATTTAGTATATAAGCTTGTACAATTGTCAAAATAAATCAGAATTAATTCAACTCTCTATTGACTTGTTTTATTTCTCGGAAATTCGTGCATTTTAATGCTCGGCAAAAAGCGGCAGAAGTGCTAAGACAATACTTAACATTTTTTTTTTACACACTACACATTTTTACACACTTCCATCAATTATCATTACATGGCGATCCTGCCCAACATAAATTAATTTCTATCAACTCTTTTTGATCCTGCCCAACATAAATTAATTTCTATCAACTCTTTTTGATTCTGTCCAACTTAAATAAATCCCAACACTTCAAACTTTATATATCTTTCTATCAAAAACCTGACTTACAAACTGACTTTCCTAATAGATACCGGTTCTGATATATCCCTCTGCAAGGAAAATATTATACACGGATATAATGTAATTGAACAAGATATTATTAGATTGAATGGCATAACCAAACACTATACAGAGACTATTGGATCGACTGAATTAGAAGCGGTACTTGGAGAACATTGCTTAAAACATAAATTTTACTTAGTAGACAGTGACTTTCCAGTAAACACAGACGGAATTTTATGAATGGATTTCTTCCATAAATACAACTGTATAATAAACTACGATACACAAACTATAAGTACTTATATAAATGAAGATAGTATCACAATTCCTATAGAGACTAATACAAAACATTTAACAAGCGTCATCATACCACCAAGAAGTGAAAAATAGTAAAAATCAACATTGAAATAGGTGAAGATAGTGTAGTATGCAACAAAGAAATAGAAAACGGAGTTTTCATTGCAAACACGATAATACCAAAAAATGGTAATCGCCACATTAAAATTCTAAATACATTAGAAACACCAATACGATTGTCGCAACTTAAACTAGCTACGATACCTTTACAATACTATAACATTTATAGAACCGCTCATCTAGATGACGAACATTATTTAGAAAACAGGTTTCAGAAATTGCTAAAAACAATAAAATTCGAAGATTTTGATAACGAAAAACAGAAAGCCTTATACGACATATTAAAACAATATCAAGAAATATTTCATCTAGAGGGAGAATCATTAACCACTAATAATTTTTACAAACAAACAATAGAACTAAACGATAAAACCCCAGTTTACTTAAAAAATTATCGTTTACCACAATCACAATTGAATGAAATAGACAGACAAGTACAGAAACTATTACAAGAAAATATAATAGAGCCATCAATTAGTCCATACAACTCTCCTTTATTATTGGTTCCTAAAAAAGGATAAGATGACATAAAGAAATGGCGTTTAGTTGTAGATTACAGACGTTTGAATGATAAAGTAGTAAACGACAAATTCCCCCTAACAAGACTAGAAGATGTTTTAGACAAACTAGGTCGAGCAAAATTTTTCTCAACTCTTGACATGACAAGTTCTTTCCATCAGATAGAACTAGATACAGCATCAAGACCAATTACAGCATTTTCCACTAACAGCGGTCACTATCAATATAATAGACTACCTTTTGGGCTAAAAATATCATCAAACAGTTTTCAGAGGATGCTAACCATAGCATTGTCTGGTCTGGAATCGGAAGCATTCCTATATGTAGACGATATTATTATTTTCGGATGCAGCCTTAAGCACCACAATGAAAATCTCATAAAAGTATTTGAAAGACTTAAACAGTACAACTTGAAATTAAATGCAGAAAAATGTTGCTTTTTAAAGCCAGAAGTCTTATATTTAGGTCATCTTATTACAAAAGACGGTATTAAAACCGATCCAACAAAATATGAAATTATTGAACAATATCCTATTCCAAAAAATTCGGACGAAGTTAGAAGATTCATAGCCTTCTGTAATTACTATAGAAGATTCATTCCGGATTTTGCTAAAACAGCAAACTGCCTAAACAACTTATTGAAGAAGAAAGTCAAATTCGAATGGACAGAAGATTGCCAAAAAGCATTTGACACTTTAAGAAACAGACTTAAGAACCCACCTATATTACAATACCCTGATTTTGATAAACCATTTGTACTGATACTCTCACAAGGTGAAATTGGTAACGACTTTCCTATATCATATGCAAGTAAATCTTTGAATTGACATGAAAGAAACAAGTCAGTTATTGAAAAAGAATTATTAGGAATTCATTGGGGCATACAGTTTTTTAGACCATACCTATATGGCAGAAAATTCACTGTAGTAACAGACCATAGACCCCTCATTGCACTATTTTCCCATAAAAATCCATCCTCAAAACTGACCAGAATTCGCCTTGAACTGTCAGACTATGACTTTGATATTACATATAAAAAATGAGCAAATAACACTAACGCAGACGCGTTATCCCGCATCGAAATTAACTCAAAAATATTAAAAGAAATGATTCCACGCTGTATTGATGAAAAAGAAAGAAAAACTCTGGCAATAACACGTAGCATGCTTAATAAGAATACTAAAGATAAAGAAGATGAAATTGAAATTAAGAACAAGAAAAAGAATTACATTTCTCAACAGGAGACTGATCACCTCCATATGTGGGAATGTATATCAATGAATGATATAAAGAAGCTTCAAAGAATACAATTTATATATGAAAATAATGATAATAATTATCTGCAGAATGAATATAATGATAAAATTACACGCGTGATATGCAATAGAAGCGAAAATCCAATGTTTTCAGAAACATTTATGGAGAAACTTTTATTGAAAATAAAGAAATTTAAAAATAAAAAGTACGTACTATATGATAATGATGAAATTTTTAAATATATACCGGTAGAGAAATTGAAAGAAGAATACAATAATTTCAAAAACAATGACGTCGATATAATTATATACAGAATGCCAAAAAGAGTAGATAATGTAATAAAACAATACAGGCTAATAGAAGAATTTCATAGCCCACCCCATAGTGGACATTTCGGAATAAGAAAAACATTAATAAAATTAAAACAGCGATTTATTTGGAAAAATATGAACAAAATGGTTAAAAACTATATAAGATCATGTGAATCGTGCCAAAAGAACAAACAGACTAAACATACGAAAGAACCTTTTACTATAACAGATACACCATCAAGTAGTTTTGACATTGTAGTAATGGACACAGTTGGACCACTTAGACCGTCAGTAAACTTTAGATATATACTCACAATGCAGTGTGAACTGACAAAATATGTTATAGCTTGTCCAATAGAATCAAAAGATGCCAAAACAGTGGCAAAAACTCTAGTAGAAGAAGTTATTTTAAAATACGGTTTGTTTAACATTCTCAAAACGGACAGAGGTACTGAATTTACCAATGAGTTGATGAGAGAGATTTGTGTATTATTAAAAATAAAACAGAATTTCTCGACGCCCTACCATCATGAAACTTTGGGAACAGTAGAACGCAATCACCGTGTTCTAAATGAATATTTTCTAAATTTCGTAGAAGACAACAATTGGCACGAATGGATACCATACTTTGCTTTCGCTTTTAACACAACTCCAAACGTAGATACTAATTATACACCCTTTGAGTTGGTATATGGAAAACTTCCTAGACTACCAAGTGACGAATTGAGCGACACTAAAAATATTTACAACTTAGACAATTATTTGAATGAGCTTAAGATTAGACTTCGTTACTCACTACAAAAAGCAAGAGACATAATTTTAGAAGTGAAAAATAAAAGAAAACTAGAATCTGAAAGAAAACAGAACAAAATAGAACTAAAAATAGGAGACCTAGTTCTAGTAAAAGCCGAGAATAGAAGAAAACTCGAGCCTCCATATAAAGGACCATATAAAATACTGGACATAGATGATTTGAATATATTTATAGAAATAGATAAATCAAAAGTTAAAAGTATACATAAAAATAATTTAAAAAAGTTTATTTCATAAGTGCATAAAGATAAAAAAAAAAAAAAAAAAAAAATAAAATTTTAAGTCATAAAAATTTTTATAAACATATAAATACTTCCATAACTACATACAATAATAAAAATCTTTATACTTATACATATATCCATTCATGCAATAATTCTATATATTATTTTTATTTTTAATAATACACAAAACATCGTTGCTTTAAGCCAGTGGCCCGCAAAACTACTACACCGTGCTTTTTTTCTCACAATAACATTCGCTCACACTTTGTTAAAAACAAACAAAATCGTGTAGTCTTGTGCGAGCATTCAAACAAACAGGTTCTGTTGACGCTTGTTTTAGAATTGCACTGTGAGAAATTTTTAAAAAAGAATGGGAATTTAATTTCTTGTTTGCTGAAATTTTTTTTGCAAGGCCGAATGATTAGTATGTAAATGAACGTTGTCACGAACAGCAAAATTTAATTTAGAAAGACATTAATGTTCATGCCATAATGAATATAAACATATTTCTCATGAAGAAAGAAAATGTCTAATTTTAAAATTAAAAAAACCTTTTTATGAAAAAATTATCTTTGATTTTGAGAATTCGAAAGTTGAAAATGACCCCGAGCGATGCAAAAGAAAAGCATCATATATCGTTGCAAGGAAGAATTAAAACTATACTTTCTCTATATTTCTCTGTAAAACGCAGGCGCGAATTCAGGGGGGTGAAAAAACGGAAATTCACCCCCCCCCTAAATTATAAAAATATGTTTTGCTTATTTCGATAATACACGAATTTCCGAATGTACAAAATTTTTGGAAATCCCATCAAGTTTTTCTTGTTTTTTATTGAATCTCTAATCGAAGTTTAAATAAGTATCCAAGTATTTATCCTAATAGTTATTTATTATATATTTCCAATGAAACATCTAGTTTACTGTATTTAAATACATATTGTTATACCTTCAATCCCAGCCCATCTATATCCGTAAAATAAAGGTTTGGGTTGAAAATGCGAGCCGTAAAATAAAGGTTTGGGTTGAAAATGCGAGCGGTTGAATTATTAATAAGTTTTAGTATATGCAATATTTTTATTTGTGTTATGATAATTATTTATTATATACATTTGAATATAACCGTTTTTCGTATCATAGTTTCGTCATAGTAGGCTTTGAATTTGAATTTTATATGCATTGCCATTCTACCTTCACATATGTATATACATATGAATATATGTATTGGCCTAGTAAAAGTTTACCAAAGAAGAATTATATAACTGCTAAATTTCAAGTGCATTAATAAGAAAAGTTATTTGATTACGGTGAGTCCGTAATTTTTTTTTTTTCAATATAATTTACCTATATAAGTATATGTCATTTAGTCGTAAAGGATGTAAGTCCAATGTATAAATTTTATAGGAGAGAGAAAAAACTTTCAAAAGTCTTTAGTTCTGAATATATTTATAGTCTGTAAATCCAGTTTGCTACATTTCCGACTCTTTATTGGCCTGCAAACCAACTAAAAATAATACGTTTATGTTTTACATAGCTTTTTGTGACTTATCACCTTTTCTATTATATATTTGGAGAGTATAGTCTTCCAATAAGACACAGATTACCTTCTCAAATTTAGTTAAACTTTTATTTAAAAAATTATAGAATTCATTTCTTTGCTAATAAAATTAAATTGAACTGCTCGTGGCGAAAGACAAAAAAGGAAGAAAATTTAAAAATGGTTCTTATTAACTAGTTACATAAAAAATGGAAAAAGTAATTGGATTACAAATACTAATCGGTACTTGATGTACAACAGGGCTGTTAAAGTAACAGGGCGCCACATTATTCCCCGCGCTGGAGCAGATTCACCTGAATCTCAACGGGATTCGAATATGCCGACCACTGGAAGTAGTGTTAGACAGTTTGACTTACCGTTGGTGTTGCATTTGTGGCTTTGTTTCTTGTCGGTGGTTTCTGCTGACTTACGTTGTTCTTGGGGGGTAGTTGCTGATTAGCTGGAACGTCTGGTAATAGTAGCTGACAAGATGGGACTTCCGGAAATTGTTGCTGACTAGATGTTATGTGATTTGGATCGGTACTAGCCATAAAAGCTGGTTTAAGTCTATCTATACTGATGTTGCTATGACGTCCTCGTACTGCTATCTTGAAAAAATTTTCGAAACGCCTTACTACCAAATAAGGACCGTCGTATGGATGAGTAAGTGATGGTCGGACGGAGTCGTTGCGAACAAATACGTGCGAAGCGGACCAAAGGCTGTTCGAGATGAACGTTGGCGGTGTTGAGTGATGAGCTGAATCAGTTGGCCTAAGCTTTTGCATAGTGGCTCGAAACTCATTAACGAAGTCGGTGTCAGAACTCGCATCCTTTGCTTGATGGAAAAATTCCCCTGAAACCGTAAGGGTTGAGCCGTAACCAACTCCGCTGGGGAGGCATTTATATTCGGTTTAAAGGCGACTCGTAAGCCGAGCAAAACCATATGCAAATGAAAAACCCATTTGGACGGATTATGACAAAGGATGGCAGCTTTAAATGTTCAATGCCATCTCTCAATCATTCCATTTGCTTGCGGATGGTAGGGCGTGGTACGGAGATGGGAGGCACCAATCGTTTTAACCATTTCGGCGAAGACTGATGACTCAAATTGGCGGCCACGGTCCAATGTTATACGCATTGGGACACAAAATCTTGCAACCCAGTGGAACAGAGAAGCTTTAACTACCGATTCTGCAGTCATATCGGGAATCGGGATTGCAATAACGTTGTCCTTCACAATACGGGAACGGACCAACGATATCGATGTTGATATGGGTGAAACGCTGTCTAGTCGGCTCGAATCTAGCCGGGGTTGAACGAGTGTGTATTTGGATCTTTGATCGTTGGCATTGCAGGCAGTTCCGAACAAATACTGCACAATCTCTCCGAATCCCAGGCCAACAAAATCTAGCCGTTGCCAACTTGGTGGTGGCCCGTGCGCCTGGGTGTGACAATCCATGAACGGTCGCCAAAATTTGCTGCCGAAATTCCTTCGGAATAAAAGGGCGAATATGGGACGTTGCAGTGTCACATATAAGCTGACCGGCACAACCTGCGATTGGAAAAGATTTTAAATTCAAAGAAATCGCCTCGGTACCGGAATTTTTAAGTATCCCCTGGAGCTCCTCATCCTGGTGTTGTGCCGCTGCTATGCGGGAATAGTCTACAATCTGACTGACTGAGTCTACGCGAGAAAGTGCGTCAGCTGTACCGTTCGTTATACCAGGTGTATGGCGGATGTCGGTACTAAACTGGCTAATAAAATCAAGTTGACGGAGCCTGCGCGGTGACGCTTTCTCAAGTTTTTGTTGAAACGCGAAAATTAGCGGCCCATGATCCGTAACCAGATAGCATTTTCGTCCTTCTATCATATACCGAAAGTAGCATACAGCCTGGTACATTGCTGTCAGCTCTCGGTCATATGTTGAGTACTTTCGTTACGCTGTATTGAGTTTCTTCGAGTAAAATGCTAATGGTTGAAGGCAATCGTCGACTTTTTGATGCAGGGCCGCACCTACGGCTGTATTGGACGCGTCTACGTAGATCGCCAGCTCGGCAGTCTTTGCATTGCTGAAAGGCAGCTTCTGAGGCTGAGTCCCAAATTAATGGCGTACGATCCTCCTTTTTTTTCCTGTAATAAGTTGTTGTAGCTTCATTTGATATGATATTGCATTTGGTAGAAATTTCCGGTAGAAATTAATCATCGCTATAAACCTCTTAAGCTCCTGAGCCACTTTTGGCTTAGGAAACTCGCGTATTGCTGCCACTTTCTCTGGAAATGGTCTAATACCTTCAGCGCTAACGAGGTGACCCAGAAATTTAATTTCGCTCTTTCCAAATTCGCATTTCTTTAGGTTTATAGCCAGATGATTTTCACGAAGATGGCGAAAAACTTCAGCAAGGTCGCGGCGATGTTGTTCGATGGAAACGGACGCCACACAAATGTCGTCTATGTATGGAAAGACAAAATCTAAGCCACGTAGCACAACGTTTATTAGTCGCTGGAAGGTTTGGGCTGCATTGCACAGCCCAAATGTCATGAACTTAAATTCATATAAGCCCAAAGGTGTGCTAATAACGGTCTTGGCAATATCGTCGGGATCGATTGGTACCTGGTGGGAGGTCTTTTGTAAATCAATCTTTGAGAAAACTTGCTTACCTCTGAGATTTGTAGTGAAGTCTGAAAAATACGGTAATGGGTAACGATCCGGTAGCGTCTGTGCATTTAGTGCACGGTAGTCCCCGCATGGCCTCCAAGTTTCGTCACTTTTCTTAACTAAGTGCAACGGACTGGACCAGTTGCTTTTAAATGGCTGGCAAATCCCGGCCTTCATAAGGAATTCAAACTCCTTTCTCGCAGCTACCAGTTTTTCTGGCGAAAGACGTCGTGGTCGACAAAATACAGGTTGCCCGGTAGTATCAATCTTATGACAAATTGACGATTTGGTTGTAGAGCCGTAAGGTGAAAGTCGGGTAATATCGGTGAAGTCTTTTAAAATGTCAGCAAATGGATCGGTAGCATCAAAGGTTTTTATGGCGGCTGTCTCGCAAGATATAGAAGATGTAAGCTGAGAAACTACACCAGTAATATTGTCTATGAGACGGTTTCGTTTTAAGTCAATCAGCAAGACAAAGTGCTTGATAAAATCACACCCAATAATTGGTGACGTCACGTTGGCAACTATAAACGACCAGAAAAAATCTCGGCGTATGCCAAGGTCAACCTTATCGCGTTTTTCGCCAATTACCTTGATTGGAGATCCGTTTGCGGCGTATAAAACGATGGCCGTGGGGCGAACATCAAAAGACTTCACAGTTGGTGGTAAAACGGAAACATCAGCACCGCTGTCTACTAAAAAATATTGTTTTGATTATTTGTATCGTACTTGGAGGCGAAATACGTGGCAATTGGTGGTGGTTAATTCGCCGGAAACCGCTACTTGCCTAGAGAGGCAAAGACTGTTGGTTTGAGGCTGATGAGTTAGTTGACAAGGCGTTGACTTTTCGCTGCTTATGTCTACAGGGGCTGCGACACTTTTGCGCGTTTAGTCCGTGTTTCTTATGGTACCAGCACTCAGCGCCTGAGGTGTTGTGTAACTAATCTGTGCGATTTCTCGACCGACTGCTTCGTGGTGTGGCTTGTCGCGCCCGCGAATCGGAACGAGTTGCAACCCGTTCGAATTTTTTTTCCCAACTCGCGAACGGCTACACGAAGTTCATTTATTTCACTTGACTATTTAGCCTGCACGCTTCCAACTTGGCTTGACGCCATTGCATCAATAATGACATCTCGCCTAAAGGAAGCTCAGATAGCAGGCGGTTTAAATGACGGTGTTCGCTGTCGGCGAAATGACTTATTATTTTTTCCTTAATATAGTCGTCCCTGTTAATAGGCGGCATAGAGGCGATAACATCGGCAAGCTGAGCGATGACGTTTGGGTCAAGGTCTGCTAAAATGGTTGCGGTCTTCTGCTTATCTGCTATAATTCCCGATGCCGTAAACCAAAAATCCATGGAAATGAACCAGGCATCGATATTGGCACTTGACATAGGTGGAACGGGTAGTCTGGCATAGATGACGGAAATGTTTCCTTGCGGGGTGCCAGCAGCATCGATTGCTTGCCCAGGAGTTTCGCTGGAGAGACCACTATCATTGGCGGTGTGGTGCAAAGCAGCATTTTCTTCCGCTATGAATAAAATGTTGGCTCACAATTATTTTTTGGCGCCCAATGTTAGGGAGCTTATCGTCGGGGTCTCCAATTTTGAGAGTTTAGTCTTCCAATAAGACACAGATTACCTTCTCAAATTTAATTAAACTTTTATTTAAAAAATTATAGAATTAATTTCTTTGCTAATAAAATTAAATTGAACTGCTCGTGGCGAAAGACAAAAAAGGAAGAAAATTTTAAAATGGTTCTCATTAACTAGTTACATAAAAAATGGTAAAAGTAATTGGATTATAAATACTAATCGGTACTTGATGTACAACAGGGCTGTTCAAGTAACAGGGCGCCACATATATTTTATACTTTTAATGTACATTTTAGTATGTCAATTTGCAAAAAATAAAATATACTATAAAATTATTTTATTTATTTCAATGTTGACTATTAACAAATATTAAAAATTTTTTTTGAAATTTTCACATTTTAATGGGCCCTAGCGCTTTTTCTTTAGCATTTTTGGACTTAGAACTTTTACATATCGTTGCAAAACAAGAACTAGAAAAAATATTTGTATTTTTTTCGCAAACGATGTTTACTCTATTGAACTGCATCAAAAACTAAATTTTCATAAAAAATTCCCCCTCCTCCCCCTAAGACTTAAGCTGGATCCGCGTCTGGTAAAACAATTTATAATAAAAGTTCAAGCTCTAATTACAAATCTTAAAAGTAAAAATTTAACTAGTTTTAAAAGAACAACTGAAATTTATGATGAATTTCCTAATGATTATAGATTTAACGAATATATTAGTTTATTTCAAGACATATTAACTAATTGTAACAATCGTTTTTCGGATTTTTCTAAAATTGAATGTTTTTTAGAAGTGTATAGCAATCCCTTAACATGTGATATCAATAAACAGAGTAATGACATCAGAGAAGAACTCTTGAAAATGCGTTCGGACTTAAATATACCATTGACAGCTGGGTTGGAATTCTGAAAAAATTTAAATATATAACAACAAAAAATTAAATTTTTAAATTATACTCTATGTTGGGGTCAACATATATATGCGAGCTCGTTTTCAATTTTAAAGTTAATTAAGAGTAAACTTAGAAATAACTTAACAGATGAACACTTAGAGGATCTTCTTCGCATTAAATATTGCCCATATGAAATTGATATTGATGAAGTTTTTGAAAACGTTATAACATATAACAAATTATAATAAATTAGTTTTAAACAATTTTTGTTTACAAAATACAATTAAATTTAATTGTTGTTTTCCATTAAAATTTTCTTTATTGAATCGTTTAAGTTTTATGAAAGCAAGTAATTTATTTATTTATGTTATAAAATTTATGAAAGTATAGTTTTTTTTATTTTTTTGAAGAATGTGAATTATTTCATTTAAATGATTTTTTGTCCATATGCAATTGATATGGATGAAGTTTTTGAAAACGTTATTACATATAACGAAAATTAGTTTTGAACAATTTTTATTTACAAAATACTAAAATAAATTAATTTGTTGTTTTTCATTAAATTTTTCTTTATTTAATCGTTTAAGTTTAATGAACCCAAGTAATTAATTTCTGAATTAATTTTTGTTTCAATAGATTAACACATGTTTTAATGAAATTAAAGTTTTTTTTTATTTTTTTTTTTTTTGAAGAATTTGAATTTATCTATCTAATTTTAACGATTTTTGGTTTTTGATTTTATATACATATGTAAAACATACGCTTATGTTTTGAGTTTTTAAATTAACAACCAGATTGGTTTTTAAAACAAGAAAATAACAAAAAAAAATTCTTTAAGTGCTTCTGAGAGGGAGAGTCATTATTCTCTCACAAAAATCAAAAAGTCTGCATGTATGTATTTCCGGGCACTGGTTTAAAGAATTAAAAGTTTAAACTTTAAAATCAACCGAGTACTTTGTTTTATACTTCAAAGAGAACGAAAGTTACTTAAATTTTTATTCCAAGAATATGTTTTTACAAGTGTGAGTGAGGGTATACAAGGTTTTGTAAAAAAATGAGATAAGATTTGCGCTAAGAGACCACCGAACAATTATTAGAACTGCTTCACTTTTTGCTTCAACTTCTCTATCTTACAATTTTAACATCCGTTTTTTCCGTTGTGCAAAAATAATTTTACAAGTTTTCTTTTGTCCTTTAACACAATCTGTTTAAAATTTAAGCACACTCACACTTCGAATGAAAATGAACACTCTTTGAATAAAAAAGCGCACTTTGCACAAAAGAGAGAGGTTTCATTACTCAACAACTTGATTTAAATTTTAAATTTACTTTCAATTTGGGGATGAAATTGGTTTTTTTTATCTTTTTACTACCTAAGGGTTAAAATCAGAGATTAAATGCGTATGCAATTCAACATTTGTTTTCCAAATATAGGGTTAATTCGATAAACTGGTGGATTAGTTTAAAGCGCAATAAATTAATTTTTATCCACGTTAAAAATTAATTTGGTTTTATTAACAAACAAAAAGAAATTTTTCCTTTTGGTTTTCCGAAAGTGTTTTAGAGCGCTGATTTTATTTTAATAAAAAATATTTATTTAACTGTGTATAATGCATATAATATCACGTTACCTTATTCTTTTGTAGCGGGATGTCCTTTTTTGTTGGTTATCATCAGAATGCATTTAACAGAATTCGCTCAATATTTTGTTTCCCTTTTGCATTACCTGATGAGTTTGTATGTATGTTTGAGCAACAAAGAGTAGAAGCACAAGCAAAGAGTATGTACAAGTTTTTATTTGCCGTAACTAAGTATGTATGTATGTACTATTGAGATTAATTGGCTTTCTCTTCTATCTTTTTCCAATATTTTAAAATTAAAATTAATTCCAAAAATTTTTCTTCTTTTTTGATCACAAGCTAATTTACACCGCTTCCACTTTATTTTCAAACATATAGGTTGGTACGTTTTTTTTTAATATTTTTTTTTTTTTTTTTTTTTTTTGAAGGGGAAAATACCTCTTATCCTTTATTTTTTTCCGAACGCACAACTTTTACAATTACTTTAAAATTTAATTTTAATTTCAAATTATTTTTGTTTTACTTTTTCTTTATTTTACTCGGTATGTATGTATGTGCACGAATATCACAGCCTTGAAATAAAACGGTATTTTGCTTTTTTTCTTTTTATATACTATAAGTAAACACCATAAATATTAATAATTCAACAGAAGCAGTTTTTTTAAATTAACCTACGTTTGACATTAAACAAATCGCTGACGATGCGTCTGCAATATTAGTTCAATTACCAGCAAAGACATCCGGCTCGTGCAATCAAATTCTAGGAAAGAAAACACGCCACCAAAAAGTTAGTGCATCGGCAATTTTGGCATTTATAAGATACATGTTAAAATTAATCAAGAGTTAGTTATAATTTTTAGGTTTAAGTGTCTAGTGGTAATTGTTAAAAATTAAGTGTGAAAAAAAATAAAAACAAAAAAAATTTAATAAAGAAAGAAAAAAAAGTATTGTTTTTAATGTTTTTAAACAAGAAAATACTTAACTGCCGCCCAACGAAAAATAAGTTGCCATCGCGTTATCCTGTAAAAATAGTGTGAAAAAGTGTCTTAAAGAAGTACCATCACGCTAGAAAAAGCCCTTAAGAAGTGCGACTCTCAGGAAACAAAAGCGACGACTACCTAGCGTTAAGGCCCAAAGAGGACAAAACGCACACCCACAAAGAGTGCGCATCGAGGGACCCTTAGTAACATTAGCTGCAAAAAGGACAAATCTCCAGCGTCGTGGGATGAATTTCATAGGAGTATTAACGTAAGATACCTTATAAGTTTATACATATGTATATTAAGTTATTGAAAATAATTTCCTCTTAAAGGAAAAGTGGATAAAAAATAAAATAAATAAAACATTTTTTTTGCTCTATATATAAAAAGTGAATTAAAAAGTCAAAATTTGAAAAGTATAAAACAAGTTTTTGTTAAGCAAGTGAATTAAAATTATATCAGAAAAAATATAAGAATAAAGGAAAGTGAATTAGAACCGAATTGGGTAAAATATAAAACAATTTTCTTGTACAGAAAATTAAATCAAATTAAAGTTAGATAAAATATAAAATTTTCTTGAATAGGAAAATAAAATTTAATTAAAGTTAGGTAAAACATAAAAACAATTTTCTTGTATAGGAAATTAAACCAAATTAAAGTAAGGTAAAACATAAAAGCAAGTTCAACTCTGCGACTCTGAACTCCAGACCCTCCAGAGTAGAAGAACACCCCTTCCAGTAAGGGAAAAAATTATAAAAAAATATATATAACAATAATAAAAAATAAATAAATAAATAATTATGTCAAATCCAAACAACCTAATTAGGCCAGGTGTTCTAGAGACACCTAGCGTATCTAATACACAGCGTCCACCACAGACATCACAGTCCTTGTCACTACCAGACTTGGAAATCCTTATAGGTAACATTGTTAGAAGGGTAGTGCAAGAAGATAATGATAGAAATAATCCCGATAGCATTATTTTGACCGCAACGGACGAAACAATTAGACCGAAACTTCAGGGTCAAGTAGGAGACTTAGACAAAATACCGGACATAATACGTAGCCTTAGGGAGAAAAAGCGTCGACCGCACCCTAAAATTATACGAAAGCACAAAAGGTTCGCCAAGGTATTACGGTATTAAAAATACTATAAGGAATAAAATTACAGGGAATGCCGATATGGTTCAGGAATCAACAATGTGCCATTGGATTGGAAAGCAATTTCTCATTGCTTAAATCTGCATTATGCCGATAGACGCGACGTTACAACTTGCTTCTTTAGTACAAGGTAGAAATTCTATTCCTTAATTCTTTCAAGAGGTTTACAACCACCTCTTACTTATACTTAGCAAGCTTTGAAGCTTAGAAATGGGTCAAGAAGCTCTTCATTTGCTTACCCAAACATATAGGAATAAAGCGTTAGATACGTTTATCAGGGGACTAAATGGAGACCTTCCGAAAGTACTAGGTATGAAAGAGCCGTCCGATTTAACGCAAGCTCTGCACTTGTGCATGAAACTCGAAAACCATGGTTATAGGGCACAATATACATATAACCAAAATAAAAATCGGAAATTTCAACAACCACAAGTACAACAACAAGTACCGTAGATGCATAGGAAGCCACCATTTTATCCACAAACAGGGTTCCTTCCACACGGAATGCAACATCAACCTATTCAGAACTCTTTCTCTAGGTCCCCAATAAATAAAAACCATTTTTTTCAAACCTAGTCCCGTGTTTCCACAGAACTCTAATCATTCCTTGCAATATCAAAACTTTCAACCTCCAAGGCCATTGGCACCAAAACCACTACCTAAGCCAACACCTATGGAAATAGATAGTTCCCAACAGACTAGAAACATTAATTATATGAACCGACCAAATTTCAATGCGTTTGAAGGAAAACGACCACCACCACCATCGAACCAGTTTAAGCCAAATGTCCCAAACAAATATCAGAGAGTAAATCATATATCTCAAGAGACAGACGATAGGGAAGATAATAAAATGCAAGACAGCAATGGTCAATTTTGGCAAGAACATGGCAATGAACAATCTTGGCAAGAGTATTCATAGGAATACGAAAGGCAAGAAGAACATTATCATGAAAACGACCCCAATCAATTCGTAGACGTTCATTTTTTAGATTGAACGCCTCATCACTACCCTATTTTGAATGTAGGACAAGTGATGGAAAATTTATTAAATTTCTCATAGACACTGGCTCGAATAAAAACTATATTCAGACTTCGTTAGCAAAACACCCCAAACCAAACAAAAATATATTTTTTGCAGATTCAATAGGCAGCAAAACTAAAGTTTCGCACTACATCGAACTCAATCTTTTCGGACTTAAAGACAAAGCACTTACATTTTTCATTTTACCAACACTAAAATTCTTTGAGGCCATTATTGGTAATGACAGTTTGAAGCAGCTTAAGGCAATTATATAAATTATGAATCCGCACAGAATAAAAATACTACGTTTTTCTGTCGAGTCTGTGACTGAACTGATTTTATTTATTTTCTTTATCTTACTTGCTACTTTGCTTAATTTAAATATTTTTACAATTCTCTTAAGTCTAATATTTTTCGGTTTTCTTATGACTACCTTATTCTTAATTCTTATTACACTTTTTGCACATGTTACATTGTCATGGGAAGCAAAAAGGTAAATTCTGAGAATGCTGTTTCCATCCCAATGCAAACGCAACAGGTGTTGTCGTGGGTGCAAAATTCGTTGGCTGTGATGATGTGGTAGACATAAATTCTTAAGAAATTATGATCATCTTAGCAAGTGTTCTCATGGGAACTTGCTGAATCGTTAGCTGTGTTAACTTATATACATCGGACGACTATATGCTAATAGAAAATAAAATAAGGGTACCAATTAAACAGCAGTTGTCAAAGTCTGTACACAATATTGATGTAAAAATTGAACATTTGAGTTTAGAACAAAAAAACACAATAAGATCTGTGATACACCAATTTCCAACATTGTTTGCTGCACCGGACAAAAAATTAACGTATACAACAACAGTCGTTGGTGAGATAAGAACATCAACAGAATCCCCAATTTATACAATATACTATCCGTACCCAATGTCGTTGAAATCAGAGGTGGAAGAGCAAGTAAACAAACTGTGGAGGATGTTTGGATAGTGAATAAAAAACCAGACTCTGCAGGAAATAAGCAGTATAGGTGAGTAATCGACTATAGGAAATTGAATTCAGTAACAATTAGTGACCGATATCCAATGCCTGATATCAATGAGGTACTTGCGCAATTGGGACGCAACAATCTTATTATAAGGATTTTTTTTATGATCCTATTATAAGGAATTTTTATGATCCTATTATAAGGTTTTCTTATGATCCTAATATAAGGATTTTTTATGATCCTATTATAAGGATTTTTTTATTTTTAACGTTGGGCGCCAATTATGAATCCTCACAGAATAAAAAAACTACGTTTTTCTGTCGAGTCTGTGACTGAACTGATTTTATTTAATTTCCTTATCTTACTTGCTACTTTGCTTAATTTAAATATTTTTACAATTCTCTTAAGTCTAATATTTTTCGGTTTTCTTATGACTACCTTATTCTTAATTCTTATTACACTTTTTGCACATGTTACATTGTCATGGGAAGCAAAAAGGTAAATTCTGAGAATGCTGTTTCCATCCCAATGCAAATGCAACAGGTGTTATCGTGGGAGCAAAATTCGTTGGCTGTGATGATGTGGTAAACATAAATTCTTAAGAAATTATGATCATCTTAGCAAGTGTTCTCATGGGAACTTGCTGAATTGTTAGCTGTGTTAACTTATATACATCGGACGACTATATGCTTATAGAAAATAAAATAAGGGTACCAATTAAACAGCAGTTGTCAAAGTCTGTACACAATATTGATGTTAAAATTGAACATTTGAGTTTAGAACAAAAAAACACAATAAGATCTGTGATACACCAATTTCCAACATTGTTTGCTGCACCGGACAAAAAATTAACGTATACAACAACAGTCGTTGGTGAGATAAGAACATCAACAGAATCCCCAATTTATACAATATACTATCCGTACCCAATGTCGTTGAAATCAGAGGTGGAAGAGCAAGTAAACAAACTGTGGAAGATGTTTGGATAGTGAATAAAAAACCAGACTCTGCAGGAAATAAGCAGTATAGGTGAGTAATCGACTATAGGAAATTGAATTCAGTAACAATTAGTGACCGATATCCAATCCCTGATATCAATGAGGGACTTGCGCAATTGGGACGCAACAAATTTTTTTCCGCTATCGACTTAAAAAGTGGATTTCACCAAATCCCTTTAAAAGAGTCAGACATAGAGAAAACCGCGTTTTCCGTTAATAATGGAAAATACGAGTTTCCTTGCCTTCCTTTCGCATTAAAGAATGCTCCTGCGATCTTCTAGAGGGCATTAGATGACATTAGATGTTACGTCTACGTCGACGATATCATAACTTTTAGCAAAACTGAAGAAGACCACGCAAAAGATTTTTATATATATTTTTTTTTTATTTTTTATTTTTTTATTTTCATTTCCTGTACAACAAGACAGTGTCTTATAATTACAGTACAGGAACGTAAAATGTTACAAGAATATTTAATTACATATAATTATTACAAAATAGTTCATAGTATTAAAACAAACAAAAAAATACAATTATTAAAAAAGAATAAAGTCATATAAAACATTTTCAATCAAGAAACAAAAACAATTATGAAAAAAAGTTATATAAAAACATTTTGAAACTGTTAGCATTACGATTTAGTGCAAGAAGGTTCCAAAGACGAGCGGCATGAATAAAAAACTGCCATTCGGAGACTAAGGTTTGATGCCGTGGAATAATAATATTATGGTTCCTTTGAGATTGAAAAAAACGTATCTTCTCAAATAAATATTTGGGGGTTTTAGTGTTTATCACTCTGTGTAAAAAAGTAAGTGTTCGGATTTTCAAAAGATTTTCGAAAGAGACTCCATAAAGACTGTTTGAAACAGATGAAACATGATCGAAACGTCTTAGACCGTACACATATCTCAAAATATTGTTGAATAAAGTATTTAATTTTCTTTTGCTAATTGAATCACAGTTTGCAAACAGTTCACATCCATAAATTAAACTAGGAATTAGATATGTCTTGGCAAGTAAAAGTCTTATCCTCAAAGGGGTAAAGTATTGTGTCAACCATAGGGCCCGTAACTTAATATAGGACTGACCAACTAAACAGTTCACATGATCGTTCCAAGTGAGACTATTGTTAAAAATTATTCCCAAATTTTTCGCTGCTTTCACAATCTCAATCTTCTCACCATTTATGACAATGTTATCAGCAATGGTGGGAACAATGGTATGTGCAATACTTTTTCTACATATAACAATGCACTTAGATTTTCGAGGATTCAAACAGAGCCCGTTTGCAGAAGCCCACAGGTATATTTTGTTCATTTTAGTATTTACAGATGATATACCCAAAGCAATACTATTCACAGGGCTACTTAAATAAAGTTGCACATCATCCGCATACAAGTGGACTTTGCAATTGGATAATTGTTCAGGTAAATCATTTACATATATCGAAAAAAGAAGTGGCCCCAGAATAGAGCCCTGTGGCACTCCTTTAATTAGAGATAAAGAGTTTGACCAAGAGTCGTTCATAAATACCGATTGTGTGCGCGCCGAAAGGTAAGAAAAAATGAGATTGGTAGATGTATTGGCAAATCGAAAAAAGTGTCTCAGTTTACTAATGAGCATCTGATGATCCACTGTGTTGGAAACCATTTTCGGGGTATTACAAAATGCAAATATGAAGATTCAATTAGATAAATGCAAATTTATCTAAGGATTATGCTAAGTTGGCATTCCAAAAGGAGTTCCATCTAATCACAGATGCTTCCAATTATGCACTAGGCGCAGTACTAGAGCAGGAAGGAAAACCTATTATTTTCATTTCAAGAACACTTTCAAAATGCGAAGAGCACTACGCAACAAACGAAAAAGGGATGCTCGCAATTATTTGGGCACTAAAAACTTTGCGAGGTTACCTTTACGGTTCAGTTGACTTTAAAATATTTACGGATCACCAACCCTTAACTTACGCACTTAGTAACAAAAATAGCAACAGCAAACTTAAAAGATGGAAAGCAATATTGGAGGAATATAATTAAGAACTTAAATACAAACCTGGTAGAACGAACGTTGTAGCAGACACACTTTCTACAATTCCAGACAATAAGCAACAAGTAAACACATTGACGGCTACGCAACACAGTGACGACAGTTCTTCACAAAATGTAATACAATACACAGACGTACCAGTTAACGTATTAAAAAATCAACTATTCCTTTCAATAGGAGATTTACCCTCCTATCAGTTCAAAATTATTTTCCCAACCTATCATAGACGCATAATAATTCAACACCAATTTGACGAGGACAACGTTGTAAACATCCTGAAGCGATATTTAAACCCTTCGGTAACTAACGGTATTTTTACCGATGACCTTATAGTGCATTTGCACTTGTAATTTTCAAACTAGTTTATGATCGTAAACTACTTTCATAAACTATATCGTTTACATCAGCAGTTTTGACAGTTAACAGTTTAACAGCCGTGTCACAAAACAGCTGACTTCAGTAAAAAAAAACTTAAAAACGTTGGTGCACGTACATTTGTACATACGATAAACATACCTTTTATTTTCGTTATCCATATTATATAAAACAATTTTCAATTACTTTTTTTAAACTTTTTCTTTTTTTAACGCCAACTTTTTTAACTTAATTTTTTTTTTTTATGAAATGTCAAATATCACTAGCGTTGCCAGAGCAAAATTTGAAAAGAACAGAGTTGCATTAACAAAAACTGGTTGTTTGCAACTAGTTTATCTCAAAAGCTAGTTACAAACGTGTTTATAATTTGTATGGATAAACAAGTTTCTTAAACTAGTTTATCATCATAAACAACTTATAACGTGTTTATGGTGTAGGTGTAAATGCACTATTACACTTCACCAATTATAGGACACGATACACTAGGAAAATTGTAGAAGACATAACAGAGCACACAGAAATTCACTCGAAAATAGAGCACAATTGTTGGAAACCTGCTACTTTCCTCAAAAGAATGCAAAAATCAAAAAGATCGTAAAGCAATATAAAATATGTCAGGAAAACAAATATGAAAGACATCCAGAAACGCCAGTTCTCCACGCTACACTCATTCCTGATTATCCGGGACACATTGCACACATTGACATCAATCACACCGATAACAAAATTATTTTAACCGCCTAAGACAAATTTTCGAAATATGCACAGGCTAAATTAGTTCATTCTAGAGGAGTAGAAGACATAAGACTACCCTTACAGGAACTAATGATATCGTTAGGCACACCCAATAAAATAGTAATTAACAATGAAAAATCTCTGAATTCTGCCCCTATCACTTTTATGCTCGAAAACCAATTTGGAATAGAAATTTATAGGACACCTCCGTACAAGAGTACAATTAATGGCCAAATAGAACGGTTCCATTCAACTCTTTCCGAAATTATGCGGTGTGTTAAAGCCGAAAACAACTTCGAAGAATTACTCGATAGATCCTTACATAAATATAATAATTCAATACACTCGACAATTAAAAAGAAACCAATAGAAGCATTTTTTGGACGGACTTTATGCACTGACCCAGAACAGATAGAAAATGATAGGTTAGATAATGTGAAGAAACTTATTGACAAACAGAATAGAGATCTTGAGTTTCATAACAAGAAAAGAACACCTTTCCCTTGCTATAACCCAAATGACGTTGTATATGTGAAAATAAATAAGAGGTTAGGAAATAAACTAACCGCTAGATATAAAAAGGAAAATGTAAAAGAAGATAGAGGAGGAACAATTCTCACAGAATCAAGAAGAGTCGTTCATAAGTCTCATATAAGGAACAATAAATAGTAATAAAATAATAAGTAAAGATAGAACTAAGTAGTACTAATCATAATAAAATCAGAAATTAAATAAAGATTTTAATGTAACAATTAGGAATATACGTATATACATAGAAGCACGATTAAAAGAAAAAAAAAAGATGAAAATTTAAAATACAAAATAAAAAGATTGACTAGATATTAAATAAGTGGAAATTATAAAAAAATTTAAGTAAGGAAAAATCGAGCAATATGCCATAGGCGTACGATTTCCTAGTAAAGTTAAGAAAAAAAGATGAAAATTAAAAATACAAAATAAAAATATTGACTAAAGTTATTAAATAAATGGAAATTATAAAGAAATGTAATGTAATGTATTTATTACACATCTCTAATCATTTATTACACATCTCTAATAACACTGTGCATGAAATTTACACTTTTTTTCGTGACAAGCTGGGACAAGCCTGGCGTTTTAACATAATTCGGGTACGCTGAATCCAGTGGTGCCTGCGGTTTTTTAAGATTGGCTCTGGTTTTCGAGATATACCGTTATTTCCAAAATGGAGGAGGTTGCACAACATATGCTCGCGTAACTCAAAAACCCTTTAGCTAATTGAAAACACTTTAAGAAAAGTAAAACTTCTTTCCAATATCCGTAGTCGTTTTAGAAACATAATAAAAAAATAATTTTTTTATCAAAATTTCGAAATTTTTGTTTTTTTAAAAATTCATAAAAAATTAAAAAATGCAGCTAGGCTTCTAATTTTGTGTACACATATAAAAAACGAAGTTGCAAACAAAACAAGCCATAAATGATTAAAATCTGTTAGCAACTTTTATTCACAAAAGTCGGCAAATTTTAATTAATTTAAAAATTTCATAAAACGCCCCCCTAAGGGATGATGATAAACGGAAAGTATAAGTTGAGAATATGTTAAGACCAAAAAAAAAAATGGAGGTCATTCATACATTTTATCCCCCTAGGAGCGACTCTTGGGCATTTATAGTACTTTTTCTCCAATATATTTCTAGTCTGCATTGAACATTTTGTATGGAAGCCCCCTTAAGGAATGTAGATAGCGGGTGGGTATGTTAGAAATAAATGATTGAGATGAAAAATAAATTGGGGTTGATTATACATTTGACCCATCTAGGAGCATCCTAGGCGCTGCAGGGGCCAAATTTAAGAATTTCATTAAACGGCCATATTTGTATGGGAGCCCCCCTAAGGGGTGGAGATATATGGCAACTATGTTTTAAGAAAATGTTAAGAACAAAAAACATTGGAGGTCGGTCATACATTTTATCCCCCTAGGAGTGAATCCTAGGCCTGAGACACAAATGATGGGCATGAAAAATAAAGTGTAATCATTAGATTAATGAATAAGCGAGTGGAAGGTTTTGTTGATAGTTTCCATATGTTTATTGAATTTAAAATGACAGGTTTATATAGTAAAAATAATGATTAATTAGCACTTATAATAATATTTTGTATGTTACTTCTTATTACCAAATTACATTACAATAATTATAAATATATCGGTAAGAATAATGTAACATGATCATCACTTAATAGTTTCTACATTAATTCAAACAATGTGTCATATGAGAATTAGGTTGTGTATGAGTATGCCAGAATATGCGACTATCATATCCGCTACACCTCCATTTTCTTGAAAGAATGTTCATACGCTATTAAGCATATGAATATTCTTTTTAATTATTGTTTTTTTTTCTTGTTATATAATAAGATTAATTTTATTAGTTATTTCTTATTTGATACTGATATAACAAATTACATATCATATTAAAATTCATATTACTATTGCAAATTACATATATTAAAATTTATTTTATTATCTGATATTGGTGTAACATAACTTATTTGTGTTTAATAATTTATAATTTAAGTTTATTTTCCACAGTGCTTTCGTTGTTATGTTAAAGCATATTGATTCCAACAAGAAAAAGAATCACTTGCCTTCAATTAACAGTTTAAGTCTATTTTTGTGAACCTTCTGCTTCCTATTTCCCTTAATTTCGATTATTATGTTATCATTATCTCTTATCTCTATAACCTTATACGGGCCCTCATATCTTTTTTCTTATGTCCTACTTCATTTCTTAATAAAACTAGATCTCCTAAATTTAAATCCAATTGTTCCGTATTCATATCATAATGTTCTTTACGCTTTACCTTAGCACTATCTAACAATAGTCTTGCTCTCTTGTATGCAATTTCTAATCTGTATTTCACTTCCTTACTATAATAATCTATATTGTAAATAGGTTCTATTCTATCTATACTATTAAAATAATGAAAACCATGAGGTATTCGTCCATAAACCAACTCGTAAGGGCAATAACCATGTACTGACGATGGTGTAGTGTTGAAGCAATATGTAAAATATCTAAGCCATTCATCCCAATCATCCCTTTCAATCGATATATATGATCGTATATATTCGTTAAATGTTCGATGGCTTCGTTCAACAGTACCAAGTGTCTGATGGTGATAGGCAGTTGAAGAAATATTTTCAATTTTCATATATTTACATAAATCTGTTATTATTGAGTTCTAATATTCTGTTCCCATATCCGATATGAACGTCTTCATTGGACCGTAACACAATACAAAATACTCAAATATGGCTCTTGCAACTTTATTTGCACTCTTGTTTGGTATAGGTATTGTCACCAAATATTTTGTTAGATCACATATTAATGTGACAATGTATTCATTACCATTCTCTGTCTTTGGTAATGGACCAATGGTATCTACTAACACAACGTCGAATGCAGTTGCTGGAGTCTGTGTCAATATCATTGGTGTCTTAGTATGTATTGTTATCTTGGATTTTTGGCATTTTTCGCATGTCTTAACATATTTTTTAACGTGTGAGACCATACCTCTCCACTTGTAATGCCTTCTGATTTTCGCTAATGTTCTTGATATCCCACAGTGGCCGCCTTCTGCTGGGTTATCGTGGTATGTAGTTAGTATACCTTTAATTTTATTTTCATCTTCAGCATCAATTATGGTCACCTTTGGCAGTAGCGCTACTGTTAATTTCCTTAATATTTTATTGCCCATTCTTTTGAATTCATTTATAGATACAAATTTAAAAATTTCTTCATCAGGTGCCATTTTCAATTTATCGAGATTTAGCATACTGGCTTCTTTTTCTAGCCTTGGGAAAAATCCTCCTAGGTCCAATTTCCCATTAATACACATATCTTCAATATTTATTCGTTTTAATATTAATTTTAAATGCTTCAATAAGCATCTTCCTGGAGTTAATATCAACTTTACGAGTTTTTTAACGTCATCATATTGTATGACTTCATATATATTGGGCTTATTATTTTCATTATTATGTTGCTTTTGTTCTCTTTATGTTTTTCTTTGTCTGCTATCTGACCTTGTAGTTACTTTGTTTATTAATAATACGTTTTCATTCAGTTCCGTTAGTTCATCAATGCTTATTCTTGATAAAGCGTCAGCAACGTAGTTTTCTTTACCCTTGAGATACTCAACCACAAAATCATACTCTTCCAAGTCCAATCGTATCCTTGTTAACTTAGAACTTGGATTTTTCATCGAGAAGAGGTATGACAAAGGTCTATGATCACTCTTCACAAGAAACCGTTTCCATAGATATATGGCCTGAAATGTAATATGGCCCAATGAATACCTATGAGCTCTTGTTCGATTGTTGATTTGTTGCTCTCTCCTTGTGTAAATGTTTTTGAGGCAAATGCTACAGGCAACTGTTTGCCGTTGTATTCTTGACTTAACACCGCTCCACAAGCGTACTTACTTGCGTCAGTTGTTACACAAAATTCTTTATCAAAATTTGGATATTGTAGAAGAGTTGGTAGCATTAATGCCTTTTTCAAGTAAAGAAATGCGTTATTGCATTCTTCCGTCCATTCGAATGGGACATTTTTCTTGCATAATCGAGTAATGTGGCGTGAGTGAAGTGAGAAGTTTTTTATAAACCTTCGATAGTAATTACAAAACGCAATAAATCTTCTTGCGCTATTTGCGTCAGTCGGGACTGGATATTTTTTGATTACTTCATATTTTCCATCGTCAGGCAGAATGCCTTCATCCGTACATTTATGCCCAAGAAAAATAACTTCATGTCTAAAAAATGAACACTTTCCGGGATGCAACTTCAGATTAAACTTTCTGCATAAATCAAAAACACTCTTTAAATTATTCAGCATCTGTTTCTCCGATCGACCTATTACCACTAGATCGTTCATATACAAAAATGCTTGCGAGGGTTCTAACCCCGAAAATGCTATTGTCATCATCCGCTGAAACGAATTTGGAGCAATTTTTAATCCATAAGGGAGTCGTTTAAAGCGATATGATCCATTGCTCGTTGAAAAGGATGTGATGTCCCTTGACATTTCGTCAAGTTCGATTTGGTGAAAACCGGACATTAGATCTAGGCATGAAAAGTACTTTGCTCTTCCCAATTGATCTAAAATATCTTCAATTCTTGGTAGTGGGAATTTATCAGCAATCAGTTTCTTGTTTATTTGACGATAGTCCACTACCAAACGCCATCTCTTCTTATCCGAATTAGGTAGTGATTTCTTCGGTACCAGAAGGAGTGGGCTATTGTACTCTGATGTGGAAGGTTCCACAATGCCATCTTCTATCAATTTTTTAACTTGTGTATCTACTTCAACCTTGTGCGTGTGGGGAATTCTGTAGTTTTTAATATACACGGGTTCTTTATCCTTGAGTTTAAATTTTTGTGTGTAAAAATTGTTTGCAGTTATGGGTTCGGTATATAATCCGAAAATATCAATGTAGTCTATACATAATGTTGCCATTTGCTTTTTAAATGGTTCTGGAAAACTTTTTGACAGTGTTTTCATAATTTCAACTTTTCTGGTTTCAATACAATTCTGTGTAGGTGATGTTGTATAATTGTCAAGATTTTCCGATATGATATCAATACATTTTAGTGATACTGCGACTGTGTTTGTGTTAATAACTCTGATGAAAGCTCTTTTACTCTTCACTATTGTATTACCTATTATTACACCCGGTCGGGGTTCTTGATTAACAACAAGTACTTCGTCATAAGGGGTGTTTAACCTTACCTGTCTGATAACTTCAGAACGTGCAGGTAACAAGATGGTATCATTCGTACTGTAGTGTAGGATTGGAATATGAACTCCGTCGCGAACATTTTGAGGTCTTAATATAAACCAGTCTTGAGTTTCGTTGAAATCTAAAATACAATTGTAATGTTTGATAAAATCCATACCAAGTATTCCGTCACATGGAATTGGAAAATTTTCGTGCACCACGTGAAATTCATGCGGAATAAAGTAATATTTATTACAAAGTTCCAGGTGTGTTGTACCAAGTGATTGTATAGTTCCTTCGCCTATTCCACTAATTGTTGTAATTTTATATTTATTTATTTTCTTATATTCAATGCTTGTCTGTTTCAGTAAAGATATATCTGCTCCTGTATCAACCAATAAAGTAAGTAAGTTGTTGCTTTCACCATCGTCAATTTTCACAAAAATGCTCAAACTCAAATTAAGATGTAATAGTCATACATTTGGCCCGTCTAGGGGCATCTCAGGCGCTGCAGGTATAAGTGATTAAAGTCTGTCTACAACTTTTGATTTTTTCAGAAAAGATGAAATTTTTTTATTTTTTATAATAACCAAACTTAGAAATGTTAAAACATTTATTTTTGTTGTTAATTAGTTAAAGTTTTTATTTAGAAATTTTGTCTTCTTCCTCCTGCAGATTCCAACATATTTCCCCTAATAGCGAATTAAGTTGTTTACCGCTATACATACCAGTGTTCGAGCCTGGCTGTTACTTGGTGAAATCTCTCGCCATGTTCATCAGACTCGGCTGGTGATTGTTCGTTAAATTTTTCGGCATGGTAATGCAAGAAATTTATTTTTAATGACATTCTAACGTTTAAGTTTTTAAATGCGGTTAGCATATTTTTGATTTTCAATGACATTCTAACGTTTAAGTTTTAAAATGCGGTTAGAATATTTTTGATTAAATTTCGCCAGTTTTCAGGCCGATGATTTCCTAATACATTTTCTATTACTGGTTTCACACAATTCCAGGCCAATAGCTCGATATAATTCAATGCAACCTCAAATTGATGGTCTTTCATAAGACGACGAATGTCCGGTCCATTAAGAATTCCTGTAAAATAAAAACATTATGATATGAAATATAAATCTTATTTAATATAGTTAGAGTTCATACCTTCTTTTACTTTCATGCCGCTTGTTCAAACTAGTTGAACATATGTACATATACCTCCTACATTAACGTTTATCATACTCAAGGACATTTCTTGGTAAAACATAATATCAATAAAAATACACACAAACAGAAATACCAATATCTGCCGTAATGATATTGGTTTTTCCAATTTTTGTAGTAGGCTATTTTGGGTTCAGTTTTTGAGTGTGTAGTTATAGTGATAAGACATACGCATGTGCGTTGGTCCTTGGCACACAGTGCGTTGGTCTATATATAAAACAACCCTTATTATTTTTTCCCACATTAGTTTAAGATTTGTAAAGTTAGTTCTTAAGGTTTTTATATTTTAAATAAAATTCAGTGTCTTACAAACATTCAACGACAATTGTCTTATTATTAAGAGAAATTGTACATGGTCCTTCGACAAAAAAAAAATTTTTGAACCAATAAAAACAAATTTAAAAAAAGCGTTTATCTTGGCTTAAATAAACAGAGATAAAAATTAAAAAAAAAAAAAAAAGCGCTTATCTCGGCTTAAATAAACAGAGATAAAAATTAAAAAAAAAAGCGTTTATCTCGGCTTAAATAAACAGAGATAAAAATTAAAAAAAAAAGCGTTTATCTCGGCTTAAATAAACAGAGATAATAATTAAAAAAAAAATTCATTTGTAAAAGACAAACAATTTAAATAAAGCGTTTATCTCGGCTAAAACAGAGATAATATTAAAAGATATATAGTGACATTGTCTAAAAACACCAACAAAAAATCTTCAGTATGGCAAATATTCCCAAAATTTTGGAACATCAAAAAGTTATTGGTGATGAAATAGTATGTATACATACAAATTTGGGCGATCGACCAATTCGTCAACCAAAACTGCATGATTGCAAAAAACGTGTGTTGAAATAAGAAGCTGAATTTAAAACAAATGATAAAGTATTGGTACAGCATGCAAATAAGTCCGAAGATTATTTCGTACAAAAATATTTTAATAATATTACGAAAATAATAGACGAAGTAAAATAAATCATCGCAAAAAATGAAAAAGCGACTGAAATATCGGCGATTGACATGGAAATAAAAGAAGTACCTTATCTAACACAATCTACACAGGAAAAAACCGAAAATTATGAGGGGTTTTTTAAGATATCAAACTCTGTCAAGGCACTTTGCGAGGAGATAATGACAAATATGGAAACTTTAACCATAGGAAGTCTTTCAATAAAAAAAATGCAGTTGGGAACTAAATATCAGCGCATGCTGAAAGAATTTGATATGGTCGCAGGGTCAAAATACACAAACAAATTGACAGAAACAGAGGACTATTATTTTAATGCGCTGATACTGATAAATAGCAAAGTAGAAGAAGGAGCAACAAATATCAATTCTGCAAAATCCAACGAATTTTCCAGTTCAGCAAACCTGTCAAAAATAAAAATCCCGGAATTTGATGGGAATATAAATGATTGGGCATCTTTCTATGATTTATTTAAAAGCTTAGTTCACGATTGCAGTCAGCTTTCTGAAGTTGAAAAGATGTACCGGCTTACTACATCACTTAAAGGCGAAGCAAAAAAGTTGGTTTAACATTTGAATATAACTTCAAACAATTATGAAGCATCGTTAGAAATCCTAAAGCAAATATATGAAAATCCTAGATTGCTATTTACTAATCATGTTGACATTTTGCTGGATCAACCAATGGTGAATAGTGAATCATCATCAAGTCTTAAGCAACTTTTGGATACAACAAATAGTTGCATTTAGGCACTTAAAGGGATGAAACTAAAATTAGAAGATGCTGAACCATTTATAGCACGCATAACTATAAGAAAGTTGGATAGAGAAGGATTGCGCCATTATGAACAAACTGTTAAGAAATCCAAAGAAATTCAAAGCCTGGAAGATGTAATTGACTTTCTGAAACAGCAGGTTCAAGCATTAGAAGCAGTTTCAAAGGGGCAGAAGAAAAAAGATTTAAAAAGAAATCCTAAAGAAATTGCCAGAACATCTAATTCATTTTTCTCAGTGCAAAAATCATGCCTTTACTGCAATCTAAGCAACCACACCACACCGGAATGCAGAAAGTATTTAGCTTTGTCAACGGCGGAGAGACGAAAATTAGCATACGACAACAGATGGTGTTTCACCTGCATTGAACGTAAAAAAACCAACAAATGGTGCTCAAGCAAAATAAAATGCTGTCATTGTGGAAAAGGGCACCATAAAACTCTTCACCTTAATGAAGAAAATAATGAAAAACCACACACATCATCAATGACCACGAAAGGTTCTTCTACAAGATCTGTACTTTTAGCAACAGCACAAGTGAAAGTACAGGCGGCAAACGGGGAACACTTAATTTTAAGAGCACTAATTGATCAAGGTTCTCAAATAACCACATTGTCAGAAGAAGCTTCTCAACTTTTACGTCTATCAAAAACAAAATGCAAAACCGAAATTCATGGACTCGGAGGTGCGGTAGTTGGAGTATCAAGCTCAAAAGCAAAATTGATTTTAAGGCCAAGGTTTTTAAGCAACAACTTTGTGGAAACGGAAGCGCTTATATTGCCTCATCTAACAGGAGCTCAACCGAGTCATTCATTGGAAAATGACATTAAGGAATGGAACAACTTTATTCTTGCGGATCCTTCTTTTAATAATTCGGATAGAATAGATATTGTAATTGGAGGCGATATAATTCCACACATAATTAAAGAAGGTGTCGAAAAGAAAAGAGGCATTTTGGCGCAATCAACAATTTTTGGGTGGATACTTTCGGGTGTCATTAAAAGAAAAACAAAAGCTGAAAAGGTCGTGTCAGCTATCACCAACCCAGTTAGACTCCAATAACCAAGAAGAAGATGAATTCTGCCAAGAACTTTTTAAAACGACAGCCAAAATTGATGACTCCAATCGAATTGTGGTTAATCTAACGATTAAGAAAAATGACAATGAACTTGGTGAGTCAAAAAAGCAGGCAAAAGCTAGATTGCTTTCGATGGAGAAAAAATTTGGTTCGAGCCCTTAATTAAGAGAAGAATACATAAGTTTTATGGAAGAATACGAACGATTGGGTCATATGAAGTTAGCAGCCAATACCAGTGGAAAATACTATCTTCCTTATCATGCAGTTATAAGGGAAAGCAGTGTAACAACAAAGCTCAGGGTAGTGTTCGATGCATCAGCCAAAACAACAAACGGCAAAAGTTTGAATGACATTATGTATACAGGCCCAAAATTACAAAAAGATATTTTTGATATCCTATTAAAATGGCGACAGTGGAAATATGTCATGATTGCAGATGTTGAGAAAATGTACAGACAAGTGAGAGTCGCAGACAAATTTCAACCATATCAACATATTCTTTGGCGGAAAAGCAAGGAGGAATCGATAAAAGAGTATAAACTTACAACAGTCACATATGGCACAGCTTCAGCTCCATTTTTAGCTGTAAGAGCTCTTTTTTATAATGCTGACAACACTATAAATGAAAATTTAAAAAAGATTATAAAGGAAGACTTTTACATGGATGATCTCATGACTGGTGCCGATACTATTACTGAATGCCAAAAAATTCATCATGATATTCTATATCAATTAAAAATTTACGGATTCAACTTACGAAAGTGGTTGTCAAATAATAAGAAAATAACTGAAGGTGTTTGCAGTTCAACACAAAACGAGCTACTGCAGATCAAAGATGACGAATCTGTTAAAACTCTGGGGCTACAGTGGGATCCACTTTTGGACATTTTTAAATTTAATATCAACTTTTCAACCAACAATCAAATTACTAAAAGACATGTTCTATCTGAAGTAGCTAAGATTTTTGATCCTTTAGGGTGGTTGTCACCAGTCACAGTTCTTGCAAAGCTGTTCATACAAAAATTGTGGTTGTTGCAGAATCGGTGGGACGAAGTAATATCCGATGATCTAAAGAAAGAATGGCAAGATTTCAAAACTAATATACATTGTCTGCAAGAAATTTGTGTGCCTAGATGGGTGCAGTTAACAACTACCTCTAAATATGAGCTGCATGGTTTTGCGGATGCATCTGAAAAAGCATATGCAGCTGTGATTTATATACAAAAATAGAAAGTGTTGTGACACTTCTTACCGCCAAAACAAAAGTAAATCCTATGAAAAATAGGAAAACTTTGCCGAAATTAGAACTTTGCGCTGCACACCTATTAGCAAAATTACTACAAAAGGTATCCAATATTATTGAAGGGCAGCTTACGATGTATGCTTGGATTGACTCAACAATAACGCTGTCATGGATCAAAAATAAAACAAACAAAGATAAGTTCGTGAGAAATCGGGTAACAGAAATAAACAACATTATACCTAATGCGATATGGAAACACGTTCGAAGCCAAGATAATCCAGCAGATGTTGCCTCACGAGGAATTTGCGCCACACAACTAGCATCACATCCATTATGGTGGAATGGTCCAGCATGGCTGAAAAAATCATTAGTGTCTTGGCCACATAAAGAAGAAACATCCGAACTAGTATTCTTATTGTCTACTGCATCAACAACTAGCGAATTTCTTAGAGATTTAATTAACAAATATTCCAATTATTCTAAACTTCAAAGAGTGGTTGCATTCATATTAAGGTTCATTAACAAATTGAAAGGCAAATCTAATAATTCACAATATCTTTTAGTAAAGGAATTAGAAGATGCTGAAAAACTGATAATACGATGTCATAAAGAATACGAATTTTTTCAAGATATTAAAGATTTAAGGAAGTATAATACGGCCAATAAAATCAGTAAAATAGCCAACCTTTTTCCTTTCATCGATAAGGATGGTTTACTACGTGTCGCTGGAAGATTACAAAACGCTAATATATCATTTAATCAACAGCATCCGGTCATCATGAACAAAGCACACTTGGTAAATGTTATAATCAATCAGTACCATAATATTACTCTTCATGGTGGTAGTCGTATAATGGAATCTACCTTGCGAAGAAAATATTGGATTATTAATATGAAAAATAATATTAAAAAATGTATACGCCAATGCACTAAATGCATTCGATTTGGTCAGGAAAAGGCTCAACAACTGATGGGGTCTCTTCCAGAATCAAGGGTAACAATTTCAGCTCCATTTAAACATGGAGCTGGATTTTTTCTCTATTTGATAACCATATTCTTGCGGTAGATTGTGGAGAGGGTGAGCGTAATTGGATTACACTGCCATTAAAAGGAATTGTAATGTTAACACATGGATGTACAGCAACTTATGAAGGAATCGTCTTATCTGCTTCTAAACATTTCACAACAGTAAAGAGGACTTCCATTAAAACTTCGTCATGGGAATTGGATTATGAAATGGTGAAGAACAAATCGTTTAAACTCTTTGACAAGGCTTTAGTAAACAACTCCATGCAAATAAAGCAGCTACAGAAGGATGTTGAATTAATGAAAACAAAACATACAAAGCTTAAAGAGCTGAATTTTCATAATGCAGCTGGGCCCGCATCCTTTATTTTCATAGTAATAAGCGTTATAATTATTTTTATAATTTACATTAGATTAAGATGTAACAAACCTAAAACGGTTAAATTAGATTTTTCTCCGCCGGTGTCTTTTAGCGCCCGTCAGAATGTTCAAACTAGTTGAACATATGTACATATACCTACTACATTAACGTTTATCATACTCAAGGACAAAAATATAATATCAATAAAAATACACACAAACAGAAATACCAACATCTGCCGTAATGATATTGGTTTTTCCAATTTTTGTAGTAGGCTATTTTGGGTTCAGTTTTTGAGTGTGTACTTATAGTGATAAGACATACGCATGTGCGTTGGTCTTTGGCACACAGTGCGTTGGTCTATATATGAAACAACCCTTATTATTTTTTCCCACATTAGTTTAAGATTTGTAAAGTTAGTTCTTAAGGTTTTTATATTTTAAATAAAATTCAGTGTCTTACAAACATTCAACGACAATTTTTTTATTATTAAGAGAAATTGTACACCGCTTAATCGTGGAAAAAATCGGCGCAATTCGGTAAAAGCAACACCATCTGGGCTCAATGCTTTTATTAAATTTTTTACGATACCCAGTTTGATGTGAAGTGGAGGAAGCAAAATCTTTTCCATCGGTACAGGTGTAATTCAATAACATTATTTCTATGCAATCTGCTTTCCTCACGTAAAGCCCAATCCCGTGTATTGTACTGGTCGCCATCGAAACGCGTATTCCATAAGCACATGAAGCACATATTTTTAGTATAGATTGCATGACTCTTAAAGAGCTACCACTTTTAAATCTGCGCATATTTTCCACTTGTGGTCTTCATATTTAATTAACTGTATTATTTTTTTCATTGATGCTTATGTCTCTTTAGTATTTGTGCTTAGTGCTATGGGAATAGGACTTTTTAAATTAGTGACATGTGGCAAAACTGCTTTTAAGCTTCTTTTGGAATAATCAATGAATAAGCGCCATGTCAGTACAATACGCGATAGAATTATTCTCAATAGATTTAAAAAAGTCGTTAATCGTCTATGGCGACTGATAGCCCCGTATATTTGTACACCTGGTGCTAAAATATTAGCTCTTTTTAACTCTTTTGTCAAGAGAATGCTCTGTGTTTGAGATAATTTTATGCGCCGTACCTAGTGGTATATAAAGTATGACCGACCTCAATAATATCTCCTTAGGGGGGCTCCCATACAAATATTGCGTTTGATGAAATTTAAATTAATTAAAATTTGTCGACTTTTGTGAATAAAATCAAAAGTTGCTAACAGATTTTAATCATTTATGGCTAGCTGCATTTTTTAATTTTTTATGAATTTTTCAAAAACAAAAATTTCGAAATTTTGATAAAAAAAATTATTTTTTTTTTTCCAAAAAAAAAATTATGTTTCTAAAACGACTACGGATTTTAGAAAGAAGTTTTACTTTTCGGTTTTTTAAGTTTTTGAGTTAAGCGAACTTTTGTTGTGCAACCTCCTCCATTTTCGAAATAACGGTATATCTCGAAAACCAGAGCCAATCTTAAAAAACCGCGTGCACCACTGGATTCAGCGTACCCGAATTATGTTAAAACGCCATGTGCCCGGCTTATCTGTTTTTTCAACTAGCATAGTGTAATTTATCGTTAAATCAGCTGTTTCATATATTTTTTAGAATCAGCTGTGTTGCTTATATTTTTATTAGTAAATAAACAATATTTTATGTATGTATGTGTAAGAATATAATTTCATGTACCGTTATTTTAGTTTATAAGGAGACAAATTTTGTAATAAAGCAAAATTCGAATACGAAACTTAGCCGAGCAATTGGCTCTTTTTTTTTTTATTAAAATCACCAGCACTCCAAGTAGTGCTTTGCCTTGGCGCTTGTTAGTGCCGGCATAAAATAGTAGTGCCAGTGGCGTTTCAAACGCCGGCCAAACAAAACTTATAACCCACCAAAGTAGGGACTTCTTTTTTTTTAATGACATCCAGTCATTACATGGCCATCCTGCCTAGTTTGGGAGAAACTTCTGTGCCGGTCACAGGAAATAATTATACCACAGCACCTACCAGTACAGCAAAGACTCCAGCGAAACAACAGCCACAATCGATTACCATCAAAGAATATTTGAAGGCGCAGCAGCGCAGAACAGAAGAAAGGTTAACTGCAATCCCGCCAACACAAAAACCAAAAAAAAAAAAAGGAGAGCAGGCAGAATTGTGAAGCTGCGAAGAAAATTGGCAGCGTTAAAAAATATTGTGTCGTCCGAAACTCCACCATCTTGGGAACGGACATCAGAAATTTGGGAGCAAATCGATGCTATAACGCATGAGTTAAAAGCTCACAAAAACAAATAATTTTTTTGGTTTTTAAAAAAGAATAATGTAGAAAAAAGAAATAAAACACGTATAACAACACGCCATTATGTGGCATTAAAAATAATTTTTATTTTAATTTTTTTATTTTTGCTAAAAATACAAATCATGTATTATATTATAAATAAAACACAACACTTGATTTTAAAGTCTGAAGAAAATATTTAGTTGAATTTAAAAACTTTAAAAATTTATTAAATTAGCACTTGTTAAAAAGTAAAAGAAAAATCACATTAAAAGAAAATACGAAAAAGTCATCTACCGATCAGCTGACGATTAAACGTCAATCATCGCAGAGTATTTCATAGATCATCTAATCACTGAACACCCACCACTACAGGGTTGTATTTGAGTACTCGGTACCCATACACTTAGAAAAATTATTGAAGTAGAATAATATATATTTTTTTTTTAAACTAATTTTATTTTGTTTAAAACAAATATTTGAATGAAATAACCAATTTTTTTTGCAAATTAATACACATGGAGAAATTAAGGTATTAAATTAACAAAATTTTTTATATTAACTATTTTTTTTTTTTTTTCTATTATTATTTTGATAAATGAGTTTTATAAATGAATGTATTGAGGAGTTAGAAAAGCTCAAATTGAATATAAAAAAGAGCAAAAACAGAATTTATGAGGAAAAATATAGGGAAGGTAAATTAGGAAGATTAGCATTTTTAAAACAGAGCGTTGAAGAGTTCACTAAAGATAGTGAAGATAAAAATAGTGAAACACTTAAAACAGAATTTGAAATTTTGCACAAGGAATTAATTGAAATAAATGAAAACATAAATATAAAGAAGAAAGATACTGAACAGGAAAGAAAGAAGGTAATTTACCAAAAATGGCTGATTTTGATATTAGTATGGTTAGTAAAAACCTACAGGTTTTTAAAGGTTCTTACGAATACTTAGAGTATTTCATAACTCAATCGGAATTATTACATGATTTGATAAAACAAGAAGATAGAGAAATATTCGTTAATTACATCTACAATTTTAAATTATCGGTACATGTGCGAAGTTTTTTAGGTCGTTCAAACCGACCAGTAACTTTTGATGATTTAAAAAAAGCATTGGAAAGCGCTTCTCCTAATCCGAAAACGCTTCAACAAGTTCTGACAGAGTTAGGTACAACAAAGCAAGATAAGAGTAGCTTTTCTGATTTTAGAAAGAAAATTGCCGAACTTTCAGACCATATGAGTAATTTTGAAATCAAAAATTTGCCAAGCCCTATACAAGAAGCTAAGGATGCTATCACAAAGTGAGTGAGAGTGTTACGCTAAATGTATTTATGAAAGGAGGGAATGTTGAATATCAACCACTTTTATTGGCAAATATGCCAAAAACATTCCTTATAGATAGCCGTTCAAGTAACAATTTTAGGAAAAACAATGGTTTTAACAACAATTATAGAAACAATAATGGTTTTAACAACAATTGTAGAAACAACAATAGTTCAAACAACAATTATAGGAAAAACAATGGTTATGACAACAATTACAGGAACAGCAATGGTTCAAACAACAATTACAGAAACACCAATGGTGCGAACAACAATTTTAGGAGAAATAATGGCAACAATAGCTTCAAAATAAGAACCCCACTAGAAACAACGATTTCAATGAAAATAGCGATAACAGCAAGAAAGCACAAAATGGTAAAAATAACGCACACAGGTCGTTACATTACAATGCTGATGAGGGAAACTAAGGGGGCCGGGTAACGAAAAAAGTTGCCCAATGAGGCCAAAGTTAACAATTTATAAAATATCGAGCAACATAAATGTATATATAACTTTAGAATGTTGTAATATTAATAGGAGTCTAAAATTTTTAGTTGATACAGGGGCGGATATTTCAATATATGTGATGTGTGAATTTCTGTGATATAAATACAACAGAAATTGTCAGATTAACCGGTATAATAAAAGAAGCCGTAGATTGTATAGGCACAAAAAGTTTAAATCTAAAAATAATAGGAGAAACTTTTCAACACAGTTTTCACATTGTGGAGGATAATTTTCCAATCCAAACCGCTGGAATAATCGGACGGGACATTTTGGAAAAACACTTATGTATAATAGATTTTGAAACAATACACAATAGGGTGCCCCCGTAGGCTAGCTGGTAGTGAGCTGGTCTATCAGTACCGGGGTTGCGGGTTCGATTCCCGCCAGAGACTCTGTTCTCCTGCAGACAAGCGAAGAGTTTCGCGGGATTAGCTTAGGAATTAAAAAAAAAATATAAATGAGAAGGAGGTTGTCATACCAATGAATTCGAAAAAAATTCAACCAATAAACATGGTTGTACCAGCAAGAACAGAGGCGATCATTCCTCTCGATGTAGAAGTAAATGAAGAGAGCATTGTGCTGAGTGAGGAGTTAGCCGAAGGTGTATTTTTAGGAAATTCCTTAATACCCGCGAAAGGCATAGCGCATGTTAAAGTACTGAATACTACTGACAACAGTGTGATTTTTAAAAGTGCTGGTTGCAAAATAAAACCACTAAAAAATTATAATGTATATTCGACAGGAAAATCAAGTCAGCCTGACGGTGACAGATTATGTACACTTTTGAAAATTTTAGATGTTGGGGGAAGTGACCACATGCAGAAAAATCTCTAAGAGAAATTTTTAAAGAATTTCAAGATGTTTTCCATCTTCCAGGGGAAGAACTTAGTGTTAATAATTTTTATACACAACAAATACAAACAACAGATTCAACACCGGTATGTATAAAAAACTACAGGCTTCCACAGACACAAGTAGAGGAAATAAATAATCAGGTTGACCAATTATTAGGCGACAACATAATTGAGAATTCGGTTAGCCCATACAATTCACCACTACTCGTGGTACCAAAAAAGTCAACAGATGATACAAAAAAATGGCGTCTAGTAGTAGATTTCCGTAAACTAAACGAGAAGATAGTCAACGACAAATTTCCGCTGACAAGAATAGAAGATGTGCTCGACAAACTTGGTAGAGCCAAATATTTTTCGATGCTGGACATGACCAGTTCATTCCATCAAATAAAGTTACATAAAAATTCACGCCCTTTGACAGCATTTTCCACAGGGAATGGTCATTACTAATTTAAGCGATTGTCTTACGGTTTGAAAATATCTTCAAACAGTTTTCAGAGAATGTTAACAATTGCGCTTAGTGGCTTGGATGCTGAAGCTTTTTTATATGTGGATGACATTATCGTATTTGGATGCAGTTTAAAGCACCACAACGACAAGTTAATAAAAGTTTTTCAAAGGTTAATGAAATACAACCTCAAATTAAATGCAAGCAAGTGCAGTTTTTTGAATTACAACAGATCCAGCTAAGGATGACGTAATTAGAAACTATCCAGTTCCGACAAGTGCAGATGAAGTAAGAAGATTTGTGGCTTTCTGCAATTACTATCGCCGATTTATACCAAAATTTGCAGACATAGCTAAAAATTTAAATGCACTGTTAAAGAAAAACAAACCTTTTCTATGGAACAAGGAATGTCAAGACTCGTTCGAAACACTAAAAGAAAAGCTTATGAAACCACCAATACTTCGATACCCAGATTTTACCAAACCATTCATTTTAACCACAGATGCGTCAAATTATGCTCTTGGTGCAGTTTTATCGCAAGGTGAAGTTGGAACAGCTTTACCAATTGCATACGCGAGCTCATTATCAAAACATGACCTAAACAAACCTACAATAGAAAAGGAGTTGTTAGCTATTCATTGGGGAATTAATTTTTTTAGACCTTACCTAGAGACCTTAGGTAGAGATTTTATCGTAGTCACTGACCACAGACCGTTAATTTCTCACAAAAACCCGTCGTCAAAAATGACACGAATTAGAATGGATTTATCTGATTACAATTTCGAAATACAATACAAGAAAGAAAAACTGAATACGAATGCGGATGCATTGTCGAGAATAGTTTTGAATAGCGACACATTGAGAGCAATGATCCCAGAAGCGAATGAATCAGCTAAGAAGGTGTTAGCAATAACCAGAAACAGGAAAAAACAATTGGAAAATGAAAATAACCCTGACATTACAAACAGTGGAAAATGTACGTCCGAGCAAAGGCCTGATCAACTTTTTGTCTGGGACTGCACATCAATATCAGATTTACGTAAAACAAGAAAACTCAAGTTTCAAATTCATACAGATTTTAAAAATAATTTAATAGAAGTATTGGATAATGAAATCATAGCAAGATGCAGCGATAATTCATCGAGCACAACGTTGACGTTGAAGAAACTGTTATCAAAAATGCGTGATTTAAGAATAACCGAGCTAGTGTTGAGTAAAAACGATAAAATATTTAAAACCATGGCCATGGACAAATTTAAAAATTTATACAACAAATTACAATTGAAAACGAAAACAAATTTAAAAATATTGATATATGAAGAACCAAAACGAATACTTTGTAAAGAAACACAGATGAAACTTATTAATGAATACTACGATTCAACTCATGGAGGACATTTAGGCATCAGAAAGACGGTTTTGAAGCTGAAGCAGCGCTACATATGGAAGAATATGAGCAAAATGATAAAACAACATATTTTGAATTGCAAACAATGCAAAATAAATAATCAAACTAGACATACAAAAGAAAAAATGATGTTAACTGACACACCAGGAACTAGCTTTGAGGTGGTGTCAATCGATACGGTTGGACCTTTGCGTTTGTCAAACTACAACCGATACATACTTACAATTCAATGCGAACTTACAAAATACGTGGTAGCATTTCCTATGGAGACTAAAGAGGCGAGAAAATTGGCAAAAACACTGGTGGAACAATTTATTTTGAAATACGGTAATTTTAAAATCTTCACAAATGAATTAATGTCAGAAATATGCAAATTGTTAGATATAAAACAAATTTTTAGCGCACCTTACCATCATGAGACTTTGGGCTCAATAGAACGATGAAATTAGAAGTAATGGAAAAATTTACATTATAGAAAACTATGCAAGAGAATTAAAGCAAAGATTACAATTTTCTTTAGAGAAAACGAAAGAATATTTAGAAATAGCTAAAGTCAGTAGAGTAAATAAATTTCGAAATACAGAAACACTTAGTTTAGAAGTAGGAGAGCTAGTGCTACTAAGAACAGTGAATAGGAAGAAAAACCAGGCACCATATCATGGGCCATACAGGATAATGGAAAAACAAGGAGTTAATACTATTTTAGATATAGGAGGTAAAGCGAGAAAATATGATAATAATATGTTGAAAAAATATAATTAAATGTATTATAAAAAAAAAAAAAAAAATTATATTTAAAAATTTTTTTTTTCAATAAAGGGTGAGGGTGTAATGTATTTATTACACATCTCTAATCATTTATTACACATCTCTAATAATTTTTCGTTGAATCAGCTGTTTCATATATTTTTAGAACCAGCTGTGTTATTTATATTTTTTTATTAGTAAATAAGCAATATTTTATGTATGTATGTGTAAGCATATAATTTCATGTACCGTTATTTTAGTTTATAAGGAGACAAATTTTGTAATAAAGCAAGATTCTAATACGAAACTTAGCCGAGCAATTGGCTCTTTGTTTTCTTTTATTAAAACCTCCAGCACACCAAGTAGTGCTTTGCCTTGGCGCTTGCTAGTGCCGGCATAAATAGTAGTGCCAGTGACGTTTCAAACGCCGGCCCAACAAAAAATCATAACCCATCAAAATAGGGACTTCTTTTTTTTATTTAAATGACATCCAGTCATTACAGTAATTAAAAAAAATCGAGCAATATGCCATAGGCGTACGATTTCTTCATATAGTAGGGAAAATAAAAATAAAAGAAAGCAATTAGGTAGGAAAAAGTAGAATATAAAAAAGTAGCTGTAAAAGAAAACAAATCCAACATTTTTTTATCATGATAGGAAACTAGCATTCAAAGGTCTTACTAGAAACTCATTTTCTTTTAACAGACTCTTCAGCAACCTATGTGCAGCCGAAGTAGAAATATTAAATTATTCAGATTCACCACTTATATCGTTTAATAGTGGACATGTAATAAATATTTCTGAATACCAACTAGCTTTACGTGAACTTCAACAAACAATCACCCACAAGTTAAACCCAGGAAATCCCATCCTTCCTTTCCTACACTATGAATTATCACAAACCCAACTAGCCCTAAATGAACTAAAGTTGAAAGAAAAGTACAAAAGGTAAATAGATTTCATAAGCACGATCTGGAAATGGATCGCCGGTAGCCCAGGCCACCAGTACCTTAGGATTATAAATGGAAATCTAGACGAATTATCAGACAATAACAATAAGCAATTGATAATTAATAGGAATGTTTTCGAAGCTATAAACAATTTAACTGAAAGAGCTAATATTATTTTAAAAAATGTAAGAGATAGTGAATTAATCCAAAATGCTTTAGCAATAAGTGTAAAGGAAAAATTGAAAATACTTAAAGAAGAATTAATAAACATTGAACATGCAATTAATTGGTCCAAGGTTGGAATCTTAAATCCATTTATATTATCAGAAAAATAAATAAAAATGCTAGAAGAAAAGATTGAAAGTAATAATGTTGAATATATTAATATTGAAGAAGTTTTAGAGTTTGCAGAGACAAAGATAGCAAGTAGTATTGAAAAAATAGTTTTTATTGTAAGTTTGCCAATTACAAATAAAGAGACCTGTGAGTCTAAATTAGTAAAACCAGTAAAGAAAAATAATGTTGTTTTTAAGATAAAATATAATGAAATATTAAAATGTAATGAAACAATTGTAGCAATAACAAAGAAATGTAAAACATTTAATGATTTAAAAGTATGTTATAAAAATGATGAGCTAGATATAACTAACAGCAAATGCCTACCTAACTTACTAAAAGGAAGAAAATCATACTGTCCCACAACAAATGGATTTCACATACCAGAAATAGAAAGCGTAATTCTTGGATTAGTAATGCTAAATAAGTTTAACGGGACCATACAAGTCAATCGAGGAACGAGTAAACCTAACCGGAACTTATTTGATTCAATATCGAGACACATCACTTAAAATCGCAGACCAAGAGTTCAGCTTCACTGAAACAGTACAATTTAAGCCTTTACCCGCAATTATCAGAGCGCCATCTATAAACTCCTTTGAAGACACCCTTTCCCTGAAAATGATTAAAGACCTCGAGATACGAAATAGAAATAAAATAGCAAACGTTGATTTAAGCAGCAAAATTCATCTTACCTTTAACACCGGTATAGTGGTGATACTTATCATACTAAGTATATTATTAATAGTTAGATTTCGGAAAAATAAATTAAGACACAACCTGGTCCTAAATTCTAAGGAAAAAGAGATCACGATGTTAAATCAAATCCCATGCCGACAGGGACGTCAGCACTTGAGAAGGGAGGAGTTAACACCATAAATATTAATAATTCAACAGAAGCTGTTTTTTTTTTAAATTTACCTACGTTTGACATTAAACAAATCGCTGACGATGCGTCTGCAATATTAGTTCAATTACCAGCAAAGACATCCGGCTCGTGCAATCAAATTCTAGGAAAGAAAACACGCCACCAAAAAGTTAGTGCATCGGCAATTTTGGCATTTATAAGATACATGCTAAAATTAATTAAGGCCCTAATCATGTACAACGCAGCGCAACGCCAAACAAAAACATTGAAAGCACAAACAATGTCATAAATATTTTGTAATTTTGTTGTTGCTTTCAATGGAAATTCATGTACCGTTTTAAAATTTTCAACGACACAAGCAATGGAGCGTTTGAAATTTTAAGACGCAATGTGAATTTCTGTAGAAAGCAACAACAAAATTACAATATATTTATGACATTGTTTGTGCTTGCAATGTTATTCTTTTGCGTTGCGTTAGTTCTGTGGCGTTGCGCTGCGTTGTACATGATTAGGGCCTAAGAGTTAGTTATAATTTTTAGGTTTAAGTGTCTAGTAGTAATTGTTAAAAATTAAGTGTGAAAAAAATAATAAAAAATAAAAACAAAAAAAATTAAATAAAGAAAGAAAAAAAAGTATTTTTTTTTAATGTTTTAAAACAAGAAAATACTTAACTTATATAAAGAAATTGGGAATATATTTTCTTAGATAAATATGCATATAAAGCCAACCTAAACTTTAATTTTTCACTGCCCTTTCTTCGCGCTTTTTTTTCACTTTTCCTGCGCTTTTCCACTCTTTTCTTTGCCTTTTCTCAATAATATTTATGGCAATTTTCAATTCTAAATTTTTTTTCTCACTTAAAAAATCACATTTTCCTTTTAAATTAAATTTTATTATTTTTGTCTAAGTTATAACTTATTTTGATATTTGTAAGCTGAGTTGACCACAACTCGAAATTATCTTCATTTCCATAGAAATCGGAAAGAAGATCTTTGACCACTTCAAAATTTACTTTTGTCACACTTTTTTCCACAGCAGCTCCACTGTTTTTATTTTTTAATATTTCGTTTTCCATTTTCAATAACTGCATTTCTTTCTTTTGTATTTCCATTTCTCGCTTCATTATTTCCAATACTGTTTCCATTAATTCAAATTCTTTATTTTTCAATTCATTTTCTTTGGAAACACTCATTACTTTTTTAGTTGCACTCACTTCGTTAATATTCTCAATCATTTTTGTTTCGTTATTTGCTCTTTTGTTTTCGACTATTTCATTTATTATAATTCCAAACGCACCACTCTCTTTTAAGTCATTTGCGTTTTCAACACTCAATGTTTTTTCGATCATTTGCTCACTCAATTTATACGTTTCAACAGCTACACTTATTTGTTCAGTATTAACAACGGCATCTCTTTCGCTGTTCTGCTTTTCCACTTCAGTCACACTGCTGCCGCCAATTTCTGCATCACCCTCATTACCATCGTTGTACATGATGCTGCCATCTTCTGCCTTTGTGTTTCTTTTTATTTCGTTAAGCAAATGCTCGCTTTCTTCTGGGAATTCCCAGAGAAGCAGCACCAATTCATTTTTATTCCCAGTTGTCTTTTCTCCCAATTCTTCTAACATATTTTTTTAACTCTTTTACAGTACACGAATTTAACATTTTTTCAGCCATATTTCTGGTTTTATCCCACTTCTGAATTCTGTAGCCGAATTTAAGTTGAAAAATAAAACACTCTTTAAATCAAATTTAAAAAGAAAGACACTTTATTTTTTCTTCGTTAGATGTTGTCGCCTTGACTTCAACTTAGCCACTAAAAACTCCTTTTCTATTCTTGTGTCCCTATACCGGCAGTTTACATTATTTTGTTTGTTTTTTTCATTTTTTAAGTGTTGCCACACTAATTTTATTTAGAGTAAATAAAAACTCTTTACCTCATAATTGTTTGATTGCTATACTTCTTCTCTTTTCCTTGGATTGTTGATATAGTTGTACCTTGATGAGACTTTTGACCTCTTCTTGAGTAGTTATTGACAATTTGTTTCTGCCTTAACCACTGGTTGTTTAGTCGAAGGACCATGTAGTTCTGTGTGTAAGGGAGTCACACAGAACGTTAAACAATCTTTGACTTGGGTGCAGAACTGCAGGGCACTAAAGATGGGGGATGATCTTTTAGTCAAGATTGTAATTATAATCACTCATATGAGTTGTTGATTAAAAAGAAACCATGTTCAAATGTGGTTTCAACATGGCGCCGGCCCAGGCCTTTTCCTGCTGATTATGCGTTGTATTTTACGCACAGCACGCTGGTCAGTGACTTAATGACCTCTGCCAATAGATGCCCATCAAGACGCGGTTCTTGTTGCTCGTCGTCGTTGTTGTTGCTGGCGACGTTGCTGGTGACGTTGCTGTTGTTGATGGTGACGTGGTTGTTCAGCTCTCGCTGCCGACCTTGGCGACTCGGCAGATGCAGCATAGTATGGTGCAACTGATCGTACCGTTTGCAGGCCTCCATGGAGGTGCATGAGTTAAGTGTATGTCTCCTTGCCAGACAATTAAAGCAGTAGCCCAAATTGCCTACAACTTCTCATCTTCGCTCCACCGTCATCTTCTTGAACCTCTTGCAGAACACTAGCCCATGGTACCCCCGGCAGAGTACGCTATAGAAGACCTCAAGATCCATCGGTTTAGTACTATTATGGCCTGGGGACTTGCAATTCTTGTGGCCGTAAGTCTGCGGTTCGATCTGTGACTAAGAGAAAGAAATAGCAAACGAGACAACACAATGTTATTAGTAAAGGATAAAATTATAATGGAATGTGGAAAAGGGTTATTCCAATTCAATGATAGAGGTAAATTTAGAGGTTGGATGAGAAGAATATGAAGTAAAGGTAATATTAGTGAATGCTATTAATATGGGTAAGGTTTAATTTATGTGTAATCGCTGAAATATATGAGAAAGGTCTATGATTAACGTAAAATGTCAGTTGTTCAAGAACGGCAGAAAGCATAACTTTACTATGGGCCTGGTTAAAAGTCCCGAGGAGTTGCGCACCTCTGCAAGTCATCCATTACGACCACTAGATCACCTACTTGCCGTTTCGGAGTTGTGTTCTGCCATTATGTAAGGATTTTAGGTACTCTTCTTTCCATCGTCACGAACTGGAGATGGATTGCTTTCAACCTTTCCCATCTGTTTATGACAGACATATTTTGGCAGAGTTGTTCGGGAGAAAGCCATTAAAGGAGCACCCCTTAGAAAATGTTCTGGAGTTATGGCTGCAAGTTCGATGGGTCTTCTGATAGGGCAGAGATTGGTCTGGAATTTAGAACACCTTCAATTCGCGCTAATATGGTGGAAAATTCCTCAAAGTTAAATTTCTGAGCGCCTGCGATACGCTTGAAATGGAACTTTAAACTTTTTACAGCGGCTTAACATAAGCCGCCCATATGCGAAGCGTGGGGTGTTATAAATCTGCATTCAAATCCATGAGACAAATACTTTTGTGCTATATCCTCAGCGTCGCTTCGCAGAAATGTGGCAAATTCATGTTCAAGGACCCTACTGGCGCCAAGAAAGTTCTTCCCGTTGCCCGAAGTAACCCTTTGGGGGAGGTCCCGACGAACCTAGCAAATGTGGCTTGAAACGCCCTTGAAGAAAGCTCGGAGCATGCTTCCAAATGAATAGCTTTAGTGCTAAAGCATACGAAAACGCAGACATATCCTTTCACGTAAGTGGATTTGCGTAAAGGGGATACTTTGAGCTCAAATAGCCCAGCAAAGTCAACGCCTGTTGTTTAGAATGGGGCCGATAAAGTACACCGTTCTGGCGGCAAGGGAGCCATAATCTGAGAACAGGGTTGCTGTCGTTGTATGATACAAATTTTACATTTGCGAATTACGCTTTTTACTCGGGGTTTAAGTCTCATGATAAAATATTCAGATTGTATGATTCTGCACATTTGGCTGCATTCAGCATGATACAGGAAATTTTGCAAATATGTTAGATAAAGCTGACAAAATTGTGAATTACCCGGCAATATTACAGGGCAACGCTCATTGTATGGAAGAGTTGATTGAACTAGCCTACAGTTTGCCCGCATAATTAAATCCGAGTCCAAAAATGGATTTAAAAGTCTTAGTGGACTTTTATTTGGCAAATTTTCACCAGCTTGCAAACATTTGTACTCTTCATTGTAATAAGTTTCTTGAGCTAAAGTTATAAGGCGTAATTTTGTAAATTTCATTTCTGCTTGTGTTAGATTTATTGGATTTTGATCTTGAGACTTTTCCCTTATAGTTTTCTTGCATCTTTAATAAAACTTGAATATATAACATACAACGCGTAAAGCCTTGCTATAAGAAGAGAATCTAATAAGAATTTCATTGTCCTGAACTTCTGTATGTAGAGCTTGAGCTACATTTTTAGATACTTCCGAAGTTTTAAGGGGATTTCTGTTTGGCCACTCAGTTGAGGGTTTAGTCAGCCACGATGATCCGTGCCACCAGAGGCAATTGCGTGCTAGATCTTGAGGTTTACAACCTCGTGTTCCAAGATCCGCCGGGTTGTCGTGAGATGGGACATGATCATCTTCAGCCTTCAGGTTTAAGGATGATGTTAAATTATTAACCAGATTGGCGAGTAGAACAGCTCCACTGAGTTCTAGAAGTGGTAGAGAAACCGTTTGGATAGGGGCGACTTTACTTTCTGCTACCAACAAATTGACGAACGTATTGTGTGAACTGTTCTGACATCGTATATAAACTGTTGCACAATATTCTGTTTTAGAAGCATCCGAGAACCCGTGCAATTGAATCTTGTCCGACGGTTCGTATTGTATCCAACGCGTAATTGAAATTGTTCCAACTGGAGCGAGATCTTGAATAAGCTCGTTCCACCTTTGTAGACACTCTCGAGCCACTTCATCATCCCATTCTAGGCAGTCTAACCATAGTTGTTGAATGAGGGTTTTTGCCCGTATAACGATAGGTGCGAGCCATCCCGAGGGATCGAATAATTTTGCCACAGATGACAGAATTTTTCGCTAAGTGATTTTTGTCGCTTGTTCAACTGGATCGAATTTATACGTAAATGTGTCCGATAGCGCATTCCAGTTTATACCCAGGGTTTTGGTAGAGCTTGCATCGTGAAAGCGCAGAAAATCAGAATCATTCAAATCTTCTTTTGGGATATGAGAAAGCTAATCGCAATACTTGAACAAGTTGGTTTTGAGCCGATAAAACGACTTCTAACGAGTAACCTCCAGAGAGAATGTCATCGACATACGTCTCTGTGCGCAGAATTGAAGCTGCTTTAGGATAGGCAGACTCTGCTATGATTAACGTAAAATGTCAGTTGTTCAAGAACGGCAGAAAGCATAACTTTACTATGGGCCTGGTTAAAAGTCCCGAGGAGTTGCGCACCTCTGCAAGTCATCCATTACGACCACTAGATCACCTACTTGCCGTTTCGGAGTTGTGTTCTGCCATTATGTAAGGATTTTAGGTACTCTTCTTTCCATCGTCACGAACTGGAGATGGATTGCTTTCAACCTTTCCCATCTGTTTATGACAGACATATTTTGGCAGAGTTGTTCGGGAGAAAGCCATTAAAGGAGCACCCCTTAGAAAATGTTCTGGAGTTATGGCTGCAAGTTCGATGGGTCTTCTGATAGGGCAGAGATTGGTCTGGAATTTAGAACACCTTCAATTCGCGCTAATATGGTGGAAAATTCCTCAAAGTTAAATTTCTGAGCGCCTGCGATACGCTTGAAATGGAACTTTAAACTTTTTACAGCGGCTTAACATAAGCCGCCCATATGCGAAGCGTGGGGTGTTATAAATCTGCATTCAAATCCATGAGACAAATACTTTTGTGCTATATCCTCAGCGTCGCTTCGCAGAAATGTGGCAAATTCATGTTCAAGGACCCTACTGGCGCCAAGAAAGTTCTTCCCGTTGCCCGAAGTAACCCTTTGGGGGAGGTCCCGACGAACCTAGCAAATGTGGCTTGAAACGCCCTTGAAGAAAGCTCGGAGCATGCTTCCAAATGAATAGCTTTAGTGCTAAAGCATACGAAAACGCAGACATATCCTTTCACGTAAGTGGATTTGCGTAAAGGGGATACTTTGAGCTCAAATAGCCCAGCAAAGTCAACGCCTGTTGTTTAGAATGGGGCCGATAAAGTACACCGTTCTGGCGGCAAGGGAGCCATAATCTGAGAACAGGGTTGCTGTCGTTGTATGATACAAATTTTACATTTGCGAATTACGCTTTTTACTCGGGGTTTAAGTCTCATGATAAAATATTCAGATTGTATGATTCTGCACATTTGGCTGCATTCAGCATGATACAGGAAATTTTGCAAATATGTTAGATAAAGCTGACAAAATTGTGAATTACCCGGCAATATTACAGGGCAACGCTCATTGTATGGAAGAGTTGATTGAACTAGCCTACAGTTTGCCCGCATAATTAAATCCGAGTCCAAAAATGGATTTAAAAGTCTTAGTGGACTTTTATTTGGCAAATTTTCACCAGCTTGCAAACATTTGTACTCTTCATTGTAATAAGTTTCTTGAGCTAAAGTTATAAGGCGTAATTTTGTAAATTTCATTTCTGCTTGTGTTAGATTTATTGGATTTTGATCTTGAGACTTTTCCCTTATAGTTTTCTTGCATCTTTAATAAAACTTGAATATATAACATACAACGCGTAAAGCCTTGCTATAAGAAGAGAATCTAATAAGAATTTCATTGTCCTGAACTTCTGTATGTAGAGCTTGAGCTACATTTTTAGATACTTCCGAAGTTTTAAGGGGATTTCTGTTTGGCCACTCAGTTGAGGGTTTAGTCAGCCACGATGATCCGTGCCACCAGAGGCAATTGCGTGCTAGATCTTGAGGTTTACAACCTCGTGTTCCAAGATCCGCCGGGTTGTCGTGAGATGGGACATGATCATCTTCAGCCTTCAGGTTTAAGGATGATGTTAAATTATTAACCAGATTGGCGAGTAGAACAGCTCCACTGAGTTCTAGAAGTGGTAGAGAAACCGTTTGGATAGGGGCGACTTTACTTTCTGCTACCAACAAATTGACGAACGTATTGTGTGAACTGTTCTGACATCGTATATAAACTGTTGCACAATATTCTGTTTTAGAAGCATCCGAGAACCCGTGCAATTGAATCTTGTCCGACGGTTCGTATTGTATCCAACGCGTAATTGAAATTGTTCCAACTGGAGCGAGATCTTGAATAAGCTCGTTCCACCTTTGTAGACACTCTCGAGCCACTTCATCATCCCATTCTAGGCAGTCTAACCATAGTTGTTGAATGAGGGTTTTTGCCCGTATAACGATAGGTGCGAGCCATCCCGAGGGATCGAATAATTTTGCCACAGATGACAGAATTTTTCGCTAAGTGATTTTTGTCGCTTGTTCAACTGGATCGAATTTATACGTAAATGTGTCCGATAGCGCATTCCAGTTTATACCCAGGGTTTTGGTAGAGCTTGCATCGTGAAAGCGCAGAAAATCAGAATCATTCAAATCTTCTTTTGGGATATGAGAAAGCTAATCGCAATACTTGAACAAGTTGGTTTTGAGCCGATAAAACGACTTCTAACGAGTAACCTCCAGAGAGAATGTCATCGACATACGTCTCTGTGCGCAGAATTGAAGCTGCTTTAGGATAGGCAGACTCGGAATCAGAAGCTAATTTTAAAAGGTTCCGAATCGCAAGCTATGGGGCACAGTTTACTCCGAAAGTTACTGTTTTTAATTCATAGTCCTTAATTGGGCTTTAATCATGCGGCTGACATAAAATCCTCTGAAAGGGTATATCAGCAGGATATAATAGTATCCAGCGATATATTTTTTCTATGTCCCCATTAAAAACGTATACCTTCTCCAATTGAGAATTATGGAGATCAAATCGCTTTGCAGTGTGGGGCCCGTATATAGTACGTCATTTAGCGAGAATTTTGATTTTCTATATGCGTTAAATACAACTCTGAGTTTAGTTGCTTAGTTGTTTAGAGTTAATTACACCAGATGACGATTCGTTCACATGACCAAGCGCTAGATACTCATTTATGACCGCCTTGTATTGTGCCTGAAGGTCGGGATCTTTGGCCAGTGTTTTTTCCATGCTCGAGTACTGAGCTAGGGCTATGAATCTAGATGATCCAAGAAATATTTTGTCGGGAAATTCAGGTTTAAATGGTAATCGCACGACGTATCTACCATTTTCCTTTCGTGTTGTCGTTTCGTCATACAATTTTTCACAAAATTCATCTTCCACGGACCTTGAGGGAACTACAGGTATCTCTTCCTGCTCCCAAAACTTCTTTAAAATCGTATTTAGCTCAGAAGTGTCGGCCGGAACCACTGTAGTTGTGAATGCTTGAATAGATTGAGTTTTTATGGGACCACTCAGCACCCAGCCAAAAATAGTATTGTAGGACGATGTTTGACCACAAATATTTTTCTTTATACCTTCAATATTTAGGGAGTGTTCGTAATCATTACCTAAAATTAGATCTATTTGCGACGATTTATTAAAGGTTCTAATTCAGCCAAATCGGTTGAGTACGGTATTTCAAAAGTGCATGCTGGAAGCCTTTTTGCCACTTTTGGCAGCACTATGGCTTTAATGGGACTCGCACATAATACCTTTTTGCGTATAAAACAAATGTGCATTCTTTATCTGCCTTTTCCTTAGCTGCAGCCGATTACGAACTCTTTCCGTTAAAAAGGTTCTTTGAGAACCGGGATTCTAAAAAGTTCACCTCTGTTTTCTATTTGCATTAACGCATTTCGTAGAAAGATATTTTCATTGGTCATAGAGCAATTTGCTTGAACTTGTCTTGAGGTGATAGGAAACATCATCTTAGCTGTTTGTTCTAGAGCTTTGAGCATTATCTTGTGGGCTTATTCTAGAGATTTGAGTATTATTTTGACACAACTTTTGATTTGAGCTATTGCGATTCGCTGCAACTTCTCTATATTGTGAACTTTCGGCATCTTGAGTAGGGTTTTGTACTTTTTGCCTCATATGCAGTAGGATATGATGGGGTATTTTACATTGAAGGCATGTATGTTTGCTTTTACAATTGGACTTCAGGTGTGAAGAGGCTAAACAATTATTGCAAAATTTATTTTTAAACAGATAATCTACTCTATGCTGTACCGTGAAGGCTCTAAATTTTGGACATATTCTCAAAGAGTGATTTTCTTTGCATAACTTGCATGACAAGCCTAAGTTTTCCTGGGACATGAATGTTTGTATAGCTAAGTTAGGTGTATCTGACAGCGTAAAACAATCTTTAGAGGTTTTTATGCTATTAAGAGGGGTACGTCTTGCATACCTGTCCACAAGGAATTGAGACATTTGGGTCCACTGGGGAAGTGAGCGATTGCTCCCATGTCATGTGGGGAAGTTTTGTTGAAATAAGTCGAATCAGAAAAGGGTCCTAGCTCTCCACGTCGATGCCGAGCGTTCTGAGAGTTGCCAGGGAATCATTGACTGAAGATTGAATTCTCCTGATCGATTCGCTTTCTTCATTTTTTGCCGAGGATATATCAAATAAGATTTTTATTTGATTATCAACTAAAACTCTTTTGTTTTCATAGCGTGTTCTAAGTGCATTCCACGCTAGTTCGAAATTCTCATTTGAAAGGGAATATCTTTTCACTATTGCCCCAGCTTCACCCCGTGTTTTATTTCTTAGGTGATACAGTTTAGTCACTGGTGTTAGCGTTGGGTGGCATATGTATACGGCCGTGAACATGTCACGAAATGATGGCCATTGCTCATAGCTGCCTTTGAAAATATCGGTGTCACAAGGTGGGAGTTTAATAAAAGCAGTGTCGGAACCAAAGTTTGAGTAGAGGCCTGCTGGGGTATAGGAAAACGTGCTGAAGGGTTGAAGCCAGGTATGTGTAAAGTGTCAGCTTGAAATGTTTTGACTAAGTCGAGTATTTGCGAGTTGCAATGATAATAAGCTTCAGTACACGCATCAAAATTTGTTCTGGCTATTTCTTTAAATTCTGGGTCTATTAAATCTTCAGAAGCTGTCATTACCCCCTGATAAGAAACTTCTAGTTTAGCCCATCTTGATTCTTAATCTTTTTATTTTACTCCGAGAACTAATTCAGTCTGATCTTCGACATGAATCTTTTTAAACTTTTGGCAAAATTGGAGCAAGTGATCACAGTTAAATACAAACTGCTCTTTATGAACTGGGTTAGAATGGCTTTGTGATGTTGTATTCATCTTGAGAAAGTGGATTCGGCCAAGTTTTCACTTGATCCTATAAACTTCTGATAATTGTGTGAGGGGCTATATAATAACACTAGATAATATTAATTGTAATAATATTCTCGGTTTAAATTTAAAAACACTTTAAAATTACTTACTAAAATTATTTGTAGCGATCAGGGCTATAAAATAGCACTATATATTAGTAATATTGTTTAAAGATGGGATTAAGTAGCTTTATAGAGCTTAGGGCTAGAGCATTGATCTAGTTATGTTGTCTTAGTTTACAGGAAAAATTATAAATCAATCGAAAAAAGGGCGATATTAGAGGAAAATCTTCAGATACTGTTAAAAGCTTCTAAAGGCAATAATGGAAACACTTAATTGTTTGTCGCTTACGAAAACAACTTTGTTTTTTTCGAACAATTTGGGCTTAATATGTACCGTACTAGATATGGATGTCTAGTTTATCTATTTGTATTAATTAAGAACAAAGAACTAGATATGGATGTCTAGTTTATTTATTTGTGTTGATTAAGAAAAATTTTCAAAAATTTGGGGCTATCTGAGTATAGCACTAGATTTGGATTTGTAGTTTGACGTTTAAAATTCTTCCAAATATTTGTGTTGCTATGAGATTCTAGCTAAATGTTTCCCTTTTTTATTTACAAAGTGAAATAAAATTAATTGAGAACTACGAATTCTATATTCATAGGCCTAATGGCATTAGGGATTTATTTTAAGTTCATATAGAATATCGAATTATAAACTCCTTGAAAAATCACTTCGTTTCTTATAAAATTTTATTCCGTAACATGTTGACGTTACTAAAAGTGACGTATCCGCGTGAGTAATAATAATCAAAAATGTTAATAATAATAATTAGGAAAAAACTCCCTATCAATCAATTGACCTTCAAATATCCAAATTCTCGCTTATAAATTATTCCGAAAATAGTTAATTTCAACCTTCGCATAAGTAGAGACAAATAACTTGTATAATCTACAAACCCAACAATTTATTGTAAATTAAATTTAATTTTATTTTTACTTTATAATATTTTTTCTAATAAATAGGTTTGGTTTTGATTAAATTTTTTACATTTGAATTTAGTTTAATAAATATACATTCACATTTCTTTTATTCTTATATCGAGTGTGCAAGCGAGTGTATGAGCAAATACCTTTTACTTATGGTCAATAAGTTATGTATATTCCAGAAAACTTCCTAACAACAGGTCTGTTCTTATACTAACAACGTTAAATTGACAAAATAATCTTAGTGGAACTAAATGTTATGTATTTTTCAGGAAACTTCCCAACAACTGGTCTGTTCTTGCACTAAGAATGTACAATTAGGGATGCAACATCGTTCCGAAAAACATCGATATTTAAAAACATCGATGTTTCCACGATAAGTATCGATGTAAAAAAACATCGGTACAAACACGATACATCCATGTTTCAATTTATTTTCTTATTATTATTGAAAGATTTAATATCTACCCAACAAAGAAGTCAGTTACGTCAACTTTTGAGGAATTTTCTTGACAAAATGACATGAAATGCAAAGTATTTTAAAATAAATATTATATAATTTCAGTAAAAAAAAAAAACATTTTAATTAAAAACTTCATGGAACTTAGAGGGAGTAATTTTTTAACAATATCAAAAAACTAAAAATGCAATTCTTAATATTTTTCCATGCCCTACACGATTCTACCTTGGGAGACATATATTTGCAAAAAATTAAAAAACTTATAACCCTATTACATAGTCTCCAAAATTGTTTTAACATTTCTTTAGTTTACAATATGGGAACCACATATTTTTATGTAGTTGTGCAATGCATATTATGCAGGTATGTACATACATTTGTGCGTACTTTGTACACGCCGAGAAAAAACATGTTTAAATATGGTCACCTCCAAAAAAAACTATTTTTAAAGAAAATTTTCAACATATTATGTTTTATTTTACCATATTATTGTTACCGACAACCATATTATTGTTAAATTAGTCGTCCATCAAGAAGCTACAACCATATTATGGTTGTGCTTCGTTGTGTATTGGTTGTCGATGACAATAATTTGGTTAAATAAACCATAATATGTTTACAATATTATTTAAAAATAGTTTTGTTGAAGGTGACCATATTTAAACATGTTTTTTCTCTAGGTGTAAGGCTATACTTTGAAATACACTTTTTCATATTTTAAAATAAAGGGTTTAATTGAAAAAAATAAATATTTAATATGATAAAAATATTATGAAAAACATTAGCGGAATTCACCCTTGATAGTAAAGTCCCTTGTAGACCTTGGTAATCTTATAATTTTAGTAAAAATACTAACATTTACAACACTGCAACAACAAAATGTATTAGACTAAAATATACTACGCCGTGGTTGAAAAATCCCATAAAAAGCAGTAGTAAACAAAGTGTGTGAATATACCAGAATAAAACAGTTGAAGAAATTTTATCTGTCTCTTTCTCTCACTCAGCAAATTCATTTACTTACAATGCATACGAAAAAGACACTCAAGCTTTGAAGTATAAAATCGTATTAAATATAACAGAGTTGTACATTTAATAAAAAGGGTGAATACCGCTATTTAAATACATAAATGAAAATATTAAATAGACGATGTCGATGTTTTTTAGTTTTGACGGCGATGTATCGCCGATGTATTGTCCATCAAAACATCGATGTTAACATATGTGCTTATGACCAATAGATCGATGTTTTCTAAACATCGATGTATCGTTTGCATCCCTATGTACAATCCATAAATAGTCAAAGAAATTTGAGTAAAAAAGAGCACACGTTTTATTAGTTTAAGAAAGCAACTTTTGAAAAAAAAAAGCTTAACCCTTTCAGTGTTTTTGTCGAATATATTCGACACTACATTGTTCTCTGTTTCTACGCCCTTTCACTGTATAAAAATGTACCGTTAGCTATTTTTTTTGTTTATCTGAAAGAGAGACACTTTTGCTTTTTTAAATTGTTATTATAGTAGGCATTGACTTTATTTTCTTATTATTGGGCGCATTGTCGTACACTTGTGAGGAAATTTGTAAAAAGGTTATATTTAAGAAGCAAAAAATAATATATGTATTGTAATTATATTTTAAAATTAATTTTGTGTTTGAAATTTCTTTATTGAGTAAGTTCTGCTTGATAAGTTTGCAAACCGTTTATTTATAAAAATAATTTATGCCATGTACTGCTAGTTTGATTTAAACTAAATTTTAATTTTATTGTAAATTAAATCCCAACAATTTTAATTTATTTTCACGTTGCCATTAAAATTTTTCATTTTACTTGGTCAATTCAAATTATCAATTATTATTTTGGATAAATAAAGGCAAAATTTTTAATAATTGTCCTATTTGTAGTGATTTCACTTAGCGTTCCTTTTACTCGTGACCGACTGTATTTACCTTCCAATGGTTTTATTAAGTGCAATCTCTGCTTTGTCACTCTCAAGAGATTTAAACACAAAACAAATAGGTTGTTGTTCAAGAGAACGCAATTACTTATTTTTTTCCTTTTCTTATACGGACTGTATATATTGTACTTTTGTTGGTACATTTTAACCTTCTAAAGTACCGTGGTACTACCGTGACTTATTTGGTACAATTTAAAAATGTTTTCATAGTTACCCCTTTTTGAATTTTTAGTATAGCAAACAAATTACTAAATCCTTTTCATTGAATTTAATATCAAAATTTTATTTCTATCATCAGGGTTTAAAAATCCTTCTTTTAAATTAAATTTTTTATTTATGCAATATGCACTTAAAATTAATAATATGGTTAATTTAGAAATGCAATCAGAAGATGCTCGAATGCATGTATTTTTACAAAGGCTAACTTTTTGTTCTGCCAAATAGCACGTAATTTCATGAATAAAAATGTTTTGAATGAATGTGATAAATCTATCGTAGGAAGACCTTTACAAAACTCACATGCCCTTTGAAGAAATTTATTGCGGAACAGAAGTGGATTTATATATCTCTACAAATAATATCAATTTTAATATAGTTAAAGATATGAAAGAAAATGCAAAACAAGTTTATATAAAACTTTGCGAAGTTTTGAGAACCAAAGTCAACTTTAATAACGAAGTTTTAATGTGGTTCCATAAATTTACTCCTGAAAATGTTATTACAGGTAAAACAAGTAGCATTGAACCTCTTCTAGTAAAAATGTTCCCGAATGAAATTGCAAATTTTGATTCAATCAATAATCAATTTAGAGCTTTAGTTGATGTCCAGCAACTGCAATCGTTAAAAACTAAAAATATTTGAAGTTTTTGGTCGGCAGTAGCTAATTTAAAAAATGAGCTGAATGTCCATGTGTTTCCTGACATTTCTAGAGTCATTGCTTGAATTTTATCCATTCCACATTCGTCTGTAAATATGGAAAGAGTATTTTCTTTCCAAAATATAACTAAGGAAAGAAACAGACTACATGTGTTAACATTATCGATCCACCAATTCATGCTGCTATGATGTACAAATTCCTAATAGTTAAACTAATCAAATAAGTGCCTGATTTTGATCTCATATATTTATAAGACTTTTATGTTTTATGAATAAAATATCATACATATAATGTTTGTTAATGTAAAGTTTTGTTTTTTTTGTGTTCATATGAATTTTTATGTAGTTTTTTTGTTCTTTGAATAAATTAAAAAAAATGGTACCGTGAAGGTTCAAAAAGTACATTTTTTTTGGAAGTTGGTACAAAATTTAAAACCCCATTTAACATCCCTGATATGTACATATATTTCCCTTTTTTCCGATGCGACTCTAAAGCACATTCACTGTATTATATAGCCGATTAAAGAGTTTAAACACAAACCGAGCACTTTGTTGCTTAAACTTCAAGAGAAGTAATCAACTTTTTATTTTTACTTCACGAGTATGTAAAGGGTGGGTATATAATTTAAGGGTGGGTATATAATTTTATCCAAGAGTAATTATCCGAATTGTTTTACTTATTTGACTTTAATATAAAGCCAACCTAAACTTTAATTTTTCACTGCCTTTTTTTCGCGCTTTTTTTTCACTTTTCCTGCGCTTTTCAACTCTTTTCTTTGCCTTTTCTCAATAATATTTATGGCAATTTTCAATTCTAACTTTTTTTTTCTCACTAAAAAAAAATCACATTTTCCTTTTAAATTAAATTTTATATATTTCCATTTTAATTTAAACTATAGTTACATACATACACACCCTCGCGAATGGGTAGTCATCTTGCCGCGATGCGAGGGCTTAAGTACAAGGACGTTTAGAGTCATGCTGGCGGTAGTGACGTTAGTCAAGACCGGTAGGGCCTCCCATGCCAGAAGGGTCTAAACCGAGTACGAACCAAGAACTACCCCCCCCCCCCCGTCTATTAGCGTCTGTTTCTCCTAGTTGGAGCGGCTAATGACTAGGTCCGCTGGCCTTTTTACGGTCAATTGTTTGCCTTCTGAAGGCTGTCGGTCCGCAATAAAATCCATCAGCGTCTGTTCTCATAGTGAGCGGCTGATGGTCTGCGTCTGTCTCCAGAGGAGCGGCAGGTATAATTTCGCCTGGCAGTAGGCATAAAATGCAACCCCACCACACCTCCCACGAAATGTCCGAAAATTCACGCCCTACGTATCCGGTAAAGGGCTTCATAATCTCCGGAGACCCTACTACTACAGCGTCGGTATCAGGCTGTAGTATGTGGAATGCTACTGAAACCTCGACTAGCAAGGTGGTTGCGCCAGGCTCTGCTAGTCGATTAGCTACTAGTGCGCAAAAACTCACGGCTAAGCCTTCAGGCGGTCGTAAACCAAGCTTGGTACAGGGTTCTTCGAAACCAGGTACCTCCAAGGCTTCCCAGGTCCGGACGGGAGAAAAACCCGTCAAAACCCCTTCCTCGGGTGCTGGCTTGACGGTGCAGACTCAGTCTACCGGAAATCCAGTTTCCCATGTGCCGAAACCTGTGCAAAGAGAGCATACGAAGAAAGATTCGATGCCCTCTGATGTACCTACCCCAGCCTCTACGGCAATTATTAAAAAACCCCAAAGGCACATAGACCTATCCAAAGGGCCTTTATAACCAGGCGCTCCGCCTACAAAATCATCAGCCGACTTGGTGAAAAACCGGTTGGTGAGCTCACGGAGCAGGAGAAAACCTCTCTCCAGTGGGCAAAAACCCATATTGAGGGTTTAAAACGTGCACCTCCTTCTGCAGAGGAAGGCAATCCTGAACGGAAGCCAACCGAAGCAGCGCCTAAACGGCAGCGGTCTGGGGAGGACACGCTTCCTGGGACTAAAAGGTCCAAACACACGCCTCAACGGCCGCAAAACAGGTCGTACAAAGATGTGGCTAAAGACCACCTCATTTGGGCGATCATTGACCGCAACGCAAGTGACGGCACCATTTCGTCCAAAAACTGGAAGCTGGTTGTCGTCGCACTTAGTAGGGCGTTCCTGAGTGTTCTAAGGGGAAACCCTGGACCACCACCACAGTGCGAAGATGCCGGTTGGTATCAAGGGCACATTAAATTGATAGCGTGTGCAGATGAGCGTTCAGCGCTGCTGTACAAGGATGCCGTGGAGTCCCTGGGGGAAGTTTGGCAGGGCGCTAAGATTGAGGCAATACCTCTGGCCGATGTACCGCAAAGGCCCAGATCTATTGCCAAGATCCCCGCTGAGCCATCCGACCCCAAGGAGATCCTGGAAATAATTCAGCTAAGTAACCCCCAGCTACCCACACAGGACTGGAAAGTAGTGAGGGTTTCTGAATCTGTTGAAGAGTCCAGGAAGGCCACTGTTGTGATAAACAGTGACTCTCTGCCGTCACTTCGGAAGACACAGGGGAAGATTTTCTATGGATTTGGAACTATCTTCCTCCGAGTCTATAAAGGTGACGACAAAGGGAAGCCTCAAGCTCCGGCGACTACCACCACCACAACAACAGCATCAACGGAGCGTATGGAAGACGAATCTGCCACGTCATCGGCCAATGAAGACACCCAATCGGTCAGTGGGCTTGTGGGTGACTTCCTTGGTAAGATGGGAGTGGCGGATGATGAGGACATCCTTCTGGAATCGGACGACGATCCAGAGGATGCCAACGTCACAGTCGTCCATAGTGATGAGCTATGATGAAGGTGACACAAATCAACCTTCATCACTCTAAAGCGGCGTCAGCTGCCCTTCTCCTCCGATTAGCTTCAGGCACGGAGGAGCTTATATGCATCCAAGAACCATTGTCGTATAGAGACAGGGTTTGCGGACTCAGATTAGACGGTTACAGTACTCTGTACGCAGCCGATCAAGGTAAGACCAGAGCTTGTGTTATGGTCAAAAACATCCTTAAAGCTTTCATTCTTTCTGATTTTAGCGATAAGGACACATGCACTGTCGCAGTAGAGTGCAAAACCAGTACAGTCTGGTTTATGAGCTGCTACATGGCACACGACCAGGGTGCTAACCCTCCAAACTCAACAACCAGGAAGGCGATGTCGCACGCTAAAAGGCACAACATCCCCCTAGTAATATGTGCAGATGCGAATGCACACCATACCGTCTGGGGCAGCTCGGATGTCAATCCACGAGGTGAGTCGCTTTTGGACTTCAAAGTAGAAAATGAACTAACAGTAGTTAATAGGGGTAGTGAGCCCACCTTTATTGTGACTAACAGAAGGGAGGTTCTTGATATTACGCTTATTAGTGATAAGTTCGCGGATATGATTAGCGATTGGAACGTGTCTAAGGACTGTTCCTTCTCTGATCACATGTATGTTGATTTCAATTTTTCCTTTAGAGTTGATTCAGTTAAACCCTACACGAACAGAAGAAGGCCTAACTGGTCTATCTATGCGAGTGTACTCGGCGACAAGCTGCCTATGTGCCCAGTTCTCATAGACAGTGTGTCCATGCTCGACTCCGCAGTGGAGTCATTGACCGGTGCCTTAATGGAGGCAACAAACGAAGCCTGTAAAATAATGGACAGGAGGGGCAAAGCTAAGCCCATATGGTGGAATGCGGAAATTGCTGAAAAACGCAAGGAAAGCAGGAAGCTCTTTAATGAGGCAAAACGTAATGGTGTTTGGAACAATTACAAGTCCTCAGTTAATGAATTCAAGAATCTTATAAGGAAGGCCAAGAGACAGTCATGGAGGAAATTCTGCAGTGACGTGGAAAACTCCTCGGAGACAAGTCGGCTTCGTAAGATTTTATCCTATAATCCAGCTATTCCATCATTTATACGGAAGATGGATGGATCCTGGACCACAAACAGTCGGGACACCCTTGAGGTCCTGATGAATACACACTTCCCTGGTTGCACTGATGATGTGCCTAGGGAGGAAACTTTTAGTGGCGCTCGGGATATCTCTAACATTCCGATAACTCGCCATCGTGTGGAATGGGCGGTCAAAAGCTTCCATCCCTTTAAATCTCCAGGCCCGGATGGCATTATCCCAGCGGACCTACAAAATAACCTGGGAATATTGATGACATGGCTCTTGGCAATATTTAGAGCCTGCCTGAGTCTCTCACATGTCCCAGCAACGTGGACATCATATAAGATCGTCTTCATCCCCAAGAGTGGGAAGACATCTCACACTATGGCTAAAGACTTAAGACCAATTAGTCTATCCTCCTTTCTACTGAAAACACTGGAGAGGATTTTGGATATTCATATTAGATCATCATTAGGACCCAATTCCCTGTCACCGGCTCAGCACGCCTACACGAAGGGAAGGTCCACTGAAACTGCGCTTCACTCATTGGTGGGCCACATAGAGAGATCCCTGCATTACAAGGAATTTGCTTTAGTGGCATTCCTGGATATTGAGGGCGCTTTCAACAATGTTAAACCTGAATCGGTTATTAACGCTATGAGACATTTGGAGATCGACCCAGCGATCATTCAATTTGTCAGCAGTATCTTGCACTTCAGGCGTATCGAATCCAACTTGGGCGCCTCGAACATTTCAAAGGTTGCGACTAGGGGCACCCCGCAAGGTGGTGTACTGTCACCTTTACTTTGGAATCTGAATATAAATACCCTACTCAGAGCCATGGAAAGGACGTGCTGCAGAACGATCGCATATGCGGATGACGTTGCAGTTGTGGCTATGGGTAAAGATCCCAGACTTTTGTCTGAACTAATGGAGTCCGCACTGGACGTCCTAACAAAATGGTGCCAGGGATGTGGACTGGATGTAAATCCCTCCAAAACAGAACTGGTACTTTTCACAAGGAGATACAAAATTCCCAAATTTAATACCCCGAGGATAAAAGGGGTGTCACTGGAACTGTCTGACAGCGCCAAGTATCTTGGGCTTATATTGGACAGTAAACTGAACTGGAGGATGAACACCAGCTCCAGGACTAATAAAGCGGCTACTGCATTATATTGCTGCAAAAGGGCCATTGGCCTAAATTGGGGAATTAACCCGAGGAATGTATACTGGCTATACGAATGTGTCATTAAACCCATTCTCTTCTACGGGGCAGCTGTTTGGTGGCCGGCGCTCAAGGCGAAGAGTCATCAATCCAGGTTTGAACGTACAATGAGAATGGTGGCGATAGCTGTAACAGGTGCCATTAGAACAACCCCCTCTAAGGCATTGTTTACGATTCTAAACTGGTTACCACCAGACATTTTGGCGAAAAGGTTAGCTGCGATCGCGGCGGTAAGACTAAGGGCCACCGGAGCATGGAGAGATTATAATATCGGACATGCTAACATTCTGAATGATATCAATTGGCACATGGATGTTGATTATGTCACACCCGAGCCAATCTTTGATCCTGGCTTCACGGTAAGCATTGTGGATAACGTGGTCCACTATGATGACCTGCAAATCCCCGCGAATACGATTCGAATCTTCACGGACGGGTCTAAAACACTGTATGGTGTCGGTTCTGGCATATACTCCGAGCAGCTAAACTGGAGCATTCCTATAAGGCTGCCGGACCACTGCAGTGTAATCCAGGCCGAGATAATGGCCATCCACACAGCCGCGAAACGCATCCGGTACGGTGAAATATCTGGAAGGGATATTCACATTATTACCGATAGCAAGGCGGCCATAAGATCCCTGGAGAATGTGTTCATCACATCGAGAATTGTCCGAGAATGCCGGATGTCTCTGGAGGAGATAGCGAGACATTCACTGGTCACCCTTAATTGGGTCCCCGGACACGGGGACATACATGGGAACTGCATGGCGGATTCGTTGGCGCATGCAGGTACCACCTTGAATCGGGACGGTTCCACATATGTAGGTGCTTCACTCCCAAGGTGTAAGCAACTTATAGCGCATAAGTTTCATCTTATCGCCAGTCAGAGGTGGCACGATGAAAACACCTGTGGGGAAACCAGGAAAATCTGGCCCATCATAGATGAAAAAAGGACACGGCGGGCATTACAGCTGTCCAGACATCATCTAAGAAACCTAACTGCGGTTATAACTGGCCACTGGCCAATTGGGAGGCACGCCCAGAGGCTGGGGCTCCCTTATAACGACTTGTGCAGAAGTTGCGGCGATGAGGAGGAGGAAGAGTCAACGGAACATCTTCTCTGTAACTGCCCTTCTTTCGGAGACTTAAGACTCAAAATGTTTGGTCGAAGAACCCTTGGGGACAAAACTTGTCTCTCTGATGTTGACGTAAATAGGATCCACTCCTTTATTGAATCGACCGGTTGGCTGCATGGGAATACTAGCAGCCAGATTTCATAGGACCCATGGGAGACGGCGTGATATGGTAACACAACGGGAACTAAGCAATGGACCCACGTGAGCTGTGCTTGATCACGGCTGCCAATGAAACCTAACCTAACCTAACATACATACACACTATGATTATATCAAATTTTTTTGTTTTTTTTTTCGTTTCACTTTTCTTTCGTTTAATGGTTATAAATTTCAATTTTAAAATTACCGACGGCTTTCCACTTTGCTTGTGCTTGATTTATTACTCATTTTATTTAGAGTAAATAAAAACACTTTACCTCATAATTGTTTGATTGCTATACTTCTTCTCTTTTCCTTGCCCTGCCTTTACACATGCAAGTAATTACTTGCAAGTAGTGTATATGAATTATCGACGAAAATGTCGAAGAAATAGCCGAAAGTCTTGCAAGTAGCTTGCGTGTTTACACAGTCAGTTGCAAGTTTACTTTTCAAATGTTCTCGAAGCAAGAACATCTTATGAAAAGAGGTTTATTTTTGTGTTTAAAATATATTATCATGTTAACGTTATCAGGAAATTGATTAGATAATTTCTTCTTTATTTTTTCGTCCATCTTGCTAAAAAATTATGTTTCTTTTTAAAAGATTTGAATCCAGTATTGCCGTAGTTGCCGATATCATAAAATTTCTAAGAAAATAATTTGTTAACAATTTTTGCTAACAAAATTATTGCAATTTATGTTTAAAAATACCATAAAGATGTGCTGCTGCATAGTAGTGTTTTTGTTTTGTTTTCTTATTTTCATAAATGTACAGAAAATCAGCTGTAAACATAATTTTTATTTAACTAAGTACTAGGAAATTGATACAAAAGGCATCCACGGTAACACTGTTTCTTAATTTGTCATTTTACTTGCTGCAAGTGTCAAAAATTTACTTGCAAGCAAATTCTCTTGCAAGTTGGGCTGCAAGTACGAAATATGTGATGGTGTTAGTGAACATGTGTGAGTGTATTGAGTTTTTCGAACTTGCACTTGCATGTGTAAACCCCGGGTTAGATTGTTGATATAGTTGTACCTTGATGAGGCTTTTGACCTCTTCTTGAGTAGTTATTGACAATTTGTTTCTTCCTTAACCACTGGTTGTTTAGTCGAAGGACCATGTAGTTCTGTGTGTAAGGGAGCCACACAGAACGTTAAACAATCTTTGACTTGGGTGCAGAACTGCAGGGCACTAAAGATGGGGGGTAATCTTTTAGTCAAGATTGTAATTATAATCACTCATATGAGTGAAAAAATCAGTTCTGATTTGGATTTTGGAGTTAAGAAGTTCAAAAAGGAAACACGTTCAAGATGAATATCGCAAATTTGGGTTGATTATAGGTCAGCCAAAACAAGGGTCACGCAATACAAATCCAGAAACAGCATCTAAAGTAATAGGTGTTGACTTAACCTCATTTTTAGATTTAAAATAATCCTAGAAGTACTTGCGTGCAATGAAGAAATTTACTAGAAAATTTGGAGATTTTGCTAAGAAAACTGCAAAAATATATACAACCAAGTATCTATGCAGAAATATGTCTGCTACAGTTCACAAAATCTTTTATCATGGAGAAGATTTCAGCGGCAAAATAAATTTGAATATGTGGTAATACATTTAGCCCAAACACAGCAATGGAAAGCTCAGTAACACAAGCAAAAAATACTCAAAAGCCTCCGGTAAAAGATGGTATTGATAGGTATATAACAGTGCTTAAACGCGGTCGCAGCTTTACCTTTTTAGCTGTTGCTTTGGCCACAAAAGTATTAAAAGATGTTGCATCTGATAGAAAACATTCCAAAAATCATTTTTCAATTCAGAACGAAGAATCCCCTGAAGCACCAAATGTCATCAAATCGCCTTAGCCACCCCCGATATATCTAAGAGAGCAGAACTCAAATGAGTCAATAAAGAGTTTTATTTCGTTGATAGGTGAAAATACCTTTTATGTAGCTGCAATAAAGCGAGGTAGTATAATCAAGACAAAAATATAGGTAAATCACGACGATGATTTTCGCAAAGTAGTTACTAAATTTAAAGCAATTAATAAAAAATTTTAAACATGCCAAGTGAAGAGCAGTAAAGGTCTCCAAGTAGTATTTAAGAGTATTGAGTCATGCGTGGACCCAAATCAAATAAAAACATTTTTAGAAGAAAACGGCTTAAAAATAAAACACGTAACAAATATTTAAAATAGGGGAAAAATCCCCAATCTCTGTTTCGAGTGGAGTTAGAACCCGGCGATGTTAAGCTTTCAAAAACGAGACGCGCCCCATTTAAAGTTTGAAATATAATCCGTACAGAATAATCACGGAGCCGCACAAACGAAGTGGTCCCGTCCAATGTCTCAACTGCCAAGAAGTTTTCATCGTATGTGGTAAATTACATTGTACATTTCTATGCGACAAGTTTAAAAACGACTCTAACGTAAAAATGTGGCAACTGTGCCGGTAATCACACTGCCAACTATAGAGGATGCCTTGTATACTCTATCGTTAAGCGTTCGGTTGGCCCGAAACCTAATTCCCCTCGAACGCATGTAACAAATCATGTACACACGAATGAAATTCAGGTACCGTACCCTAGTAATAACAGAACCTTCTTTGCTAACGTCCTAAAATCAAACCATATGCCAATGCAAGGTGCTTCGCCAAATAATGATGAAACTCCAGTTTCTAATTTAAGCCGTCTAGAAAAAAAACCCATGGAAACACTAGGGCAAACAGTAAATAATTTCACGAACATTATGGGTAAAAATATCTCAGTACCCACTGCACTGAAAATATTCCGCTTTGTACACCGGTGAATGTGGATATTTCTATTGTTAATTTTGACAGTTATCTGAAACTAGCTGTTCAACATTCTAGCATAACCATCAAAAATAGTAAAGTATATTCTACAGATGTTGAGCGTCTCTTGACTGAAAAAAGGAGAGCTTGAAGAGAATAGCAATTGCATAGATACCCTCAACTTAAGAATTTACTAGAAGAGTGCACAAAAAGGCTAAGAAAGTTACTGCAGTCTCAGAAAACGGCTTCCCTGGAAAAATTTCTTAAGGAACTTGATGCAACTTCTCAATCAGACTACTCATTATGGCGTGCAGCTAGAAATCTTAATAGACCAGTTGTCACTAAACCACCATTAAGAAACTTGAATGGAAGTTGGGCACGAAATGATATAGAAAAAGGAAATATTTTTGTTAATCATTTGAAAACCGTATTTACCCCTCATACATCTCCCGATAATGCGGTCTAATTGCCACCTGTTGCTGTTAGAGCTGCTGTTCCACTAAGATTCGAGATAAGAGAAATCGAAAAGGCTATTCGTGATTTAAACCCCAAGAAAGCCCCTGGTTTTGATAAGATCAGTAACAAAATGCTTTAAGAGCAAAGAAAATACTACCCACAACAATGGAAAGTATCCTTAGTTACAATGGGCTGTTAATACCTTCGACCCATATAAATCAACGGGTCCGGACGGTATTTTTCCGACCATGCTCTGCAATATCCCGGACGACGCATTATTTCTTCTGGTAAATATATTTATTTGCCTAGGGGGTGGAAATAGGTCAGGCAAATTTTTATACCCAAGGCTGATAGGGAAGGCCACTCGAAGCCGGGAGATTTCATCTCAAGACTGATAGACCTCTATCTTAGGAGTTATATTGATACCCAACTCATTATCAACGCTCAACATGCCTACCTGCGCTACATGAGGTGGTGGGTTCTAGTGAGCACGACCTACGGCATAAGGAATATACTCTCGTCGCGTTTCTGGACATAGAAGAAGCATTTAATAACATTAGGATGGAGGCGATCAATAATTCCTTGGTGGAGCTGGGAGTTCAGGGCTTTCTGGTGGACTGGATAGTCTGCATGCTTGGCAGCAGGATTATAAACTCGAGCCTGGGGGATCATAGTGTAAGGAGGAAGGTTACCAGGGGGACACCACGGGGGGGTTCAATCTCTTCTACTGCGGTTGCTTGTGGTCAACGGGATTCTCAGATTATTTGATTCCAAGGGTATGAAAGTCGTTGCCTATGCGGATGACGTAGTTCTCCGCATAGGCGGATGACATAGTTCTACTGGTTAGGGGAAAGTTTCTGTTCACGATCGGTGAAATTATGCAGCTTGGGCGAAGGATAGAGGGCTGGGGGTAAACCCTGCGAAGACTGAGTTGCTTCTTTTGACCGGAAGGTACAGGATAGAGGGTTTTAAGGGGCAAGTGCTGGATGGCGTCGGGTTAACTCTATCTGACTGTGCTAAGTATTTGGGTATCTTCCTCGACTGTAAACTGTCTTTGTAAAGAAACACCCAGGAGAGGATGAAAAGAGGACTCAATGACTAATACTTATGCAGAAACTCCATCGGTAAGAACTGGGGATTAAGACCAGATATGGTAAACAGGATATACACATCGGTGGTAAGGCCTATTCTTACCTATGCATGCACTGTTTGGTGAGATGCGTTAAAAGGGAATAGCTTTAGGCAGATGCTCAACAAGGCCCAGAGGAGTGCATCTCTTGGCATCACTGGTGCAAGGAGAAGCACGCTACAGGCGTCGCACAGTGGCGCCCGTAGAGCAAGCGAGGTTGCAAAAATCAAAATTTTCATGAGTGCCGACGAAGTTTTGAATAAACCCATGTTATAGGAAACTTTTCAACGATTTCAAATATGCCACTCTTAATAATATCACATTTTTAGTTTAGAAGATATAACCGTTCAAAGTTGACCGACTTTCGGTTTTCAAAAAAACACACAATTTTTAGTCAATTGGTTGCGATTTCAGGTGTAATATCACGAAAAATAGGTAACGAATCGCCTTATTTTTTGTTTGTATTGATTGATGTATTTATTAAATGTATAATGATAAAAAAAAATTAACTGTTTGCTTTGTGTTTCTCCTGGTAAATCACTATTTAAAAACTATCCGTTTTTTCGCTATTTTTCAACTTTGAGGGAAAATAAAAAAAAACTATATTTTTCTATATTTGCCATATTTGCAAAACCTGTTCTTTGATTATTTCTTTACATAATTCAAAAGGTTTTATCTGCCCGTACGTGCCCGTTTGGCTTCTAGAGGTAAAAAAGTTTAAAAAGACATGGTTGCAGATATTGTATGTCGTCCATCCCTTATATGTTTTGACTGACAGTAGTTTGATCTAATAGTTTGAAAAAAACTACTCATTGAAATAAGCAGGTACGTACCTCACATAAACAATACTTTGGCGTACAAATGGTCAGGAACAATATTGACTTATGGTCCCTACAGGTAGGCACAAATCTTATTTGGACACGTGCATAATATCAAAATTGCAGGGAACAGGTAAATTTTTAGGCATGGTAGCATAAGCCTATATATTGCAAAATAAGCATAATGCCTGGATTAGTCTACGCCTGAAAGTTGGCGCAACAATTACTGAAACCAATAAACAATTTAAGTACTGAAAACATGGCGTTGAACAATTTAAAATGATTTGAACTGTTTAGAAAGTCAACCACACCAAAGTTTTTCACGGAAGTGAAAATTCTTCCTGAGAAGTTGACATTGATCAGCAAATGGGGCTGCGATGGATCATCCGGACAAAGCGTTTATAAGCAAAGGATATCTTCCGATGACGCTACAATATCGGACGGAAATATGTCTATGGCATCTGTTGTTCCTTTGCGGCTAAAATCGGATGATTCCCTACACTGGAAAAATCCACGTCCGTCATCAGTGCATTATTGCCGACCAATAATGTTTCAGTTTGCAAGGGAATCGGCAGAACTCATAAGGACTACGGTGAAGGACATTGAAGAACAAATAAGCAAGATTAAGCCTACAAAGCTGCAAATTGGAGAAGGAAAATATATTGAATGCAATTACGAGTTCCACCTGACCATGGTTGACGGAAAAGTCGTAAACGAACTGACAGGAACAACCTCAACAATGTCATGCCCGATTTGCAAAAAGAGTCAGAAGAACTTTTTTCAATTCAATTCAATTTATTTCATATTTAATATGTTACATCTCAATTTTATATAATTAGTTGTAAAGAGTTTAAGATTAGTATCTTTTTCTGCTTAATAATAATATATTTCAATTAGTTATCATATACATATATATAGACAGAATTATATTGGAGGTAAAAATTTAGCAAAAACACTTCTTGGAGATTTTTTGAAAATGATGAGGCAGTAACTAGAATCATTGGAATTGACAATCAAATCGTGAAAAGATTGGGAACGATCTTGGATGTTTTAAACTGCAAAGAAAATGTCAATTCTACAAAATATGGAGAATATGCGTCGAAAACTGCATCTCTTTTAGCAGAAATGTATCCACAGAAGAAGTTGACCCCGACCGTCCATAAAATATTGGCGCATGGCAAAGATATAATTGAGTACCAGTCTTTGCCAATTGGAGAGCTTTCTGAAGAAGCACAGGAGTCTCTTAACAAATTTTATAAAAAATATAGATTGCAGAACACATTCAAAGCATCAAGGGTAAGGCAAAATAAGGACCTCTTCAACATGTTGGCAGCATCTTCCGATCCACTTATTTCTTCCCTGCGGCATGTGAAGTCACGAATAGAGTAACAAAATAATTATAGTTTAGAAATGGTTAGTCTTTTAGATATACCTTCTCTTACGAATTGTGATGAATATTTTACAGAAAATTGAAAAAATAAATTTAAAAAAAATAATTTTTTTTTTAATTTGTTGGGTAATAATTTAAAACATAAAACCCTAAAGAAAAAAAATAAAAACAATCTAAAAATGTAAAAATAATTTTTTTTAGTTACCATAAAATTGATTTTTCTACTAATTTTAACTTTGATAACCCATAAGTAGGCCCCTACAAAGCGTAGCACCCTTTCCAAACGCTCATTTCATAGGCTGAACAGTTATCTATCATATGCTGTTAAAACTGTTCAATTATCTTATTCGGTTCAAAAGATATGATTTTTGCAACGAAAAAACTCAAATGGCGCCACTGTGCGTCGTTGGGCATCCTTTTACATCTGTCCACTATTGAACATTATGTGAGGGGTGTGGCTGCCAGGAACTTCTTTAGACTCTACAAGGCTTCGTTAATTAGACCTAGGTGGGATGACCACACACGTATTATATACGAAGTGGTTCTGCTTACACAGGAAGGTATTCCGGCGGGAATCTCGGATCATAGGAGTATGACCTTGGACTTCGGTGTACCACCAACAGGGGAGTTCCCGGATAGGGAAGTTTGGCGTGGATCCAACGGACTGTTTGAGGGGTGAGCAGTATATACGGACGGGTCCAAGATGGACACTGGCACTGGGGCTGGTGTTTTTATTGCTGACACTGACGTGAAAATGTCATTCAGACTCCCGAATGAGTGCAGTGTCTTCCAGGCTGAGATCCTAGCGATCTGGAGGGCGACGGAAATGAAAATGTGTCACATCGTAGGGGGATCTGTGTTGACAATCTACGTCGATAGTCAGGCTGCGCTAAGCGCATTGTTAAATTATACGGTAGGAATGCTCTGAGATTCATGTAAGCATTCTCAATAAGGTTGTGTTGGGTACCAGGACACTGCAATGTGAATGGCAACGAGGTGGCGGACGAACCAGCGGGAGGGGGTTCGAATCTAGACTTAGAGATAACCGGTCCTGGAGGGATTGAACGGATTGCAGGGTGTCGTAGGCCTTATGGCCCGGATTGGACGCAGGGGGGCAACCAGGGTTCTATTAGGATTATATAGGAGTAGTCTCAGGACCCCTATAGGGTTCTTGATGGGGCATGGGTAAGTGAGACATTGCGATACCGGACTTCTGCAGGCTGCGCCGGGATGCCGAGGAGCTAGAGACGGTTGAGCATGTACTGTGCCACTGTCTTAGGATGCACTTAACCTAATCTAACCTAATTGATGAAATCATACTGGGCTCTGTGGAACAGTAGTAAATGGTTGCTTATACCGTACGTGGGAAAGCACTGACGGAAAGTCGGTATACGGTTTTTTATAGTAGTGCCGTCAACGAAAGTAAAAAAGTTCTGAGTGAATTCCATAACGGTTCTAGTGGTGATCATCTGGGTGTAACAAAGACCCTAGAAAAATTAAAACAACGCTTTTACTGGGTTGCCTACCAACAAGCTGTAGCTGAATGGATAACAAATTGCGTGCAATGCATCGCCGTCAAAGGCCCAGTAAGGAGAAGTAGTTGGCCACTACAACAGTACCATTCTGGTGCCCCATTTGAACGAATTGCAATGGATATAGCTTCCTATAATGCCGGTAACAAATATGTGCTAGTAGTCATTGATTACTTTAGTAAATGGCCGAAGGTGTATGCCATCCCAAACCAATAAGCTAGGACGGTTGTGAACGTCTTTGCGAAAAATTGGGTGTGCCACTACGGTGTTCCATTGGAATTAGATTCTGATCAGGGCAGACATTTTCAAAGAAATGTGTGAATTATACGGAATAAGGAAAACAAGAACAACCCCATTGCATCCGCAGTCTGACGGCATGGTTGAAAGATTTAACCGTACATTAGAGGAACAATTGCGAAAAGTAGTTAGCAACCAACAAAAAGACTGGGATAAGCACATTTCAAAGTTCCTGTTGGCGTATTGATCGGCTTTTCACCGTTCCTCCTCTCGTACACCCGCCAAAATTGTATTTGGAACAGACCTCAGACTACCAGGAGATCTAGAGTTTGGTGTTAAGCGTATACCAACGGGTGTAAACATTGAAGGCTTCACCTCACAAGAACAAGAAACTCTTAATTAACTTCATGAATTTGTACGAAGCCGTATTAAGCTGTCCAGTGACAAGATGAAAGCTAGATACGATCAAGTGGCTAATTCGGAAGGATTTAAAGAGGACCAGTTGGTTTTGCTTTTTAATCCAAAACGAAAGAAAGGATCTCCCAAACTACAGACACATTGGGATGGACCATATAAGGTGCTAAAGAAATTAAATGACGTTGTATATCGTTTATCGTATACAAAAATACAAAAGTCTAAGGTCCAAATTGAAAGTGGTTTATTTAGAAAGATAAGCCTCCTATGGAAAAGATGATTCTGAGCCTATTCGGGACGAACAGGCTTAAGTGGGGGGCAGTGTTACCAAAGTAACTTTAGTTAAGAATTAGTTTAATTTATTGGTTATCTTGTATTTATTAGTTTTTGTGTGTTTGTAAGCAATAACAATTAGTTTACATTGTTATTTTATAAGTTATGCATATTTCTAATGTAATAATCACTGTACAGAATTTTGTAGTACAAATATAATGTTAAAATTGTTGTGCATAGTTCTAATGTAATAATCCCTGTACAGAATTTTGTAGTACAAATGTAATGTTAAAATTGTTATAACTAATTGTTCTTCAACCCCACTGTATTTTTCGATATTGATTGAATCGTACAACGCATTACAGGGAAAATTCGTTTTTTGGCCGGACTGTTCGTATGTGGAATAACCTTCCTGCTGAAGTCTTCCCTCTCACTTACAACATGAAAAAGTTCAAGTCGAATGTTCACAAACACTACTCCCCTCAATTTGAATTCAGCCATAGTGTTAATGCATAATGATATTAGCTGTTAAGATAGCAAAAGCTCGAATGTTCCAGATAATTCGAAATTGTTATAGACATTTCGAAAACTTCGAATGTTCTAGAGCCATCCTGGAATCAGCGCTCAAACGTACTAGAATAATCTACATGTTTGGGTTAGAGTATAAATACAACTTTCAGATGGCACTGAAAATCAGTAAGTAGTACAACCGTTTAAGTGTGTAGATCGCAATTGTAAATTGTTAAAGTGACTAAGTTCTAAATAAAGTTGTGTAACTATTTTATAGTACAAGGTATACATTAAGTATTTAAAGTGTTTTACTAATTTTATTAAAGTTGCAATAAAATAACTCAAGAGGTTTATTATAAAGGAAATAAGCCAAAAGCGTTATTGAAAATGCAGTAACGTAACAATATATTTAAATATGTTTCATTTATTTATAAAATTCATTTAACTCATTTGTTTTAAACAATATTATGATTATTTAAAGAAACTATTACATAATATTAAAACATGCCCATATATCACATTAGATAAAATTTTATTACGCAAATCCGCTATACAAATTCATAAATTAATGATTTTCTATATTTAAAGCAAATTTCTAAGAATTTATATAGCATATTAACGTAATCCGTAACATCTATATATATAATGATTATTCAATATAATGTGAACGTTAAGTTGAAATTTAACATAAATAAAAAACAGAAATTGAGTTTCTCTGCAAACAAAGATTGATATTTTATTAGGTACAATATTAGTCCTTAATTAGCTAAAATTTTCGTTATTTTACCTGCAAACAAATCAATTCCTCTTCTTCAAAATTTTCGTCTTCTTCAAAATTTGTAATAGGAGTTAATTTTGCGATGTGAAATAAATTAAATTCAGAATCGTTTAGCCCAGTTTTAATTTTTTAGATCGAGTTTGAAATTTTTTCTAGTATTTGATATGGCCCAATCCGTAGTTCATCCATCTTTCTCCTGTTTAATTTATTACCACATTCTATATATACCATATCTCCTATCCTTAAATCAACATGTTTTCTTTTTGTATCATATTTCTGTTTATTGTAGCCATGTGATCTTATAGTATTTTGTAAAGTTTTTTTCCCTGTCTTTAATCCAGTTTTCATATGTAAATGTTTGTTTCAATTCTCTAGGTAAAAGTGAGCCATCCACACCTTCCAAAAGATATTTTGGCATGTATCATGTATCCTGTAATTGTATGTTCGGTTTCATTATATGCTTCCACACATTCCTGTGCTATCGTTGTCCAAACACGCTTTTTCTTGCTCTCATTTATCCAGCATCTAATTTTATTAATAAGAGTTTGGTTTAGCCGTTCATTTAGACCATTTGAAAATGGATGCAGTGAAAATTATGGGTAAAGATTTGTCCGTTAAGTAATTTTTGAATTCTTTTGAATTTATTCCTGGGTATTGATCGGATAAAACTTTTCCAATGTTGTTATCCGCTACTTTTTCCACAAGTTTAATGAAATCCCTTGCGGTCTGTGTTTTTGATGTTTGGATATATGCATATCTCGAAGATGTTAATATTTTTTTGTGGATCTCGAACCCTCAAAACCACCAATAGTGTCTATTGAAACTTTCTCAAATGGATTTTTAGCCGGACCTAAGTGTGATAGTAGGCCAATTTTGTCTCTCCCTCTCGACTTATTCTTAATGCATATTTCACAGTTTCTGCAGACTTTTCTTATATTCTGAGTCAAATTTTCCGCTGAGTAAAATTTACTAATTTTGTTTTGCGTTTGTTTTATTCCGATAAAGCAATAGTGTTTATGAACTTTTTTTTATAAATTCTATGCTAAATTCTTCGGACAGAATAATTTTCTCGTTTTTTCGTACTATTTTATAATATATATTTTCTTTCAGTATGAATTTATCTTTTTTTCTCTTCCAGCTTTTGATTTGCATTCTGGTCTTTTAAAATTTCCTTTAGGCCGATAAAATTTCCTACTTTAAGATGTTTATCTTCATTGTCGTGTGGTTCCAATACCGGGTTTCTACTTAAACATTCTGCTTCTAGGTTTCGTTTCCCTGGGGAATACTTTATTTCAAAATCATACTGAGGCAGGTAATGCGTTAGATCTCCCAATTCTTCATCAGTTCTAGACTTGTTTTTCATTCTTTCTAGCGGGTTATGATCACAAAAGACTGCAAATTTTGTTCCCAAAAGTCTATATTGCCAGTATTTAATGGCTTCCTTTATCGCCAAACATTCTAAATAAATAGCTTTCTTCTTTTTTTGATTTGAATTTAGTTTTTTTGAAAAATAAGCCACAGGTTTTATTTCTCCATTTTCTTGTTGTTGCTTTAAAATTGCACTAACGCCTTTAATACTTGCATCTGTGTAAACATATGTATATTGTTAAGTTTTTATCGAACGATTCATTACATTCTTTTGACCAAACAAATTTTTCCCCTTTCCTTAATAAGTTGTGAAGTGGATCCAAGAGTATTGAACTCTTTTCTATGTATTAATTTTAAAAATTAATTTTACTTACAAATTGCCACTTCAGTTTTTTATTTGCCGGGCACATGCAAATTTATTATCAAAAATTATTTTCGGGAATGAAATATTTTATTAATTTATTCATTTATTAATGATGTGCTAATAATCCCAATTTTTGAATGAAAACACTGAAATTTATTGTTAAGGGAAAGCTCGTTTCTATGCGCATTTCGCTGGTTGCTTAGGCCAGATCATCAAGAAACGTTTTCCAAATACTTTAGAAAATATAATATTTCTATTTTTCGCCATCCTTCTCTATTTGTAACCGGCCGCATTCATGTTCAAATAAACATATCCACTGAGTAACATTTGAACTTTTGTTTGTAAATTTCTCTTGAACAAATTTGTCAGATAAGACTTTCATGCTATTTCTATTATAGTTGTTTTGACTGTTTTCTTTTTTTGTACACACACTCTGAAGTATGTTTGTTAACATCTCTTCTGTAATACCCTCCGTAGCAATGATTTTCTTCTCAGGTTGTTGTTCTTCTAGATAAAAGTCCTTAAATTGAATGTTGTTGTCCTCATCTACATACATCTTCGACAGTGACTCGTCTAATTTTATCTAGACTCTTCTTGTTTGGTGTCTCTGTTTGATAGAATTTTTTCCTTTTTTAAGCACTGTAGTTTTCATTAATTCTGTATGAAATTCCATATCTTGATATTGCTCCGGCAAAATAAAAATTTTCTTTCGACTGTCGAAATTGATTTAATTTGATTTAAGCACAAACTCAAATTTTAACTTTTCCATTTTACTAGCAAACAAAAATGTCGTTTTATAATGATTATTCAATATAATGTGAACGTTAAGTTGGAATTTAACATAAATATAAAACAGAAATTGAGTTTCTCTGCAAACAAAGATTGATATTTTATTAGGTACAATATTAACATAGTTCTTAATTAGCTAAACTTTTCATTATTTTACATGCAAACAAAGAAACGACATTTAAAGTTTATAATCCAATGTCAATTCCTCTTGTTTTGCTATATGCAATAATTTAAAAATTAATTTTACTTGATTTTATGTATCAATTATTTCAAATTTTACTTTTTCTCAACAATATGAAATACATACTCATGTTTTTATAACAGAAGTTCAAATAAATGAATTCTTATAGTATTAGACAGAAGCTAAAATAAAGGAATTCAATCCTTTACATATATATAAAAGTGAATGTATGTTTGTATATGATCAGCAAAAAGTTGCAGATGTCATCGATTTTGGAGTGGCTAAAAACATCCCCGCAAAAACGATTTATGTTAAAGCTTCCTTAGAATGATCTTCTTCTGATCACACACCTACAATTCTTACTATAACAAATCCTAATAGAATTGTATCTCCGTCTGGTAACTTAGTGACGTCAGCCACTCAAATAAATTGGTTAAAATATAAAAAATATCTCAGTTCCCACTGCACTGAACATATTCCGCTTAGTACACCGGTGAATGTGGATATTTCTATTGTTAATTTTGACAGTTATCTGAAACTAGCTGTTCAACATTCTAGCATAACCCTTAAAAAAAATCAAAAATAATAAGATGTCGAGCGTTGCAATTGCACGGATCCCCTAAACTCAAGAATTTATTAAAAGAGTGCACAAAAAGGCTAAGAAAGTTACTGCAGTCTCAGAAAATGGCTTCCCTGGAAAAATATCTTAGGGAACTCGATGCAACTCCACAATCAGACTACTCATTATTAATTACAATCATTCAATTCTGATTAATACACCAAAAAGGCACCTGGTATTGATAAGATCAGTAACAAAATGCTTTTGGAACTCCCTCGCATAGCAAAGAAAATTATTTGTTGATGTGAATTCAACAAGTTTGTATTTGTATTTGTTTTGTATATTTATTTTATTGGTCCCATTTTTTCGCTCAATGTAATGAAATATTTTATTTTTTTTTAAATTTTTTTTTGTAACTGAGCACTCAATTGGAATTTGAGTATATTTTTCCTTTTTTCTAAAATGTATTTAATTTGCCATTACCATTTTTTAGTAAATAACTTTACGTTGAATAAACAGGCAGCAAGAAGCCATGGTGGAATAAGTAGGTGGCAGCGTTACGGCAACAAATACAACATTACACCAAAAATGAAAAATAAGACTCCGCATACGTCAAAAATTATATTAAACTAAAATCAAATTTTGCTGCCGAACGCAATCAAATAAATAAATTTTTAGCCAATTTTTATTTCACTATGGTTACTATCTTATTTAATTTTAATTTAAATAATGAAAAACTTTAATACAATACAATAATCACAGCACAAAACGTGGACTTTTTGTAAACATAAACCAAACTTTGATATAAGACTAGACAAACATTACCAGAGCAAAAAATAGCCATCTGGCGTAGTAATGCCACCTGTTTATTTCACCATGCAAAAAGCTGTGATACTCATTTAAAATTACCCTGCACTGGTTGTTTTCTTTTTACATTTGGTCCTTCGAAATGTCCTAGAGGAACTAGAACTGGATATTTGTCGGAATTTGTCTGGATATCTGGTGGAATCTTTTGTAATTGATCACTTAATTGGAATTTGAGTATTTTTTCCTTTTTTCTTAAATGAATTTAATTTGCCATTACCATTTTTTAGTATATAAGTTTACGTTGAATAAACAGGCAGCAAGAAGATGTGATACTATTTTTTAATAAAAATTTAATATAAGAAGTAAGACTCCCAGTCCTGTATTTGGTCCTTCGAAAAGTCCTAGAGGAACTAGAACTGGATATCAGGTGGAATTTGTCCCCCCTTTTTTGGCAGCGTTAGCTGTTCAACCGCAACAACATAACTTGAATTTTGCGTCACAAACAAGAATATCTGTAAAAATCTTAAGTTGACATCCCGATCAATAGAAGACAGGGAATCCCTACCGCTACAATCGTATCAGGCAATAATTTGTTCAACAGCAAAGAGGTCTGTTGGTAAAATCATCATTTAGCATTGCTTTTTGAAGAGACATCTCCCGCAATCATTAATGGTGTTTTCTTTTCCACAAAAAATGTGACATTTTATTAAAAAAAATCCAATTTGGTGTTCGTTTCTTAAAAATGCTTCGCACTCTAAAAGAGTGGCTTGTTTTATTTTAAAAAATGCACCCTTATTAATGGCATAATGAATTGTACTTTACGCCCCGTATAAATCGACAGTGTTGATAATGCCTTGTAAAAAGATAGATTCTGTTTATATATAGGGTTACCAGACGAAGTTGGGAAAAAATCGCCTCTAACCAGGACAGTAAATCGTTTAAATTTTAATAGTTAGTTTTTCTATTATTTAAGAGTAAAAACATAAGAAAGTGTTAAATTGTTAATGATAGGTTGTCAGTAATATAAAATTTAAGTGGATTCGGTGTTATAAAATTGTTTTTGAAAAAAAAAACGTCAAATCAAGAAACCTGAAAAACTTGGTGTTAATAAATCAGCAATCTGGCAAAGGTATTTTCTTGTTTACATATCAATAAAACACAAACTAAAGAAATTCGAATTTCTTCATTCATTTTGTTCATTTATTTATTTATTTAATATCAATCTATTAACAAATTTTGGGTTAAGTATATTTTTTTTTTTTATATTTTGAAGAACAAACTTTTTAATTTATGTACATATATTTTTTTTATATTTTGAAGAACAAATTTTTGTTAGCTGCCCAACTTTGTGTTTTGTTCTCGTCAAATAAAAAATTGCATTATTACAGGGTCGGCAAGACATTTTATACATGTGACTTTTAACAAGGTTGTATTTTTTCTGTAGAAAAGAAAACACCATAAGTGCATCTTACAACAGAAAAGCAGGTAATTCTTCAGAGAAGTCTATTTGCCAAAAAATTCAAGGCGGTAAAAATAAAAGGAAATAGTTGTCTATGCACAGTAATGAATTGCAATTGTGAGAATATCTAGAGATTAACATAAAAAGCCCTGTAATTCTCGTGAGATAATATCTACTTGATCATCCACCAAATTATTTTAAAATAACCACAAATTTATTAAATAATCCCTTTCGTATCACCACCGGTAATTGATAAAACTGTAACGTTCCGACCACACCAAAATCCTCCTTTCAAAAAAATGGTTTTCATCTCGAAATTGTCGTCCTTAACGCACACTGGCTACTGGTCAATATATGATCGACTATGGCTCGCGCGCCTGGGCGGTGGTTCGTTGCGATACGGATGGACAAAAAAGACAAACTGAGCCAGTGTTCACAGGACTAGAACCTCATTTCAGGCAAAGCTGTTACAGCCTGAGTTCTATAACCCTCCCCTAACCATGGCAATCCTAAGAAATAATTATCCTGGAGTATCCCTGAGAAGTCGACTCACCACCCTACACTTACCTCATTCAGCTTCTAAAGTTCACACCATTGTTTTAATTATGCATACATTTTACTTAATCTTGTGCCCTTTCAATCAAAGTGGCTACTTAAATACATTTATTCAATCTTAAATTCGTCAAATTGCTGTTTACAATTAAAAACTCAATTCCGAATCTCTCATAGTCTCGGTTTTATTTCACTTAGTTCCCTAGGCTCGAGTGGGTTTACAATACTCCTAACTTAGATTCTAGTGCTTAACAAAATTTTTTTATCTTCATTTCAGTTGCAGAGGTTTTGCCCTGCAATCTTCTAACACTTATTTAAGATATTTCTTTAATTTTCTTCTTTTTTTTAGTCACAATTTTGGTTTTTACCGGAGTTCTTTTGCCCCTTAATGATAATACCATATAATATCAATTTCGTTATGTTCTTGTCTATATTTAATTTTATTTCACCTGTAGCCCGTTTCTGTATTTCTCGCATCGTAAAATTTCCCGCATTAAGCACGTGAATTATGACAAAAACAGTGCAATATGAAACAAAAAATTGTTTTTCTCACATAAGTGTTTCTGTATATTTACTTTGGGAGAATTATCTGTCCTTTAAATAATTTTCCAGCAATTATTGGAAGGATGTGAGAAAAAGTGTTTCTGTATCAATATTTTCCTAAGAGTTTCTCACAAGAACTGTCAAAATAAGTCCCATTTGAAATTGATGCGAGTGAAATAAAATTTCAAAAAACGGAGCACAAATTATGTATGTATGTACACAAGGATGTTATTATTTTTTTTTTTATTTGAAGAGAAAGAATTTAAATGATGAAAATAAATAAAACACTATTGTTTTATTTTGTTATTTTAATTTTTTTAAGCCCTTTATTGTTTTCGTTTTATGCAGGGCTGCCAGATAAATTTATGAAAAAATCGTTAATTTTCTTAGAAAAAATAAAAAAAATCGTCTATTTTGTTTTATAAAATCGGACAATTTAAAATTAATTTTGACAAATTTTGTTCGATTTTTATTAAAATAAAATAAAAAAAAATAATAATAAAAAAAAAAAAAATAGTTAAAGTTCATGGGTAAAATACATATTTTATACATATGTACATAAGTACTTAAGCTTGAGGTCTATTTAAATACAATTAATTATTTTATTTTTTCTTTAATCCGATAACAATTTAAAATTTCAGATTTTGACATGCAAAGGCGTGACAAAATATCATATTGGAATAAAACCAACACTTTTGGCCAAAAAAAGGCAAACATTTCCTATAGTGCATTGACTGATAAATGGGGTGATAGTTTAATGTTTTTATCACATAAACAAATGTATTAATTAATCTAAGGAAATAAAAACTAAATAGTTTTCCTTCAAAATTTTGATTTTGCCGATAAATTTTTTAATCTGCCTTTTTTTAAAGATATCGTTTTCTGTGGTGCCTAATACACAAACATATGAAACTATTTAAAATTATATTATTTAGAAGACTGAATAATATCGTCATTATAAAAACTCAGCAAATCGGCACTTTGCAAATTTTGGAACAAAAAATCGTCAAAACGACGAAAAATCGTCAAATCTGGCAGCCCTATTTTTAATATATCTATTTCTTTCGTTGACGTTTCGCTTGCATTTGACACTTAATTACTGGAAGTATTCCAGTTAAAACAGAATCTGTGTTGGCTGTTCTCGCATTCAAATACAGAAACACTTTTTTTTCACAAAACGAGAAACGAAGGAATTTTTTGTTTCACACTTAATGTGAGAAATTTTGCGATGCGAGAAATACAGAAACGAGCTACAGGTTCTGTTGTTTGGCTGCTTGGAGGTGGTTGGTGGTGTTGTGTTGATAAGATACATCGGGACTCATGGGCGTAAGAGTTGGAACTTCTAAAGAAAACTAAAACTGAATGAATCCGGGACTAGGTTAGCACAGATTTTACGCTGGCAGAAAAAGCGATATCAGGGTACGTTGCTGAAGAAATTGTTGAGCACAGCCGATGAGATTTGATGGGCGGTATTGCTTCTAAGCCTAAGGTTGGCGTGTTCTGCAGATGTGATATATCTGTGCGACGGAATGTTGGCTCACGTATATTAAGCGGATAGTAAAAGATTAAAAATTTTAAGCCTTGGGCTTCAGGTAGGGCAAGGGGATATTAAACATTTGGTGATGTATATACAAATTTTGGTTGTTTTTTCTCTGCACATCGAGTATTTTGCAGCGAGCTTTTCAGGGTTCAGCAGTTCCACTAATCCGAGATATAAAAATGTGACTTGCTTGGTATCAAGTATGTCGGGTGTCTTTTAGGTTATTTATTTAGGGTGTCCTAAAGCCGGGTGTAGAAAATGTGGTGTCGTAAAACAGAGTACGGAAAATTTGCTATTGTAGAGCTGGGTATTGAATTTTTATTTCAGAGCCATGCGGGTAAATCGAGCTTCACACCCGTGTTATTACACCCGGTGAACTGCTATAATGCCAGTGGTGAGCCTAAACTATACCAAAGTTAAGTGCGAAATCTCTTTCATTTATAACTCACCCTACTTACCCAAACTTGTGTTTCCCAAAATATTCCACACATCAAATTTTTCCCGCTGCTAAATTTGTCCAATCTTTACTCGGTGACGTCCAGGTAAGAAAGTCGGATACAGCAAATTTCTGAATCAACTCTACTCTGCCACCAACTTCATTACACAAACTCAAACTGACAAACATAACTTTAGCCCAATAAGTGAGTGTAGAGATCTGGCAACGATGGAACTCAACTCGTGTTTGAACCACCAGATGATAGTGGAAGAGTTGTACCTATCAGACCAGTGTTGACCACTCGAGCGTTTTGTTTTTGCATGTTCGTCTGCAAAAATCCGACAACTGAAAATTTCGGTGATAAACTTCTTGACCGACTCTAAATCTTGTGTCGCGGCATCTTGTATTGTAACGTTTGACAGTTCTCTCATAACTTGTATGTAGTTGCTCTTTTTCTTTGTCGCGGACAAGCTCCAAGAATCCCCCATGAATGTCTATTCGATTTTCGAACTCTTCCAACGTTAGCTATTTTGTACGCAGAGGCGTGAGTTATCATATTAGTGTAAAAAAAGATTAAATAAGGTGTTACCCCCGTAGGGCTATGTACAGCTGATCTTAGTGCGCCTACAATTTCACACAGATATTTATCCCAATCGGTTTGAGTATTGCCCAAATAAGATCGTATGCCTGCCAAAACCGATTGGCAGCCATAGGATGCCTCTTTCAGAGGTATTTGCCTGTGGTGAGTAACTAGCGGTTTCCATGTGATTAACCTTAAAAGTTTTAAGAAACTCTGTAATATCCTTTCCGGTGAATTGCTTACCATTGTCTGACACTAAGGTTTCGGGTACCCTGAACTTGTAAAACACATCCTCTATTATGAACTCTATGACGATCTTCGAATTGGCCTTCGGCATAGCCTCATCCAATACAATACAAATGAAAGAATTTTCCCTTTTCGACCGAACGTACGGTCCTAAAAAATTAACATAGATACGCTGATATGGTCGACGAACATCTGCTTCTTGTCCCATGGCTGGTTTGCTTTCCTTACAAAAGTCACACTGGCTTACATAGTCTCTAACGTAAATATTCAAGTGTGGCCAAAAAAGTGTTCTCGCAATCTATTTATAGTTTTGGCAATGCCTCCGTGAGCGGTTGTGGGAGATTCATGCGCTTGCCTTAATTATTGTTGTGTCAAACGGCTCGGTACCCATAACTTCCATGAATGTTCCTCGTGAATCGTATTCCCATTGTAGGGTATCGTGCGCTAATCAGTCCTTCAACAAGCTTGATATCTGGTAAACTATCTTGGTGGCTTTCAATGCCCTTAACTAATTCTCTATAGTGTCCGATTGAAACACTGCAGAACTCAGATCGATTAGTGTCATTATGTCAACTTCATCCTTGTCGTATCTTTTAAGTGTATCTGGTACAATATTCTGAGAAACTTTTCGATGTTGAATTTGAAAAGAAAATGCTTGCAGGTTGAGGATCCATCTAGCTAAGCTTCCACTTAGATCACGTTGCCCCATTAATCATTTTTGGCTGGAGTGGTCTGTAATTACGACGAAATTCATAAGTTCAACGTATGAACGGAAACGTTTGACAGCCATGAGGACAGCAAGACACTCGAGTACGTCACCGAGTAGTTCTTGTGCGTAGGCTATTTTGAGTAGTAGGCTATTGGATGCTCGCCTCCAAGATCCTTTTGAAAAAGCACTGCCCCTATCCAGATATCTGATGCGTCACACTGTATGACAAAAGTTTTATTGAAATCAGGCTTAATCAAGACGGGACTGTTAGTCAAGACCTCCTTGAGTTGATCAAAAGCATTCTTGGCATCCTCGCAACATACGTATTTCTTACTTTTCTTGAGGGTTTCCGTTATGGGTGCAGCGTAGCATAGTCATGGATGAACCTGCGATACCATCCGGTAGTGCCTTTGAAACTCCTCACTTGTTTAATTGTCTTTGGGTAATCTAGTTTTACGATAGCAATGATTTTCTCTGGATCAGTTCTCAACTAGCCTTCCCCTACAATGCAATCCACATATCGTAATTGGCGGCAACAAAATTTTGATTTCTCAACATTTATTGTAAGACCAGCCATATCCAAACAAAAGGTCACCTCCCTCAACACGTGCCGGAATAACCTTGTCCATTAAACGGCATGACCTTTGGGCTGCATCGCACAACCCGAAAGACATGACCGTAAACTGGTACAAGGGTCCTCCTGGCACTGTAAAAGCAGTCTTTTCTCTGCACGATTTGGCTAGGGGTATTTGGCAGAAGGGATTCTTCAGGTCAATACTTGATATGAAACGCGTCCTCTAAGCGACTCAAAAGACCCTCTATATGAGGAAGTGGATAAGCGTCCTTCACAGTCTGTTCATTAAGCCTGCGAGCGTCCAAACAAATCCGTACCTTTTCCCCTTTCAGGACCATGGTAACTCTGTTACTCCACGGACTTTCGCTGGGCTCAATAACCCCCAATAAAAGCATCCGGTCCAGTTCCCCGTACATGAGCTTTTGAACCGCCGGTGACACCGAATAAAAGTTCTTTTTTATTGGAACTGCTTCCCCTGTTTCTATAAAATATTCCTCTAGTTTCGTTTTTCCTAGAACTTTGCGTATAAAGCATGGAAATAAATTTATTTCTGTATCCCAACTCTTTCGCTGTTGCTTTGCCAAAGCATGCATCTTTGGAAAAGCAACGTCATGTTCATCCTCGCTTTTACCACCGAGCTCTTGTAAGCTGTTTATATCAAACCGAATTACATTGAAACGCTTTATAAAATCAACGCCTAAGAAAAGTGTTTGCTGTAAAGTGGGGACTAAGGAAAAAATCTATAGGTTGTTCCATTCCGTTAATTTTGATATTGACCCTAACTCCATATTATTTGGTTTTCGCGACCATCTGCAGTCCTTATATTAACCTGAAATGGATAAATTACTAACGGCGTCTTTTCAACAATATCCAAGCAATCCTTTTCTAAGCACGTGACTGTAGCTGCACTACCAAGTAAACCCTAGATTGACTGATCCTTGATTTCTATTATTGTATATATTTGTGAATCTGGTCCTTGGTATTGCTTGCCGACGCAATAGCAAATCTAACCTTTTTCCTATTGTCGTACCTTTCTCGCGCTTTTACAATTTTCTTCGATGGTCCAAAAATTTACTCCTTTGCTGTATCCGTATTCTGCCTCTCTTTCTTGGTAAGATCTTGGCAGATAGTATGTGTTTTCTTCTCCATTATTTTTACCTGTTTGTATTTCCTTGCTTTTCAAAATTTGCCTGACCTCTATTGCCCTACCAACTTCGACTATGCTTTGAGTTAAATTTTTTGTTTCTAATATTGTTGGTGTTGCTGTTTGGGATGAGTTGTGTTCGAAAGTGTCTCCATCCCTTGTCGAGACGCGTTCTACCTCCGGTTTCCTTGACAGTTCGAGCATCTTGGTGTAACCGTGTCTGCTAATCCGCCTTCCTTATGCAATTCCTTTCTATTGCGTGTATGTTTCTCATAAGATGTCTTCCGTTTAAGGATCGTTGGCTGTTAAGCAAGTTCTCTGCCCGTCAATATTCCTTTACGAAATGAGCTAGACTGTTAGCTTGCACTGGGAAAAGTAACTGAGCCATCGGCGTCTTCAGATTTCCTTTCATTACGGTAACTTATTCTCTTTCACCCAGCGGACTATGTAATTGATTCCGAAGTCTTATGATGGAATTGTAAAAATCATCAAAGGATTTCCGATCATTTTGTCTGTCCAAAATTGTCGTTTGTATACCAACATCGCTGTCGTACCGGTGAAACTGTGAAACAAGAGCGGCTTTCAACTTAATGAACTAAAAATTGCCTGCCAATCGCCACAGAAATCTGCTGGTAGTGTTTCAACTTGAAATACATCAAACGTTATGCCCCATTTTCCTATTCGCAGCCCGTTGTTTGAAGATCGTAACTGGTTAATTCGAAACTGCTCGTCTGTAACAGGTACTCCGGTTCTTAAATTATTGTTCATACTACCCGGAATTGGCGGCGGATTGAATATGTTGTCGGTCCAGGGTTGCATGTGCATGTGTGTCGCTGCTACAGTTGGTGGTGTGTGCCTTACACCGGGCAGTGATACATTACAGCTTCGGTTGAAGCCTACCCTCCCATTGGTTTGACTTCGGGCTTCCATACTTTGCTGTATTATACGTGGTTCTAATTCCTAAAGTCTTTCCTCAAAATTGCCTACCCCTGAAGTCTGTCCAGGTGCCCTATGGGTTCATGGTGTTGTCGGTAAGCATCTCGCACTCCTCTTGCGCTTATACTACTAAACGGAGGTGTCGCAAACGAGTGTTGTTGAGATGTGCTTCCCTCACTTGTATCCAAACCGTCTTCTATTTGGCCTTCCATTAGAGTTCTTTCCTGGTATGTTGGCTCCAAGTTCTGCCTTGAACCCGCAGTAGACGTAGTTGCCATATCGACTGCTGACGTATTGGTAGCCGTGGCACTGCTGTATCGTCGTTCTCCGATTTACTTTTAGATCTTTTCGTTTACATTTTGATGTTACCTTGGCACTAAAGAACTCGCTACTGGCCTCTACTCCAAATTACCATAGAAAACCCCCGAACAAGCGAAACTGCACCAGCAAGTCGCGGAACTTTCTATTGTATCTAGTAATGTATTTTCCTAAAAGAATCCCAAAACTAAATACATTCTATACTTACAAACCACGGAAACTTAAATGTTCCAGAAATTACGTTCAGTTCGTCCACTGGATAACGACCACAGTTTTCCAGTATAATATCAAGGACAAAGGAATATTAATTTAGATATTAACAGAAATAATATGAACACTACGGTCAAATAAAAACCCAAAGGTAAAATTAAAATATTCAATCTGGACTTAGCCAAGAAAATAAAAATTTAAAACAAAGAAAAATAATTATAATCTAAAAATTCAAAACCAAAACTCAAATTAAACTTGAAAATTAAAAATTAAGAAATCAACGTTAAGTAATCAACGTTAGCTTAGAATAAAATTTCAAAAGTTATAAATCAACGATAAATAAAAATCAAAAGAAATCAAAGAATGTTTCCAAATTAAAATAAAAATAAAAATGGGTATTCAAATATCAAGAAAACAAAATTAACTTAAAAATAAAAATTCCAAAACGAAACCCAAAAAGAATAAAAAAAATCAAATTAAAATAAAACTTAAAAGTCAAAAACAAAGTTAACAAAGAAAACTTATAAATTACAAACCAAAAATTAAAAATAAAAAATAAAAAGGAAAAATAAAATTTGCACAAACCAAAAATTAAAATTCAAAAATAAAAATGTGCAAATATATACATATATATATATATATGTATGTGCATGTATGTAAGTAAGTATTTGCGATAATTCAATTCAAATTAAGCCGAACCAAAAAATAAATAAGCTATTTACGTTTGCCAATCAAGAAAATTAAATTCACCTAATGTCCAAATATCGTAGTGGCTACCAGTGACCGAATGATCCAACCACATGACTCACTAGACTGACATACTCTAAACGTTTTCAACAATATTTGTCGCTATCAGAGAAACTTATCTTAGGTTCCGGAGACCTACAAATCTGATTTAAAACAACCCTGCTCGTCGGTTACCCCAGTGGCTATCAGATGGGCTTGCTGAAGTCTTCTGTTGTAGTGTACCTCATAAGTTGCCACCGCATACCCTTAAACTACTCTGAAATCTATACATACCAACCTAAATAGAGTAGGGTAATTGTGCAAGATCAAGTAACGGCATTTACCAATTGACAGACATCGATTGGAATGCAAGTTAATTGGGGTATGGATACGATAAACATAAACACTAAATTCTACCCAATCAGAATTGTAAATTGAGTGACAAATAGGAATGAGTGTAATCACAAACATTCCTATTGGTCTGAACAGGGTAATTATTGATATATCAATAAGACCGACAGAGACAAAATGAACTATGTAAATAAGTAGAATAAGTAAGAAAGGTTAACTTTAAGTCTCAAACATAGTATATAAGGCAAGGCAAATCTCAATAAAAGCAGACTTGAAATCACAAAACAAATCCGGCAGTAACTTGCCTAAGTTATATTACAAGACTCAAAATAATTCGGTAGTTCCTTTGAACGCCTTACAAATCAGCTGCAACCCTGACAGCTATGAAAAATTACAAAGGGCTATAGGGAAAAAACTATAAACACATCACGTATTACCACTTCACTACACATTTCACTGTGGCTCACTGTGTCTGAAATGCCAAACTATACGTACTAACATCACTTCATATAACCACGTGTTCTAACGATCTTACCTAACTTCAAATTCGCTTGGGTGCCCCCTAATCTGATTGTTATCCGATCTCGCGCTCTATCTACAATTTATTTTCGGGCCCCAAGTTGAGCGCCATTCTTATCTGTCACGTTCCGACCTCACCAAAATCCTCATTTCAAAAACGTGTTTTCATCTCGTACTTGTCCCCCTTACCGCACACTAGCTACTGATCAATATGTGCTCGGCTATGGCTCGCCGGCCTGGGCGGAATGTCGTTGCGATACCGATGGACAAAACGGACATACGAAACTGAGCCAGTGTTCACAGGACTAGAACCTCGTTTCAGACAAAGCTGTTACAGCCTGAGATCAATAACCCTCCCCTTACAATGGCAATCCTAAGAAATAATTATGCTGGAGTATCCCTAAGAAGTCGACTCTCCACCCCACACTTACCTCATATAGTTGTTAAAGTTCACACCATTGTTTTAATTATGCACACATTTTATTTTATCTTGTGCCCTTTCAATCAAGTGGCTACTTAAATACATTTATTTATTCAATTTTAAATTCGTCAAATTGTTGTTTACAATTAAAAACTCAATTTCGATTCTCTCAGGGTCTTGGTTTTATTTCACTTAGTTCCCTAGGCTCGAGTGGGTTTACAATACTCCTAACTTGCTCACCCTACTTACCCAAACTTGAGTTTCCCAATATATTCTACAAATCTTTGCTTCTGTCGAGGATTTTCCCCGCTGCTCAATTTGAGCCACATCTTTACTCGGTGACGTAAAGGTTAGAAAGGCCGGATACAGCAAATTTCTGAAGCAGCTCTACTCTGCAACCAACTTCATTACAAACTCGAGCTAGCGCCAACTTTACTTCTCATCGTTCATCAAAATAGTAGTCTGACAACCATAACTTTATCCCAATAAGTGAGCTTAGTGATATGGCAACGATGGAACTCAACTCGTGTTGTAAACACCAGCTGATAGTGGAAGAGTTGTACCTATCAGACCAGTGCTGACCACTCGAGCACAAGCCAATACCCTTTTGTACCAACACTGACTTTAAATTTTAATTATACACACACAAACCTACAAAAAAAAAACAATATTCAAGCTGTCACTCTCTTTTCTATTTAATAATTATTTTGCGCCAAGTACATTGTTTTGTTCCCAATCGTTTCCCTAACTCTATTAGCATAAAGCAGAAAAAGAAGAGAATATTGTTCGCATGTACTCGTACATACTGCAACAACAACATTGAAAATCTGCATGCAGATAAATTGAACAAAGAAAAGGATTTGTCTACACCAAATCAATAATAGCTGTGTTCATTTACTAAAAATTGTTACGAATTTGTAACAATTGTTACTGGAAAGTGTTCATTAACCCAAAAAATTTGTAAGTTAAGAGCGTCAAAAGATATTTAGATATTTCGATATTTTTTATTGCTAAATAAAATAACGAACTTGTTAAAAAAAATCCCTAATGTATTTTGTTTTGCTTTTAACGGAACAGGTGTTGTTATTAGTACTGTGAGTATAATGGTTACCTAGCAGGCGTTGATTCAGGGGGGGGGGAAAGAAAATTTCCCCCCCTTAATTATAAAAATATGTTTCGCTTATTTCGATAATATACGAATTTCCGAATGTACAAAATTTTTGAAAATCCCATCAAGTTTTTTTTTTGTTTTTTACTGAATCTCTAATCGAAATTTCAATAAGTATCCAAGTATTTATCTTAATAGTTATTTATTATAAATTTCCAATGAAACATCCACACCATTTTTCATTGTAAATGAAAAAATTCCAGATGAAATTGAGATAATTCCAAATGATAATACTGCGATTTGTATTTATTTTAATTTTTTCCATCATTATGTTTGTTATGTACGTTCGTTGTGTGAATATTAAAAAAATTATATAATTCAATTTTATAAATTAAAATTTCTCAGTTTCATTTGGAATTTTCTCAATTTCATATTAAAATTTCCCAATTTCATTTGGAATTTTTTCAATTTCAAATTGAAATTCTCAATTTCATTTGGAATTTTCTCAATTTCAAATTGATATTCTAAATTTCCATTGGAATTTTCTCAATTTAAAATTGATATTCTCAATTTCAATTGGAATTTTCTCAATTTTAAATTGATATTCTCAATTTCAATTGGAATTTTCTCAATTTTAAATTGATATTCTCAATTTCAAATTGAAATTCTCATTTTCATTTGGAATTTTCTCAATTTCAATAAAATATGGTGTAGTTTACTGTATTAAAATACATATTATTATACATTCAATCCCAGCAAGTGCCATCTATATCCGAAAAATAAACGTATGGGTTGAAAATGCGAGCGGTTGAATTATTAATAAGCTTTAGTATATGCAATATTTTTATTTGTGTTATAATAATTATTTATTATATACATTTGAATATAACCGTTTTTCGTATCATAGTTTCGTCATAGTAGGCTTTGAATTTGAATTTTATATGCATTGCCATTCTACCTTCACATATGTATATACATATGAATATATGTATTGGCCTAGTAAAAGTTTACAAAAGAAGAATTATATAACTGTTAAATTTCAAGTGCATTAATAAGAAAAGTTCTTTGATATATAAAAAAACATAAAAATGAGTGAAACAATGGTGAGTCCGTAATTTTTTTTTTAATATAATGTACCTATATAAGTATATATCATTTAGTCGTAAAGGATGTAAGTCCAATGTATAAATTTTATAGGAGAGAGAAAAAACTTTCTTAAGTCTTTAGTTCTGAATATATTTTAAGTCTGTAAATCCAGTTTTGCTTCATTGCCGACTCTTGGTTGGCTTGCAAGCCAACTAAAAATAATACATTTATGTTTGACATAGCTTTTTGTTCTTATCACCTTTTCTATTATATATTTTATACTTTTAATATTCATTTTTGTATGTCAATTTGCAAAAAATAAAATATACTATAAAATTATTTTATTTATTTCAATGTTGACTATTAACAAATATTACCAATTTTTTTTTTCTTTAGCATTTTTGGACTTAGAACTTTTACATATCGTTGCAAAACAAGAACTAGAAAAAAATATATGTTTTTTTCCGCAAACGATGTATTTTTGTTTACTCTATTGCACTGCATCAAAAACTTAATTTTCAAAAATTGTGGCATTAGCGCATTTACGACTGAAGGTACATATGTATGTATGTGCAGCCAAAATTATTTTTGTCTTTCCATTGTTATAAGCTTTAAAATTCCTTTCTAAATAAAATTAACTGTAATCAACTTAAACCAGAATAATTTTATATTTACCTTTAGAATAAAACCCAAACAGTTCGACTAAAATTCATAACTTAATTTTAAAATTAGTGAAGCATATTCCTTCTTCCAAAATTTTGTTAACAGTTGCATGTTTTTTTTTTGGTTGAAAAATTGTTCAAACAATTTAGTATGATGTAGTCAAATAAATTGTTTCAAATAAAAAAAAAAACATTAAAAATAAATAAAATTATTTTTATAGCAAAAACGTTATTTAAAAAGATTAATTTATTTTAATTTATATTGAACTGATCTTCTATTTTATTTTACCTTATTGTTGAGTTTTTTTTTTAATACAATATAAACATATCGTTTTTAATAAACTTTAAAAACAAATTTTTTAATTGTTTTGTATCATAAAAAATTTCCCCCACACCCCCTTAGACTTAAGCAGGATCCGCGTCTGTTACCTAGATACCCGATACTTAGCACTATTGCAGTAGAATACCCTATTAGTTAAAAAATTTGTTTGCAAATTAAATTATTTACATAATTAAAGATTCTTATTAATTATAAAATAATTTGAGATATTCTCATTTCTTACTTTATGGCCGTCTTGTTTATTATGAAACAAACACCAAAGAAATGCATATGGACCAAATAAAACGGCCATAAAGTAGATAAGAGAAATATCTAAAATTATTTTATAATTAATAATAATTTAACCTGCTACCTCGTTACCTTTCTTTCGTGGTCATATTTAAATGCGAAGGCTTATGTTTCTAAGTTTTAAAAAAATTACCATCGTTATAGGTTCTCATTCGCTCAGGACCCTGCACCTATAATTTTATGTTTCTAATATTTATTATAGCAAATTAAAAAGGTACATTTGTAGAAAGAAAAAGTAAAACAAAGACATTTAATTTCCCGCATTTCACCATTTTTTAAAAATTTTCTCCCCATTGAAATAGAAAAAAATTTATTATTGTAGTGGAATCCCATAATTGAGAACGTATATTGTAAATAATGGAAAAACATGTTTTGTTAAGAAAGTACCAAAAATAGGTACAATTCTCACCCCTTAAATGTTCGAATTTCGAAAAAGAAACAAGTTTGTATTTTTTGGATAATTTACGAATGTAAAACAGTTTTTATTTTTATGTTTATTGGCTTTAAGTGAAAAATTAATGGTTTAATTTTAATTATTGTTCAGAACAAAATGAACTGCGATGTCACTTTTTTCTATACATAATATAGTGCTATAGTGCAACAATTTTTTTTTTTTGCTGAAGAATTAAATAATAAAAAAATATATATAATTAAAAATAATAAAATCACTTTCCTGTTATCGTCCATTTTTTTTAGCACACTTTTAGAAAACAATTCAATATAAGTAGTTTGCTAGTTGTGCTGCCAGTTTGTATAATTGTTTACATATGTAAACCATATGGTAGCTTTCTTCTTCAGGGCAAATTTTCCGAAATAGGAAAAAAATTGATCTCCGGACAAAAATATTGTTCGGAACGCATGGATGAATCCACGGTTAGTTTAGGAATTATGAGGTTAGCGAATTTACTCGTTTTTACGCTATTTATTCCATAAACATTCGAATTTCCAATAATTCCATCTTACCTATATTTACACATTAAAGAAGTTTCTTGCGAGTCGTAATGCACTAAATTTTTTAACTAACACACACACAATCTTCGTACTATTAGGCAATTTCTTCGATTTTTAGTGGATCGATTTAGCGAGAGACCTGCATACGGTTCAAATTTCAACCTTATTATTCACGGCGCACTATGGGATTTCTGCTGCAAAAAAGACATATTTTGACTATTACTTTTAAAAAATCTAATGATGCTATTTTATAGAGAAGAGTCTGTCAAACAAAAATCTGCATTTCTTTTAAGATAAATGTATATATATTCTTAGAAAAGATCGGTTGAAATCAGGTTATTGTTGTGAAAGGGAAATATATGGTAATTTTGTTCAAATTCAGAGATTTATATATCGAAGATGTTTTGACCGGAAAAATCTGAGTGTCGATTTTATTTAAATCCGAAGCCTTGTTTTTTATTTAAAGGAAAAGAAAAAGTTAATGCGTACATAGTTTGAGAGATATTAGTGCATCAAAATTGTCCTTAAAAATTCAGCGTTGGATGTTTTCGTTGGAGAAAAAGTCAGTTAGCTCGGTTTACCTCCGTGCTCTCAGTATAACGAAATTAAAGGTAAAAGGCTCTTCTTTCGAATTAGTCAAACAAATTCACCAAATTTAGTAAAAAAAAAAAGTCACGAATATTGCACCCTAGTATTTGTAATAAAAAAGTTTTGCATACCTGCCTGGAAAGGACATAATAGATGCAGCAATACTCCCAATTGGTATGCTCTCGGAGGAAGCAGAAGAAGCGCGCAATAAAGATTACAGGAACTATGGATTTTTTTAGAAAGTGCAGTAGAACTGCAACGAATACTGATGTTTTTCATCGTTTGCTTGAGTCGTCCGATCCATATATTAGTAGCTTAAGACTACAACCTCATAAGAATATTTTAGAATTAGGTGATGTAGTTAAAGAAATGATAGTTGATGAATAAAATGCTTAAATATTATTTACCTTTATGAATATTTTTTATTCGAGCTGGGAGAGAATAACCAATTTTTAGCATTTCTTTTATTAAATTTTACTAGTATTTTCAATGAGAATTATATTTATACGAAATTTTTTCTTTAATCAATTAATAGGCGTGTGCTAAATTTTATCAAATTCCGTTGCGAATTACGGCCCATACGTTGAGAACAAAAATAAGCGAAAAATGGGGGTTCAAGGGAGGTACCCCTAATAGTAGACGGATTTCAACTAAAATTAGCAGAACTATTTCTTGTATAAATTTATAGATGTCTGCCAAATTTCATCAGGATTACGGCCTATTCATTCAAAAGAAAAATAATTGAAAAAATTGCCGGTCCAAGGGAGGTACCCCTAGGAGTCGACGGATTCAAACCAAAATTAGTCGAGCTCTTTCTTGGATCAACTAATAGACGTGTGCCATTTCGTCAAATTCTATGAAGAATTGCGGCCTAAACATTGAGGACAAGAATTCGTGGAAAAATGGCGGTCCAAGGGAGGTACCCCAAGGAGTCGACGGATTTTAAAAATTTTTTGAATTTTTCTTTTCTACTTAAAATTGAACAAGTGTGCAAAATTTCATCGTTGTAGGATCACTCCTTCTATTTTTTTCAGTTAGATGTATGAAATAATACCACTGTGCGGCGTTAAGGCTGTGCGAAGATGAATCTGTCAGTCAGTCCGTAACGTTGAAATTTTATATATCTATATACAAAGGTTATACATAGATTGTTAAATTAAATATTTTGTAATATTGTTTGCCTTATAAATACTTTATTGTCAACAAAGGGGTTTTTTATCTTTTATTATTAATGAAAACCCGAATTATTTATTTGGCTGGCAAAGTGTTCATTTACTTTTTAATATTTTTAAGAGCAACTTCTTTAAATTCCTACCTACTCTCTCTTTGCAAATTTCTGCTAGTAAAGTAAATGAACACACCGAATGTGTAAAGTTATCGCGAGGAAGCCATTAAGTTCAATAAATTAAATCATATAAGTTAAAAGGTGGAAATAAATAACAAGTGACAGTTAAAAAGTTAATAAATAAAAACAGAGAGGGTGATTAAAAAGGACAATTAAATACATAAAACTAAACTCAGCGAAACAAAATACAATTTAAAAGTTGGAAGAGAGTCAAATCGAACAAAATATTCGGGAAACTATTATCAAAGTTTTTTTTTGGGAATACAATTATTTATTAAAGGATTTTATTTGTAGTGATTAATTCCCTAGTTTTATTCTTGATAAAACACTAAGCATTTCACTGGTTGCTTAGACCAGATAATCAGCAAACGTTTTTCCCAAAAAATTTTAGAAAAGCCAAAAATATCAGTAAATAAGACTACAGAGGAAATGAGAATTACAAACGCTCAAAAAGTCTTTTTGCAACGATATCAAAGCTTAAACAAAATTCCAACAATAAAACAGTGTGTTTATCTTTTCTTACATTACCCACTACAATTAGTTGGAATTCTCCCAACATTAATTGTAGTTATAAGTGGGTTAAGAAAAAACAAACTAAGAACAAAAACAAATTGCTTTTATTGCTTTAGCAATAAATCAGAATAAACACAATTTGCCAGTTCAGTTTTTTATGCACGTGCACTTGCAAGTTTATTATCAAAGTTATTTCTGGGAATACAATTATTTAGTAAAATATTTTATTTGTTGTGTTTAATTCCCCATTTTTATTCTTGATAAAACTTCTACTGAAGAAACCGCAAACTTAACAAAAATACAACAACAAGTACAACAGCAACAATGGCCCGCATAAGAAAGCCAAGGTTCGACTTTACCGAGAAAAAAACTGAAAGTTGAATCAATTTGTTGTGTTTTTTTTTTTTACTCTTAAGAACTTGAAAATTAGATAATTGTAGAATATAATATAGTATAAAAAGTTAGAGGAGATTATTTCTATAGGGAGTAGTGTTTGTTGATACAATGAAATTGCGGAGCAATCAACTATGGAAACATTAAGGTGGTTCAAAAAAATAAAAGGGGAACAAATATTCTACTTGAAGTAAAAGTTTGATACAACGTCCGCTTGGATATATTAGAGTGGTGCAGAAAAATTAATATTGATTTGGCGTGGGTAAAAAAAAGCAAATAATTGCGATTTTCTTTGAAGTAAAGGCGTTGAAATACCGTGATAGTTACAATTTTTGTTGAAGTTTTGGCAACTTCAGTTAGTTTTTCGGAGATTAAAAGGCAAAAAGGCGGTAACTAAAAGCTGAAAGTCGGGCGACAAATCTTTCTCGAATATTTTTGAAAATATTTAGTTCTGCAAAAAACGATAATTCTTATTTTAAATACGAATTTTCTTGCGAAATCCTAGGCGTTATTCGTTTCGCTCTTAAGCTGAAATTATTAAACTTTAGGCGACAATATGGCCTCCAAGGGGAAACGCAAGTAGGATTTTCAACAACTTGCTGTTTTTTGTATTAATTTTAATAAATTACCAACAGAAAATGTAACTACTTCAATATTGGAGTTAAAGCTGACTGAATTAGACAGAAGGTGGTTGAGAATGATAGAGACTTATGATGAATTCATAATAAATGATGATAAAGTAAAAGAGGAAGAAGAGCTTCGAGATGAAGTTTCTCTTAAATATGAGGAGGGTAGTGAGCAGAGTCAAGTTTTAAAATCCAAAATATTTGACTTGGTAAAGGCCATCGCTCCTGAAAATAAAATGTCAGGTTCTCAGCAAGCATCGCTAAAGCTTCCTGCGGTGGAAATTCAAACTTTTGAAGGGGGACTTAATGAATGGCGAGCGTTTCGCGACATGTTTATAGCAGTCGTCGGGAATGAACCTTCAGTAACTCCAGCCCATAAATTGTATTACTTACACAGCAAAACGAGGGGAAGGGCTACCAACTTATAAAAGATTATGAGTTAGTAGATTATAATTTTGAATTAGCATGGAAAGCGTTGAAGAATATATATGAAAATAAGAGAATTTTCATAAATGACCAAATCAAGAAGATTTATGGCATTCAGTCCCCTCCAGCAAAAAATCTGAAATTGTTGAGGTCACTTAAGAATAACGTAAGTGATACTTTATCTACAATGAAATCATTTGAGGCAAAAATCCGTAGTAATGACCCTTTTCTAATATACATCTGTATTTCTGTGTCTTGCACGATGTTAAGCATCCAAAAAATTTAGTTTTATTATATATTTCTTTTTACAAGCTATTCGTAAAATCTAAACAATTATTGTAACTCATTTCTGTGATGCCAGTTTGCTAAGGTGCAAAGCTGATAAATAAACTTACCCAGTAAAAAACGTGCTCCAAAAGGAGCAGGTTTTATGTATGAATTCATACCTCAAATCGCTTCAAAGCTGCTGATGAGATGCCTGATTTTTGTATGGGGTGTTCCCGGTTTGGAGCACTAATTTCTGCTGACAATAAGCGCTTCTGTTAACATAATAAAACACGCATATAAAGCACTCCTAAAGTGTTTTTTTAAAGGCTAACTAAATTAACATATTCATTCATGTTTTTCTTTTACTGGTTTAAATGCCTTTTATCAAGCATTTTCGTAAACCATAATATATTTTTATTTTGTTATCGCTTTAAAACCTTCTTCGTTGTCAGCACTAAAATAGCAGCTTTTTTGTATATTTTATTCGTTATCGTTTGCTGCTTTATAAGAGCCCTATTATCGAAGCGCTCGATTATGCGCTTTTTCTCTTAAGTGCTTCAAAAATCACAAATTTTTTTTACTGGGTAATTAAATAATAAAAATATAACGATATAACACCCACTCTCTTAAGCTTTACTTTAGTTTTTTTTCTTTGAGGTTATTTTTAACATTAACTTGAAAACGTTGCCTTCTCTACTTGGTCTTAAAGTTCTTTAAGGTGTTATCACAGCTTCTCGGGATGCAGTTTCCAGTCTACTTTCAGTTTTGGTTTCTTGTAGAGTATCATGTATTGTGTCGGTGTTTCGTCAGTTTTTATGTCAGTAGTGGCTCTTATTTGATCCGTATGTAAGTACTTAATCGTTCCAAGTTTTTCTGTTATTATTGCAGATGACCAACTAGATTTATTTGGATTTGTGTAATCCCTTATATAAACCCTTTGACCACAATTGAACTCTACTGTTCGTTTACCCTTGTAGTTTTCTATATCTTTCTTTTGCTTATTCAACATTATTTCCCTGGTAGTTGGTGGTCTAAGATAATCTAACCTGGTTTTAAGAATACGACCAAAAAAATAACTTGCAAGGAGTTTCTTTTGTTGTACAGTGCCTTGTGTTCCTATAATCAGGTAAAAATCGATTTGTGATTTTCTCCAAATCTTCACTTTGATATTCCCTTAACGCTGCATAGACAGACTTGTTAATATTTTCACAAATATCTCTGCCTGCCCATTTGTAGATGGATGCCTTGGAGCCGTAATCACATGCCTTACAGAATTTTCTTTCAAAAAGTTTTTAAATTCAAATGACGTAAATTGACGTCCGTTAGCACTGACCAAAGTATCAACCAGGCCATATCTACAAAATAGTTCCCTAAGCTTAACAATTGCAAATTGCGAAGTTATTTGTTTTGTTATAAACGCCTCTGGCCACTTTGAATAAGAATCAACTCTAATAAATATATACTGGTTCTTAATTGGTCCTGCAAAATCTACGTGGATACGCCTCCAAACTGAAGTTTCCGGTTCCCATGGTGTAAGGCTCCCTTGTAGCTCTTGGCATGGAGAATAGTCAGTTATAAGTTTATAAATCTCTTTGTCTAAACCTCGCCACCATATATATAACCTTGCCAAGGCTTTGGTTTTAACTAACCCCAAATGGGATGAATGAAGACATATTAGAACTTCATTCCGTAGTTCACATGGTACTAAAGTACGATATCCCCTCATGATACATCCTTGTTCAACTGACAATTCATTTTCCTTTACCTTATAAGGCTTGTATTCTTCTCCACTTAACTGAGAATCTGATCCGTTTTTTGTTGCAATAATTAATTTTGATAGTAAGGGGTCAAGTCCAGTTTGAATTGAAATCCTTTTAAACTTAATTTCAAATGATTTTTTCTTTTTCTCGATCAGGTAACTCTAGCTGAGAATTCTCGATAAATTTCAGCCTAATTCGATGTGCCTTTCACATATTTTATAGAATAATTAAAACCATACAATAAGGGGTTGCCATTGATGGCAACTTACTCTCACCAAATAGTGCTAGCAAAGGTTTGTGATCAGTTCGCAATGTAAATTTACGGCTTAGCAAATACTGTCTTAACTTTGAAACTGAAAACATAATGGCCAATGCCTTCTTTCTATAGTACACTATTGTTTTTCGCTTTTCTGTAAAGCTTTTGAAACAAAAGCAATAGGTTTTAGAACGTCGTTATCATATCTATGAGCAATATTATTTGCCACTCCTATATTACATGCGTCTGTAGTTAAAACAATTTCCCTATCACCCAGCGGGAAAACTCAGAAGACCTTCTTACTTCAGGCCTTTTTAAAGGCCTTCTTAAAAATATTATTGATTCAATAACTTTTATTATCTAACTGCTAAAGAATGCCACATAGAAGGCCTTGGATCTTTGGTATAAAAGATAAGATCCCAGCTAGCATTTTCAATCGTCTAGGAGTCTACTGGGAATCTCATGACGAGTGTTTTTGATCGTCGACGAGCTCATTTTTTAATTGTAGACGATTCCTCGCACGGGAGAAACTGTTACACGTGCTGATTCGTATAAGAGATTCTTCCATATCACAGCAAATGACTCTTATATTAATTCTAAAGGGAATCGTTTACGATGTATGTAGAGATTATCTAACGAGTCTTTCAAAAATCATGCCAAGAGTCGTATGAGACTCATAAAGGGATTATTTTACAACTCGTGAAATGCTCAGCCGTATAACTGAGCTACCTAAATAAGGGCATCAAGCGTGTTTTTCATGTCAAAACTTATAATTTTCATACAATTTATATCAAACAAACCTTAAGGTCGGGAAATCAACACCATCCTGCCGGAAAATCTTATTTTACAGATCCTTAGGTCGGTTTGTTTTATTGAAATTGTATTGACAATAGAATTTTCATATTTCAAAAACGCTCTTATTTAGGTAGCTCAGTAATTCTTATATGACTCTTACAGAGAGTCTCAAAAGGCTCATTCCAAGATTAAAAGACGAGCGTGTCAAAAATTAAAAAAAAAAATTTAAAAAAAAAATTAGATGTTTTTGTTTTTGTAACTCGTCAGATAATCATCAGAAGACTCTTTTAGGAGTTGTATATTGAACATAATCGTCTAACAAACAGCCTATGCTAGCTGGGATACACCTTTCACACTCACACAAGAAAATAGTAGTAACATTTTTTGTTTTGTTTTTTGCACAAGCCAAAGCAAAACAATTCAGATCCCGTTATAAAATCAAAGTTACATACAAACATATTAAAGTACCAAATGAAAACAATAATGTAAATCATTTTAGTTGAGTTTTGTTCATTAAAGAAAATAGATACTTGTGCTAAATAATGAAAATGTTATGTAGTATGTATTAACTATGTTTGTATATATTTATTATTTTTTATTTAATTTTATATTTTTTGTTTATATAGTAATTATAGTATATGTAATTCTCTTAATAAATATACATATGTATACTAAACTAAACTTATAAAACACTAAACTTTTATACTTTTTTGAAATTTATTCATATTATATTTTATATTAATTAAAAACCCTTCAATATGACCTTTAATCAAAGGCATTTTTACAAGGATGGTCTAAAAGGCCTTTTAAGGGCCATTAATTGAAAGGCCTTTTAACATATTTTTCTTAAAAACCCTTCAAGATAACCTTTATTCTAAGGCCTTTTGAATATTCGAATGCCTTTTAAAAGCTCTGGCAAAAGGCCTTCCCTGCAATGACAACGTGTAAAAATGATATGAGTATGGAATGGAGCGAGCAGGCCTTGTACATCCAAAAGAAGGGGTACAGAGGCCTTCTAGAAAGCCTCCGTACTGTGGAATTGTTTCCTTTCGTGAAAAGTTATGGTTGGTGGAGTATAATGCATATTTAACATTTGACATAGCTTCTTGTATGTTTTTGACGAAGGCAAGTTCCGCACCCATTGACTTAAGTAATATTGCCTTTTTCTGGTTATCTTCCGTACAACTAATTTCACAGAAATAAATTTCCAGCCTTTCGTTCCAAATGTGCCATGCTGTATTATGTGGTGAAAACTCTGAAACATTATTTGCTTGCATCAATGTAAATTGTGCACTTAACCTGGAAATCGCACCGTTTCCTTCATTTGCCATTACAATTTTATTTTTCTTCATGGCTAATATGTTGTGTCTTGCACAAGGTAAGCATCCGAAAAATGAGGTATATTATAAGTGTGCTCCACAAGAGCTCGGGCAAGTTCGGACTAATGAGAGTAAAATGAAAATTACTCTCTGAATTTGCCAAAACTACCCAAAATTGGTGGAACGCGAAAAACCATTTGTGCACTTCTTCAAATACTAATGATGCTTACTTTTCAAATTAAGATCTATTTTAATGATTAAAGACGCTTAAAAGTCATAACATTATAAAACCAAACCATTTGCGTCATTGTCATTTTTTATATTTTGTGTTCTTTTATCTTAAAGGTTAATGAATGCAATAATGCATTTACCACTTAATTTTTTCATTAAAATTTTACATTTTGCTTTCTAATATATTTTTTAATAAAAACTAAACTTTTTCTTTTGCTTGTAAATTTCCTGATTAATTTTTCAGTTTCAAATTAACAAAAAACAGCTGATTGTTTATTCTTGCCCGAACTTACCCAAATAAAAAGTTCGTGCAAATTTGTACAGGAAATTAAAAAAAAAATACTCTCTCAATTTCTCTCTTAATTGCACAAAAATTGTTATGTGGAACGCTTTTGGGTAAATTTGTGCAAGTTCGGACTGTTTCGTTATGCATCTGGAACAGAGCTTATATATTTTACGCGCAAGAAGAAAAGAAACTTTTTATATAAATATACATGCATATAATTTTGCGCTTGTAAAATAAAAATGAATTGATATTAATATAGTTTATTTGATGACACTCTTGCGAAAAAGAGTTATAGGGCAGCAAACTTAAAATTTTCAAAATATGTACATATGTATAAAAATTTAGTCTTTTACCAATAACTCCGAAACGATTCCGCGTGCACATATCTCGTTAGTCTCAATCGATAGTGCATGAAAATCTTAATCGATATCAATATAATTTATTTCCTGAAATACTTGGGGGAAAAAGGAGTAGCGCAGGAAACTTTACATTTTCCACATACTTATGTACACATATAAATTCAGTTTTCCGCTCATAACTCCAAAACGATTCCGCGTGCACATATCTAGCTATTTTATATAGCTTATTTTTGCAAAGACTTGGGGAAAAAAGTTATAGCGTTAGAAATTTCATTAATTACATATACATATGTGTCCGTCCAATAACTTTGTAAACAAAAAATGTACAAGCAGTGCTGCCAATCTATTGTTGCCATAGTGCTGCCATACTATATTTACGCTGTCAGATCCAGCGATTTTAAATAAAAGTTTTATTGTTCTATTGGTGGAAAATCTAGCGGTTTTTACATAATATTTTCATTAGTTTTTAACACTTTATTTTTTTAACAAGAGTTCAAAATTTTAAGGAAAAAATAAATTAAGAACTTAACATTAGTACAATATAGGTGGTACCAATTAAAAGAATTATGCTGTATTCATAAAAGTATGTTTTATTTTTTATCCATGTTTTACAAATACACTAGCATTTAACCCGCTCTTCGTTAGCGTCTCCTTTACTTTCGTGGACATATTTTTACGCCAAAGTTTATGTTTCTAGGTTTTAACTCGCTACTTTGTAATAGGTTTGATTTTCACCTCCTAAACTTTCGAATTTCGAAAATGTACCAAATTTTTATTCGTATTATTTAGATACGTTACGAATGTGATATTTGTTTATTTCAATGTTTATTGGTTTAATAGATAGATTGCGTGGCAAAAAGTTTTAAAATACAGGTTTTACCCGGATACTCCTCAAAAAGGGTCGAATTTCAAAAAAGTACCAGACACCTATCCGCTTATTTTTTTAATGAACATGACGTTAGGGAATTCACCCGGTTTTAGCATTTGTTAACCTCTGACCATAAAAATTTCCAAAACTCCCATCATAGGGAATCGATTTAGCGAGGGGCGAACCTCCCGGGCTTCAGGCGTTTAGGACTTGCGATGATGAATCAGTCAGAAACTTAACATTTTTATATTATATAGGTAGATGAAGAAAATTTAAAAAAAAAATAACAGATTTTGGTACGATTTCACCCCTTTGACATTCGAATTTCGAAAAAGTACCAAAGTTGCACTTGCATTTTTTAGATAAGTTACGAATTTTATATAATTTTTATTTCTATGTGCATTGATTTTAACGATACATAGGGGACAAAAAATTACCAATATACAGGTTTTACCCTTTTACTCCCTAAAAGGGCCGAATTTCAAAATAGTACCAGACACCTGTTCTCTTTTTTTTATTTAATGAACAACTATAAGTTTTGAATTAAAAAGTACTACTTTAATTAAAAAAGTAGTAGTAGTAGTTTCGGAGTTTTTAGTGAAAAACTAAATTTATATATGTACATTAGACTGGTCCTTATATGACCATAATTTTTTTTTTTTTATATTTTTAATGCAGCACCCTTTTAAATTGTTAATTATAGCAAAAATATGATTCTGTAAAAATTTCAAGTCGATATCTTAAAATTAACACGTGCCGCATTGAGCTTTAAAACATTAATTTGAATATGTATGTACATATGTATAAAACATTATATGTTCTTCGATGCTAACATTTCGAAATGCCGTTATATTCTCTGCTAGTTTTTTGTCAAAGCTAATGTGATTGTTTTTTTTTTTTTTTTTTGTAAAGTTAATATTAATTCTCTCCAAAAGAACGCTGGAATTTGTTTGCATTGCAATACCTTTAAAAATCATTTGTTGTCCAGCAGTCAATAACATTAAACGTATTTAAAATGCCACGACAAAAAATTTATTTAATTGGTGCAGTGACAAATCAAATTCTTGGTAGTAAACTTCCTTCACAAATAGATTGCTTAAAAGTTTTATTTTATAATATGCGCGTTGTTAATATGAATTTGTCGAATGCAGCTAATTTAGTCATAGAGGAGTGTTTAATTTTTTGGAAGAAAGCACGGATTCTAACTAGAGATCCAAGTGGCTGTGTGAAAAAATTAAAAAAATTATATGAAACTTGGAGGAATTTAGAAAAAAGTTGTAAACGATTGAGTGAGATTCAAAAATCGAAAGAAACATTGTTTGCCGAAGATTTAAATAATTTGTTTGACATAGCGCATGCAAATGCTTTAAATTTAATATCTATTGAAGAGGATAAAGATTTTTTAGTTGCGCAAAGAAGACCAAATCGGGAAGGTAGTATGATTGGAATCGATTTAAAGCTTGCAGGAGCGGAAAAACGAAAAGCTGAAAGAAAAAAAATAGAAGATGCAAAAATAATGAAATATCATTCACAAGGTAAAGTATATCGAAGAAGTATAAGAATATCGATTTGTTTATATATTAATGAATGCAAGTCACTCAATATTGCAACTGTAAGTCGAATCATTTTTCCTTATTTTTAGTTCCAGAGCAGAGAACTTTCAACATAGATTCAGAAAACTCGGATGTTGACGAACAAATGAATAGTTCACGCAGTTCAGACATTTCTTATAATATTTCCAAACAACCATCTAGTTCGGTGGCAATCCGAGGTAAAAAGTTAATTTTAAATCGTAGATTGTCAGCCGCTATGGACAAATGTAAAGTAAGTGATAGAGATGCAGTTCATCTATTGACTGCGTGCGTAGAAAGCTTATGTTTAAATCCAATGGATTATATTATAAATCGATCTTCAATCAGAAGAGCCCGTCAACAATATCGCGAAGATATAGCGAGAAATATTCAATCTGAGTTTACAGAGTTAAATGATGATTTTGGTGTTGTTCATTGGGATACAAAGCTTCTCCCAAATGTGACAGGAATGGAGAAACAAGATCGATTGCCCGTTATTATCAAAACGCCTTCTACAGAACAGCTCCTTGGTGTTCCGCACATTCCTTCGGGATCGGGCAAAGAAATTTCTAGTGCAGTTTTTGATACTTTGGAGAAATGGGGTTTGCTGGAAAAAGTTCAAGCTCTCGTATTTGACACAACATCTTCGAACACCGGCAGATTTAATGGAGCTTGCACATTGCTGGAGATGAAATTGGGACGAAATATGTTGTTTCTGGCATGTCGCCACCATATTTTTGAAATAATTTTACAAACTGCAATTTCATCAGTGCAGTTGTATTCCTCATGCGGTCCTGACATTCCTTTATTTAAAAAGTTTAAAGCATCTTTTCCAAAAATTAACGCTTACAATATCTCAGACTTCACTACGAGTAGCGAACTGGTTGAACTTATTGGTGAAAACCAACAGGAAATACTTTTATTCTGTCTTAAAACCCTTAGATGTTACCAGCAACCTCGTCATGACTACACAGAGTTCTTAGAACTCGTCGTCATCCTTTTGGGAGGCGTTCTTCCAAAAGGAAATAAGATACGAAAACCCGGCGCTTGTCATCAGGCCCGATGGATGGCCAAGGCCATTTATTCAATCAAAATATTTCTCTTAAGAAAAGAATTTCCAATTACAGAAGCAGAGACAAAAGCATTATGTAGGATATGTGGCTTTATTGTAGTTAATTACATAAAACCATGGTTTAATGAAAATAAAAGCATTGAAGCGCCCTGGAACGACATTCAACTTTTAAAAAATTTTAATAAATATAAAGAAAAGGATTCATTAGTTGCTGAAGCCTGCTTGCAAAAGTTTTTAAATCATCTTTGGTACTTAGCTGATGAGCCAGTTCTCTTTTCTCTTTTTGATGAAAATGTACCACTTGAAGTTAAACAACGAATGACCACAAAATTGAGGGAACTAATTTATAATAAAGAAATTGAAGGTGTTGAAGAAAACGACTTAGCTCCGAAAAAATTGTTATTATCTATTAGCGACTTGAACGAATTTTTGGAAAAGGATTTACCATGTAGCTTAATCACTAAAAAGTCCTTGATATTTTTTGAGCGTTTTAAAATAAACACATCGTTTATTGAAACTGATGCCAGCGAATGGGCTCGCAATGAATATTTTAACAAAGGAATGGAAGTACTAAAATCAATAAACGTTGTTAATGACTCAGCTGAAAGGGGAGTCAAATTGATGGAAGAGTTTAACACATCATTCACTAAAAATGAAAACCAAAAACAGTTTATTTTACAAGTAACAACAGAATATTTTAATTTTTTTTTTTATATATATAATCTATTTCTTAATCAATTTTTCAGATCGTGCAAAACTACCGAAAGAAATACCCGCAACATACGAGAAAAGCCATGAGTGTTACTTATTAATTAAAATACACATAAATAAATAAATGTACCTATGCACGTATGAATTTATAATTTGAGTTTTTTTATATAAAAAGGCAAAAATATTAGTCTTGATACAGAAACATTCCAAATGCATGTGTTAGGTGGACTTACATATGTACGTAACTTTAAAGCCTAATGCGGCACGTGTTAATATCAAAATATCAACTTCAAACTTTTACATAACGATTTTGTTTGCAAAAAATTAAATTTTAAGAGGGTGCTGCATTAAAAATTTTGAAGTCAGAAAATAAGGACCAGTCTAATGTACATACATGGAAAATGTAAAATTTGTTGCGCTATTCCTATTCCCCCCAAGTCTTTTAGAATATAAGCTATATCGATATCGGTTCAGATTTGTATGCTCTTTCGACTGACGCTAGCGAGATATGTGCACGCGGAATCGTTTGGGAGTTATGAGCGGAAAATTTTTATATGAACATATGTGGAAAATTAAAAGTTTGCTGCGCTACTCCTTTTCGCCCCAAGTCTTTTAGAAAATAAACTATATCGGCATCGATTAAGCTCAATCTATTGACATATATATTTATTTATTTATTTATTTAAGTCTATGGACTTAAATCCGTACAGACTATAATTAAAATACGAACAATATTATTAGTTTATGTATTTAAAAACAAGATAATACTACATTTAATGACACTGGCACTTAAAGAAAAGTCAACTAAATCATACATTTCATAAAAATCTTTACATATTCTCAGAAAACGATCAGAATTTGCATAGTTTGTGTGAAAGGCCTGAAGATATAATGGTATGTAATTGCGAGTTGATCGCTGAGGAACGTTGAGTTTAACATTATTAAGCAGGAATTCCGAACTAACGTTACCATTAAGCAAATTAACTAAAAACGCAATGTTAAGCATTTTTCTTCGGCTTACTAGTGATGGTAATTTAACGCGTGCAAGTCTTACGGAGTAAGATGGATGTTCTTCAGAAGGATTCCAAGTTGAGTTCCCTAAGCAGAACAATAAAAATTGTTTTTGGACAGATTCTATTCGGTTTATGTGAACATCATAATCAGGATCCCAGATAATAGAGCCATATTCGATGATAGGTCTTACCAAAGATGTATATAACAGCTTTGTAATCATAGGATCAGTGAACTCCTTAGCCCAACGTTTTATAAAGGCAAGTACACCACGAGCTTTATTTATCGTTGATATTCAGAAGATGTACCGTCAGATTTTGATTCATGTAGAGGATCGGCCGTATTAAAGAATTTAGTTTCGTGATGTTCGAAGGAAGCTGTGATAACATTTTAATTAAAAACTGTGATATTTGGAGTAAGCGCAGTTGATAAGGACTACACGAGCTCCGTAAAGATTCTCGAAGAATGTTTCCCATAGCCTCACCAATTTTGAAAGATGAGGTCTACGTGGATGATATCCTTTCCGGTGGACACACTCTTGAAGAAGTTAAGCTCAAGCACCACCACCTGGATAACTATCTTGCCGCGATGTGGTGGCTTAAATGCCGGCGGTAACGTATGTCTTGGAACGTTTTTTGGTACAGTCTAACCGGAACAAGTTTTAAGGCATAAGCTTTAAGGCCAGCATGACCAAGGGTTATCCATCCCATATCCCATCCTCATTATCTATAATCCTACCTACTCCCACTTTGCTTCCCTAGATCCCCCACTTTTAAATTCAAGGTGGTTGATAGCAGTACCGAGGACCTGAATGGCTAGTTAGTGGTAAAATAAACTGGTCGTGAACAGCTTCCCTCTGACGCCGAGGGCAAGGGTCAGTTGTAATTCTAGCCCAGTCCGCGCAAGCCGTAGCTGCGCAAGATGGTTCTTTTGTATACGTGCGCACTCGTGGGACCAAAACTGGAAAAATTAATTAAAAGACGAAATGAAGGAGTTAGCGCAGGGAATGTCGCTGTCAGCACAGCAGGTTCGGGGTCAGATTCGGACTCCGACTTGCTGGGTATTCACAGAGATATTCTGCTGCAAGAGAATCAGTTAAAGACAGAACTGACAGTTATGACAGAGACGAACAGGATAGACTCACCAATCGACTCTCCGTCTCGTACAGGGGCATCGGAAAGACTCGGTGACCTAACTCTGGGCTCTGATGATGAACACGAAATAACACTGATTTCGGCTCATGATGAGGACCATAAGGATAGGCCATCAAATTCCGGAGTCACACTCGGGATGGAGAGCGGATTGGCGAGTGTATCAAAACTCGTTTTTCGGCAAGATGCGACAGAACAGGTCACGTCAGATAGCCGAACGAGCTACGAAAAAGCCAAGAGTGGTGTGAGAGCCTCCTTAGCCTTTCTGGAAAAGATAGCTAAGAAAGACTCCTCACTGCACAATGGGCGGGATAGGCATCTACTGAGGAAGCACCGAAAGAACGTTGCTAGATTCGAACGAATCCACGGCTCTGTCGGTGCCATCCTAGGACTTCCCTATCCTGCGGTATACACAGCAAGGGCTGCTGAGGATACAAATGTTGTCAGTAAAGACAGCAAATCCTCAGCACCCCCTGTTGATGAATTCTCAAATAAAACAGAGGATAAAAAAAGGAGGGTAAAGGTTCAACACCTGGCCCTCTTAATCGTGACAGTATGGTCACAGTTAAGGGAGCTAGGCCTGAGAACGATTTACCCACTACTAGTCGATGAGGACTGGAAACGTCTTGATAATTTCCGATAGTCACTCCCAAAAAGGAGTCACTAAAGGAAGGGTTACCGGGACAAACTAGTCAACACCTGCAAGGAAATCGGGTGATCATCGACAGAGCTCTGCTAAGGGCCCCAAAAAGAGGGTAGTCAAGCGAGTGAGGTCTAATGATGACCAGAAATCCCCTGCGGCTAAGAGTACTGGTCAGACTGTGGTCAGTTCTCTTAAAGATCCCCATAAGGAGATCAATAAGAGGACTGGCTCCAGAAAAGACCATCCTCCACGTCAAAGAAACTAAAGGAGACGTCGAGTAAGGACGGTATTCTAGAAGTATCGTTCAAAAGGGCTGACTGAGCATGAGGTGTCAAAACTGTCAGTTGCGGCAATCAAACAACCTTTGACTTTTTAAAGGCTGCAATTGGTAAGTGTGGCAGCTCCTGTCCTGAAGCTAGTCTGGACGTTATACTCGCGTCTGAGTTGCCATTAAGGCCGGTAGTCATATAAAACCGGTGGAGGTCGAACCGAGTTAGTTCTTTTTACTAGGAGGTACAGGGTAGATAATTTAAGGCTGCCGGTACTAGGCGGAGTAGAGCTTAGACTATCTGATAGCGCTAAGTATCTAGGAGTTTTTCTGGACAGCAAGCTGTCGTGGGGAAGAAATACTCAGGAGAGACTTAAGAGAGGTCCTAATGCCTACTATGCTTGCAGATCATCGATAGGTAGGAACTGGGGACTGCGACCGTCGGTAGTGGGATGGCTGTACACTTCGGTGGTTAGACCCATGCTTACGTATGGATGCTGTGTTTGGTGGGAGTCATTGAGAGTGGCTAGTCGAAGGAACCTTCTGTCTAAGGCTCAGAGGTGTGCTTCAATCACCCGGCTCCACTAGGGTAGATTTCGGGCGGTTGCCGGAGGTGGTAACGCCTTCTAGGGAGAGTTGGTCAGGTAGGAGCAGATTATTTAGTGGATTTCCTATTTTCACTGATGGCTCGAAGATGAGAGGCACGGGTGCAGGGTCTACATTGAGGATCTGGACATCAGAATGTCATAAAGGCTTCCTGACGACTGTCTACTGTCTTGAGGGACGTGGAACTGATGAGGGACAACATTGATAGGGGCTCCGAGGTCTCTATATACGTCGACAGCCAGGCGGCCCTTATGGCCGTAAGGGGCTGTTATGTGAACTTCAAGCTAGTTGATGGTTGTAGGAGGGCTCTGGAGGGATCCTTAGGAGAGTATATGTTGAGATTGTGCTGGGTGCCTCGTCACTGCAACATAAACGGCAACGAGATTGCTGATGAGTTGGCGAGACAGGGCTCAGAGATGAAGGATCCTAATTATATGGTTAGACGGTTAGGACCTGGGGGAACCGAACGGACTGCCGGGTATCACGAACGCTGTGGCCGGTGCTTAGGAAGTCCGACTCGGAGTTGTTGCTGGGCAGAAGTAGGGTCTGCGTGAGGACCATAATAGGAATCATCACGGGTCATTGCATGATAGGCAGGATGGCGTTGAGGTTGGGATCCGACGTGCCGGATATGTGCGGGTTGTGTGAGGACCCGGAGGAGCTGGAGACGGTTGAGCACATTTTGTGCCGCTGTCCCAGGCTACAGTGCAGCAGGCTGAGGTGGCTGGGCAGCAGAGGCGAATCGTCCGGGCTGTAGCCTCGAGAGTCTGATAGATTCGTAATGGGGATGGCCTGGTTGCGCAGCAGGAGACTGGATCGGTGTTGTGTTGAGTGAGGCTTTATTCTCGGATTTGGTCAGATCTTCCTTTTCATATCTATCCTTATATTTTCTAATGCTTTAGCTGTTTTCTTCACCTACTTTTCTAAACAAGGCATCACAATGGACCATATTGAACTCTGGGTGAAGGTGTGAAGGAGACTTCACACCAGACTTTCTACCTACCTAAGCTCAAGCAAAGAGAGCTTATCGAGGTTTTAAAATCTGCAGGATTTCCGTTGAAGAAAATCACGGCAAAACATCTTTTAATTCTTGAGCACTTATCCCATGGAGATCTTTTCTATCGCGATTTTTGGAAGTTTGATTAATCCAGTACCACCAAAGCTGTAGGCATCCGATAGAATGTGTCTTTGAATTTGTTTTACTATGAGGCTCAGATTGAAGTCACATCATCCACAACAAAAAGACAGATCTTGTCGATTATCGCAAGATTATTTGTCCCTCTTGGTTGGCTGGGCCATATTGTGATTATTGCGAAACTGCTCATGCAAGAATTACTGCGATCGGTCAAGGCTTTTACATTCCCAGACTTAAAAACCTTGTACGTAAATGTATTCGTGAGTGTAGGATGTTGCACCATCTATAAACATAAAGTAAACAGTCAATCCATGGCTGCGCTCCCTCCTGAACGAGTCAACTTTTCCTTACCATTTACATATACAGGAGTGGACTTTGCCGGTCCATTCAACATAAAATCCTCCAACTTGAGAAATGTCAAAATTCTTGAACCGTACGCAGCAGTTTCTGTTTGTTTCTCTACTCGTGCTGTGCATTTTTAAAGTTGCTTAGATCTCTCCACTGATGCCTTTTTAGCTTGCTTGGATCGGTTTATTGGGAGAAGACCATGTTTTCCGATAACGGCAAGCTGCGCGCTTCTGAAACCCCTTCATGAAAGTATGGTTTCCTGCAGTCACATGGTCTTTTATTCGTCCATACGCGCCTTATATGGGTGGCCTGTGGGAGGCTGCCGTAAAAAGTATGAATCCTCATCTCAAAAAAGTTGTCGCCAACCTCTAATTAACGTTTGAAGAAATTGCCCTAATATATTCTAGTTCGGATTGAAGCTGTTTTAAAATCGAGACCATTGACCCCGATCACAGAAAATCCCAGCGAAGTTTTACCCATTTACCCCAGAATATCTACGTAGAGGTGCGCCCATTGTTGCTCTACCTGAAGCTCCGGCAGAACCTTCAATTTAAAATTTACCGCATTGAAAACGATGCGAAAGACTATAGGTTCTCCAGCATATTTTCGCGCGAAGATGGTAATCGGATTATATAACAGAGCTCTAAAAACGTGTTAAATGGAAGAAGGAACTAGACAACCTGAAACCCGACGATATCGTAAAAGTCAAGGGGGGCTTTATACCACCTACTGAGTGGCTTCTTGGTCGTGTTACTGACATTGCCCAGGGTTGAGACGCGAAAATAAGAGTAGCGGAAGGTCACACTAAAAACGGTTCTATATTACGTCCCGTTGTAATTGTATAGTAAAGTTGTGTTTACTTCCCGCGCATACTCACTCTGAAACTAAAATTTCCTCTAATATTACTCAATAGTTCAACAAACTCCCATATGCCTTAAACTTTGTCTAGAAATTGCAATTGCACTCTACGTCATTTAATACTTTATGTACTTCTTTGTTTCTTTTTCTTAACTTCTAAATGCCACATTTGCAGCCTAAACCATCCCCAAAAATATTGCCGCATTTTTAAGGAGTTGAGTCCTATTCTGAGACGACTCTCAATCTTCAACAAAGGATGCTGCCTTAATTGTCTAGCATTCGATCACGTGAGATATTGGTGTCCCTCCCGAGCTCGGTGTCAATTCCAACCAACCCCTAGCAGTTTTTGTAACGCCAAGCACCACACCCTCCTGCACCGGGAAGCGCCCACCGGTCTCTCATCCAGCTTGGAGAAGGATCCCAACCCGAAGCCGTACGAGTTGGGTGACAGTAGCGATTCGGACTCGTTCGAGTTTCACGACTTTGCGGGTGTACCCCACAAAGGGCACGTTCAAGGCGACAGAGCGGGCTATAAATGGAGCGATTCGAAAGATTCCGGCCTGCGCCCTTGTAGACCTCCTTCGATATTTTCCGGACTTTCCAGATACAAACCCATGAGCACTTCCACTCGTTCTCGGGAGTACGTTGAAGTGAATTCAACAAGTTTTTGCTTGTATTTATTATTTTTGTGTATTTTTTTTATTGATCTAATTGTTTTCCTCTGTGTAATGTAAAAAATTGAATATAAGATGTCCCAGTCCTACATTTTTCTTTTTATTTTAAAAGGTTGTTTTACGCCTTGAATACTTCCCTCAAGAATGGAAGGTTTACTTAATAACCATGATACTAAAGCCAGGAACGGATCACACAAAAGTTGAGTCATACAGGCATATTAGCTTATTATATAATATTTCAAAGCTATTTGAGAAACTACTAGTGTCAAAATTAACGCCGATTTTAAATGAAAATAGTTGTATTCCAAACCATCAATTCGGTTTTAGAATAAAGCACAATTGAACAAACTCATCGAATAGTTAATGTCATAAGAAAAGTCTTTGAAGAAAAAAAATATTGCTCTGCAATCTTCATCGAATTCTGGCAAGCTCTTGATAAAGTCTGGCATGAAGGCTTATTACATAAATTAAATCGGTCGTAAATTTTATATTATAGAAGGCGATTTTTAAAGTTCTCAGCCAATTGACGCTGGAGTCCTACAAGGCAGCATCCTGGGCTCTCTATTATACTTAATTTATACTTTGGACATGCCAACAAACACCCAAACTTCACCATTTGCGGATAATACGGTTTTTCTAAGCGTACATTAAAACCATCATTAAATTTCTCGTTAATTACAGAATCACATATTTGAACTGGAATAGTGGTTAAAAAATGGATGATAAAGATCAAAGAGCAAAAATGCGTACATATAACATTCACATTGCGTCGGGAGTCATGTCCCCATTAAAATCAATAATCAAATAATACCCGAATACTCGAATGTAAAATACCTCGGTATACATCTAAATCGGCGTTTAACGTGAAATGGGATATAGAAGCCAAATTAACTCAAATGAAACTAAAATCAATTCAAATTAATTGGCTTGGTAGAAGAAACTCTGTTCTTAGTGTCGATTGAAAACTTCTACTTAACAACTCTATCTTAAAACCAATCTGGTGCTATGTCATTTAGTTATGGGGCACTGTCTCGGCATCTAATATCGAAGAAATTCAAAGGTGCCAGAAAAACTTCCTCGAATAATCCCAACTGTTCCCTGGTATGTTAAAAACGCAAATATTCCCAAGGATCTCAATGTGCTATTGGTTAAAACTATGATAACGAAATATGCAGTAAAATATTTAAAAACGCTTGAACTGCAGCGCAATTTAGTGGCTCGAACTATTTAAGTTATGGCGGCCACACTCGCTTAAGGAGAAGGGACACTGCAACACTCAAGCAATCAGAAGAGCGATAAACACATAGATATGTGGACAGAAACCGAGATGACGAAATTTTTTGTAATAATTATTAATTCATATTTAAAATATGAATATTCAATAAATAAATATTGAAATCAAGAAAAAAAAATCGATCAAAAAGCCGGATTTTAAATTTTGTGTAACTTAGGACATTTTTGAAATCATATGACGAATTTTGTTCTTGATAACTTTTAAAAAGATCTTATAGAATTTCTTTTTTTAAATATTTTACAAGTTTCCAATCTAAGATAAGGCTTACCGAAATCATTTTATTAGAAATTAAATTGGAATGTGGCTGGGTGACTTAATATCTGCAAAAGACCTTTTAAAAGACCTCTATGCCTACTACTTTATTATCCTACTGGAAATGGTCGTGCAAATCGCGTTTTTCCCTTATGAAGAGTTTTATTAGCGGTATTCAGTGTGAGTTGCGTTTTAGGTTGAAACGGTTTGTTATTATTTGTTCTCTGGTAAATTTAATAACTTGTGCTAAAATTTGTGCTTAAAAGTTGACAGCGAAGTAAAAGAAAAACTGTATCTAATGTATACAAAATTATCGAAAAGAGAGGGCGAAGGAAGATATGGAAGTACTTTTGATATATTAAAGACGAAAATGATATTGAACTAATTAATTTTGTTGCATTGTGTAAAATTGTGTAACAATTTTGTAAAAATTCATATATGTACATGGGTGATTCAAGTAGAGATACTTTTTGCAATAGCCTTTTTTAACAGATTACGTGTGAGTCGTGTCATGTGGTTCAGCCGAAGACCAGTTAGGTTTCCGACTAGCCACGGTGAACAACTCCCAGAAGGTTCCAACCCTGCTCACTGGGTACTGCACATATAAAAAAATAAGCATGATATTTTATTTCCTCTTTTATATTCTCAGGAAGCGGTTGTTATGCCTCCAGTTTGCCCACCTTGCAATGTCACAAGAAAATCTACCACACATTCATTTGGGACCCATTAAACCACCTGACTTCTCCAAACCTATCTTGCCTTCATGCCATCAATCCTTTTTAAATTTAAGCCAAACACTTCATAGTGAAATTATCTTAAAAATTCAAATTACATATTTTATTATATAAAATAACAATTTCAATTTCCTTAATCTATTTTACTTAGTTTCACAAAAAACCAACAATTAAATAAAATAAAAAAAAATTGATTATAAAAACTTTTAATACTAATTTTTAAATTCCGCAACTACAGCAAAATATTTCTCAAAGCCTATTTAATTATCTTCACAATAAATTCTCCTACACCACTACAAATAAAATTCCTCCTTTCCAGTCAAACCTTTTTATTTTATAAAACTTTCAAAAAAAAAAATGATTCATACCTAAACCTGAAGGAGCTCCCTAAGGCTAGCACTTTGTCCTTAACAATTTTCAGGACCAATAACAAAAATAAAAAAAACACTAAGGTCCTAATCATGTACAACGCAGCGCAACGCCACAGAACTAACGCAACGCCAAACAATAACATTGAAAGCACAAACAATGTCATAAATATTTTGTAATTTTGTTGTTGCTTTCTACAGAAATTCACATTGCGTGTTAAAATTTCAAACGCTCCATTGCTTGTGTCGTTGAAAATTTTAAAACGGTACATGAATTTCTGTTGAAAGGAACAACAAAATTACAAAATATTTATGACATTGTTTGTGCTTTCAATGTTATTGTTTGGCGTTGCGCTGCGTTGTACATGATTAGGGCCTAAATAAAAAAAAGATTTAACTCTGCAATTAAAAAGTTTAACTTCCGGTGTAACGAATAAAATAAAAGAATATTTTAAACAAACAAAAAAAGATAACATATTTTAAGGCGGTAATAATTCTGATTTTCATTTAAAACAAAACCGTTCGCTGTACTGTATAAACACCAAACTTTTCCCGAATATGCAAAAACTAAACGTTATAATTAAACTAAATAATTGAAATAAATTAAATCTAAGTATAACACAATTCAAATTAAATCAAATTTACTAGTTTTTTCCTTCTACATTTATAAAATTTTATTATAATTTTTTTCTCGTTTTTTTATATAAACATTCGTTGGCTTTCTTTATTTTTAATTTCAATAAATATTCTACCCTAATTGTTATATTTTTTATGGGGTTTTCCACTTTAAGAACAAATTGAATTTTTTTCTCTTAATTTTTTTTCAGGAATTTTTCCCTTTTTATATTACTTCTGGGTTTATGGTTTTTTTTAAAGGATTACAAGTTATTACCTGACTATGGTGGCAGTTCTTTAAATTCTCTTACATGGGCCACACAATTGCACAAAATCCTTATTTCCAACATACACTGTTTTGAGTAGCACTTAATTTTACATACTGAAGTTTATTGTTTCAAATTATTCCTTATATACTATTTACAAAATTCTTATAACTATCTAGTAGGCATGCGTACGTGACTATGCGCACATATTCTTATCTCTTATTTTTAGCTAAGTACAATCTGTTAATGAGTTTTCTTAATGAGTTTTCATTGTCATGAAACATATGTATAAGGGTGGTTTTCCCATGTGCGTGTGGCCAAACAATAAAATGTAATTTATTTATAGATTACCAATGAGTTTTCTTATCCTAAACAAACATAACACAGCCAGGGGTTGTTTTACAGCTGCGTGAGATTAACAGACCCACACGAACTGTAAGCATCTTAAAAATAAATTTAAAATATGTTCAACTACAATTGAACATTCTGCGGGGGGGCAAAAGTTATTGCAGATATTTGTCTTATTTTAATAAGCCTTCTTATACATAACATAATAAGAATGATTATGGCAATTAATACTAATATAAGAGATGTATGACCAGCTATGTGATGAAATGAAATGCCTCTCAGTTCGATATTTTGCTTCTTCAACTCATCGACATGGCCTTTTAGCTGGGATATTTCACGATTGTGGTTCATCAAGACATTACCCAGTGGTTTCGTAATTTCTATCTCGTCTGTTTTCGCATCTCTCGTCAAAAAGGAGTGAAATTTATTGTTGAACTCTGCGCGAACGTTGTGTCTGGCTGCTAATGTGATCCCTTCAATTCTTGCTGTACAATCATTTTCTAAAGCTAGTATACCTAGGCGCGGAAGCTCCATGATGGTTTGCTGCTGATTCAAACATTTTATATGTGCTGATGTGTTCTTAAATACCTTATAAAGCCAGTTACCCCTTGTGCTAAGTTCCACCCAAAAGGGAACTTTATCAGCTTCGTCAAATGAGCAATTGAGAACTGTGTGCGGTTTTAAAGGTGATAGTTCACATTCATTGGATGCGGCATCCATCCATGGGAAATTTTCTTCACACACAATTTCTTCGCTTAACGTTTGTTTGCACTCATTAAGCACTGCATCCGTCAAAAAATGAAAGGCGTCCATTTCGTAATTGTACACAATATATGGTGCTTTTATCCTTGCCATTAATGCAACGTCATCTCTAACAAACGGAACTGGAATTATTTTGTAAATCTGGGATGACGGACGGTTGAAAAGTGGTATTTTCAAATTAATGATGAGTTGGCTGCCCAAAAATGTGCCCGTTCCAGTTAAAAGATGCCATATTTCTTTTAGCTCAGTACCGCTTCTCTTTCCTGGTAACATAAACTTGTCAGGAATTGTATCTCTTATTCTGTCGATTTCTGCTTGTAGTTGTTGTGGACTTATTATTACTGGATGTATCTTTCCGTTATTCACATTAAGCAACAAATCGATTGCTTCCTTCTGAACTTCACTGCACTCATCTATTATATCATGTAATTGTTTGGTTACCATGAAGAAGCGTATAGATTCTCTATATTCGAAGTGACGTTCTCTCACCGTATCACTTATGTTTTTAATTTTGGACCTCATATCATCAAAGTGCGTGTTAACCTCTTCGGTTGTTCTTTTAAGAAGATTAACAGTTGAATCAACCACCGATGTCTGCTTCTTAGATAATTCTTTTAAATTATGTTGATTTTCTAAAAGTGAATTCATGTTGTTCTCCAAAGCCTGTCGGTCATCTTCATCCATCAATCCAAACAAAACGTGATGTAAGGAGCCTATAAACTTTAAGGGAGCCTCTCTTTTCTTTCGGGAACTTATGTTGAGTAAATCGTTGGCAGTTTTTATTTTGTTCATCTTATACTCCATATTATTTAATACTGCCCAGCACTGGTCTTTAAAGGTGTTTATTTTGGGGCATATTTCCTTAGAGCTGCCAATTATATCTGTTGCTTTTTCCAACGTTTCAAAATAAGTCTTCATTTCGTAATAAATTATTATATTCCAAGAAGAACCCGCCACATTGATTTGACCTATTGGATCCAAATACATTAATGTTTTTTCTTGTATACTATGTACCTTCGTTGATGCGTGTGTAGTCATTATAAACAACAAGTTCAGTAAAAGAATTATTGGCAATGCAAATTTCTTCTTTTTCGGCTGATTCATTGTAATATTGACCTGAGCTGTACTGGAATTAACTTCTTTGATCGGCAGGGTTGATAATTCCTCAATATCATCATGATGTTCCAAAGGGCATAATTTATTCGTTGGCCTTTTTGTTATGCCATTTTGAGTTTTAAGAGTCGCTACTCTAACAAGTCCATCTTTTCCTGGATGAACATCTATCACTCTAGCTAACGGCCAGCGAGCGGGATGAGAATCTTCATTCTTGATTATTACAACTTGTCCATTCACAATATTGTCATGTGTTTTTCTCCATTTTGATCTTTGTTGCAAAGTACATAAATATTCACTTTTCCACTGCTTCCAGAAATGATCTTTCATTTTTTGCAAAAGTTTCCATCGATCCAGACAATTTATTTTGGTTTCTTCATATTTTTCTGGACATCCTATCATCGCACGTCCTATTAGAAAATGACCCGGTGTTAATACTTCCAGTTCATCAGCATTGCTATTCAGTTCATGAATTGGTCGCGAATTCAACACTGCTTCGATCTGAGCAAGTAACGTGCTTAGCTCTTCGTACGTGAGTTTATTTTCACCTATTATTCTTTTTATGTGAAACTTCATTGATTTAACTGCAGCCCAGGATGAATTCCACAAGGACTCCTACGTAAAATTTTAACTTTTGCAACAATCTTTGTTAAAAAAAACTTGTTTCAGAAAGAAACTTGTTTTAAAAAACTTTGTAGGTGTGATGACTTCAAGTAACTTGTCACATTTGATCCTCTATGCAAGTTTTCTTTTCATTTTCCTCCTATAGATGTTCCAAAATTTCCCTAGCCTTCCAAAGTTTTCCCTCGCATCGCCATCTTTTTCTTTTAATTTTCTTTTTTTTTTCACTGAATTTTCTCGACCATTACTTGCCGCCAAATGTCCATCATTTTCTTTCCATATACATATTAACTTTTTTTATATTTATATCTAGATTTTCGTCCTAACTACTTTGCCTTAAAATGTTCTTCTGAATATGCCCGTCTTGCTGACCTCCATCCATACATTCCCTGGTTAAATCTCTATTCTTAAGGTTTTTCTTCTACCAGGTTCTCATGCGTTATCACAAAGGCGAATTTGCCCATTCATAAATTTTGAAATTCAAACTTAACAATTTTTTCTCACAGCGTTCCTCTTCAAACTGATTACCAGTCCAAATGCTCGAACGACTCATCGAAAATTGGACTCAAATTGGACCATCTGCGACGTAGCAACGGCCAAAGAATGTTCTTTTAAATGATAATAAACATTCCCCGTTAAATTTGAATTTTCTGTGTTTTTTCTTTAAAAAAGTAGGGAACCTCAAAATGAATCACTCTTTATATATAATAAAAATGGTTCGTTAAATTTAAATAAGCACAAGTGCTATTACTTTTTATAAAATAAAAAAACAATTATTTGATTGAACCAACCCAAGATGCTTACAAAGCATGCACTAATGCTATGATCAAAAGGGTTCTTGGAGACATTCGCCCATACTCTATAAGAAATGATAATGGACAAAAGCTGATTCGAAGTTAATGATATCCCTGGGTAATAAATTTGGACAACAAAACAAAGAAACGTTGGGAATAGTTATTCCATTCACTTTGAGAAACTTAAATCAGATATCTCATCTATATGAAAAATTGGTTATGCCCAGACACGCGAAAATATTTCGAAAATATCCTACCTTGCCCTAACATGAGCCGTTGTTATGGATGGAGAGTGTAAAAGCAAGCTTCCAGGAGTAAAATTCATGAAAGGAGTTTCGAACACAAGTAAGTGTTATTTATGCACTGATATGTTTATCTAAAAACCGTTTTAAAAATTGATTTTAATATTCCTTATTTTTTTATTGAAAATTCACTAATATAAAACATAAATTGGAGACTTTATGCAGTGAGTTCAGTTGTTCCTTAAACGATCCAACAGTTATAGTGACAGAAAGGGGAAGTAATATCAAAGTAGCTTTAAAGGACTACGAAAAAATTAACTGCATAAATAACCTTCTTCACAATACAATTGAAAAATGTATTAAAACTTTAGAACAGACCGGTGAAATCGTAGCCACATCGTGAGTAGTGTTCTGTCATTTGTAGTGTACAAACGTCTTTACCTTTGATCTGGCCGTTTAAATTAACCGATCAGTTAATCGGGTAGTAATTAATCGGTTAACCGATTAACGGTTATGTATATGGCATCAAAGTGAAAACATCATTAAATATTTAATTCCTAGGAAAAATCATGCAGTTTTTAATTATTTTAAAAATCAAGCTTTTTTTGAACTGTTGAGTTGGCAATCTTGGTAAAGAGCAAATGATTGATTAGACAATGATATTAACTTAAAATATTGCACACTGTGAGTATTTTTAAATATTTGAACAAATTTTAACTTCTATTTCGTTTGAAATGTTGTCAAACTCAATATAAAAAAAGGTCATATTATTTCGTGCGAACAGCTTTTAATTTTTTATCTTTTATTTGTAAAGTGTTTTTCTTAACAAGCGTTTCACACAGAAAAATGTAGAAAAATGTTGAAATTAATAATAAAATAAAATTTTTTGTTTTTTGATAAGGGAAATTATAAAAATAATATTGTTTTACTTCTGTTAATGACAATTAAAAAAAATATGATTTTTGTTTACCTTCGCAAAACAATGTTGTATATTTTCAACTATTAAAAACGTTAAGTTTTGAAAAATCGTAAGATAGATAATATGGATACGTTTTAAAATCTTCGTGTGAAATAATCAATGTTGCTCAAAATTTTTCGCAAGTTCGAACGGAGTACTAGGCTTAAATAAAGAAACAAAAGCTTAAATGCGTTTAAGAATTCGCCCAAATAATCGCCGACTTTTTTTATATCGCCAAAAAATCGCCAAACACAAAATTTCATCGCCAAATAGGCGAGAAATCGCCACACCTGACAGCCCTGGTCCCTAGTAAAAATTTAGTAAAAGTGCTAACTATTTCGCCTGTCATTAATGGCGATTGCTCTTTTTATGCCACTTTTTTGCAAGTTTTTTGAGAAGAAAAAAAGTTAATTTATATAAAGTTTCTTCAAGTTTTTTATAAATACATAATTTAAAATTTTGGGTATATTGGATGAAAATATCAATTATTTTTTTATGCTATTACACGATCTGGCTATATATTTTTTATGGCGTCTATAGTTGCAACAGTGTAGTCCTTGCTACCTAAAAGATCCCAACTATATTTTTTAAGTGATGAAGTATCTTTAAAACTAGATTCATAAAAGTTATCTGAAGGTGATGAAATGGACTTTAGAATTAATTGTTTAAAGTATTATGTTGAACCTTGTAAAGTTCGTTTAAATAGTGGCTTTCTAAAAGACGTTAATCTTTCAGCACCTTTAGGGGTTTTAATAAGCATTTTCTTGTAAAATAATTAATTGGTTAAAAAAAATTTATTTTTTTCTATATTTTTAAACAAAATGAATTCCACATAAATTTTTGTGTATTTTTTATTAAATTTTTTATTTAAATTTTTGTTTTCAATAATTAGTATTGTGGTTATTTTTGTGTTTTCTTTTAAAATTTTGGCACTTTTGTAAAAAAAAGTTTTTTCTTGAAAAAAAATAAGGTGTTTGGACGTGGAGTATTTTGGCCTATGATGGCTTTCTCCACATAAGATTGTTTTTATATACATACTAGCGGGCCCGTTGCCTGCTTCGCACGGCAAAACAAAATAAGAAAAGAAACACACTTGTTTTTAATAAAGTTGGTTTTGTTCCCTATTATTCAACTTTTAATTCTAGTTTCTTACAATCTTAGACTATGTATCACTTAAACTATCTTAGAGCTCTTTCGTAGACAACAACTGAAGACTTGCCAACACGTGAGCACGAAACATATAACTGGCCGTGTGAAAAGCAAGGATATTCTAAATCAATTCCGCACAATTCCAACGATTGCCCTTGCGCTTTATTTATTGTAATAGCAAATGCAAGACGTATTGGAAACTGTAGTCTTTTGAATTCAAAAGGTAAATCTGATGGAATCATTGGAAAATCGTTCAAATCGGTCAAGCCGTTCTCAAGTTATGGATTTTGCCACGCCCCTCCGCCCCCAGACCGAAAATTTCAACCAAACTTCATATAAACCATATATGGGCCACTGCCTACGTAGTGTATAAGTTTGGTTGAAATCACACGACGCGTTTATGATTAGTTCGGCGACGTACATATTAAAGAGCTGCACAAGCACAAGAAAAATTGCTTACAAGCAATTTCATTAAATGTAGATAGTATGTGTATATTACTCTCTCATTACAAAACTCATACTTCCAAAAACAATTGTTTTGCTTTACGATGAAAATATGGAAGAATAGAACAAAACTGCACTAGAACAATGCTGAACTAGAATAAAGCTGAATTAGAACAAAGATGAAGTAGAACATTAAAACAGAAATAGAACATTCCAAGCATGTTTGAATGTTTTGATTGTAAACATAAAAAAAAAGAGAAAATTGCAAAGGGAGAAACATTTGCGTTTTGTTATGAATATAAAAAAGCTTAAAAAATTTTAGAGTTAATATTAATTTTTATTTGCAAAATTTATTGTTTATTATTAACATACATATATATGAAGGTACTTAGGTCTAATATTTAAATCTAATATTTAATATTTAATTAAAAAGAATTCATTCTTTTTATAGAAATTAAAAATAAAAACATGTACTAGGTACATAGTATAATGGTGTGTTTTTTCCGCAGTCTCCAAATGGAATTCTGTTTTATAGGATTTTATGTTTTTAACAAATTTAACAATAACTGACAAATTAAAAAATTTTTTAATTAGAAATATTGGTTAAATAAACGTTTAAAGTTTTATATAAAAATAAAAAAAGACCTCAAGCTTGATAATTTAGTTATAATATAATAATAAAGGTCGACTAAAATAAAATATACATTTAGGAAATAATTTAAAAAAATCAATTTTGCTTACATTTAATGCATCCATTTCTGTTATAAGCTAAGATCACTTTAAATTTTTTAAATTCCTAATTACGTGCACTCGATGCTTTTACTATAATTTACCGTTTCTTTATTTCATTGTCTGTTTTTGTGTTGATATTCTGTTTGTTTTGATAATACAAGCACTAACAAAGCAGAAGAGAAAAACTTTTCAAGTTATGCTTGTTTTGTTTTAGTGAGAGTAATGTGTTGTTATGTTTGTTTTGCTATGTATGTTTACAGTGAAATAATATGATTGATAGTTGTGTGAAGTAGAACACAGAACATTAAGAATATTTTGCGCAGCCCTTTAGTACATATACTGACTTATTTTTATATATATAGATTTGAATTTGATTTTTTTCACCTTCATTTTTTTATACTTACTTTTTAACATTTGATTAATGAATTATTTATAAGTTGTGTAATTTATACTTTATTTTGAAAATTGGATTGTATTTAATATTAAAATGTGAATTACACATACATACATGACAACATTTATATATGGTATCCACAAAATGTTAAATGTAACTGTCTTGCTGAAAAGAAAATATAATAAAACAATTGAAATAAATAATAAATAAATAGTTACAGTTGTTGAATACCTACAATATCGTTGCGTTTTTATTATATCGGAAAAACATTATTTTAAACCTCCCAACCTTTTATTAAGTTTTCTAAAATTCATAAGTTTCTTGAATTTCATTTCGGTTTGTCCTTAAAAAATATTAAGGATTTTCATTTTGGCGCCCGAGCACGGACCGTTTAGAGTGATTTGTTTATAGCTTAAAATAAAAACAAAGTAAACTGGTGTTATTTGATAATTTATTTCAAATAAGTCTATTATATGTTTGTTTAAATTAACACATAAAACATAAATAAACAATTACAAGTGTTAAAAAACAAAAATATTGTCAAAAACAATAAAGGCAAATAAAACTGTGCCAATTAAGTTTTGATCATTTATTTCAAAATAATAATACTAACATTTTTTATAAAAAAGCCAATAACAGACCGTAACTAAGTGTGCAACAAAAAGTTTAATTAAAAAACACTGCAAAAATAAGGGTTGGTTTTATCAACAATTCAACAAGTGCCAATACCAATGCCTCGTCGCTGCCACTGCCGATATTGTCGACAAAACCACCAGCTACAGGGGAGTAACAGTGATTCTGGACTATCTGAATCAAAGGTAAAAGCGTTAACAATATTGTGTTAATTTTTCCATAATCCGCAAATTATTCAGATAAAAGAGTTCTCTAAATTATTTAAAACTTTATTTTTCTCCATAATTGCGAGTAAGAAGGAAACACAGAAATATTTTTTACACTTCAATTTTAATTTTCAATTATTTATATTTGTTTACATATACCCCTAATAAGTGAAACAAATTACAAACACACACACGCAAATCTGAATAATAATAAAACAGCGCATAAATTTCCATACACCTTGTGCTTTTATTAAGAAGAAAATAGAAAATATATACACACAATATTTAATTTGTATTTGCACATTTGTCGCGAGTGAGAATATTTTATTTCTCTTTTTTAAAGGAAGAAAAAAAATTTTATTTATTTATTTAGTCCCAATTAACATTATACGATTTTTTCGTTGCGATTCTTACCTTGTAGGCAAGAAGGGAGAGAGGCATTCGATTCGTTTTGTTCATTTATTCGTAGTGTCAAAATATATGTATACACAAGAAGTTGTTACGACAAAACTCGTATAATGTAGATTGGGACTTATTTTGTTTTACACAAAAAATTTGTTGCTGTTTAAACTATATTCAAGTGCCATTCCGTTCGTTCCATGTAAATATATGTGCTTAAGGTATAGCGTGGCCACTGCATGCAAAGCAAAATGAAGCTGCCAGATTAGTCAAAAGGATTGTTCACGTTGCGTTACGCTTTTTTCAATAATCGATACGTAACTGAATTTTAAAAAGTTCGCGAACAATAATATTTTTTTAGAAAAAAATTGATAAAAATTAATAAATTTAACTATTAATCTGGAATCTTGGTGTGTATATAATTAGAGAATAATTTAATTATTGTACCCAAAGGCTGTTTGCTTATCACAGATAAAACTGTACGAACGAGAATTTTGTTAGTTCATTCGTAACAATTAATTATAAATTTTTATTTGCGCAAATAGTCCAATTAAATATAGAGAAACGTTTCAGAACTTAATATTTGTTGGCGAGTTTACAATTTAAATTAATTGTGAATATTTAAAATTTTTATAGCTAGGTATTTTTGGTATATTGGGAAAATACTAATTTGCATTTATTTAAATTGTGTGTGAGGAATATTGTCTCCGAAACAATTTGAATATAAATTTCATTTTTTAAAGAAATTTGTTAATTTCGTTAATAAAGGTAAAATTGTTTCGAGAAATAAACTTAATACTGTTTGATAATATTCAATTCTAATAACCAATTTTAATTCTTATTCAAAATAGCAGGCGGTAAGAAACATCAAAGTCTAGTATCTGATAACTTGGGAAAAGTATTGTTAAAAAAACGCCACGGTGGTTCAAAATATTGAACGAATAAAGAGGTCTATTCTTGAAAAGACCATTTCGTTTAATCCCTTTGAGATCGATTGTAGAATGGTGTGACCATGAAGTCTTTATTATTTAGTTTTCAGGCCAAAAATAAAAGACCAAGTTTACAGGAATCTTAATTTTTTCAACACATCTTCCAGGCTTCCAAAAAAGCGGCACCCCAAGTTCAGCGGAAAATATCCCGAATTTAAAACTTTTATGACTCTTTTTGAAAATTTGGTCCACAATGATCTCAATTTGACAGATATTGAAAAATTTAATCATTTGCTGTCATGCTTAACTAATGAAGGTTTAGGTACTGCGAAAGCTTTTCAAGTTATGGATGATAATTATCCCAAAGCTTTGGCAAGCCTTAAGAAGGCTTATGACAATGATTATTTAATTTCTATGAAAAATATTTCTAAATTGTTCGATCTCCCTCACATTTTTAAACCTTCAGCTGATGATCTGGCCTAAGCAACCAGTGAAATGCGCATAGAAACAGCTTATCCTCCAACAATAAATTTCAGTATTTTTATCAATTATAAAAAAAGTGAATTAAGCACAATAAATAAAATCTTTTAATGAAAAAATTATGTATTCCCAAAAACAACTTTTTTGATAATAAATTAATGAAATTTTACAAGTAAATAGATTTTTTAATGCTTAATACAAACCACTTATTTATTTATTTAGCGTATGGATTTAAAATACAGAGAGAATATATATATATATAATTTTTTTTCATCGAAAATAAATATTGTTACGTTACTGCCTTTTCAATAACGTTTTTGGTTTATTTCCTTTATAATAAACCTCTTTAGTTCTTTTATTGCAACTTTAATAAAATAAATAAAACACTTTAAACACTTTTATTTAGAACTTAGACAATTTTACCACTTATAATTGCGATGAACACACTTAAATATTCGTACTAATACTGATTATCGATGCCCACCTTTGCGAGTACTTATACTCTGTTCGCTGACATTTAGGTGTCTCTAGAGCATTCGACTCGTCGAAATATCTGTAACATTTTCGACATTTCTGGGCCAATCGAGCTTTTATTATTTTACAGCTAATATCATTATGCATTAACACTGTGGCTGCATTTAAATTGACTTATACATCAATAAACTAAAGCATACTTTATGGATTAAAAATAATCTTAACACTATTATGTTATACAGTTATCTATAACAATCATAACATTACATTTGTACTAGAAAACTATGTACAGTTGGTTTACATTAGAAATATGCGAAACTAATACAATAACATTTTAAGCTAATAAAATTACTAATAAATTAAACTTATTCTTAGCTAAAGATACTTTAGTGACACTGCCCCCCACTTAAGCCTGTTCGTCCCGAATTGGCTCAGAATCACCTCTTCCATGAGGGGCTAATCGTTCCAAATGAAAAACTTTCATTTTTGCCCTTGGACTTTTGTGTTTCTGTATTCGATATACAACGTCATTTAATTTCTTTATCACCTTATATGGCCCATCCCAATGTGTCTGTAGTTTGGGAGATAATCCTTTTGTTTGTTGTGGATTTCTCAGTAAAACTAACTGGCCCTTCTTGAACCCTTCAGAGTTCACCGCCCGATCATATCTGGACAAATTAGTGCTCACACGTTCGTACTTACGAAGTTCGTAAGGACTTCTCCATTCCAAGGAAGATACCTCATTATCTTCCTGTACATTAACGGCGCACAACTTATATTTGTTGTTCCCCTGGCTGCAACACACTTTTTGCAGCTTAATATCCAGTCCTTCACGGCTTGTTTACATCCAATCCAGTAGAAACGTTCCTTCAACCTTTCTACGGTTTTCCTTACACTTAGGTGATCTCCACTAGTGCCGTGATGAATTTTCCACACCACTTCACATACCTTAGTAGACAGCACAACCATTAGGCTTTTAACTGCCTTGCCATCGGTGCTCTCCCATGTTCGGTATAGGCAACCATTTGCCATTCGAAAACTTTTCCACTGTACCCAATATGCTTCCATCAGTGAACCATCCGATGCAATTTCTTCAGAAGTTGGTCTTCTACCTGCCATTTTGTACCTCATAACCTTAGCCAATACAGGATCACTTCTTTGCGCATTTATCCAGTATTTACTGGGATCTACCAGCAATGAGCAACCTTCACTGATGCTTTTCCTTCTATCGGACTCTGTATAGTGCCTGTCCTCCAATTTACTTAGCTGTCTTAGCTGACGATTTCGCACGAGTACAAGCGAGAGGCTGTCCCACGCGAGCCTCGCTTCCATACCCAACATCAAGGGGTATTTAAACATCACCCAAATACATGATGTGTTTTCCCATATCCAGACGAAAGAGTTTTGACGAATCATAAAATCTGCGCCAATCAGTACTTCGTCTACAATGTCAGCCACAAGAAACTCATGAAGAGTGACTATATCAGCAATTCTTAACACCACACGTGTTTTGCCATAAACAGTCGCAGGCTCACCTGTAGCTGTTCGCACGCTTACTCCGCTTAGTGGTTCGACAGATCCTCTCACAAAGTCAGGCCTTATAATTGAAAATCCTGCACCAGTGTCGATAGTCAGAATGCGCTCTTTGCCATCGATGTAACCACATGTTGTAACACTTCTATTGCTCTTTTGCAGTACCAAATTTATTGTCGAGTCCTCAGATGCGAATGGTAGTACTCCCTCCATACTTAACGGCGAATCCTGAGTTGGCTGCTGATTAGGTCGTTTGTTATTTCTTTGCCGCGAAACGGATCTTGAACGTTTTCTCGGTGCTTTGCAGTTACGCTCTACATGGCCAATCTTACCACAGTTAAAGCATTTCACTTTGTTTCTGCCCAGCAACTCACTTAAAACTTCCATAACTGCCTCTTTTATATCCTGCACAATATCCCTTTCACCATTGGTAGTCACATCGAGCCTTCTCACAGTGTATGTCTGTGGCTTCGTAATTATCCTTGCAGTTTCCTGGGCCAGGGCAAATGAAACAGTCTCTGCAAATGTTGCCTTTTGCGATGCGCATACCGCAATTTTTATATCTTCATCCCGAATACCGTTTACAAATGCCTTCGTTTTAAAATTATCCAAAAATGGATGATTCTCAACAGGGTACGTAAGCTGCACCGAACGCTCTATCTCCAGTGCGAAGTCCTGTAATGTCTCATTAGCCTTTTGCATTCTACCACGTAATTCCATTTTGTAGATTTCCTTTTTGTCGTCGGCACCATATTTACGCTGCAGTGCCATCATCACCTCATCATAATTGTTTTTACAGCTACTTGGAACACCTTGTAGAACATTCCACAGGTGTAGCTTTTAATGTACCAGTTATTATTCGCATCGTTGTGTTTAACTGAGAGTCGATTCTTTTCACGTGGTGGCTGTTCAACCATATTGGAGCACCGTATTCGGCAGTTGAGTAAACTAATGCTATTGCAGAAGTTCGTAGGCAGTTTGCGGAAGCACCCCATCTTGTTCCTGCGAGTTTTCGTATGATGTTATTTCTCGACTTTATTTTCTGAGCGGTTTTGTCTAGGTGACTTCTATACGATAGTGTTCTGTATAGGGTTATACCAAGATATTTCGGGTGGAAATTGTGTTTGAGGGTGGTACCAATAAAACGTATTGACAGCTTCCTATCAGCTTCACTATGGGTAAGGTGAAAGCAGCATATTTCGGTGTTCGTAGGGCTTGGCTTAAGTCTCCGTTTGCTGCAGTATGATGTTATTTTGAGTAGATCAGTTTCTTGTGCTCTTTCTAGCTGTTCAAAGCTGTCGTCTTGATAAGCAAAAGCCATATCGTCGGCATAATTGAATTTGCGGGATATTGAATTTGGAAGATCGCTAATGTAGAGATTAAAGAGTACCGGGGCTAGAATTGAGCCCTGTTGTAAACCATTGTTAAGTTCACGGGTGGTACTCTGGCTGTCGTTTAGGAAAACGTTGAAAAGCCGATTGCTGAGCATGGCTAGGATAATGTTTCAAATTCTACTGCATGGTATAACTTTGGTTAGTTTAAAGATGAGGCCCTTTTTCCATACGGTGTCATAAGCAGCTTTTAGGTCCACAAATGTAACTGCTGTTTTTTTACACTGGTCAATGCCATTTTCAATGAAATTCGTTAGGGCTAGGATTTGGTCAGTACAACTACGGCCGTTTCTAATACCGGCCTGTTCAAGTGGAATGACTCGTTCAATGTGCTATTCTCTGCGTCTTAATATTAAACGTTCAAGAGTTTAAAGCAGACGGAAAGGAGGGCGATTGGGCGGTAACTGGATGGGTCTTCTGGGTTTTTGCCGGGCTTCAGCAGAGCTAAGATTTTCGATTTCATGAACATGCCAGGAAGGTTACCGGAGTGTAATATATGTGTGTAGAATCTAGCAAGCAATATCTTCGTGCGAGGTCCACTGTGTTTTATAAACTCGGGGTAGATGCAATCTACTCCTGCTTCTGTACCATTTTTAATTTTGGATAGCCCCTCGGAAACTTCCGTATCCGAGAATGGGTAAGAGTAAGAGTCATTTGGAAATGTGTTGCCCCGTTAGACCTTAAGTTCCGAGTTGATCTTCCGTGTAAATGGTTTGTTAGGATCTGCCTTAGATACACTTAACATGTGACGTGCGATGGTGTTGGGGTCAATTTGACGTCTTGGATTGATGGGGTGGTTGGCTGCTCCTAGCTTTGCGACTGAAGTGTTTGAAGTCCATGTTGGATACGGAGTTGGTCCACTCAGATTTTCTTGCTTTATTCAGGCTAGATATAAGCTCATCAGCGGTTTCTGGGTTTTGGTTGGATCGGAACTCCTCATAAAGTCTATCGCTGTCTTCATTCCAGCATGGAATGTATTCTTTGCGAAAACCCCTGGGAATGCACTTCTTGGCCGTGGCGATGACTAGGCCTGCAAAACGCTCAAAATTGCTTACGGTTGGTGGGATAAAGCGGATGTCGTTGTCGAGTTGGGTGGTGTATTTCGGCCAGTTGGCCTTTCTAAAGTTCCATCTGGGTTTATGTGTGGTCCGTACGACTTGTATAGTAACGCCGATGTAAATGATAGATGGACGGTGTTGGCCTTGCGGAAAATTTGATTGTATTGATCTCGCTGCTGGAATGGGTATGTCATGGATACATGAGACGAAGCAGAGATCTAGCTTTGAGTCGCGTCTCCATCTGGCGGAGTGGAAACAACCGCGGTCTTTGGCGTCAAACAGAAGATGCAATCTATAGTTTTCCGACCATTGAAGAAGAGATTCGCCATTTTCATCATCGGTTGCGTACCTCCACATGCTATGATGGCTGTTAAAATCACCGCAATATACAGCGGGGTGGGGATATGAAGGCAATAGCTGTGCTGGCCACTTTGTAGCAAGGGGTTTATAAACATTCGTTATATGTAAGGCTTGAATATTTACCATAATTAGGAAGATGTCATCAGCTTCATCGCAGGTAAGGACTTCAGCACCTTGGATATCGTTCAGCATATAAGTTGCAATGCCATATCTGGGGTGGTTAATTGCAGCTAGAAGTTTAAAACCGGATATATAACCCCTTCTATTCAAAATTTCGAGTGAGGAAGTATGAGTTTCCTGTATAAGAACTACGTCCACTCTTTCATCTATCAAAAATCGTGACAGATAATCGGACTGTTCCCTTTACCTTACTGGTCCCTTTCTCTACGCGCTGTCACATATACATATATAATAGCAATTTATTTAACTTGGTTTTATTGTTCTTAGTATTAGATAGACATCAAGGCAGGCGTTAAGAAAATAAACACTACAAGAAAATTCATGAACAGAACTGGTGGTGGCAGCTGGGCAGATGTGCCTCGTGACTTAAATAACTTGGAAGAACAAATACTCCAGATTATAACGGTTGATGTCATTGATGGCGACTCATGTACTCCCGAATCCGGTATTACATTAGAAGAATCAGAGGTACAAAAATATGTTTACTGTATATGGCAATTTATTTATATGATAATTATTTTTTTAGGATATTAAATCCATAGAATTCTTAGATTGCGATGAGTTATATATCCCGCCTATTAAAAAATCAAAAATGGCACAACAATCACCATCCTCAAGTTCAGCAAAAGCTGGGCTTAATAAATTTTCACCGACAACTAAAGAAGCGTCAAAATATGCCGATGCTTTAAGTGCAGTAAAATCAATGCAAAACGATGCTAAATAGAATTGAACAACAGCAATCAGAAATTTTAGAAAAACTAGATATAATTTTAGCTGTGAGCTCTGCATTTACTTGAATGTCATAATCTTTTGTATAATATTAATTATTTATTTATTTTCTTTTTTTTTCAATGAACAATAAAAAAATTGATATAAAATAATCTCCGGCTACAAATTCTTGTTTTAATCCAATCGCGAAGACGACAAGCTTCACGTAGTGGTTCTTCTAATTCGCCATCGTTAATTAAAATAGTTTCTTCGTCTTGTAGAACTATTTCATTATCTTCGCGCATTAAGCCATATTCCCTTCTGGAATTGTGAAGAACCGTACATGGATTTATAATTTTGCATGCCGTTTGTGGGGTTGTTTGCAATCCAATATGCAAACACCTAAAAACGCTTTTTAAAACACCATTCAAGCGTTCAACCCAATTTCTGGCCTTGGCATGTACTGGGCTAAATTGTCTTTCATCCTCAGTGGATGAACGGTATGGTGTTGCAAGCCATGGTCGCAAGGGGTAGCCAGAGTCACCTGGATAAATCGACACAAAATTAGAAAATATATATTAAACTGAAAAATGTAAAAGAAATGAATGTCACATTTTAACTACAATTTAAAGTATTGACGAAAAAAATAAATGTTGTTTAATACATATTGTTACAAAATTAGATTTGTCTAATAATTTTTTATGGTTTTAGTTATAAGTTATCTTGTAAATTATAGTTTTATGTCATATTAGTTACTATTTTTATGAACGCCACTGTAAGCAGCTTAGGAAGGAGTTGGGCAAGTTGGATTTGCCGACTGCAGGAAATAAAGCTGAGCTGCAGAGAAGATTAGTCGATGAATTTAAGCGACGCAATATTGACATCGCAGCTTATGAATTTGACGAAAAAGAAGAAATAGAAGTTGCTACCCGTGCAGTAACAAGCAGCATGGATCTTAGCACAATGTTTGCTGCTATGATGGAGAAGATGAAAAAAATGTCTGCAGAAACTTCTAGAAAAATGGAAGAAAATTCTAAAAACATGGAGAGAATAGTAAAAGAAAATTCAAACGATATTCTAGCAGAAACTTCTAGAAAAATGTAAGAAAATTCTAGAAGCATGGAGAAAATGGCAAAAGAAAATTCGGCTGAAACTTCTAAAAACATGGAGAAAATAGTGAAAGAGAGCTCGGCAGAAAATTCAAGAAGCATGGAGAAAATGGTTAAGGAAAATTCAAGCACCATTCTTGCCGAAATTCAAGAAAATTCGAGGGTAACAAACGGGAAACTCCAGGCTACTAATGAAAAACTTGAGAAGCTTCAAGAAATTTCTACTGCTATAAATGAAAGAGTAGACGATATGGATATAGAATTCAACCAGAATATGCTTGATGTAAAAACTCAAGTAACGATTGTAAAAACACAAGTCACGCTTTTTGATGGAAAGCTACATCATTTGGAAGAAAAAGTAAATAGTCTTCAATACCAAGAGGGAGCGGTGCGAGTTTTTCCAGAAGTCTCGAATAGAATAAGAGCTCCAAGTTTTGACGGCAGCTCACCATTGAATGCGTTCAAGTTCCAGTTTGATACAGTTGCCAGCAAAAATGCATGGAACAATGAAGAGAAAGCTATAGAGTTGATTCTTGCTTTAAATGGAGCTGCAGCTGAAATTCTCGAAAGTGTACCAGTAAGCTGCAGAAACAATTATGATGACATTATGGTAGCACTGCAACGTAAGTATGGTGGTGAACACAGAAGAGAAATATTCACGCACAGGACTTCGCGCTAGAGATCGAGCGTTTGGTGCAGCTTACTTATCCAGGTGAAAGTCATCCATTGTTAGATCACTTTAAGACCGAAGCATTTGTAAATGGTATACGAGATGCTGATGTAAAACTCGCGGTATGTGCATCACAGAAATCATCGTTTGCAGAAACGGTATCATTTGTCTTGCCCAAGAAACCGCCAGGATAATTTCAAGGCCGCAAGCGTATAAGGTACGATAGCTTGATTTCTCTGCTGAAGACGAAGGAAATATTTTAAAGGAAATAAGAAGCATGAAGGCGGCAGTTTTGCAAGCGTTGGACGACAAGCAAAATAACACCAAAAGCAAAGTAAAATGCTATAACTGTGGTAAGACTGGTCATATTCAACGAAACTGCAAGTCACCAAGAAAACGATCCCGATCTGCTTCGCCGCAAAGAGATAACCAAAGAGCTACCATAGCGGAGGAAGCAGCTGAAGGTTCCACGATTAATTTAGTAGTGAAAACGAGCAACAAGAATATTACGACCTATGGGTATATCAATGGTGAAATCCGCATTTTGACTATTGATACTGGTGCAGGGCATTCCATTATAAGGGCTAATTTGATAAAGGGATATGTCGAACCACTAAGCGGGATAAGCTTGAGAACAGCTACGGGAGAGCCTGTCATTGTATATGGCAAAGCAAGAGTGGAAATAAGAATGGCCGATATGATCGTTTTTGATGAACTTATTGTTGCTGAAATTCTGGACGAGGTCATAATTGGGGCAGATTTTATGATTCGTCAAAACATAAGTCTAGATATGGGACGACAAATTATGAATTGGTATGGTCTAAAAGTACCTCTTAACGTTGGGAACGAAAGTGATGCCCTTGTAAGACAGCTAGTCGCTTGTAATCGTAAGAAATAGTCATTCCAGAGAGTCGATGGAAAACGTGGTGAGCAGAGCTCACACTCAAGACGGCCAAGTATATATATGAAAAAGCAATGCATGGAGGCTGAAAACAAGAACTGCACCAACGCGATTAGCCTATTACATGTGGAGCCCACCGAAGACTGGTCAACGGCGCAGAAAAATGATCCCATATTGGTGCGAATTATAAAGGCTAAGAAAGAAGGTAAAATACCGACTCATAAAGAAATCACATTGGAGGGTCCACTGATGGAAGCGTATTGGGCGCAGTGGAATAGTCTGAGGGTGGCAAATGATTGCCTATACCGCACATGGGAAAGTACTGATGGCAAATCGGCTAAAAACCTTATTGTAGTACCGTCTTCAAAAGTATGCGTAGTCGTGAAGAGATTCCACAAAGGTACTAATGGTGGACATCTAAGCGTAACAAAAACCATAAAGAAGTAAAAAGAAAGCTACTATTGGGTCGGTTGCAAGCAAGCCGTGATTGATTGCATAATAAAATGCCCACAGTGTGTTGCGGTCAGGGGTCCAATTAGAGAGTATAATATCGCTACAGCAGTGCAACTTTGGTGAACAATCCGTACCAGCGGATAGTAAGAGCTCTTCCCAAGAGCAGAAAAACGAGTTAAGACGGAGCCGTGGCAATTCATCAAATGATAAGATGAACGTCAAGTACGAACGAGCGGTAAATTCGGAAGGCTTTACAGAAGGCCAGTTGGTTTTACTTTTTAATCCACAACGCAAGAAAGGATTATCTCCAAAGCTGCAGACTCATTGGGATGGACCATATAAGGTGATAAAGAAACTGAATGACGTGGTGTATCGAATTCAGAAATATAAGAGTCCAAGATCAAAAATGAAGGTGGTACATTTAGAACGACTAGCCCATTATGGAAACGGAGAATCTGAGCCTATTCGGGACGAACAGGCTTAAGTGGAGGACAGTGTTACGAAATTAGATTTGTCTAATAATTATTTATGGTTTTAGTTATAAGTTATCTTGTAAATTATAGTTCTATGTCATATAAGTTACTATTTTTATGAACGCCACTGTAACTAAATTTTCTAGCAATTGTAATTGTAGACTTTAGATTTAAAATAATTCGAACACAATTTTCTAGAAACTACTAGACGGTTCTTGAATCAACTAGGAATAGTTTTGAACTATAAATTCAGGCTAACTCATAAATGTTTAGTTTAGTTTTATTCGTTCAGATCGTCACTTACAATAGTGGTTAAATTTTGTGAATTTCAATAAAGTTTGTTAAGTTGAATTCGTGTGTATTTATTTTTATTTGCAATTAAAAGAACTCAAAGGTTTATTATAAAGGGAATAAACCTTAACGCGTTTTATAAAGTAAAAACGTAACAATATGTATATCGAAGTCCACACAAATGCACACAAGAAATACTGAATAAAAAGGTTTTACCTAAAATCTATGAATGTATATAAAAACATATTTACATACATACCTAACAACCAAGAATCATTGCTTTTATCTCTTTCGTACCACTGCTGCAATAAACTGCTAATGCGCGAAGCTTCCCAAATACAAGAGTCGTGTGCTGATTTACCAAATCTTGTAAAACCTCCAAAAATTTTCAAATTATAGTCGCATATCTGAAAATGTATGTTGGTGGTTTTATTGCTATAACTATAAAAAATCATAATGAGCGAAATTCTTACTAGCTGTACATTTTTCGAGTGGTAGCCTTTTCTATTTAAATAGCATCCCTCAACTTCTCGTTTTTTAATGCGGAAGTGCACGCACGTCCATGGCCCCTATCACTCCAGGAAAACCAGTCTCTTCATAGAATCTGGAAATCGTTATAAAAATGTAACTTGTACATACCATTTAAATACATACATATCGCACAACAAAGTGATCTTGGCTCGGAATTTCAAAACTACGTAGAAGCAAAACTATTTTTAATTACCATAATATTAAAGGCATATGAAAAAGAGTTTTTAAACTACCCATTTCATTACCGAAAAGTAGACACAATATCACGATATTTTTACAGTATGTAGTTTCGAGTTAATGCCCTCTTGTTGGTTAAGTGCGATATGTGCGTTTGTATGTATGTAGAAAATACAAAACAATACAAGTTAATGGACGTAGCTCCAAATAAAAAAAAGTACATAGGGTGATCGAAAGTTTAAAAATAAGTGGAAAACAAATGCCTTTGCAAGACTTTTATCATTTATAGTTTCTTATACTTTCCATTTTCTATCACGTATGTACTTTTTTTGTTTGGAGGTGCGTCTATAAACTATATTTAAGCCGAAAATACTTACTTTTGTTTTATAGTTTCATATTCAGAGACTGCTGGAAACTTAATTTATTTCGGCATTAATTTTTGTTCCAAAATATCTGCTACCTCGTGAACACTTTTGCTTACAGAAGCTGTAAAATCCTGTCCAATGTCTCTGTAGTAGGAACCAGTTGCAGAAAAATGTAATGCTGTGCACATTCGAATTGATAGTGCAATAAATGTTTTTTTGAAGCCCTTCGACATGTAGGGACTCAAATCATTGAAAAGTACAAGAGCTGCGTCTCTGCTCAAACGATAATGGTTCCTGAATCACTGCTCGGGAATGCTGAATGGGTCCGTTGGATCCCTTAGTTGTTGGCGATAAAGACGCAACATATTTCGAAGATCAAGCTGTTCAGCAGTTATTAATGCCGCACTATACTTATCACTTAAAAAAAACACAATTGTTATTTTGTTAGTTAAAAATTAGTTTTGTCCCTTTATAGTTATATTTTGATATTATTAACGTCTTTTCTATTTCACAGTTTTGTTTTATTATTATTTATTTACTTTGTTGACGTTTCGCATGCATTTGACACTTTAATAGTGGAAATATTCCAGTTAGAACAGAATCAGTGTTGTCTGTTTTCGCATTTAAATACAGAAACACTTTTTTCTCACAAATCGAGAAACGATGGAATTTTTTGTTTCACACTTCATGTGAGAAATTCTACGATGCGAGAAATACAGAAACGAGCTGCTGGCAAATACTTATTTTTAGCAGTAAAATGTCTTTGAGTGCATTGAACTATTCCTCCTCTAATACCCTTTTGAAGAAACAAAATCATTTTTTAAATCAGTAAGTAAATCCAATTTAATATTTGTGAATTTAAGCATAGCATCCCATGACAATCCACCACCTGGATAACTATCTTGCCGCGACGTGGTGGCTTAAATGCTGGCGGTAGTATGTGTCTTAAAACTTGAATCGGTGTAGTCTTATCGGAACAAGTTTGAAGGCATAAGCTTTAAGGCCAGCATGACCAAGGGTTATCCATCCATCCCCTATCCCACCCCCATTACCTATTATTCTATCTACCCCCCTTTGTTTTCCCACATCGGTCAATTTTAAGGTCAAGGTGTTTGACAGCAGTGCCGAGGACCTGAATGGCTAGTTAGTGGTTAAAGAAACTGGTCGCGAACAGCTTCCCTCTGACGCCAATGGAAAGGGTCAGTTGTAATATAAGCCCCAGGCCGCGCAAGCCGTTACTGCGCAAGATGGTCTTTTTTTATACGTGCGTACTCGTACTCTAGCCTTTCTAGAAAATATAGCTAAGAAAGACTGTTCACTGCACGATGGGCAGGATAGGCATCTGCTGAGGAAGCACCGAAGGAACGTTGCTAGATTTGAACGAATCCACGGTTCTGGCGGTACTATCCTAGGGCTACACTATGCTGCGGTATACACAGCAAGGGCTGCTAAGGAATTAAATGTTGTCAGTAAAGACAACAAGTCCCCAGCACCCCCTGCTGGTGAATCCTCTAATAAAAAAAAAGCGAATAACCAAAAGGAGGGTAAAAGTTCAACACCTGGCCTTCTTAATCTTGACAGTATGGTCACAGTTAAGTGAGCTAGGCCTGTGAACGATTTACCCACTACTAGTCGCGCGATGAGGACTGGAAATGTCTTGATAATTTCCGACAGTCACTCGGGTGATCACCGACAGAGCTATGCTAACGGCCCTAATAAAGGGGTAGTTAAGAGAGTGAGGTCTGGTGACGACCAGAAATCCCCCGCGGCTAAGAGGACTGGTCAGACTGTGGTCAGCTCTCTTAAAGATCCCCGCAAGATCACTAAGAGGACTGGCTCCAAAGAGGATAACCCTCCACGTCAAAGAATCTAATCAAGTAAGCACGGTATTCAGGCGGCTGTCATTGGTCGTATGGATCCTGATGGAAGGATCAGTGTCGAGAGATGGCAGGTGCTAGAGAACAAACTACTCGACGAAATCTTTAGTGATAAAGGAAGGCCGGACGAAGTATCGTTCAAAGAAGCCGACTGGGCAAGAGGTGTGAAAACTGTCAGTTGCGGCAATCAAAACACCTTTGAGTTTTTAAAGACCGCAATTGGTAGGTGTGGCAACTTCTGTCCGGAAGCTAGTCTGGACGTTATACTCGCGTCTGAGTTGCCATTAAGGCGGGTAGTCACGGTATGGATACCTATATCTATAAAACCGGTTGAGGTCATACTGGGGGTACTGTCCAACCAAAACAATGGACTCATTACAAGCCAGTGGAAGTTGATAGCTTCACTGGGTTGTTAAGAGAACCAGGGAAGCGACTTCAGGTTCGCAGTGGAACGGGAGGCTCTTAAAAAGCTGGAATCGATGGGAGGTGTTGCGGTATTGGGGTTGGGGTCTATCAGATTTAGGTTTCCTAAAAATTATAGACCCTCAGAGGTTAAAAGTGGTGCAGATAAACTTGCACCACTATGAAGCAGCCTCAACCGAATTAGCAACCCACCTCATGGATAACAATGTGGACGTGGCCTAATCCAAGACCGTTGGATTAACAAAAACCGGGTAGTTGGATCACGGGGTATACATTGTTCGTATCCCACACAGATGACAAGGTATGAACTTGTATAGTGGCAAGAACTAATCATAAATTTATGATTTCTCATTCTTACAGTAATGGAGACCTCACGGTTGTGACAGGAGAATCCAAGGACAAAATGGTCCTGGCACTAGCATCGGTTTACTTGCCATACGAGACTACCGACCCACCTGATGAAAAAGTGCTTGAGTTGGTGGAGTACTCAGGCAGAAGCGGCTCGAGGCTGGTACTTAGTTGTGACGCCAATGCACACCATACCTAATGCGGAAGTGCCGATATCAACAAAAGGGGTTAGTCTATGTTTAATTTTATTATTTCCAGCAATCTTTTTATCTGTAACAGGGGGAATACACCTACGTTCAGAACTAAGGATAGGGAGGCAGTGATAAATATGATATTGACGAACTGTAGGGAGTTAGTGGAGGATTGGAGGGTGGATCTGGGTTTTTCCTTCTCTGACCATAGTCGCCTGTCCTTTAATCTAATGTTTTAGAGGTGGAAAAGGTTTCCGCATAGTAATCCGAGAAGGACGGATTGGGACTGGAGGTCGTCTTCGACCGGTATGGAGCAACTGGTGAGCACCTTCACGGAGGTATTGACTAGTAGCTATGAGCGATTCTGTCCAATGAAATTTCTGGGCAAGCGCACACAACCAAGATGGTGGACAAAATAGTTGAGGACGCAAAGGTCCACTGTCAGAAGATTGTTCAATAGAGCGCAGTATACGCGTAAGGAAGAGGATTGGAGTAACTTTAGATTGAGTTACAATAGATATAAGGTAGATATTAGGAGAGCGAAAAGAAACTCGTGGGTTAAGTTTAGCGAGTCAGTGGAATCTGTAAATGAGATGTCCAGGTTCAGGAGAATTTTATCCAAGGGCCCAGTAGTCCCAAGATTAATTCAGACACCGGACAACTCATGGATAGAATCTAGCTCTTTCCGGGAGAACAGGTTAAATGTGGTGAGCCCTTCTCTGGGTCGGATTCAGGCGGTGAGGAAAGAGAGACGGTGGGGGACGAGATCACCTTGGATAAATTAACATGGGCGTCTATCTTAAGGGTAGATTTGTTAAGAGTGCGCTACATGATGTGGTTGGTTATGTAGAGCGGGGATTACGAATCAAGGAATACACCTAAGCGGCATTCCTGGATATAGAGGGCGCCTTTAACAATTTGAAGATAGAGGCTATTAGGCAGGCACTGGTGGACCTAGGCGTTCCGCTGTTCCTGGTCGAATGGGTAACTCTGATGCTTAGCAGCAGAGTTATTCACTCGGACTAGGGAAACGAACGCTTAAAAAAACTTTTGACTAGGGGGACCACACAGGGGGGACTTCTCTCTCCCTTATTATGGCTCTTAGCTGTCAATGTCGTTCTGTGACTTTTTCACAGAATGGGTCAGAAAGTCGTGGCCTACGCGGATGATGTAGTGAATTGGTATCGGGCAACTTTCTGCCGAAAATAAGCGAAGTCATGCAAAGGGGCGCTGGGCGAACTGTCAGCATTGGCGAGTGATAATGGATTGGGAGTTAATCCGGAGAAGATGGAGTTGGGTCTTTTTACGAGGATGTACAGGGTACAGAAACTCAGGCTACCCACACTTCGGTGGTTAGACCCATTCTTACGTATGGATGCTGTGTTCGGTGGAAGTCATTCAGAGTGGCTACTCGAAGGGACCTTCTGTCTAAGGCTCAAAGGTATGATTCAATCGGCATGACAGGTGCCATGAGAAGTTCTCCCCTGGATGTCATTCTACATATTCTGCCTATTGAGCAGTATGTGATGTGAATGGCAGCCAGAAGCATTCTTAGACTGACGTAGTTAGGATTGATGGGGAATTTCACGAAGGGTCACTCGCGAATCCTGGGTGAGATTGAAGCTGGTGGTTATTACCTAGGGTAGATTTTGGTCGGTTGCCGAAGGTAGTAGCAACAGATTATTTAGTGGATTTGCTATTTTCACCGCTGGCTCGAAGATGAGAGGCACGGGTGCGGGGGTCTACATTGAGGATCTGGACATCAGATTGTCATATAGGCTTCCTGACGATTGCAGTGTTTTTCAGGCGGAGGTTCTGGGGGTCTTGAGGGCCATGGAACTGATGAGGGACAACATTGATAGGGGCTCGGAGGCCACTAATACGTGGCCAGCCAGGCGGCTCTTAGGGCGTAAAGGGCTGTTATGTGAACTCCAAACTAGTTGATGGTTGTAGGAGGACTCTGGAGGGATCCTTAGGAGGGTATGTGTTGAGACTGTGCTGGGTGCCGGGTCTCTGCAACATAAACGGCAGTGAGGAAGCTGATGAGTTGGAGAGACTGGTCTCAAAAATGGAGGATCCTAGCTGTATGGACGCGGTTAAGCCTCCAATAGGCCTCTACTTTGGAAGGATCAGGGAATGAATTCTGGGTGGGAACAATCGGGCCTGAGGGAATCGAACGGACTGCCGGGTATCACGCACGCTGTGGCCGGTGCTTAGGAGGTCCGATTCGAAGTCGCTGCTGGGCAGAAGTAGGGTCTGCGTAAGGACCATGATAGGAATTATCGCGGGCCAGTTGGATCCGACGTGTCGGATATGTGCGGGATGTGTGAGGACCCGGAGGAGTTAGAGACAGTTGAGCACATTCTGTGCCATTGTCCCAGGCTACAGGGCAGCAGGCTGAGGTGGCTGGACAGCAGGTTCCTAGGCGAATTAGGGGATGTGGACTCGAGAGTCTTATAGGATTCGTAATGGGGATGGCCTGGCTACGCGGCAGGAGACTGGGAACTAGCCGCACATATGGCGGATTTGTGTTTAGTGGGGTTTTCTCTCGGGTTTGGTGCGATCGTCTCTTCTGATCTATCTTTTCTTATGCTTTCCATATTATTTCATCTACTTTCCAGCTATCTATATCTAAAAAAGGCATCACAATGGACCATATTGGTCTACGGGTGAAGGTGTGAAGGATACTTCACACCAGCCTTTCTACCTTAATACCTACCTACATCTCATGACAATCCTGAAGCCGTAAAATAATGACATGGGTCTAAATTATTAACGGTTTTACAAACAATTCTCAAATACATCTTCCAACAATAAATCATAATTTTTAAGGTCTAACATCAAATAGTCTTCCAAAGTTTCACATTGAAATGTACTCCAAACCTTTTTAGCATCAAATTAGTCTTCTTCAGAACAATGGGCATTATTTAACTTTATATAGAAATCTTCTATGCTTCAAATGTCTCTCTTTAAGTTTCGTTAGGGAATTCAAATCGTAGTGAACCTTAAAATGTCCACTGCTTACCAAATAAGCAATCTGAAATGCATACATGCCACCCCAATTACTGTAGGGTAAATGCCATACATTAAAGATCAAATAATGGCAATGGTAAAGCAGATCAATCAGAATGAGTGTTAAGAATATACATCCATACACTTATCCATTTGTTTACTTACTTAATGTTAAGAACATACATTCATACATTTACTCATTTGTTTATTTTCTGCTTACTGTTAAGAACACACATTCATACCAATTTATTACCCAATATTTTAATTTCTGTTTAATTTCGTCAACTGCATACACAGCATTTTAAGTTCATTAACCATTGCACATAATATTTGTTTACTAATAAAGTTCAGTTACACTATTTATAAATTAGGTCATTGATTTTATGTTAAGTTAAGCAATTTAATTTTTTTGTTTGTTTTATTAATCTAAGCATTTTTACCATTAATTATTTGTATATAAAAGAAAGTAAAAAATAAAGTAAGTTAAGTCGTTTTTTGATAATCATAATAACAATTGTGTTTTATTATTGACGGCTGTCTTTAAGTAACAAGTGCTTAAAGATTCTCACAAGAAAAAGATTGGTACAGTTCAAATTCATGTGTTTGAACTGAGTCCTACTAATCGAAATTAATTCAATTCAAAACAATGAGAGTGACATGTTTTTAAATTGTCAAACGTAAATGAGTACATTCCTTACTCATGCATTCTGATTGGTGAGAGCATTGTTCAGAGGGAAAACTACGATAATTCTATGGTACTGATAGAGAGGACAAGATATTAAGTATTAATGGAATAAGTTATAATAAGGGTGTGTGCGAAACGGTAGCAAAGTTCTATCGTGAAATAAAATTTGTCTGTGGTAGAGAAATTTCATGTTTGTGCTGTGTGAAATTATAAAATTTTTGACAACGTAAAATTTTGACATAAAGTAAAGGACAATTTCTTTCTGACATTTCTTAACAGAAGTCTAAGTCGGCAAATTTTTGGCGGCGGCGGTTTCGCAAAAAGTAGCCGGTAGTGGATCACCTGACAAAAAAATTAGTTATTCAAAATGAAAAAATTATCTATTACAATTTTTTATTATTTGCAATATATGTATGGGTTTCAATTCGGTTGTGTTACTTTTTTAATGTTTGTAACCGCATAACTCCGTCATTTAATGTTTGTAACCGCATAACTCCGTCATTTGTGAGCCGATTTTTTGCATTTTAACAGGGCGTGTTAACAGATTTTAATTACAAAAAATTTGGGAAATCAGACGGACAATTTGTCTGTCCGGAAATTTTATTTTGAGCTGCTCCATAATTTATAAACTAATTTTCAGAATTCGCGCTTACTTTTAATATGATTTGCTAGCAGGTTGCATATGTGCACAAATTTTGAGGAATTTTTGGAGGTTGCACATTTGGCTTTTTCAAAATTTTTAATTTTTGACTTTTTTCAGCGATTTTTTTTACACTCTACTGGTTGGAACCAATAAACAGATATTTTATGCTTATATAAACTTTTAGGAATTTTCTCATTTTTTAAACCTTCGCGAATTGCGTGTTTTAGGTAACCCAAATCCTAATAAGCTGATTATGTGATTAATGATCTAACAAACATTATTTATCCAGTTTTTTTATTTAGATCACCTCTCAATCGAATATATTTCCATGATATTGTGATTGTATTTTTGTGATTGTGCCTTGGAAATATAACAAAATACTTGTAAAAGTAAATGTTATTAGCGTTCTGTAGTCCATTATTGAATTTCAAATTTATTTTAAAAAATAGTATTTTACTTTTATTAGACACTAATTTCAACATGCACAAATTATTATAACAAAAATGTTATTAATAAAAAAATAAAATACGTAACTTTTTTAGATATTAAAATAGCTTATATAAATATGCAACGCGGCTAAAAAGAAGAGTTTGACTAAAAAAATTAGTGTTAATATGCCTTTCGAACCGGCGGCGACTTCAACGCAAAATTTAAAATCGGGGGCGGCGAAGAGGCGACTTTGAGCTGCACGACCTGGGTGTGTGTCTGATAATTGTGTGGTTGTCAGAAATGTCTACGCCAATGTCAAAATTTATACTAGTCCCCTGGGCTAGTGAAATTTTATTCACCTCAACAGTGTAAAATTTTTACATTCATGGGTACTATGCTACCGTTTCACACACGCTCTAAAGGCTAGATTACACTATTATACTTTGTATTAATACATGTCAAAAACTCAAGTAATATGACAAAATGTGATAGTGTGAATGCAATGTGTCACAAGTATTACGAAAAAAGTTTGACATCCCATACGACTTAATCGTTTTTTGAAAAATTTCTAAACGCTAATACTTTTCATTGGATCAGGGTTGCATTTTAACAAAAGCATGTTCATGTGTGATAGTGTGACTACAAACTGTAATGTTACATTAGATTTTTCGACAGTCACAACAAAACTCATTAGATTTCCATCTCACAAAGTATTATGGAATACTTAAGGCTTGTGAGATAGTGTAATCTAGCCTTAAGTAAGTAATATCAGCTGTGTTCATTTACTAAAAATTGTTACGAATTTGTAACAATTGTTACTGGAAAGTGTTCATTAATCCAAAAAAATTGTAAGTTGAGAGCGTCAATAGAGAGAAAAAAATTGAGAGACAAAAAATTTCTTGCAAATTTTTACTGGTAAAATTTTTACTTGCAAGAACTTTTGAAACAGCTGTTTCATGTTTTTGTTTACAAAACAAAAAATAAGGTTATTTTGCAAAATTTATAAACTAATGTTGATTTTTAAAATTATTAAAAATATGTATGCGATAAGAAATCATACTTTTGTTTAACTTAGGATAGATATTTCGATTTTTTGTTGCTAAATAAAATAACGAACTTTTTAAAAAAATCACTAATGTATTTTGTTTTGCTTTTAACCGAACAGGTGTTGTTATTAGTACTGTGAGTATAATGGCTACCTAGATATTCGATACTTAGCACTAGTGCAGTAGAATATCCCATTAGTTAAAAAATTTGTTTGCAAATTAAATTATTTACAAAATTAAAGATTCTTATTAATTATAAAATAATTTGAAATATTCTCATTTCTTACTTTATGGTCGTCTTGTTTATTATTAAACAAACACCAAAGAAATGCATATGGACCAAATAATACGGCCATAAAGTAGATAATGAGAATATTTATAATTAATAATAATTTAACCTTTCTTTCGTGGTCATATTTAAATGCGAAGGCTTATGTTTCTAAGTTTTAAAAAAAATTAACAAGGTTATAGGTTATCATTCACTCAGGCCCCTGCACCTATAATTTTATGTTTCTAATATCTATTATAGCAACTTAAAAAGGTACATTTATAGAAAGAAAAAGTAAAACAAAGACATTTAATATCCCGCATTTTACCATTTTTTATATATTTTCTCCCCATTTAAATATAAAAAAATTTATTATTGTAGTGGAAAGCCATAATTGAGAACGTAGTTGTGCTGCCAGTTTGTATAATTGTTTACATCTGTAAACCATATGGTAGCTTTGTTTTTCCGGGCAAATTTTTCGAAATAGGAAAAAATTGATCTCCGGAAAAAAATATTGTTCGGAACGCATGGATGAATCCACGGTTAGTTAGGAATTATGAGGTCAGCGAATTTACACGTTTTTACGCTATTTATTCCCTAAACATTCGAATTTCCAATAATTCCATCTTACCTATATGTACACATTAAAGTAGTAGCGAGTCGCAATATACTAAATTTGATAACTAACACACACACAATCTTCGTACTATTAGGCAATTTCTTCGATTTTTAGTGGATCGGTTTAGCGAGGGACCTGCATACGGTTCAAATTTCAACCTTATAACTCACGGCGCGCCGCGGCGTTAAGGCTGTGCGAAGATGAATCTGGCAGTCAGTCCGTAACGTTGAAATTTTATATACCTATATACATAGGTTATACATAGATTGTTAAATTAAATATTTTATTATTTTGGTTTGCCTTATAAATACTTTTATTGTCAACAAAGAGTTTTTTTATCCTTTATTATTAATGAAAACCCAAATTATTCTTTCACCTTCTAAAAAAAATCCAATTCATGATTAATTTTATTCAACATAAACAAATATAAATTAATAAAATCACGTTATGTATACAATTTTCCCAAGTCTTAGAATAATTAATGGCTACTAAAATATTCCTGTATATTCGTCATTACTTCAACTTGCAAATTTTGGCTGGCAAAGTGTTCATTTACTTTTTCGTATTTTTGAGAGCATATTCTTTAAATTCCTACTTACTCTCTCTTTGCAAGTTTCTGCTAGTAAAGTAAATTAACACACCTGTTGTAACAATTAGTATAAAAAGGGCAGTAGGCCACAAGTAAAGCATACTTTAATACTGAAACCATAAAGTTGCACTTGTTGCTAAGTTGAATTCATTTTAGTCTACAATTTGGCTGAACGCCTAACCATTAAGCTGGTATATTGAGCTATAGGGAAGATATAAGATACGCAGTGTATGGAGGAAGAAGTACAGAATATTTTTGTACGGTGGGAGTAATACTTGGTAGAAAGATATATTCCAGAACCACAACCAGCAATGGCACCGGTCTACAAACCAACTCCACTGAATGTAGGCCCGAACGCCCATTAGAATTGAAGATTATTTGAGAAGGGCAGAAGCTAAGAAGGAATAGAAACACAACCAACCCAACAACGTACCAAAGAAAGGAAAGCGTGCTGGAAAGAAATTCCAAGAGAGGAAACAACTTGCAGTACTGTATAAGAGGTTGAATTAAGCGACTACAGAAGAAGCGAGCGAGAACGGGAAAAGAAAAACAGGTTGAAGAAGTAAATTTCTATGATGTAACAACATGGAAATATTTAAGAATTATGAAAATATTAAGAATTATTGAAGACTATTATTAGAAAATTGTCACTTTATAAAGAAAATTTTCCACACAATATGGCTTGGTGGAATAAGGTGTTGAAAGCAATCATTTTAATTTTTGCGGGATACGAGGTAGAGAAACATGAAGGTTCAGAAAGCAATCATAACACCCAGGCTACAACTGACATCAAATGGTTAACATTAACACTAACATCATGTTAGTGTTAGGTATAGTGTTTTGTTTGTGTTTTAACAGCGTTGTTAAGCAATCTGTCTTGAAAGCTATTTTATAACATAACTTGACGTTTAAGTTTGACAGACAGCTTTTTTTGTTGCTTTTTATTAACTTTTTTATACAACTTGTTAAAAATACGCGCGTGGCTGATAAATAATTAAAATTAAAGCGCAAAATAATATAACAAAAAAATATAACAAGCACGTTAATATTTAATATTGTTATTTTTAGCGATGTATGCTATGTTTAAGCGCTAAACTTTTTCTTCGCTATGAATATAACACACAACCTGTCTTTAGCTTGTTTTAAAACTTATGTTGTAAGATATTTACGTGTTCTCCACCTAAAACACATTGGCAATTTGACGAAGTTATTCTGCCGGCGTTATTGCTTGTGTTAAGACATCACATATTGCACGTGTGACCGTAGGGTAAAGAATATGAACTAATAGAGTACATGAAAGAACATACGGGTAAAATACAAAATAAAAATAAGAATGAGAACCTAAATATCTTTGAGATAATCATGATAGTTATCCTAGCATTGCTAGTAATTGCCTACATTATAAGATTGATCTATGCAATCTTACATAGGAGACAATAAAGAAATCAGCACGTAATTTTAGATATAGTATGATACAGAAGCTTCTAGCACAATGTCTACAAAAATCATTATAATATTGGTAATAATTGTTATAATCTTATTTGTAATATACAAGATTCAAAAACTGATAAATAACCAAAAAAAAAAAAAAAAGATAAAAGGCAACAAGAAAAAACTATTATAACTGATGTATAAATTATAAGAAAAACATTAATTTTTAATTATCATACATATGTACATAAGTCTTAGAGAATTAATAAATAAAGATAGGACATCGGAAAATATATGGAAGAAAAACTGAAAAGCTTTAAATAATTCTGGAGGAACTTAAAAAAGACTAAAGGTAGAACATATACCGAATCAACGGTATTGAATAAATTAGAATAAAGAAAGTTTAAAATTTGAACTTCAACTAATCGAGTTAGAAGAGGAAGATACAAAAAAAATTAGCGATACAATTAGAATTCATCTTTACAAACTCGTAGAAGAATACTTAAGTAAAAGTATAAAGAAACCATTAGAAACAAAAACTATAAACATGGCATCATTTAATTTAGAAACGGTTGCAAAAGCATTACCTTTGTTTACAGGTAATTACATTGAATTAGACAGTTTATAACAGAGTTCCGATAAATTCATATATGATCGCTCATATTTAACCATTCATGAATTTTTTCATGAATGAGGAATTTAAAACGTGTAATTTTTTTCACAATCACGAGTGAATTGTGAATTTTTTTGCCAATTCATTCATGAGCGTGAGGAAAAATAAATTTTTGCCTTTCCTCAGTCATGAAAAATGAGGAAACAAAAAATTTTCTTAACGCTCCTCACCAGTAATGTTGTTGTTGCTCTGCAGTTTGCATGACCACAGCACGAAATGCCTTTGTGTGTATTTTGTTTTTGTTAAAGGCAACAAGCCAAAGTGCGTGTTGAATTTTTTGTAGGCAAATATTATTAAAAAAAAAAAAACTAAAAGAACTGAACATATCGTCATCTTAAATGCAGAATAATATAACATCACAGTTTTCATGAGAAGCAAAAAACATTGTAAAATGGAAATTAATTGAGATATAAAAGCAATTTTAAATATTTAGAATAAAAATGCGATAACCGATTTTTTTTTTTTTGATAAAAAAAATATTATTTTTAATGTTATTTATTTAGTTATGTGTGTTACGTTATTTAAATTTGTAATTCTCTGAAGCAAAACGACGAATCATCAACGAAAGTATGATAATATTAAGTTAAACAATCATTTAAAACATTAAATAATTAAATATTTCTGTTAAGTTACAGGTAAAATAGAATATAAAGATGATGTACATGGTTATAAATGCAATAGTGCGTTTAAACAATAAATTTAAATATGGTTAAATGCACATATAAAAATGATAGTCACACAATTAATATGCAGCATCATTAGGATTGCGTTGACATGGTGAAATAAGTTTGCTTTTCTGATGCAGTGCAGGCAGTACTGCATTTGAGAACGTAGAGATGTTATATTATTTGAGATATTTAGTCAATTCACAAGGTATCCTAACATGTCATATTGTCAAAATATCCTAATATTTCACAATGGTTTAAAAATATTGTTGTTGGTTTGTTAACAAAAAGTGTCTTAAATAAATAGAACGTTGCTTGCTGTGTTTATTGTGCTGTCGTAATTAATCAGAAAAGTCCAGCGCTGAGCGGCTGAGCCGTACAACAATATTTTTAAACCATTGTGAAATATTAGGACATTTTGACAATATGACATGTTAGGATACCTTGTGAATTGACTAATTATTTATAGTTTTTTATTTCTAATTAGAAGTGGATTAAACTAAAAAATGTACTTCATTAAATTTAAATATAAATTGATTTTAAAAAACCAACTTTTCCATTATAACTAACGTGTATTTTGATCTTCTTATAATGAATTTTCTCAATGGAATTTTTCTTTACAATAAACAAGTTTTGTAAAAAATTTGACTCATATACATATATGCATATTTGTCTCCATCTAAGGAATTATTTCAAAAAAACTTCTGCAAGAAGTAAATTTTAATTAAATTTAATTTTAATTTAATTAAAAATTCAAATAAGAAGAATGAAACAGTTTTTCAACTAACACGTTAACTGTCCACAGCCCACATATGGTCTGTGAACGGAAAGTGCCTGCAGTCCACAGCCCATATGTGGGCTGTTCATCCAAACAATTTTCAAGAGCTATAGAATTGTGGACGTTGAGAGAGCATCGTTTATTTGACTTGGACTTCACAGGACATCATAAAAAAGAAAATATGTGCTGGGACATGTAGGAAATCTCGTTTATTTGACGTGGACCAGATTGTGAGGATTGATAGAAAAAAAACCATAAAAAATATTGAAAAATAACATATTTATTGAAAAAAAGACTACAATTATTATTGAATATTCCTATGAACTCTTTGGAAACATTGCATACAATAGGGCTTAGTACAAATATTGCATATTTGTGAGACTTTTTTTTTGCTTTATTAGTTGCAGCTGCTGCTGTCTCACCCATCGTTCCATATTCATTGTAACATCCTGCACATCTACTTCTGGTTAGCTTTTCATCTTTTCTATTCAATTGTGTAAGAAAATGCTTGTTCGAGACAGTCGGCGGATCATTAGCTCTTTGGGAGATACTTGTAGTTGGGCTATTCTGTGGCGTAATTGGTTCCGGTAAATTGGCTGCCTGTACGCCCAATAGGTTTTTTACAACATCTTTTTTGTTAACCGGTTTCCAGCGACTCATACGACCTCCTGGATTATTAGATATAATTTGTTCAGCGTATATATTAGTCTGTTTGATCATCAAGTCTAATACATTGTCGTCAACTAAAAGGCGAAATACAGTTAGTACATCAGAATTTTCTGGAATGTTTTCTGTATGTATGGTGGGTCCTTCACCCCTAAAAGAAAATCAGAATCTGCCGTACTATCATCACTATCATAATCAGATACATCATACTCTTCTCCATCCGACGAACTTGACTTAATTGCTTCAAAATCACTCTCTTCTAGTATTCTTTTCAATTCTTCGTCCGTATATTTTACTTTTGGACTCATTATTGCTCAAAGTCTAATCAACACTGTTTTTTTTTTTGTTTTACTTGAATAATGCTGTCTGTAAAAAAAAGAAATCGCCGCTATCATGGCGGGGATTCCCTCGTTTTTAAAATTGTTATGCCAAATTTTCTTCCTTTGTTTGTTGCCAATCGAAAGATTTGCTTGTACGTTTTTTGTTTGTTCTTTGACGTGCAGCTGCCAAAGCGAATTCGAGTTTTGATAAAAAAATTGCCATTTTTGTTATGTTGTAGGTACTTATTTTCGGCTACCAGTCACCATGCTAAATTCGCCTTGCCCCGCTCTAGAAAATGCATTATATTACATGTGGTATGTGGACTCTGTAGGCGATTTATAGGAGATTTTGTTTCATGGAGTCCACAGCCCATATGTGGGCTATTAAAAAAAACAATCTTTTAGCTATTTATATATATTTTTAAAGATGTAGATATTTATTTTTATTAGGGATTACCCAAAATACATCGATTATTAAAAAAAAAAAAAACGGACGTGCGAGGCATTCCTCAGTCTCTGCTTTGGACAGTTAACGTGCTAAAAGTAGTATTGATAGCAGCCCGCGAATTCAGTGAACCAAAAATGTTGTACCAAGAAGCACTTATCCTAAAAAAAAATACTATTAGTATTTAATAAAGCCGTAAAAGGATTAACACAAAATTTAGCTAAAAAATTTATATTCCAGCACTTTAAAAGAAATGCTATTATTCTAAAGATGTAGAAGACAAGTAATTTTTTATTTAAAACCAAAGGCTTTATAACAGTCTTTTTGAGGATATTAATGAAGGACGACTTGGAAGAATTCAATCCTAACAAAAAATACCAGATTATTTTAAATAAACGTCGAAAAAATATTTCTATTGTATTAAAAACTTTCTATATTAATAATGAAGATATATTCTGATCCAATAGCAACAGATTCATTACAGGGAAATTCGACTGTATTAACATTTATTAAAAAGTATATATGTACATATATAAACTCATAAGGTTGGAAAACGAAATAAATGATGGAAAAATCATATAATAAAAATAATGGCAGTCTGCTGGAAGCAAAAAACTAAGGACCTGCGGATGGTACTATTTATTCTTGGAAATTCTTAGAATATGGTAGTGCAATGGGTTAAGCTGTGAAATTTCGAACAGTCCAATGTAGAAGAAGCTGATATTCATACTTAATATAGGCTTTGCAATACATATATATATATATATATATATGGATTCGGTTTATTTTAATTTTACAGCACTGTTTTTCTTTTTGCTTATGCAATAATGTGCAGCTTGATCAATTATTCCACTAACACGTTCAGAGTATGAAACAGAATACCCATTTTTGACGTAAAAAAATGAATGTGTTCGTAAAAATATATCAAATACTCTGCTAACTTTTTTTAATTAAGATTATTCATTATGTTTTTTAAGGAAATTATTTACTTAATGATAAGCCATTTTAGATTTTGTTAATAGCTTGGATATTTTTTTAAGGTGGAAGTTTAAATTTTTTTTTAAATATTTAACGTAAATCGTAATCAATAAACAGTCTATTTCAAAATTTTCAATGATACATTGCTTTGCATTTTAGCAAACGATATTTATACTATTGTAAAAAATTCTTTGATGCTTTTAAAAGGGAACGTTTTTTTCTTAAGCAAACATAAAGGCAAAACTCATTGAAAAAAAATTCCAAGTACTCAATACGTGTTGTTGTTGTAATACAGTTTTCGTTTTACCAACCAAAACGGTTGTTCGTTGATAACGTTTTTATTAAGTAGGTAACAAATATTTGAAATTAAAGTAAAAAAGGCTTGTTTCGCTAAAAATTATGTGTAAACAACCTTTATACGTAAAAGCAAATGTGACAGCAGGTACAATCGAACTTCCCTATAATAAATCTGCATGGGACCATAAAATCACTTCATTTACATTAAAAAAGCAACAATTGTACAACTTTGGTTTTTGTTCAAATGTATTTTACTTGTAGATTTGTAATTTGTAGTTTTGAGAAACAGCGCGCAGGTTTCTATACTTGCTCATGGAGTTTTTTTTTTCAATAAGTTTTGCCTTTATGTCTGCTTAAGAAAAGGACCGACCCTTTTTAAAGCATAAATTTTTTTTTGCAATATTATACATATGGTTTGCTAAAATGCAAAGCAATGTATCATTGGAAATTTTGAAATAGACTTTTTTATTGATTACGATTCACGTTAAATATTTTAAAAAAATTTTAAACTTCCACCTTAAAAAATATCCAAGCTATTAACAAAATAAAAATGGCTTATCATTAAGTACATCATTTCCTTAAAAAACATAACAAATAATCTTAATTAAAATAAAATTAGCAGAGTATTTGATATATTTTTTCGAACACATTAAATTTTTTTTACGTCAAAAATGGGTATTCTGTTTCATACTCTGAACGTGTTAGGGGAATAAGTGATCAAACTGCAAATTATTGCATAAGCAAAAAGAAAAACAGTGCTATAAAATTAATATAAACCGAATCCACATATATATATATATATATGTATTGCAAAACCTCTATTAAGTATGACTTTTAGCTTCTTCTACATTGGACTGTTAGAAATTTCACAGCTTAACCCATTGCACTCCGATACGCTATGAATTTCCAAGAATAAATAGTACCATCTGCAGGTCCTTAGTTTTTTTTCTTCCAGCAGACTGCCATTATTTTTATTATATGATTTTTCTATCATTTATTTCGTTTTCCAACCTTATGAGTTTATATATGTACATATATAGTTTTTAATAAATGTTAATACAGTCGAATTTCCCTATAATGAATTTGTTGCTATTGGATCAGAATATATCTTCATTATTAATATAGAAAGTTTATAATACAATAGAAATATTTTTTCCAAGTTTATTTAAAATAATCTGGTATTTTTGTTAGGATTGCATTCTTCCAAGTCGTCCATCATCAATATCCTCAAAAAGACTGTTATAAAGCCTTTGGTTTTAAATAATAAGTTACTTGTCTTCTACATCTTTAGAATAATAGCATTTCTTATAAAGTGCTGGAATATAAATTGTTTAGCTAAATTTTGTGTTAATCCTTTTACGGCTTTATTAAATACTAATAGTATTTTTTTTAGGATAAGTGCTTCTTTTTACAACATTTTCTTTCACTGAATACGCGGGCTGCTATCAATACTACTTTTAATTAAAACACTCTTTCATTCTTCTTATTTAAATTTTTCAGACATTAACTAATTAAAATTTACTTCTTGCAGAAGTTTTTTCGAAATAATTCCTTATATGGAGACAAATATGCATATATGTATATGAGTCAAATTTTTTACAAAATTTGTTTATTGTAAAGAAAAATTCAATCGAGAAAATTCATTATAAGGACATCAAAATACACGTTAGTTAGAATGGAAAAGATGGATTTTTAAAATTAATTTATATTTAATGAAGTACTTTTTTATAGTTTAATCCACTTCTAATTAGAAATAAAAAACTATAAATAACATATTATCTTTAATAATATAACATCTCTACGTTCTGTACTGCCTGCACTGCATCAGAAAAGCAAACTTATTTCACCATGTCAACGCATTCCTACTGATGCTGCATATTAATTGTGTGATTATCATTTTTATATGTGCATTTAACCATATTTAAATTTATTGTTTAAACGCAGTATTGCATTTATAACCATGTACATCATCTTTATATTCTATTATACCTTTAACTTAACAGAAATATTTAATTATTTAATGTTTTAAATGATTGTTTAACTTAATATTATCATACTTTCGTTGATGATTCGTCGTTTTGCTTCAGAGAATTACAAATTAAAATAACGTAACACACATAACTAAATAAATAACAGTAAAAATAATATTTTTTTCATCAAAAAAAAAAACTGGTTATCGCATTTTTATTCTAAATATTTAATATTACTCTAATATCTCATATAATTTTAATTTTACAAAGTTTTTTGCTTCTCATGTAAACTTATGAAATTTGATATTACAATATTCTGCATTTAAGATGACGATATGTTCAGTTCTCTTATATTTTTTTTCAATAATATTTGCCTACAAAAATAAAAAACAACACACACATTTTGGTTCACCAGTCAAGAAATAATTTTACAAAAAAAAAAAATACACACGGACTAAGCGTGCTGCCCGGCGGGGAAAATTGCAAGCAAATCACTTTTTTGGCCTTTAAGAATGTTAACAATTGAATTTTTAGTAAACTTTTACATATTCCACTCTGCCTTTTTTGAAAAGGTCTTTTAGAAAGGTTTTTATTTAATATTTTACAAATTCAAATTTTCTATTCTAAGATAAGGCCTGTCGCAATCGTTTTATTAGTAGTTTTGTTAGAACGTGTTGCAAGTTTAGTTATTAATTTACTCACTTCGTATTATTAGCCACAACAATTAAACTTGGATAAAGCTTTATTCTTAAATCTTTTTAGAAGCCCTTCCAGAAGTGTTTAAAATAGATGCAAAAGTATAAGGTGTTGGTCTCCAATGACACACCTTGTTAATTGGTAATAAAGTTGGAGTGCGGCTGGGAGATTTTATGTCTGCAAAAAGGCCTTCTATAAGGGGTCTTTACTACTTGATTTTCCCGCTGGAAACGGTTAGGCAAATCGCATTTTTTTCCTTGTGAAGAATTTTAACGTGATTTTTTTCAAATTTTTCATTTTTGAAAAATCACATATGAATTTTTTGTTTTTGCTCACTCCTCATGAGCGAGGAAATTCAAAATATTTTTTTTCCTCACCCTCATGAGGATGAATTTACAGAAAAAATTTTAAATTTTTACGCTCGCTCATGAATGAAGAATGAGCGAGCGTTTCGGTACTCTGGTTTATAATAACAACAGAACTAATAAATAAGACAATATCAGACATAGCAAAAATAGATTTTCTTTAATATGTTTATCATGCTAAAATATCCTCACAAGTGAGAACATCAATTGGAAGCTATACAAAGCCTAAAAATCGAAGCGCTCAAGAGACTATTAAAACAAAGATATTAAAGCTACAAAACCATTCCAGAGTTACAAACCAAACTCAATACATCATTCCAGGAGAAAATTTATATTAATTCGTATAGGGAAAAGATAATGGGTATCATTGACAACCTAAATAAGTTAAGTATAAAAACGTTATAGTCCGATTAAATAATAAACTTGATTAAGATAGATTCAAGAATGGTTTTAATGAGTGTTTTAAGTCGACCATATACGCTGCCCGACCAACTACATCACAAGAAGCATCGGACCTTGCAATTGAAATTGAAAATGAAAAGAAGGCAACGCATAACGAAATTCAGCATGGCAGAAGAGAGGAACCACGGTATCAACCACAAAAATACAACAGAAATTACAACACATTTTCTAACAACATCAATAACAGGCAACATAACAACCAAAACTTTAACAGAAACAAAAATTTTCATACAAGAAATAATGCAACAATGCAAATTTCAACAGATACAATAGTTACAACAATTATTACAGCTTTAACAACAATAATTCCGCTTGAAACAACAATTATGATAAAAATAATTCACGGAGAAATGCAAACTTCTCTAGAAATAACAATTGTAACGGACTTGATAACAACTACCAAAACAACAGAGGTAACAACAATAATAGTAGAGATAATAATAGCAGTTCTAATAGAAACAATGATAACAGAAACAATAACAACGACAACAGACGGTATATACGCACAACACAAGACGAGGGAAACGAGGAAGGCTCGGAATACATGGGTATTCCGGACAGCCAAAATTAAAGATATACAAAGTTTTTGATAACAATAAAATTGCATAATCGCTAAGTACAAAAATGAACAATTAACATTTATTGTCGACACAGGAGCCGACGTATCATTATGTCGCACTAGAGAAATTTTTTAAAATGAACCATTAAATGTAGAGAACAGATGCAAATTAACAGGCATCACTAAAGGGACAAGTGAACTTGAACTGTGACTAGCAGACCAGACATGTAAATACAAATTTCATCTTTAATAGAAACAGACGGAAAAATAGGGAATTTTAAGGGAATATTTATGCAAAATAGATATCGAGACATTTACAATTTCTTTGCTTACAAACAATGAAACTATAATTCTGCCAATGCAAACAAAAGCATTCGACACCTTAAAATAACTATTCCACCACGAACGGAAATTATACAACCGCTAAAATTGAACCTTTCTGAAGATTGCGTCATATTTAATACCGAATTAAAAGACGGAGTTTTTTAAGTAATTCAATAGCACCTAAAAACGGTATAACACACTGTAACGTGGTTTAATTAATCAGCTGAGGTAGCTCAAACGAGTCCAGGGTGTACTAACGGATCCGCTAACCTTAAGTGAGTATAGTGTTCGTTTTCGGCAAATTCAGATCGGCGGCAACGTTCGGCGGGTTCGGTCAGAGGCGTGCTTCGTAATCGGTTCGCTTTCCACCCTGGGCTGCTTCTTTGGATCACACTTTCGTAATGTTAATAGTAAATATAATACGTACAAAGGTTCTTACAGCTATTACCTAACTACTACATAAACTTTATGACTTAACTTATTCTACGAAGTTCTACGATAACAATACTACTAGTGGGAACAGGCGACACGAAGCTACTTGTGAAAACAGGCGACACGAAACCACTTGTGAGAACAAGCGACACAAAGCCACTTGTGAGAACAAGCGACACGAAGCCACTTGTGAGAACAGGCGACACGAGGCCACTTGTGAGAACCGCCAGCCGAAGCCGCGATGAAATTTATTTGATACTTTACCCATAGGTTAGGTATCTTACAAATATATGCAACCGAGTTCACCTTCGTAAAATCAGTCGGCTCCTCAATTGTTCTTCCAATTTCCGCGACTTGTAGGGCGGTTTCCTGTCTTGTGAGAATCGCCCCGACTGTACCAAAACCTTTTCTACTTATGTCAATACACCGATAAACCAAATGAGAATTATTAGGCTGGCTTTGTAACAAATAACACTGGCTAAACAAATAAATCGCCAACACAGCGATGTGTGTTTGTGTGTATGTACCGTGCCATTGCTTTGCGGCGGCTGCAGGGGCTTCGTTGGTTGTGTGCATTCGGGTCGAGTTCGTACTCGCCCATAGAACGAGGAAGAATACGTCAAGAGTGGTTGAGAGTGGGACGGTGGCGGATGGAGTTGAATGTCAGATATACGAGGTCTAGCCTGGGGCGGTGGGATGTGAATTGATCGTTTCTCAGCTCGCAGCTTAAAACACCTAGTTTCGCGGTTATTTAGCATAGTCGAAGGTTCGTGTTAAGACTTACAGTCAGTGAATATCCATACTAATCACAATATCATTAACTTGAATTATTCTGTTGTGCTGACTTAACATTGTACCTAAAGTTCAATGATTAAAAGTTATTTTATTTTTTGTAATTGTACCTCAGGTTCATTGCCTTTTAAGTTATTGTTTCTTATTTTTGTTAATTGGTATTAGTTTTGCTGACTTAACATTTTTACCTCTAGTTCATGGCTTTAGGCTTATTATTTTGTAGAAATATAAAATTAATATAACAAATACAGCAATTTAGTATTTTGTCAAATCAACATATTTTAGTTAGTAAGTTAGTATAAATAGCATAATAAAACTTTTAAAAATGGTCATTAAGATCATATACAAACTAGAGGTCTGCACGAATGTATTTGCTAGCCAAATGATTGTTGTGTGTGTATTTGATATTCAAAACAAATGTGTAAAAAAATGAGAGCTAGTCATTCACGCTCAATCATTTTAAATGAGAGATCAAAACAGCCACATACACTAACACTAATTGTGTGTGTCCCTATTATTGTTTATTGTTTGATGAACTCAAATTCATACATACATCTTACAAAAAAAAAACCTGAGTTAATTTAAAAATCACACTAATCATTCGTGTGTTTGTTGTCTTTCTTGTTTTGTTAAAATTGGTTTTTCCCCTATTTGATAATTTTCCCTATCGTTACAAAAAAGTAAGAAAATAAAATGGTTGTAAAAAATATATTTTTTATATGCAAAAACAATAACAGTAATAAAATTATAAATAAAAAAATTATTATTATGCAAGCCGTCAAATATTTTACAAAAATGATGGATAAAAAATGAAATAATGTCAAAAAAATTTAAAATTGTTCAACTTAAAACTTAAAAAAATTATCAAAGCTAAGAAAGAAAGCTCGTAATAAAATAAAAATAATCTATTAACGTTTAAAAATAAGTTATAAGTTCTCTTGATTAAAAAAAAAAATTAAAACAAAAAAATTATCAAAAATTTCATTTGTTTAAAAATATATTTAAAACTACTTTTTGCTTCTAAAAAGTTGGTATCACTTTTAATGCAATATATTTTTACTAATATTTTGTTTTCGATACGATAAAAAAATTTCAAAAACACTGTTGTGTTGATAAAACACAATATGTACATCGCCACACAAGTGTATTTACTCGTGTAAAACAGCATATTTGTTATTTATACTTGTATCAAATATTTCTCTCACAACACTTACATAAATAATTGAACGCTTTGCACACATAGGTTATTTCTTACACACAATAAATTGTGTATGATTCTAAAATCACACACAACATACTACTGGCTAGTCTGGTATGTGAATTCATGTGTCGTTTAATCGCACAAATGCAGATCTCTAATACAAACAACTATTTGCATTTCCATTGACCCATCACTCTTCAAGTTCAAAGTACTTGAAGAGAATTTAAAACAAAACAAATTAGTGTCAGACCAAATTTATGTGTTTGGTTTGAGTTCCACTAATAAAACCATGTCATTTAACTTTTTGGTGACCCCAGTTTTTGGTTTTTTTGTATAAAGTTTTCGAGTTTCCCCCCACCAGCGGTAAGGGACTCTTAAAATACTAAAGCACCTTTCGAACACGCAACCACATTCATCAGGACAACAGTTCATCCGGCAGAAACTAAGTCCACAATTTTGGTATTCATCTTCCGCACATACATTTGATATCATCAGGACAGCAGTCCATTCAGCAAACACTGGATCAATAATTTGGTGACATTGTTCGCATCAAGAGTATTATCATCGGGACTACAGGTCATCAGGCAACAAATTAATTTACAAATTAACTAACAAACAAGTAATATTGAAGGTTACACCATGGCCACAGCAGCACAACTCATGGACATTGAAGACAGGTGAAATCGTTCAAGGAATTATCTGCAATTTTAAAAAGGACTTTGCGGATAGAAAAACAACAATTAAATATTATGAGGAGTGTTTGCAACGCCTAAGTGATGCCTGGACTGAATTTGAGTTGCGAATGCATGCAGATGCACAGAAGTTGAGAACGGAGCATGAGTATTTCCAGCAGGCCTGCTATTCCCAAATAAAAGAGCTGACAGATTCATACATGGAGAAATTCACTACTAAAGTTGAACAATTCAAAAGGTTATCGGAAACTCAACAACAGCTAGGTTAGGTTAGGTTAGAAAGGCCGGTGTGAAGCAAACACCCTCACCCGGAGACCAATATGGTCCATTTTGACGCCTTAATTAGTTAAAGAAAGAAGGAAAGAAGAGAAGGAAATATAGTGTGACAGAGTAGGGGAAGTAAATGGTGAAAGCACAGGAGAGGAAAATAGTGGAAGATAAGAAATCGTACAAAACAAGCAAAAACAACCCTACCAAACATTCTCGAGCCCGCAGCCCGAGACATCTCCCAATTCATGCAGGAATCTGCTACCTAGCCACCTCAGCCTGCTGTTCTGTAGCCTAGGACAGTGGCACAGAAAGTGCTCAACGGAGGAAAATTACCAAGCTGCTTGGACTTTGTTGAAAAATCGATACGACAATAAAAGAGTCCTCGTACCAAATGCCAACAGGGACATCAGTTACTGCGGCTGTGAAAAATCTGCATGATACAACAAAGCAGTGTCTATCAGCTTTAAACAATATTGGCATCGAAACTTCTGCTTGGGATCCTCTTCTTATACATCTATTGATGAAAAAACTAGATAGTAATATGCTTGTCAGGTTTATGCAAGCATCAGCAAAACCTAAGGAAGTACCAACAATTCCCGAATTTCTTTCATTCTTGGAAATTCAATTCCAATCAATGGAAGCAATTGGCCAAAAACCAACATATAAGGCAGTTTCATCAGTAGCATTATCAGACGGGAACCATAATACCTGTAACTTTTGAAGCAATGGTAATCATCAACTGTACCACTGCAGTAAATTCATACAATTCCCAGTCTCAGATAGATTAAGGTGGGTCCAACAACAATCACTATGTGTCAATGGCTTTAGAAGCGATCATTTGTCAAAAACATGCACATTAGGCTGCTGCCGAAAATGTAACAAGAAACACAACACGTTGTTACATTTAAAAACTAAACAGACGTCGAAGCCTAAGCAGGCTTCAAAACTAACATCAGCACAGACTTCGGAATCAAAACCTTTAAAGGAAAAGGCAAGTACATACTCTGCAACAGTTACATCTACATCTGCCAAGGATGCTGGGTTCTTCTAGCATTCGTACTCCCACACATCATCCCTTCACAACAAAATCACCAAATAAATACATCCTCATTGGCCATACCAGAAAACATTCAATTGGCTGATCCAGAATTTCACCAACAAGGGAAAATTGATATCCTGCTGGGCACTGAATTATATTTTAATCTCATGAAGGTCGGTCAAAACAAGCTTTCCCAGCAACTTCCGGTTCTACAGAATACAGCACTTGGATGGATTGTGGGTGGGTCAGTCAGACAAACCACAACAACTAATCCGTCATGTGCACTCATGTGTGCAATATTTACAAATACCACGTCACTAGAGAAAGCTATAGAACGGTTATGGAAACTTGACAAGGTCGAACCAGACGAAAAAAGTATTTCGCCATCAGAAAGACAATGTGAATCACACTTCAATCATAATACTCACTCGCACAGACAAAAATGGCCGATTCACAGTAAGCCTTCCTTTCCCGGAAAATCCAGCAGCATTAGGAAAATCATACACGATGGCATATAATAGGTTCATCAGCCTTGAACATAAACTCCTAAAGAATGAAGAAGTTCGAAAGCAATACGTTCAGTTTATGCAAGAATATGAACAACTTGGAAACATGCAACAGGTCAACATCGAAAGTTTACTGGGTCCTAAGTACTTCATTCCTCATCTTTGCGTATCGAAACCAGATAGTACCACAACAAAACTCCGTGTAGTGTTCGACGCATCGGCAAAAACTTCTACAGGTTATTATCTCAATGACTTAATGTTCAACGGTCCAACTGTTCAAAGTGAGTTATTCTCTATTTTGCTGCGTTTCCGCTTGCCAAAATTTATCTTCACCACCGACATCGAGAAAATGTATAGACAAATATTGGTTAATCTAGACGATCATCAGTATCAACTCATCTTATGGAGGGAGGATCCAACATTACCCCTCAACTGCTACAAATTGAAGACAGTTACATACCGTACACAAGCAGCACCCTATATAGCCACAAAATGCCTGCAAAGAATTGCCGACGAATATAGTGTCAATTATCCAATCGGATCTCAAATGTTGAAAGACAATTTCTACGTGGATGATGGAATTGGAGGCGCAGACAGCCTTAACATATCCATTGCAATTTAGAACTAATGCAAATCTTACAAAAACACGGATTTAACTTTAAAAAATAGTGCGCAAATCACCCACAATTACTTAAAAACATAGCGATTGGCAATCAGGAGGTCAATCTTGATTTCAACAGCGATAACACCAATTCTATTAAGGCCTTAGGGCTGATGTGGCTACCTAAAACTGACCATTTGTGTGTCAAGGTAAAACTTGGTCCAGTACAAATAATCTCGAAACGTACAGCAACTTCAGATCTAGCAAAGTTGGTTTATTAGCACCTATTGTTGTGAAGGAAAAAATGTTTATTCAACAACTGTGGCAACTAAGGCTAGATTGGGATGAACCACTACCTCAGGACCTTCAAGCAACCTGGAACAGATTCAGAACCGATATAGACAGCTTGAGTAATCTACAAATTTCAAGACCATCTTTAAGGGAGAAATTCCGGTGTAGTGTAGGATGTGTAATGGCAGGATCGCCATGTAGTGTTGGAAGTGTAAATGTATTATCCCTATAGCCCTTATTAATTTTTAATAGCTGTTAGGGTACCAGCTGATTTACAAGGCGTTCAAAAGAACTGCCGAATTTGTTTTGAGGCTCTTAATTAAAACACAAGGCAGGTTGTTGACAAATTAGTGTGGTAATTACAAGTCTGCTTTTATTTTGAATTTACAAGTGCTTATATACTATACATGAATTTTTAACTTAGCCGTTCTAACTAATTTTAATTATTTACATTATTTTGTTTGTCTTTGTCTGTCAAATGGAGATATCAATAAATTGTAATAATAATAAACCCTCATAACTATTCTCGCCAATCAGAATGTTGGAAGTTGGAATGCACTCAATTCTCACTCAATGTAGTGTCATTCACTTACATTCTGTTTGCCGACATTTGTCTATACCGTTATTCGATATTTTAAAATACCCTACTCTATATAGGTTGGTAAGTATTGATTTAAGAGTAGTTTAAGGGTATGCGGTTGCGACTTATGAGGTACACTACACCCTCACCGCTAAGAGAAAAATTAGGGGATTGATTTTTCTTGATATATTCATAGTACCGACAATGGTAATAAAATATTTCTTAATTTCTATTTACATATGTTATAGTTTTACAAAGTAATTCTAAATATAGTATTTAATATTTGTATAGTTTTATAATTTGTATTTACATAAGTTATAGTTTTCAAAATAATTCTTAATGTAATTAATATTTAATTTTTTTTATAATTATTTAATTATTTAATATTTTTATAATTTTTTAAAATAGTATTCTTATGATATTTAATGTTTATTGTGCACTTAATTATTGTCTCTTAAGCCTATATATGGTTTTAATTGATTGTTATGGAATTCTTTTTCAATTCCGTGGTAGTCTATTATAGTATTTACACCGTTATGTCTAATTATTTTATATGGGCCTTTGTTCGGGCTTTGATTCTTTTTCTATTTTCTACATTTATTAAAACTAAATCTCCTATTTTTAGATTTAAACTATTGCTATATCTATTTTCTATGATTCTTTTCTCTTTTGTTTTATCTGTAAAATCCTTAGCTCTATTCAAAGAATATTTTAATCTTTGTTTCAGCTCTTTTGCATAGTCATCATAATTATATATTTTATTATTTTATGTGTCATAAAATTCTGATGGTAGGCATGGCAATCTACCATATATCAATTCAAATGGTGTGTAACCAGAGTATATGTGTTGTGCCGTGTTGTAGGCAAAAGTAAAATAGTTTATCCACTTATCCCATTCGTAATCATTTGCTGGTGTCAGCAAAAATTCATTGAGAACCCTGTGATTTATTTCTACCGCACCCATTGTTTCATGGTTGTAAGGGGTTGAAAATGTTTGTTTAATATCAAGTAATGAACATATGTTATGCATAAGTTGGTTTTTGAATTCTGTCCCGTTGTCTGATTTGAGCACTTTAAATTTACCGAAATTAATAACTAGTGTTTTGGCAGTTGTAAGTGCGTCTTTTGTTGACATTGGGTGAGCAATAACGTATTTCGTTAGCTCGCATTGCATTGTCAATATGTATCGGTATCCGTTTGAAATACGAAGAGGTCCTACAGTATCAATTGATATTGTCTCAAAACTGTTGCTTGGGGTGTCCGTCAATGTAAGTGGTTCTTTAATGTGTTTGGTTTGTTTGTTTATATTACACTTGTCACAGTATTTTACGACTTGCTTTACCATCTTATTCATGTTTTTCCAAATGTACCGCTATTTTAATTTAATAATTGTTTTTCTTATTCCTAAGTGGCCTGCATGTGTGGCATTGTGGAATTCATCGATGAGTTTATATTTCAGTATGCCATCTGTCATTCTTGTTGGGGCATTGTAAAGTAATATTTTTAGTTGAGGACTTTTGTTGTTTATTCTTATCTTTGCATATGCTTCTTTTAAATCTTTCATTGTATATACTTTAAATATCTTATCATTCTTTGCTAGCGCTAATTCTTTTATTTTTTCTTTATTCATTTTAGATATTAGTTTCCTCAGTATCGAATCTAGTTTCGCTGAGTTATCGCTGAATCTTGTATGCATACTATTTTGTATATTCTTGGCATGTAACTTCTTCATAATCGAATCTTGTTTCGATGAATTATCGTTACATCCTTTATTCATATAATTATTATCGTGGGCACGTGATTTCTTCATAATCGAATTTTGTTTCGATGAATTATCATAACGCCCTATGTGCACAATGTTATCCTTTACATATATATCTATATTTTCTATATTCTCAATATTATCAAATTGTAATTTTTTCATGTTCTTGACGTCATTTATGGATGTGCATTCCCATATTAGTAGTTGATCAGACTCCTGAGAGATGCATTTTTCACATTATTTCTATTCGCGTTATTTCTATCCGCATTATTTCTATTCGCGCGCGCTTTATTCATATCTATTTCTTCATTATCATCAACTTTATTTGCCTCATTATTTGTAACTTTATTTGCCTCTTTTTTTCATTGCCCTCGTAGTTATTAGTATTTTCTTTTCTTTTTCATCATTTTCCAACGGTATAATTTGTTTTAGTATGTCTGAGTTTATATCTATTCATTTTGGTCTAAGTATAACTCTCTAAAATTTTTGTTAAAACGTTCGTCATTGTTTACATTTGTGTAACTCAATATGTCATTGTTTTTCAGTGGGTCAGTGTGCAGTTTAATGCCCTGCAAAATTTCCGTCTTATTTATTTGTTTTAAAAATTTAATATGTGTCATTCTGATTTTTTTTTTTGTGCTTTTGAATTACTAAAAAAAAATTTTCGTCTTTTAATTCATTATTATTTAATATGACGTTATAATCAGTAAGGTTTAATTTCAATAATTGCGTAATTTCTGTTTTGGGGTAGTATACAATTTTTTTTTTTTTTTTTGTATTAAATGCTTTTATTTACATTGAAAGTGCTAAGTTTTATTTAAATTTTTTTTGAAAAATAGTAAAATATTCTTAAAAACTAAGTAAATAATAAAAAATACAAAAATATTAATAAATGTTTAAAAATGTGTTGATAATTTTAATAAAATAATTATTTAACATTACTGTTTCTATATATTTTTAACAAATTAAAATAAATACAATATTTTTTCTTTTGTTTTTATAATATTTAAAAAAATTTTCTTTGTTTTACTATTATTTTTTTTTTTTTTTTTAATTTATGTTTATTAATAAGGTTTTCTTTTTCTCTTCTTTTTTATTATTAAAGCCATTTCATTTATTTTACCCATTTTTTTTAAATTATTCAATCTTAGTTCTACTTTCATCTATCAAAACGTTAGAATAAAAAATTTGGTTTATATCTTCTATTGTTTTAATCTATTTTTCCGGTTTCCTCTATACGAAAACTTAACGAAAAATTTTTCCCATCTTAAAAACTTTGAGACAGCAGGATCTGTACGATCTTCTTCAGGTAGAAAGGAAGCGCAGAATTCCACCTTTCTTGATCCGAATAGGTATGGAATGAAGTGAAGGATCTTCTGTGGTGGGTGAAATGTAGTGGCAGGAATTTCTTAATTATAAAGGCATTTCTTAATTATTTAAAATAATTAAAAATCTTTTAAAATTTTTCTTAAGCATTTTTTTTTTAGTTTGGTAGGAATTTCTACCGAATCTTAATTATTATTAATTTTTTTTTTTCAGGAAAATTAATTTGTTATGGTCCGAGTGGGCAGGATAATTAATTTTTTGCCAGCCTGGAAGGATCTAAAAAAAAAATTTTGTGGTCCGAGTGGGCAGGATCGTTAGTTTATGGTCCGAGTGCAGATCGCCATGTAGTGTAGGATGTGTAATGGCAGGATCGCCATGTAGTGTTGGAAGTTTAAATGTATTATCCCTATTGCCCTTATTTATTTTTAATAGCTGTTAGGGTACCAGCTGATTTACAAGGCCTTCAAAAGAACTGCCGAATTTGTTTTGAGGCTCTTAATTAAAACACAAGGCAGGTTGTTGCCAAATTAGTGTGGTAATTACAAGTCTGCTTTTATTTTGAATTTACAAGTGCTTATATACTATACATGAATTTTTAACTTAGCCGTTCTAACTTATTTTAATTATTTTCATTATTCTGTTTGTCTTTGTCTGTCATATGGAGATATCAATAAATTGTAATAATAATAAACCCTCATAACTATTCTCGCCAATCAGAATGTTGGAAGTTGGAATGCACTCAATTCTCACTCAATGTAGTGTCATTCACTTACATTCTGATTGCCGACATTTGTCTATACCGTTTTTCGATATTTTAAAATACCCTACTCTATATAGGTTGGTAAGTATTGATTTAAGAGTAGTTTATGGGTATGCGGTGGCGACTTATGAGGTACACTACACCGGTAAAAACGCAACTACATGTATTTGCGGACGCATCCGAAAAAGCATTTGGTGCGGTGGCATACATCCGCGCAGCACAAAAGGGTGGAAGAATTAGTGTACGGTTATTATGTGCAAAACCACGGGTTCCTCCATTAAAGCAATAAACGCTGCCGCGATTATAATTGTGTGCAGCCGTATTAAAGGATCAACCACATCCAAATAAGGGAACAACCACTATTTTTATGGACTGATTCTGAAATCGTATTGTCCTGGATAAATTCACAGTCATCATTGTATCAAACGTTTGTAGCTAATGGTATCGCCACAATCCAGCTGACTACTGTCCAGGGGCCTATCAGCAACAAAACTTTCTGAATAAAATCTATAATCCACTGTTTTTGCATGCGCGTGAAGGAATGTGGCCACTTACATTTTCGCAACAGCTTCAAACTTCTAATGATATCGAGAAGAAAAAGATGTCCCCAATATCAGCAGCCGCTGTATCTTATGATGATATCACTTACAGAATCGGGTGCAGAAATTCCTTCATAATTTTGCAGAGAATACTGGCATATTGTATTAGATTAAGCGAAAACTCAAGGGCGAAAAAAGAAGACCGCCCTACACATAAGGCTTTAACTCCAATTGAGCTAGATAAGGAATTGTTCGTCATTATACGGAACATTCCAAAGTCGGAATTTTCACTGGAAGTCAATCAACTCAGAAAAAACCAAGAAATAGATAGGAAAAGCTTTATCGCTAGCTTGAACCCATTCCTCGATGAAAACAATATCATACGAGTTGACGGACGATTAGAAGTCTCAGCACTATCATACGATGCGAATCATCCAATGATAATACTTTTATTTACAATGGTTCATGAGGAGAACAAATATTGTGGACACAAGCCTTATTAAACATTATTAGACAACGGTTCTGGCCAGTAAAATGGAAAATAACGGCACGGTCAACAGTTCATAAATGTGTAAGATGCACCAGAGCCCGACCACAGTTATGTCAACAGATAATGGGTAACCTTCGACTATCTCGAATTACTCCAGCACGCCCGTTTATCAATGCAGGCGTTGACTACTGCGGGCCATTCTGAATCCATTATAAAACCAGAGGGAAGAAACCGACAAAAGCATATATAGCTGTTTTCTGTTGCTTCGCGACAAAGGCCGTCCACATTGAACTAGTGACTGATTTAACAACCGAAGCCTTCATCGGTGCCTTAAAACGCTTTATCAGTCGTCGGGGTCGCTGTCAGCGTATATACTCTGATAACGCTACTTATTTTGTAGGAGCTAGGAACCAATTATCGGAATTAACTGATAGTATATATTCAAACAAGGGACAGGAAACAATCATGTCCACCGCTAGTTCAAAGGGAATACATTTTAATTTCATCCCACCAAGTAGCAGTGAAATCCGCAAAATACCTCCTCTTACGCAGCGTTGCAACTGCTTCATTAACACAGGAAGAACTGGAGACGGTCATAGTGGAGGTTGAGGCAATACATAACTCTCGGACGCTAACTCCATGTCTAACAATCCGACAGATCTTGAAGCACTAACTCCTGGACATTTCCTTATCGGCGAGGCGCTCACTTCACAAATAGACAGCAGTGCTATAACCAGCAAGACGCCAGTGTTACGTCATTGGGAACTTGTATCACAGCTTAAACAGAAATTTTGGAACCGATGGTCTGCCGTGTACTGAAATGAACTTCAGCAGCGGAAAAAATGTACAACAGTACAACAGTGGCCTCTAGGTCGAATAATTGACATACATGAAGGACCTGATAAATCGACACAAGTTGTTGACGTCAAAAACGCCATGGGAGTTGTTCACACGGTGAACAAAAAAGGTACCACAGTACCACCACTAGCACTTTTAACGCCCCCATCAACATCTGACGCAAGAAGGGCAGCCAACATTTACGAGACTGAGGACAGTAGTCGATCGGCTTTTTTACGAACCCAAAAAATATTAATCTTTACGTAAAAATATATATTGAATATTACTTTTTCAACACTATAAATAAAAACATTTTTTTATAACGTTTTAAACAAAAATTAAAGTTGTTTTTTTCCCCCACAAACCCGTATAAACATTTGGTCCTATCGAACCTTAAAAGTGAAAAATAATCAGTGCCACTTAAAAAGGAAAAATCATATACAAAAAATCAAAATTACAAAAAAAAAACAGCAAAAAAATTAAGTGTGAAAAAATTTTTTTTTTTTTTTTTTTTTTATTTTTTATTTATTGAATCTTCATATATTAAATATGAACTAACAATAATTAATCAAATCTTATACTAATACTTTATTTTTGTCCTGCCAATGCTAGACGAAAATTTTTCTCCTCACTGTTTCTGTTCACATATGTAGATGTTTAGCGGTCTTCCCTTCGGATGAGTCCTGCGGTATCTCTTCTCCTTAATCTAGAATGTCCACTGTCATTTAAAATATTTCGAGCAAGTGGATTTGGGTGCGACTCAAGCCTTTTTAAATATTTTGCTGCGTACTTCGTTATAATAGTTTTTACTAATGGCACATTGAGATCCTTGTGAATATTAGAGTTTTTAACATACCAGGGAGCGGCTGTGATTATTCGAAGAAGTTTATTTTGGCGCCTTTGAATTTTTTCGATATTTGAGGCCGAGGCAGTGCCCCATAGCTGAATACCGTAGCACCAGATTGGCTTCAATATAGAGTTATAAAGTAGAAGTTTGCAGTCGAGGCTAAGAACAGAATTTCTTCCAATAAGCCAATATATTTGAATTGCTTTTAGTTTCATTTGTGTTAGTTTTGTTTCTATATGGCATTTCCATGTCAAACGCCGATCTAGATGAATACCGAGATATTTTACATGCGATTGCTGGGGCACTAATTGATTATTGATTTTAATAGGGGGACATGACTCCCGACGCAAGGTGAATGTTATATGTACGCATTTTTGCTCATTGACCTTTATCCTCCATTGTTTTAACCACTTTTCCAGTTCAAATATATGATCCTGCAAGTAACGGGATGCTTCATGACAGTTTTCGTGTACGCTTATAAAAGCTGTATCATCAGCAAATGTTGAAGTTAGGGTGTGGTTGTTTGTTGGCATGTCTGAGGTATATATAAGGTATAAGAGTGGGCCCATGATGCTTCCCTGAGGGACTCCAGCGTCAATTGGCTGAGGAGAACTTATAAAATCACATTCTTTAATAATAAACTTTCGGCCGACTAAGTAGCTTTCTAACAGCTTGTGTGTGTTTACTGGTAAGTTTAGCTTCAATTTATGTAATAACCCTTCATGCCAGACTTTATCAAAAGCTTGGGAAACATCGATGAAGAGGGCGGAACAATATTTTTTTTCTTCAAAGGCTTTTCTTATGGCGTTTACTATACGATGGGTTTGTTCGATTGTGCTATGTTCTCTTCTAAAGCCGAATTGATGGTTAGGAATACATCTATTTACATTTAAAATTGGGGCTAATTTTGACACTAACAGCTTCTCAAACAGCTTTGATATATTAGACAATAAGCTAATAGGTCTATATGACTCAACTTTTGTAGGATCCTTTCCTGGCTTAGGTATCATTGTAACTAAGGATACTTTCCATTCTTGTGGGTAGTATTCAAGGCGTAAAATGGCATTAAAAATTAAAAGAATAATTTTCTTTGCTTTGCTGGGTAGCTCTAAAAGCATTTTGTTGCTGATCTTATCAAAACCAGGGGCTTTCTTGGGGTTTAAATTATGAATAGCCTTTTCGATTTCTTTTATCTCAAATCTGAGTGGAACAGCAGCTCTAACAGCAACTGGTGGCAACTCGACTACAATATCGGGAGATGTATGCGGGGTAAATACGTTTTTCAAATGATTAACAAAAAGATTTCCTTTTTCTTCATCATTTCGTGCCCAACTTCCATTTAAGTTTCTTAATGGTGGTTTAGTGATAACTGGTCTTTTAAGATTTCTAGCTGCACGCCATAATGGGTAGTCTGATTGAGTAGTTGCATCAAGTTCCTTAAGATATTTTTCCAGGGAAGCCGTTTTCTGAGACTGCAGTAACTTTCTTAGCCTTTTTGTGCACTCTTTTAGTAAATTCTTAAGTTGAGGGGATCTATGCAATTACCATTCTCTTCGAGCTCTCCTTTTTTCAGTCAAGAGACGCTCAACATCTGCAGAATATATTTTACTATTTTTGGTTTTTTTGAGGGTTATACTAGAATGTTGAACAGCTAGTTTCAGATAACTGTCAAAATTTACAATAGAAATATCCACATTCTCCGGTGTACTAAGCGGAATATTTTCAGTGCAGTGGGTACTGAGATATTTTTTATATTTTAACCAATTTATTTGAGTGGCTGACGTCACTAAGTTATCAGACGGAGATACAATTCGATTAGGATTTGTTATTGTAATTCCAAATAAAACAGATGAGCCGGTATAGTTGTAGTTATGTAGGTACAATATTTATTTTTTATTTTAGCTTTAATTTTAAGGAAGTTATTTTTTTTGGTTTAACTTGAAGTAAATTATTTTTATGTTTCATTTTAAGTAAATTATTTTTATATTTAATTTTAAGTAAACTTTTTAAGTTAGGTTAAGAACTTTAAAGGTAGATTTAAGTATGCAAAGGTAACGTTTAGTTCAACTATTCACTTCTGTTGCTAAGGGCACAATGAACGAGCTCACTACAAAATCTTTTTCTCTAAAACCGTCTTCGTGGCGCAAAAGCCGAACCGGTTTTGGAAAAAATCCGTAAGTACTAAACGTTACCAATTCAATTGTATTATAACCTACTCATTAATGCCATCTATACTTCAAAATGGGCATAATATTATGCAAATTTACAGTGTAACTTAAAATATACTTTACAATACAATCTTAATTTTAGTGTTTTAAATTCATATCTTTTTTAATTCAAATTTAATTCATTAAATACATTTAAAAAAAACAATTGGTATAGAAAAAATATAATTGAACAAACTATTAATTAATATTGTCTAAGCGTGAGTTTAGACAGTAAGAATTGTAGGTGTGTGATCAGAAGATAGTTCTAAGGAAGCTTCAACATAAATCGTTTCTGCGGGGATGTTTTTAACCACTCCAAAATCGATAACATCTGGAACTTTTTGCTGATCAGTAGGCCAATATGTTGGTTGTCCGCTCGCGACCACATTTAGATCCATTTTACAAATTGTGTTAAACAAAACACGACCCTTAGGTGTAATAAGTCGTGAACCCCAGAAAGTGTGTTTAGCGTTATAATCGCCAGCAGCCAGGAAGCAAGGTCCTAATGATTTGAAATATTTATGATATTGGCTTTCTGATATAGAAAATCTAGGTGGGGAGTATAATGATGAGATTACTATGTTTCGATTTAATTCCTCAACGCAAATGTTCGTTGCTTGGAGAAAGTCTTCACGATGATCACTCATTAAGTAGTGTTTTACTCGGTTCTTTATCAAAATGGCAGAACCGCCACAAGCTCTGTCTCGAGGGTCCTTGGTATCATATAATATATAACCATTGATTTTAAACGTATTTCTTGAGGTCAGATGAGTTTCAGAAACCATCATAACATCAATTTGTTTATTTTTAAGGAAGTATTCTAGTTCATTTTTGTGTTGGCGGATGCCGTTTGCGTTCCAAAAGAAAATTTTTAAACAGTTCATGGCTTGTTTAGTACAGCTTGCAATAACATCGATTGCATTCTTAACATTTCTTGCATCATGTTACCCATTGTGTTAGTAAAATTGTTAACTGTTTGCACTAATGTTTCCATAGTTTTTTCTAGCCGAGTTAAATTAGAAATGGGAATTTCGTCGTTATTTGGTACATCACCTTGCAGTTGCATAGGATTAGATTTTAATACATTAGCGTACGAGGTTCTGTTATTATTTGGCTGAGGCATCTGGACGCCGTACGTGTTTGCTTGATTAGTTGCCTGCTTTTGAGGGGGATTAAGTTTCTGTCCAACAGAACGCTTGACAATCGAATATACCGGGCATCCTCTATAGTTGGCAGTGTGGTTACCACCACAGTTGCTACATTTTTTTTACATTAGGGTCATTTTTGGACTTATCGCACCGGACGGTACCATGTAATTCTCCACATACGACGCAAACAGGGGGTAAATGGCAGTATGCCCTAGTATGACCAAATTCTTGGCAGTTTAAACACTGAACGGGCCCATTTCTTTTGTGCGGCTCCTCTATCGTGATTTTTCTGTACAGAATGTATTTTAAACTGTAAATGGGATGCGTTTCATTTTTTTTTAGCTTAACATCGCCGGGCTCTAACTCCACTCGAAATAGAGGTTGGGGATTTTTTTCTTTATTTTTAATATTTGTAACATTTTTTATTTTGAAGCCTTTTTCTTCTAAAAATGTTTTTATTTCGTCGGGGTCCACGCATGAGTCAATGCCCTTAATCACAACTTGAAGACCTTTACTGCTTTTCAGTTGGTACGTATAGAAGCTTTTTTTAAGTGCTTCAAACTTATTAATTATTTCACGGAAATCATTCTCATGATTAATCTGTATTTTTGTCTCGTTTATATTTCCACGCTTGATTGCAGCAACGTAAAACGAATTTTCACCTATCACCGAGATTAAACTTTTTATAAGCTCACTTGAGTTTTGCTCTCTAAGATATATCGGGGGTGGCTTCGACGATTTTATGACGTTAGGTGCTTCAGAAGATTCATCCTCCAGAATTGCAAAACGATTTTGTGAATTTATTCTATCAAAAGATGGAACTTTAGAGGCCGAGGCTACAGCTGAAGAGGCTGGGCTGCGACCCCGTTTGAGAACTGTTATATACCTGTCCATACCAACTTGCACTTGTGGTTTTTGAAAATTTTTTACTTGTGTGTTTTCCGTTGCGTCTGTGTTTGAGTTCATGGTATCATTTCCTACAGGAATGTCTTTTCAATGGTAACACTTGATGGTTTTGCCGTTAGGTTGTTGCTATTGTTTTCTGTTGTAATGTTTATTTCCACATTGCTTTCGCTAGCATGAGTATCATTTATTTTTGTTGTTGTTTCATTGTTATTACTCATATATAGTTGTTTTTGTTTTTTTCACCGTTTTTTTTTTTTTTATTTTTAATTTTTTGTTAACTGTGCTCTTTTTATTATGTATAATGTTGTTACACCGAGATAATAAAAGAAAAAAGAATAAATATTTTTTTGCACAGATTATTTGTAAGTATGTATGTGCGTACATACATACATATGTAGGTATATTTTTTTACTTGTATTTTTTTTTTTCTTAATATTTTTTTTATTTTTTTTTTTTTATTGTTCACTTTTATATTGAGCGTCCAAATTCGCTTGTTAAACTGATATTATTAACTAATTTATGTTAAAAAAAAGAACCGTATGCGGAGTTAAAAGAAACACGTCTTTTCTCATCGAGCACGACCGACTGAATTGAAGTGTGAAAAAATAAAATTAAAATAATACCTACCCACCCTCAAAAATTGTTTGCAAAAATACACAAAGTAAGGATTAAAATATTGTAAATACCTATATAAACAAATATTTAAAACACAACACAAAATTAAGAAACAAGTGACAGTGAAGCTGAAAATAAGTTTATTAATTTAACAAAATAAAATATTTTAAGAATAATTATTAAAAACCTAAATAACACACAGTATTTTTTGCTCAAATAAATTCAAAACAATTAAACACACAAACTCTTAAACACAAAATTTATACAGAAAATATTTATTAACATAAATAACAACAACAACACAGTACTTGTCCGACAGCTCATAGCGGGAATATCGACACAAAGAGGAATCCACAAAGAAAAAATACAAACATACGTACATACAAATATACACGTTAGTACCCTATACACTAGCGAGGTCGGTAAGTTGATTTATTTGCCACTTACGGAAATTTCCATATATGTATAGTATTTATATAAAATTGATGCATTTTACACTTTTTTATTAAACAATTTAAAGGAAAAAACCAGGTTTTAGTTACCCACCCACTTAATTACCCACCCAAATAAAGTATTTTATCTGGTTTTTACTTAGCGCTTAAAAATCAATATTGAGTGTAATATACTTTACAGTGTAAAAACTACCCGATAGGAAATTTTAAGCTAGTGTACACAACACAAGCCAAATATTTTCTTAAATTGTTACCCTTTACCCAAGTTTAATTGAGGATTAAGACATTTTTGCAAAATGTCCTCATTGAAAACTATGGCCGCTGGTTTCTTTCGCTATATCCAATTGGATCTGGCTTCGTTTGAGAACGAATATCGGAGAACGGTTGATGAATATCTTACCCTATCCGCTATTCGGTACCAAAAACGCGAGTTAGAGGAAATTTGAAGCAAAATTGATACCCGATATGAAGGGATTCGAGAATCTGAGCTCCTAGAGGACCCAGAAAAAGCAACAACGATAAACTTGGAGGAAATTACCCGCGAGTATGTAAAGGCTAAAGCTCTTTTCAGATCTCGAATCGTCTCTATAGATGCGTCACTCGAAGAAGCAAACCGGAAAGAAACCATTAAAAATTCGCCTTCTACTCCCTCTACCCACCCTACACTCACCACATCTTGTAGTGTTCCACCTTGCGAGATGCAAGACTTCAATGGTGATTACCGAAATTGGACGTCTTTTAGAGACATGTTCAAGGCCATTTATGGTAATAATACTCGCCTTAGTGGAGTAGAAAAATTGTTTTACCTTAAACATAAGACCCGGGGGGAGGCCAAAGAAATAGTTGATAGTGCACCCTTAACAAACGACGGCTTTATTATTGCTTGGACACAACTAACTTCTCAATATGAGAATAAACGTATGCAAATTAATGCTCAATTAAAAACGTTATTTAATTTACCCTTAGTTAATGTCCAATGCGGTATAGCTATTCGTAAGTTACAAAGAAAAATAAACAGTTGCATTTCAAATTTGAATACACTGGACATAGACACGGATAATTGGGATCCAATATTTGTGTATTTATGCTCATCCAAATTACCCAAAGAAACCCTAGAAGATTTTGAAAGAACTCTTTCAAACAGTTCCAATGTACCCTCTTGGACTGAAATGGATGTATTTTTAACCAATAAGTACAAAGGACTTGAATCTGTTAATGATATCAAGAATCCTAACCCGTACCCAAGAAGTAAACAGAATTTTGAGAACAAGAGCCAAAATGAACGAAAAGGCAACACCTTTGTTAATAATGTCATCCAAGAGCCCAAAAAAGATACTCGTGCCAAGAGAAAGCCTCTACCGGAACAAAAACTCTCAAACTCTACCCGAACCCAAAGCATCAGTAAGCCAAATGGCTCAATATGCAAAATTTGTAATTTAAACCACACATTGAGAGATTGTCCTACTTTTACCTCGATGGGAGTAACAGAAAGGATTAGTTTTGTTAAAAATAATGGCTGCTGCTATAATTGCTTGGCTATTTCTCACGGCATAGAAGAATGCAATAGTTCATTCACTTGTAGATACTGTGGAGGACGACACAACTCACTTCTTCACAGACCCACATCAAACCCAAGTCCAGCAGAAGAACAACCGACGATTTCACAGAATGCTGCTCAATCGTTTTCTACCCAAACTCAGACGGCATTGGACACTAGGAAGAAACTTCTGGGCACAGCAGTTGTAAATGTCGAAGTTCATGGTTCGCTGTTTCCCGCGCGAGCACTCATAGACCCTGCGTCTGATTTCTCGTTCATTTCGGATCCATTTAGACGTAAACTACGATTACCCACAAAACCCATAGTAGCTGAAATATCTGTCTTGAACGAAGTTGTTTCAGCTCGATCAAATAAAATTTGTGATGTAACGCTGAGGTCCAATACCCAAAAAGATTTCTGTATAGACATCCAAGCGATAGTGGTTAAAACGTTAACTAGAACACTACCCACCCATAATATAAACCCAAATATTATAAAGGACTTAAAAATTGTTCAGTTAGCTGATCCTAGTTTCTATGAAAGTAGGCCTATCGACTTCATTATAGGAAGTGATTTCTACCCGCAGATTTTAAAATCTGGCGTTAAGAAGAACATTCTTAACACACTTATAGCTCAAGATACCGAATTTTTTGGATCTTGACCGGACCCGTTGAAGAGAATCACCAAACCCAACACATCGTTTCCTATTTCAGCGCAGTTACACTTAATAAAAGCTTAACAAGGTTTTGGGAAATTGAAGAAATCCCACAGAAACCCAGAAAGTCAATTGAAGAAAATATATGTGAAGAAACTTTCACGAAAACTACCCAACACTTACCCAATGGCCGTTATCAAGTAGATCTTCCATTTCGAACCCCACCCTTAGAGTTAGGAAACTCACGTCATATAGCTATGGCACAATATTTGAGAAATGAGAAGAATCTTCTGAAAAACCCACCATTAAAGGAAGAATATGATAACGTGCTTCAAGAATACATTGATTTTGGGTCATATGAGACCTGTAACCTTCAACCCAAATGTTTCTTCAACGACTTACTATTATTTACCCCATCATGCTGTTATTAAACCCGATCGTATTACGACAAAAGTTCGGGTTGTTTTTAATGCTTCCAGCAAGACTTCGAACGGTAACAGCTTAAATGACACGTTATACACTGGTCCTACTCTACAGCAAGATTTAGTTATGCTAATCTTAAAATGGCGCTTTTATAAGATCGTTTTTAACGCCGATATTACGAAAATGTACAGGCAGATCTTATTGAATCCTACCCAAACCCCATATCAACGTATATTATTTCGTAAAAGCGTTAATGAACCCATAAAAGACTATGAACTTCAAACTGTCACATTCGGAATTAATTGCGCACCCTACCTTGCAATTAGAACCCTCCTCGAATTGGCAAAATACGTTGAAGTTACCCACCCTACAGCCTCTCATATTTTGAGAAACAATATGTATGTTGACGATGTGTTATCTGGTGCTCATTCTGTTGATGAAGCCAAGACCGCTCAACGGGAGCTAATGAAAGTTTTAGAATCCGCCGGATTTCCATTAAGAAAATGGATTTCAAACACCCAAGAACTGTTAAGCATTTTACCCAAAGACCATTTACTCGATGAAAACTTACTTACCCTGCCTGATTTGAATAATGCTAAAACCCTTGGCATTCGATGGAATGCTAAAGCAGATTTCTTTTTCTTTAATGTACCAACTATCGAGAAGAGAAATTCATACACGAAACGAACAGTCTTGTCTGACATTTCTCGTCTTTTTGACCCGGCGGGTTGGTTAGCACCAATCGTTATTTCTGCAAAAATTATAATGCAACAAATATGGCAGGACAGCACAGACTGGGATGAATGTCTAAAGCCACTTACCTTAACAAAATGGAAACAATTTTTAGAATCCTACGACAATATTAATAAAATTCGGATTCCACGATGGATTCATTATACCCCCTCAGCAAAATATGAGTTTCATGGATTTTGTGATGCTTCAGAAAAGGCATATTCTGCAGTTTTATATGTGAGAGTTACACCCATTGATGGGCCTAACATGGTTTCATTACTTTTTGCTAAGACCCGAGTTGCGCCTATAAAATTGCTGTCTATACCCAAACTGGAGCTATGTGGTGCAGTTTTATTAGCGAATATGGCTAATAACGTACTTACCCAACTCAATTTAACCCAACTCCAAGTGTATTTTTGGACAGATTCCACTATTGTTCTAGCTTGGCTAAGCAAACACCCAAACACCTGAAAGACGTTCGTCGCTCATCGTGTGGCGACAGTTGCAGACACTGTCGGAGTAGGAAACTGGAACCACGTCGTGTCACATGAAAATCCAGCCGATCTGGCCAGCCGTGGATTAACGGCAGATGATCTGGTGAACAATCGTTTATGGTGGAACGGACCCTCATGGCTAACGGAATCTGCTTTCAAATGGCCAAGTACGACCCAACCCTACATAACTCCAGCGGAAACTGCTCAAAGTTACGCACACACAGTAACAACCCAAATAGGTATTCTAAAAGATTTCTCAACATGGTCTAGAGCTCTTCGGGTTTTGTCATACGTTTATCGTTTTTGTGATCGGATTACTTCTACCCGTAGAAATTCTTATCGTCATCAATATATACAAATTGATCGATCACAGAATTCTGAACCCAAGAACAGGCTTACAGTTTTGTTCAAGCACTGAATTCAACTGAATGCTGAAGAGATCAAGTATACAAAAGATAAACTTATAGTTATATGCCAAAAACTCTATTACCCAGAAGAGTATGATTGTTTAAAGAGGAAGATTCTACCCGGGAAAAGTACTCTTATTACCCTAACACCCTTTTTAGATGCGAAGAACATAATACGTGCAAATGGTCGCTTAGCAAATTCTAGTTGCTTATCGTATGATGAAAGACACCCAATTATATTACCCTATAAAAGCTGTTTTGCGAGATTAGTGACAAGCCACGTTCATTTAATTAGTTTACACGGAGGAAATCAGGTATGTTACGAATTCTTAGATCGGGCTATTGGATTCCAAAGCTCAAGGATTTAATTAGATTTGTAACAAACCAATGCACCCAATGCACACGTTATAAACATCGCCAAGTTACCCAAATTATGGCAGCCTTACCTCCAGAACGTACACAATTATCGAGACCCTTTTGCAACACAGGTGTAGATTTTGCAGGACCCTTTGACGTAAAAAATTATGCTGCCCGAGCGTGCAAAATCACCAAGGGCTACGTGTGTGTCTTCGTATGTTTTGCTACAAAGGCAATACATTTAGAACCAACTACAGACCTATCTACCCAAGCTTTTATGGCTGCTTTCGCGCGATTTTTTTCGAGGCGGGGATGCCCTGCCGCAATTTACTCTGATAATGGCACGAACTTTGTGGGTGCTAGTCAACTACTCAAGAAGGAGCGGCAGGACTTCGTTAGACAACTTAAAAGGTCTGTCATTATTGCCAATAGTTTTCAAGACTTGGTGTGGCATTTCATTCCACCCGGAGCTCCACACATGGGTGGCCTATGTGAAGCTGGCGTTAAAAGCTTCAAAAGTCATCTTAAAAAATCCGCAGTAACTTCAAAACACACGTTTGAGGAACTAACTACCCTACTCGCAAGGATTGAAGGATGCCTAAATTCGAGACCACTCAGCCCATCAAGTGAAAACTGTCAGGACTTGAACCCATTAACCCCAGGTCATTTTTTGATTGGTTCGCCGTTGTTTACTCCTGCTGAACCGGATTTTAGTAATGGAAACGTTACTTTAGTCAATAGATGGCAGAAACTGAGAATTCAACATCACTATTTCTGTAGGAGATGGAAAGATGAATATCTCAAAGAGTTGCACAAAAGATATAAGTGGAAATACCCTAAAAGGGAGATCGAAGTAAATGATTTAGTAGTAATCAAGCAGGATAACCTACCCCCGAACGAGTGGATGATGGGACGTGTCATCAAAACATTTCCAGGATCGGACGGGAGAGTAAGAGTTGTCGAGCTAAGGACATCAACAGGAAACTTGACTCGACCTATAACGAAAGTTGTAGTTCTACCCATTAGTTAGTCTAACACTGCTAGTTAACCCATCATGTCATTTACTCACTCACAATTATATAATTTAACCCATTATTATCACTTACCTGCAACTAACCAAACACCCTAACACACTAACCCATTCATTATTTCATTTAATAATTCATTCATGTTTCATTTCGTGTAGAAAATGCCAGGTAGCCAAAGTCGTAAAAACGAACAAACCCGTAAAGCCAAGATCGTTTCAAAAGGTAAAGGAGTAAAGAAACCCCAAAATGCACGTAGACATCAGAACGAAGCTCGTTACTTCGGATGTGGACTGTGTAAAGCAGACCATCGTATTGTGTCGTGTAAGAAGTTTTCGAATCTTAACCTGGAGAAAAAGTATGAGACACTTGGGAAACTTCACTACTGCTCAAATTGCTTAGCTCGAAACCATTTGTTAGAGAAGTGCACCAATCCGGCGCGATGTCGTGTTTGTGGTTTAAAACACCACACTGTTTTACACGGTCATAAGAAAATATTGAAAGATCTTAAAAAATCCGTTAAGCCGCAGACAAAGACAGAGGAAAGAAACTCGCAAAAGGATTCTGGTAGCAGGTCGATGGCAATATGCCTACCTACACCACTTAAAATGACTTTTGTACCAACGGCCGAAATTTATGCTACGCTTGAGGACGGTTGTTTGTTGACAAGAGCCATCCTAAACCCCAGCTCCACATGCTCCCGTGTTGCCTACTCTTTTGTTCGACAAAATCGTCTTAAGACATTTGATGTCGATGGTCAAACTTATATAAAGACCATTATTACTCCAAATATGTCGTCAATAATAAAATATGACATGTATTTTTTGGTAACAAAAGAATTGCCAAAACGTCCTTACTCTAGGGGCTTTCAAGAGTCCATAAAGGATAAATTCGGGAATCTTGCCTTGGCGGACCCAAACTTCTACACTAATGACCCAATCGAACATGAACTTGGTGGAGACATTTATAGCACCATTTTGAAGTCCAACGTGATCCATATTGATGGGGGATCTGTCATAGCCCAGGACACTACCCTTGGTTGGCTCATTATGGGTTCTTACTCGACCTAACCCACTCATATACAAACTCTAAGTATTATATTGATATAATGAATAACTCTTACATTGCAAATAAGTTGGACCTTTACTTAAGTCCAAAAAATGTTATTTACAGGAACACCATGGCGGGGAGAATGTTCACACGGTGAACAAAAAAGGTACCACAGTACCATTACTAGCACTTTTAACGCCCCCATCAACATCTGACGCAAGAAGGGCAGCCAACATTTACGAGACTGAGGACAGTAGTCGATCGGCTTTTTTACGAACCCAAAAAATATTAATCTTTACGTAAAAATATATATTGAATATTACTTTTTCAACACTATAAATAAAAACATTTTTTTACAACGTTTTAAACAAAAATTAAAGTTGTTTTTTTTTCCCACAAACCCGTATAAACAGGAGTTTTTAAACGCACGATACAGCGACTCCCTCTACTACCCATCGACACATATCCAGAAGCAACCCTTACCACTAATAACGACAAACAGTAATCCAACAGCCCCACTCTTGATACTAACGAAGAACCTAAGCCCAAAAGAAAGAAAATGCTAACAAATCATCTCATGTTGTCCCTCCCCACAATTCTACTCTTTTTACCATTAGTACTTGGAACTCCAGTAGACATCAAAAAATTTGGAACAAAGGAAGGAATACATTTCGAGCATATTGGCATAATTGCTCATTTAACTAGCGAATGGAATCTCTTAGTATATTACGATTTAAACACATATTGGTCTGAAACATCAAGTCTTATCAATGGCACAAGATCACTACGGGGACTTTGTAAGATATTAACCCTAAACAATTCATGTCTCAACATCATCGATCACTTCGAGAATATGGAAGGCGAATTACAACTGGTTAATCGACTCCTACGAAGTAGCAATAAACATAGTTCGTAATGTTGCTCACTCCTTATTTGGCATATTGGATTCCGAGTATACCAACCAGATGTCAGAAACTTTACTAAAAGTAAAAAAAATGAAGCATATTTGTTGCACTTGTTAAAACACCAAACATCAGTTGTCGATTCAACAATCAATATAATTGGTAACAAGCCATATTTGAACAACTAGAGCAGGAGATTACATTGTATTCGAAGGAAATCACGAATGTAAACAAGGCGTTACTTCAAGTACACCTTTCCCAGCTATTCAATTCTGGAGCTCTACAATTAGAACTAATATAGCAAATAACTTACGAAGATGCAGTCTTTAATATTCAACACTCTAATGGATACTCAACATGGCAAAATCAGCCCGTCATTATTAACCCCAGAACAGTTACAAAAGGCAGTCGATCAAATTAAACTTCATTCACCATCTTCCTTTGACAGACAAGAATGACTTGCTGCAGCTATTCAAACTGATTAAGGTTAAAGGTGGACTTACGCATCAGCATGTTGTTTTCAAAATAACCTTACCATTGGTCGAAAATGAAGACTTTAAGACGTTCTACTTGACTCCAATACCCAACACAGGTAACGGTGCCATGGTAGCCATCACACCGTATTCTACTGTTTGGTCATAGCCGCATCTCGCACACAATACATCTTACTTGCAGAATCAGAGCTTAGCTCTTGCGATGTAGTGCAACAAAACGTGTTCCTTTGTTCTAATGTGCAAATGCGTTACAACTATGGATCAGAGAGGTGTGCATGTGAAATTAATATTTTCAACAACAAAACGACAACAGCATGCATCTTAGAAAAAACTACCACCAAATGGGCACCACTCAATAAACGGAACCAATGGATATACGCTACCTCATCACTATCACAGGCCACAGCAGTTGTCACAGGGAAATCATTCCCATCTCTCTGAAAGGCTCCGGGCTGCTTACGCTCAATCCGGAATGCGTACTCAAGCACGAGTTTGTCACTATAAGTGGACGGCAAACTATATTCAGCACAGTGATGTCTTCATACACAAGCCTTGGCAAAATTTCGGACATGTCATTACCCACAGCCAGTACCCAATCCATGAACAACAAGCAATCAAATGCAACTAAATTGGACACTATGTATGCCAAGAACATAAGAGACCTTATAACATTACAAAGGTCATTAGAAAAACACGTCATCATCGAGCTACCAAACAAATTGAGGTCCCATCAGGATCACAATTATGCTATTGGTCACCTAGCCTTGTCATTCTGTCTCATCGCGCTAATCATATTGCTATTTAACTATAAGGCAAACAGAAGTGCACGGAAAACACTTCCAGCTACATCCATTGAAGCACATGCAGAGAATTATGAACTTCAATCATGTCGAAATGAACGCAATAGGATGACACCCTTACCAATGCCACGTCAACAAAGACAAAGTTTCATCATAGATGTCTAGCCTAACATTATTATCCAAATCAGGTTGTCCACACGCCACAACTCTGTTGAACATCCGTTCAACGCGGGGGAGAATGTTAAGACTTACAGTCAGTCAATATCCATACTAATCACAATATCATTAACTTGAATTAATCTGTTGTGCTAACTCAACATTGTTCCTCAAGTTCATTGATTTAAAGTTATTTTATTATTTGTAATTGTACCTCAGGTTCATTGCCTTTTAAGTTATTGTTTCTTATGTTACGTGCTTTTTTCCGATATGATTCCTAAGGCTACAGATTTAATTTATAGTAGAAATGTAAATGAAATAAATGGTTTAGTGGCATGAAGGATTACGTCCGGCTAGCTTAAACATGGTAGAAGTGATTCACAACCCATTTCATTATGCACGTAAGCATATACCTACTCACCATGCCGAAATAAAACTACCAACGAGTAGGTCAAAATTTATTAAAATGCAAAGTATCAAAAATTACCTGAAAAAAAAAATATGCATATATGGTTAGATCTGCACCATATAGGGTACACTCATCCCCTCCCTTCATTACGCCTATGACAACTGAAATACCCTGAGTTACTAAACGTTGTCCCTTTAAACTACAGAAACCTAACTCATTCTGCCAACAAAGTCATTATTGCTGTTATTCCCAAAAAAAATAAACTACTTCGTTAGATTTCATATTAACACAAGAATTCAATAATAAATTTATTAATCATTCAGAAAAAAAAAGAAAATATATAAGAAAAAGAAACGACAGGAAAAAAAATATATTTATGAACATATGTACATACATATGTACATATATGTATGTATGTAAATTTCTTATATATGTTTTAATTATCTTACATATTTACACAATGAGTGCAAAATTCGTACTCAATAATATGTAAATAAAAAAATATTGTAATAGTAAGTATAAAATAAGAAAGAAACAAAATAGAATCGGACTGGACTAAACTGTAATACGTTTATTAATAAGTTATGAATGAAAACTTACATTTTTTTTCTGGTCCCTTACTCACAAAAATTTGTAGAATTTGAATGTTTCATTAGACATCGTTCTGTTTGTTGGGCCCAGCAATGCAGAAAATGTTGATGTTGTTGTACTTTAGAAATTGGTTTAAATGCAAGTAGCTATGTATGAATGTAGAGTAGATATTAAAGTAGACTCAAAAAAAAATGTTAGTCTATTCATTACAAAATATACGTATTTAAGAATTAATAATATACTGAAATAATTATTTAACTATATAGGTATTAATAATTCAAAGAAGACATCTTTATATAATAATGTTAATTACTCAAATTTAAATAAATGTTCACTTTTACTACAAAATATTAATGATTAGTTAAATATAACATGCCCATTTGGGTTGGTTACTATTTAAGGTTATTAAATGGTTTTTTTCATGGTTTTTTTTTATCATTTTTTTTTTCTCGGAAATTAATAAATTTTAGGAATTAATTAAGTACATTAATATTCTAATAAATTCAAAATATAAGGTATCAAGGTTAAAAAGAGGTTAAGTATGGCTGTGACAATGTGATTATGTAATATGACAGATACAATACTTTTGAGGTTAAGTTGGAAACGAGCCTTGCTGTCGAATTCACGTGGTCCGTATACAAAGTATGGTTGATAAATTTCAGTTGGGGCTATTTATTTTTCTTTTCTTCTTTGGGTTGACAATAATCAAAATCTTCGCACATCTACCTTAATTTGGTTACTTTGAAAATACTATTAGTGCGTAGATTTAGCCCAAAATCTGTGATCGTGACTTCCCTATAAAAAATTTATATAAAATTTAATTCTAGCAAGACCACTTTCAAAATGCATACCTTTTTTTATTAAATATGAAACCCGAATTTGACAAGATAAAATTTCTACAAGATATAGTTAATTTCCTGTCTTTAATTGAATTACTATATTTAGCTTTTGGATTTTTCCGTTTATATAAAACAAAAATCACACAAAATCACTTATATTAATTTTTCACTTAATTATCCGACTTTAATCTTCTCATCACAATAGTCTAATTGTAAGTGATCTTTAAATAACCTTTCAATATGATAAAATAAAAACTACCTTTATAGATCATGACAAAATTAAGTGGAAGTAAAAGAAAAAAACACTTATTTATTAAATTATTTAAAAGGTTTATAACTTAACCATCTGCGTAAAGAAGACAAAAATATTTGTTCATGTAAAATGACTCAAGAGATCAACAATAGAGAGTGCATAATGGAATGCGTATGCTTATGGATACTAATTACTGGAAATTTACGTATGCATGTAAATAAGATTAACAAACCCATTTTATCGCATGCTACAAGTTGGGGAATGTATGCTTATAGAAGTTTTCATTATTTAGATAAAAAAAATCGTTACAAAACTGCTTCATTTTGTATTTAAGGTTTAAAACAAAATGAACAGCAATTGATTTTTTTTTTTTTTTTTTTTTATGTCAACAAATAAGTGTGGCACGACCCACTTAAGCCGGGCAATATCATGCCCTAATATCCGAAGTGTGAAATTTTCCTATGTATTTTCCATTCAAATCCTCGATATCGTATAATGTGTTTCCCACCTTATTACGAACCCTACATTTTACATATTTCGGCATAAATTTCTTATTTATCCTTTTCGACAGATTACTTAGGGTATGGTTTTTTCTATATACAATTTGCCCTTTACGAAAAGTTATTGGTCTTGTCCTAAGGTTATATGTTTTGCTTGATTTATCATGTGCCTCATTTAAATTTCTCCTAATTTTATCTCTAATTATATTGAGCTTGTCGTCATGTTCAAGAACGCAAACGTCTTCTCCATCCATACAGCCAATTTTATCCAATACGTTGTATGTGTTTCCATGCTGTATCATATTTTGACCAAAGGTCGCGTAATATGGAGAACACTTTATCGCAGCATGATGATCACTCCTTAGAATGGAAAGGATCTGGGGAATATATTTATCCCAATTGCTGTGGTTGTTCTGGTCGACTAGAAAACTTCTAATTTTAATTATTATTTCGCGATTTGCACGCTCAGAAGCATTCGATTGGGGTGTATAAAATCCTGTAGTAATATGCTGAATGCCATATATTTTCATAAAATCCTTCATCTCATGAGATACAAACTGTTTCGCGTTATCGCTGTGTATATATCTGGGAACACCGAAAGTGGGAAAAATTTCCTGTTGAAAATATAGTATCACGTTCCTTGAGGTTGCTGACTTAAAAGCCTTTAAGAACAGAAATTTTGTTAAATGATCTAGGCATATAAAAATTACTGAATTATTAGCCTTAGTGAAAGGATAGGGTCCCAAAAAATCACAATACAATCTCTCAAAGGATCTGTACGTGTGATATTGGTTACCCATTGGAGGCTTAGAAATATAATTGATGGGCTTAATAACTTTACATTTATCACAATTTTGAACATAAGATTTGATGTCTCTTGCCATAGTGGGCCAAAAGTACTTTTGACGTATTCTTGCCAATGTTTTCAAAAATCCACCATGGCATGCAGTTACTGAATTATGAGCAGATTCCATTATAATTCTATACAGAGTCCTCGGAATCCAAAGACGCCATAGGTTTTCCTCCCCGTCTACAGATCCGCTTCTAAATTTAACACGCCTAAAAACAAAATTATCCTTGACGCGCAAATCTGGTAGTGAGCTTATATTTTCCGCAATAGTTTGTCTCAATTCCTTATATTCCTCATTATTGAATTCCGGAGAGGTCAAATCAACCTCAAGTGGTGTATCTCCGATGGCCAACTCATCAGTATCTAATCTAGATAAGCAATCTGGGACAATATTTTGGGAACCTTTTCGATGTTCTATGGTGAAGTCAAACCTTTGAAGTTTAAGGCTCCAACGAGCCAATCTTCCACTTAAGTCCTTTTGGGACATTAACCATTTCAGTGAAGAGTGGTCCGTTAAAACTTTAAAGGGCAATCCTTCTATATAAGGCCTAAATTTGTTAACGCATACGACCGCTGCCATACACTCTAGTTCAGTAACTGTATAATTCCTTTGGGCCTTGTTTAATTTCTGTGATACAAATGAAATAGGATGTTCTCTACCAAAATCATCATACTGAAATAGTACACCACCTACTCCAACTTTCGAAGCATCACATTGAATTATAAATTCCCTCTTAAAATCTGGCTGAGCTAATACTGGTGCACTGGAGAGTGCCTCTTTGAGAGCTTGAAATGCTTCCTTTGCTTTATCAGACAGGCTAAACGATTTTTGGGATTTTTTAAGACAATCAGTCAAAGGTGATGAAAGATCTGAAAAATTACTAACAAACGATCTATACCAGTTGGCCATCCCGATAAAACGTCGAACTTGTTTCGGGCTTTTTGGTAAGGGGAAATTAACGATAGATGAAACTTTATCAGGGTCCACTTTAAGGCATCCATTTCCTACAATATAACCTAAGTAGCGAATTTCTGTTTGACAAAATCTGCTTTTGCCTACGTTTATTGTCAATTTTGCCTTTCTTATACACGATGCCACTTCTTTCAAAAGTTCAATATGAGATTCAAAGTCTGCACTACAGACCAGCAGGTCATCTAAATAGATAAAGACATTTTCCCTGATTTTAGATGGTATTACCTTATCCATGAGACGACTCATGGTTTGCGGCCCATTACAAAGTCCAAATGGCATAAATTTATATTGATACAAAGGTTTGCCTGGTATCACGAAGGCCGTATTTTCTTTTGAGTTCTCGGTTAGCCTTATTTGAAGGAATGCATCTTTAAGGTCAATACCGCTGATAAAGTATGTATCCTTGAGCCTGCTTAATAAACCGTTTATGTGGGGTAACGGGTACGAGTCTTTTTTCGTAACCGCATTTAATTTTCTTGAATCAATACATAACCGAATTTTCCCCGGTTTCCGCACCAATACAGCTGGTGAACACCAAGGGGAATTCGATTCCTCTATAACGCCCATATTAAGGAGTCTTTCAATTTTCTTAAATGCCTCTTCTTGGCGCGGAGGTGATAATGGATAATGTCTTGATTTGATTGGAACAGCATCACCTGTGTCGATGTTATGTTCCAATAAATCAGTGCAGCCAAGTCCCTGTTTTTCGAAAGATGGAAATAGTAATATTGTTTTTTCCAGGTTAAGTCGTTGCTCAGGTGTAAGATTATGAAATTTTGCATCTGACTTAGAGTCCTTTGATATTGAAGGCTCTTCATCAATTTCAGAAACAGTTGGAAAAATGTCTGGTGCTAAGGCAAATTCTCGCCAGAAATTTATACCGAGGTATAATTCCTGATTAAGAGATGGCACTAAGTAAAATTCAATAGTTTTTATAACATTTTTAAACAAAACTGGTAATAGACATGAACCTATAACTTCCTGCTTTGAGCCATTTGCTGTTTTTAAAAAATATTTCAATGGTTTATATGTAATCTTGTTCCGTTCTATGAAAACCAAGCAATTTCTACCTAAAACGGATACATTGGCTCCAGAGTCGAGCAACCCCACTACTTCTTCATCAAATATTCTAATTTTGGCAAATGGACGATCATCTGGACCGTGAATGATAGTCGATTCTAAAATTTTACGGATAAGTTTCCGCTTCTTGAAACGTTCTCTACATTTCAGTATTCTCGAGGAAATTTTTCCACAAGAAGCTGTTTTCTTAATTGCGATATCAAGTGAATGAGGTTCGGATTTATTAGAAGATTTTAAAAGCTCAATTTTGTCAAAAGTTTGGTTGAATGTCTTAGTATTCAATTTACACTCGGGGTAGTAAGATTTGGACGAGTGTCCCCGGTAGCCATTTCGCCCGTTTTCTGGTTTCCCTGTTTTACCAGACCATGTTTGTTTGGACATTTTGGGGTAAGAACTCCTTTTTGTCCACACTTAAAACAGAAAGGTTTTCGTATTTCCTCCGGACAATATATATAAGAATGTCCTAAGGACATACAGTTCCAGCATTGGATCTGTGAATAGTCATATTGAACTTTCCTTTTCTGTAAATGAACAACTTCCAATTGGGGATCACTTTCCTCCAAGTCATTAATTTCACAAACAGAATTTTCAAGCTCATTTACATTGCGAGTTGAGATAGTATTTGGGGTCTGAAATTTATTATCTCTCAGTACTTTTTCCGCTTTACGTGCAATATCTCTGAAATCGTCCATAGACTTTGGTTCAGAGTTAAATAGCAAAAACCTCAGATTTGCATTGACATTTCTTTTTGCAATATCAATCAAAGTACTGTCCGGCAAAGGTGTTTGTAGTCTTGAATTCATAGAAATGATAGCAGCATGAAAGTCATCATAAATTTCTTTGTACTGTTGTTTTCTAAGCGAAATTTTCAATATAATGTCGTGGTCAGACTCTAAGTGACCAAACTCTCTGGTGAGAGCACTACAAAGTTGATGATATGTGACATCTCGGTTCTGCTTTGTAAAAAGCCAGTACCACTGCTCAGCTTTGCCTTCCAATAATACATGAAAGTTTGATAAGATAGTTTCATTAGAACATTTTGATCTTGTACGCAATGTATCTATTTTAAACAAAAAGTCTGATACTGAGCCTGTACCGTTATAAACAACTTTCCATTTCTCAAGCTTGATATTTGGCTCGTTGTTAAAAGAAGACCTGGTTTGATGACTTGAAGATGAAAGATTATTACCACATGGTAAATTTGATTGAAAAAAATTGTGTGATGCTTCAGGAGGCCTGTAGGGATTTGAGTTATTTAAATTTCCTATTTGAGAAATGCTCTCTCTTATTGAACATAATTCTCTTCTGAATTCTTCCCTAGTGTTCCTCATAGTTTGTTCCATTAGGGCTATTAAAGAATCTAAGGGATTTTCACTATTCGGTTCTGTCCTGATTGTATCGCTACTGTGAGGTGGAACCCTATTCGAGCCAGAAGGTTGCTCTGCCAGCTCAATATTCGCACATTGTGCAGATGATAGAGGGACAAAAAGTTGAGTATTTGGATTATTATCGGAATCCATGGTATGTTCGTTACGCCTATCCGGGAGTGGTTGAAACTCCTTAGGAGCTTGATTCATTTGGGGTTTTTGTTTGATACTTTCCGCGTAGTTCTTTACTGGGGAATGAACTACTTTTGATTTTGTATTGGCAGAAGGACCTTGCAGCTCTATAGAAATATTGTTGCGTGAAGCAGATAAACTTTTTCTGTTACTTTTAAAAGAACTATTATGCACGCCTCTAGCTGAACTTCTTGTATTCATAACGAAAAAAACTTTGTATTTACGTGACTTGTAAAGAAACATTTACCCGCCAGGCAATGTTTACACATAAAAAAAATCAAACCCTGGTATCTATAATTTTAAAACGAAGAAATATACATATATTAAATTCTTAGCCTATATGGAAAAAAATCTGTGGATTTAAATATAAGCTAAATGTGATATATTATAATACGAAAATCAATATTAAAATTTTTTTTTTTTTCTTGGGAATAACAACTCTAACAAATTTTGTTTGCAAAACAAATAAAATTCTGTAGTTTGCAAAACAAATAAAATTCTGTAGTAGGTAATTACCCCTTTTACTTTTTCCCTGAACAAGAACAGCTACGAAAATAGCTTATACCGATGCTACTTACGGATCTGCCTTTCCTCTAATTGTATCTCTGTTTAGGATATGCAATATTCCTAAGATATAATCCTCAAAGTATCCAAATTATACGAATAACAATTTCCTAAAATCCTGGTGCTACAATTATTAAAACCTGTGTTCTTAAAATTTGGACCTCCAGCTAAATGAATATACATACGTATGTACATGTATAGAAGCCGTTAATTACTGAAAACTAACACAGATATTATTCTTGGTGCAACTAGAATAAAAGCATTTATGTCCTTTAATTCCCAGGACTCCCAAAAAAATTATGTATATGTATATAAAAATTGGTATATGTTTACTTGGTTAAACTAACAAAATCACCAACTCCAGTTTTACGGCTTAAGAGGAAAAAGAATTCCAAAGGAAAAACTAATAATTAAAACTAAAGATAGCTTTGCGTTGGGCGCCATATATGTTTCGTGCTTTTTTCCGATATGATTCCTAAGGCTACAGATTTAATTTATAGTAGAAATGTAAATGAAATAAATGGTTTAGTGGCATGAAAGATTACGTCCGGCAAGCTTAAACATGGTAGAAGTGATTCACAACCCATTTCATTATGCACATAAGCATATACCTACTCACCATGCCGAAATAAAACTACCAACGAGTAGTTCAAAATTTATTAAAATGCAAAGTATCAAAAATTACCTGAAAAAACAAATATGCATATATGGTTAGATCTGCACCATATAGGGTACACTCATCCCCTCCCTTCATTACGCCTATGACAACTGAAATACCCTGAGTTACTAAACGTTGTCCCTTTAAACTACAGAAACCTAACTCATTCTGCCAACAAAGTCATTATTGCTGTTATTCCCAAAAAAAATAAACTACTTCGTTAGATTTCATATTAACACAAGAATTCAATAATAAATTTATTAATCATTCAGAAAAAAAAAGAAAATATATAAGAAAAAGAAACGACAGGAAAAAAAATATATTTATGAACATATGTACATACATATGTACATATATGTATGTATGTATATTTCTTATATATGTTTTAATTATCTTACATATTTACACAATGAGTGCAAAATTCGTACTCAATAATATGTAAATAAAAAAATATTGTAATAGTAAGTATAAAATAAGAAAGAAACAAAATAGAATCGGACTGGACTAAACTGTAATACGTTTATTAATAAGTTATGAATGAAAACTTACATTTTTTTTCTGGTCCCTTACTCACAAAAATTTGTAGAATTTGAATGTTTCATTAGACATCGTTCTGTTTGTTGGGCCCAGCAATGCAGAAAATGTTGATGTTGTTGTACTTTAGAAATTGGTTTAAATGCAAGTAGCTATGTATGAATGTAGAGTAGATATTAAAGTAGACTCAAAAAAAAATGTTAGTCTATTCATTACAAAATATACGTATTTAAGAATTAATAATATACTGAAATAATTATTTAACTATATAGGTATTAATAATTCAAAGAAGACATCTTTATATAATAATGTTAATTACTCAAATTTAAATAAATGTTCACTTTTACTACAAAATATTAATGATTAGTTAAATATAACATGCCCATTTGGGTTGGTTACTATTTAAGGTTATTAAATGGTTTTTTTCATGGTTTTTTTTTATCATTTTTTTTTTCTCGGAAATTAATAAATTTTAGGAATTAATTAAGTACATTAATATTCTAATAATTCATTTTTACTAAAGTTAGTTCTGTATTTAAATTCAAAATATAAGGTATCAAGGTTAAAAAGAGGTTAAGTATGGCTGTGACAATGTGATTATGTAATATGACAGATACAATACTTTTGAGGTTAAGTTGGAAACGAGCCTTGCTGTCGAATTCACGTGGTCCGTATACAAAGTATGGTTGATAAATTTCAGTTGGGGCTATTTATTTTTCTTTTCTTCTTTGGGTTGACAATAATCAAAATCTTCGCACATCTACCTTAATTTGGTTACTTTGAAAATACTATTAGTGCGTAGATTTAGCCCAAAATCTGTGATCGTGACTTCCCTATAAAAAATTTATATAAAATTTAATTCTAGCAAGACCACTTTCAAAATGCATACCTTTTTTTTATTAAATATGAAACCCGAATTTGACAAGATAAAATTTCCACAAGATATAGTTAATTTCCTGTCTTTAATTGAATTACTATATTTAGCTTTTGGATTTTACCGTTTATATAAAACAAAAATCACACAAAATCACTTATATTAATTTTTCACTTAATTATCCGACTTTAATCTTCTCATCACAATAGTCTAATTGTAAGTGATCTTTAAATAACCTTTCAATATGATAAAATAAAAACTACCTTTATCGATCATGACAAAATTAAGTGGAAGTAAAAGAAAAAAACACTTATTTATTAAATTATTTAAAAGGTTTATAACTTAACCATCTGCGTAAAGAAGACAAAAATATTTGTTCATGTAAAATGACTCAAGAGATCAACAATAGAGAGTGCATAATGGAATGCGTATGCTTATGGATACTAATTACTGGAAATTTACGTATGCATGTAAATAAGATTAACAAACCTATTTTATCGCATGCTACAAGTTGGGGAATGTATGCTTATAGAAGTTTTCATTATTTAGATAAAAAAAATCGTTACACTTATTTTTGTTAATTGGTATTATTTTTGCTGACTTAAAATTTTTACCTCTAGTTCATTGCTTTAGGTTTATTATTTTGTAGTAATATAAAATAAATATTTAGTTGTAACGTGGTTTTGTCGTTGGCTGGGGTAGTCCAGTGATGTCCAGGGTCGACTTACGGAATCCACGAACCTTAAGTGAATACGCGGGTGATTTACCCTTTCGGGGTTAACAATAATCTCTTAACTTTATTGATTTATTAGCAACTTAATTACAATACTTTGTTAACAACTTCATTTGAAATTACTAGCAGCACAGCAAACAGGCAGGAATTCGGCGGATTCTCCTTGGCTGGTGTATTCGGGTCGGAATCGGGTGGGGATTCAGGATCGGGTTCCTTGAGTGCTTGGCGGTGATGAAATAGCTCGTTCTCAGCAGTTGTTACAATACTACATTTCGTTCTTATGATTAGGTATCTAAATACTACAATTCAACCTTATGTAATAAACTGACTTAACTAGGGGAGGTCTGTTGACCGAAGTCACAGTACAACTGTCAGGCGAGGCCGCAGTGCAAAAACTGTCAGCCGAAGCCGCAGTACAAAAACCGGCAGCCGAAGCCGCAGTACAAAAACCGTCAGCGAAAGCAGACCGTCGTGCAGAAGGCGGGAACCAGGTCGACTTTAATAGATGGCAAGATCGTTGGTGCAGTGAAATCGCCCCGATTGTAACTGAACCTAAAGTATTAATGTAACATTATAAATGAACTAGATGAGAATTATTAAGCGAACTGGCATTAAACTAAATAACATTAGGGGGTTTCATATGTACTTGAAACTGAAATATAGTATTATATTGAAATTAATTATCATATATGGTATTGTATAAAACTTAAATATAAAATAAAAGAAATAAATATAAAATATATGTTGCTTGGATTTAAGGGAATGTAAATCTTCGTTACATAGTATTTTGTCAAATTAACATATTTTAGTTAGTAAGTTAGTTTAAATAGCATAATACAACTTTTAAAAATGGTCAAATTTTATGTGTTTGGTTTGCGTTCCACTAATAAAAACACTTCATTTAACAGTTAGCTTTTTCCTCTTACGGCAAGAGATTCTCGATTTTGTGTGTAATTATGCTCGGTTTGGTCTGTTGAAATAGTTTGTCTCTGGGTACTCGAGTGATTTCGACAACTGCGTGCGCAAGACAATACTCCGACTCGACCCCAATACGAGCAGAAAAGTCAAAATGGGTACGAACATATTGTTCTTGTATGACCAGCTCTTTTGCATCACCAACAACTCGTGGACCGGTTGCATATGTCCTCGGCGATCGTAGGCAACGTTTGCGGTCGTTCCTCGCACTTTAAAGCCTCGAACTCATCCGTGAGCCATACTAGCTCATCCTGGTTCGCGAAATTGTTTCGACGAACGTAATACCTGTACTCAGTTCGTAGGCCCTCGTAAATTATGTCTAGATGGTTTTCTTTCCAGAGGTCGGGGTGTTGTCGCGAAAGAGTAAAAATCGTTAGTATGTAGTCTTTGGCATGCTCTCGTGTATCTTGCTTGCGACTGTAGAAATATTGTTCGAGATTGGAAAAGTATCGGTGAGGGAGGAAGAATTTTTGTATTTCTTCCTTAAAAGAGAACCAAGTACTTATAATGTCCCGTTTTACTCGATACCATTTAAGGGCGTTACCGTGAAGTATGTTTCCCAATGGGGGCAGCAATTGGTTGAGTGGTAAATGGTAACATTCGGCCAACTCTTCTAACCGTTCAAGAAACTCCATGATGCTTTTCTTTTCTCGGCCGACTGTACTTCTTGTTCTAGTTCACGAAGTAAGTTTTTGGCGGATGCTCTGAGCCGTTTATTATGGATATTTTCCGCCACCTGCTGTCGTTGGTACTCCACGGTGTAGCCAGTGGTGGGTATGCCGATTTTCCGACAGTGCTCGATTAGCTGATCCTTTCTCAACACATATATCCAGTCGGTTGAGTTGTTACTCAAAGTTTTACTTATCGATGGGTTATCGTGCTTCTCGTAATGTCGGCCCGATTCTTCCTCGGCGCTTTCTCCGCATTGCGACTCGAAATCGGCTCCCTGCTCAGGCGCCATTTGTAACGTGGTGTTATTCATCGGCTGATCCACTAACCTTAAGTGAGAAGACGATATATTTACCCTTTCGGGGGTTGAATAAATATTTTCTTTATTGTTTTCTCTAAAATAATTCAATTACAAATCATGAAACACGAAAAGCTACGATAACTTTTATATGGATGTGTTCGGCCTGAGGAATCGCGTGCTGGTCGGCACCCGAGTACAGCGTTCGTTTTCGGCAAGTTCGGATCGGCGGCAACGTTCGGCGGGTTCGATCGGCGGCGTGCTTGGTAATCGGTTCGGCTTCACCCTCGGCTGCTTCTTTGGCTCACACGTTCGTCATAATAATAGTAAATATAAAACGTACAAAGGTTCTTACAGCTAGTACCTAACTACTACATAAACTTTATGAAATAACTTATTCTCCGAAGTTCTACGATAACAATACTACTAGTGGGAACATGCGACACGAAGCCACTTGTGAGAACAGACGACACGAGGCCAATTGTGAGAATAGGCGACACGAAGCCACTTGCGAGAACAGGCGACACGAAGCCACTTGTGAGAACAGGCGACACAAGGCCACTTGTGAGAACAGGCGACACGAATCCACTTGTGAGAATAGGCGACATGAAGCCACTTGTGTGAACAGGGGACACGAAGCCACTTGTGAGAACAGGCGACACGAAGCCACTTGTGAGAACAAGCGACGCGAGGCCACTTGTGAGAACGCGACACGAAGCCACTTGTGAGAACAGAAGACGCGAAGCCACTTGTGAGAACCCCCAGCCGAAGCCGCGATGAAATTTATTTGATACTTAACCCACAGGTTAGGTACAGCGTTACCGTTGGTGCTACTAAAGTAGCAATTTGCCACTTTTTCGACTGCTTGGATACTATTTTGCTACTTTTACAAAATGCAACCAAATGTGATACTTTTTGTAGTTCTTGCCACTTGTTAGGTACTTTTTACTAAATGATGAGATACTTTTTGAACTTTCCGTTGTATTACATCTCCCAGAATTAATATAAACTGTAATTGTTTTAATTTATATGCAATCTTATCTGAAATAATTTTTTGTCTATCGTAATAAGCTTATGCACATATTGCAAATATATTATGTAACATGTGTACATATTAATTATTCGCAAGTAAGTGCTCTTGGGAAGTACCGCTTGCTTTTATGCGTATGCGGTATACCATGATGAAATAAATACTTATACCATGGCGTATACGTATGCCTGTATAAATAAGGGTTGTCAATTTTTTTTCACCTTCGTGGCCAATTATACACCGAAAATCGCCAAAATTCGACAAATGTAATTTTCTTAAGATTTTTGTTATGAAAAATTCGCCAAAAATCGCAAAATTTAATTTTTATATAACATTTAAATAAACATTTTCATGGTTTATGGCTTATTTTATTCGTTATATTCCTAGTTCGATAATTAATAAAAATGTAAAATTTTTGCTATTATAATTTTTTTTGTAAATTTTTGAACACGTTTATTTTTTTTAAAAAATTTACCCATTATTTTTTTTAATATCTCCGAAACTTTTGAAAATAAAAAAAACTATTGGTAAGATGCCTTAAAGGGAATTTAATTCCAAATCATTCGCTAGTAATAGCATGCAAATCGGACGTATCGCTCCCAAGTCATGATGAAATATACATATCAGCGTCATGCCCCCAACAATGAATAATATATAAAATTAACATTTGTCCTACGATTTTAATGAAATATGCCGTATTTTATTCATACTCGTGATTTTTAGATTAATGATTAATATGTAAAATTTTTGTCCTTATAACTTTTTTTGCAAAAAATATATTGCCACTAATTTCTGAATAACTTCGAAACAGTTGAAAATATAAAAAAAATTGGATGACTCAAAGGCTTTTAAAAAACCAGACCTGATAGAACCAATCATTGAACAGAAGGTCAATTAAAATCACATAAAAAGTTTCTGCTTTCATCTGGTATAATCTTTTCTGGAATTTTTTATCATTTAAAAATGTTATTGGAAATTTTAAATAAATTAAACAAAATACGTGCAAAAACATTATTTTGTGTACTTTTTCCTATTATAAAACAGTGCCGCCTTTTTTTTCTTAAATCTCATTTCCGGTGCCATTTTTTTTTGTAAAAATCCCTTTTTTTTGGTTCTTTTTGAAAAAATCCAACGGTAACGCTGGTTAGGTATCTTGCAAAAAATGTACAACCGAGTTCACCTTCGTGAAATCAGTCGGCTCTTCAATTGTTCCTCCAATTTTCCAGACTTCTAGGGCGGTTTCTTGTCTTGTGAGAATCGCCCGACTGTAACAAAACCTTTTCGACTTATGTCAATACACCGATAAACCAAATGAGTATTATTAGGCTAGCTGTGTAATGCAAGGAACACAGCTGGGACGAACGACGAATTTCGCCCTACAGGACGAATTTTTCCGTAAAAATTCGCAGAGTAAATTCGTCGTATGAAGCACAATAACGACGAATAGCTGGCAGCTTTTATAATTGAGAAAGTTGATTACTGTTTGTGCAAAGAGAGAGAGAAATAGTGTGACCATCTTCAAAAAAATAACGCTTAAAAATAAAAACACAACTAAAAACTATTTTTATAGCCAAATACTTTGTATACTTATTTTATGTGTTATACAATAAAAAAACAATTATTAAAGTAAAAAGTAACTTTATTTACTAAACTACTTCTTAACTTAAAGCAAACATGGTCACCCAGTACTGATTTGTTCGTCGTTCGCCGGCGTATGAAATAGAATTAAACCTATTTAAAGTTCGCCGCGTCTGGTGAATTTTCGCCGGCGCTCTGATTGTGTGCATTTTCATATACACAAACGTCCTTTAATTTTGGCGACGAATATTCGCGGCCAAAAATTCGTCGTTCGCCCCAGTTGTGTTCCTAGCATAACAAACAACACTGGCTAAACAAAGGAATCGCCAATACAGCGTGTGTGCTTGTGTGTATGTAATTCTTATGCATTAAACACATTCGAGACAGCAGGCAACACGAAGGCACGACTACAAATGCTGCAGGTTGCAATTGTAGTCGCGTAATCAGTTACTGAATTATTTTGATGACGACAGCTACAATTGAAAAAAATATAAACAGCTGTGTTTTTTATTATGTATTTACATTTCAGTGGTGCCACTATCATGTTTAATTTTAATTAATTTAACAACATGCATAATTGCAGACTCGTACACAAACTTAATTTAAGCCTACAAAAATATAAATACTTATTTATGATAAATTTTTTAACGTAAAAACAAATGAATTTATTAAAAAACATTTAAAATAATTTAATTTTATTATTTTTGGAACACATAAAGAACATCATCTTCATGGCAGGTTGAATAAAAAAATCCTAATATACAGTATAATCGCGAAAAAGTAAACTGAAATGTCCTAAGGGTTGTTAACTTTTTCGTCTTATTTATTAACTTTTCTAAATTGTAAAAAAATGCAATAATAAACATATGTACCTATATTTTTTTCAATGACTTAGTTTTCATCTGTACAAAAAAGAAACTTAGATCTAATTTGTACCGGCTACAATTTATAATTAATAATTATACAATCAGTCATGTATTATGTGTTAGGTGCTACATATGACGTTTGTCAGAAAATTAGTTCTTCAAAAATTTTCAGATAGCGAATTCTGGGTATTTTCTAAACTGGCAAATCCATTACTGACATTATTGTCTTATCAGGTTGCAGTTACACGAACTCGCGCTTAGCTATTGATATTGAAATTAGAAGAGCTTCAAGAAAACATTTGTAAAAACTTGCTTTAAGATCGGCATATTTTGGTCTATGTAATGTTTTCCTGTATGCTTTTTCCTATGTATTCTTCAAAGCCTCGAAAATTTTGTGACGTTTCGTTTTTATTTTTGAGATGGCAACTTCAGATATACAATAATACAATGCCGATAGTTTTTCTTTAATGTATTTCTCAATTTTGTTTAAACTCTCAACTTTCAGCTTAAAATTTAATCTAATTTGTTATCGTTTTACAAATCAGTACTTTTACTAATACGATCTGAAAAGTTAACTTAGAGCTAACGTTTCGAGCGGCACAGAAGCGCTAAAATTTGGTTAACTTGACCGCAAGATTACTGTATCGCGATTCTACTGTAATTTTTTGGTTTAACGCACTAAGTTTATGAATTATAGGTCGTAAAGGTTTCAGAGCACTTTATCAATAGTATAGGAAGAAAACTATAATCTGAATCTTTTAAGTATTGGTATCATAATAGAGTCTTTCGAAACACATTTCATATGATGTATAAAATATACCGATTTATTAACCCCTTAAGAGGATTTATCTTGAAATTTTGTCGATATCTATATATATAAAAATGAATTATGTTTGTATGTTTGTATGTTTGTATGTTTGTATGTTTGTATGTTTGTTTGTCGCTTTATAGACTCCGAAACTACTGAACCGATTTTCCTGAAATTTTTACAATAACATCACGTGAGCCCTAAAAATAAAATAGGCTACTTATTTTTTCGATAGGGGCAGGGGAATTGGTACCCCCCATAGGATGCCAATATTAATTATCGCATATCTTAAGAGCCGCTGCACGCATTTTGCTGAACTTTTTGTAGTAGGATCTTCTAAGCCCCAAAATTTAAATAAAATAGTAGCGGGGGAAGTGGTTCCCCCCATAGGACGCCAATGTTTAATATAGCATATCTTAAGAACTGTTATAGTGAGAATGTTCAAACTTTGTAGAAGTCACTCTTATGGTATACTACTCTATTGAGAATAAAAATAAAGCGGTAGGTGCAGGGGGGGAAATACCTCCCATAGGATGCATATATTAAATATCGCTCAACTGAAGAACTATAAAAGGGACAGTCTTCAAACGTGGTTAAAGCTACTATTATGGTAAAATATAAATTTCAATATAAAAATGGGCGGGGTTGACAGGGGAGGAGCAGTACCCCTCATAGATAGAAATATAATTAAGAGCCGCTGCACGCATTTTGTTGAACTTTTGGTAGTAGGATCTTCAGAGCCCCCAAATTGAAATATAATAGCAGCGGGGGAAGTGGTACCCACTATAGGACGCCAATGTTTAATATAGCATATCTTAAGAACTGTTATAGTGAGAATGTTCAAAGTTTGTAGAAGTCACTCTTATGGTATACTACTCTATTGAGAATAAAAATAAAGCGGTAGGCGCAAGGGGGGAAATACCTTCCATAGGATGCATAAATTAAGTATCGCTCAACAGAAGAACTATTAAAGGAAGAGTCTTCAAACGTGGTTACAGCTACTACTATGGTAAACTATTAATTTCAATATAGAAAAATAAATAAATTACACATTAAAAAAATACTGCATTTTTTTTCTTATTTATTTTTTTTACCAGTGTAGCGAAGCGCACCGGGTTAAGCTAGTGTATAATAATATTTCCTCAAATATAATATGTTATAGAGAACACCCCAAGTTTTTATATGCTATATTTTTAGAAACTCCATCATATAAAATTTTAATGTTATTAGGGTTAAAAAAATTTTATTTTGGAAAACTTCACAACATATTGAAATATAGTAATAATATGTAAATATTTGAAAAGTGTTCCGGAAGGCTGAAAACCCGCAATACAGAAAAACTTTATTAATCGAAGTCCTAATAACTTTGGTAACATGTGTATATTATTGTTAAATAATTATTATTAAATCGACATAATTTAAAGATAAAGCAAATTTAGTAAAAAAGTCAGTCAAGAAGTATGAGCATTTGAAATGGGCTCTTAATGGGTTAATAAATCGGTGTGCTTTAAACACCATGTGAAAAGCACTTTCAATTTTTCAATGATACCCATACTGCTAAAACTAAGAGCGTTGGCGTGACAAACATCTTCCTATATAACTTCTTTTAAGGATACTAAAAAGTAATAATAATATAGATTTGTTTCAATCCGGTTCTTTGCTGTTTAACCAAAAAATTATTATTATATATTATAAGCACTAATTCTTCTAATTTTTGATTATACTAGCAGCACTTTTTCTGTTTTGTAGCGTACAAAAATAGAAATTATGCTTTAAACACATTCGAGACAGCAGACTACCGACTTCAATATGTCAACAATAGAATACATGTGTGTATATGGAAATGATTATTTTAACGACGACACGGCAAAATGGCTGCAGGTTGTTGTCTATGCTAATTTTGTCGTAGTCAAATTAAACTAATGCATTAAACACATTCGCTAATTTTGAGCTAGCTTGGAAGGCTTTGAAAAATCGCTACCAAAATAAGCGAATTTTAATTAACAATCAAATTAGGAAAATTTATGGCATCCAGGCCCCTCAGAATGAAACTTTGAAATTTTTAAGGCAACTTCAAAATACGGTCAGCGATGGATTGTCTATTATTAGTTCGTTTCAAGTTGAGGTAGCGGATAATGACCCCTCTCTCATGTATATTTGCACTTCAAAACTCCCTGAAGAAACGTCGCGCGCGTGAGAAGATTCTCTGATTAACCATAAGGAATTGCCTACATGGCCGCAACTTAATCGATTTCTGTCTGAACGAATTGAAACTCTGGAAACTTTCATAAATTTGAGGAAGCCGTCCAGCAGAGACAACAATACTTCCAAATCTCAAGTTTTCTATTCTGATGCTCAACCTGATAAGGGTAAATTTAGCTGCAAAAAATGCCAACAGAATCATCCATTACGATTCAGCAAGTATTTTAAGGGATTATCAGTCCATGATAGAATAAAATATGTTTATGCGAACAAATTTTGTGCGAATTGTTTTTCACCCACTCATTTTAAAACGAAATGTCAGAGCACCAGTAGCTGCAACAGATGCAATCAAAGGCATCACCCCATGTTGCATATTGAAGAAGATAAAGTGAAGAAGGCTCCCACTCAAAGGGCGTCAACTCACCAGCAGTCTCGAGACTACGAAAGGCCATCAGGGTCGGGTACTCAGAGTAACACGAGGCCATCCAATTCTCAATCGGGACGATCTGCCACTTCGGGTGCAAATGGGGAGTCGGTTCAGGTTAATTTATCTCAACACAGCGGAACTACCATTTTACCCACCGCTTTGGTCCATGTCGAGCATTTAGGCGAAAAATTCACTGTTCGCGCATTAATTGATACCGGGTCGACTAGAAGTTTTCTCCTAAGGCGTGTTCAACAGAATTTAGCTATCCCCCTAGAGCGCCATCATAGCGAAATATCAGGGTTCGGTGAAACAGTGGTAGGAAGTTCGAAAGGAAGGTGCTATGTCACAGTTAAATCTCGAATATCCGATTTTAAAATTAAAATTCGAGCGATTGTGGTACCAACGTTAGCACATTTTATGCCTTCACGGCCGATTCCAATCCAAAATTTAGAAGATATAAGAGGTTTAAAGATGGCAGACCCCTATTTCTACAAACCGGCGGCAATCGAAATGATTATTGGTAGTGATTACTTGCCTTTTATAAATTTGAGCGGCGTAAAAATGAATATTGGCAATAATCTTGAAGCTCGAGAGTCCCACTTCGGATGGTATTTGCTAGGCCCTGAACCAGAAACTCGAGTTCAATCATTCCATACTCTTGTCTCGCCTTGCAGCGATCTGGCCCTTCATGAACAACTTAAGAAGTTTTGGGAGATAGAAGAGGCGGAAAAACAAGATTTTCAGTCTGAAAGCGACATGTATTGTGAAAATTATTTCAAACGTACCACAACGCGACAATCTGATGGACGTTACGTGGTGCGACTACCGTTTAAAGAACAATTTCCGAAAGAGATTTTTCTAGGCCCCTCCCGAAATATGGCTCTTGCGCATTACCACAGAATGGAGAAAATGCTAGATAAAACTCCAGATTTGAAAGCGCAGTACACTGAAGTTCTCCAGGAATACCTCGACTTGGACCACATGGACCCAGTTGTACATTTTGAACCCAAAGCAGAAAAAGTGGAGTCGTTCTATCTACCCCACCACGCGGTCATCAAGCCCGAAAGCAAAACAACAAAAGTTCGAGTTGTGTTTAATGCCTCAAAGAAGACAGGAAGTGGTTTTTCATTAAATGATGTGCTATACCAGGGCCCAACGCTTCAAACGGATTTGATGCAGCTTGTTTTACGTTGGCGAAATTATAGGTATGTGTTCACTGGAGACATCCAGAAGATGTATAGGCAGATTTTAATGCATGAAGCAGATCGCCCGTCTCAACAGATATTATTTCGAAACAACACTGAGGGATGCGTAAATTCATTTCAGCTTAAACTGCGCCCCCTTTTTGGCGATTAGGACTCTACTTGAGCTAGGTCATGATTGCAGACACCAATATCCCAAAGCATCTATTATTCTGAAGAATGAGGTCTACGTGGATGACATATTGTCCGGGGGACACACGCTGGAAGAGGCCAAGCAGAAGCAAGGGGAGCTTATCACAGCTTTGAAATCAGGTGGCTTCCCCCTTAAAAAGATGACAGCAAATGATCAGTTTTTACTCGAAAGTTTGCCCCGGGAGGATCTTCTAGACGAAGATTTCTTGAAGTTTGATGACTCCAGCTCTTTAAAAACATTGGGAATTCGCTGGAATGCTTTAGCGGATATATTTTACTATGCTGTAGAGCCAATTGAGATTACCCCATCTGCTACAAAACGTAAAATCTTGTCCGTAATTGCAAGATTATTTGACCCTCTAGGTTGGTTAGGCCCAGTCGTTATTGTTGCTAAGACTTTGATGCAAGAATTATGGGAAGCAAAGTCTGATTGGGACGAAGGGGTACCTCTACACATCCTTGTAAAATGGAATTTATTTTTAAAAAACTTGCCATTTATTTCGAAAATTAAAATACCTAGATGGGTAGATTTTTCTCCAGGATACAAAATTCAGATACATGGCTTCTGTGACGCCTCAGAGAAGGCATATTGTGGTTCGGTATACATTCGAACAGAAAACTCAGAAGGCCAAATAAGGAGCCATTTGCTGGTTGCTAAAACGAACATCTTCAAAATGTCCAAAACCCCAAACCTGAGCTGCATAGGCTTGAATTGCTCTGCACACTGCAAGATAGACTTTCCACTTCATTCTAAGATTTATATCTTTCTTCCCTATCAAACTTTGCCATGTTGAATTTATTGCACTTTTTGCCTGATTGTTCCTTTTTTCGACATGTTTGTTAAACTTCAGTTTTGGCGTGAAGATGACTCCCAGGTAGTTAAATTCAGGGGCTATTTTTACCTCATCTCCTTTAAAAACCCATTTTTCTTGTTGACTTAGTCGACCGCCATTTCTGAACACCAAAATTTCGGATTTGTTTAAATTAACTTCCAGATTCCACATGTTGCAGTAATTTTCAAGATTATGTATCATTTTTTGCATTACCGTAATATCATCAGATAATATCACGATGTCATCGGCATAGAGTAAAAGTCGAATATTTATATTTCCTACCATAAGACCACCTTCCAAACATTCATGTAGATCATTAATGTACAGGGCAAAAAGTAATGGTGACAGTAAACACCCTTGTTTAACACCTGATTTTGTTTGGAAATATTCTGAAAAGTCTTAACCAGTCCACACAGCAAATTGTGTATTAGAATATATTTTTTCTATGAACTGGACAAATTTGGATGAGACTCCTATCTGAAAGAGCTTATAAATCAGAGCTTTTCTTGAGACGCTATCAAACGCAGCTTTGAAGTCCACAAAAAAAGCATAAACTTTCTTTTTTTTCTGCCAACCTTATGCTAACAATAGCTGATAAATTATAAATGTTGTCAACCGTGGAATAATTTCTGCGAAAACCTGCTTGATACTCATTAAGCACTTGATTATGTTCTACCCAGTTTAACAGCCGATCATTTAAAATTCCCATCATTATCTTAACAGCACAGTTCATAAATGAGATACCTCTATAATTTGCAGGTTGGCTTGGATCTCCCTTTTTTTAGATAGGAAAAACAATAGTTTTTGTAAAAGAGTTATCTACCTGGTTACTGGTAAATGCATTATTGTATACTGATAGCATTTTTGTGTAGAACTCATTTGTGGCATTTATAAAAAATTCATAAGGGACTCTGCCTTCACCTGGTGCTTTGTTCAGTTTTACCTTATTCAGCATGGCTTTAATTTCGGTCATAGTTATTGGACTATCTAGCAAAATATCTTCTTTAAATATTGGCGCATAGTGTATGTGTACTTCTGTTTGCACGGGGTTTAGTAAATTTTCAAAATACTGTTTAAAAGCAGAAACTGCGACATTGCAACCAATTTGATATTGACGATTCCGTAATTCGTTCACCAATTTCCACCATTGCCTGCTATCATTAACACTGTTGATCCTCATTGTAAGTTGTTGATAATACTCAGTCTTACACACATTACATACGCTTTTAAATTTTTTCTGTGCTTCAATATACCTTGCTTTAAGAATTGGGCTTTTAGTGTGTCTATATTGCTGTAGCAATTCAAAGCTTTTTTGTCTTGCGCTATTGCATCTGTTATTGTACCATTTGTTTTTGGGTTCGAACGACATATTCTTTAATGCTGCTGTGGATGAGGCTTTCTTTATTACTTCACATAGTTCATTTATATACGTTTCTGTGTTTGTTATAGATTCTAAGTTAATATTTAGCTTTGTTTGATATTGGTCTTTCGCCCAACTTTTCCAGCGTAGTTTCGGCAGTAAATGTAGCTTCCTTACAATTTCGTTTGTGCTTTTAATCTTTAGTTTTAACATAATGGGAAAGTGGTCCGACCATACTTTGTCTTCGATTGTAAATTCATCAATATATTGTAAAAATTCTTGTGATGAGGCACAGATATCATTGACAGATTCTCCTGCATTAGTGATGTAGGTTAACTGTCCTTCTTCATCACCTCTTGTTCTACCATTCAGAATTAACAAATTGTTTTCTGTACAAAACTCTACCAACTGCCGACCTTTTCTATTTACAATTTTGTCCTTCGATTTTCTTGTATCACACCCAGCACTAAAGGTGTCTTTGTAGATGTCAATCATTTCCTGATTGATTTCGCCAATTCTGACATTTAAGTCGCCTATTATGATTGGGTTTATAATGTTTTCATTTTCGAATATATATTTTATATTATTGAAATCAGAATCCCAGCTGCCTGGTCTCAGATATATAGGAACAATTATAAACGAAGTTGGTTTTGCGTAAAATTTTAGTATGATAACATCTGAGTCTATAACCTTTTCACAGGTAATACCTAATTCTAAAAGTTTTTTACTTATGCCACAAACACAACCACCTATTGCTCTTCCAAATTTATGATTTCTTTTTGCCACTTCAAAATAAAGATCGAACCCTGCGAAATATTTTCGAACTCTCTCTATTTTTTCTTCTTCAACATGTGTTTCAAGCAATATAAAGATCTCAGAGTTTTTTTTATATAAGTAAACAAAGGCGGGTACATATATTTATTTTCAAGACCATTTATGTTATACGATAATATTCTTAAATCTAATGTATTATTTTCATATATAATTGCTGTATTTTGATTTTCTGTGTAGCTACAGATGTTTGATTTCGTTTGACAGACAGGCTTTAGTTTTTTGTATTTAAATCAAGCATAATATAATCGTAATCTAAATTTAGAGTATTTATTTGTTCCCCATAGATTTTTACCAATTCAGTTTTACCATCAATATTACCACAGACTAATTTGTTTTCTTTATTCCATTTAAACCATTGATCTTTAACTCTCAGCCTATCTTCTCTAACAATGAGTTTATGCTCTTTACTTATTTCCTGTATTTTTTTCTTCAATATCAAGGAAGCTTTCTTGTGTTCTTGTTTATTTGGAATCATATCCCGCTCGACAGAAATAGATGAACCGGCAAGTTTTTTAGTGTTTTTGAATACCTCATCTAAAGATTTGGCCGATTCCAGTTCTACTATCACCGCCATCTTTCCTTTTCGTTCAAAAATTTTCCGAACACTAATTATATTGGTATTGATTTGGAGTTGTTCCTTAAACATACGTTCCACCTCTTCTATTGGTCTTTTTGCTGCTTTAAGGCCTTTGATAAAAAGTTTGTTAGTTCTAACTTGGTTTTCAAGCCAAATAATGTCCTTTATATTATTTTCATTTTCTTTTTTAACTTTTACCAATTCCTCTCGAAGTTGTTGATTTTCTATTTTTAGTGCAATTACTTCCGTATTTAAAGTACCAATTTGCGCTTTAATTTCCTCTAAATCAGCTTTGGTTGGTAGAGTTTTAAGCTTTTCATCAAGGTTTGAATTAATTGTGTCCTTTATTAACTGTACAAGATCATTTGCTTCCATTTTACGTTGTATTACTTCCTGGCTTTCCGGTGAAGTTTCAATTATTTTCCGTTTGTAATTGTTTGAAGGGGTACTTTGCATAATTTATGTAAAAATATTTGGAGACTTTAGACCATTTACCGTTTGTTAAATTTTTTTTAAAAAAATATATATAAAATGAAATCTACTACATGGATTTGTTAAGTGTACTTTAATTGTTTGGTATGGCTACTCTTTTTATTTTCTGTTACCGATAAAATTCGTTAAAATTATCGATCGATTGCTACCTCTATGTTTGAAGAACAAGGCCAGCTGATGTAGTTATTTTTTTTTATTTTATTTGTGTTGGTAAAACCATAACTTCCAGTGATTTAGTTATTTGCATTGAAAAATTATTTTTATAAAAATGAAAAATTCCGCTCACCACAGCTTAAAGTTTGAAAAATGGATTCTTCCCACCACGACAGGCAGGCAAACGAGTGATCCACCAAAAGGTTGGTAATTAAGATGATGTATTTTCCTTAATTTCTCTACTACAAACGGGAGCCCTCATAAAACACGTCCACACGGTGATTTATTTATCTTAAATTTGGGTGATGTTGAAATACCCCTTGATGTTGGGTATGGAAGCGAGGCTCGTGTGGGACAGCCTCTCGCTTGTATTCGTCCGAAATCGTCAGCTTGCAGAAAAATTGATAAAGGTGAAGAAGCGGTTGCTTATGTAAGACAGCTAAGTAAATTGGAGGACAGGCACTATACGGAGTCCGATAGAAGGAAAAGCATCAGTGAAGGTTGCTCATTGCAGGTAGAGCCCAGTAAAGACTGGATAACGGCGCAAAGAAGTGATCCTGTATTGGCTAAGATTATGAGGGACAAAATGGCAGGTAGAAGACCAACTTCTGAAGAAATTGCATCGGATGGTCCACTGATGAAAGCATATTGGGTACAGTGCAATAGTCTTCGAATGGCAAATGGTTGCTTATACCGAACATGGGAGAGCGCCGATGGCAAGGCAGTTAAAAGCCTAATGGTTGTGCTGTCTTCTAAGGTATTTGAAGTGGTGCGAAAAGTTCATCACGGCACTAGTGGAGATCACCTAAGTGTAAGGAAAACCGTAGAAAGGTTGAAGGAACGTTTATACTGGGTTGGATGTAAACAAGCCGTGAAGGACTGGATATTACGGTGCAATAAGTGTGTTGCAGCCAGGGGAACAACAACTATAAGCTGTGCGCCGCTCCAGCAGTGCAACTCTGGTGCACTTAATGTACAGGAAGATAATGAGGTATCTTCCAGATATGATCGGGCGGTGAACTCTGAAGGATTCAAGAAGGGCCAGTTGGTTATGCTGAGAAATCCCCAGCAAAAGAAAGGTTTATATCCCAAACTACAAACACATTGTTATGGGCCATATAAGGTGATAAAGAAATTAAATGACGTTGTATATCGAATACAGAAACACAAAAGTCCAAGGGCAAAAAAAAATGAAAGTTGTTCATTTGGAACGATTAGCCCCTTATGGAAGAGGTGATTCTGAGCCTATTCGGAACGAACAGGCTTAAGTGGGGGCAGTGTTACGAAAGTAACTTTAGTTAAGAATAAGTTCAGTTAATTAATAATTTTATTAGTTTAAAATGTTATAGTATTAGTTTCGCATATTTCTAATGTAAACCCACTGTACAGAGTTTTCTAGTACAAATGATTGTTATAGATAACTAATAGTGTTAAGATTATTTTTAACCCATAAAGTATGCTTTAGTTTATTGATGTATAAATCAATTTAAATTCAGCCACAGTGTAAATGCATAATGATATTCGCTGTAAGATAATAAAATCTCGATTCGCCCAGAAATGTCGAAAATGTTACAGACATTTCGACGAGTAGAATGCTTTAGAGACATATACATATATGTCAGCGAACAGAGTATAAATACTCGCGAAGGTTGGCATCGATAATCAGTATTAGTACGATTATTTCAGTGTGCACTAAAGACGTGCACGGATATATCTGTTTGTACAAGTTTCTGTGTGTTTACTAAAGTGAGTGTGTATGGATGAGTTGTCGATTGTTTCTGATATAAGTTGATATGGATATTTTTTGTAACATAGTGGATATGAGTTGATAAAAAGAGAATGAGAGTAACATATCTGTTTATATCTGTTTTACAAAAGCAGATACTAGTTGATACTGATCGAATACAATGAGTTACTTATTGTACGATGCCGTTATTTTCAATTGTCTTTCAACGAAAATATTTTGTTTTTGTTTTCGTTCAAGAGACATGTAGACAAAAATTATTGAAAAAAATTACCGAAAAAAAAACCTCATGTATTTTGTTTTTGTAACAAATTCTTCGATGCCCTTAAAAGGATGGGGTCTTTTCGTTCAAGAGACATGTAGACAAAAATTATTGAAAAAAAATTAGCAAAAAAAAACCACATGTATTTTGTTTTTGTAACAAATTCTTCGATGCCCTTAAAAGGATGGCGTTTATTCGTTCAAAAGACATGTAGACAAAAATTATTGAAAAATATAATAAAAAAAATTACCAAAAAAACAACACATGTATTTTGTTTTTGTAACAAATTCATTGATGCCCTTAAAAGGATGGGTCTTTTTCGTGCTGTGGTATTGAAAATTGCTGAGCAACAACAACAAAACTAGCGAGAAGCGTTGCGATCAGGCCTGCCATATTTACCGATTTATCGGTATTTTGCCGATTTTTTTCTCTAAATTATCAAAGTGCCTATTTACCGATTTTTTGATAAAAACTTAAAACACGGTAGCTTTTGGTTTGTGTTATATACATTTTTAATTTTGGGTAACTTTTAACGTTACAAAGAGACAACTAACCCATCACACACACACATTATCAAAAATATTCAACTAGGTATAAAGAATAAAAGCATTAACTCCAAATGAAAGAAAAAAACTTAACGATTTTTTGACCAAAGCTAAAAGAAGAGATTATTTATTTTTCTAAAGAAAAAAGGGATTATTACTTACAAAAGAGTTAAGTTAAGCTGAATTTATATTCACTGTCAATGTAAATATTTAATTTTATAGGATTATATGCTATTGAGGATAAGGCTTATACCTCCGGTAGCCAATTTAATTTAAGAAAGTAAAGTAAATATTCAAGTTTTTTTGCAAAAAGAAAATCAGATTTAAAATGCGAGAATTCTTCAACCTTAAAAATTAAATTTCGATATCCACTGAAAAATTAATCTTTGCAAGTAATTATTTTTTTTAAAGATTATTTCAAATTTAATAATTCGATTTTTATGCTTATATTTAAAGTTATTTAATAAAAGTGTCAAACTCATATATGTATAATAATAAAAAAATTAAAACAAAAACTTTTTATATCCATAAAAACAATTAACCAGGAACTGTGGCAGTTATAACTGGTATCAAAAAAGTTCTTTAATAACAGTTATTTCAAGGATCGTAACAGTTATAAAATAAGCGACAAAAAAAATCATAGAAAAAATGTCTGTCTATGTAAACGTTGTACGCAAAGTTCAGGTCGCAGTTTTGAAAATAAATTGCTGAAATTTGGTACAAAGGTTCTAATTGTCCAAAGGAACAAGCATATTGTTAATGGTGAGAACTTTGACATGAATCTTAACTTCATAAAATAATGGCGTGGCCCATGATTGCCCATGGGTCCCTAAGCTACACTCTTGAAAAGTTATCTCTAAATATTGTGGCGTGGAGCATCGTAGGGTCGGGCATGCAGACTACTTTCTTATTTGTTTGTAATGGATAATTGCAACCAAAAAAATAAATTATTTGTTTATAATGGAAAAATAAATGCTTTTTTATAATACATATTTCTAACCGAAAAATTTTTTGGTTGAAAAAATGGTTATCAATAACAAAAAAAAAAAATGTTACTTTAATTGGCTACGATAACTCAAATAAAATATATGTAGCGATAATGGTTAAAAATTCCCAACTGGAAATAAAGGAATTTTTTCATAGCCTTTCAAAAAAATAATAATTATTATTATTTTCAGTCCCGGAGTTATTTTGTGAATTAAAAACAAAAAAGGTCTTTTTAAACAGTTATCTCTTTAACGTAAATATAAAAGGTCAAATTAAGCTCTTAAAAAGGGGTTTCGATTTAGCCGTCATAAATTAAAACTCAGTTGAGGAATAAACGATCGACACTCAAAGCTTGCCGCTGGTCAGATCTTTACAATTTGTATAGCAGTATTATCTAATCAGCTTGTGCTGCAACTAAATTGTCATTAAAAAAAGAAGAAAAACAAAATGAGTGTTATTATCATTTTGGAAAACATTTGAAAATCCATTTTTAACGTTTAACATTTATTAACATAACATTTTTTTTACATAGTTATGGCGATTTCTTTTCTAAGAAAAATGTTGCATAAATGGTACATGCTCTACCAAACTTCAACAATGTGAGCAGTTTACAAGAAGAGAGTAACTATGCTAAGAGATACACACTAGAAATGTTACATATAGTAAACACACCAACAAACTTAAGACTCAATTACAAGACAGACACTGATAAGATTTCGCAAATATATAAATACACAATAAACAAACACCGACATAGAAAACAGAAATAAGACAAAGTCGATAAGGCGAAATCGATAGGACAATATCAGTTGATGAAAACATGTTAAGCTGTTAGGACGTATCAACTTGTTTGTAATTTTTAATATTTACAGTGTTTTAAATGTATGTATTGATAGATGTTTTTATGTTATAAAATTTAAACATTAAATATATGTGTATTTTGTAGCCCCTGAAGATGACCATCGATGTATGGTCGAAATATCGGATGAAAAATAAAATACATAATTAAAAATATAAAAATTCGAAAAAAAATTTTATATATAATTTTTACGACCTTAAGCCAAACAAATAAACAACAACATAGATAATCGACACAGGTCAACAATAAATATTGAACATACAACACGGGAGGCACACCGCAGTACTGACTCATCATGTACAAAAAGCTTAAAACAAAATACAACAAAAACACCAACAACATCATTGGTAAATATTCAAAACATTGCCGATCTCTTGCGAGATTAAAATCAACTACAACGTTTTTAATTAAGTGAAGGAGACTGGGTTTAATACCGAACTTTATTCGCAATACGACGAAGAACATTTATGACATGTTTAGGGTTAAAACCAAAATAGCACCAAATACTCAAAATGATTTGGAAGGTATTGTGTATAATTTTCATATTAGAATATTAAATTTACTGATACAGCATAAACACAGACAGACGGATTTGGTGGCAAAACAAATTTTAAATACAAAAGAAACATTGAGAAAAATAATGGACATGCAAGATTTATTATTATTTATCAAGAGCGAGAATATTTTACATGACAAACTCAATAACAACAATAAATCAAGACACATCGAAAAGTTACAACAATTAAAGGACGAGCATAACAGGAAAATTAAAATAAACAACAACAATAATAAAGATTGGTTTGTAAACAAAACTGATAGAAATATACCGACAAACGTTAAATGGTTATTGTCATTGGGGCCGAAACATGCACTACCCAATACCACAAAAACTTTCCCACTATTTAAATGTATTGCTGATGGTGAGGATATAATCCGTACACTCGGAGATAGAGAGCAACAGGAGATCGCGAGAAGTAAATTGACGTCTCTCATAGACGGACACTTAAATAAAACAAAACTTAATGTGAGAGACAAACTAACTATTGACACAGTGGCACAAACGAAAGAATTTTTAAACAAAAATGACGACGTTTTTATTTTAAGTTCTGACAAGGGTAATAAAACTGTAGCTATGCTGAAAGATGATTATGTACATAAAATGAGGGAAATTGTAAGTGATATGTGCACTTATCAACGTTTAAAAAAAGATCCAACTGCTACCTTACAGAACAAGAACAACTTGTTAGTAGAAAAATTGTTTAATTTAAATTTGATAACTGTACAGGAAAAATACAGGTTGATCCCACGGACATCAGTAGCCCCTAGGATATACGGATTACCGAAAATACATAAAGAAGGAACCCCACTTAGGCCAATTTGTTCATCCGTTAATTCACCGGCATATAGTTTATGCAAATATATGGTAGACATACTAAAAAATCTTACGAAAGAATCGAAATACAATGTGAAAGACGCAATAGATTTTAAGTCAAAGATAAATTCTACTAGAATAGAAGACGATGAAATTATGATTTCATTTGATGTAGTGGCTTTATTTCCGAGTATTCCGATCAATCTGGCTCTCCGAACAATTGAAGAGAACTGGAATATTTTGGAAAATTATACTCCAATACCAAAAAAGCTTTTTATGGACATCCTTTCTTTTTGTATCAAAGACACTAGATATTTCAAATATGAGGATAAAATATTTGAGCAAAGAAAAGGAATGCCAATGGGAGCACCAGCATCTCCTGTAATTGCGGATATTATAATGGAAAAACTTCTAGACTTTTCAGTGGATCTGATGGAAGATAAGCCAAAAGTTCTCACCAAATACGTGGATGACTTGTTTTGTGTAATAAAAAGAAAAGATGTAGATGATGTTTTAAGAGTTTTAAACTCATTTAATAAACAAATTTGTTTTACAAAAGAAGAGGAAAATGACAATAGAATACCGTATTTAGATTGTGTGGTTCTTAGACAAGAAAACCTACTTAGAATAGACTGGTATCAAAAACCAACATCTTCTGGAAGACTCATAAGCTTCTACTCCAAACATCCTAGGCGAATAATTATAAATACCGCAACAAACTTTATAAGACGAGTTTTAGAGATAAGTGACGACTCTTTTCATGAACATAATTGTAAAAGAATAACAGACACGCTAAGGAAAAATGAATTTCCTATAAAAACCATCAAGGATTTAATTAGACGCGCAAAATCAAAAAAACTTGGCAGCAGAGAGGAAGAAAAATCAGAAAAAATATACAAATCCGTAACGTACATTCCCGGATTCTCCGAAAGGCTTAAGAATTCTAATATATACGACAAAGGAAAATGCGAAATAGCGCTCAAGACCAACAACTCTGTGTATCAATTATTTAGCAAACCGAAGACAAAACTTGAAAAGGAGGAAAAATCGAACTTGATCTACAAGATCAGCTGTGAGGGGGACGGGTCCAACATATGCCCAAAAGTATATGTGGGGACTACAAAATCAACACTTAAGACAAGATTATCAGGACACAAATCTGACCAAAAGGCTATGGGAAAACCAATTGAACAAAAAACTGCCCTTGCGGCCCACTGTACAATAACGGGCCACAAACCAAACTTCAACAATGTGAACATTTTACAAGAAGAGAGTAACTATGCTAAGAGATACACACTAGAAATGTTACATATAGTAAACACACCAACAAACTTAAGACTCAATTACAAGACAGACACTGATAAGATTTCGCAAATATATAAATACACAATAAACAAACACCGACATAGAAAACAGAAATAAGACAAAGTCGATAAGGCGAAATCGATAGGACAATATCAGTTGATGAAAACATGTTAAGCTGTTAGGACGTATCAACTTGTTTGTAATTTTTAATATTTACAGTGTTTTAAATGTATGTATTGATAGATGTTTTTATGTTATAAAATTTAAACATTAAATATATGTGTATTTTGTAGCCCCTGAAGATGACCATCGATGTATGGTCGAAATATCGGATGAAAAATAAAATACATAATTAAAAATATAAAAATTGGAAAAAATTTTTTATTTATAATTTTTACGACCTTAAGCCAAACAAATAAACAACAACATAGATAATCGACACAGGTCAACAATAAATATTGAACTCAAATATAATTTTTAATAATATTTTTGTATAAAGTATAAAAATTCAATTAAAACAGTTTTGTACATAAAAGTTGATATGTTAAAAATCCCGGAACTCATACAAATAAATCCCGAGATTCGGGATTTACCAATTCCGAAAAATCCCGGGATTTCGGGATTCGGGATTTCCCGTTTGGCATCCCTACTGCCAACTATAGAGGATGCTCTGTATACTCTATCGTCAAGCGCTTGGTTGGACCGAAACCTAATCCCCCTCAAATGCAGGCAACAAATCAAGTTTACATTAATGACGTTCAGGCACCGCAGCCTGGTAATAACAGAACATCCTACGCTAACGTCTTAAAATCAAATCATATGCCAATGCAAGGTGAGTTGCCAAATAATAATGAAACTCCAGTTTCTAATTTAAGTCGTCTAGAGAAAACCATGGAAACATTAGTACAAACAGTAAATAACTTTACAAACACAATGGGTAATATGATGAAGGATATGTTAAGAATGCAATCGATGTTATTGCAAGCTGTACTAAACAAGCCATGAACTGTTTAAAAATTTGCTTTTGGAACGCAAACGGCATCCGCCAACATAAAAATGAAATAGAATACTTCCTTAAAAATAAACAACTTGATGTTATGATGGTTTCTGAAACTCATCTGACCTCAAGAAACACGTTTAAAATCAATGGTTATATATTATATGATACCAAGGACCCTCGAGGTAGCGCTTGTGGAGGTTCTGCTATTTTTATAAAAAACCAAGTAAGACACTACTTAATGTGTGATCATCGTGAAGATTATCTCCAAGCAACGAGCATTTACGTTGAGGAATTATCTCGAAACCTAGTAATTTCATCATTATACTCCCCACCTAGATTTTCAAAATAAATAAATACTTCAAATCATTAGGACTCTGCTTCCTGGCTGCTGGCGATTATAACGCTAAACACACTTTCTGGGGGTCACGACTTATTACACCTAAGGGTCGTGTTTTGTTTAACACAATTTCTAAAATGGACCTAAATGTGGTCGCGAGTGGACAACCAACATATTGGCCTACTTATCAGCAAAAAGTTCCAGATGTCATAGATCTTGGCGTGGTTAATAACATCCCCATAGACACGATTCATGTGGAAGCGTCCCTAGAATTATCTTCCGATCACACACCTACAATTGTTACTATAATGAATCCAAATAGAATCGTATCTCCGTCTGGTTACTTATCGACGTCAGCCTCACAAATAAATTGGTTAAAATATAAAAAATATCTTAGTGCCCATTGCACAGAAAATATTCCGCTTAGCACACCGGAGAACGTGGATCTCGCTATTGTTAATTTTGACAGTTATATCAAACTAGCTGTTCAACATTCCAGCATAACCCTCAAAAAAACCAAAAACAAAATCATATATTCTACAGATGTCGAGCGTCTATTGACTGAAAAAAGGAGAGTTCGAAGAGAGTGGCAACTGCAAAGATCCCCCCAACTTAAGACTTTATTAAAAGAGTGCACAAAAAGGCTGAGAAAGTTACTGCAGTCTCAGAACACGGCTTCCCTGGAAAAATATTTTAAGGGACTTGATGCAACTCCACAATCAGACTACTCATTATGGCGTGCAGCTAGAAGCCTCAATAGACCAGTTATCTCTAAGCCACCATTGAGAAACTTGAAGCTGGGCAAGAAATGATATTGAAAAAGGAAATATGTTTGCTAATCATCTGAAAAATGTATTTACCCATAATATATTTCACGATATAGCAGTCGAGTTACCGCCTGTAAATGTTAGAGCAGCTATTCCCCTAAGATTCGAGTTTAAAGAAATCGAAAAGGCTATTCGGGATTTAAACACCAAGAAGGCACCCGGTATTGATAAGATCAGTAATAAAATGCTTTTGGAGCTACCAAGCATAGCGAAGAAAATTGGTCTTTTTATTTTTAATGCTATTTTACGCCTTCAATACTACCCTCAGGAATGGAAGGTTTCCTTAGTAACCATGATACCAAAGCCAGGAAAGGATCACACAAAAGTTGAGTCATACAGGCCTATTAGCTTATTATCTAATATTTCAAAGCTATTTGAGAAACTAATAGTGTTTAAATTAACGCCGATTTTTAATGAAAATAGATGTATTCCTAATCATCAATTCGGGTTTAGAAGAAAGCACAGCACAATTGAACAAACTCATCGAATAGTAAATGTAATAAGAAAAGCTTTTGAAGAAAAAAAATATTGCTCAGCACTCTTCATCGATGTGTCTCAAGCTTTTGATAAAGTCTGGCATGAAGGTTTACTACTGAAATTGCAGCAAAACTTACCAGCAAACATACACAAGCTGTTAGAAAGCTACTTAGTCGGTCGTCAATTTATTATAAAAGATGGCGATTTTTTAAGTTCTCCTCAACCAGTTAACGCTGGAGTCCCACAAGGCAGCATCCTGGGCCCTCTATTATACTTAATTTATACTTCGGACATGCCAACAAACAGCTACACACAAACCTCAACATTTGCGGATGACACAGCTTTCCTAAGCGTACATGAAAACTGTCAAGAAGCATCTCGTTACTTACAGGATCACATATTTGAACTGGAAAGGTGGTTAAAACAATGACGGATAAAGATCAATGAGCAAAAATGCGCACATATAACATTCACATTGCGTCGGGAAACATGCCCCCATATTAAAATCAATAATCAAATAATACCCCAACACTCGCATGTAAAATATCTCGGTATACATCTAGATCGGCGTTTAACGTGGAAATGGCACATAGAAGCAAAATTAACTCAAATGAAACTAAAAGCAATTCAAATTAATTGACTCATTGGAAGAAATTCTGTTCTTAGTCTCGATAGCAAACTTCTACTTTACAACTATATCTTAAAGCCAATTTGGTGCTACGGTATTCAGTTATGGGGCACTGCCTCTGCTTCTAATATCGAAAAAATTCAAAGGCGCCAAAATAAACTTCTTTGAATAATCACAGCCGCTCCCTGGTATGTCAAAAACTCAAATATCTACAAGGATCTCAATGTGCCATAGGTAAAAACTATGATAACGAAATATGCAGTAAAATATTTAAAAAGGCTGGAACTGCACCCAAATCCATTACCTCGAAATATTTTAAATTATGGCGGCCACACTCGTTTAAGAAGAAGAGACACTGCAGCACTCACCCAATCAGATGAGCGATAAACACCTACATATGTTAACAGAAACCGTGATGACGAAAACTTTTTTGTCTGGCACTGGTAGGACATAAAGTAAATATTAGGATAAGATTTGAATTATTATTGTTAGTTCATATTTAATATATGAAGATTCAATAATTAAATACTGATATATAAAAAAAAAAAATATCTATAGACCTTGACATTACAGACATTAGCGAGGCATACAAATTTAAAAAAAAAAAAATTATTGTCGAGTTCACCTCTATCAACAAGAAAAGAGAAATCATGGACAAAATTAAGGGACATAGAGTTGATGGCAATGTACTGAGCGACAATGAAAACAATAAATAAAACACATTTGAGTTATCCCCTCTCGTAAATCCTTATGAATTTTGCAACATTTTTAGTTGATCTACAAAATATAATAAATGAAATTAAAATAATTATTCTTGCGGAAACAAACATAACCGACTATGAAATCAACCTGTACAACATAAATGGCTTTAACACTCTTCACTATAGAAGAAAAGATAAAGGAGGTGGTATTGCTGATTATATCAGAGATAATAGAAATTTCACTGAAATAACTTTAAATACTTCTTCTTTTGAGTCAATTCAAATTGATGTAAATATAAACAACACAATTCTTTCTCACCTTTCAATTTACCGTCCACCCTCCAATAATGTAATCAGTTTTATTGCAGAGCTTGATCAAATAATAAACAAAACAAAAAGAATACAAGAGATTATTATTGTTGGAGACATACATATTGACATAAAAAACATAACATAACCACAACAAAATATTTGGAAATGCTCTTTTCGAATGGTTTACATTGTATGATAAACGAAAGCACAAGAGAAGATTTAAACAAAAATACGAACACTTGCATTGACCATCTGTTTATTAAATATAATCAAACAACAACACAAATTAATTCATTTATTAATGATGTGCTAATAATCCAAATTGTTGAATGAAAACACTGAAATTTATTGTTGTGGGAAAGCTAGTTTCTATGCGCATTTCGCTGGTTGCTTAGGCCAGCTCGTCAGGAAACTTTTTCCAAATACTTTAGAAAAGCTAAAAATATTATACAAGTAAGACCATAAAGTGAATAAGAATTTTAAAACACTCAGGTCTTACATAAAAATATCAAAGCTTCAACAAAGACACAATAATAAACCGTATTTGCATCAATAATAACAACAACAATATCAGATCATTATTCTCTTTTCTGTTCGATGTATAAAGAAAAACAGAGTAAGGAAAACAACATTGCTCCGTGGGCCAAAATAATCTGTAATTACAAGGTAAACCAACTAATAAAAGATACACATTGGAATGATCTTATACAATATAGTGAAAACACCAACGATATTGTCAAGTGGCTTTTTAAACAGACAGACAACCTCAACAAAACAATATAATAAAGTTATTTAATTATTAAATCAAAACGTTTATTAAGTCTTATTTAATCTTTAAATTATATTAATCGAAGTTAATTTCTTTCTCGTGTAGTCTTCTTACTTCTTGCAATCACAAACACCGAATGTCCCACAAAACTGCACTATGGGGTGGGATTTTATCGGATGAGTAGACTGAACAAAATTTTCGTGTGGTAATTTGCATACCAGGAATGTCTTCGATTAGGAACCTTTTTTACCAAGACTTTTGGTAACGACCTCTATACTTCGGCTCAAGCTAACGTGACTCGCCCGTGTCTGGTGCTTCGTTTTCGAGCACGACTAAATCTCCCTTGTTATACTCGGTTGGTTTGGCATGCTTTTCATCAAAAAGCAGTTTCCATTTCTCTTTTGCAGTATTAAGCGAGGCAACAATATGTTTCTCGTCTATATGAGCCACGTCATGATCATTTTCTGCAACACCATCATGGATAACAGCTACATTTCGATTTTGAACTACATCAATTAATTTAAATTCAAAAACTAGTTCATTTGGGGTGAAAACCGAAGTGTTATTCTTCTGCGAATTAACAGACCATTGGAGCTCTCTAACCGTGAGGTGCCAATATTTAGCTTCTCTTGATGATGTTCGTAAATAATTTTAAATCGCCTTGTTCGCCCTTTCGACTTGTCCGTTGGCACGGGGAGTACGTACTGCGGTGTTTACATGTTGAATACTATTTTGTTGACAATATTGCTCAAACATTTTAGAAGAAAACGCGGTTCCGCTATCGCTGATAATCAACTTCGGCAAACCAAAATAGCTCGTGATTTCGTTTAATACATTTATTACCGGTTGAGTTTTCGTTATCCTTACGGGTTTAACAATCAGATATTTGCTTAAAGCGTCGGATTTCGCCAAGACATAGCAGTTTCCTTTCTTAGTGCGAATAAATGGACCCAAATGGTCAATGTGTATCTGACGGAATGGAATGGGTTCAGGATCACTGGTATACAAACATCCTTCATTTTTACCTCCTTTTGCCTTATTGTAGCAACATTCCATACAATCAGCTATGTAACTTTTTACGTATTTTCTTACTCCGGGAAACCAAAAATATTGTTTTACGCGCTGAATCGTTTTCTCCAAACCAAAATGACCTATGTCATCGTGACATTATTTTATAATATGCCATCGTACAGATTTTGGCACCACAAAAAGAGATTAACCATTCTCATGGCGGTATAAACGCACCTTAACCAACTCATAATCCAATTTTATTTGTAATACCTGTCGTGAGGAGTTTTCATTTTTCAAAACAGAAACAATTTCCTTTAGTGCAGGGTTCTGCAACTGCATGGTAACCAGTCATTTGATCCACTGTTACCTTCATAATACGGTCCGCTGTTAAACATTCTTCGTGTTGTAAATCCGGAGCACGACTTACAGCATCTACATGTGACATTCGTGAACATTGCCTATGCAATATTTCACAGTCATAGTCCATAACATTCAAAAACCACTTTGCAACCTTCGGAATTAACTCTTTTGTAACGTTAGCCTTTGCTATAGCAGAGCAATCGGTTATCAATTGGAAATGTTTCCCTAAAACATATACGCGAAATCGTTCCAGTGACTCCACCACCGCCAAAATTTCCAATTCGTAACTATGATATTTAGCTTCCGTTGGGGAACAATGCCTGCTATAATAAAATACCGGTTTCCAATTCTTCTCATCAGCTGACTGGAGTAAAATGCCGGCGATACCAATAGAACTGGCATCAGTATGTATCTGATGCTAGGCATTGACATCATACAGAACTAAAACAGGCTTACTTGTCAAAATATTGATTAGATATTTTGTTGCGCCTCTTCCCATAAAAACTTTTGGTCCTTCTTTAAAAGACCAGTTGCGGAAAAACCCCGTTAAGCCCAAGAATCGTCTGAGTTCTGTCAAATCAGTGGGACGTTTAAAATTTCGTATGGCGTTGACTTTTTCCATACCCGAAGTAATGCCGTTGGCATTGACTATGTGACCCAAATGAGAAATTTCGGTGACTCAAAATTTGCATTTATCCAACCGTTAAGTTAGACCATTATCTCTGAGGATATTTAAAAATTTCTCCGAACGTTGTATACCTTCATCAAAAGTTTTACTCGGTATGATGAAATCATCAAGATAAGCTAGTACCTCTTCAAGGTCCGTATGTTTTATCAACTCATTATTCTTTGGAAAACGGCGGAAATGGAGTTTTCTTCGTCACACGATTCAATGCTCGATAATCCACAAAAAGACGGTATTCGTTGTTTTTTTTTTTTTTTTTTAGATTTAAATTTATTTATTGGATCTTTCTTTTTTAAAGAAAATAACAATAAGTATAAAAATCTTAAGTTAACTAATAGTTTCTGGGCCTATTGCCACTGCAATAGAAAATCCCTTTTTTTGTTGCGTAAAGTGTTCATCTTCGTTGCAGTACTGCGAGGGCCAATGTGTCGACCCTCTTGAGGCGAGTATGTCCGTTAAAATACAGTAGATCCTGTGCAAGAGGATTTAAATGAGTTGCTAGTTTTCGTGCGTATTTGTAGCAGAAGGTTTTTATTTCGCCGCGAACGAACGGAATATTTAGGTCCTTATGAATAATCGCGTTGCTAATATACCACGGGCCACCAGTAATTTGTCGCAATATTTTATTTTGTCGTCTTTGTAATTTTTCTATATTAGAAGCAGAAGCTGTTCCCCATAGTTGGATGCCATAGGTCCATATTGGCTTATTTATAGCTTTGTAAAGAAGAACCTTGTAGGTTAGTTTTAGAGCAGAATGGGGCCAAAGCAGCCACTGAAGCTGCAGTGCTTTAAGTTTTAGTTGTGTAGATTTGGATTCAATATGTTGAGACCAGGTAAGGCGACGATCAAGGTGTATACCAAGATATTTTATATAAGTTTGCTCAGGGATGTCGATGTTATTTATCTTCAGTTTGGGACAGTTACCCTTTCTCAAGGTGAAAGTGACATGTGCGCACTTTCTTGGATTTACTTTTATTTTCCATTTGTAAAGCCATCTTTCGAGTTCTTTTATATGAGCCTGCAGACAACTGGAAGCAATTACTGGATATTTATGTACACTTATAAAAGCTGTATCGTCTGCAAAAGTTGACGTGTGTATTAGGTTATTGGTGGGCATATCTGAGGTAAAAAGTATATACATTAAAGGACCAAGTATACTGCCTTGGGGAACTTCTGCTGCGATTTTTCTTGAGTCTGAGATGTGGTCTTTATACTTTACTACAAACGAGCGATCTAGTAAATAATTTCGCAGTAACTTGTGGGTATTTTGGGGTAACAAAGAGCTAATTTTATATAATAGCCCCTCATGCCAGACTTTGTCAAAGGCTTAAGAAATGTCTATGAAGAGTGATGAGCAGTAGTGTTTGTCCTCAAAAGCCTTTCTGGTTAGTTACTATGCGATGAACCTGTTCTATAGTGCCATGATCCTTACGGAAACCAAACTGATGGACGGGAATGACATGGTGGTCGTTTAGATATGGAGTCAACGCATATAAAAATATTTTCTCGAAGAGCTTTGATAAAATTGCAAGTAAGCTTATCGGGCGATAAGATGAATCTTGGCTAGCGTCCTTACCTGGCTTAGGTATCATAATTATTTCTGATGTTTTCCATGATTTGGGGGTAGAAACCAGTACGCAGGATCGAATTGAAGATGAATAAAATTAGCTTTAGGGCTAATGTTGGTAGTTCGCGAATAATTTTTCCTGAAATTTTGTCCATGCCAGGTGATTTATTTGTTTTAATTGCTGCAGTTAAGGACGAGAAACGAATTTTCATTGGGGAAACAATACGGTCTTCAATAGCTGGTAAAGTTATGTATGAGCTAGAAGTATTAGGCGTAAACACTTTCTCGAGATGATCGGCAACACTTTCTCGAGATGATCCGCTTTATCTTTATGGGACCTAGGCCAATTACCATCGCTATAACGAATAGCAGATTCATATATAGTTGGGTTTTTTTTTAGCTTTTTTGTGACTTTCCAAAAACTATAATCCGTGGATTTTGTTGGATCTACACCTTCTAAATATGCCCTAAGAGCTGACTGTTTGTCCTCCAAAAGAGCATTATGAAGGGTTTTATGGCAGTGGTTTAGTTGACTTTTTATAGTAGGAGAGCGGTGTAGTTGAAATTGTCTTCTGATATTTCTCTTTTCCCTTATAAGATTTTTAATGTTAGTTGAAAAATTATTGTTTTTATTGCCGGTAGAGCGTTCAAATGGTGTAGCGACTTAAGCTGCAGTAGATAATGTCTCCGAGAACACGTTTATAGCATCTTGTATTTCCCTATCGGACTTCAGTGAAATATTTTGATATATATTTGAGCCAGTTAGTATGTCTATTTGGGAAAGAAAAAGGTGTTTCGATGCTTTGGCAATTGGTCATTGATATAATAGTGGGAGAGTGGTCAGAAGACAAGTCGAACAAAGAGACTGTAGAAAGCTGATCGCGTCTGATGTTCTTAATGACTGCAAAGTCTATTAAATCCGGAGTCTTTTGTAGATCTATAGGCCAGTAAGTGTGCTGTCCACCAGATATAACGTCAAGTTTGAGAGCTGAGATAGCTTTTAGTAGCAGTCTGCCTTTTGGAGTAATAAGACGTGAGCCCCAGAACGTGTGCTTTGCGTTGTAATCTCCTGCCGCTATAAATTTATTGCCTAGAGTTTTGTAAAAAGTAATGAATTGATCATCTGTTATTTTGTGTCTTGGAGGACAAGAAAGAAAATATGGTGATGTTTGTGGCCGAAAGGCGTATTGATGAGGCTTGTATGTGATCTGTTTTGTATTCTAGCATTGGGTAATGACTAATATGATTACTTATAATTATAGCTGCACCACCACACGCTTTACCACTTGGATGTTTTGTGGCGTATATAGAATAATCTTGGATTCGAAAACAGTTTTTTAATGTAAAATGTGTTTCAGAAACCAGCAATATGTCAATAGACTGAGACTTTAGAAAACTTTCTACTTCAGTTTTATGTTGGCTTAAGCCGTTTGCATTCCAGTAAAATATTCTTATCTGGTTCATTTTTTATAGGCGAATGCTTGCAGAAGCATACCCTGGTTTCTTAATAGTTCCTGCATCATGACTTGCATATTTGATATTAAGTTGTTCATAGTTTGAATCAGAAGCTAAATTGAGCTTTCTATGGCCGATTTCTGTGAAGATTTATTTTGAGTTCGAGATTCTGGGATTTTGTGTGTGTCCGATTGTACAATTGTACAAAGGGGATAATAAGGGATTGAGCGGCTTGAGCATACGACATGTTATTTGTAGGATTAGGGAATGGGTTGACTGAGTTATTGGCGTTGTTGTTATTTGTTTGATGTGTGGATATATTGTTGGATAAGTTTGGGAAGTCATTTGACTGAAAACGTTGATAAGCGGGCTTTTTATGAGCATTTTGCTTTATCTGTACAAAGACGGGACATCCTCTGCAATTAGCGGTGTGGTTACCACCACAGTTGCTACATTTCTTAATCCTTGGGACATTTTTAGATTTTATGCATTCTGATGTTTTATGGATGTCACCACATATTACGCATACCGCTGGGAGCTTGCAATAAGTTTTAGTGTGGCCTAATTCTTGACAGTTTAAGCATTGTGGTGGGTCTTTTCGTTTCCGTGGTTCTTCAACAGTAATTCTTCGGTGTAGAAGGTATCGAATATTATAAATTGGATGTGTCGATGTGATGAAGGCGATTTCGACTTTAAAGAGCGGTTGTGGTATTTTATCTTTATTACTGATGTTGTTTACTGACTTTACCTTGAAGCCTTCATCTTCTATAGCATTTGCTAGTTCACTAATTGGGACGTTGCTTTCAATGCCGTTAATGACGACTAACAAACCTTTTGAGCTTTTAAGCTGATGAGTGTAATAATTTTTATTTTTCGAATCAAGATAAGAAACAATTTTACGGAAATTCGTTTACGTGAATGTCTGGATTTTCGTTTCAGAAACGTTTCCCCTGCGTAGATTCTACAAAAAAGTTATCTTTTCCGACTGTTGCCGTCAAGGAATTCACCAGAAGGTTGGAGTTTTGTTCACGTAAGAAAATTGCCGGGGGCTTGTGTTGTTTAACCATTTCGACTTCTTCATCTTCGACACCATTAGTAGCTAACAAGGAAAAACGGGTTTGGCCCGTTGTTTGAGTAGTACCTATTTTCTTTGTTTGTTTCGGAGTGGGGTTGTTTTTGGAGCCGGGGCTTCGCTTTCGCTTTAATATTGTAAAGTACCGATCAATCCCTTTTAATGTTTGATAGCTACCTTTTGCGACATCTGTTTTAGTTGTTTTAGGTATAGCACCCTTTGAGCCGACCATTACCGACTCATTTGAAGTAGCATCATTTGTTTGTTTGTTCAATAAAAGAGATTTTTTAAGAGTTTCACTTGTTTGCTCTTATTATTATTATTAGTTTGTGCAGTAGTATTATGTGTATTAGTTGGAGTATTGGTAAAGAGAGAATTACATACTGCCATTATTGGTGTCGATAAAGAGTTAGAAGAAGTTGTAATTGTAGTTGTCGTACATGCTTGTGATGTAAATGCTAAACAAGTACTTGTACTTGTTGTTGTTGGTGTTTTGCATTGTAAAGCCCAAGCTGCTTCATTATATAGAGGGGCACTTGTGGTTTGCGCGGGTGAGCATAATATTTTTATTTTTTCGTTAATTGTTGGCGGATAATGCCCGATATGCATCTTTTTTAGTTTTTGTTTTTTTTAAGTTTTTTGGTTTGTTTTTTTCCTTGATTTTTTTTTTTTTATTTTCTGTTTTTAACTATTTTTAAAACTGTATATTTGTGTAAATTACACATTTATTTATTTGAATCGTTTGCTTATGATTTTTTTTATTTTTTTTTTTTATTTTAACACTTGCTGTTTTCGTAAGGAGTAAAAAGAAACACGTCCTTACGCGACGAACTTTGAACTCTATCCTCGTTTTTCTTTTGGGCTAAAACTATTCCAGACGCATACGGAGATTTTGACGGTCTTGTACCAATTGAGTCACGATTGGTCGTCGGGCAAAAGGTATACGATACGGTTTAACGTTAATGGGCACTTCTGTAGAAAGGTCAATGTCCATTTTTACCACGTTGCATCTTCCCAGTTCCGATGCAGATTCGGCGAAACATTCGGAGTAATTTGAAATTAATTTTTGTACTTGTTCTTCGTCTGGTGAAACTTGTTCAATTGTTGAAATAGCAATCACATTTTCAAACCAGTAGTCATCATCTTCAATAACACATTTTCTTTCTTCTTGGCAAATAACATCACGACCAAGAAGCACGTTCTGACAGAGAAGGTCATCAGCGACCACCAATAAATCGGCATTTAACTTGTGGTCATCTACCAGCATGCTTACATTTACTTTTTCGGTGCATATGAATTTTCCACCAGCAAGAGCATTAAGAACTGTAGAACACCGCTCTGGTCTACCCACATCATTGCGCACCATTGAAAGACCGCTACCAGGATCAACAAAACAATTAGTAAAAAAATCATTGACTCTTATCGTTTTCACAAGTTCAGGGAAATCCATTTTGGGCAGACCGGCTTCGACTTTATTGACAGCTGCTTTCTGTGGATTCACTTTACGTTGGGAACACACATTTGTTGCATGATTTGTACGTTTACATATGTCACAGCGATTTTTCTTTTACGGTTCTGGACATTTATTAGCGTAATGCCCCACTTTGTTACAATTGTAGCATTTTAAAGTTGTTCCTGTTTTCGTTTGTTGAGTGGGTATTATTTTTTCTAATATTTTCCTTACCCGTAGGCCGTTGAGTATTTGTTGAATTTTGTGCAGGCCTTACTTGATCATTATGTAAACAGAAATTAATGATATCCTGAAGAAGTTCGTAGATATCGTTGTATTGGTTTGAAATTTTCTTCTTGAGATCTGCATCGTTGATTCCCTTTATTATATGACTAGCTATAGCGGCATCAGAAATACCACCACGTTTACCAAAAGCTGTAAAAATATTCTTTCGAAATTACGTTGCATAAGTGCCATCTGTACGTGTATGTCAGCTTCGGTTTCCATACATGGGGAATCTTTTTCAAACTTGGCCTTGAAATGATTCCAAACTCGAAAAACGACCTCCTGGGAATCGACCCAATATTTGGCGGCACCTTTCATTTTTTGCTGCACTGCAAAAATCAAGTCTGCATCCCACCATCCATATGTACTGCGCATAACTTCCACCCGCTGAACAAACCGCTTTGCATTTAGAGACTTTCCACCAGTTAGATCAAAATCCGGCAACATTTCAGTTATTTCTCGAATGCTGCCAAAGTTGTTGTTGCCATATCTGTCGCTTAAAGCCCGTTGTCGTTGACCAAAATCATTATAGTCCCCAACCACCGGTGGAGCAGAAAAGGTGACATGCCGTTGTGCACCATTACCATCATCTAAGCATCCTCGTTGCTGTCCACCAGAAGAGGAAGCATAATTTTGTGGATAACCTCCGTCAAAAATACGTTGGGAGGCTGAAACATTGCAAAAACCACCATTTTCGGGCTGTTGCCTAAAACATTCATGCTGTTGTGCTCGTTGACCACTACAAGTTAACGTACTACCGTAGCCACATTCCCTTTCACGACTTGTAAAGTTTTCATTATGTGCTCCCCTATTACTATTACCATAAATGTCATCAATACTAAATCGTTGATGATAACTAACTGGTGACGTAGAATACACATTATTGTTCGTCGAAAATGCATTCTACCGTTGAAAAACACTCGTTGAAATTGTTGGCCGCTGGTAAGAACTCGTTGGTGGCAAAATATTGGTGTTTGTGTGTAAGCACGTTGGCGATTGACCCTCAATATGTGTATGTGTGTTCATTGGCGCGTTTTGTGTGTACACTTGTTGACTGAGAATCTCTTGTTTCTGTTGTTCATGCGACGTATATAACAACCATTGTTCTCGCGTTGTACTTAGATGTTGTTGTTGTTTGGAAAAAGGCGGTGTATGTGCTGTTACATACACCGCGAGAAATTTTTAAATTTATTTATTTCAAACCGAAAAATAAATTTTTTCGAGCTCGGTAGAAAAAATTAAAATATTTAAATTATTAAAATATTAAAATTTAAAATAGTTCTGCACCTTCCACGCAGCGCCTCAACATTCATACTCCGAATATTTAACATCTTTTTTTTCTTCAAATTTCGCTTATAAATAAACGTACAAAATTACATTGTACTTTACAACAAAACGTTTAGACAAACGAACGATCGATCCCACTTCTGAAAATTGTCAAGTGGCTTTTTAAACAGACAGACAACTTCAACAAAACAATACAAGTTATTTAATTATTAAATCAAAACGTTTATTTAGTCTTATTAAATTATTTAAAGATTATATTAATAGAAGTTAATTTCTTTCTCGTGTAGTCTTCATACTTCTTTCAATCACAAACACCGAATTCCCCTCATCAAACATATATTTGCCAATCATGTCAAAGTGATAGCACAAAACAAAACTGCACTATAGGGTGGGATTTGTTGTGCGTGACAATATGTACAATAAACTTCATGAAAAGTTCGATGAAATATACAATAAATCAACTTAATCAATAAAACAAACCAAATCAATATCAAATAATCCGTGGCTAAACGAAAATATTATTGAAGATTGTAACTTTAGAAATAAACTTTATAAAAAATGGAAAAATAATCCGCAAAACAAAACATATGAAATAAATTACAAAAAATTTAGAAATTTATTAAATAAAAAAATGTATAATGCCAAAAATAACTTCTACAGAATGAAATTTATAGAAAACAGAAACAATATACATGTCACCTGGAAATTAATAAACGAGATAATCTGGGAAAAAATAAGCAATATTGATAATACAATTGTACAAAACTTTAAAAATATAAACATAAAGTCAATTTTACACAACTTTGCAACCAGCTTTAGGGAAAATGTACTGAACATTCTGCATAAATGCAACATAAGCACAATAAATAGCATAAATACGACAGTAAGTAACTCGATGTACCTAAATGCCGCCACTAACGAAGAAGGGATATTTAACATATTAAACAATCTCAATGTTAGAAAGACGGCAGGCTTTGTCGAAATACGACCAAAGGACCTGAAAAATAATGCAAGATATATAACTCCAGCTTCGACAGCTCTTATCAACTCATGTTTAAATGATATGCAGATACCAAATATATTAAAAATCTCACTCATACGTCCAAAATACAAACAGGGTACTAAATCTGACTATAATAACTATAGACCAATTTCAAATTTAATAAAATTGATAAAGAGACATTTTTTAAGTTCGCAATGAATAAACATTTTGAATATTAAAGAGATTACACTTCTGCAGACAAGCCTCAAGGCTTTGCAGATTAGTTACTATATAATATTGAAGTAAATTTCTTATTGCAAAACCATAATGTTAAGATCCACTTTTTGTACTTCTATTACACCATGCTAGTTGAAAAAATAGACAAGCCCGGCACATATCGTTTTAACATAATTCGGGTACGCTGAATCCAGTGGTGCCCGCGGTTTTTTAAGATTGGCTCTGGTTTTCGAGATATACCGTTATTTGGAGGAGGTTGCACAACATATGTTCCCATAACTCAAAAACGCTTTAGCTTATTGAAAAAACTTAAAAAACCGAAATTCCCTTTCTTAAATTCCTTTAAGAAAAGTAAAAAATATCGGCAGTCGTTTTAGAAACATAATTTTTTTTCAATTATGTTTCAATAACGACTACTCATATTATCATCTTTTCTGAAAAAATCAAAAGTTGTAGACAGACTGTAATCACTTATAGTTTATTTTGTTTGGAACTTTGTTCGCGTTTTTGAGTTACGCGAACATATGTTGTGCAACCTCCTCCATTTTCGAAATAACGGTATATCTCGAAAACCAGAGCCAATCTTAAAAAACCGCGGGCACCACTGGATTCAGCGTACCCGAATTATATTAAAACGCCAGGTGCCCAGCTTGTCACGAAAAAAAGTGTCAATTTCTTGCACAGTGTTATTATTGTCAACACAGGAAATGAATTAATTAAAAAATAAGCAAAAAAAAAAAAATAAAATATTATGAAGAAATCACGTACCAAAGATAACATTTATATTAATTTAGGATGTTACGATAATTCATCGAAACAAGATTCGATCATGAAGAAGTTACATGCCAAAAACGTACAAGATGATAATAGCATGCATGGGAGATTCAGCGATGACTTAGCGAAAGTAGATTCGATTCTGAGGAAACTGATATCTTAAATTAATAAAGAAATAATAAAAGAATTAGCGCTAGCCAAGAATGATAAAAAAATTTAAAGTATATACTATACAAAAACTAAGAGAAGCATATGCAAAGATAAAAGTAAGCAATGAAATTCCTCAACTTAAAATATTAATATATAATGCCCCAACAAGAATAACAGATGACATATGAATTTCACAGTGCCACACACGCAGGCCACTTTGGAATTAGAAAGACAATAATTAAATTGAAACAGCGATACATATGGAAAAATATGAATAAAATGGTTAAACAATTTGTAAGATATTGTGACAAGTGTAACATAAACAAACAAACAAAGAACATTAAAGAACCGCTTATATTAACAAACACCCCAAACAACAGTTTTGAGATAATATCAATTGACACGATATGACCCCTTCGTATTTCAAACGGATACCGATACATATTGACAATGCAATGGTAACTAACGAAATTCGTTATTGCTTACCCAATGTCAACAAAAGATGCACTTACAACTGCCAAAACACTAGTAGAACAATTATTCTTAAAATATGGTTAATTTAAAGTGCTCAAATCAGACAACGGGACTGTATTCAAAAACGAACTGATGCGTAACATATGCTCGTTACTTGAAATCAAGCAGACATTCTCAACCCCTTACCACCATGAAACAATAGGATCGGTAGAAAGAAATCAAAGAGTTCTCAATGAATTCGTGCTAACAACAGTAAATGATTATGAATGGGATAAGTGGATAAATTATTTTACTTTCGCCTATAACACGGCACCCCACATAGACACTGATGTTTACCATCAGAAATCAATAACACTGAGGAAATTAAAATCTATAATTGCGATAATTATGCAAAAGAGCTGAAACAAAAACTAAAGATTTCTTTAGAAAGACCTAAGGAATTGACAATAAAGACAAAAGAAAAAATAAAACTAGACAATAGATAAATTAATAGATTAAATTTAAATATTGTTTAGGCATGAGAACCCTACATATTTTGCAGGGCATGAAACCCCTACATGGGTCGCAATAGCGTGTACATTTACTCGTCGGTTTTTTCTTTTTAACATCAGCAGGCAGTTGAACACTTTTTTTCTTAAAAACCTCACAGTCAGTGAAGTTCTTGCTAAGTGGATAAAACCTTTCTTGTGCGTGTAAATTAAAAATTAAGTTAATATTTAATAAAAACTTTATTGAAAAATTTATCGAATTTATTTTTATTAACTTTTGGGAAAAAATAGAAAATAAAAAAGCTTTTGTAAAGAACCTTTGTGAATTGTGAATAATTATAAAAAACTGATATCTTGTGTTGAGCAGGAGACTGACTTTTGAGCAGTAGTTTAAGTGGTTTAAACAAAGTTTTGTGAAAAGCATAAAAGCTTCAACTTACCTACACCGTTTAGCGGCACTACTGGATTATTTTTGCTATTTATACAACCTGTGACAGCTGTATACCAGGCCCCACTCAGCTTGACACCAGCCCCCACGCAACTTGACACCAACACCGTAATTTGCACCAGCACCGGTAAGTACCATAACTTGGTTTTATCACCCCCTTTATAATTTTACCCCCGTGTACCCATACATTTTGGTCCTTCGAACCGAATCCAGGTCATCCATAACCCGGGAAAACCCTTCCGACACTTTCATAGTGTCCTATAACCCCACAATCCCCCTGTGGAACACTATCAGCAATTTTTACCCCCCTCGCGGCAGAACATGCTAATTTTGATGCCAAAAAAGAGGATACCTACATACGTACATGCACATAAGTATGTACCTATCATGTCTTTAACGGTCTCACATAAGAACCGTTAACATACAAAAAAAATATAAATTTTTAAAATTTTAAATCTAAAAACAAAAAAAAAATTAAATATTTTTTCCCCTCGCAACTACCTATCATGTGTCATCTTTTTCCCAAGTCATCATACGCAAAAAAACCTAACGGTCGACCAAAAGTGTAAAAAATCACATGACGCGAATTAACATTGCATAAACAAAAAAAAAAATCCACCACCAAAAATTCCATACATACATCTAAGTACACAAACAACCATACCTACTCATCAGAAGTAGCAACAGTCGGTCTAACTAGAAAAATATGACAAAACCAGTTTGTACCGCAAAAACAAACTAACAAGATCTACACTGTAGATTCTGCAGGCAATCGCATCATACGTGTTTCCCCCCGCAATGCTTCGAACATTGTCAACTCCATAAGCATCAACATATAGAGTTGACAAACAACCAAACACAAAAGAAAAAGACCGAAAATAAGTAAAAAAAATTGAGCTGCTTGATATTCAAGGTTAATATCAATAAGCATCTCTTGTGTTGTTGTAATCGTCAACTGCATTTGATTCCCTCTGCTATTAATTTTGTCAACTTTCTCATAATTTACGCAGTCGATCAACTCGTTGGTTTATATTTGATGAGAGAACAAATATCAAAGAACCAGACGGGTAAATGTATGTATGTACGGTGTGTAACATAAGTACATGAAAAATAACTAGGTCACTGGGACCAAGAATGATAGAAGAAAGATTACGACAGCACGAACTCAAAATTGAATTTTCTGCGCAGGTGGGTCAAATGACGTCACGAAACATACACGAATAGGTAACCCTAGCTTGGGTTAAGCTACGTCATCTAACGGGAAATCATGCGCATGGCATCTATTGATAAATATTGTCTGGAACTATTTTACAAGGCTGCTGCAGTTGCTGGTTGTGTCTTATCACTGGAGTGCATTAAGTCTGTTGCTGTTGAACACTATACACATTGGTGGCTGCTGTTTTCCATCTTATTTTCATGTGTTTGCGTGGTACATACAGATTAACATGCATATGTAGTTTTGTTGCTCTGGTTTCTGGCTCTTCACAATTGTTTGGTAAATTTAATTAAGTCTGTTGGAGTTGTTGGTGTGTTATTCTGTTGGAGTGTACGTGTGAGCATCTAGTTTGTTGGCTGCCAAACCTTATTACCTTATTTGGATGCTGCTTATTTAGTGCAGGATCTTGCATACATTCTTTGCTGTTTGTTTTTTTTTTTTTTTTTTTGGTCCAGCTCAGCTGTTCTCTGCAATATTTTAGTATTTTTTACTGTGTCCGCCTTAAGGTATGCTATTAAACATATGAGCAATAAACGTACCAGACAGTTCTCACCAGAACAGCTGTTTAATAACAATAATAAAAAACAATTTACAAGTAAACAACCACTAGTAGTAATGGAAACAACGCAAAGTGATGTTTTTTCTTGGGATAAACTGTGCAGTCTACTGGATGTCAAGCTTAAAGATGTTGCCAAAAAAGAGGATATTTCGTTAATCAAATCTGAGCTGGATGATCTTAGACAGGATAATTATAAATTAAGAAACGAAGTAAAACTATTGTCCTCCCGTATTGAACAAATTGACCATAGGTCGCGTTCTACATATATTGTTGTTAATGGTTTAGTCAGCACTACTACATCTACTGTTAAATCGGAATTTATTGAATTATGCAACAACCATTTGGGTGTGGATATAAAGGTGGCTACGGTTCGTGCTCTTTCCACTAAAAATACAAAAAATACCTATTTGTTCTCATTAGAATCGCAACTGCAAGCTGTAAATGTTTTAGCTGTGAAAAATAAATTGAAAGGTCGTAATATTTTTATTGCAAAAGACTACACAAAAGAAGAACAAAATATTCGTTATAATTTAAGGAAAGTTATTGCTAACATTGCTAAACACAACGCGAACGTTAAACGAAGGCTGGGTGAATTTTGTATTTATATAGACGACATAAAGTACTTCTGGTCGTCTGGTAAACTTGTTGCCAACTCAATTGCAGATGCCGAGTTTTTGAAAGGCCTGTTGTCCAAAGGCAAATATAACGTTGAAGTCTTCGTCAATGATAAGGTTCATGTTAACCCTACGTCATTTAATAACTCATATATGAATGGCCAATAGCAATTCTTTTTATGTAATGTTTTATCGTATAACGTTGCTAATCTTGCCAATAGTATTAACTTTGGTAATTTTTTCAGCTTTTTAAATAAATTTGAAATATTTTTCCTATATGAAACCCATGTCTTGTCAAATAAACAAAAATTAGTTTCAAACTTTCTTCTTAATTAAAATTCTTGCTAACTATTTAGAGACTTGTTTAAGATACAGAAGATTGATAATAAATGAATTTGAATAATAACAATATGTAATTACTTAGTGCATGTAAAATGTCATTATTTATATACATATGTATAAAAGACATTCCCTTGTTTATGAATTTTATTTCTTGCTTATATTTTTATTTTTTCTTTATCTTCATATTATGCCAATCTGGCTAACAACCAATATGTTAAGCCATTTATAGATAATAAGTATTTATATATCTAACATTTGTAATTATGTTTTTATTATCTATTAAATAAATAAATAATAAAATAATCATGCGCATGGCGTAATCTCTTTTTATATCATTCTTGACTGGGACAAACTGAATTGTACATAAGAATTTATATACTAACAGCTGGATACGAGGACAGCTCGAAAAATCATTGGAGTTTTTAATACAATTATTATTATATTATTTATTAATATTCATTATTGAAATAAATGCCTACATTATAAAATCAAGTGAATATATGAAAAAAAATAAATTATCAAAGAGCCCACGACACATGACACATGATAACCCCTTTGCTGCGAGTTTATTATAATACCTACATACCCATATTATAAATTAACCATACAAAATTCTTTAAATTTTTAGCAACTAATTTTCATCGGTCGCTTTTACGAAGCACCTTTGAAAAGTTCTTTAAATTTTGTCAATTATTTTTGTTATTATTTTTTGAAAAATTTCATTTAATTTTTTGCAAATAATTTTTATTGGTCGCTTTTACGAAGCACCTCTGAAAATTTATTTAATAATAAATTAATAATAAATTAGTTATTAAAATTTCTTTAAATTTTTTGCAAATAATTTTTATTGGTCGCTTTTACGAAGCACATCTGAAAATTTATTTAATAATAAATTAATTGAAAATTAATCATTAAAGTTTCTTTAAATTTTTTCCAACTATTTTCATCGGTCGCTTTTACGAAGCACCTTTGAAAATTCCTTAAAAAATTTTTTACCAACCATTTTCATCGGTCGCTTTTGCGAAGCACCTTTGAAAATTCCTTTAAATCTTTTACCAACTATTTTCATTGGTAGCTTTCACGAAGCACCTTTGAAAATTTCGTTAAACTTTTCAACGATAAATTAAACCTTGAAAATTTATCTAAATTTTCTTTCCCAATAATTTTCACTGGTCGCTTTTACGAAGCACGTTTGGAAATTTCTTTATATTTTTTTTTCTAATAATTTTCTTCGGTCGCTTTTACGAAGCACCTTTGAGAATTTCTTTACATTTTTTCCAATAATTTTCATTGGTCGCTTTTACGAAGCACCTTTGAAAATTTCTTTAAATTTTTTTTCCACTAATTTTTCATTGGTCGCTTTTACGAAGCACCTTTGAAAATTTCCTTAAATTTTTTCCAATAATTTTCATTGGTCGCTTTTACGAAGCACCTTTGAAAACTTTTTTAAATTTTCTCCAATAAATTTACTGGTCGCTTTTACGAAGCACCGCTGAAAATTTACCTAAATTTTCTTGAATAAAATTTCTTCAAATTTTCCAATTGTATAAGCTCACTCACCTGAGAAAGAATGGCATCGGTGAAAAATGTCATACGGTTTTCTGATCGTGTGGTCGAATTTAAAACCTACTTTGACGGTCTAAAGGTAGAGTCGCACACGCGACACACCCTCGAGGCTTACGAAAAGCAAATCGACCGTCTCTGGGCAAGTTTCGAGTCACGTTATGAATCTGCGATGGATAATTATGAAACCATCAAAGAAGAAATCGATCTGGAAGCTTTAAAAGGGCTTTACTACTCTACCTATGGCAGCCACACAGCTGTGGTTGCAAAGATCTACGAACTCCGAGAGGCTCTTCAAGCCCATGCCCAAACAGCCTCCCCTTCGAATGATAGCAACCGCGATATGACCTCACAAATTCCTTTACCCCCATGCGATACCGAAGTCCAAAGCAAACTCACCTGCAAGGTATGTAAAGGAAAACAGCATTCGTTGTTTCATCGCGTGGACGGGAAGAAAACAACAGTCAATAACAATACCGTAAAAAATACTCCAGTTCATCAAAATAACAACCCCCTTCCCGCTTTAGATGTGACCCCTTCTACTTCGTCCCAAGCAGCAAATAGAACGCTGCAATGTTTTTCTACTCACCTGGAACCCACCACACAATCTGTAGTACTCGGTACAGCGTTAGTCGACGTCTACAATAACGACTCCGCCTCGGAGGAGACATTTATTTCGAAAAAACTACAAAGACATCTTGGTCTTTACACCCGTCCATCAGCAGCCCAAGCCCATGGGTTAAGTGACTCCGTGACTGCAACTTCAACCCAAAGTTGTCACGTCAAAATCGGATCTCCGGTGGACAAATCGTTTGAGTTTTCTTCGGATGCCTTAATAATAAATAGACTTACAGGTCACCTTCCCTATTACCCCTTATTGGCATTAGAAGATAGCGATTTCTCCAATTTGCGATTGGCTGATACTTATCGCCATAGTTGTCGTGAAATAGATTTACCGCTTGGTGCAAATGTTTACCCAAAAATTATTCTGGACGGTGAATATCTAGCGATAAGAACATTGCTAGAGCTGGCAATAGAAAGTGAGTCCACTTACCCTCAAGCATCAGAAATCTTGCGAAGCCATATGTATGTTGATGATGTCCTTTCGGGTGCCCATACCATATCGTCGGCAATACAAGTTCGCGATGAGCTTATGACAGTTCTCCAAACAGCAGGTTTTGCGCTACGAAAATTGACGTCTAATCACGAAATGCTGATGCAAGGTTTGCCTTCAACACACTTGCTAGGTGAAGAATTCCTTCAACTGTCTGAGTCCAGCATTACGAAAACTTTAGGGCTCAGGTGGCATGCTGGTAACGACCAATTCTATTTTAAACTCAAAGCTAAACCAAACCGTGAGTTAACCACAAAAAGATGTGTGCTTTCTGAAATTGGGAAGTTATTCCACCCAGCTGGATGGCTATCTCCCAAGATTATAATGCCAAAAATTATCATGCAGCAAATATGGAAAGACGACCTACCGCGAGCGCTAAGAGTTATAGGTTATATCTTCCGCTTCTATAACCGCACGAGAACTAAGTTGACAGCGGGATGGTATGCCGAGAAGAGCTGTCGGCTAAGGAAATAATTTCCGCTAAAAATCGTCTAATAGTCGTCTGTCAAAAATCGCACTTTAGCGAAGAATACTCACCGTTATCTGAAAGAAAACCACTGTCCCGGAAAAGCTCGCTTCTAACCTTTAACCCCTTTCTCGATTCCAACGGAATTATGCGAATAAATGGTCGTTTAGCGGACCCCCTACTCTGCGCTATGACGAACGTTACCCCATTTTATTGCCGTACCATGCGCGCTTCACCAGATTGTTTCTCACGTATCTACACAAACACATCCTACATGGTCAAAATACGCTTTTACATCGCTTGACGAGACTACGCTACTACGTCCCTAAACTCAAAATGTTGGTAAAAACTATTTTATCCCAATGCGTAACATGCGTGAGACATAAACGCCAAATTGGTAAACAGATCATGGCTGCTTTACCTCCCGAACGTGCAAGTTTATCACGCCCCTTTTGTCACACCGGCGTTGATTTCGCGGGACCCTTTGACATAAAATCTTATGCGGGTCGTGGCTGTAAGGTCACTAAAGGATACGTGCTGGTCTTCATATGCTTTTCAACAAAATCGATCCATCTCGAAGCTACCGGCGATATATCCACACAAGCTTTTCTTGCCGCCTTTGCTCGGTTCTTTTCGCGACGAGGAAGCCCCCACGATATGTACTCCGACAATGGCACCGCCTTCGTAGGCGCTGCTAACGTCGTCCATGGTGATCACCAACATTTATTGTCTAAGATACAAAAGGGTCTTCTCTCACAGGATGGTTTTACTCCAGTCGACTGGCACTTCATCCCCCCTGGCGCTCCCCATATGGATGGCCTCTGGGAGGCAGGGGTCAAAAGTTTCAAGGCCCATTTTAAGAAACTGTGCCATAGTCAGCAATTTACGTATGAAGAATTCAGCACAATGCTAGCATGAATTGAGGCGTGTTTAAATTCAAGACCCTTAAGCCCCATGAATGAGGACCCAACAAACCTGTGCGCCCTGACGCCGGGTCATTTTCTCGTCGGAACCCCACTATTATCTCCCCCCGAACCTGACTTGTCCAGCCATTCCCTCAGCTATGTCAACCGTTGGCAAAAGCTGAAAATTCTTCACCATCACTTGGCACGTAGATGGAAAGAAGAATATCTCACCGAACTTCTCACCGAACGCAGACGCTTATCGCAATTTAAGGCTGGCTGATCCAGATTTCTTCGAGAGTAACTCCATCAACTTTGTCCTGGGAGCAGATATCTACCCACGAATCATACGCAGCGGAATACAACTGGCATCCATTGACTCTCCAATCGCCCAAGACACTGTATTCGGCTGGATCATAATAGGAAAGTTCGGAGTTTAAAGGGCAACATCTTTTTTCATCAAGCAACATTTATAAATTCTTACTTATATTAAATAATGAAATTATATCTGAATTTATTTTTTGACTTGTATGCTAATTTTTATATTCTTACCTCACTAACTTTGCTATTGAATTGTACTTACATGAATTATTTTTGCATCTTTATGTTATAATTCAACTGCTTGTCCGTTGTTAAGAATTTTAGACTTGTAAACCTACCCTCGTTGTTATCTTAGGATATAACAAGGGGGGCGGGATGTTTAGGCATGAGAACCCTACATATTTTGCAGGGCATGAAAACCCTACATGGGTCGCAATAGCGAGTACATTTACTCGTCGGTTTTTTCTTTTTAACATCAGCAGGCAGTTGAACACTTCTTTTTTCTTAAAAACCTCACAGTCAGTGAAGTTCTTGCTAAAGGCTAGTTAGTTAACATGGTAATACAATGTATTACGACTTTGTGGAATCAAAATATTATGAAATTCTCTCCGCGCTTAAAATAAAAACATAAAAATCTGTTGGTAAGTATTTTTTATGTTTACACGGATGGTTTAAGTAAAATAAAAGCAAAGTGAGTTAATAACAAAAAAGCAGATAGTTGCAGTTTTACAATATTTACAAAAACAACATGAACATTTCCTGAGTTGATTCTGCTTGTTTTTGTAATTTTATAAAAATGCTACCACCTTCAATATACTCTGTTAAAATGCGACTCTGCTGTGATGAGAATACATAAGTTTCTAAAATGGTTTAGAAAACGAACATTTACCGACCGATTGTCATATTTTTATCCGTATTCTCTCTTACTCAATGCATTTTGCTTTTACATGATAAGATATTTCTCATTCTACATCATTTTTTGACATGTCGTAACACATTGTATTACCGTGTAAACTAGCCTTAAGTAGATAAAACCTTTCTTGTGCGTGTAAATTAAAAATTAAGTTAATATATAATAAAAACTTTATAAAAAAATTTATCGAATTTATTTTTATTAACTTTTGGGAAAAAATAGAAAATAAAAAAGCTTTTGTAAAGAACCTTTGTGAATTGTGAATAATTATAAAAAACTGATATCTTGTGTTGAGCAGGAGACTGACTTTTGAGCAGTAGTTTAAGTGGTTTAAACAAAGTTTTGTGAAAAGCATAAAAGCTTCAACTTACCTACACCGTTTAGCGGCACTACTGGATTATTTTTGCTATTTATACAACCTGTGACAGCTGTATACCAGGCCCCACTCAGCTTGACACCAGCCCCCACGCAACTTGACACAAACACCGTAATTTGCACCAGCACCGGTAAGTACCATAACTTGGTTTTATCACCCCCTTTATAATTTTACCCCCGTGTACCCATACAAATATAAAAGATTTAATTTTAATAAAAGTAGAAAACAGAAAGAAAAACCAAAGCCCGTACAAAGGCTCATATAGAATAATTAGGAGTAATGGTGTAAATGTATACTATTAAAGATTATAATGGAGTAGAAAAAGAAATGCACACCGACTGTTTACGTATGAAATACCCCAGTTCCGTGTTCAGTTAGTAACCCTCTATTCTATTTGACACTTCTTTTCTTTCTCTCTGTATTCTAGCGCCTATCTTTTTTTTTAGTTTATATCGAAGCTCTTTTTCTATTTTTCTTGTTATTGTTTATACGAACCCCTACCCGAACGTAAGTGTTTTACGAAAAAATTTAATAAACAATTATCTAAAAATCCCTAAAACCCAAATTTCTGTTTTTTTTTCGATTTTTGAGGAAAATATTTCACCACATCATTTCTTGGTCCATACGAGCCGGATTACCCATTCCCCAGTGAAATATTTTACTTTAAAAATATATTTATTTTCCAGCTAAAATACCCGAAGGAAGAAGGCGCCTAACTTGCCGGTGTAAATAATATAAAAACGGCTAGTAATATTAATTTTACCCTCCCCTATTTAAAAAAAAAAAGGTAAGTCATTTGTGATAATTAGCAAGTGATTAAAGTGTTTAAAATTAAAAGTGTTACAATATAGGAAAAAAAAGTAAATAAATGTTAAACCTTTTATTTACTTTTATATCTGCATAAAGACAAAAGAAGAAAAAGACCCAAGTGCATTTTTTACCAACAACATTGCTAATTGTGATAACATTCAGTGTCTAATATAAAGCTCTGTTCTGTTGTTAACTCGGTGTTAATATAAAAAGTTTAACAGCATAAACCCAGTGCTTGTTAAACTATTTTTACTCGCTATTTAAATAAACAAAACAGACGGACGGCAATGTTGTAAATTTTTTAGTATTAATTTTGATATTAATTAAATAAACATTTTAAAAAGACTCACTCAATTGGATCCGAAAATCAATAAAAATTAATATTTTTTAAACTGCGTGCAAACTCACTCTCTGTTTTAATATTGTAACACACATTACATTAGTGTTGCATTGTTTCAGAGTGAACGAATAATACGATTATTCGGTCGTTTTTAAATATTTGTGCAATTTTTACTATATAAAACGCGATAAATCGAATGAAACCCTATACAGAGCGTGTAATTTTTTTTTACGGTTTTATTGGAATTAATTTAAAGAAGTGCTGAAAATAATATTTTTCTAAATAATACTTTTATTCGCTGTACCCGAAGCGAGTACTCGTGTTTTATATTGTGCAACACTTTTGTAATAGGAGTTTTTACACCTTTTTTATTCCTAAAAGTGCTTTTACACTGTGAGTAATTGTCATAATTTATGTTCTATAGTGAATATTTTTTATGGAATTGGCTTTTTAACCGGTTTTTTAAATCTCAACCCGATTTTGCCTTTAATAAATTGAAGCCAACAGTGTAAAAAATTACGTTTAATATTGTTAAATACAAAGAGAAATTTAATAAATAGTATAAGTCGTACTTTATTATATTTTTCATTTAATTTTTTGTGCGAAAGAGACATATTTCGTGTCTCTCTACCCGTTTATCACCCCCTGGCACCAAAGGTACTACTTTTCTCATTTATCACCCGCTTTTTCTAAATATTATCACTCTTTTGTCGATATATCTTGACATTTGATAAATTAATATTTACCCTGTGTTTTTTCGAATTTTCTTATAATATATAAATTTTGTTATGCCTAAATCAATTTTTAAGATGGTGACCGTGAATGATTTAATTAGGAGTTGTGACCGAATGGCTGAATTCGAGGCCTATGTTAGCATTATCCCCCATCGGAACATAGTGCTGCGTCTTTAGGTATTCACGAAAAGGAACTGCACCGTTTATGGGAAGCATATGACTCTTTATTGGTTCTAGCTGAGAGTGATTCTAAAATTCAGATTATTGAAGTTAAGCAAAAGTACATGAGTTCGTACGGTACTTATGTACGAGGAGTTTCTGTCATATCAGAGCATTTAGAGCGTTTAAGAATCATTGAAAAATGCAAAGGCTCACGAGCATAATTTCATTCCATCTACCCATTTACCCCCCTGCGAAATAGATCCATTTTACGGAGATTATTTAAAGTGGCCTTCATTCCGTGAATCATTTAAAAGTATGGTTGCGGATAACCCCAGAATAGACCCCGCTTCGAAGATGTACTATCTTCTGCAGTATACAAAGGGGGAGCCGCATAAAATGATCCGTAATTGCCCATTGACAAGGGATGGCTTTCCCACCGCGTGGAAAAATCTAATGGACAGGTATGAGAATAAGCGTGTTCTCATTAACGCTCAGTTGAAAATTCTTCTGAATATAAGCCCTATTACCCGCGAAACTGGACCCAACATTAAGGAACTTCAGAGAACCATAAACGATTGCATTACTAACCTTTCACTACTCAATGTGAAGACCGATATATTGTTTATATTGCGTCTACCAAACTGCCCGATGCCACGTTAATTCTCTGGGAGCAGTCTGAAAAACGCGATGCAGATATGCCAATATGGGCTGAAATGGACAAGTTCCTAACATTGCGTTATAAAACTCTGGAATCAGTTTATGATATTAAGGGATCGCATTCAAACCCCCCTCAAAACCCCATTAAGAGTAGTAACTCTAATAACTCGAAAAAAATCCTCAAATGATTCCAGAAATATTAAAACGTTTGTGACTAAGACGGAGCGTGGTCAGAATATGATTCAATGTGGCTTATGCCCAGAGAAACACCCCCTTAGGTTGTGTCCGGTATTTTTGGGACAGAGTGTTGAAGAACGTTTGGTGACAGTAGGCAGGTTGAAATTTTGCACTAACTGTCTGGCATCTTCCCATGAATACAGAGCGTGTAAAAGCATTAATGTTTGTTTCATGTGTAAACAGAAACATCATTCGCTTTTACATAAGAGTGCCGAACCAAATAGTCTTACGTCGGTAACTCGAAACCCAGGTCGCTCGAATAGTTCCGTAATTAGCAATCCCGTGAATCGTAACTTGTCCCGTGCGAACGAAGTTAATTCTCACCCTAATGAAAATAGAAACTCTGGTCCCTCTGCGGCGAATTACAGTCCACCCCAAATTCACCCCGATATGAGACCCTCCACTTCAAGCGCTGCGAGATCATTTTAGACGTACGCCTCACATGTAAATACAAATCCTCATTCTATGGTATTGCTAGGGACGACGACTTGTGAAGTTTCCGTCGGCGATATCAAATGTTTGGCTGGAGCACTGATTGATCCTGCTTACCGAAACTGAAAAGTTTTGCGAACAACATTACCAGTCGACAACATATATGTAGAAACCCGGATGGCCGATATGTAGCGTCCTTACCCTTTAAACGGGAGTTTTCGCTAAACCTTTATTTAGGACAATCACGCGATAGCGCGTTGGCACAATTTAAGAGACTCGCCTTTTACGAAACCCCGACATAAAATTACAATATGATAAAGTAATTAGTGAGTATGTTGAGCTAGGTCACATTCGCGAAGTCTCCTCTGGTAATTCGGAAGTCACCTCATACTATTTACCCCATCATGCTGTATTTAAACCCGATAGCTCGACTACAAAACTTCGTGTTGTATTTAACGCTTCCTGCCCATCGTCCAATGGCGTTAGCTTAAATGACATTCTATACCCTGGGCCAGTATTACAGGCAGACCTTATGGTTATAATGCTGCGCTGGCGGCTTTATCGTTTTGTGTTTAACGCTGATATTGAGAAAATGTATCGGCAAATTTTGGTTCATCCCAATCACACCCCTTTTCAACGGATATTGTTCCGTGAAAGTTCCGCGGTCAATGTCAAGGATTTCGAGCTTAAGACGGTCACATTTGGAGTGAACTGTGCGCCGTATCTCGCCAATCGTACTCTGGTGCAATTGGCGAACGAATGTGAAGCTGAAAATCCTGCGGTGTCCGAAATATTGCGTTGATGTTCCCGCTTTTTCTCATGAATTAGAAGAGGCGATCGTACGGCGTAACGATCTAACGAAAGTTCTTGGTTCTGCTGATTTCATTTTGTGAAAATGGACTGCAAACCATAAACGGCTGTTAGAGGATTTACCCCGCGAGAATTTGCTATCCGCAGATTTCTTGAAATTTTCGGACGCAAGCACGCAAAGACACTTGTCTTGCGATGGAATGCGAGTTCAGATAGCTTTTATTTTAGGCTTGTACTGCAGCCAAACAGGGATTTTGTTACAAAGCGTGCTGTCTTGTCCGAAATAGCAAAGCTTTTCGACCCGGCTGGATGGCTTTCCCCTAAAATTATTGTTGCTAAGATGATAATGCAGCAAATTTGGAAAGACAAGACGGATTGGGATGAATGTTTGACCCCCCCTAACTCTAAAGAAATGGCACGCATTTTTAGAGTACTACCCGCAAATTGAGAAAATTAATATTCCAAGATGGGTTAATTTTCACCCCGATTTCGATATAGAGATTCATGGCTTCTGCGATGCTTCTGAGAAGGCATACGCTGCAACTTTATATATAGGTGATATTGCGCCCAGTAAGAAGATAACAACTTTTTTACTGGCGGCGAAAACAAAAGTGGCGCCGGTAAAATGCGAGACATTATTGGCAAATATGGTGGAGTCGTTGTGTAGTCAAATGGACTTGCTCAGGAAAAGGATCCATTGTTGGACTGATTCCACCATTGTTTTATCCTGGCTACAGAAACTCCCGTGCCACTGGCCTACTTTTGTGGCAAATAGAGTTGCGTTGATTCTTAAAAAAGTTGGTACTGAGAATTGGTCTCATGTCGACTCTAAGACACGCCGCGGATCTCTAGCGCGGGATTTAATTGATAACTCTTTATGGTGGCATGGCCCGCAGTGGTTGAGTCAACCTAAGGAGAATTTGCCCCGATCTCAAATTGTTTATCACACTAATCTCGAGACGAGAAATATTATGACTCATTTTACCCATACAAATAAACCTGATGATTTACTCAAACGGTTTTCAAGTTTACCCCGAGCGTTGCGAGTCATTGCATATATTTTCCGATTTTACCGTAATTTACGAAAGGGTAACAGGTGTTATGACCCCCAGCAGTTATCCAAATCTGAAATTGTATTTGTAAAAACCCGTTTAACTCTTTTATCTCTGCAGTCTTACTTACCCGAATACTCCCAACTTTCGAAAAGCGAAGGTTTATTCCGAGGGAGTAAATTAATTTCTTTGAATCCGTTTCTTGATTCAAGCGGGCTCATGAGAGTAAATGGTCGTCTATCCCAAGCCAATGGCCTTACATATGATGAACGGTTTCCGAAAATACTACCCTATTCTGCTCCTTTCACCCGACTGTACCTGGAGTATGTCCACAAATACTCGCTACATGGTAGAAACTCGCTGCTTATGCGGATTGTTAGGATCGAATTTTGGGTTCCTAAACTCCGGAATTTAGTACGCACGATCGTGAATAACTGTAAGGAATGCGTTATTCAGCGTAAGCAAACCAATCGCCAAATGATGGCTGCATTGCCCCCGGAAAGAACGTCTATTGGCAGACCATTTGACCATACTGGTGTCGATTTCGCTAGACCATTTGACATTAAATCTTACAGTGGTAGAGGTTGTCGAATGTCAAAGGGCTATGTCATAGTATTTGTTTGCTTTGGCACAAAGGCAATTCATTTAGAAGTGACCGAGGATATGAGCTCAGAAGCTTTTTTAGCAGCTTTTACCCGTTTTATAGCCCGTCGCTCGGTACCTAAACATATGTATTCCGATAATGGAACAGCCTTTGTGGGAGCTGCGAAACTCCTCACCATCGATCGCAGGAAGTTTTTGCAAGAATTGAAAAAAAAAAAGTTTTGCCCTTGCCCCCGAAGTGCCGCTGGAATGGCACTTTATCCCTCCTGGTGCACCTCATATGGGGGGCTTATGGAAAGCCGGGGTTAAGAGTTTCAAGACCCATTTGAAAAGAATTTCCAGTTGTCAGAAGTTTACATACCAAGAGTTCGAGACAATGTTGACCCGAATTGAGGCCTGCTTGAACTCTAGACCCTTGTGTGCAATGAGCGATAACCCCACTGATTTAGTGCCTTTAACCCCTGGTCATTTTGTGGTCGGTGGTCCGTTGCTAGGGCAGGCCGAACCAGACACTTAAAATTTGTCCATTAGTCTTGCCAACCGGTGGCAGAAGCTAAAGATTCTTCACCACCAGTTTGCCCTAAGGTGGAAAGAGGAATATTTAAAGGAGCTCCATAAACGCACAAAATGGAAGCTTCCTGAGATGGACTTTGTAGTAGAGGATTTAGTTGTAATCCGCCAGGACAATTTTCCTCCGAATTTATGGAGATTAGGTCGAGTAGAGAAGGTCTACTGTGGTCAGGATTCTAAAGTTAGGATCGCTGACGTGAGGACAGCTTCTAGCATTATTACCCGTCCAATTGTTAAGCTTGTTCTCCTTCCTAATTCGAGCTCTAACTTAGAACTTACGGGATTGCCGTGTGTGTAAGAGGGAGCATGCGATTAGGAAATGCCCCAAATTTCGTAAAATGTCGGTGGGAGAGCGATGGACGGTGATATCGAAGTATTGGTACTGCTTTAACTGCCTTGCACACTCGCACTTGAAGGACAAGTGTACCAGCAGGGATAGGTGCATGGAGTGCTTAGCGGAGCATCACACCCTGTTACATCGGTTCAAAGAAGGTAAAACAGACCCCGCGCGGATGACAACGGATCAACTTCAACAAAAACCCCGAGAACCAAGAAGACCTAGAAAAACAACAAGAGAGCGAACAGAAAAAACAACAAAGGGAGCCATCACAAGCACGACCAAAACCCAGAGCAGCTACAACAAAAGATACAACAACTTCAACGACAGCTAGAACAATTGTAACAACAGTCGCAGCCAGTTCGACCTTATTCGCAACAATCACAACCATTGCCACAGCACGCTGCCACTATTGTTAATAACGTCCAATGGGCGTTTAAATTGAACTTCGCATTTGTTTATTTTTTTTATTTTTCGCGCAATATGGAATTGCATTATTTCTATAAAAATATTTATATTAGTTTGTAATTAATTCTTTTGAATTTCTGGATTAATTTAATAACTAACTGAACCCTGAATTTTTTTTCCTAAGCCTCTTGTTGCACTCGTCCAAGGGGGGCGGGATGTTTACGTATGAAATACCCCAGTTCCGTGTTCAGTTAGTAACCCTTTATGCTATTTGACACTTCTTTTCTTTCTTTTCTTTCTCTCTGTATTCTAGCGCCTATCTTTCTTTTTAGTTTATATTGAAGCTCTTTTTCTATTTTTCTTGTTATTGTTTATACGAACCCCTACCCGAACGTAAGTGTTTTACGAAAAAATTTAATAAACAATTATCTTAAAATCCCTAAAACCCAAATTTCGGTTTTTTCGATTTTTATTTTTGAGGAAAATATTTCACCACAACACCGACCAATTAAAACCATACCTAGGATAAAGAACTAATGAATAAAACAAACTATGTAAAAACAAAAATATAGAGATATAAAAAGAAATTAATTATGTAAACAGATATAAAGAATCATAAATTAAAACAACACATTTTTAATTAATACAACGCATTTTTAATTAAAATAACACATTATAATTATAAGAAAATTTTTACAGTAGGTACTATGAAAGTGTCAAGAAAAATTACTCCAATAATATTTCTCTTAACGGTGAGGGTGTAGTGTACCTTTTAAGCATCTACTGCTTACCCAATAACCAATCTGAAATGCATACATGCCACCCCAATCACTCTAGGGTAAATGCCATACATAAAAGATCAAATAACGTCATTAACCCAGTGACGCAATATGTTTGAATATGAGTCAGTACGAATAGGGCAATGGTAAAGCAGATCAATCAGAATGTGAGTGACATGTTTTTGAATTGTCAAACGTAAATGAGTACATTCCTTACTCATGCATTATGATTCTTCAGAGCATTGTTCAGAGGGAAAACTACGATAATTCCATGGTACTGATAGATGTAATGTAAGAGTTTTCTTTCTTCTCTTTTCATAAATGTTATCTTCAAGGTTAATTTCATAAAATATAAAACAAGTACACAGTAAAATAAAAAAATTGTCTCTAATTACCAAATATATGCCAAATTCATAACAGCTAGCAAACAAGTTGTTGATTTTGCATCTATTACCACAATAATTATATTGATTACTAAAAATTTTAAAATTTTGAATTTTTTTTTTCAATAAATGCTATTTTAATTTTTAATTTCAAAAAAACAATTATCAGAAAACTTCGCCATTTCAAACATTGTGTTGGTTAATTTAATTAAATATTGACAATTCCCAACAACAATTCTACAAGGTAAAATAAATTTTTTTTTACGGGAAAAATCAATTACAATTTTTTGACATTTAATGAATATCTTAAATTTATTTCAAAACCACTAAGATGTTAATTAAATCAAATTATATTTTTTCAATGTTCTTTCAACAAAAAAATAATTGATTCAATGACCAAATTAATTAAAGTGAAATACTTTTTAAACAATTTATTTTGATAATAAACGTTTTTCGGTGTACCTGATATGGAAAAATAATTTCTGGGTGTTGCGTCGGTTATTGAGTTGCATTAACAAAGCTGGTCAAACTGCATGTTAATATACGTTGTAATTATACCATTGATTCTCGTCCGCGCTTACCTGTTAATCATAAGGTTGCTAGCAATACATACCCCTATCTAAATATTGCATATTTATTGCATCCAATCCCTGCATGGGTTTTACAGTGCTTTAGAGAAGACGGACAAATCATTAGTTATACTAAAATTACTAGTTAGTGCTGGAGAATTATAATTCCAACAGATGCACTTCTAAATAAATAACATGCACATACTTAAATTCTAGTTGCCACATAAAATAGAAAAAAGTGTACCCAAATTTAACATTCTGACAAAATAATTTCCTTGAAGTTTAATAAATTTTACAAAATTAATCATTAAGATCTGGCAATAATACGTCAGTAACACTAAAACAGAGGTGTTATAATAGCCAGCTTCTAATAACAAAATTCTTTTTCCGGTTAACTTCCAACACCTAACATCATTACGCTTGCAACATATTATTAAGTCTTTTAACAAAAAAAAAAAAAAAAAAAAAAAAAAAAAAAAAATAAATTTTTAATTTAAGTACATTCGGTTATTTCATTTAATTGACGTTTTATAGTTAACCTCACTACCAGAATTCCGCATTGAACTTAACAGATTCAAGGTAAAATATTTTGTTAGTACATTGGTGATGGAAATAAGTAGTTAACATTAACTTCCATAGAAAACTATTGTGTATTTGCCTCCCAGTATACGTACTTTTACATCCATTTTTTTTTTATCTGGACTCTTTGGGAAATCAACACCTTAAATTGCTCACACTTTATCTCCAGGCATATCTAAATATTCTCTTTGTGGTGGACTCATATACATAGCGAGCCACCACTGTGCTCTTATTGATACCGATGTACGTAGTATTGTGTGTTGCGAGCGCGTTCATTCAAAAGCTGAGCTTAGGTATGTTTAAAGTAATGTGTGCGAAGAGAATTTACACATTCCAAGAGCGAGCAGAATTTCGAGGGATAGAACAAGAAAAAAAACAGAACTAAATGTAAAGAAAGAAATTTACAGCAAATCATAACCAATTGAAGCTCCACGAAAATAGAATCGTGTCAGTTCAACATTAAAATTAAATCAATATTATTTCCACGATAAAATAAAAAAAAAACAAAAAAAAACACACAAAAAAAACCAAAAAAAAACGCTACTAAATAAGAAGACAAGGGTACAACGAACCTATATCATCCCTATGTGCATTGTGTTAATTTTTGAATCCTGGAAAGAGTGTATCCCAGAAAAGGAAACCAACATTAAACATATCCCGAATGTAGTGAATACTTGTAGCCGTGCTTGTAACTATAGTGCACTTTAGTTATTTAATAAATACCTCAACATAAATTTTGCTCGTGCATAGTAAACGGGAAAAAATATATAGCTGAAACCACTAATAGAAGAAGCGCATTACAACTAGAAATACAACCCGTTCTTAACACTAATTTAACTAACTAAAAATCTAATATTGCACGTTAAAGTTTCTGTTGTGGTTAAATAGATAAGTTATATTATTAAATTTTGTTTCCATAATTTTATTTTAGCGTACATTACATAATTTGTCAACGATATGCATGGAATATACCTATTATCCTTTATTACCTCATAATCATACCTTCATGCATACATTCTTATTCTCCAGCAGTTGCAGAGGCCTCTACAAAAGCTTAACACATCGACATACCTAGCGTTATGAACTTGGTGAGTGATAACAAATAATATGTCTATTTATGTATGTATATCGAGCAGTTTTATCACATCAACATCCAGATTGATGGAAGCAATAATTTTTAGCAACATTTATTAGCAACATGTATTGTCATGTTGGGAAACATTAAATTTTTATTTTGGAAAGTTAGCGACATTAAAGGGTTTTGATTTCAATTAAGCTTTCATTTACATTAGTTTGATCTGGTTATTGGCTTGTTAAATAGTTTGTTATAATAGTTTGTGTATAAGCCCCTAGTTTTTTTTACAAAAAAAAAAACCAATGAATTTTTTTTCCTCTGTAGGCTCATTGAATTGGAGTTAGAATAAAATTAGCTATGTAAGTTTATTTTGTATAAGCGGTTAAGGAAACCTTGTATAATAGCTTCACGAGTTTGTTTGATAATAAATTGAATACCATTATGGCAAACTAAGAGGTTAAATAGTTTTCTTACTATGTGATGTGTTAGAAATGGGCACAAAAGAAAGGGGATCTTAGTTAGAATACATTCGCCATTGAGATCACCGGCAGGGAGGGTTATGAGGCGAGTATCTTCCTAATGCTATCAAGGAAGAGACGATGGAAGCTTTAGTGAATATAGCAAAATTTTTTTTAGGGTTTATTGTTTTCCCCAAATGGAATATTGGTCTAAACGAAGAATAATTCTCCAGCTTTCTGGCCCAGTCATTTCCTTTATTGGAGTCTATAATATCATTTATGTAGCCATTTTTTCCTGGTGGTACGAGAGATATTTAGGACAAGAACTCCCCCAACCGACTGAACGCAAGTGGCTTCCATGGCTCCATTCGTCCATTTATCTCGGAAAACCTCGGGCAGTATTCGCCACGAGAGATACCATATCTTAAGTGGTTTAGCGGGATGTATTACAACTTCGACATATCCATAACCGCGCACGAGAAAAAAAAGGAAAAAAAAAAACACAAATCTGTTCATTCCGGAAAAATTAAATTTGTTCATTACATATATTGGCGCCCAACGTGTGGCCAGAGAAAAATTTGGTATTTAACACCGTCTATAATTTTCTTTGTTTAAACCATGACCATCTGTTACCTGTTAATTAATTAAATATATTTTTATCAACATGCAAAATTCTTAATTTTGTAATTCCTTGAACTCTCATTCTCAAATAATTTTTTTTAGGTATTTGGATTTGCATTATCTGAGGATTTTATGATCGGATATATTGACCAATACTGTGCTAAGAATACTTTTGTTTAAGGAGGAATAGGTCTAACAAATTGTTGAGCAGCTGTCTGATTATCGTAACTTAGTTATCGATATCCTTGTTTTTTCTGGATCTACGATGTAATGGCTGGGTGTCTGCGATTCATTGTCCGCAAAATAAGTTTTAGTTGAGAATAAAAGAATAATAGCATATCGGTTTGTTGCATATTCAGAAGTTGCTTAATAATTTGTTGATAAAAGTTAAGTTTGATTTCCATATTCACTAAAAAGTCTTCATCACTTCTTTTGCCTTTCTGGTCACCTCACAAAAAGTAAGAAAGCAATTTTGTTAATGATATTGTTATATATATTTTGTTAGTCGAAAATTTTATATATCTTTGTTATTGTGAATTTGATTAATATTAATCGAGATCACTTCAGGCATACAACTACTTCGTGGAAATATACTGAAACAATTTCAGTAGCAAATTTTAAAATATTATATTCAAACTATTCGTAAAATATCTGAAGGGTTGTCCTTCAAATCTTTGTGTTAAAAAACTTGGACGCTAGACTGGATGTAGTTAGAAATGAAATAACGTCTGCGCTTAGCTAATACGGAAATTCTAAATAAACATAAAAGAAAAGAAAAATCTGGGAAAATTGTATTTGTTGACATTTCAAATTTTTACAATATGATGGATCGATCTCCTCCTCCGCCTACACCCTCGCAACAATCCGTTGCTGCCCTAACTCACAATGATAATTCCTGCATACTTTGTAAGGACAAATTTTTTGACGGCCAGGAGTGTCTAATCATTTATGAATGCAATCATGCGTTTCACCGCAATTGTATTGAAAATCATTTGGCCAGCTCTTCGGAGTGTCCGACATGCCAACTTCCTGTTCATTAGCAGAATTAAAGGCAAAAATTATTCATGAACCCTTACAACTTGTTGAAAAACCTAAAAATGCTGGTCGTGGTCGGTACCGTGGTGCTATATCAAAGCATTATAATACTCGAGGCAACGCCAAAGGTTTATTCACTGAACACCTTACGCCTTCGTTCAATTATAGTACACATTCAGAGGCAAATGTCCCGCTGGAAGATGCCCTCACTCAGATAAACCAAACTCAACCGAATAATACCAATTCCCCTTCTAATTATAATAGGCCACACAATGATCATAGAACTTGTAATGGTAACGATGCGCGAAATATAGATTACTCAAATTTACAGTTTATAATAGAAAAAACTATGACACGATTGTTGCAAAATCTTAATGTGGTTCCACCACCTCAGCCTATTCTCAGTAATCAAAACCGTCAACAACAAACACATAATCCCCGAACTCGTGGTCGAAATGGTGCAAATTTTTTTCAAACCCCTTCCGACTCTCGCCAAAACTTGAATCGCCCATCTTTAGATGACAATTTTGCCATACGTGCAGATAAGATAACGTCAATAATACAAAATTGGCACCTCAAATTTGATGGGTCCAGTAATGGATTTTCAGTCGAAGAGTTTCTCTACAGAGTAAGATGTCTGACGAAAGTAACGACTTTACGTTAATTTGTAAAAACTTACATATCTTGCTGTCAGGTCGTGCGCGAGATTGGTACTGGCGCTACCACAAGCAAGTGGAAGTTGTTGAATGGAGCGAGTTTTGTGAAGCACTCAAGTACCAGTACAAAGACTTTAAATCGAGTTTTGATATACATGAGGAGATCAGGAATAGGAAAATGAAACCTAACGAAAGTTTCGAAGCCTTCTATGAATCTATAAGTGTCATGCTAGATCGATTAGCTACCCCTATCCCCGAATCTGAATTGGTAGAGGTATTGACCCGGAACCTTCGTCCGGAAATCCGGCACGAGTTACTTTATGTTCCTGTGTACTCAATTGCTCATCTTAGAAAATTGGTCCAGATGAGAGAACAACTTATGGACACTGAATATTTTCGTAAGAATAACTCAAATAAACCGCCCGGAAATTTTCATATCAGACGTCACATTTCTGAGGTTGAATGTTCAAATGATATAAATGTAGATGATCCCCAAAACGAGCAAGAGTTTTCAGTCGATGCAGTCCAACAATCGACTTATCAGCCCGGTCATCACTGGGAAGACTGTATTGAATCTCGGAATATCTTTTGCTATGGTTGTGGCATGAAGAACACTTACAAGCCACAGTGTGCCAAATGCACCCATAAAAAACTTAATATTTCAAAAAACCAATCAGCGCCGACGACCAGTCGTCAAAATTACCAGTAAAAATCAATTATTTAGAAAACGAAAACATAGATCTCTACCACATTAGAATTTTAAACCGTGAAATAGAAAATTGAAATAAACTGAAGTTGAAGACGAAAACTTTCAGAACAAACATTCAGAAAAAGGGAAAAATCCAGTATTGCGTCCTTTAATACCCTACCATATTAGGTATCAGAAATATGAAGAAGCCCGAAAGAGAATTTTTGAAATACATACCTTAAATTACTGCCATTCGTCCAAACAAAAACGTTCTACGAAAAGATTACGTATCTATTTCAAAAATCGAAAAATTCTCTCAAAGTATGTTCTATCATCCATAGTTAATAACACGTTTGATAGACGATTTTATGCCCCTGTAAAATTCTTAACGTTCTCCGAATTTGGTCTCTTGGACACAGGAGCCAACGTTTCTTGCATAGGGTCCAATTTAGCTACTGTTGATTTTTCTAATTTTAAGGAGTTTTGTCCTTTAAAAAAATTTGTGAAAACTGCCGATGGTAGGAAACAAAATGTCCTTGGATATTTGTACGTAGATGTTACATTTAAAGATATTGTGAGAAAATTGAAAAAAATTATTGTCCCCTCAATAACCCAAAGACTCATACTAGGAATCGATTTTTGGAAAACGTTTGACTTAGCTCCCCAAATTTTTGATAATATTATCTGCACCAGCCTGGGAGAATGTCCACCACAAATCATATCCGAATTGTCAAATGCTACGCCAATATTATCCCAATCTCACTCTGACTTAAATTTTGAATATCCTCTATCTGCTAGTCAGAAACGGCAACTTTCGGCCATTATTGATCTCTTTCCTAACTTCGAAAAACAGGGTTTAGGTCGCACAGGTTTGATTAAACACTCAATAGATGTTGGGCAGGCTAAGCCTGTTAAACAAAGATTTTATCCCGTGTCCCCGGCAGTTGAAAAATTGATGTTTCAAGAGATAGACCGAATGCTAGAATTGGGAGTAATTGAGCCGTCCTCCTCGCCTTGGAGCTCGCCAATGAGGCTGGTGCTTAAACCGAATAAAATAAGACTTTGCCTTGACGCACGAAAATTGAACGCTGTAACGCAGAAGGATGCTTACCCGTTGCCCAATATCGAGGGTATCTTTTCCCGATTGCCGAAGGCAAATATAATCTCCAACTCGACTTCAAAGATACCTACTGCCAAATAGGTTTGACGGATGAAGCTAAGCCCTTGACCGCGTTTACAGTCCCAGGGAGATCGCTATATCAATTTGTAGTTATGCCCTTCGGGCTTTGTAATGCGCCATCCACTATGTGCCGCCTGATGGATAGCCTTATACCCCCCGACCTTCGACATTCAGTGTTCGGCTATTTAGATTACTTAGTAATTGTGTCAGAATATTTTGGTTCTCATTTGTCGATCCTGGTTCGAATTGCAGAGGAGTTTAGGAAAGCTAATCTAACTTTGAACGTAGCAAAATCGAAATTTTGTGTTACGGAGGTTAACTACTTAGGATATATCATTGGGAATGGGGATATTAGGACAGATCCCGATAAGGTAGAGTCTATTCGAAATTGGCTTATACCTGGTAATTTAAAACAGGTACGGGGTTTTCTTGGAATAGCGGGTTGGTACCGAAGATTTGTATCAAATTTTTCTACCGTTGTGTGCACCATCACTGATGTTCTGACCACAAAAAGAAAATTCACATGGACTCCCGAGGCTCAAAAATCATTTGAACTGCTAAAAAATCTACTCACATCTGCGCCTGTCCTGTCAAATCCTGACTTCTCGAAAAAGTGTTACTTGCAATGCGACGCCAGTGATTTCGGCATAGGTGCTGTGTTGGTGCAGTACGATGATGATGGGCATGAAAAGCCCATTGCTTTTATGTCAAAAAAACTGAACTCTGCTCAACGCAACTATAGCGTCACCGAACGCGAATGTTTGGCGGCATTAGAAGCAATTCGAAAATTTAGATGCTATCTTGAGGTTCAAGAATTTGAAGTCGTAACTGACCACGCCTCCTTAGTGTGGTTAATGAGACAACAGGAGTTGTCCGGGAGGTTGGCGAGATGGGTGTGGAAACTGCAGGGATATAAGTTCACTATAAGCCATCGAAAGGGAAAATACCATGTGGTACCGGACGCCTTATCAAGGATTCCGTTCGAGGAAATTTCATCTTTAGAATTGACAGAACCGGAAATTGATTTGTCTTCACCCCATTTACGGGATCAGGACTATATTTGCATACAGAGAAAAGTAAGAGAACATCCTTCGAAATATCCTGATATTAAAGTTCTTGATAATTTTGTCTATATTCGAAGAAGTCATTATAGTGGAGAAGCGACAGAAGAGAACGAATCTTGGAAACTGTGGGTACCTCAAAATTTAAGGAATGATTTAATTTTTCGATTTCACAATTCTGCAATTGCGGCACACGGAGGCGTGGTAAAAACCTTAGAACTTATCCGGAGAAAGTTTTATTGGCCAGGAATGGTACGCGACGTTCGTAAACACATAAATTTTTGCGAAACTTGTAAGGAGTGCAAAGGTCCAGTACCTCTTTAAAACCCAATATGGGTAACCAAGTCGTAACTTCAAGACCCTTTCAAAGACTATATGTTGACCTCTTAGGACCGTACCCTAGGAGCAAACAAGGGCATGTTGGCATCCTGATTGTCCTTGACCACCTGACTATGTTCCATTGGCTATATCCCCTTAAAAAATTTACGTCTTCTATTATTCAGAAGTATCTTCTAGAACATATTTTCCATATTTACGGTACTCCGGAGACGTTAGTAAGTGACAATGGCTCGCAGTTTAAAGCCAACGAGTTTAACTTATTCTTGACTGGACTTGGTGCACACCATACATACACGGCAATATATTCCCCACAATCAAACGCCTCAGAGAGAGTGAATAGATCTATCATCGCTGGTATTACATCATATCTGAAAAGGGATCAAACCTTGTGGGATAAAAATTTAAGCTATATAAGCTGTGCTTTGAGGAATTCGGTCCACCAAACAGTTCAATGCTCTCCTTATCATGCCGTATTCGGGCAAGAAATGGTTACACATGGTAGCACCTACGCGTTACTAAGGAACTTTAATGTACTTAGTGAACCGTCGATGAATTTAGAACGAGACGACCAACTTCAGCTACTGCATCAAGATATTCGAAAATATATTGATAAAGAACAAGACCGATTTCTTACGCCGTGGGACAATACGTGTATCGTAGAAATTTTGCACAGTCCAATCTGGAAAAGAAATTCAATTCTAAGTTAGCGCCAACTTTTCTGAAGTCGAAAGTGAGACAAAAAGCAGGCAATAGTTACTATATTTTAGAAGATGAAAATGGAAAATTGTTAGGCACCTACCACGCAAAAGACCTTCGCGCATAATACCTCCTCATAATCCTCTTGGTTAATACCAGTATTACGCGGTTTGTAATGTAAGAGTTTTCTTTCTTCTCTTTTCATAAATGTTATCTTCAAGGTTAATTTCATAAAATATAAAACAAGTACACAGTAAAATAAAAAAATTGTCTCTAATTACCAAATATATGCCAAATTCATAACAGCTAGCAAACAAGTTGTTGATTTTGCATCTATTACCACAATAATTATATTGATTACTAAAAATTTTAAAATTTTGAATTTTTTTTTTCAATAAATGCTATTTTAATTTTTAATTTCAAAAAAACAATTATCAGAAAACTTCGCCATTTCAAACATTGTGTTGGTTAATTTAATTAAATATTGACAATTCCCAACAACAATTCTACAAGGTAAAATAAATTTTTTTTTACGGGAAAAATCAATTACAATTTTTTGACATTTAATGAATATCTTAAATTTATTTCAAAACCACTAAGATGTTAATTAAATCAAATTATATTTTTTCAATGTTCTTTCAACAAAAAAATAATTGATTCAATGACCAAATTAATTAAAGTGAAATACTTTTTAAACAATTTATTTTGATAATAAACGTTTTTCGGTGTACCTGATATGGAAAAATAATTTCTGGGTGTTGCGTCGGTTATTGAGTTGCATTAACAAAGCTGGTCAAACTGCATGTTAATATACGTTGTAATTATACCATTGATTCTCGTCCGCGCTTACCTGTTAATCATAAGGTTGCTAGCAATACATACCCCTATCTAAATATTGCATATTTATTGCATCCAATCCCTGCATGGGTTTTACAGTGCTTTAGAGAAGACGGACAAATCATTAGTTATACTAAAATTACTAGTTAGTGCTGGAGAATTATAATTCCAACAGATGCACTTCTAAATAAATAACATGCACATACTTAAATTCTAGTTGCCACATAAAATAGAAAAAAGTGTACCCAAATTTAACATTCTGACAAAATAATTTCCTTGAAGTTTAATAAATTTTACAAAATTAATCATTAAGATCTGGCAATAATACGTCAGTAACACTAAAACAGAGGTGTTATAATAGCCAGCTTCTAATAACAAAATTCTTTTTCCGGTTAACTTCCAACACCTAACATCATTACGCTTGCAACATATTATTAAGTCTTTTAACAAAAAAAAAAAAAAAAAAAAAAAAAAAAAAAATAAATTTTTAATTTAAGTACATTCGGTTATTTCATTTAATTGACGTTTTATAGTTAACCTCACTACCAGAATTCCGCATTGAACTTAACAGATTCAAGGTAAAATATTTTGTTAGTACATTGGTGATGGAAATAAGTAGTTAACATTAACTTCCATAGAAAACTATTGTGTATTTGCCTCCCAGTATACGTACTTTTACATCCATTTTTTTTTTATCTGGACTCTTTTGGAAATCAACACCTTAAATTGCTCACACTTTATCTCCAGGCATATCTAAATATTCTCTTTGTGGTGGACTCATATACATAGCGAGCCACCACTGTGCTCTTATTGATACCGATGTACGTAGTATTGTGTGTTGCGAGCGCGTTCATTCAAAAGCTGAGCTTAGGTATGTTTAAAGTAATGTGTGCGAAGAGAATTTACACATTCCAAGAGCGAGCAGAATTTCGAGGGATAGAACAAGAAAAAAAACAGAACTAAATGTAAAGAAAGAAATTTACAGCAAATCATAACCAATTGAAGCTCCACGAAAATAGAATCGTGTCAGTTCAACATTAAAATTAAATCAATATTATTTCCACGATAAAATAAAAAAAAAACAAAAAAAAACACACAAAAAAAACCAAAAAAAAACGCTACTAAATAAGAAGACAAGGGTACAACGAACCTATATCATCCCTATGTGCATTGTGTTAATTTTTGAATCCTGGAAAGAGTGTATCCCAGAAAAGGAAACCAACATTAAACATATCCCGAATGTAGTGAATACTTGTAGCCGTGCTTGTAACTATAGTGCACTTTAGTTATTTAATAAATACCTCAACATAAATTTTGCTCGTGCATAGTAAACGGGAAAAAATATATAGCTGAAACCACTAATAGAAGAAGCGCATTACAACTAGAAATACAACCCGTTCTTAACACTAATTTAACTAACTAAAAATCTAATATTGCACGTTAAAGTTTCTGTTGTGGTTAAATAGATAAGTTATATTATTAAATTTTGTTTCCATAATTTTATTTTAGCGTACATTACATAATTTGTCAACGATATGCATGGAATATACCTATTATCCTTTATTACCTCATAATCATACCTTCATGCATACATTCTTATTCTCCAGCAGTTGCAGAGGCCTCTACAAAAGCTTAACACATCGACATACCTAGCGTTATGAACTTGGTGAGTGATAACAAATAATATGTCTATTTATGTATGTATATCGAGCAGTTTTATCACATCAACATCCAGATTGATGGAAGCAATAATTTTTAGCAACATTTATTAGCAACATGTATTGTCATGTTGGGAAACATTAAATTTTTATTTTGGAAAGTTAGCGACATTAAAGGGTTTTGATTTCAATTAAGCTTTCATTTACATTAGTTTGATCTGGTTATTGGCTTGTTAAATAGTTTGTTATAATAGTTTGTGTATAAGCCCCTAGTTTTTTTTACAAAAAAAAAAACCAATGAATTTTTTTTCCTCTGTAGGCTCATTGAATTGGAGTTAGAATAAAATTAGCTATGTAAGTTTATTTTGTATAAGCGGTTAAGGAAACCTTGTATAATAGCTTCACGAGTTTGTTTGATAATAAATTGAATACCATTATGGCAAACTAAGAGGTTAAATAGTTTTCTTACTATGTGATGTGTTAGAAATGGGCACAAAAGAAAGGGGATCTTAGTTAGAATACATTCGCCATTGAGATCACCGGCAGGGAGGGTTATGAGGCGAGTATCTTCCTAATGCTATCAAGGAAGAGACGATGGAAGCTTTAGTGAATATAGCAAAATTTTTTTTAGGGTTTATTGTTTTCCCCAAATGGAATATTGGTCTAAACGAAGAATAATTCTCCAGCTTTCTGGCCCAGTCATTTCCTTTATTGGAGTCTATAATATCATTTATGTAGCCATTTTTTCCTGGTGGTACGAGAGATATTTAGGACAAGAACTCCCCCAACCGACTGAACGCAAGTGGCTTCCATGGCTCGTCCATTTATCTCGGAAAACCTCGGGCAGTATTCGCCACGAGAGATACCATATCTTAAGTGGTTTAGCGGGATGTATTACAACTTCGACATATCCATAACCGCGCACGAGAAAAAAAAGGAAAAAAAAAACACAAATCTGTTCATTCCGGAAAAATTAAATTTGTTCATTACATATATTGGCGCCCAACGTGTGGCCAGAGAAAAATTTGGTATTTAACACCGTCTATAATTTTCTTTGTTTAAACCATGACCATCTGTTACCTGTTAATTAATTAAATATATTTTTATCAACATGCAAAATTCTTAATTTTGTAATTCCTTGAACTCTCATTCTCAAATAATTTTTTTTAGGTATTTGGATTTGCATTATCTGAGGATTTTATGATCGGATATATTGACCAATACTGTGCTAAGAATACTTTTGTTTAAGGAGGAATAGGTCTAACAAATTGTTGAGCAGCTGTCTGATTATCGTAACTTAGTTATCGATATCCTTGTTTTTTCTGGATCTACGATGTAATGGCTGGGTGTCTGCGATTCATTGTCCGCAAAATAAGTTTTAGTTGAGAATAAAAGAATAATAGCATATCGGTTTGTTGCATATTCAGAAGTTGCTTAATAATTTGTTGATAAAAGTTAAGTTTGATTTCCATATTCACTAAAAAGTCTTCATCACTTCTTTTGCCTTTCTGGTCACCTCACAAAAAGTAAGAAAGCAATTTTGTTAATGATATTGTTATATATATTTTGTTAGTCGAAAATTGTATATATCTTTGTTATTGTGAATTTGATTAATATTAATCGAGATCACTTCAGGCATACAACTACTTCGTGGAAATATACTGAAACAATTTCAGTAGCAAATTTTAAAATATTATATTCAAACTATTCGTAAAATATCTGAAGGGTTGTCCTTCAAATCTTTGTGTTAAAAAACTTGGACGCTAGACTGGATGTAGTTAGAAATGAAATAACGTCTGCGCTTAGCTAATACGGAAATTCTAAATAAACATAAAAGAAAAGAAAAATCTGGGAAAATTGTATTTGTTGACATTTCAAATTTTTACAATATGATGGATCGATCTCCTCCTCCGCCTACACCCTCGCAACAATCCGTTGCTGCCCTAACTCACAATGATAATTCCTGCATACTTTGTAAGGACAAATTTTTTGACGGCCAGGAGTGTCTAATCATTTATGAATGCAATCATGCGTTTCACCGCAATTGTATTGAAAATCATTTGGCCAGCTCTTCGGAGTGTCCGACATGCCAACTTCCTGTTCATTAGCAGAATTAAAGGCAAAAATTATTCATGAACCCTTACAACTTGTTGAAAAACCTAAAAATGCTGGTCGTGGTCGGTACCGTGGTGCTATATCAAAGCATTATAATACTCGAGGCAACGCCAAAGGTTTATTCACTGAACACCTTACGCCTTCGTTCAATTATAGTACACATTCAGAGGCAAATGTCCCGCTGGAAGATGCCCTCACTCAGATAAACCAAACTCAACCGAATAATACCAATTCCCCTTCTAATTATAATAGGCCACACAATGATCATAGAACTTGTAATGGTAACGATGCGCGAAATATAGATTACTCAAATTTACAGTTTATAATAGAAAAAACTATGACACGATTGTTGCAAAATCTTAATGTGGTTCCACCACCTCAGCCTATTCTCAGTAATCAAAACCGTCAACAACAAACACATAATCCCCGAACTCGTGGTCGAAATGGTGCAAATTTTTTTCAAACCCCTTCCGACTCTCGCCAAAACTTGAATCGCCCATCTTTAGATGACAATTTTGCCATACGTGCAGATAAGATAACGTCAATAATACAAAATTGGCACCTCAAATTTAATGGGTCCAGTAATGGAATTTCAGTCGATGAGTTTCTCTACAGAGTAAGATGTCTGACGAAAGTAACGACTTTACGTTAATTTGTAAAAACTTACATATCTTGCTGTCAGGTCGTGCGCGAGATTGGTACTGGCGCTACCACAAGCAAGTGGAAGTTGTTGAATGGAGCGAGTTTTGTGAAGCACTCAAGTACCAGTACAAAGACTTTAAATCGAGTTTTGATATACATGAGGAGATCAGGAATAGGAAAATGAAACCTAACGAAAGTTTCGAAGCCTTCTATGAATCTATAAGTGTCATGCTAGATCGATTAGCTACCCCTATCCCCGAATCTGAATTGGTAGAGGTATTGACCCGGAACCTTCGTCCGGAAATCCGGCACGAGTTACTTTATGTTCCTGTGTACTCAATTGCTCATCTTAGAAAATTGGTCCAGATGAGAGAACAACTTATGGACACTGAATATTTTCGTAAGAATAACTCAAATAAACCGCCCGGAAATTTTCATATCAGACGTCACATTTCTGAGGTTGAATGTTCAAATGATATAAATGTAGATGATCCCCAAAACGAGCAAGAGTTTTCAGTCGATGCAGTCCAACAATCGACTTATCAGCCCGGTCATCACTGGGAAGACTGTATTGAATCTCGGAATATCTTTTGCTATGGTTGTGGCATGAAGAACACTTACAAGCCACAGTGTGCCAAATGCACCCATAAAAAACTTAATATTTCAAAAAACCAATCAGCGCCGACGACCAGTCGTCAAAATTACCAGTAAAAATCAATTATTTAGAAAACGAAAACATAGATCTCTACCACATTAGAATTTTAAACCGTGAAATAGAAAATTGAAATAAACTGAAGTTGAAGACGAAAACTTTCAGAACAAACATTCAGAAAAAGGGAAAAATCCAGTATTGCGTCCTTTAATACCCTACCATATTAGGTATCAGAAATATGAAGAAGCCCGAAAGAGAATTTTTGAAATACATACCTTAAATTACTGCCATTCGTCCAAACAAAAACGTTCTACGAAAAGATTACGTATCTATTTCAAAAATCGAAAAATTCTCTCAAAGTATGTTCTATCATCCATAGTTAATAACACGTTTGATAGACGATTTTATGCCCCTGTAAAATTCTTAACGTTCTCCGAATTTGGTCTCTTGGACACAGGAGCCAACGTTTCTTGCATAGGGTCCAATTTAGCTACTGTTGATTTTTCTAATTTTAAGGAGTTTTGTCCTTTAAAAAAATTTGTGAAAACTGCCGATGGTAGGAAACAAAATGTCCTTGGATATTTGTACGTAGATGTTACATTTAAAGATATTGTGAGAAAATTGAAAAAAATTATTGTCCCCTCAATAACCCAAAGACTCATACTAGGAATCGATTTTTGGAAAACGTTTGACTTAGCTCCCCAAATTTTTGATAATATTATCTGCACCAGCCTGGGAGAATGTCCACCACAAATCATATCCGAATTGTCAAATGCTACGCCAATATTATCCCAATCTCACTCTGACTTAAATTTTGAATATCCTCTATCTGCTAGTCAGAAACGGCAACTTTCGGCCATTATTGATCTCTTTCCTAACTTCGAAAAACAGGGTTTAGGTCGCACAGGTTTGATTAAACACTCAATAGATGTTGGGCAGGCTAAGCCTGTTAAACAAAGATTTTATCCCGTGTCCCCGGCAGTTGAAAAATTGATGTTTCAAGAGATAGACCGAATGCTAGAATTGGGAGTAATTGAGCCGTCCTCCTCGCCTTGGAGCTCGCCAATGAGGCTGGTGCTTAAACCGAATAAAATAAGACTTTGCCTTGACGCACGAAAATTGAACGCTGTAACGCAGAAGGATGCTTACCCGTTGCCCAATATCGAGGGTATCTTTTCCCGATTGCCGAAGGCAAATATAATCTCCAACTCGACTTCAAAGATACCTACTGCCAAATAGGTTTGACGGATGAAGCTAAGCCCTTGACCGCGTTTACAGTCCCAGGGAGATCGCTATATCAATTTGTAGTTATGCCCTTCGGGCTTTGTAATGCGCCATCCACTATGTGCCGCCTGATGGATAGCCTTATACCCCCCGACCTTCGACATTCAGTGTTCGGCTATTTAGATGACTTAGTAATTGTGTCAGAATATTTTGGTTCTCATTTGTCGATCCTGGTTCGAATTGCAGAGGAGTTTAGGAAAGCTAATCTAACTTTGAACGTAGCAAAATCGAAATTTTGTGTTACGGAGGTTAACTACTTAGGATATATCATTGGGAATGGGGATATTAGGACAGATCCCGATAAGGTAGAGTCTATTCGAAATTGGCTTATACCTGGTAATTTAAAACAGGTACGGGGTTTTCTTGGAATAGCGGGTTGGTACCGAAGATTTGTATCAAATTTTTCTACCGTTGTGTGCACCATCACTGATGTTCTGACCACAAAAAGAAAATTCACATGGACTCCCGAGGCTCAAAAATCATTTGAACTGCTAAAAAATCTACTCACATCTGCGCCTGTCCTGTCAAATCCTGACTTCTCGAAAAAGTGTTACTTGCAATGCGACGCCAGTGATTTCGGCATAGGTGCTGTGTTGGTGCAGTACGATGATGATGGGCATGAAAAGCCCATTGCTTTTATGTCAAAAAAACTGAACTCTGCTCAACGCAACTATAGCGTCACCGAACGCGAATGTTTGGCGGCATTAGAAGCAATTCGAAAATTTAGATGCTATCTTGAGGTTCAAGAATTTGAAGTCGTAACTGACCACGCCTCCTTAGTGTGGTTAATGAGACAACAGGAGTTGTCCGGGAGGTTGGCGAGATGGGTGTGGAAACTGCAGGGATATAAGTTCACTATAAGCCATCGAAAGGGAAAATACCATGTGGTACCGGACGCCTTATCAAGGATTCCGTTCGAGGAAATTTCATCTTTAGAATTGACAGAACCGGAAATTGATTTGTCTTCACCCCATTTACGGGATCAGGACTATATTTGCATACAGAGAAAAGTAAGAGAACATCCTTCGAAATATCCTGATATTAAAGTTCTTGATAATTTTGTCTATATTCGAAGAAGTCATTATAGTGGAGAAGCGACAGAAGAGAACGAATCTTGGAAACTGTGGGTACCTCAAAATTTAAGGAATGATTTAATTTTTCGATTTCACAATTCTGCAATTGCGGCACACGGAGGCGTGGTAAAAACCTTAGAACTTATCCGGAGAAAGTTTTATTGGCCAGGAATGGTACGCGACGTTCGTAAACACATAAATTTTTGCGAAACTTGTAAGGAGTGCAAAGGTCCAGTACCTCTTTAAAACCCAATATGGGTAACCAAGTCGTAACTTCAAGACCCTTTCAAAGACTATATGTTGACCTCTTAGGACCGTACCCTAGGAGCAAACAAGGGCATGTTGGCATCCTGATTGTCCTTGACCACCTGACTATGTTCCATTGGCTATATCCCCTTAAAAAATTTACGTCTTCTATTATTCAGAAGTATCTTCTAGAACATATTTTCCATATTTACGGTACTCCGGAGACGTTAGTAAGTGACAATGGCTCGCAGTTTAAAGCCAACGAGTTTAACTTATTCTTGACTGGACTTGGTGTACACCATACATACACGGCAATATATTCCCCACAATCAAACGCCTCAGAGAGAGTGAATAGATCTATCATCGCTGGTATTACATCATATCTGAAAAGGGATCAAACCTTGTGGGATAAAAATTTAAGCTATATAAGCTGTGCTTTGAGGAATTCGGTCCACCAAACAGTTCAATGCTCTCCTTATCATGCCGTATTCGGGCAAGAAATGGTTACACATGGTAGCACCTACGCGTTACTAAGGAACTTTAATGTACTTAGTGAACCGTCGATGAATTTAGAACGAGACGACCAACTTCAGCTACTGCATCAAGATATTCGAAAATATATTGATAAAGAACAAGACCGATTTCTTACGCCGTGGGACAATACGTGTATCGTAGAAATTTTGCACAGTCCAATCTGGAAAAGAAATTCAATTCTAAGTTAGCGCCAACTTTTCTGAAGTCGAAAGTGAGACAAAAAGCAGGCAATAGTTACTATATTTTAGAAGATGAAAATGGAAAATTGTTAGGCACCTACCACGCAAAAGACCTTCGCGCATAATACCTCCTCATAATCCTCTTGGTTAATACCAGTATTACGCGGTTTGTAATGTAAGAGTTTTCTTTCTTCTCTTTTCATAAATGTTATCTTCAAGGTTAATTTCATAAAATATAAAACAAGTACACAGAAAAATAAAAAAATTGTCTCTAATTACCAAATATATCCCAAATTCATAATAGCTAGCAAACAAGTTGTTGATTCTGCACCAATTACCACAATAATTATATTGATTACTAAAAATTTTAAAATTTTGAATTTTTTTTTTTTCAATATATGCTATTTTAATTTTTAATTTAAAAAAAACAATTATCAGAAAACTTCGCCGTTTCAAACATTGTGTTGGTTAATTTAATTAAATATTGACAATTCCCAACAACAATTCTACAAGGTAAAATAAATTTTTTTTTACGGGAAAAATCAATTACAATTTTTTGACATTTAATGAATATCTTAAATTTATTTCAAAACCACTAAGATGTTAATTAAATCAAATTATATTTTTTCAATGTTCTTTCAACAAAAAAATAATTGATTCAATGACCAAATTAATTAAAGTGAAATACTTTTTAAACAATTTATTTTGATAATAAACGTTTTTCGGTGTACCTGATATGGAAAAATAATTAACAAAGCTGGTCAAACTGCATGTTAATATACGTTGTAATTATACCATTGATTCTCGTCCGCGCTTACCTGTTAATCATAAGGTTGCTAGCAATACATACCCCTATCTAAATATTGCATATTTATTGCATCCAATCCCTGCATGGGTTTTGCAGTGCTTTAGAGAAGACGGACAAATCATTAGTTATACTAAAATTACTAGTTAGTGCTGGATAATTATAATTCCAACAGATGCACTTCTAAATAAATAACATGCACATACTTAAATTCTAGTTGCCACATAAAATAGAAAAAAGTGTACCCAAATTTAACATTCTGACAAAATAATTTCCTTGAAGTTTAATAAATTTGACAAAATTAATCATTAAGATCTGGCAATAATATGTCAGTAACACTAAAACAGAGGTGTTATAATAGCCAGCTTCTAATAACAAAATTCTTTTTCCGGTTAACTTCCAACACCTAACATCATTACGATGGCAACATATTATTAAGTCTTTTAACAAAAAAAAAAAAAAAAAAAGAATTCCGCATTGAACTTAACAGATTCAAGGTAAAATATTTTGTTAGTACATTGGTGATGAAAATAAGTAGTTAACATTAACTTCCATAGAAAACTATTGTGTATTTGCCTCCCAGTATACGTACTTTTACATCCATTTTTTTTTTATCTGGACTCTTTGGGAAATCAACACCTTAAATTGCTCACACTTAATCTCCAGGCATATCTAAATATTCTCTTTGTGGTGGACTCATATACATAGCGAGCCACCACTGTGCTTTTATTGATACCGATGTACGTAGTATTGTGTGTTGCGAGCGCGTTCATTCAAAAGCTGAGCTTAGGTATGTTTGAAGTAATGTGAGCGAAGAGAATTTACACATTCCAAGAGCGAGCAGAATTTCGAGGGATAGAACAAGAAAAAAAAACAGAACTAAATGTAAAGAAAGAAATTTACAGCAAATCATAACCAATTGAAGCTTCACGAAAATAGAATCGTGTCAGTTCAACATTAAAATTAAATCAATATTATTTCCACGATAAAATAAAAAAAAAAAAAAACACAAAAAAAACGATACTAAAGAAGAAGACAAGGGTACAACGAACCTATATCATCCCTATGTGCATTGTGTTGATTTTTGAATCCTGGAAAGAATGTATCCCAGAAAAGGAAACCAACATTAAACATATCCAGAATGTAGTGGAGACTTGTAGCCGTGCTTGTAACTATAGTGCACTTTAGTTATTTAATAAATACCTCAACATAAATTTTGCTCGTGCATAGTAAACGGGAAAAAATATATAGCTGAAACCACTTATAGAAAAAGCGCATTACAGAGGCCTCTACAAAAGCTTAACACATCGACATACCTAGCGTTATGAACTTGGTGAGTGATAACAAATAATATGTCTATTTATGTATGTATATCGAGCAGTTTTATCACATCAACATCCAGATTGATGGAAGCAATAATTTTTAGCAACATTTATTAGCAACATGTATTGTCATGTTGGGGAACATTTAATTTTTATTTTGGAAAGTTAGCGACATTAAAGGGTTTTGATTTCAATTAAGCTTCCATTTACATTAGTTTGATCTGGTTATTGGTTTGTTAAATAGTTTGTTATAATAGTTTGTGTATAAGCCCCTAAAGTTTTTTTTTACAAAAAAAAAAAAACCAATGAATTTTTTTTCCTCTGTAGGCTCATTGAATTGGAGTTAGAATAAAATTAGCTATGTAAGTTTATTTTGTATAAGCGGTTAAGGAAACCTTGAATAATAGCTTCACGAGTTTGTTTGATAATAAATTGAATACCATTATGGCAAACTAAGAGGTTAAATAGTTTTCTTACTATGTGATGTGTTAGAAATGGGCACAAAAGAAAGGGGATCCTAGTTAGAATACATTCGCCATTGAGATCACCGGCAGGGAGGGTTATGAGGCGAGTATCTTCCTAATGCTATCAAGGAAGAGACGATCGAAGCTTTAGTGAATATAGCAAAATTTTTTTTAGGGTTTATTGTTTTCCCCAAATGGAATATTGGTCTAAACGAAGAATAATTCTCCAGCTTTCTGGCCCAGTCATTTCCTTTATTGGAGTCTATAATATCATTTATGTAGCCATTTTTTCCTGGTGATACGAGAGATATTTAGGACAAGAACTCCCCCAACCGACTGAACGCTAGTGGCTTCCATGGCTCCATTCGTCCACTTATCTCGGAAAACCTCAGGCAGTATTCGCCACGAGAGATACCATATCTTAAGTGGTTTAGCGGGATGTATTACAACTTCGACATATCCCTAACCGCACACGAGAAAAAAAAAGGAAAAAAAAACACAAATCTGTTCATTCCGGAAAAATTAAATTTGTTCATTACATAGAGAGGACAAGATATTAAGAATTAATACAATAAGTTAGAATAAGTAAGAAATATTGTAACAATTAGTGTAAAAAGGACAGTAGCCCACAAGTAAAGCAAACTTTAATACTGAAAACATAAAGTGGCACTTTTTGCCTAGTTGAATTTATTTTAGTCTACAATTTGGCTGTTCGCAAGAACGCCTAACCATTAAGCTGGTCCCCTACAGCTGCATAAAAATATATTGGGCTTAGGGAAGATATAAGATACACACACTCACAAAAATAACATCAAACTCTACAAAATAATTATACGGAAAACTCCTACACAAAATGATTTCACTATTTTCAATTCATGTTTAGTTAAATTTTTAACGAGATTGTCTAAGATTAAAGGCATAAATCTATAAGAGTCTAAAAACTTATTTCAATATTACGACTGCTTTCTCCGTTAATTTATTTTAGACAGTGATATATATAGTTCCTTATTAAGTGGAATTTGAAGGACCATCGTCAAAATTGTTTAGCTCTTTAATAAATAAACGTTAACATTTTAATTGTACAAATTTAAAATGGTTTAAAATTATAAACTAACCTTGAAATATTTGTTATCCACATATAGTGTAAATTAACCCCACCTTTCTCCTGTATAAACAAAAGGGAAATGTGTCTGAATTTGTTCCCTTTAGTTTTGTAATAGGGCATAACAACTTAATTCTTTTCATCATCAAATCCAAAAATGTTGATGCTCAACAGAAGGTTATTTTTAGCAAAAATAGACATGTCTTTAATTTTTAAAAGGAAGCAAAAGCCCTTAAAATTTAGAGCATAACCATTTATGTTAACTATGTTCTCCTCAATCTTAACATTGTACCTAAATGTATGATTGGCATTATTTTTGGTTTTTTAATAATCAGTTTCAGTGGAATTTGTATGAAACTTGAACCCTTCAGTGGTTGATACTTATTTAAATTTACATCGACTTTTATTAAGAGAGTCCAACCACTATCCCTTTCTTGAAACTCCTCCATTTTTTTAATAGTTTTTCAATTTTTTTAAGTGAAAATAGCATCAAAATCCCCAATATAATACATTTCTTCCATTTAAGTTTTTTATTTTCATTGAAGTATTTTCTTCACCTTTCATATTTGGCTTTATATAGAACCCAGAAAGCTCCATATTAAATTTCAATATGGTATGGATTCTTAAAAAGCTCTCCACTTCGGATTTGATAACCGCGGAGGCTTCTTTTAAAAATAGTTCCGTAATAATATTTGGCCACTCAATCCACTGGGGGCATAAAACTTTTTCTAATGTCACTAAAACTTCTGCTAGCACTTCACTAAATGTAGATTGTGCTTAACCAACATCGATTTGTCTGCCCACCCCCTTTTGGTAGCTGCCTTCCGCCAAAAACTTAAGGTGCTAGCCAATTTCAGTACGGTGGGTACCGCGAACATTTTACCTCTAGGAGGCAAGTTTTCTTCCAACACATTCAGTAGGAATTGGAAAGCATCTTTGTTAATTCTATAATATGTCTAAAACCTGTCAAAAACATTTGATTTAGAGACAAACACATTTATAACTTTAGGACTTTTACCTTGTCTCCGTTAACGATAGTCTTCGCTGCAATCGTTCCGTGGATTGATTTTCTTCTTCCAAAATCAGGAAACGCAAATAAACACTATTCATTTTAAATTAACACTTTTCTTCACAAAATAGACTTTTCTTTTATAACCACGCAAACTATTTATAAATCAAAACAAACAATTCAAAATAGAAATTGTTACTCCCATGATATTCACAATATACTTTTTACTCCCAAAAACTTCGCGATACCAATTTGTTGGGGATGTGAATACACGTTTACTCCCAACCAACTTATTCCCATATCATTCGCGATAGGGGTGATTATTAACTAGGCTTCACAGAAACGAACGTCAGTATTAAAATTGGTTGCGGTTTAGACCTATATTAAATTATTGACCGACAATAACAAAGTTTTGTGCGTTTCTTGTTAGAACTTTGGACTGGCTTGAGTAAAATGTCATGATTCGTAACAGTTTTAGCCGAACTTAATTGATTTTTAGGAGGGTCATTTGTATTGTACCTGTGGTAAATTAAGGAACAATCATCCCAAAATTCTGTTGACTGATTTCTGGTATTACAAAAAATAAATTAGAATAATTTCAATACAGCAGTGTAATTAGTATTTTTTCTGACCATATAAATCTTAATCGGAAAAATTGTTACCGCAATATCTATATCTGTTACGGTTTTGAGCGAATTTAATTATTTTCCCAAAGTGGGCTTTATTTGGTTTTAGGCGTAATAAACTGCGAGTAGGGTTTTAATGGAGCCTAGGATAAATGATATACCGATCTTCACGAAATTTGGCATTGCGATTTCTAGTATTATAAAACTGTGATATACCAAATTTTATTATGATAACATTATTAATTACGGCTTTAGGCGTACTTAACTGTTTTCCAGGAGTATGGTTTATATGTGGCCTAGAGTAAATTATGGACCGATCTTCACGAAATTTTTTTTTTACAGTAGGATGTGAAGTCACATAAAACTGTGACATTCCAAATTTCATTATGATAGCATTTTGTGTTACGGTTTTAGGCGTACTAAACTGTTTTCCGGGAGTAGAGTTTATATGGGGCCAGGGGAAATTATGGACCCATCTTCACGAAATTTGGCAGTGTGATTTCTAGTCCTACAAAACTTTACCGTACCGAATTGAATTATGATGGCATTATTTATTACGGTTTTAGGCGTACTAAACTGTTTTCCGGGAGTAGGGTTTATATAGGGTCTATTGTTAAATATGGACCGTTCTTCAAAAAATTTTACGGTGTGATTTTTGTAATAAAAAACTGTGACTTACCAAATTTTAGTATGATAGCGTTATTTATTACGGTTTTAGGCGTACTAAACTGTTATCCGCGAGTAGGGTTGATATGGGGCCTATGGTCATTATGGACCGATCTTCACAAAATGTAACAGTATGATTTGCAGTTGTAAAAAGCGAATTTCTGCAAAATTTTATATCATTCCGTGCATTATTCCACCATTTATGTTAGTTTTTGTATCAAAATTATCCATTTTTTTAGGAAGGTGGTTCCACATTTTGATTCACAGTTCTGATCCTACTAAACCGATGTTGCTGGATTTCAATCGCAAACTGCTTAGGATTACTACAAGAAATTTGAGACCAATTTTGTTATTTTCTTTTGTGTTTTTTCGAAAGTTAGTGTGTTTCAACAGACAGACAGACAGACGGGCATGGCTAAATCGACTTAGAATTACTCAAGGAGCCAGCATATATGTATATACTTTATGGGGTCTAAGATGTATAATAAAAGAGTTTCATACGGAATGACAAACTTAGTATACCCTCATTCTCCACTAGTGGAGGTTAGAAAAAAATGTAGCAATAAAAATGTGTAGCAAATATTTAAGGTTATTTTTTAAACTTTGAAAATTCATATGATTGCATTTTTTTACTAACGAAATGTTTATTGACTTGTAATTTCCATAAATATTATTTTGTATTAATTGTTTAACTGGAGGTTCTAAAAAGTTCAATAATCTTAGATAATTTTTCAAAATATGCTTTGATTAACATTAAATAAATAGAATAAATATATATGTGACAGCGCATAGAAAAATGGACCTAAGGGTAAAAACCATTTAAAACCATTTTAAAGATTTAAATACGTGTATCTTTTTAACCTTAGGTCCCTCTCTCTATGCGCTGTCACATATAATTTTACCATTAATTTTTCTTTTTTCACAAAAGTATATTACATATTACTCTCTCTTATTTTAAAATACTCAAACAATTTTTTTATACATATTATAAACTTTATAATCCAAATTTCGATAATTTAATCAGGCTTAAGTTCATTGAATTTAATTTTCATTTACCTAATTATTTTTATGAAGAAAGGAATTTTACAACTTGAACTGAATTAAAATTTTTTGATAATTTTTCATTCTTGACTAAGCTGGGAATTGAACCCAGGTTTTTACGGACTGGTAGCCCTGACTAGTTTTGATTGTAACCACACAATCTCTTCAGAGGGGTTTGCCGTTTAATACTCACCGCCATTGACGACGGATGACGTCAAAAGTCAAACATCAATCTTTAAACCAAATGGTATTTTACCTTGGTAGATCGATATTAGCTTTAATTGATTTACATATTCTTCCTTTTGTTTTTAGTACTTTTTGTCCAGAATTCTTCTTGAAATCCAAAGTACATTTTTTTTGTCATGTTTTTGTCTTTTTTTTCTGGTTGACCTTTTTCGCCACAACTTGAAGGACATATGTACACATATAGCTCGTGACTTAGCTGTTAACAATAATTAGTTTGTGGTTATTTTATTGAACTGTTAATGGTTTGTAATAATAAAAAAATATTACTCTCTCTTATTTCAAAATACTCAAACAATTTTCTTATACATATTATAGACTTTATAATCCAAATTTCGATAATTTAATCAGGCTTAAGTTCATTGAATTTAATTTTCATTAAGTTATTTTTATGAAGAAAGGAACTTAACAACATGAAATGAATTAAAATTTATTAATAATTTTTCATTCTTGACTGAGCTGGGAATTGAACCCAGGTTTTCATGGACAGGTTGCCCTGACTAGTTTCCATTGTAACCACAAAATCTCTTCAGAGGGGTTTGCCGTTTAACACTCACCGCCATTGACGGTGACGTCAAAAAGTCTTTTTTAATTTTCTCTTCATTAAAGAAAACATAATGTGATGACATTTTTATTACTGTCTTTTATATTTGAATATATTTAAAAAAAAATTGTTTTATTTCTATTTAAAATTCCTCCTTATAGAAAAATACGTTGGCAGCAGTGTTAACAGAATTCTTAGAGATAAAATCAGCAAAAAACAATTATTTTTCATCAATAAATCTGCGTCAGGATCATGAAAATCTTCAAAACAAACATTTAGTATATTTTTTATGTAGTTTATGTGGAAAAGGATAAAACAATTCATTTGAAAATATTGTAATACAATATTAATATATTTTTTTTATAAATTTTTTTATTAATTAGAATGTGTATTCTAAGTCAAATTACAATTTTTGTAAACGGTTCGACGTCATAGTTGAACACTTAACAAACACGCATTTTTATACTTATTTTGATTAGTGTTTTCTTCCATGAATGGTGTATATTTCGTTTTTCAATGCAAGAAGTGAAAATAGTACAAACATAATATCTGCAATTTTAAGACAAAAATCTTCAAATCTCCATTTTGGGGTATAAAAGCTCCAGAAACAGATAAATCTGTACTTCTGGCATCACTGGTTGGTAGCAAAAAATTTTAAATAAACAAAAAATTAAGCTTAAACTAACATTTTAAGTAACAAATATCTCCTTCCTTAAGGCACACAAATTTTTGTCACGCTCTGTCACGGGCAAAAAATTGATCACGCGCTCTTACTGAAAATTTTTTTGTTTTATTACACACCCTCGCTCATTCTTGCAAATAAAGTTTTGATAACATGCGCTCACGTGCGAAAATTTTAAAACACTTCTATTAAAACCATTTCTTATGTTATTTCCACTTAAAAGAAATTTTTGTTTTCAACATATTCTTATTGCAAAATTTCGGTTTCTAGTTCTTAATTATCAATTACAATAAAAAACATGATTTAAAAAAATAAGATTCCCAATTTCTTCGTCTTTACTCTCAGAATATTGTTTGTCTTGCTGAAGGCATTTTTCGACGACTCTTAAGACATCTATTACTGAGATTTAAACAAAATACTCACGACTGACCTTTTAAATGTTGTTTAAAACGTTTTTTCAAAAACAGCTGCCCGTTTGTCAGCTTCGTTACGTTTTACTTGCCAAAATTAAATAACTTAGAATTTGGAGTACTTAAGCTACCTAGAAAAATACGCTTTTTAAAGAGATTTGCAAGTATTTGCAGCTCAAGCTTGATATTTATGTAAGATATTTTATTGCCCGAGAGAAAAAATCAAGTTATATAACTATCAGTTGTAATTATATTTTTAAAGTCCAAGTGAAATTCCCAATTCCGGTCGTGCTCGTTGAGAAAGACGTGTTTTATTTAAACCCCGCATACTAATTTGTTTTAATAATATTTAACAACCGAATTGAACGCACAAATAATAATTTTTAATTTAAATTATTTAATAAAATTTAACAATAGAATAATTAAAAGAAAATATAAAAAAAAATACTAGAAAACTAAAAAATATATCAATGTACTACATTAGAGCGACTCAAAAAAAAAATGTGATTTTGTTACCCCTCTGAAAATAAAGCTTCAGTCGGTCGTGCTCGATGAGAAAAGACGTGTTTCTTTTAACTCCGCATACGGTTCTTTTTTTTTAACATAAATTAGTTAATAATATCAGCTTAACAAGCGAATTTGGACGCTCAATATAAAAGTGAACAATAGAATAACTATAAAAAAAAAAAAAATATTAAGAAAAAAAAATACAAGTAAAAAATATACCTACATATGTATGTATGTACGCACATACATACTTGCAAATAATCTGTGCAAAAAAATATTTATTCTTTTTTCTTTTATTATCTCGGTGTAACAAAATTATACATAATAAAAAGAGCACAGTCAACAAAAACAAAAATAAAAAAATAAAAAAACGGTGAAAAAAACAAAAACAACTCTATATGAGTAATAACAATGAAACAACAACAAAAATAAATGATACTCATGCTAGTGAAAGCAATGTGGAAATAAATACAACAACAGAAAACAATACAAGCGTTACCATTGATACCATAAACTCGAACATAGACGCAATGGAAAACAAACAAGAAAAAATTTGTCAAAAACCACAAGTGCAAGTTGGTATGGACAGGTATGTAACAGTGCTTAAACGTGGTCGCAGCCCTGCCTCTTCATCTGTAGCCTCGGCCTCGAAAGTTCCATCATTTGATAGAATAAATTCACAAAATCGTTTTGCAATTCTGGAGGATGAAACTTCTGAAGCACCTAACGTCATAAAATCGTCGAAGCCACCCCCGATATATCTTAGAGAGCAAAACTCGAGTGAGCTTATAAAAAGTTTAATCTCGGTGATAGGTGAAAATTCGTTTTACGTTGCTGCAATCAAGCGTGGAAATATAAACGAGACAAAAATACAGATTAATCATGAGAATGATTTTCGTAAAATAATTAATAAGTTTGAAGCACTAAAAAAAAGCTTCTATACGTACCAACTGAAAAGCAGTAAAGGTCTTCAAGTTGTGATTAAGGGCATTGACTAATGCGTGGACCCTGACGAAATAAAAACATTTTTAGAAGAAAAAGGCTTCAAAATAAAAAATGTTACAAATATTAAAAATAGGGAAAAAAATCCCCAACCGCTATTTCGAGTGGAGTTAGAGCCCGGCGATGTTAAGCTAAAAAAAATGAAACGCATCCCATTTACAGTTTAAAATACATCTTGTACAGAAAAATCACGATCGAAGAGCCGCACAAAAGAAATGGACCCGTTCAGTGTTTAAACTGCCAAGAATTTGGTCATACTAGGTCATACTGCCATTTACCCCCTGTTTGCGTCGTATGTGGAGAATTACATGGTACCGTCCGGTGCGATAAGTCCAAAAATGACCCTAATGTAAAAAAATGTAGCAACTGTGGTGGTAACCACACTGCCAACTATAGAGGATGCCCGGTATATTCGATTGTCAAGCGTTCTGTTGGACAGAAACTTAATCCCCCTCAAACGCAGGCAACTAATCAAGGAAACACGTACGGCGTCCAGATGCCTCAGCCAAATAATAGCAGAACCTCGTACGCTAATGTATTAAAATCTAATCCTACGCAACTGCAAGGTGATGTACCAAATAACGACGAAATTCCCATTTCTAATTTAACTCGGCTAGAAAAAACTATGGAAACATTAGTGCAAACAGTTAACAATTTTACTAACACAATGGGTAACATGATGCAAGAAATGTTAAGAATGCAATCGATGTTATTGCAAGCTGTACTAAACAAGCCATGAACTGTTTAAAAATTTGATTTTGGAATGCAAACGGCATCCGCCAACACAAAAATGAACTAGAATACTTCCTTAAAAATAAACAAATTGATGTTATGATGGTTTCTGAAACTCATCTGACCTCAAGAAATACGTTTAAAATTAATGGTTATAAATTATATGATACCAAGGACCCTCGAGACAGAGCTTGTGGCGGTTCTGCCATTTTGATAAAGAACAGAGTAAAACACTACTTAATGAGTGATCATCGTGAAGATTATCTCCAAGCAACAAACATTTGCGTTGAGGAATTAAATCGAAACATAGTAATTTCATCATTATACTCCCCACCTAGATTTTCTATATCAGAAAGCCAATATAATAAATATTTCAAATCATTAGGACCCTGCTTCCTGGCTGCTGGCGATTATAACGCTAAACACACTTTCTGGGGGTCACGACTTATTACACCTAAGGGTCGTGTTTTGTTTAACACAATTTGTAAAATGGGTCTAAATGTGGTCGCGAGCGGACAACCAACATATTGGCCTACTGATCAGCAAAAAGTTCCAGATGTCATCGATTTTGGAGTGGTTAAAAACATCCCCGCAGAAACGATTTATGTTGAAGCTTCCCTAGAATTATCTTCTGATCACACACCTACAATTCTTACTATATCAAATCCTAATAGAATTGTATCTCCGTCTGATAACTTAGTGACGTCAGCCACTCAAATAAATTGGTTAAAATATAAAAAATATCTCAGTACCCACTGCACTGAAAATATTCCGCTTAGTACACCGGAGAATGTGGATATTTCTATTGTAAATTTTGACAGTTATCTGAAACTAGCTGTTCGACATTCTAGTATAACCCTCAAAAAAACCAAAAACAATATCATATATTCTGTAGATGTCGAGCGTCTATTGACTGAAAAAAGGAGAGTTCGAAGAGAGTGGCAATTGCACAGATCCCCCCAACTTAAGAATTTACTTAAAGAGTGCACAAAAAGGTTAAGGAAGTTATTGCAGTCTCAGAAAACGGCTTCCCTGGAAAAATATCTTAAGGAAATTGATGCAACTTCTCAATCAGACTACTCATTATGGCGTGCAGCTAGAAATCTTAATAGACCAGGTATCACTAAACCACCATTAAGAAACTTAAATGGAAGTTGGGCACGAAATGATGAAGAAAAAGGAAATCTTTTTGTTAATCATTTGAAAAACGTATTTACCCCGCATACATCTCCCGATATTGCAGTCGAGTTGCCACCTGTTGCTGTTAGAGCTGCTGTTCCACTTAGATTTGAAATAAAAGAAATCGAAAAGGCTATTCACGATTTAAACCCCAAGAAAGCCCCTGGGTTTGATAAGATCAGCAACAAAATGCTTTTAGAGCTACCCAGCATAGCAAAGAAAATTATTCTCTTGATTTTTAATGCTATTTTACGCCTTGAATACTACCCACAAGAATGGAAAGTATCCTTAGTTACAATGATACCTAAGCCAGGGAAGGATCCTACAAAAGTTGAGTCATATAGACCTATAAGCTTATTGTCTAATATATCAAAGCTGTTTGAGAAGCTGTTAGTGTCAAAATTAGCCCCAATTTTAAATGTAAATAGATGTATTCCTAACCATCGATTCGGCTTTAGAACAGAACATAGCACTATTGAACAAACCCATCGTATAGTAAACGCCATAAGAAAAGCCTTTGAAGAAAAAAAATATTGTTCCGCCCTCTTCATCGATGTTTCTCAAGCTTTTGATAAAGTCTGGCATGAAGGCTTATTACATAAATTGAAGTTAAACTTACCAGTAAACACACACAAGCTGTTAGAAAGCTACTTAGTCGGACGAAGGTTTATTATTAAAGAATGTGATTTTATAAGTTCTCCTCAGCCAATTGACGCTGGAGTCCCTCAGGGAAGCATCATGGTCCCACTGTTATACCTTATATATACCTCAGACATGCCAACAAGCAACCATACCCTTACTTCAACATTTGCTGATGATACAGCTTTTTTAAGCGTACACGAAAACTGTCATGAAGCATCCCGTTACTTGCAGAATCATATATTTGAACTGGAAAAGTGGTTAAAACAATGGAGGATAAAGGTCAATGAGCAAAAATGCGTACATATAACATTCACCTTGCGTCGGGAGTCATGTCCCCCTATTAAAATCAATAATCAATTAGTGCCCCAGCAATCGCATGTAAAATATCTCGGTATTCATCTAGATCGGCGTTTGACATGGAAATGCCATATAGAAGCAAAACTAACACAAATGAAACTAAAAGCAATTCAACTTAATTGGCTTATTGGAAGAAATTCTGTTCTTAGTCTCGATTGTAAACTTCTACTTTACAACTCTATCTTAAAACCAATTTGGTGCTACGGTATTCAGTTATGGGGCACTGCCTCGGCTTCTAATATCGAAAAAATTCAAAGGCGACAAAATAAACTTCTTCGAATAATCACAGCCGCTCCCTGGTATGTTAAAAACTCTAATATTCACAAGGATCTCAATGTGCCATTAGTAAAAACTATTATTACGAAGTACGCAGCAAAATATTTAAAAAGACAGTGGACACTCTAGATTAAGGAGAAGAGATACTGCAGGACTCATCCGACGAGAAGACCGCTAAACATCTACATATGTGAACAGAAACCGTGAGGAGAAAAATTTTCGTCTAGCATTGGCAGGACAAAAATAAAGTATTAGTATAAGATTTGATTAATTATTGTTAGTTCATATTTAATATATGAAAATTCAATAAATAAATAATGAAAAAAAAAAAAAAAAAATATGTTTAATGATGATTCCAAAAATTTTTACAAAAGGTCTTTTTTCAGTTTTTCGAATTTTTTTGTACTTTGCTCCAAGACGACAAATAAAATTTGGTATCACCGAAAAGAAGCAGCATTCAATCATGTATAAAACTTGACCTCTTGCGACCGTCTAATTGGGATATTTAACTAAATACATATATTCGTTTCGGGTTTTCATACAAATTCTACGTATGTGGAAATAATGTTCTGCTTTTCAAATTGAATCTGTTTTAAAATAATGTTAACTAATTTTTTTTTTGTAATTATTCACATAAAACGCGAAAATCGCGATATATTTACAGTCTAATTCATAAACGTATAATTGCAGCGTTATTAGTCTTTAATAAGCAAAAGTAGAAAAAAGAGTATTTATAAATTAAACGTTTAATAAGCATTTGATAAATTTGAAATATTTATTGTAGCCTTTGCCCTACTTTAAGCGTTTTATAAAGTGACATTTTAATGTTTGTTTACATAAAACATTTGGATAATTGCGCGAAAAAGTAAATGTTTTTGTCTTTTTAAGTTATTAAGTTTAATAAAATAGTTTAATATTAAACAAAAAAATAACAAAAATATCAATGGATATAGTAAATTTGATTTCCACAATTGGTGAGTATGATAAATTTGTGCAATTTAAATCATTTTTACAAAAACGATGATTTTAGAATCCATCGTCGAAACATCGAGTGTAAGACGTCCCAAAACTTATAGGCAGAGAAACAATCCCTTTACAATTCCGGAGGAGCTATTCAAATCAAGATACAGGTTCAATAAATCCACCGTTAAAAAAATTATTGAAATGGTTAAGCCGAGTATCGAATTAGATAGACGAGGCTGCGGTACCTCAGCCGACTTGCAAGTTTTGGTAGCATTGCGATATTGGGGTCGAAGAGAAGTATGTATGTGTGATTGTGGAAAAATTGCCTTTTGTTCAAAACAATAAAAAATAAGTTTTTAAATTTATTATTTCATAAATTTAAAAACGATTTGCAGATTCAGGATGATGCGGCCGATCTTCATGGGTTATCGCAAGCAACAGTGTGCAGAATTTCAGCCAGGGTGGCTCGTGCCTTAGCTCGCTGGGGCAATAGAAAAATTAAAATGTCTTCATCCCTAGGAGAGGAAGAAATCCTCATGAAGGAATTTAAAGCAATTAAAAATTTCCCAGGCGTTATTGGAGCCATTGATGGTACGCACATACGTATAAAAAAAAAACCGGCGGGTACTTAGCCCAATATTACATAAACAGAAAGGGCTACTATTCCCTGAATGTTCAGGTAAATTATGTTTTAGAAATACATAATTAATAAATCATATACATTCTTTTATTTGTTATAGGTGGTTTGCGATGCCAAGCTGAAAATAAGAGATGTAGTTGCAAGATGGAGAGGAAGCACTCATGACTGCCGTATTTTTAACGAATCAAGTATCAAACAGCGGTTTGAAAACGGAGAGTTCAAAGGTCTTTTGCTGGGAGATTCAGGGTATAAGCTTCAGCCTTATTTGTTCACCCCACTTTCCAAACCACAAAATGAAAAAGAGAACAAATACAATGCTGCACATATAGGCACTAGAAACTCCGTTGAACGTTGCTTCGGGGCTTGGAAGCAACGATTTCGCTGCTTGTTAGATGGGATGACAGTTAATCTGGCACACGGAAAAACATGATTGTCGCCCTAGCAGTACTGCACAATATTGCTATTGAGGAAAATGATATTGTTCCAGGTAAGAACATTTGTACCTAAAATATTTTGGCAGTTATATGTGGCTAAAAATGTTTTATCAAAACCTAAGTTTTATTTTCAAAACATCTGTGTAATGCATAATAAAAAATGGTTACATTTTTTTTTATTATACATTAATTTGTACAATCTCTTTTGGAACCTACATAGTTTAAGCAGTAGAAATTTGCTATTGCTTATAAATGATTAAAACATTCGTTGCTTTTTTATTAGTATGTATTTTATTAACAAAAAAAGAACACATAAAAAATTTAAAATATAACGTTTTAAAAAACAAAAATTCATTTAAAATTAAAAAAAAAAACTTATAGCCTATTTCCGATGTGCGAAAGAATTCTTTCTTTCGTATAACTACATTGAAAACAAAAACAAATTTTTAGACTTTGTTTTTGTTTTCAATGTAGTTATGCGAACGAAAGAATTCGTTCGCACATTGGAAATAGGCTATTAATTTCATTTAAAATTGTACTTAAAAAACAAAACAGAAATTCACTAATAACTAAAAAATAAAAATTCATATAAAATTGTACTTAAAAAAACAAAACAGAAATTCACTAATAATTAAAAAACAAAAATTCATTTAAAATTGTACTTAATAAAACAAAACAGAAATTCACTAATAATTAAAAAACAAAACAAAAATTCATTTAAAATTGTACTTAAAACAAAGAAAACAGGAATTCACTTAAAATTAAAAAACAAAACAAAAATGCATTCACACATAAAAAAAACAAATTTACTTAATATTAAAAAACAAAAACAATGATGCAATATAAATTCTTAACTTCAAATAATGTTTTTGCTTCAAAGTTTTGAACACTTTTCGTCATCTTTATCGGTATCTGTAAAAAAAAATAATGTACGTAATTATGTGCATATGTATGTATATTTCAGATGAGTACACCATAGAGGAACAAACAGAAGAAACCGATGTAGAAGAAAATGATAGCATTAATACACAAGTGGAAGGAAGAGGAGCTGCAATTGCTTTAAAAACTTTCATTCAAAAACATTTTTAGTTGCTATTTTACTTTGGAAATTTAACATACAACAATAAACGTCAAAAAATAAAACAACCACCACCTTTTAATTTTTAATTTTGATTTTACTTAAAGAAATATTATAAACAATCAAATTTTTTTTTATATTATTTAAATTTTTAATTTAATTTTTACTAGAATAGTAAATAAAATCATATAATTTTTTATTTAGAATTATTTCTTTAAGTATAATAAAAGTTACAATTAAAGGTGATGGTTATTTTCTTTATATTGATGCTCACTGTATTTGAATTTGCATATAACTTTGTTTCAATAAATAGTTTAAATAAAAAGTACATACCAATTTGTTTAATTTTAAAAAGTTGAGTCTCTGCGTACTTCTCCTTAAGAATTTTATATTGAAGGTCAAGGTTTCTTGCCTTTTTTTCTTCACTTATTATTTGAAGCCGGTGTAGTTCATCGCGGTGTTGGGATTCCCGTTGTTGATTTTCTACCTGAAGCTGGTGTAGTTCTTTACGGCATTGCATTTCAAATCCGACCACTTCGGTTATTTTTTTATCAGCTACTTTGCAGGTTGCAACTGGTCTCATCTAAGCAAAAAGAAATATAATTATGTATGTACCTATTTATGTTTGTTGCTGCATTTCTCATTAAAAAAAATTCTGGTTTTCTCGCGCCTCATGGAAGTATTGTTGTTTTTTTCTCGCTTCCAAGATCATTAATGCATGCCGCCACTTGATACAAACCTATGTGATTATGTACATATATGCACATATATATATACATATATAATACCCTTTTTTAAATTTAAAAACACACACATTCTTTCATGAGAGGTAGATCACAAAAACAAAACTGCCTGATACATGCGTATGTACATACATTACTATATTTGAAAATGTACACGTTAACTAACCTTTTTTTCCCTAAAGTTTCTTGTGCTGATACCTCCTTTACTTCATTGTCGCCTTTTGTTTTCACTCCCTTCTCATTTGTCGGGCTAGCGATTTGTACTGCAGGAGAAATCTTAAATACAAATACATATGTATGTAACATTAATTTCCTTAAAATTTTTCTTTAAATTACCTCAGACACTAAGTCGGAATCAAATTCATTCGTGTCCACAATGAATTCGTTGGGAAGCCACACAGTAATGTCATTTTCCGACAGCACTATTTCAGATGGCTGCGGTCCTCCACCGGTTTTATTTATTTCCCTGCGATGACTGGCAACTTCTTTCTTCGCTTGAATTTTTGTCATTGTCCACTGAGATTTGAGTTGTGACAAACTTCTTGTGCTACCTTTGCACAGATTATTGAAACTGAAATTAAAGTAAGATTGTAATAACATACATATTTACATACATAAGTATTTAAACAAAAATTCATCGTACCTTTCTTCCAGCTCAAACCATGCATTCTTCTTCCGCTGGTTTGTATTTGTATCCGTGTTTTTATTTTCTATATACGATACCCTTTCTCTAACAAGTTCTTTGAGTAATATCTGTGTGGAATAAATGAAATTAATATAATGCTCTAAAACATATTAATACTTATATGTACTTACTTTGTCTTCTTCCATCCAGTTGCTTGCTCTTTTCCGTTTCAAATCCTCTTTTTTAATATTTTCTGAGCAAGAAACTTCCATAATAGCGCTTTCTTTTTTGTTTATGATTACTTTTTGTAGGAAAAATACATTAAAATTAAATTGAATAAATTAGTGATGCAAAATAAACTACATCAAATTTGGTACTTGACTACCTGTTGCAGTCGGCGGGGGGAAAAACGTGTTTTAATACAATATTTTACAAAATCTTAATTTGTTTTAATTTTGAATGGTAATGAAAAGTGTTTCAACTATTTTTTAAGTTGTTTTAAAATAATGTAACACCCAAAAATTATTTTTTTTGTTGCTTTGAACAGACTACCTATATAATCGGTTGTTCGTTGTATGCATCACTAGACAAAAATGACAATTAAAATAATATGTTATTGCCAACATAAAAATATAAAAGTAATAAAAACGTTTAATTGTTAATCCACTTCTATTAAGCGTTTATAAATCAGACTTTTTATTAATGGCTTATTAAACAAAAAGTGTTTGATAACTATTGTAAAGATTATAGTTGAAATAAGAAATTATTATGAATTAGACTGTTAATCTTTTTTCATATATAGGCAATATGGGTATCAAATTTTTTTATTTTTCAATTTATCAAAATGTGAAAAATACAATTACAATAAAAAATATAAAATTTATAAAAAAAATTTTTCTCGATTCTATTTTTGTATAAAGTTTGCATGATTCCATTTTGTTTGCAAGATGACCTGGTCGATTACTTTCGATATCAGAACGATATTTCGTTGTGAGGCATTCCACCTTCTGCCATATAGCTGGAAAACTTTTTACCGGAATTTGAACAAATTTCCATCACTCACACAACTCCGAAACTGACTGGTTATTGCACAGCTGTCGCAAAAATAACAAATGCTGGATTATGTCACAGTTTGTCGGAAGCTTAGTTTTGTTCAGCTGAACAGGAGAAAAATCCATTTTTAGTGTTTTTGTAAATTTATTTTAAGACTAACTCCCATGTTCATAAAAAATATTTTCGGTTTATAGCAGGTTTATGAAACGAATTTTCTATGAAAAATCGTTTAATAAACCTTTTATTAATCAAAAATATTTTTTATGAATATGGGGGTAATATTATAAATTTATTAATAGATTAACGGTCTAATTTATAAAAATATTTTAATTTTGGGTTTATCTCTACATTAGTTATTAAACACTTTTAGACTTATTAACCGTTAATAAAAATGCTAATTTATAAACGTTTAGAAAGTCTAAATTAACTATTAAACGTTTTTAATACTTTTGTAATTCTATGTTGGCAATGCCATGTTATGGCAATTGTCATTTTACTATTAGTGATGTACACAACCGTTAACAAGTATATTGCATAAGTATTTATTTGTCTATGGAATTATAATCCTTACAGACTTCTTAATTAAATAAAAATATATTTTAAAAATTAACAAAAATTATGGATTTTAATAGATTAATATACTAGTTTTAATATCAGTGGAGCTATAAGAATAGTCAATAAATTTATAAAAATTGTTGAACTCGTTACACATCCTTCTTAAGGGGTCACCATTAGCATAATTAGCTCTAAAAAATTGAATTGATAACGGAACCAAGTGACGTGATGTGCGTTGAGGAACATTAAATGTTATATTGTTGATTAAGTATCCAGAGCAAACGTCGCGACGCGTCGCCAATAATTATGTTGAAAATAAACGAGATGTTAAGCACAGTTCTACGGCTCTTTAGAGTCGGCAGCTTGATGAGGGCTAGTCTAGCAGAATAAGGCGGCAGATTCCATTGGTTAAAGTTCAACCCACGTAGACAAAAGGTCAGAAACTGTTTTTGGACTGATTCAATTTGGTCGGAATGTTTTTTATATATAGGGTCCCATATGGATCCATACTCCAATACAGGTCTAACCAGGGAACTATACAGACTTTTCGTAACATATGGATCCTTGAACTCTTTAGCCCATCGTTTTACAAAACCGATCATACCTCTGCCTTTATTAGCTGTCATTGTTATATGTGCAATGAAATTTAGTTTCGAGTCAAGCAGAATTGCAAGATCTACGAAGCTATCCACCGACTCCAACTGATGACTTTCAAAAAAGTAGAATGCAGGTATTGGACTCTTTCTAACAAAACGCATGTATTTACATTTTTTTTAGATTAAGTTGCATAAGATTTACATTGCACCACGTGTAAAAAGAATTTAAGTCGTTTTGAAGAAGTTGTTGCTCAGATATTTGACGATAGCTCAGAAAAACTTTGACGTCGTCCGCATACATCAGAATATTGGATGAATAAATCACCTCAGGTAACCTAGCGTTTACACGTGAAAGTAATTTCATGAAAGTAGCAATACACTCACACTTTTTCACTAATACACTCCATTTTTTTACTTTCCACTCAGCTTTCAACGATTTTTTCAAGAAAGTAATTTTTTGACACTTTCTGAAAGTAAAATGACAGAGCGGTAAACAAAGTTGCCCACTAAACAGACTTATACAAATTTACAGGATTGTGGTAAAATAATAATTGTAAATTTAATTTATTTTGTACACACAAAAAAATAATCTAGGTAATTTTACCAATGCGAAAATACATAATTGATAATAATGGTCGCATCTTAAATATTTTATACTTTCTCCGTTTAAAAAAAATGTGTCGTTTTTTTCCAAGTGGATCAAGCAAATCACAAATTTTAAACACGTTTGTTTCGAAATGTATTTTTTGAATAATTACGACGTTGCAGCAAATAAGCGATATATAGATTTAGAAAGACAATCAAGTAAAATGTTTCAGTAGATAATTTAGTTAATTGTTATACATACATTATGAATTGATAAATAGCATATTACAATGAAATGAATAAGGAAGTTAATTTTATTTAAAGTGTGTAACTGAAAGAAGTATATAGTTTTTTCAAATATGCTTACTTTACAAAAAAATTTTACATGTTGTGCAACTTCAATAGAACAAAATTAGTTGCTTTTATTTAAAACTATTACACTTTTATTATTAATGTACGTCATTAGCTATTTGAGCGGTTTATGCAAGCTATTGTGGTTTTGTAACCAATATTGACATTACTAATGGCTTGGAAAAAGTTAGTGCTGGTTCAAACAGTTAAAGTTTCAGCCGTCAGGTCTTGAGCTTTTAGGATATAAGGTCAAAGAGAATTCCATTTCTTTTCCTATCTCTCCTAAAAACTCTAGACTTGACGGCTAAGACTTGAACAGTGTGAACCAGCACTTAAAACGATAATAATATACATACAATTTTTTATTTTAATGTGTCAACATTTTGATATATTATTTTTAAGCAATATTTTCACAAAATTCTTAGCAGTTTGTGTTATGACAAACATAATAAAACCTTGGTTGTGCGAACAAAGTGGAAGTGCCAAAGTTATAAAACAGGGCAGTTTAAACACCTTAAGTAAAAGTGTGGGTTAAATATGCAACATGTTTCGCATGTTTTTCAACAACATATCCACAAAAGAAATGTTTCCCACTGTAATAATAAGCATTATTATTAGACTGTGTTATTACTATAAGAATTATTACAGTACACACATGGTGGTCTTACTCTGTGACATACGGGGTACACTTTATGTTTATGCCTTGATTGTGTCATACGGAGTAACATTACTATGTGAATAACTATTAGGTGGCAACACTATTAAGTAATATAAGATGCAACTGTCAACTCTGTAACATATAGATATATACGCCATTATTAGCGGAGTTCAGTGTGAAGTGCAAATGGTCTTGCGAAAGAGCAAACGCAAAATATCATAGCTTTTTTGTTGAATCCAACAACAAAATACACAGAGTTCCCGTTAGATTTCATAAAAAAGCTATGAAATTTTGCACTTGCTCTTTCGCAAGACCATTTGCACAAAACACTGAACTCCGCTATTGTAATTTCCTGCTAAGCAATAGAAGCATTGTAAACTGTTCAATAAAATTATCAATAAAAGTAATATTAAAATAACAATTATCTCATTGTTCTTACTGGAGACAGGGAGAATTAAGGTAACATAACGTAGTACGTTACATGGTGTCAGAAGTGGGATCTTGCCCTTGCCCCATAAAGTTATAACCACTGAAATCATAAAGCACACGTGTAGTGTGGAAATCAACGTAAAGTAATCGGGAGACATCCATTGTGTTACGAGGTACAGTGCAGCAAGGCTGAGACCCACAAGAGCAGGCGTCCATAGTAATCTCGTGGGGGGAGACAATTGTAGCTCACATTAATTCCGTAAGGGCGTTAGAAGCATTGAATATGGCGGCAAGCGATCGTCTGCCAGGAGAGCTTGATTGTATGAACCTAGCGAATGAGTGGCCCAACTGGAAGAGAAGTTTTATGGTCTACCTTATAGCGAGTGGCAAGTCAAAAGAGCCGGAAGCAACAAAAATTGCAAATTTTCTGTGGCTTGTGGGCACAGGTGCCGCAAATATTTATAACACGCTATTTCCCAATGATGGTACTGAAAAGTCATTGCTGGGGACTGTGAATGCTGGAGACGCAGTAGTGCAACGGTCGTTAAATGAAGTATTAGACAAATTTGATCAGCACTGCCTCCCACAGAAAAATGTTGCTATGGAGTCCTATAAGTTTCATATGATTACCCAAAAGGAAAGGCAGTCATTCGCGGAATTTGAGACGGAACTCAGAACACAAATAAGGCACTGTGACTACAAATGTGCCTGTGGTGAATTGTATGAAAGTCGTATGCTGCGTGATAAAATTATTGTGGGTGTTCATGATAAGAAGCTGCAGCTGAAGTTGTTGGACGGTCGTGATAAACCTCTTGAGCGGGTTATAGAAATTTGCAAGACCTATGAAACAGCCAATGTCAATAAAAGCATTTTGGATGCCAAAGTCACAATCAACGCAGTACAAAGTGAGCAAAAAGCTGAAGTTGCAACTGCTAACAGATTTTGTTTTAATAGTGGAAGACCGTGGACAGGTGAACACCCTAATGAGTGCAGGGCAAAAGAAGCAGAGTGTCATTCATGTGGAAAAAAAGGACATTTCATGAGAATGTGTCGTAAGCCAAGAGAGAAAGCAGCTGATGGTAAGCGGTACGCAGTGGGCAACTACAACAAGAAGAAAGTGGCGGAACTCAATTGGGATGATACTTAAGGTAATAATAATGATATCAAAACTCTACCATTAAGTAGCTTATTAAGTTATCATCATAATCTTAGGTTAAGGTCAATATCAACTGTAAGCAAGTGTTGGACCAAGACATACAAGATAAATAATGAAGTTGTTAATTTTAAATAAGACACAGGGGCGGATGTTAACTGTATACCCTTAAAATTAATCAAAAAATTGAATGTGAAATTGAATAAAATGAATAATTTTCAAGTTTTTGACTACAATGAAAATAGAGTCAATGTCTTTGGAACTTGTCGGCTGGAGTGTGTAGACGTGGTAACGGATGACAGGAAAGAGGCAGAGTTTATAGTTGTCGACAATAAGTGTGAACCGATTCTAGGGTTGAGAACATGTGAACAATTTAGGTTGCTTGGGAGACTTGATGTGAATAGCCTTACAGTAACAGGGTCGAGAACATTGTTCATGGGAGAACTATAGGAGTGTATTTCAAGGAATAGGTAAATTTCCTGGAACGTTTTCAATAACTTTAAAGGATAATTCTAGACCCGTGCTTCATTATAGAAAAAGAATAGCTAATTCAATGTTAGGTAAATTAAAATTAGAGCTGGAGAAACTGGTGGAGGAAGGTATTATTAGGCGTGTTAATTATCCCACAGATTGGGTAAACAATATACAACTAGTAGAAAAGCCGAATGGTCAGGTAAGAATTTGTTTAGACCCTAAAGCACTTAATAAATGAATTAAGCGTGAATATTTTCTAATCCCTACAATCGACGACTTAACTGCGGGACTGACAAACAAACGGGTATTTTCAGTTCTGGACTTGAAGAGTGGGTACTGGCACATGGAGCTGGACAAAAAAAGTTCAGACCTGACAACATTCTTAACTCCCTTTGGACGATTTAGATTTACTCGAGTACCGTTTGGGCTAAACTGCGCACCTGAAATGTGGTTAGGATTTTCGGTGATATTCTAGGGGTACTGCTTTACTTTGATGACATTGCCATCTGTGCAGGGTCGGAAGAAGAACATGATCGATTGATGAATGAGGTTATGTCTAGGGCTATTGTAAATAATATAAAGTTTAACCCGGAAAAGATTCAATATAAGCAACGGCAAATAAAGTTTATGGGACACATTCTATCGGAAGGTAAAATTAAGCCAGATTCAAAATACACGGACGCGATAATAGGAATGAAAAAGCCTGCAAATAAATCGGATGTGTTAAGATTCTTAGGCCTTCTTAAATATCTTGCACGATTTATTCCGAACCTATCAAGGCAGTCAGCGGCATTAAGAAAACTAACGCGGAATGACACAGAGTTTGAATGGACGGAAGATCATGATAGGGAGTTTTTGAATTTTTTGCGTGTTATGACAACAGAACCGGTTCTGGCGATCTATGATCCAGAATTACCGGTAGTAGTTCAGACAGATGCATCCAAGGATGGATTAGGTTGTGTATTGGTACAAAATGGGCATCCAGTATTATTTGCTTCTCGGACACTCAGTCAAAGTGAACAAAAGTGGGCGCAGATAGAAAAAGAACTTCTTGCGATTGTATTTGCATGTCAAAGATTTCATTTCTATCTGTACGGGCGTGAATTCACAGTAGAAAGTGACCATAGGCCACTAGAATCACTGGTTAAACGTGATATTGATGATGTGACTGTGCGGCTACAGAGAATGTTCATGCTCCTTTTAAAATATCCACTAATGACAGTGGTGTACAAGCCAGGAAAAGAACTTCTAGTAGCTGATTGTTTATCAAGGGCACAGCTGCCGGAAGTAAAGGAGGTTGAGGAATTGTCAGGTGTCATTTACAAAGTAACAAAAGCGGTGTGTTGTACAAGGGAGAATTTTGAACTGTATCGCAAGATGATAGATGAGGATGAAAAGTACTCACAAATTCGTGCGTATGTTGAAAATGGGTGGCCAGGGTTTCACAAACTGGATAATTTGGCTCAAAAGTTTTATAAACTAAAATCAGAATTACATGTTGAAAATGGCCTATTACTCGTGAATCATAGGTTAGTTATTCCGTCAGAATTACAGCACAAGCTGGTGAAGTGGTTGCATTCACCGCATCTGGGCATAGAAAAAACGCTTGCACGTGCCAGAAAACTGTACTTTTGGCCGGAAATGAACACTCAAGTAAAGGAATTGGTTGAATCGTGTAGTGTATGTGAAAAATTTAGGAGGAACAATCAGAAAGAGCCATTAGTACAGGGAGAAATTCCAAAGTATCCATTTCACATAGTTGCAATGGATTTGTTTGAATACGCAGGTCGTGATTATGTTGCTCTCATTGATGCTTATTCAAACTATCTTATGAGTACTGAGTTGAAAAATAAAACATCAGGGCATATTATAGGGATCATTCGGCAACTATTTGATGTAATGGGTTACCCAACAGTTATCAGATGTGATAACAGTCCATTTGGGTCGGCAGAATTTGCACGCTTTGCAGATGAATTTAATGTCCAATTCACTTTCTCAAGTCCAGGTTACCCACAAAGTAATGGGTTGGCGGAAAAAGGTGTTCAAACGCTGTTTTGAAGCCAACAAAGTTGATTATTTTAGATATAATGTATTAGAATCAGAGTTCGAAAATAAACTGTAAAGTACAGCAAGTTAAGGTACCACACAGTTTTTTTTTATTTTTGTTTGTGCACTTGTACACAAACAAAATATGGTACATAACTATTGTGAGCTGACGAACAGAAACACTTAGATAACTTACCGAACTTATTTTAGAGTCCGTATTAAGTTCTTTTAAGGTACTTATCTGTACTTTTTAGTGAACACGTAGTTAACTTTTAGCTAACATGATATGTTTTTTTTAGTGTCTGCGTAGTTTATTTATTGAGAAAAGAACCCAAAATATAATTTGAAGTTAAGTTTTATAACAGGAGTGCAGAAATATAAGAAACAAATAGTGCAAAAATATATGAAAAATTTGAAAAAATTCACGTTAAAATTCAAGAAAATTATGTAGTAAAGAGGCCTAATAGAAGGCCTTTTTGCAGACTAAAGATCTCCCAGCCGCATGCTAACTTTATTACCAATTAACAAGGTGTGTCATTGGAGACCAACACCTTGCACTTTTGCATCAATTTTAAGCACTTCTGGAAGGGTTTCTAAAAAGATTTAAGAATAAAGCTATATCCAAATTTTATTGTTGTGGCAAATAATACGAAGTTAGTCAATTAATAACTAAACTTGCAACACGTTCTAACATAACTAATAATAAAACGATTGCGACAGGCCTTATCTTAGAAAAGAAAAATTTTAATTTGTAAAATATTTAATAAAAACTTTTCTAAAAGACCTTTTCAAAGAAGGCAGAGTGGAGTAAGAAAAAGTTTACTTACAATTTAATTGTGAACCTTCTTAAAGGCCTCAAAAGTGAATCGCTTGCAATTTTCACTGCTGGGCAGCACGATTAGCCTGTGTGTATTTTTTTTTTTTTTTGTAAAATTATTTCTTGACTGGTGAACCAAAATGTATGTGTTGTTTTTTTTTTGTAGGCAAATATTATTGAAATAAAAAAAAACTAAGAGAACTGCACATATCGTCATCTTAAATGCAGAATATTGTAACATCAAATTTCATAAGTTTACATGAGAAGCAAAAAACCTTGTAAAATGGAAATTATATGAGATATTAGAGTAATATTAAATATTTAGCATATGGAAGTGCAATGGGTTAAGCTGTGAAATTTCGAACAGTCCAATGTAGAAGAAGCTGATAGTCATACTTAATATAGGTTTTCATACATATATATGGATTCGGTTTATATTAATTTTACCGCACGGTTTTCCTGTTTGCTTATGCAACAATTTGCAATTTGATCACTTATTCCACTAACACGTTCAGAGTATGAAACAGAATACCCATTTTTGACTTAAAAAATTATGTGTTCGTAAAAATATATCAAATACTCTGCTAATTTTTTTTTAATTAAGATTATTCATTATGTAGTTTATGTAAATTATATACTTAATGATAAGCCATCTTTGATTTTGTTAATAGCTTGGATATTTTTTAAGGTGGAAGTTTAAAATTTGTTTTAAATATTTAACGTAAATCGTAATCAATAATAAAGTCTATTTCAAAATGTTCAATGATACATTGCTTTGCATTTTAGCAAACGATATTTATACTGTTGTAAAAAATTCTTTGATGCTTTAAAAAGGGTCGGTCCTTTTCTTAAGCAGACATAAAGGCAAAACTTATTGAAAAAAAACTCCATGAGCAAGTATAGAAACCTGGGCGCTGTTTCTCAAAACTACAAATTACAAATCTACAAGTAAAATACATTTGAACAAAAACCAAAGTTGTAAAATTGTTGCTTTTTAACGTAAATTAAGTGATTTTATGATCCCATGCAGTTTTATTATAGGGAAGTTCGATTGTACCTGCTGTCACATTTGCTTTTACACATAATTTTTAGCAAAACAAGCCTTTTTTACTTTAATTTCAAATATTTGTTACCTACTTAAGAAAAATGTTATCAACGAACAACCGTTTTGGTTGGTAAAACCAAAACTGTATTACAACAACAACACGTATTGAGTACCTACTTGGAGTTTTTTTTGAATGAGTTTTGCCTTTATGTCTGCTTAAGAAAAAAACGGTCCCTTTTAAAAGCATCAAAGAATTTTTTACAACAGTATACATATCGTTTGCTAAGATGCAAAGCAATGTATCATTGAACATTTTGAAATAGACTTTTTTTATTGATTACGATTTACGTTAAATATTTAAAAAAATTTTTAAGCTTCCACCTTAAAAAATATCCAAGCTATTAACAAAATCAAAAATGGCTTATTGCAAAACCTATATTAAGTATGACTATCAGCTTCTTCTACATTGGACTGTTCGAAATTTCACAGCTTAACCCATTGCACTTCCATATGCTAAATATTTAATATTACTCTAATATCTCATATAATTTCCATTTTACAAGGTTTTTTGCTTCTCATGTAAACTTATGAAATTTGATGTTACAATATTCTGCATTTAAGATGACGATATGTGCAGTTCTCTTAGTTTTTTTTTATTTCAATAATATTTGCCTACAAAAAAAAACAACACATACATTTTGGTTCACCAGTCAAGAAATAATTTTACAAAAAAAAAAAAAAAAAAAATACACACAGGCTAATCGTGCTGCCCAGCAGTGAAAATTGCAAGCGATTCACTTTTTAGGCCTTTAAGAAGGTTCACAATTAAATTGTAAGTAAACTTTTACTTACTCCACTCTGCCTTCTTTGAAAAGGTCTTTTAGAAAAGTTTTTATTAAATATTTTACAAATTAAAATTTTTCTTTTCTAAGATAAGGCCTGTCGCAATCGTTTTATTAGTAGTTATGTTAGAACGTGTTGCAAGTTTAGTTATTAATTGACTTACTTCGTATTATTTGCCACAACAATAAAATTTGGATAAAGCTTTATTCTTAAATCTTTTTAGAAATCCTTCCAGAAGTGCTTAAAATTGATGCAAAAGTGCAAGGTGTTGGTCTCCAATGACACACCTTGTTAATTGGTAATAAAGTTAGCATGCGGCTGGGAGATCTTTAGTCTGCAAAAAGGCCTTCTATTAGGCCTCTTTACAACATAATTTTCTTGAATTTTAACGTGAATTTTTTCAAATTTTTCATATATTTTTGCACTATTTGTTTCTTATATTTCTGCACTCCTGTTATAAAACTTAACTTCAAATTATATTTTGGGTTCTTTTCTCAATAAATAAACTACGCAGACACTAAAAAAAACATATCATGTTAGCTAAAAGTTAACTACGTGTTCACTAAAAAGTACAGATAAGTACCTTAAAAGAACTTAACACGGACTCTAAAATAAGTTCGGTAAGTTATTTAACCCTGCTGTTAGGTTAAAAAAAACTTACCAATGTTAGGTTAGTGGACCATTTGGTCCATATAAACAGAAAATGTAAAAAACAAGTATGGCAACCACTTTTTTTTTAATCAACATAGATTAAATATGTAAAAGGCAATTGTGGGATTCCCCTTTTAAATTTTTGTTGTAAAGAAGCACACATATTTGACTGCTTGGTTCAGTTGGTGTGTTGTTTTAAATAGTTCAGAGGTGTTTTACTTACGACATGGCAAACTTGAGCGAAGATGAAATACGAGAACTGCTCCATGCAGAAAGTGACTCAGATATTTCAGATTCTGAAATTGATTATATTTCAGAAAATGGCGAATCAAGTTCTTCTGAATCAGATGCTGAACAGGAACCCATTTTTGCTGCAGCTAGCTTTGTTGATCCGTTTTTTATTGCTAAAAACAAAATGGTTTGGAGTGCCACTCCATTACCGCAGCCTATTGGAGCTACGGCTGAGAATATTATCTCAACACAACCAGGACCAACTCGATTTGCGGTGTCCAGATGCACTGACATGCTGTCAGCTTTTTTGTTGTTTTTTCCGCCTCCAATAGAGAGAATTATAATCGAAAATACAAATAAGTACGGCAGGGTCAAGTTTGGTGGCAAATGGAAAGATATTGATGAAGACGCATTGCGCGCATATATAGCAGTACTCATTCTTGCAGGCGTATGTATGTCGGTAAGTATATTTTTTATTTTAGCAAAAAAGTTGGCTTATATAAAGTCTATTACTGACAGTGGAAAAAATGAAGATGTTCATGGTTTATTTGATGGAAAATTTGGTCGCACCATTTTCCGATCAATTATGTCTGAAGATACATTTCATATGATGAATAGTGCCATCCGTTTCGATGATGTTTTGAGTCGACGACAAATGCGTAGTTGCGATAAATTAGCTCCTATACGTGAACAGTGGGACCGTTGGCAACAACTTCTTCCAATGTTTTACAATTGCCACGAAAATGTGACCATTGATGAGCAACTGGTTGCATTCAGGGGCCGATGTTCTTTTCGGCAGTTTATGCCTTCAAAACCAGCAAAATATGGTTTGAAATTTTGGTTATCAGTGGATTCTAAGTCAGGCTATGTATGGAAAATACAACCATACCTTGGTAAGCCTAGAAATGCACAGCCTGAAAAGAACCAAGGACAACGCGTTGTATTGGACTTGACAGAAGGCTTGAAAGGGCAAAATATAACAGGCGACAATTTTTTTTCCACTTTTGAGTTGGTAAAAAAACTTCAGGAAAGAAAACTTACATATGTGGGAACAGTGCGCAAAAATAAAACATTCATTCCTCCGAAATTGCTGACTGTCAAAAAACTTCCTTTGTACCATTCCACATTTGCATTCAATGACATTGCGACATTAGTATCATACATTAGCCACAAGAACAAAGCAACAATATTGATAAGTTCAATGCATAAGACAGCTGCTGTTGATGAGAGTGGATTGAAGAAAAAACCAGAGATTGTTTCGTATTACAATTCAACAAAAGGTATGTTAGTGTTATCTTCTCCTATAATTTCTAATGCTTCATCTCTTTAGGTGGCGTTGATACTGCTGATCAAATGATTGGTTCCTACAGCACAAAACGCAAAACAAATAGATGGCCAAACATTGTATTTGCAAACATACTTGATATATCCGCTTTGAATGCGTACATATTATTTTCTGAAATCGACGTTTCATGGGCTCCAGCTGATCGGAATCGCAGGAGAACAGAGTTTTTGCGGCAACTAGCACTTTCTCTGGCTAAGACGTATATGATGAAACGGACTAGATTACCTCAACAAGAGTTTTCAGCACAATTATTGACTGAAATACGATGCATAGTTCCAGTGGCCTCTTATAATAACGATACTTCTAATTTAGGAGCTCGAAAGCGTGGAATTTGTAGTTGTTGCAAGTCTAAGTCTGACATAAAATGCTCCATTTGCAGCAAGTTTATTTGCAAAACCAATCGAAAAACATTTTGCTCATCGTGCAATGGCAATTATTATAAAATAAACTAATTAATACTTATTTATTTGAAATAAATGTAAAGAAATCAATGAAAACCAAAGAAAATATACTATGGACCAAATGGTCCCTTAACCTAAGATTCGTAATTTTTTATTTTTCTCAGTCCTGTTTTAAGTCAGATCCTTGAATTTTTGTTTATAACATTGTTTTATGAAAAGACCACGTGAGCTTTAAATATAAGTCATTATATATCACCGTTCAAAAATTACAAGGGAAACAGTAAAAAAATTGGACCAAATGGGCTTAACCTAACAGCAGGGTTAAGTATTTCTGTTCGTCAGCTCACAATAGTTATGTACCATATTTTGTTTGTGTACAAATGCACAAACAAAAAAATAAGATTTAGAGTTTGTGTGGAAAGACAAGTACACTGCGTTAGTGTACAGTTTTTTTTCGAACTCTGATTAGAATACAACACAACACCGTTAGCAGGAATGCGCGTTTCGCCGTCAGAGTTGTTTTTCGGCAGATTGTTGAAGACTAGACCAGTAGTGCCTGAACTACTGACACGCCATAAGATAGATGAGAAAGAAATTGAGAAAAGAATGAAACAAAAAAGGGAGAAACAGAATTATTATTACAATAGAGGTGCAAGATCGCTCCCGGTGCTCAATGAGGGTGAATTAGTAATATTTAAAAAAAATGGGAAGGAGTGGACTCATGGAAAGATAGTGTCTGCATATAATAATAGGTCGTATATACTGAAAGATAATTTTGATAATCACTTTAGACGCAATCGGCGTTTCATAAGAAAAACTAAAAATGATGACTTTAGCGCTAGTGATTAACTATTTGAAGAGAATAGCAGAAACATTGAGGACCAAAATTCCGTAAGGGCACATGAAGCAGCAAATGAGAGCACAGCTAGTAATCACACGGCAAGGAATAGCGTGGAGGAAGATAGGGTAGACATGGACATAGAACGGAAAACTATCAATGAAACACCAGGGTTGCAAAGAGAGGGTGAAGAGCCCTTATCCAACTCCTGTACTAATATAGTGGAGGGCCTTGTACCTAGTTCACGTACCCAGCCGGCAGTTACTAGAAGTGGTCGTGTGATTAAACCTCCTAAGCGCTATGGGAGGGACTATGGGGTATAGACTTGGTCCACACACAAACATACAGATAAAAAAAAAAAAAAAAGAACGTGTAATAAAAAGCATTATTATTAGACTGTGTTATTACTATAAGAATTATTACAGTACACACATGGTGGTCTTACTCTGTGACATACGGGGTACACTTTGTGTTTATGCCTTGATTGTGTCATACGGAGTAACATTACTATGTGAATAACTATTAGGTGGCAACACTATTAAGTAATATAAGATGCAACTGTCAACTCTGTAACATATAGATATATACGCCATTATTGTAATTTCCTGCTAAGCAATAGAAGCATTGTAAACTGTTCAATAAAATTAGCAATAAAAGTAATATTAAAATAACAATTATCTCATTGTTCTTACTGGAGACAGGGAGAATTAAGGTAACATAACGTAGTACGTTACATGGTGTCAGAAGTGGGATCTTGCCCTTGCCCCATAAAGTTATAACCACTGAAATCATAAAGCACACGTGTAGTGTGGAAATCAACGTAAAGTAATCGGGAGACATCCATTGTGTTACGAGGTACAGTGCAGCAAGGCTGAGACCCACAAGAGCAGGCGTCCATAGTAATCTCGTGGGGGGAGACAATTGTAGCTCACATTAATTCCGTAAGGGCGTTAGAAGCATTGAATATGGCGGCAAGCGATCGTCTGCCAGGAGAGCTTGATTGTATGAACCTAGCGAATGAGTGGCCCAACTGGAAGAGAAGTTTTATGGTCTACCTAATAGCGAGTGGCAAGTCAAAAGAGCCGGAAGCAACAAAAATTGCAAATTTTCTGTGGCTTGTGGGCACAGGTGCCGCAAATATTTATAACACGCTATTTCCCAATGATGGTACTGAAAAGTCATTGCTGGGGACTGTGAATGCTGGAGACGCAGTAGTGCAACGGTCGTTAAATGAAGTATTAGACAAATTTGATCAGCACTGCCTCCCACAGAAAAATGTTGCTATGGAGTCCTATAAGTTTCATATGATTACCCAAAAGGAAAGGCAGTCATTCGCGGAATTTGAGACGGAACTCAGAACACAAATAAGGCACTGTGACTACAAATGTGCCTGTGGTGAATTGTATGAAAGTCGTATGCTGCGTGATAAAATTATTGTGGGTGTTCATGATAAGAAGCTGCAGCTGAAGTTGTTGGACGGTCGTGATGAACCTCTTGAGCGGGTTATAGAAATTTGCAAGACCTATGAAACAGCCAATGTCAATAAAAGCATTTTGGATGCCAAAGTCACAATCAACGCAGTACAAAGTGAGAAAAAAGCTGAAGTTGCAACTGCTAACAGATTTTGTTTTAATTGTGGAAGACCGTGGACAGTTGAACACCCTAATGAGTGCAGGGCAAAAGAAGCAGAGTGTCATTGATGTGGAAAAAAGGACATTTCATGAGAATGTGTCGTAAGCCAAGAGAGAAAGCAGCTGATGGTAAGCGGTACGCAGTGGGCAACTACAACAAGAAGAAAGTGGCGGAACTCAATTGGGATGATACTCAAGGTAATAATAATGATATCAAAACTCTACCATTAAGTAGCTTATTAAGTTATCATCATAATCTTAGGTTAAGGTCAATATCAACTGTAAGCAAGTGTTGGACCAAGACATACAAGATAAATAATGAAGTTGTTAATTTTAAATTAGACACAGGGGCGGATGTTAACTGTATACCCTTAAAATTAATCAAAAAATTGAATGTGAAATTGTATAAAATGAATAATTTTCAAGTTTTTGACTACAATGAAAATAGAGTCAATGTCTTTGGAACTTGTCGGCTGGAGTGTGTAGACGTGGTAACGGATGACAGGGAAGAGGCAGAGTTTATAGTTGTCGACAATAAGTGTGAACCGATTCTAGGGTTGAGAACATGTGAACAATTTAGGTTGCTTGGGAGACTTGATGTGAATAGCCTTACAGTAACAGGGTCGAGAACATTGTTCATGGGAGAACTATAGGAGTGTATTTCAAGGAATAGGTAAATTTCCTGGAACGTTTTCAAGGATAATTCTAGACCCGTGCTTCATTATAGAAAAAGAATAGCTAATTCAATGTTAGGTAAATTAAAATTAGAGCTGGAGAAACTGGTGGAGGAAGGTATTATTAGGCGTGTTAATTATCCCACAGATTGGGTAAACAATATACAACTAGTAGAAAAGCCGAATGGTCAGGTAAGAATTTGTTTAGACCCTAAAGCACTTAATAAATGAATTAAGCGTGAATATTTTCTAATCCCTACAATCGACGACTTAACTGCGGGACTGACAAACAAACGGGTATTTTCAGTTCTGGACTTGAAGAGTGGGTACTGGCACATGGAGCTGGACAAAAAAAGTTCAGACCTGACAACATTCTTAACTCCCTTTGGACGATTTAGATTTACTCGAGTACCGTTTGGGCTAAACTGCGCACCTGAAATGTTTCAACAGCATATGGTTAGGATTTTCGGTGATATTCCAGGGGTACTGCTTTACTTTGATGACATTGCCATCTGTGCAGGGTCGGAAGAAGAACATGATCGATTGATGAATGAGGTTATGTCTAGGGCTATTGTAAATAATATAAAGTTTAACCCGGAAAAGATTCAATATAAGCAACGGCAAATAAAGTTTATGGGACACATTCTATCGGAAGGTAAAATTAAGCCAGATTCAAAATACACGGACGCGATAATAGGAATGAAAAAGCCTGCAAATAAATCGGATGTGTTAAGATTCTTAGGCCTTCTTAAATATCTTGCACGATTTATTCCGAACCTATCAGGGCAGTCAGCGGCATTAATAAAACTAACGCGGAATGACACAGAGTTTGAATGGACGGAAGACCATGATAGGGAGTTTGTGAATTTTTTGCGTGTTATGACAACAGAACCGGTTCTGGCGATCTATTATCCAGAATTACCGGTAGTAGTTCAGACAGATGCATCCAAGGATGGATTAGGTTGTGTATTAGTACAAAATGGGCATCCTGTATTATTTGCTTCTCGGACACTCAGTCAAAGTGAACAAAAGTGGGCGCAGATAGAAAAAGAACTTCTTGCGATTGTATTTGCATGTCAAAGATTTCATTTCTATCTGTACGGGCGTGAATTCACAGTAGAAAGTGACCATAGGCCACTAGAATCACTGGTTAAACGTGATATTGATGATGTGACTGTGCGGCTACAGAGAATGTTCATGCTCCTTTTAAAATATCCACTAATGACAGTGGTGTACAAGCCAGGAAAAGAACTTCTAGTAGCTGATTGTTTATCAAGGGCACAGCTGCCGGAAGTAAAGGAGGTTGAGGAATTGTCAGGTGTCATTTACAAAGTAACAAAAGCGGTGTGTTGTACAAGGGAGAATTTTGAACTGTATCGCAAGATGATAGATGAGGATGAAAAGTACTCACAAATTCGTGCGTATGTTGAAAATGGGTGGCCAGGGTTTCACAAACTGGATAATTTGGCTCAAAAGTTTCATAAACTAAAATCAGAATTACATGTTGAAAATGGCCTATTACTCGTGAATCATAGGTTAGTTATTCCGTCAGAATTACAGCACAAGCTGGTGAAGTGGTTGCATTCACCGCATCTGGGCATAGAAAAAACGCTTGCACGTGCCAGAAAACTGTACTTTTGGCCGGAAATGAACACTCAAGTAAAGGAATTGGTTGAATCGTGTAGTGTATGTGAAAAATTTAGGAGGAACAATCAGAAAGAGCCATTAGTACAGGGAGAAATTCCAAAGTATCCATTTCACATAGTTGCAATGGATTTGTTTGAATACGCAGGTCGTGATTATGTTGCTCTCATTGATGCTTATTCAAACTATCTTATGAGTACTGAGTTGAAAAATAAAACATCAGGGCATATTATAGGGATCATTCGGCAACTATTTGATGTAATGGGTTACCCAACAGTTATCAGATGTGATAACAGTCCATTTGGGTCGGCAGAATTTGCACGCTTTGCAGATGAATTTAATGTCCAATTCACTTTCTCAAGTCCAGGTTACCCACAAAGTAATGGGTTGGCGGAAAAAGGTGTAGCAATAGCTAAGGGCATCATCAAACGCTGTTTTGAAGCCAACAAAGTTGATTATTTTAGATATAATGTATTAGAATACAACACAACACCGTTAGCAGGAATGCGCGTTTCGCCGTCAGAGTTGTTTTTCGGCAGATTGTTGAAGACTAGACTACCAGTAGTGCCTGAACTACTGACACGCCATAAGATAGATGAGAAAGAAATTGAGAAAAGAATGAAACAAAAAAGGGAGAAACAGAATTATTATTACAATAGAGGTGCAAGATCGCTCCCGGTGCTCAATGAGGGTGAATTAGTAATATTTAAAAAAAATGGGAAGGAGTGGACTCATGGAAAGATAGTGTCTGCATATAATAATAGGTCGTATATACTGAAAGATAATTTTGATAATCACTTTAGACGCAATCGGCGTTTCATAAGAAAAACTAAAAATGATGACTTTAGCGCTAGTGATCAACTATTTGAAGAGAATAGCAGAAACATTGAGGACCAAAATTCCGTAAGGGCACATGAAGCAGCAAATGAGAGCACAGCTAGTAATCACACGGCAAGGAATAGCGTGGAGGAAGATAGGGTAGACATGGACATAGAACGGAAAACTATCAATGAAACACCAGGGTTGCAAAGAGAGGGTGAAGAGCCCTTATCCAACTCCTGTACTAATATAGTGGAGGGCCTTGTACCTAGTTCACGTACCCAGCCGGCAGTTACTAGAAGTGGTCGTGTGATTAAACCTCCTAAGCGCTATAGGAGGGACTATGGGGTATAGACTTGGTCCACACACAAACATACAGATAAAAAAAAAAAAAAAAAAAGAACGTGTAATAATAAGCATTATTATTAGACTGTGTTATTACTATAAGAATTATTACAGTACACACATGGTGGTCTTACTCTGTGACATACGGGGTACACTTTATGTTTATGCCTTGATTGTGTCATACGGAGTAACATTACTATGTGAATAACTATTAGGTGGCAACACTATTATGTAATATAAGATGCAACTGTCAACTCTGTAACATATAGATATATACGCCATTATTGTAATTTCCTGCTAAGCAATAGAAGCATTGTAAACTGTTCAATAAAATTAGAAATAAAAGTAATATTAAAATAACAATTATCTCATTGTTCTTACTGGAGACAGGGAGAATTGAGGTAACATAACGTAGTACGTTACACTCACAGTTTTATTTTTTCTACAAACGAACACAAAAATGTAGAACATGTAACATTTATGCAACATATTCCTCAGAAAATAAATCGTCATTAGATAATTTTCCAAAAATAAAATAACTTTTCAAATATTGGTAAATTTTCATACTTTTTCGAACATAGAAATTACCTAATTTAATATGTAGTTAAGAAACTTAGATAATTCCATGCTTTCCTTGCGCTTATTTAATTTTATACCATATTTTTAGGTAATTTAACCTATGTATTTTCTTGTGTGTATGTATGAATGTATTTATAATATTTTTCTTCAAATATACATAAAAAATGACATTGCGTGTTATAAAACACAAAAATGTTATTAAAAAGTTAACATAATTATTATGTCCAACTATTGCCCTATAAATTTGTGCATGTGATAACTTTGGCAACTCTCATTAGGTAGTAATCAAAACAACACGCATGAAGAAAAAATTAAAACATCAAAGTATAATTAAATTAATAAATTTATAATATGCATACCTAATTTTATGGGATATGAATAATAAATCATACATATACCTTCCATTTCTAGTTTTTTTAATTCTAGAAGTTAAATAATTTTTGCAACTTTTCGCTTTGACGGCATTTTAAAAATGCACTTTCACTTTCCTGTGTAATCGCACAAGAAATTTTCAAGAAAGTCGTCCATTTAATTGAAATTTTTATTTGTAATACGTATACAGAAATTTCATGAAAGTACTTTCACGTGTAAATGCAGTGTGTCATTAATAAATAATGTAAAAAGAAGTGGCCCAAGGTGGCTTCCCTGAGGCACACCAGACAGAATATCTATGCTTCTAGAAATCGCGTTATTAAGGCCCTAATAATGTACAACGCAGCGCAACGCCAAAGAATAACATTGAAAGCACAAACAATGTCATAAATATTTTGTAATTTTGTTGTTGCTTTCAACAGAAATTCATGTACCGTTTTAAAATTTTCAACGACAGAAGCAATGGAGCGTTTGAAATTTTAAGACGCAATGTGAATTTCTGTAGAAAGCAACAACAAAATTACCAAATATTTTTGACATTGTTTGTGCTTTCAATGTTATTCTTTGGCGTTGCGTTAGTTCTGTGGCGTTGCGCTGCGTTGTACATGATTAGGGCCTAAAGTTAATGGATTGTGTTCTGTTGCTTAGGTATGAATATATCCATTTTATACTAATATCAGTAAAGCCCAGTAAATCAAGTTTAACCTTCAAAAGGCTATGGTTAACTTTATCAAAGGCCTTGGTAAAATCAGTGTATATCACGTCAGTTTGTTGTAAAAATCCTCGATATATGGCAGTTGTAAGATGAAGGAGATTCGTTGTAGTAGAGCATCTTTTTTGAAACCCATGCTGGTAAGGTGTTATCAGATTTGGAATTCGGTAATAATTCTTTCGAATAGTTTAGGTATAATACTCAATTTTGCAATACCACGGTAGTTTTCAACATCGGATTTATTTCCCGATTTAAACAAAGGAATAATAAACGAGTTCTTCCATAGATACGGAAAGTGACCATGCTCGATTGATACATTAAATAAAATATCTAGAGGGATAGCAATACTGTCAGCACAGTTAATTAAAATCTTACTTGGAATGTTATCAGGACCAGAATTGAATGAAAATTTTAGACTTTTCAATTCCTTAGCGATTGTTGCGATGTCAATAAATGGAATGTGGGTTGTTTGGTTCGCATTTATCTTGAATGGATAATTAACTGATTCGTCATAAAAAGAATTCGAATAAGTTGTGGAGAAGAAATCGGCAAGCCAATTACTTACTGTGTCATTATCGCGGGATTCCATATGTTGGAACTTCATGGATGAAGGGAAGCCAGTTGTTTTCTTCTTAGAATTAACAAATTAAAAAAACGATTTCGGATTACTAATTAATTCATTTATTAATGATGTGCTAATAATCCCAATTTTTTTAAATGAAAACACTGAAATTTATTGTTGTGGGAAAGCTAGTTCCTATGCGCATTTCGCTGGTTGCTTAGGCCAGCTCGTCAGGAAACTTTTTCCAAATACTTTAGAAAAGCTAAAAATATTATACAAGTAAGACCATAAAGTGAATAAGAATTTTAAAACACTCTGGTCTTAAATGTAACAATATCAAAGCTTCAACAAAGTCACAACAATAAACCGTCAATTTTTTCTTTCTTACATTCCCCTACAATTGGCTGGGTTTTTTCCAACACAAATTGTAGTTGTAAGAGGATAGAAAGAAAAAACAAAATTAAAAAAACAAGTTACTTAAATAAAGCAGCTTGCCATTTCAGTTTTTTATATATGCCGGGCACATGCAAATTTATTATCAAAAATTATTTTTGGGAATGAAATATTTTATTTATTAATTCATTTATTAATGATGTGCTAATAATCCCAATTTTTTTAAATGAAAACACTGAAATTTATTGTTGTGGGAAAGCTAGTTCCTATGCGCATTTCGCTGGTTGCTTAGGACAGCTCGTCAGGAAACTTTTTCCAAATACTTTAGAAAAGCTAAAAATATTATACAAGTAAGACCATAAAGTGAATAAGAATTTTAAAACACTCTGGTCTTAAATGTAACAATATCAAAGCTTCAACAAAGTCACAACAATAAACCGTCAATTTTTTCTTTCTTACATTCCCCTACAATTGGCTGGGTTTTTTCCAACACAAATTGTAGTTGTAAGAGGATAGAAAGAAAAAACAAAATTAAAAAAACAAGTTACTTAAATAAAGCAGCTTGCCATTTCAGTTTTTTATATGCCGGGCACTTGCAAATTTATTATCAAAAATTATTTTTGGGAATGAAATATTTTATTAATTAATTCATTTATTAATGATGTGCTAATAATCCCAATTTTTTTAAATGAAAACACTGAAATTTATTGTTGTGGGAAAGCTACGCTTGAAAATAAAGTGTACTCAGAGCGGCAAGTCGAGTATCTTAGATAATCCACGGATGATCCGGATTTTTTGAATTTTCTGTAGTATTTGTTCTTTTTGTTTTTAGCATGAGCTAATTGTTTATTATTCCAAGGTGCGCCAGTTATTTTCCTATATACTGTTTTTGGAATAGCCAAATCCATATAACGGTAAACTTTATTGTTAAATGCGTTACACATCTGATCAACGTCAGTAAAGCACGATAAAGTATTGTGCCAATTTGTATTAGAAAATAGCTCAATTAACATATTATAATTAGTATGTTTGAACGAAAATACCTTGTCATTTCTAATATCCGAGGACATAGGCTTACATGGAATTGAGAAGAGCAGCTCAATTGTAGGATGGTAAATATCTTCAGGAGTTGAAATAGGTGATGAGCGCCTAATGAAGCAATCAGTTATATCATTGACGAACACTAAGTCTTAAATTCGATTAGAGTTGTTGGTAATGCCATTAATTTGGTATAGGCTTAGATCATACAGGACATCAACACATTTGTCATAGGTTGAGCTATGCTTGGTTTGAACGAAGTATTTATCTTCTGGAAGATATTTCCATGTAACGGAAGGTATATTAAAGTCACCAAAAACGATAACAGAATCCCCATCTTAAGAGGAACGCGCAATATCAGCAATTGACTCGGCATGTTTAGTGTACACACTTTGCGGGGACGTTGGAGGAACATAAGAACAAGTTAGATATACTCTTTTATAATAAAGTTTTATCACCACTGTAACCAATCCTGCGGAAAAGTTGCTAGACACTGCAATAAGAACGCCACCGCCAGTAGTTTTATTACCACGATCTCGGTTTTCGATTGAAATTGTTGCAAAGTATTTCGGTATTTAAAAAGCTGTCATTTATCCATGTTTCTGTAAACACTAGGACATGATGATCGATATTAAAGCTTTGCATATATAAAGCTGAAAGTTTTGTTCTCAGGCCACGGACATTGTGGTAAACAATTGAAATGTAATCAGTAGTTTTAATTAGTTTTTTGACACATTATGTTCACGTTGTGGGAGGATATCAACACTTTGTGAACTATTTCTATATACATATTCATGTACCAGAGTATTTATTGGCCAGAAACTCGGCTTAATTAACATTTCATAAAGATCAGCAGACACTATAATCTTGAAAGAGGATATAAATCTTAACTGTTGAAAATTGAATTTCTTTGTTGAGATATCACATTCCTTTCCAATTTTATTATTGACATAATATTTAACTGAATCAACAGAAGTATCACTTGCTAGACGAGAAACAAAAATAGTTGCCTTGGGGCAACAGCTCTTAACGGGTTATATACAACAGCATCAGTATTTAATATTAATGGAACATTATTAGCGAGAACATTTTCATTGGCTGTATTTAGAACAGCTTCGGCATAACTTATTTGCGAGTTATTACTAATTTCTTCAGTGATTACATTAGGATATGTATTGAAAACATTTGTTCCAGATGATGTCGGATCGCATTGAACAGCAGGAGGTACATTAAGCTTATCTTTAGCTCCATGTTTATTATTATTGTTTCTTGGTGATTTACGACGTTTTGGGGAAGGTTGAATAAGAGATTTTAAATCATCTAACGATTTATAATCATTAAACACTTTCCCGTAAGCAGCTATACGCTCGTTTAACTGAGCAACTTCATTTTGAATTTCATTAAAATTTGATTTTGGACTTTGAAAAAAGCGGTAAAAGTCAACTCCCAATTTTCTACAGTTTTCACAACACCAGTATTTATATGATTGTGCTTTTAAAACTTTACATAAATTTCAGCTTCAACACTTTGTGTCAGGGAGGTCAAAAAAATGTCTCCTAGTTAAAATCCCAAAGGACTTTTATGAAAGTGCAAGCAAAAAAAGTGCATTCTGAACAAAGAAAATTAATTAATCAAACTGGCGAAGGACCGAAGCCACCTGATATAGACATTTCTTCGAATAATATCAGCGTTTGGTTGCCCAACGAATTCATTGTTGATAATATCGATTTGGATACCGTAATCATAGATGATATTGCCTCAGATGCCGTTGTCTCAGGGACTGCTGTTTTAGATGCCGTTATTCCCAAGCCAAATGTAAGTTAGTATAAATTTTTTTCGTTCAGTTTTATTTTATATTTACATATGTACATGCTTTTTTGTGTTTTAGACATCAAAAGTAATAGAACACTCAAGTCTTAACACAGATGAAAAGTGTGATGAAGATTTAGAGGAGATTTTAGCTTTTGAAGTAGATAACAATTGTGTGGAATCGGAATTAGTGCAGAAAAAAAATGTTGTTAATTTCCGCAGGAATTTTAAATAACACAACACAACACTACACTTTGAATTATAAAATTGAACTCTCTTTATTTTCTAATATTTTTTCCTTAAATACTAAAATTCTTATCACTAAAACAATAACAATTTTCCTACCTACTAGATCTTATCACTAAAAACAATACATGTGTGCAGCCTAAATAAACAAGATATTAAACTATCATTATCTTAGTTCTTAGTAAATAGTAATAAACGCATTACTGTTTATTACCATAACCTCTGTTGTTTACAACAAACTAAAAAGGACTCGCACACATGTATGTATGTATTATATTAATATGTGTGCACCACATGTTGAGTCTAAAACAGGGGTTTCCATTTCTTTGCACAATTGTGCGCACCACTACTAACACATATTTTTATACTCTTCAATTCAGTCGTCGATGTGACTTCGACAAGTGTGCATGTCTAGCGGATGCTATATTATTTTGTTTCAGCATACACTCTAAAAATATTGTGCGGCCAAAAATGCTTTTGGTAACATCCAATGCCTTACGTGCAATTTTTATTTAGAGTTTAAATTTTAAGACTTAAATGTAGAATAATGTAACCTTTCATAAGTTTACATGCAAAGCAAAGAACTTTGTAAAATGGTAATTATTTGAGATTTAAAAGCAATTTTTAATATTTCAGATAAAAAATTTCAAAATGTCTAACAGTCCTATGTGGAAGAAGCTGATAGTCACATTTATTATAGGTTTTATTTTACATACGTATATGGATTCGGTTCTTATAATTTTACAGCACTTTTTTATTTTTTCTTATGCAATACTAAAAATTATTATTATAAATTATTATCTGATCACTAATTCCATAAACACCGTGGTAATAGTTATAAAACAGATTACCCAGTTTTTTTTGTTTAAAAATATAAATGTGTTCTTATAAAAATAATTAAAGACTCTGCTAATTTTTTTATTGAGTGTGATTATACATTATGCTGTTAAAAAAATTATATATTTATTTGATGATACGTCATTTTTAATTTTGTAAATAATTTAAAATTATATAAAAATACATATGTAACGTGAATCCTAATCAACAAAAATTTAAAATTTTCAAATAATATCTACATTGTTTTGCATTTAAGCTAACCATATGTGTTTTACTTGTGAAAAAATTCTTTGATGCCTGTAAAAGGGTCCCTTTTTCTTTCGTAAAAAAGACGTACCTAAATGCAGAAATTATTAAGAAAAAAAATAGCCACAAGAATTTGTTGGTATTTTGTGCTTGTAAAAATATTTTTGTTTCTGTACCAATCGCGTCGGTAGGTTTTTTTCTTTGAAAACACTTTTTTTAAGTAAGTAAAAATATTTAAAAAATAAGTTAAAAAAGTTTTGTTTTTCTACAATTTATGTGTAAACCTATACACATAAAAGCAAATGTGACAGCGGGTAAAATTTTTGGGTAAGAAGATGTGTTTTATTGATGTATTAATGAAACTTTATTGTTTGCCACTATTTTTATTGCTTACTTTTTTATGCTACAATTATATGACCGAGTCCAAAGAGTTAACCTTATTAATTTATGGTATTTATTTAACGTAACTTTGACCTGTTATAATGACTTTATAAATTTTTGCGGGCAAACTCAGGTGCACATTTGGTATTTTGTAAAAAGTTATGATATACCATTAGCTAGAATTAAAATGTATGCACAGATGTTTGAAGTATGTATGAGTCTGCACAGATGGAGCCAATGTAATGTTGGGCAAATATAATGCTTATAGGCCAATTAAAAAAACACGAATTTGCAGTTCATAATTTTCACTGCATAATTCATCAGACCGAAATTCATAAATGATACCCCAGCAGAGGATATAATAAATAAAATTTGAGGCGAACATCAAGCGCTTACACACCGATAAAACAAAAATGCTGTGAATTGTGACCTGAAAATGTTTACAGAAGTTTGGTGGCTAAGTCGCGGTGATTGCCTGAATAGACTTCATGATTTATGAAGTTCTTCAGTTCCTAGAAACTGAGAAAATAGAAAAAGTTTTAGTACAGTGCTTAAAAGACAATAATTTTATTTTAGACTTAGATTTTTTGGCAGATACGACAAGTATGTTAAATGAACTTAATTTGGAATTGCAAGGAAAGGAACGCAATATATGTATGCGACTTATCAAAAATCATTCACAATTTTAAAACAAAACTTTTTCTAATTTTTTCCCAAATTAAAACTGGTGATTTTTCCAATTTTCCAAAAACTTCACTTGTTTATAGAAATCTCGAAATCGACAAAAGATATGAATATGCCGAAATATTTGAAACACTTTTCAATAATTTTCAAGACAGGTTTCAAGATTTTGTAGTTTTACAACCGCTATTAGATCTTTTCGAAAACCCTTTTCGTTGCGATGTAAGCAACTACGAATTTGATATTCAATCAGAACTAATCATACTACGAAGCGAAGTTAATGATACAGACAAAAATAATATTGTAGAGTTCTGGAAAGATTTTGATGGCGAGATCTATCCTGAACTAAAAAAAAATTCAAAAATTATTTTTGGGAATGAAATATTTTATTAATTAGTTCATTTATTAATGATGTGCTAATAATCCCAATTTTTTAAATGAAAACACTGAAATTTATTGTTGTGGGAAAGCTAGTTCCTATGCGCATTTCGCTGGTTGCTTAGGCCAGCTCGTCAGGAAACTTTTTCCAAATACTTTAGAAAAGCTAAAAATATTATACAAGTAAGACCATAAAGTGAATAAGAATTTTAAAACACTCTGGTCTTAAATGTAACAATATCAAAGCTTCAACAAAGTCACAACAATAAACCGTCAATTTTTTCTTTCTTACATTCCCCTACAATTGGCTGGGTTTTTTCCAACACAAATTGTAGTTGTAAGAGGATAGAAAGAAAAAACAAAAATTAAAAAAAACAAGTTACTTAAATAAAGCAGCTTGCCATTTCAGTTTTTTATTTGCCGGGCACATGCAAATTTATTATCAAAAATTATTTTTGGGAATGAAATATTTTATTAATTAGTTCATTTATTAATGATGTGCTAATAATCCCAATTTTTTAAATGAAAACACTGAAATTTATTGTTGTGGGAAAGCTAGTTCCTATGCGCATTTCGCTGGTTGCTTAGGCCAGCTCGTCAGGAAACTTTTTCCAAATACTTTAGAAAAGCTAAAAATATTATACAAGTAAGACCATAAAGTGAATAAGAATTTTAAAACACTCTGGTCTTAAATGTAACAATATCAAAGCTTCAACAAAGTCACAACAATAAACCGTCAATTTTTTCTTTCTTACATTCCCCTACAATTGGCTGGGTTTTTTCCAACACAAATTGTAGTTGTAAGAGGATAGAAAGAAAAAACAAAAATTAAAAAAAACAAGTTACTTAAATAAAGCAGCTTGCCATTTCAGTTTTTTATTTGCCGGGCACATGCAAATTTATTATCAAAAATTATTTTTGGGAATGAAATATTTTATTAATTAGTTCATTTATTAATGATGTGCTAATAATCCCAATTTTTTAAATGAAAACACTGAAATTTATTGTTGTGGGAAAGCTAGTTCCTATGCGCATTTCGCTGGTTGCTTAGGCCAGCTCGTCAGGAAACTTTTTCCAAATACTTTAGAAAAGCTAAAAATATTATACAAGTAAGACCATAAAGTGAATAAGAATTTTAAAACACTCTGGTCTTAAATGTAACAATATCAAAGCTTCAACAAAGTCACAACAATAAACCGTCAATTTTTTCTTTCTTACATTCCCCTACAATTGGCTGGGTTTTTTCCAACACAAATTGTAGTTGTAAGAGGATAGAAAGAAAAAACAAAAATTAAAAAAAACAAGTTACTTAAATAAAGCAGCTTGCCATTTCAGTTTTTTATTTGCCGGGCACATGCAAATTTATTATCAAAAATTATTTTTGGGAATGAAATATTTTATTAATTAGTTCATTTATTAATGATGTGCTAATAATCCCAATTTTTTAAATGAAAACACTGAAATTTATTGTTGTGGGAAAGCTAGTTCCTATGCGCATTTCGCTGGTTGCTTAGGCCAGCTCGTCAGGAAACTTTTTCCAAATACTTTAGAAAAGCTAAAAATATTATACAAGTAAGACCATAAAGTGAATAAGAATTTTAAAACACTCTGGTCTTAAATGTAACAATATCAAAGCTTCAACAAAGTCACAACAATAAACCGTCAATTTTTTCTTTCTTACATTCCCCTACAATTGGCTGGGTTTTTTCCAACACAAATTGTAGTTGTAAGAGGATAGAAAGAAAAAACAAAAATTAAAAAAAACAAGTTACTTAAATAAAGCAGCTTGCCATTTCAGTTTTTTATTTGCCGGGCACATGCAAATTTATTATCAAAAATTATTTTTGGGAATGAAATATTTTATTAATTAGTTCATTTATTAATGATGTGCTAATAATCCCAATTTTTTAAATGAAAACACTGAAATTTATTGTTGTGGGAAAGCTAGTTCCTATGCGCATTTCGCTGGTTGCTTAGGCCAGCTCGTCAGGAAACTTTTTCCAAATACTTTAGAAAAGCTAAAAATATTATACAAGTAAGACCATAAAGTGAATAAGAATTTTAAAACACTCTGGTCTTAAATGTAACAATATCAAAGCTTCAACAAAGTCACAACAATAAACCGTCAATTTTTTCTTTCTTACATTCCCCTACAATTGGCTGGGTTTTTTCCAACACAAATTGTAGTTGTAAGAGGATAGAAAGAAAAAACAAAAATTAAAAAAAACAAGTTACTTAAATAAAGCAGCTTGCCATTTCAGTTTTTTATTTGCCGGGCACATGCAAATTTATTATCAAAAATTATTTTTGGGAATGAAATATTTTATTAATTAGTTCATTTATTAATGATGTGCTAATAATCCCAATTTTTTAAATGAAAACACTGAAATTTATTGTTGTGGGAAAGCTAGTTCCTATGCGCATTTCGCTGGTTGCTTAGGCCAGCTCGTCAGGAAACTTTTTCCAAATACTTTAGAAAAGCTAAAAATATTATACAAGTAAGACCATAAAGTGAATAAGAATTTTAAAACACTCTGGTCTTAAATGTAACAATATCAAAGCTTCAACAAAGTCACAACAATAAACCGTCAATTTTTTCTTTCTTACATTCCCCTACAATTGGCTGGGTTTTTTCCAACACAAATTGTAGTTGTAAGAGGATAAAAATTCATTTAAATGCCTCTCTTTATTCGGCACTACTTACCTATGCGAACAAATTTTTTCGGATTTAAAATTTATTTGTTCCAAGCAACGTAATAAATTAAGTTCATCCCATTTGAAAAGCATTCTACTATTACGAAACTGCCATAAAAGTATAAATTTATAAGATTTTATTTTATAAGTTGTATAACACAAGGGAACAAAATTAAAAATTTTTGTGTTGATAGAAAATTTGTAGCAGTGTTTACCAATTCAATGTCGCTGATTTTAAAACTGTACTTTTTTTTCTATCAGCTGCGATTTGCGTGCAATATTTATTTTTTATGAATTTTTAAAACGTAAAAATCTTTAATTTTTTTTAAAATTGTTTGATAAGATATTTGAAACTGATTTAGAGTCAAAAAGCTTCCGAATAAAAAAAAGTGCAGTTTTAAAATCAGCGACATAGAATTGGTAAAGAATTGCTACAAATTTTTTATCAACACAAAAAATTTTTAATTTTATACCTTTGTGTTATACAACTTATAAAAAATATTACTAACATTTTATTTCGGCTGTAAATGAATGCATTCTCTCAATTTTCTTACTCTCTGCTACTCACTACTACACAACCAAAAAATTTTTGGAAATCCCTGGTCTAAAACAACATTCTGGCCAAGGCGAATTGACTAGAAGGTGGGGTCAAGTCAGCATATGGTTATTTTTTTCGGTGGTCGATTTGTCAAAGTTTGTATACGAACTAGTTTTTTTTATGTAAACAAACATATTTTTTACTAGCAATATTTTTGACAGATGGACCACAGAAACAGTGTTGTTGTAGAGTTGACCTCACCTTCTAGTGAATTCGCCTTGATTCTGGCGTTCTTGAAAGATTGTAATCTGTTTATGATCTGTGTACACCAGATGTTATTTTAAACTCAACATTCTGGCGGCCTTGAAAGATTATAATCTTTCAACATATTATTTCCTCGTTAATATATATATTTTTTTACGTATACATCTATTATCCTTATTATTATAGTTACATTAATCTAGTTTAATAAAAAGAATTAATACCTTTTACAATATAATTACATTAATCTAGGTAGAGCAACGGTGGCGGGTAAATAGTTTGAAGATATTATGACCAGCTTCCTAAGTATGTAAACAAGTGCAAATATAATAACACAAATAATTATTATTGTTGTAATGCTGATACCATAATATGTTAGATGATGAACGTTGAGTTGCGTAATTAATCCAAATAAACTGGTTGCTGTTGGGATGTCCGGAATTTTGTATATTTCCATTTCACCAGCAATCTTAACATGTGCAATTGCTGGTATGAATTTCGAGATGTTAATTGTTGGGAAAACATAGCTAACTTCTGAATAATATACATCATAAGCCCAAAGATTTACTTCAGCTGAATCGAGTTGACATTCAGCATGCAATTTTAATATACCAGCACCTTTTATTATGATCGGATGGATTTTATCGTGACATATTACATCTGCTGACGTATCTTTCTTAACAGAAAATACCCATGAGTTTGCTGTGTGCATCTGTTGCCAATAGTTCTTAAATCTTTTTATCTCTATTTCGCAACTATTAGGAATATTATTTATCTTTAAGAAGATTTCCATCTCGCAACTAGTTGTACCTCTCGTCTTAAACATTGGATGAATTTGGTGGCATAACATCAGCTTATTCATTTTCTGATAATGACCAAACTCATTATTGTCTAATTTGTAGTATAAATTCTTTCGTTCATCGACAAGAATATATCTGTCGGTTGTATGAATTTGTATCGATAATCCGTCGTGAAGAATGGGATACGTATAAATTTCATACGCTTGAAGAATCTCATTGTTGATTAAAGGAAGACGTATATTAAACAGGATGAAATCTGTCGTTGTTCTTGTTGATACCTGAGCCACTCTTTCCATTTCAATAGGATTTTCTGAAGGAAGACGCAAGTTTCGACTTATCTTTGTCTTGATGATTTCAATTTGTTGCTTAAACTTCTTAACAGGCATTATTCGGTGAATGAAGTTGCCTTTCAAATTTGAAAGAACTTCAATAATGTCTTCTTGTATTTGCTCAAATATTTCCACCGATGTCAAAATGTTTGTTATTACTCTGATTCGTGCTGCTTCGTCTTTCGTCCCATGTATTTCGGTATACAATAACTTTATGGACTCGCTCAGTTTTACAATATTTTTAAAAACAACCTTATTTTCTTTTTTAATCACATCCAATGTCATATCTTGAACAGCTGAAATATTTTGAATAACGTTCAGTATCTTCAGATTATCTTCAGAGCCTTGTTTAAATTTCCGTGATATTTCATCGGCATGTTCTTCATCCATCAAACCGAACAATGCATGCTGTATACTTCCCACGAACGGCAAAAGAGATCGTGGTTTACGTTTTGGAACTGAAGACATTATTAATTCATGCCTATTCAAGACCCGATCATACATAGTATATAGGTTTTGTTCTGCTGATGATGAAAATATTTGCTTCGTTTTTCTTAAATTGTCAAGTGTACTTTTCGCTTCATCTAGGAATGATTTGGCTTCTATATAATCCGATATGTTGACATGAATTAATATATTCCACGAGCTTGTTGATAACCCCACCGTTTCTACCTTTTCAAAAAATATACCTGTCTTATTACTAAATTATTTTATATTAAATTGGGCATTTATCGGATTAAATATGGATAGCAATGATAACAAAACCAATAACATATTTTTATTTTTCAATCTTTTAGTGACGTTATTGCTACGGGTATTATAATTAATATCATCATTACTGCAAACTCTTTTAGTTTTGCTCTTAGCATTATTACCTAAATGTGAATACTTTGCATTTTCTTCTTTATTTATTAACGTAATATCATTTTCAATATTGTCTTCGATATCATTAGCGGGAAAAGGACAAACATTGTGAATTGACCTTTTGGTCTCCCCATTGCTGGTCCTTACATCCACCATTCTACATAAACCATCCGATCCTAATATGGTTCGGATGATCCTCCTCCGCCTCCAGCTCATTGGAGGAATGTTGTCCTCTTTTAGTAGAACTAATGTTCCTGGTTTAAGATTTTCTATAGGTTTTTTCCATTTGTACCTTTTTTGTAATTCGGATAAGTATTCTAATGACCACCGACTCCAGAATTCTTCCATATTGGATTGCACTGATTTCCAATGATCTCGTATATTATGATAACACTGATTATTTAATGAATCATTAAAGTTGGTCAATGACTCACCAATTAGAAAGTGTCCTGGAGTTAAGACATGCAAGTCATTAGGATCATCGGACAAAGGGGTCAACGGTCGTGAATTTAAAATTGCTTCTATTTGTGTCATAAGTGTATATAATTCCTCGTACGTCATTGTGCCCTCTGTTACTTTTTAAAAATGTTTTTTTACCGACTTTACGACGGCTTCCCATAATCCTCCTACATGAGGTGACCTTGCTGGTATGGGAAGCCAATCAATGCTATTATTTTCACAGAAGATATTTAAATTCCTCTTGTGATTGGATTCAGTAAATAGTTGATAAATTTTATTTAGACTGTTAGCAGCCCCTACTAAATTCGTCGCATTGTCCGAAAAAATTTTCTGTGGACAACCTCTCCTAGCTACAAACCTTTTTAAGGCTCCTATAAATGCTGCTGAGGTTAAATCTGAAACTACTTCTAAATGCGCTGCTTTTGGTAAATTTCCCATCAACTGATGCAACTGTCTTGGTTCTTTTCTAAAACATCTATAACATTTGTTAACAATTCCCTTTGCCAGCTGTCTTCCCTTCAATGGCCAAAAACGTTGTCTAATTATTGTTAATAATCCTTGAGGGACTATATGTAGATGATCTGTATGTATTTGTTCTATTAACAATCTAACAATACCATCTTTGTAAGGTAGAACAACTGGATGTTTAGCTTCAAATGTTAAGGAACTGTTTTCTAACCCACCTCCCACTCTAATCAGTTCCTGATTGTCCAAAAAAGGACATAATGTTGTAAGTTTTGATGATTTTGGAAGCATCTTTTTACGTTTTAATATGCTTAATTCTTCTCCAAAGTGTTTTTGAATATTTTTTAAAATTAATATTAACGTTCTTTTCTGAAAAATAAAAACGGTTTAGATTTTTGTTTTTTACTTAAATGTATGAACTTTAAAATATATGCTATACTATTTTGAAGGAAGTTAAATTTGTTCCTATGATTAATTGTGCTATATAAAGATTCGACTTTTTTTACCAGCAAAACATTAACTCCTCTTTTTTGTTCTGGAATTTTTGGTTCCAAAATAAATGAAGAGTGATACGGCTCGCTTTTCCGTAAAAATGTTGGACCTTTAAACCAAAATTCATTTTGAATTAATTCTTTTACCATTAGTCCTCTAGATATAAGGTCAGCTGGATTTTCTTCCGACCTGACATGTCTCCAATATTCTATATTAGTATTAGATTGTATGAAATTAATTCTGTTAGATACAAACAATTGCAAATTTGCCGGATCCAACCTTAACCAGCTTAATACAATGGAAGAATCAGTGTAAAAGAAAATGTTTTTAAACTCAATTTTAAGACTCTCTATTACTACTTTCATCAACTCTGTTAGTAAAACACTGGCACATAATTCCAACCGTGGAAGTGTTATCAATTTTATTGGAGCAACTCTTGATTTTGATGCTGCCAAATTTGAATGCTGCAACATATGCTTTCATTGATGCATCACTAAAGCCATGTAGTTCTACAAGTGTTGGTTTTACACTAATAAAATGTCTAGGTATTGATATTTCATTTAAATATTTAAAACTATTTTTTATCTTTTCCCATTTGTGACTAATTTCTTTTGGTACTTTTACATCCCAATCTATTTTTGATTTCCATAATTCTTGCATCAGTATTTTTGTACTCACCACGACAGGTGCAACTAAACCTAGCGGATCAAATAGTCTAGAAATTTCTGCCAATATTGTTCTTTTTGAAATGGTTTCGCTAGCCTCCCATTTACAGTTTAGGCTTAGTTCGTCTGCGTTTGGATTCCATATAACACCTAGAGCTTTAATAAAATTTGAACCTTCTGATTTAATGTTAAGACTTTCTACTATATGGTCTTTATTTACTCCATTTAATAGAGATAAATCATTTGCACACCATTTTCTTAAAGGCATACCAAACTCTAGCAAAATGTTGTTTATATTTTTTCTAAGTATTGTAACCTTTTCTAATGAATCTCCTCCGGTCATTAAATCATCCATATAAAAATCATTTTTTATTATTGCAGATTCTTCCGGAAATTGATTTGTTTTCCAATCTGCAATTTTTTGCAAACATTTAACTGCCAAATATGGGGCCGATGTCGTACCATAAGTTACAGTTTTTAGGGCGTAAGTTTTTAATTCCTCTGTTGGGTTAAAGCGCCAGAATATTAACTGATATTTCATATCATTCTCTGATACCCAAATTTGACTGTACATTTTTTCTATATCAGCTGAAAAAACATATCGATGTTTTCTAAATCTCAGTAGAATATTAAATAGGTTTTCCTGAAGCTTAGGACCTGTATGCACAATATCATTCAATGATATATTTGTTGTAGTTTTGCATGATGCATCAAACACAACTCTCAACTTTGTAGTTGTGCTTTCAGGTCTAATAACACAATGATGTGGTACGTTATTTATTAATTTTTTACTGTTTATTAATTTCATATGTCCCATTTCCAAATATTGTAACATAAACTCCTTATATTGTTGACCTATTTCCGGATTTTTGATTAATTTTCTTTCTAGAGACAAAAATCTTGTTTTAGCTACAAAGTCAGAATTGCCCAACTTGCTAATATGATCTTTAAAAGGTATTGCTACTTGAAATTTACCATCTGCCAATCTCTTAATATTCTGATCAAATAATTTTTCGCACCGCTCTTCCATGGCTGTTAAATGATTTATTTTTGGTACTTCTTCTAGTTCCCAGAATTTTTCCAATATACCTTCGCATGTTGTGTTTACCGTAACCTTAGTATTTTCACTAATACCATCTAATTTTGTCATACTGTAGGCTACCCAACCTAATTTTGTATTCTGTAATTTTGTTTTTGTTGTTTTATCTTGTATTTTCCCATTGCATATGAGATCAAATACAAATTCGTTTGACAGAAGTAAATCAATTCCTCTTGGTATATTGTATTCAGGATCTGCTAACTTAGTATTGACAGGAAAATTTCCTGCTAACATTTTAGAACTTGGTACATCAGACACAATCTTATTCATTACCACAGCATTTAAGAAAGTTTTATATTTAGATACCTTTGATTTTATGCTTATGCCAATTTGTTCCTGTACCGATGATTTTTTCATTTGTAATCCCTCAATTTTTTTATTTATCTTAATAATATCAGGTAATTTTAATTTGTTTTTAAATTCTTTTGTAATTATATTTAGCTGAGAACCATTATCTAGTAATACGCGACAGTCTATCCATTTATTATCTCCAGTTTTAACTTGAACAATTGCTGTAGATAAGAATACGTAATCATTTTTATTATCTTCATAATCACTGTTTACTAATACCGTTTTCTGTTGGAAGTTTTCTTCATGGAGAAGAGTGTTATGGTTATGTTTGCATATTCTGCAATTGAAGTTATTAGGGCAATTTTTGGAAAAATGACCTGAGCAAAGACATTTGTAACATAGCTTGAAACCTTTTACCTTCTCCAATCTATCTTTAACAGATAAATTTCTAAATTTGGAACATATAAATAATTTATGATTTATAGAGCATCCCAATAAGCATTTCCTGTTACTTGACACAAATTCCTCTTTCTGTTCTTCTAGCTTTCTAGAATATTGAAATTCTTTTCTGTTACTTTCCCGAAAATTATCTGTTTCTTGATCCCATTTTGTAAATTGCTGACAAGCATCCAGAGAATATTGAATTTGTTGCAAAAATTCAATCAATTTGTCTACTCTTGGCAATTCTCTAGATGCGCCCAAATATTGCTCAAATTGGATTCTCATTTGATAATCCAATTTTCGTTGCAATATAAAACAGATCAAGGACTGATACATTTCCGCCGGATCAATTTTCACTACATTTAATGCTTGCAAACTTTCGTTTATTGTATCTATAAAATTTCCCACACTTTGCGAATTAAATTTTACTGAAGGAGCGTCAAGAATAGATTTAAAATAAATTGAGGTAGTAGCTCTATTATTCGAATAATATTTTTCTAAAATATTCCAGGCTATATCAAAATTTTCTTCTCTGGAGGGTAATTTAGCTATTTTCTTGATTGCCTCCCCAGATAATTTTGATTTTAATATACACATCTTTTGTGTTTTTAAAATTGGTTTATTCATTATCAATTGTTCAAACAATTCTTTGAATGTATCCCATTCCGTAGTTTTTCCATCAAATTGTGGTAGGTCAATTGATGGCAATGTAAATGGAAGGGATTTAAAACCTATTCCAATATTTGAAATCTCCTGATATGAATCACGCAATGAGTAAAATACTTCAGCCAACTCATCATCAGGAAATTCTCCAATATATTTAAAAAACACCTTTTCTGCCATTTCAAATTTGTCTTTTACAACATCAATTGTTGTCTTTTTACATTTGAAATTCTCTACATTCATTTCTACCTCATCTAAAATATACTGAAATTGCCGTTTCAAACCAGCATGTTTTTCCCTTTCATACTCTAGCTTAACAGCAAATTTTTTCATTTCACTTTCTTCCTGAGGTAAAGACTTTTTAAGCCTGTATATTAGAAATAGAAGCTTGTTGTTGCCTCATTTCTTGCTGTTCTATTCTGTCCTTTACATTTTGATACAATTTTTCAAAATTTTCTGAAATTTCCTGCACCTTTTTTACAAAATCTGTTTTAAAATAACTATTTCTTTCCATTGTTGCGGAAGGTGGTCGGAGCTCTTTATCTTTTTTATTAAATTATTCAAATGAAATTTTAAATGATTCTCTTATTTTTGTTATCTCAAATTTTACTTCCTGCTCATTAACATTGCCCTGAGCCAAAGCACTCAGAGCATTGTACAGGCCCGAAATTTTCTGCCCTAACTTCTCCTGGTTTTGAATAATCTCGCTTTGATTCATAATTAACTTGCCTTTGTTTTTATTTAACAAAATTATTATTAAATTTTTACTTACTTGAAAAATTTTTAGGTTTAGTTTTTGCTCTTCATTCAGATCACGTCGGGGTCACCAAAATGTTAATTTCCGCAGGAATTTTAAATAACACAACACAACACTACACTTTGAATTATAAAACTGAACTCTCTTTATTTTCTAATATTTTTTCCTTAAATACTAAAATTCTTATCACTAAAACAATAACAATTTTCCTACCTACTAGATCTTATCACTAAAAACAATACATGTGTGCAGCCTAAATAAACAAGAGATTAAACTATCATTATCTTAGTTCTTAGTAAATAGTAATAAACGCATTACTGTTTATTACCATAACCTCTGTTGTTTACAACAAACTAAAAAGGACTCGCACACATGTATGTATGTATTATATTAATATGTGTGCACCACATGTTGAGTCTAAAACAACATTCTGGCGTTCTTGAAAGATTGTAATCTGTTTATGATCTGTGTACACCAGATGTTATTTTAAACTCAACAAATATTAAGAAGAAAAAGGTAATTTAATCTCACAGTTACAACTAGACGAGTCTAACTACAAAGTTCCATATTAGGTATTGTGTATAAAATTTATAATTATTGTCATCAATTTCATTATCTTGTAGTTAATTTGGAATTTGTTCTATGTTGTCATCATCTGAAATATTTTTTTTTTACAGATAAGGACTAATGTTAATTTGCAAAGGAGCACAGATGTACAAATTTTTCTCTTATTGTAACCCATGAATTTTATTTATTTTATAATTTTAAGACATGTTAATGTAATATACTAAAAAATGAATTGTTATTTAATTTAAGATTTTATAAAAATAAAACAATGAATTAAAAAGTTCAGGAGTTTGTAAACGTTATTTGAACTGTAATGTCTAAAATTCAAATTTAAAGCATTCTTAAATAAAATTTACAGGCATCGAAGCAAAAATTATAAATGCGTGAAATGAAATATGTAAGTATATGTTACCTACCTGGCACTATGTCATTTTCCTCAATTGCATTGTTGTGGAGGACGGCTAAAGCGACAATTAAAGTTTTTGTGTTTTTCAGAGAAGTTCTCAAAACATCAAGTAAGCAACGAAAACGTTGCTTCCAAATCCGAAACAACGTTCTACAGGATTTCTGGTAGAAATTTGAGCAATATTGTATTTATTTTTTTTTTTTGGCGTTTTCTGGCCTTGACAAAGGCGTAAATAAATAAGGCTGTAATTTACAGCCTGAATCACCTAATAAGCGACCTCTAAACTCACCATTTTCAAAACGTTGCTTGATGGCCGATTCATTAAATATCCGGCAGTCATGCTTGCTGCCTCTCCATCTTGCTAACACATCTCGTGATACTAATTTAGAGTCGCAAACCACCTTAAAACAATAGTGTTTAGTATATTACTTTCAAGACACTTTAAAGTATTTATATCACAAAATACCTGGACGTTTAGTGAATAGTAACCCTTTCGATTAATGTAGTATTGGGCTATGTCACCACCGGTTTTTGATATGCGTTCCATCGATGGACCCATAAAACCGGGGAAATTTTTTATTGAGTTAGTCTCTCATAAGAGTTTGCTCCTCTATGATAGATCCAGACATTTTAATTTTGCTTCTACCTAAACGGGCTAATGCTCGAGCGACTCTGCCGCAAATTTTACAAACGGTTGATTGGGTTAAGCCATGAAGAACCGCCGCATCATCTCGAACCTACACAATTTTCTTAACCTTCTACTATTATTAATCTTACAACTCGAACTCACCTCTTTTCGTCCCCAACTACGCATAGCCACCAAAACCTGCAATTCGACAGAAGTTCCACTTCCTTTTTTATCTAACTCAATATCTTGTTTAATAATATTAATAATTTTTTTTACTGTTATTTTATGAAAGCGATACCTTGCTTTACAAATATCATCCGGTGTTTTGAATGGATCGTTTCTCTCCCGAAAAGTTTTAGGATGCCTGAGAATTTGAGCAATGGCATCTGCATATATAATTTTTGGTTAAGGAATTGCTTGTGCTTTTGAAGAGTATATTCTTTACAAACTTACCGATTGTAGCAATTAAATTCATTGTATTCATTTTTTTTCAAATTTACACTTATTTTCACACAATAATCTAAAGAAATTGCAATATAATATTAAAAATATTTTCTACATTTAGAAATGTCATCTTATTAAACGTTTAAAGTAGGGTAAATGCTACAATAAATATTTGAAAACTATGACAAGTCTATTACTGATTTATAACGCTATTAAACGTTTATAACTACTGTTTTTGTGACTTTTGCTTATTGACCATTGTTTAGACAATAATTAAGGGTTTTATTTTATAAATATTTTATTATTATAATGAATAAAATGAATTAAAATAATAACATAAAATGAATTATTAAATATGTAAAAATTAATTACAATAATATATGACCAGACCAGAAGTATGAATGTAAAATCTAATTAATATAAACTATATTACAGTTTGAAAACCATTGAATTAAAAAGAATTTTGTAGTATAACTATCTGTATTTGCAAAGGGTAAAATGAGTGATTATAATTACAATCGCAATTAAAGATTACTCCATATCTTTAGTACCCTACAGTTCTGGGATCAAGCACAGTCGATTGTTTAGCATTATTTGTGGCACCTCAAACAAAGAATTACAACCATTAATAAAGATATTTTAAGTTTTTATAACTTAGACTGTAAGAATTCATTAATAGATGTTTTTAATTAAAAAAATTAAAATTTAAAAACTTAAATTTATCTCACAGCATCCAGGGTTTGAAAACGGATCTTATGCTTATCACCAGGTTATTATAATTGAAAAATTAAAAAATGTTATACCCAAATTGCCTATATATGAAAAAAGACAAAATATATCGCGATTTTCGCGTTTTATGTGAATAATTACAAAAAAAAATACATTTACATTTTTTTAAAACAGATTCAATTTGAAAAGCAGAAGATTATTTCCACGTTCGTAGAATTTGTATGAAAACCTGAAACGCTGCTTCACAAGCTGTTTTCGATGATACCACATTTGTTTATGTCGTCTTGGAGCAAAGTACAAAAAATTTTAAAAACTGAAAAATTCCCTTTTTTAAAATGGTTCAGCGCACGGAACCAAAATATTTTGGGAATCATCATAAAACATATCAAGCTTTATTAATTAATTCATTTATTAATGATGTGCTAATAATCCCAATTTTTGAATGAAAATACTGAAATTTATTAAAAGATTTTGTTTGTTGTGCTTAATTCCCTTTTTAAATAATTGATAAAAAAATACTGAAATTTATTGTTGGAGGATAAGCTGTTCCTATGCGCATTTCACTGGTTGCTTAGGCCAGATCATCAGGAAACGTTCTCCTAAATAATTTTAGAAAAGCCAAAGCTACCAGCAAACAAAACTACAGAGGGAATGAGAATTACCTACAAACACTCAAAAAGTCTTGTTTGCAACGATATCAAAGCTTAAACAAAATACCAAACAATAAATCAGTGATGAGTTTTATCTTTTCTTACATTTCCCGCTACAATTATTTGGAATTCTCCCAACATTAATTGTAGTAAGTACAATGATCTGGCCTAAGCAACCAGTGAAATGCGCAAGTTCTCCTCAGTCAATTGGCATCCTGAGCCCTCTATTATACTTAATTTATATTTCGGACATGCCAACAAACCACTACACCCAAACTTCAACATTTGCGGACGATACAGCTTTTTTAAGTGTACACGAAAACCGTCATGAAGCATCTCGTTACTTACAGAATCATATATTTGAACTGGAAAAGTGGTTAAAACAATGGAAGATAAAGATCAACGAGCAAAAATGCGCACATATAACATTCACACTGCGTCGGCAAACATGCCACCCTATTAAAATAAATAATCAAATAATACCCCAACATTCGCATGTAAAATACCTCGGTATACATCTAGATCGGCGTTTGCATTGGAAATGGCATATACAAGCAAAAATAATTCAAATGAAACTAAAATCAATTCAAATTAATTGGCTTATTGGAAGAAACTCTGTTCTTAGTCCCGATTGTAAACTTCTACTTTACAACTATCTTAAAGCCAATCTGGTGCTACGGTATTCAGTTATGGGGCACTGCCTCGGCTTCTAATATCGACAAAATTCAAAGGCGACAAAATATACTTGTTCGAATAATCACAGTTGCGCTTAAGGAGAAGAGACACTGCAGCACTCACCCAATCAGAAGAGCGATAAACACCTACATGTGTGAACAGAAACCGTGATGATGAAATTGTTTTGTCTAACTCTGGCAGGACATAAAGTAAATATTAGGTTAAGATTTGATTAATTACACTGAGCTAGAAATTGACACTTTTTTGGATATTTCTGGAAAAAATTAGAAGCATAGCACTTTCCCATTTTTGATGAATTTATAAAAAACAAAAATTTCAAGATTTTGCTAAAAAATAATTTTGTTTCTATCACGAATACGCATATGAGAAAAAAGTATAACCTTTCTTTTTATTGTGGAATTTCGGTTTTTTGAGTTTGTTCAATAAACTAAATCGTTTTTAAGTTACGCGCACATATGTTGTGCAACCTCCTCCATTTTCAAAATAACGGTATATCTGGAAAACCAGAGCTAACCTTAAAAAAAGGTAAACACCACTGAATTCAGCGTACCCGAATAATGTTAAAACGCCAGGTCCCCGGCTCGTCTGATTTTTCAACTAGCAGTGTTATTGTTAGTTTAATTATTATAGTATTAATTTTCAATCCACTTAAATTCTGTCGATATAAACGTATTAAATGAAGAATTCCCCAATATTTCAATATACATACATATATAAAAAATACTTACTTTCGACATTGGTTTTAATTTTTCTTTAATCATAAGTTATTTGTATCAAAACTTTTATTTAAAAATCCGTTTTATTCTACTGCACCCATTTCTGCAATCTACTACTGCAATCATTTATTTTAAATAGGAAACAATTCATATATGTATGTATGTATAAAGTAACGGTAAATCCACGTTATAGAAAAAAATCCAAACATATGCTTATTTTGGTATGTTTAAAGTGAACTAAATTAAAAAATATCAAAATGTAATAAAATAAAGAATTTTGCACTTTTGGCCAAAAAAAGGCAACAATTTTCTATAGTGCATTGACTGAAAAATGGGGTAATAGCTTTATGTTTTGATCACATAAACAAATGTATTAAATAATAGCGGTAATAACAATTAAACGGGTTCCCTCGAAATTTTGCTTTTGCCGATACATTTTTTAGGGAACAGACAAACAGTTTCGAGGACAATTTTCACAATAGGGATAAATATAAAAATTTAAGCGCCCTTGTTGCTAAATAAAATCATTTTAGCGAAGCCGTGGCAGAGTAAAGACATTGCAGAAGAAGCATTTGCAGTCGTAAATTCTAATTTTTTTAAGCAGCATTTTTTGCCACAAGAAAGCCGTTTGCTTAAGCCACTTTTTATTCCAAATTATTTTCCTTTATTTTATATTTCTCCTCCGTTTAAAAAAAATAGTGAGCAAAACTGCCGCACCACTATCGTCGTATGCGTTCATTAAAACATTAAAACAAAACAAAGTTGAAAAATGAATATTTGTACGAAATATGATTGTGTTGTTTATTGGCAAAAATAAAACGGTAACCAAGTGTGAGCTTGCCAAGCCAGTTTTGTGGTTTATTTTGCCCTTGGCAAGGCGAATTCACTAGAAGGTGAGGTCAACTCTACAACAACACTGTTTCTGTGGTCCATCTGTCAAAAATATTGCTAGTAAAAAAAATGTTTGTTTACATAAAAAAAACTAGTTGGTATACAAACTTTGACAAATCGACCACCGAAAAAAATAACCATATGTTGACTTGACCCTACCTTCTAGTCAATTCGCCTTGGCCATTGGCTTACATTTAAAACAAAAACAAATTTTGACGCGACGCGAGAAATACAGAAACGAGGTACTGATAAGAGCCAGTTTGCATGGAGGGACATGTCGCCGCGACACTGCGTGTGTTTTCTTTTGGTGTCCCTTCTTAAATATGCTTGCGTTTACATGAAGGGATTTCGTTGCAGCAACAAAGCGAATGACGTTCAATTGACAAAAGTAGCAGTGGCAACATAATGCAACTTTTTATAAAAAGAAAATTAAACAAATTCTAAGAAATATAATGGCTGATCTTTCTAAAGAAACTATTGATGAGATTGTTTACTCAACTGAAATGGCTGTCGAAGCGTTAGATCTAGATTATGCTAAAATATAGAAATAATTTTTAATTTGAAAGACTGCTATGAAAATGCAAATTATTTACCGAGTAAAATAAAAGACGAAAGGAGTGGATAAAACCATGGAAGATAGAGCGAGAGTTTCGGGGTTAATATTTATTTCTAATGAATGGGCTTTCATTGGATAATTTATCTTTTTTTAATTATATTAGAATGAATGAAGAAACATCTAAATTCATTCTAGGAAAAAAAGGGCATACAAATATAGAATATGTAGGAATTCAATATCGCAAGCAGAAAAGTTAACTGCCACACTTCGTTATCTAGCTACTGGAGAATCCTATAGATCTATTAATTACCAAACACGATTGTCAAGTTCGGTTCTTTGTGTTGCCATTCAAGCAACGTGTGAGGCTATATGGAACATTTTTAAAGACGAAGGTATTTTATTTTGATCTTACATATATTTATAAATACAAATACAGTGAAACCCGGCTATAAAGAAATGTCTTTTGTAAGATATTTTTTATTTTTTTCGAGTCATTGTAATTTAAATCAGGGACCGTAACGATTAAGAGCAATATAATAAAAATAAGGAATGAAATGTAAGTCTATTCCACATACTTATATATTTTTAGTCTAGAAACAAAACACAAGCTTTCCTTGGCTCTTCATACCTTATTTGTTTCTAATTTCTAATTTACAGTTATTTATTCCATGCAGTGTTGCCATAAACTATTTGTTCGGGAAAATTTGGTGGCAAAAAAAGCTGAGTAGGTGGCAGCTCCATGGCATGCACCCAACTTGCATGCAACCAATACTTGACGATACTTTTTTTTTCAATATATTCAGTGATTGCTTATTTGCTTATGAAGATAATGGTTTTATGTTACAATTTTACAAACAGTGTCTTTCATAGAACTAGTGCTTTTTACAAGGATGCCTTCTTGTTTTGGAATCAAAACATGGTAAATTTCAGTTCTTGGAATTGTGATTAAGGACTCAAACCTAGGTTGCAGAAAAATTCTTTCACGTTCAATATCCTTTTTGGAGCAGTAGTAAATTAGTTTTTTTAGAGAATATTTTGCCCATTCATATAATTGTATTACAGATATTATTGCTTTATTTGCAGGTAACTGCAGGCTCGTGCGCTTCGCTAAACGCTTGAGGTTTCCTCCAATACCGTCACATGGCCCCTTTCCGTGAAAGTGTATCTCGGTATCCGTATTAAAATCATGTTTGTAATAAAATAGATTCGCAAAATTTAATTTATTTTTAAGATGCTGCGGGGCTCCATCAGTTATATACAATATATTACTTTCGACGCATATATAGATTTTTCCAATAGATGCTTATGCAGTATTTTTTGGTAAGAATAAAGATCATAACAGATTCTGACAGAAGTCAGAATTGTGGCTTGGTCGTTGTTCCAATAAAAAGATTGGGCAGAATCTTAAACTACAAAACTATAGCTTTCTGCAAAATTACACTGTACGATTATTTCACCTTCACCGATACTCTCCTTAAGTTTTTTAAAATAAACTGCCTGTTCTTCTGCACTATAAGCATGAGGTTTTAATATATTCAAGGCATCACAGAAAGTATCTACAAAGTCATCAGAGGGTAATACCTGAGTAGATAATGTGAACCGTTTTGTGATAAGCCAACTTTCCAATTGCACTTCTGTCACATGATTGTTGTCGAATATCATGTTCAGATGACCGCGATTTGCATTCAAGACAGGACAAGATTTACAGCATTCATTAGGCGGTGATTTTGCAGTCATTAAATGAAACGTCTGACAGTTCCTGATGTTAGGTTGGCAATATTTCCACAATTCAACATAAGTTTAACATTTTGATGTTTAACACAAACACATACCAAGTGTGCTCCAGGGGCGCCAGCGAGAATGCATTGTTTGGGTCTTAAATTAAAAAACTTTAATACGCTAATTTTAACGTTCGAATATCCCTCTTTGAACTGCGGATAAAGTTCATTAATGTTGCACATCAGAAGCTGTTTTTGTACAGGCATTCTTCTCCCATCGTTTGATTTAACAGATATAAAATCTTTCATGCCGGGCATCGTTCTGCTATTGTCGTCCCGTAGATAAAAGCATTTAACTAAACGTTCTGTTTCAATAGGTAATTTACTCCCACCTCGTGGGTTAGGAGATGACACGATACCGAACTCATCTACAAGTTCCTTTGCTTTTCTCGCAGTATCATGGTCTTCATAGAAGTAGAAGGGTCTCCTTTAATTGTTTTAAAACTTCTTGATCGCTGGATCTTCCTTAATTATTGGTGTGTATTCGCTTCTTGTCGAACTTACACTTGGTGTTGGAAAACTTTCACTGCGATCCACAGTAACTTTCTTAGTTCGTGAAGGCTTTTCAGCTAAAAGTCGTTTCCTGCAGAGAGCACATACGTATCTTTGTTTTGTAAAGTCCCACTTTTGAGCTAAATATTGAGAAATGTTTCTTGCTTTTTTCTTCATTTCATGATTAAATAAGCCAAAAGGATTGAAACATTTGTTACCCAATGTAGCCATTATAATTTGCCAATCGGTTTAAAAAAAAATTCTTAAATGCAGGATATGAGTCTTAATTCTTACTTATTAAAACCCCATATTTATAATTATGTTACCTACGTGCATATGATTTTAAAAAAACATTTCGTCAAGTACTCAAAATTATAAAAGTTCTACTCATATTTTCTATTACTTTAAGTGCACATGTATATTTAATTTTTTATTACCTACTTGTGTAGTAGGAAAGGATTTCACAAAAAACTCTTCTGAGGACTAGGAATTTTCACATTAATCTATTACACGTGCACATTTAATTTGTTATCACCTACCAGTGTAGTGTAGGTAGTAATAGATTTCAAAGGTAATAAAATGTATTAAAAAAAATTAAATTTAAATTGGTCATTTCATTTTTTGATGTGTTAGGCATATTCATAAATTTGCATAACTTTTAAACTTATGAAGAGCACATAATAAAAGTTTTGCAATATAATAAGTACGCCGCAGGCTTATTTCGCTAAAAAGAAAATTTAAGAATTGGGTCGAAGTTAAAAAAAAGGTTTGCTGAGGATCTGGCCTAAGCAACCAGTGAAATGCGTATAGAAAGAAACTAGCTTTCCCTGAACAATAAATTTCAGTATTTATCAATAATAAAAATCTGGAATTTAGCAGGTCAAAAAATCTTATTAATAATCAATCTTGTATTCCTTAAAATAAGTTTGAGAAAAATTAAAATTTAAACTCGTTGTTTCCTGTCTTTTATGGTACAACATTGCAATAACCACATGTACGAGTGTAAAGAAATTTGCATAACTTTTAAACTAATAGATGTCCCACAATAAAACTTTTACAATATGATAAGGGCACTAGGTATTAAGTTAGAAAAATTTTGATTTTAGTTGGTCATTTCCGGTTTTGCAGATGAAAAAATCTTTTTTTTTTTAAATAATTTTTTTTTTATTTAAAGATCAATCGATTTTCAGTAAGAATCATACATTGTGGGTTTTTTGTTCGAACTGAAATTAATATCGGTTTTAGGTGTCACAGAAACCAATATTATCGGTTTTTTATTGAAAATAAACCAAGCAGCTTACAGCTCCTGTTTTTATTGGAAATAAATATAATTGGTTAAAGTTTAATTTTTATATTATTTTTCCAACAGTTAGTTTTTTTTGCATAGATGGAAGTAAATAAAATTTTCAAAATAGTATTTTTTGCATGTTTCTGACAGTCTCTGGCAGCGGGCTGCTGCAAATTCGCAAAAGTATTCTCTTATTTTATTGATTTATTAACAAATTTTTTTTTTTGTATTTTTAATAAATTCGCTTTTTGTTTCCACAAAACAATAAAATTACACAAATGTAAACAACAAATGCAAATAATACAACGATGGCATTTATTTCATAGGTTTAGTGTGTTGCCATTATTATTTTCTTTTCTATAAATCTGTTTTTATTAGAAACACAAGTTTAACAATATTTTAGCGCAAAAATCATAACTTAGAAAATTATTAAACAAAAATTGTTTTTAAGGCTGTAAACACATGAGCCAAAACATAAAACAGCTGTTGCAAATATAGGTTTTATTTATATTCGAAAATAACAAAACCGACTTGTTTTTAAGACACTAAATGAAACCAATGTTGGTTTGAAAACCCGACAATTAGCAAAACCGACTCGGATTCTATCACACCCCTGTTTTTGAACGATGTTTTGAAAATTTTATTTAAATATATTAGAACTATAAGCTTTTATTAAAAATATTAAAAAATGTATTAGTTAATTGTTATGCACGAAGTTTTTGTTGTAAAAATAAAAATTAAGAAAAACAAATTGCACAAAAAATTTTTGGTACAATTGGGGTCCAAAAAGTTCAATTTTATGAATAAGGTAGTACAATTAGAAAATTATCTTTTGCATCCCTGATTGAATCATATGGTTTAGTTTTCTACTGGATTTAACTGGCAAAAATTTGTTCAGTAAAAGTTTGCAGGCACTTACGTCCCAACCATAATATGCATGAGGTCACTTTCAACTTAACCAACTGTGCGAATACATATAAAAGATTAAATAAAACATAAAGTAAATAAATACCGGGCTGTAATTTTTGGTACGTCTTTATTTGAAGTACTCGCAAGAATGCCAAATATTGCTCAAATATGCAACATGAATCTTAAGTTTATGTAAGTACATTATGGCCACCTTAAAGTCTCTTTTAATTTTCTCATGCATTTGACAGACTTTTCGTTAATTTTTGACAGTACTTTAAGCTAACTTATGCATATTATGGTTGGACCTTTAGTCTATTTTGCAAATTTATGTGTAAACGAATGCAGTTCAGTAAAATCCAGTACAAATTTCTGCAAATTTTGGGTTAAATGAACACCTCTCCTATCATTTTTTTATTTATTTCTTCATTGCTAACATTCGTTGTCACATATGCATTTCATTCGTTCTGTTTTATTGTTTTTTTATTATTCATATATTTTACTGTGTTCTTATTATTTATTATGTTGTTATTGTTGCAAAAAATAATAATTTTTTGCACAGATAATATGTATTTATGTATGTACACATACATATATTTTTTCTTTATCGTGTATTTTTCTTTCTTTTTTAATAACTTTATTGTCCACTTTTTTTTAATTTAAATTAACTTCCTGTTTGTAGAATGCGAGCTCAAAAGTGACTCGTTTAACTTACATTTAAAACAAACACTATATTTCAAAATTTGTTTTTATTTTAAATGCAAGTTAAACGAGTCACTTCTGCGCTCGCGTTCTACAATCAGGCAGTAAGATTTACTCAATTTGAACGTCAATTCGCTTGAAAAATTATATTAATTAAACAAATTTATGTTAAACAAATCGTAGATATGCGAAGTTAAAAAAATACCCCTTTTCTCAATAAGCACGACCGAGGAACTGGTTTTTGGTTTTGATAATTTGTGTATGGGATGTTAAATGGGTTTCAAATTTTCTACCAACTTCCAAAAAAATTAACTTTTTAGACCTTCACGGTACCATTTTTTTTAATTTATTGCAACAAAAAAAGTACATAAAATTCAATTGTACACAAAAAAACTAAACTTAACATTACCATACATTATATGTATGAATAAAATAAGGTACATAAAAGTCTTAAGCTTCGTACAGACGGTGGTCAGATTTTACAATATTGGTAAGCAGGGTTGCTTCAATTACATTAAAATTGACTAAAAATGTCTTCCAATTGTGTGAACATTTTAAGCTTTCATTTGTATTTGGCAGACATTTAAAATTAATGCATCTGACAATTTCATCATTGTCAGAAAAATATTTCTATTGGCAGCGCCAAACTATTTGGAATTTTTACATCATAGCAGCATGAATATGTAGATCTTAACCAATCCTTTGTTGGTATGAGGCTTGATAAAGTGGCACATAAAGTCTGTTTCTTTCCCTAGTTTTTATTATATTTTGAAAAGAAAAAACTCTTTCCACATTTGCAGACGAATGTGGAATGGATAAAATTCCAGCAACGACTGTAGAAATGTCAGGAAACATATGTACATTAGGGTGTCCCTTAATTTTGGACGTAATTTTTTTTGCGCATACCCACTAAAAAGTTTCGAAATTACCTAAAAAGTCACCAAAAAAAATTATACTTTGATCTAAGAATGGTAGCCCGTGGCGACTTGCGATTTATTTCAGTGTTATTAATATGTGCCAGTACGACGCATACTCAGCTGTGGCTAAACGATTAAATGATATAATGTTAACAACAATAAACTAAATTCAGGATACCTTGCATAGTTTCTATATTAATTAAGTCGAAGAATGATTTTTTGTTATTAAGGTTAACAAAAAACAATATATCGTAAGTTAGCAATATACACACATATATTTCAGAGGTGCATCCTCTAGTTATTAACGAAATAAAATAAGCAGCAACTATTTTTAAGTTACAGTTTAGTAACTTCAAACTTATAACAGCAGCTATGTATATTTCATATACATAGGAATTTTAATTTAAAGTAGCATTCTTAAACGCTCTAATAATAAAAAGCTTTCGTTAACATAGCTTTTAATAAAAAGTGAGCTTTCATATACCATACATACATATGTCCATCTAAAAAGGTGATTCCCCTTTCTACTCAACTGCTAAATTAATGTGGCGTTTTCGATGGTAATTTGTCATTTGAATAGTGTGTTTCATAAAGTGCAATTTCTTAATTAAAAAAATGTGCGCCGAATTACGAAGCGCCCATTACATTACCGATTTGTTGTACAACATAAATGCAATGAAAAGGACTCAATAATTTGTTTGCTATACTACAAATTCTAAAAGGGGGAACTATGACAAATTTTTAAATTGTACCATATGAGTCACGGTAGTACCACGGTACTTTAGAAGGTCAAAATGTACAAAAAAAAAAAAAAAATTGTAACAACTTTAACAGAACATGCATATTTTTTTCAATTGATTATAATCAAGTACTATTCAATATGTCTGCTTACCAATACAATAAACAACAAGCAGTTTGTTTGTGTAAAATTCCACGAGGTTGTCAAAATCTTACTACTACATAGGGGAAACAAAAGGAAAAACGTCCCAGCGGGAAAACTCAGAAGACCTTCTCACTTCAGGCCTTCTTAAAAAGTTTTTTAATTCAATTACTATTATTATCTAACTGCTGAAGAATGCCTCATAGAAGGCCTTGGATCTTTGGTAAAAAAGATAAGATACACCTTCCACACTCGCTTCTATGAGAAGCGAGAAGAGAAGGAGTAACATTTTTTGTTTTGTTTTTTGCACAAGCAAAAGCAAAAGAATTCAGATCCCTTTACAAAAACAAAGTTACATACATACATATAAAAATACCAAATGAAAACCATAATGTAAAACATTTTAGTTAAAGTTGAAAAGAGAAAGAGTAACATTTTTTGTTTTGTTTTTTTGCCAAAGCAAAAGCGAAAGAATTCGGATCCCGTTATAAAAACAAAGTTACATACAAACATATTAAAGTACCAAATGAAAACAATAACGTAAATCATTTTAGTTGCGTTTTGTTCATTAAAGAAGATAAATACTTGTGCTAAATAATGAAAATGTTATGTAGTATGCATTAATTATGTATATATTTATTATTTTTTATTTAATTTTATATTTTTGTTTATATAGTAATTATATTATATGTTTTTAATTATATATTTACTAAACTTAACTTATAAAACACTAAACTTTTATACTTTTTTAAAATTTATTCACATATTATATTTTATATTTATTAAAAACCCTTCAATATGACCTTTAATCAAAGACATTTCTACAAGGATGGTCTGAAAGGTCTTTTAAGAGCCATTAATTGAAAGGCCTTTTAATATACCTTTCTTAAAAACCCTTCAAAATAACCTTTATTCTAAGGCCTTTTGACAGCCATTCTCTGGAAAGCCTTCTAAGAGCCATTTATTTGAATGCCTTTTAGAAGCTCTGGCAAAAGAAAGGAAAGCGGAAGGCCTTCCCCGCAATGATAACGAGTGTAAAAAAGATATGAGTATGGAATGGAGCGAGCAGGCCTTGTACATCCAAAAGAAGGGGTACAGAGGCCTTCTAGAAGGACTTCTAGAAGGCCTCTGTACTCCTTTTTTCCCGCTTGGGTGTTTTGTATGCATGTATGTATGTGTGACAAAAAACGTATACAAAAATACAAGGCGAATTCATTTATCAGGTGACGTTGAAAGCACAGCTGTGCTACTTTTTTTCTTACTTAGAGAGAGAAATGTCAAAAGTTGCTTGTGTTTTTGACATATCTATCAACGAAAGCAACAAAAAAATACATTGTTGTGTTTTTAGTGTTGTTACTTGTTGTAGTATCGACACCACCGTATAAATGAATTCGCCTTGCAAAAATATATATGTATAAGCAAAATGTAAACAACTTTGGACATCGTTGAAGAAAAAACTAAATATACATACGTCTGGCTCCTTGCGCAGACCTAATGGATAGGCCTTGATTATAATCAAGTAATTACTTAAAAAACCAGTGCAGTACTGAGTACCCAAATACTTCACACTTCAAGAATCCTGAAAAATTACCATAACAAAAAAAAGTTTCAAAAGCTGGCATTTAGCCATATAAATGCTTCACAAACAAGTTTAATTAACTAATATTGATTGATTTTTTTATTACAGTTTAATTTTTATTTCAACTTTTATCTTATTAGACAATTCTCTTTTGCTTGTTTATCTTTTGAAACATGGTAAAAAAAAAATTTAAAATACTCAGTCAAGAACTGTTACGCGAACACAGTATTGTAAAGTTCCGTAAAGTTCGAAAAAAAAAATAGAAGAAACCAGTGATGTTAACTGTACGGTAATTACCCTTTTTTTACGGCAATTTTGAGCCCAAAAGGTAGCTAGGTAGTTTCATTTAAAATACGGTAATTTAAAGAAATTAGGCTTTTTAAACGTATAAATTTGATTTTATGAATTTAACTATAGTTTTTCGCATTATTTTAAGTACGGATCAGGGATTAAATATGGCTAAAGTTAAAAATTTGGCATTTAAATAATGCGTACTTGAATCAAGCATTCTGTAGATCATTTAAAAAAAATCGATATTTACCGTACTATTGACACGGCTTTGGCTTGATTAAGTTTCGGATGGATTTTGATTTTTCTTTTGAGTGTAACAATACATACATAAATGATTATACTCTTTTTATGTTTGTATGTACATGTAAACTCGTAAATTAGCTCTGTGTGGAGAAGCAGCTCGCGCTCTTTGACATTTTTTTTAAAGGACAATCTGTCGTTCTTGTTCGTCTACTTTTCGTGAGTTTTGCGTTGTCACCTCGCATTGGTTCATGGCTTGGCGTCGTATAACTGCTCTGGAGTGGATTTTGGAATCTCGCGCCTTCCTATACGAAAGTTAAGGTCGAATGATGGCTTGTGGTTGAGGCTCCAAAATTTGTTTGATACGCTGGTATTATAACTTTAATAGTTAGCCAAAAACTTTTTAGTTTTAAGCAAAAAAAAATAAAAGATAGGTATCTACATGTATGTATTTCTTCTTATTTTTTATGTACATATTTAATTAACGGTCAATTTGACCAAGTTCAGTTATAAATAAATATTAGACATAACTGTCAATAAGGCTGTTCGATGATAAATTAATCAGTCAGTAACGTTTCAACTTTAAATACATATATGATGAATTTACTGCCATATTCATAAAAAAATCCAATAATTTTAGTTTAAAATGTATCGTAAAACACACATCGCTCTTAATCAACAAGAGGGTATTATCTCAAAATTTTTATTTTTCCACTTTTTCGAAAAAATCTACACGTTATATTCATATCTGCCCGCTGTAAAAATATCTTGTTATTTTGTCTACTTTTCGGTAATGAAACGGTTGGTTTTAAAATTCATTTCCATATGCCTTCAATGTTAAATTAAAAATTGTTTTGCTTCTACTGAAAATGTTTAAATTTTGAGTTAATACCCTCTTGTTATTAAGTGCGACATGTTCATTCAAGTTTTTCTTAAAACATATTTAAAATTTAAAAAGTTTATGAATACTGTTTTAATTGTAAATCTTTGCGTAAGGTAATTGCTTTTTAAAAAGTGTAATTTCTAGAGAGGCTGGTATGGTAACGAAAAAATAAAAGTTAACATCACTGGTAGAAACTTTTGAGTTCTCGATGTCAATAACAAAAATACTTTTTTCCTAAAAATTTTACTTGATATGTTTAAAAATAACAAATTTATTAACAGAATTCAAAACTACATTGTCAACAAATGCTGAAACTAATAAGCCATTTTTTTAATAAAACAAAGGCGGCCTTCATTTTATTTTAAAATTCATGTTGATTTCTAGGTTTGAAGTTTTTCACTTTCCAAGAAGGAATATTACTTGCGGTTACTTTTAATCTACACCTAACACATACACATGTACAAAAATCGAGTATCTTAAGCTGGAAACACACGATTGCCGCAAATGCACCAATATGACACAATTTTGATTGTGCTTTATTGACGCACAATAATGATATTGCACCAATAAAATATTCTGAAATCACACGATTGCCCTGTTTTATACAAATTTAATTGCCGCTAGTTGGTACAAAGCGAAATGGGTACAATAATTTCCGCAGCACAGTCACACGATTGTTCCTACTTGTGTCAACTACAAAAACAGCTGTTGTGGTAGTTTTTTTTATTTGTTTGTAAGTTCTAGTTGGCTTGTTCATTAAAAAAGAAAAATTGTATCATATATTCAAACAAAGTTTTGTTTAATAGTTTTATTTGAAACTTTTTAAGTTAAATATATGAAATTACAAAAATTAAACAGAGTAAAATTCTATTTTAAATATATAAAGAAATAGAGAATATTTATATTCAAAAATAAATTTTCATACATTTTGCTCCGCTTTCCTGTATACATATGTATATTATTTTATATTGTCCTGAACAGCTATTGCACTAATTTAAAAAAAAAAATTTCGGGAATACAAAATTTATTATTAATTTATTTATTAATGACTTGCTAAATTCCCAATTTTTATTTTTGATAAATTAAATTTTTATTTTTAACATATTCCTACTAAAAGAAACACACAAAAGTAAATTTATTAAAAAGGCAAATATTAGCGCGTATTGTGTTAATTGCCGCACAAGAAGCCATTGGTACATTTTTGTCATTTTTATTGACGCGCATTTGCATAACAAGTACTCACACGATTGCCGCACCAGGGTTGCATTTTATTGGTAAAAGTTGGCACAATATTGCCCTCGATTGGTATATGTGGCATTTGATTTTGCAGTCACACGATTGGGGTATTAAAAAGTGTGAAAATTGGTGCATTGCGGCAATCGTGTGATCCAAGATTTAATTATTGGTAGAAAATTTGCAACCCAACTGTTAAATGATCCTTCGGTAATAATTTATTACAAAACATCTGTAAAAGATGAATACGTCATTTTGCCACAACGTACACTAGAAATATTTGAAGAAGTCGAACGCGTACAGGAACATACCGAAAGAATATAAATTTCAAAAAAGATATGGGATATCTTCAGGAACTTAAATTTTTACTTTCGGCTGATTGCCAGTTTCTACGACAATATACCCTACTCCAATTAAATGCATATATTTTCCACAATGTTTGTTGTTTATTTTCTATAATAAAATCATTTTTTCTTTAATTTTTTTGAATTAGGGTTAATGTCACGTATTGAACAAAGATCTAAAATCGTGCAAAAAAAACATTTTCGATTTTTCGGTTAGCTTTTAAAATAATTGTGAAAAATGATTATATCATCCATGTAAAATTTTTTCAGACAAGTATTCCAGTATTTTTATTATATCTTCTTTATAATTTTTTGACGCTTTTTATTTTTTTAATTGCTTTATTTGTTACAGAGTTCATCATTAAACACTTCAATTTATAATATTCTTCAATTCAAAGAAAAAAATGTAGGTCAAAATGGAATTCCTGCGTTGTTTTTTAGTGCAAAGTTAATTTTATGACTACTTTTTAAAAAAAAAAATTCAACTTGGCAATGCCGAAAAACCACATTTTTATGCTTTTACTCTGCACTTATTTTGCACTTATTTAGACTTTCACAATTTTGCATCGTTTGGGCTAAATAATTGCCTATGAGGCTGTTGTTATGCTTTTGCACTTATGCTTTTTCGCCAGAGTACAACTTTTGAAATAAATACTCGTACCCTTATTGTTTACTAACAATGCAACTTTGACCCACTAGACTTATTGCATTGAAAATAAGTAAATAAAAAAACACCTTCTCCTGTAAAATTCGAGTTTTTTACGATACTTTCTCTACAATATTTAATTGAATAATTTCAAAATAAATTTCCCATCACTTTATTTCAGCATGTAAGAATACAAGATTATTATTCTAATATAAATTACACCGAACTAGAGTTTCGATTTTAAGATTACGTGCTTTAAATATTATAGGCTATTTGTTCATTCATTCATCTGTAATAAAGAATTTATTGTAGAGTCTTTATTTCCCCTATTTACTTCAAAAATTGTTTTAACAACTTCAGCATCAACATTCGGAAACATTTCACGTATCTTTAAAAGAAAAATAAAGTTTTCAAAAATTTTGCGAAAATAAAAATATTAAAAACTTACTTGTTTTAGATCTGCTTCAGACATTATTATTTGAAGATCAGGTGATTGTTGAATCGGTTGCTGTGGTGTAATAAAAATAGGCATTGGCCGACCAGGAGGTACCATTATCATTTGAGATTGTGCTTGAATTGTTGGGTACACAAAAGGCTGATTGGAAAAACTTAATACGATGTCAATAATGCCTTCAAGACCTTCACCCTGCTTGCCGCTTAAAGGATACCATTCTTCGTGTGTTTCTCCTGTAAATACCCTTTCGGGAATTTTTATCTCACACCAAGCAATTAGCTCATCCATTTTAAAGCTACATTCGTCATAGATTTCTACATAGATCGATTTGACTCCAGAAGGTAATTGACTTTGTATGACTCTATTCCACCTGGGATTTTTCCCACCATTTGGATCAGTTTGAGTTTCATAGACATAATGGCCCAAACGAATTCTAACATACGGATCCATGCGTGTTAGACCATAGTTTCTAGCAAGTTTTGCTTGAGCACATGTTATACTAAGACGGCCTACATGATTTGGTGCCTATATGTTAATATAAATTTAAATAGATTTGTTTTTAGATTAATTCTTTTTAATTATATTTATGTATTTGGAACCATAGGTGATAGCAATCTACTAAACTTCCAAGGTTGGTCTTAAACCGTAACGAATAATGATATCTTACCAAAATTTTGTGTGTCACAGTTTCATATGTCTAGAAACTACGCCTAAAAGCGTTGGAATAATAGATAGAAATTACGCCTAAAGGCGTAGAAATAATAGATATTTAGGTCGATTTTGGTTCAATTAAGCTTAATATGGGCAGAAATAACACCGTGTATATAAAGCCTACTCTTGGAAAACACTTCAGTTCACCTAAAACCGCAAAGAATCATGATATTGTAACAAAACTTTGTTTGCAGTTTTATAAGACTAGAAATCACACTGTCAAATTTCGTAAAGATCGGTCCATAATTTACCACAGGTCCCATATAAAGTAGGCTGCTGAAAAACACTTAATGCATAAAACGCTAAAAATGCACTCCCATGTTCAAATTTGGTCTAATTAAGTTTTTTAATGCCAGAAATCACTCTACTGAATTTTCTGATGACTGATACATACATACATAACTTACAATGGCACACTGGTCAATTGCAGCTAAAATAATTTTTCTTTTCTTATTTCAATACAATTTTAATGACATATTATAGCTAAAACTTCAAAACATACAACTCGTATCTTACCATGTTACTCTTAATACCGGAGCAAAATGGATAACCTTTTTCTTGTAATTTTAGGGATTTAAAGTTTAGTTTTGTTTTTTGAATTAAAACTTAGCGATGATTTTTCCTTGAAAGTTTTCTTTTCAAATTAGCACGTGTTAGTAATTAAACATTCCCAGTGATAATTGTGATTTCGTGGGCGTTAGTTTTTTGGATAAGTGAAATGATTGTGAGAAACTTTAGAAATAAATAAAAGCTAAAAGAAACTAAATTTAAAAAGACCATAGCAAAAAAGTTTGGGCAAGAGGAGGTTAAGTGCTAATACATTGTTAGGTATTAAAAGTAAGTATTATAAATTTCAGCTGCCACCACGTGTCACCCTAGTAACCAGTGCCCCTGTTCTGTAACTCACGCTTCGGGAAGCTTTTCGATTGAAATGTGTGAAACGAAACAAAAATGCCATAAATTGAAACAACCAACTGTTTTTCTCACTCAACAGCGTCTGTATCATTTTTGGCTGTCATGGAAGGAAATTACTCGCCAATTTACAGAAAAAGTGTGTCTGTAAAATTTTTGCGAGAAAGTTTCCACTTGGAACAGTAAAATAAACTCACGAATAAAAACGGGGTGAGAAAAATTGTTAACACAAACAAATATATTAGTGTCTTAACTTGGTTTGAACACAAACATACTTTATTGTTGTAAATGCAATAACTAAATGTATCGTAAATATTATATACTTGATTACAATATAACGTATTAATTGGGTTTTTACTATTTTTACATGTATACACTTATATATAAATTGTACTTATGAATTAAAATTTAACGGCTAAAAGAATTTATTCATCGCTAATTTTGTAAAAACGTCAAAAAATATCCCTTTGCTACAAATTATAGTATAACAGAAAAAAAGTATATTTTGTTACGTTTGCTGCGACCAGTGTCCAGGTTAGGGGTTCCCCCCTATTTTAGGGGTTTTATTTCATTTAGGGGCAAATTTAGGGGTACAAATTCTTAAGGTGAACATTTGGGAACATATATTTTTATTTATGGGGGTTTAGGGGCTTTCACTATTTGCTTGTCTTACATATCAATAACTAAGTAATACTAGAATATATTGAACAGCTTGTTTTTGGTTGAGCAAAATCTTTTTTAAAAGATGAAAAAGAAAGCGCTTTAAGGGTGAAGTATTCATTGAAAAATGCGTGTTCCAACTTTAATCTTGCACCTGAAATGCTCAAACTTTTTAATTCCAATAATATGTACAAAGTTCACAAAAATGATTTGCCAACACTATATTTTTGAAGACATTTAATGCCAATATTTAAAAAACGCAGATTTCCACGAAGTCTATTTTCATTTATATATGTTAGTTCATTTGTAAAAGTCTTGTCCAACGCAAAAATTGTTTTTTAAGACATTTTATTAAACAAATTTTTTCAGGAAACTTGAAAAAAATATTTTTGGGGAAATTTCAGTAAAATGTAAGCCTTTTGAAATTTTTGCTTTACCCTGCAGTCACACGATCAAGATTTTCTAGATAGTCTTTTACATCCACTGTTTGACGTAGGCTGCACGCAATTTACTTTCAAGCTGTCATCAAGAAAACAATTTATAAAGACAAACGAAAAATTTGGCCACTAAGCTTTTAATCAGCTGTTAAATTAAACGTAAAATTGCCAAATAAATGGAAAGGTAAAATTGAGAGCAATCTCGTGGTCAATTTAAAAAGTGTGAGTGAGTTAGTAAAAAGACAAAATTTGATCGTGTGGTCTCTAAGTTATTTAGGCATTGATCAGTGTTGCCAATGAAGAATTCGAAAATTACTCATGAGTATGTACCAAATTACACATTTGCAGCAAAATTACACACACAAAGTAGCTTTGCTAGAATACGTTCGCCTTGCAACATTTTATTGATATTATTTATTTGCAATTAAATGGCAAGGTTTACAGAAAAAGCCAAGCTTACCAATTGCTGTAGTAAGAAAGAACTGGATGAACATGTATAACGGCACGTATCCGCTTTTATTTTCGAACATAAGCAGTAATGTCGGCGGAAGAATAGCACAAAAATGTTTTTGTACACGCCTAAGCAGCATAAATTTTGAAAATTCGCTGTGAGTTCTGTTTGATATACACAAACATATTGGCTTAAGCTACTTATCGACTACACGATATTATTGAGAACTAGCTTTAATTATTGTCGATTTACTCCACACTTCTCAATAAGTTATGCAATATAAAAAATATTAATTGCGCAATTTTTAGTTAAAATTAATTTTTTATGTAATAAAATATTAGGAATTTTTTTCTTAAATTGTTAAATCTCAAGAATGTTCAGGTTATTTTTTTTTTATTATAAAGCACAAAAACAAATGTCGAAGAAATTCAAATCAAATATGACAGTTTATGTTAAACATGCTTTTCTTCTCTCCCCTCTCACAAATAAGCTCACACTTTCGGAAAGAAAGCTTACAGTCGTACCTAAACAAGAGCGGAAGGCGGAACGTTTTCTTCAGCGTAGCTTTTACGCTGATATGCCATACCTAAATAAGAGCGTCAGCGTTGTGCCATAAACAGTAGTGTTAGCTTTCGTGCCGACTAAAAGCCTCATAAAAGACATAAGAAATTGAATTAAAACCGCTTGTTTGACCTAAAAGTAGCTAATTTGCCATTATTTATTATCAAACAATTAACACAGGGTTGTCAAAACAACAAATATAGCAGCCCTGTTTATTTTAACGCGCTGGCCAAATCGGATTTTCCAATTGCAAAGCGTTGACGCGGCGCTATTTAGGGATGCTTCATACAAATTGTATGGCCATGAGGATTTTTGACAGCTAGAAAACGCGTTCCGCTCTTGTTTAGGTATGGCTGTTAGTGTAAACCCAGACTTTGACAGTAATACTCTACTACCAAAGCTCGTAGAGTTAGAAAGTGAAAAAAGTCAAGGTGTAAAAAACCAACTGAAAGTTAAAAAAATTACAAAAACTCAACCATAAAAAACTCCAAAAAAAACTTGACTATCAAAAAGATTACATATGGAACTAATTACTCATAGGCTACACATGCAAGTAAAAAGTACACACAATATGTGTAATTACACATGGATTGGCAATACTAGTTGTCCAAGCAAGATAAGAACAATGTAATTTTTATAAGTATATTTTTTACTTTTATTGTTTAATGTTAATGATAATATTAGTCTAGACGAAAATTGTTAAGACATACTTGAATTTTATGAATTGCTAGTTAACCACACTTAAATTTAGTACTCGTTACAAACTTATTTCGAAATTTAAATTCAGCCGTGTGTTTTTTTTTACCCGAAGTGTATTAGAAATTTAATTGTCATTGTAATCCACACTTATCTTTTTGCTCTATAGCTAGAAGCTCCTTATTTTATTCTCGCGCTCATAACCTGTGTAAAACCCCATTTAATTAATTGTGGAATAAATAAAACAAGATAATTGAACTGAAAGCATTCATACATACTTATGTATTTTGTTGGATATAGAAACTACCAAGGTGAGCATCCCAGTGCCTACACGTAAAGTTTATCTCTTTTATTGCCCTTAACCCCAATTTATAATTACTACTAATCGAGTGACTATAATTCAATCTCAAGCAAGGCCCCCTTTAAAAGCAAGTATCACCCGCACCAATCGGAAACAGATTTTAGTTATTACTCCCCGAAAAAATACATGGTCTCTTCCAACCTGCAAAAAAAATCAAGGAACCTTCAAGCCTTAAGGAAAAGAATACAACCAAATAATACTCTACACCTGAAGGAAAGAAAAATGAGGTAAAACATAACAAAAAAAGAACATAAAGCATCAGTTTGAACAAATCAACAAAACGGTGAGTACGTATGGTTAACAAAAATGGTTTAAACCCAAAAGCAAACAAATAAAAAACGAGGTAACTTTAAAAACGTAAAAAAAATTTGAGTCAACGTTATACCTATGTGCTATTATCCATCTATCCCCTATCCCTCCCCCATAACCTATAAGCCTATCTACTCCCCCTTTGTTTTCCCACATCCCCCACTTTTAAGGTCAATGTGGTTGACAGCAGTGCCGAGAACCTGAATGGCTACTTAGGTGTTAAAGAAACTGGTAGCGAACAGCTTCCCTCTGACGCCGATGGCAAGGGTCAGTTGAAATTCTAGCCTAGTCCGCGCAAGCCGTCACTGCAGATTCGGTGTCAGATTCGGACTCCGACTTGCTGGGTATTCACAGAGATATTCTGCTGCAGCAGAGTCAGTTAATGGCAGAACTGACAGTAATGACAGACGGACAGGATAGACTCTCCAATCGACTCCCCGTCTCGTACAGGGGCATCGGAAAGCCTTGGTGACCTAACTTTGGGCTCTGCTGATGTGCACGAAATAACAATGATTTCGGCTCATGCCCATAGGGCTGGGCTATCGGCTTCCGGAGTCACACTCGGGATGGAGAGCGGATTGGCGAGTGTATCAAAACTCGTTGTTCGGCAAGATGCGACAGAGCAGGTCACATCGAGTAGACGAACGTGCTACGAAAAAGCCAAGAGTGGTGTGAGAGTCTCCATGGCCTTTCTAGAAAATATAGCTAAGAAAGACTGTTCACTGCACGATGGGCAGGATAGGCATCTGCTGAGGAAGCACCGAAGGAACGTTGCTAGATTTGAACGAATCCACGGTTCTGTCGGTACTATCCTAGGGCTACACTATCCTGCGGTATACACAGTAAGGGCTGCTAAGGAATTAAATGTTGTCAGTAAAGACAACAAGTCCCCAGTACCTCCTGCTGGTGAATCCTCTAATAAAAAAGCGGATAACCAAAAGGAGGGTAAACGTTAAACACTGGCCCTCTTAATCTTGACAGTATGGTCACAGTTAAGTGAGCTAGGCCTGTGAACGATTTACCCACTACTAGTCTCGCGATGAGGACTGGAAATGTCTTGATAATTTCCGACAGTCACTCGCAAAAAGGAACTACTAAAGAAAGGGTTACCGGGACAGGCCAGTCAACATCTGCAAGGAAATCGGGTGATCACCGACAGACCTCTACTAAGGGCCCCAATAAAGGGGTAGTTAAGAGAGTTAGGTGTGGTGATGCACAGAAATCCCCCGCGGCTAAGAGGAATGGTCAGACTGTGGTCAGCTCTCTTAAAGATCCCCGCAAGGAAATCACTAAAAGGACTGTCTCCAGAGTGCCAACCCTCCACGTCAAAGAAACTAAGGGAGTCGTCGAGTAAGGACGGTATTCTGGCGGCTGTCATTGATCATATGGATCCTGATGGAAGGATCAGTGTCGAGAGATGGCAGGTGCTAGAGAACAAACTACTCGACGAAATCTTTAGTGCTTAAGGAAGGCCGGACGAAGTATAGTTCAAAGAGGCTGACTGGGCGAGAGGTGTCAAAACTGTCAGTTTCGGCAATCAAAAAACCTTTAAGTTCTTAAAGGCCGCAATTGTTAGGTGTGGCAGCTCCTGTCCTGAAGCTAGTCTGGACGTTATACTAGCGTCTGAGTTGCCACTAAGGCCGGTAGTCACGGTATGAATACCTCCACCTATAAAACCTGTGGAGGTCATACTGGGGGTACTGGCCAAACAAAACAATGGACTCATTGCAAGCCAGTGGAAGTTGATAGCTTCACTGGGTTGTAAACAGAACCAGGGAATAGACTTCAGGTTCGCTGTGGACCGGTAGTCTCTTAAAAAGCTGGAATCGATGGGAGGGATTGCGGTATTCGGGTCTATCAGATTTAGGTTTCCTAAAAATGATATACCCTAAAGGGGTTGAAAGTGGTGCAGATCAACTTGCGCCACTGTGAAGCAGCCTCAACCGAATTAGCAACCCACCTCATCGATAACAATGTCGAAGTAGCATTAATCCAAGAACCCTGGATTAACAAAAACCGGGTAGTTGGATTAAGGGTCACGGGGTATACATTGTTCGTACACCACACAGATGAGAAGGTACGAACTTGTATAGTGGCAAGAACTGAGCATAAATTTATGATTTCTCATTCTTACAGTAATGGAGACCTCACAGCTGTGACAGGAGAAGCCAAGGACAAAACTGTCCTGGCACTAGCATCGGTATATTTGCCATACGAAGCTACCGATCCACCTGCTGAAAAAATGCGAGTTGGTGGAGTACTCAGGCAGAAGCGGCTCGAGGCTGGTACTAGGTTGTGACGCCAATGCACACCATACCCAATGGGGAAGTGCCGACATCAACAAAAGAGGTGAGTATATGTTTGATTTTATTATTGCCAGCAATCTTTTTATCTTCAACAGGGGGAATTCGCCAAAGTTCAGACGAACACAGGGAATTAGTGGTGGATTGGAGGGTGGCTTTGGGTTTTTTCTTCTCTGACCATAGTCGCCTGTCCTTTAATCTAACGGATTGGGATTATTTTTCATGATCGGTGCAAAGTAAACTTAGAGTTACACACGACTGGAGGTCAACTCCGACCTGTGTGGAGCAACTGTTGCGCCCCTTCACGAAGGTATTGACAAGTAGCTATGAGCGATCCTGTTCAATACACTTTCCGGGCAGGCGATCACAACCAAGATAGTGGACAGACGAGTTGAGGACTTAAAGGTCCATTTTCAGAAGGTTGTTCAATAGAGGGAAGTATACGCGTATGGAAGAGGATTGGAGTAACTTTAGATTGAGTTATAATAGTTATAAGGGAGATATAAGAAAATCGAAAGGGTACTCGTGGATCAAGTTTAGCGAGTCAGTGGAATCTGTAAATGAGATGTCCAGGTTCAGGAGAATTTTGTCCAATCTATGTCTGCTTATGGATCCTGGGTCGGGGGAACAGGTTGAATGTGGTGACCCCTTCTCTGGGCCGGGCTCAGGCAGTAAAGGGAGACGGTGGGGGACATGATCACCTTGCATAAGGTAACATGGGCGGTTAATACCTTTGGGTCTTACAAATTGGCAGGACCAAATGGTATCTTTCCGGCGATGCTACAGAATAACGAGAGATCATCACTCCTGGTGTTGGTTGAACTGTTTAGGGTATGTGTGCTGAACGGGCACATTCCTAGAGGGTGAAGGGAGGTCAGGGTAGTTTTCATACCCAAGGCGGGAAAAACCCCGTCACTCTTAACCCAAGGGTTGTATACCAATCAGCTTATCGTATTTTATTTTGAAGACGTTGGAAAAACTGATTGATCTACATCTGAGGACGAAGATTGACGCCGGCATTATCAGCAGCGCTTAACATGATTATCTTAAGGGTAGATCTGTTGAGAGTGCGCTTCACGATGTGGTTGGTTACGTAGAGCGGGTATTGCGAAGCGGCATTCCTGGATATAGAGGGCGCCTTTAATTTGAAAGTAGAGGCTATTAGGCAGGCACTGAATGATCTAGGGGTTTCGTTGTTCTTGGTCGAATGGATAACTCTGATGCTTAGCAGCAGACCACCGAATGCTTATTCATTGGACTGGGAAAACGAACGCTTAAAGAAACTGGTGACTAGGGAGACTCCACAGGGCGGAGTTCTCTGTCCCTTTTTATGGCTCTTAGATGTCAATGTCGTTCCAGGACTTTTTGACAGAATGGATTAGTAAGACGTGGCCTGCGCGGATGATGTAGTGATATTGGTATCGGGCAAGTTTCTGCCGACAATTAGCGAAGTCATGCAAGGGCGCTGGGCGACCTGTCAGCATGGGCGAGTGAGAAGAAGCTTGGAGTTAATCCAGAGAAGACGGAGTTGGTTCTTTTTATTAGGAGGTACAGGGTAGAAAATTTTAGGTTGCCGGTACTAGGAGGAATAGAGCTTAGACTATTTGATAGCGCTAAGCATCTAGGAGTTTTTTTGGACAGCAAGCTGTCGTGGGAAAGGAATACTCAGGAGAGACTTAAGGTCTCAATGCCTACTAAGCTTGCATATAATCAATAGGTATGAGCTGGGGACTCCGACCGTCAGTAGTAGGATGGCTGTCCACCTTGGTGGTTAGACCCATTCTTACGTATGGATGCTGTGTTCGGTGGGAGTCATTCAGAGTGGCTAGTCCGGCGGAGGTTCTGGGGGTCTTGAGGTCCGTTATGTTTTCGCAGTTTATTTCACCTATTTTCCAGCTATCTACATCTAAACAAGGCATCACAGTGGACAATATTGGTATATGGGTGAAGGTGTGAAGAAGACTTCACACCAGCCTTTCTTCCTTCCTACCTACCTACACCTATGTGCAGAAATGCTAATTTAGTGTATAAATTTTGAAATCTTTTTTATAGAAAAAGTGTAAAAAAAACTCATGCACATACATACCCATATAAAGCAAAAAAATCATCAAAAATTGTTTAAAACCCCGTTATTAGTTTTGTAAAAAAATACGTAGGCCGCGTAAAAATTCAGTGAAAACCCCCAATATACATATGGATAAAGGTACATGTGCATAAATACCCAAATAAGAAGTGCTAAATTTGCAAAACAAACGGAAAATAACCCGTAATTAAATTTTGTAAAAACTACTGCTATAAAATGCAGTTATAAAAGAAGAAATATATATGTACCTATGTATAATTATCTATATGTATATACGAAACTAGCCTAAAATCGAAAAGTTGCTAGAATCTACATAAAAGACTTTGTAAATTTCACCTACTGTAGGCTTACATACTACATACAGACGTATTTGTACATAAAACTTACAAAAGAATTCCGTTAGTTGTTTCAAAAGTAAGAAAATTTCAACACAAAAAGAAAATAAGAAGGATAAAAAATCATGAAGATCTAGAAAAAAGGTTGTGCCTTGTGTTTTAAAAAACTGAAATTAAGAAAGGGGTCAATTACTCTCTCTCTCTCTCTGTCACAGATTATTTGTGTCTACAACAAAATTAAATGTTCAACCCCCAAAAGTTTGGATACATTGGACTCTCTCAATTACATCAAGTAAGTTTTCTTTAGTTGTCATTGTTTCAAATTGTGCCTTTCCTTATTAAGTTATTAAGGAAAAAACAAAGATTTGTGTGTGCTTGCTAAATTTTTCATAAATATTAAAACATTGATAAATTTAATTGAAACAAAATAAATTTCTTTGCGAAAGTTTCCGATAATGCTAAAAATTTTATCCTCTTGCATTTGATAGCTTTATTGCTCTTAAAATTTTGTTATTTATGTATTCGGGCTTCCAATCGGGATTGGTTTTTCTGCATCCTGGGATTCGGGATTGAAGAAAATATTATAAAACTTTTTAAACAGTTTGAAACAAAACTTAATTTTCAAGTTAAAATACATATTTCATGAACTTTGTATATTATTTATTTGAAAAAAAAAAAAAAAAAAAAAAAAAAAAAAAAAAATATATAAGCTTATGTTATTAATTGTATTAAAAAACGTAACAAAAAACATAAATATCTTATTTTTATTCTTGATATAAAAAATTACACCATTTCCAATTGTATTTAAATAGTTCCAAATGTATTTTAAATTTTTTCAAATGAATTTAAATATATTTTTAAGTGTTCTAAATGTACGAGGGCGGATCAATAAGTGAATTTCGATTTTTTTTTGCGAAAAAAAAAATCCGTCAACCAAACCCAGGAAACGCTTGATAAATATTTTTTATGACTGTGATTTCGGTTTTAAATGATCAGCTGGGTTTAAGAAAGCTGTCTGCCAGATTGGTGCCGCGTTTGCTCTCAATTGACCATAAACGTAATCGTGTGACAAATTCACAGGATTGTTTGGAATTGTTTAACCGCAATTCGAATGAGTTTTTGCGGCGTTTTGTAACAGTGGATAAAACATGGATCCATTACAACACTCCGGAGACCAAGCAGCAGTCTGAACAATGGGTTTCTCCGGATGAACTGGCTCCGAAGAAGGCCAAGGTAAGTAAGGTAAGGAGATTATGTTGAAAAATTAATTTTTTTTTGTAAAAAAAAACTGTGTTTCATTCAAAAAGTCACGGACTTATTGATCCGCCCTCGTATATTTAATTATTATTGATTTTTTTGAGGGTTATGCTGAAATGTTGAACAGCTAGACTAAGGTAATTGTTAAAATTAACAATAGCGAGGTCCACATTCCCCGGTATAATAAGCGGAATATTTTCTGTGCAATGGGCAGTGAGATATTTTTTATGTTTAAACCAATTTAATTGTGTGGCTGACGTCGATAAGTAGCCAGACGGAGAATCAGTTCTATTTGGGTCCAGTAAGGTAACAATTGTGGGTGTATGATCGGAAGATAATTCTAAGGAAGCTTCAACATGAATCGTTTCTGTGTGAATGCTTTTGACCACGCTAAAATCTATGACATCTGGAATTTTTTGTAGATCAGTAGACCAATAAATTGGTTGTTATCTCGCGACCACATTTAAACTCATTTTAGAGATTGTATTAAACACAACACGACCCTTTTGTGTTATAAGCCGTGAACCACAGAAGGTATGTTTACCATTGTAATCGCCAGCGGCTCGAAAACAGGGTCCAAATGATTTGTAGTATTATTATACTATTGGCTTTCTGATATTGAAAATCTAGGTGGAGAGTATAAAGATGAAATTACTAAATTTCGATTTAGCTCTTCAACACAAATGTTCGTTGCTTGCAGATAATCTTCACAATGATCACACATTAAGTAGTGTTGGATTCGGGCTTTTATCAAAATGGCAGAACCTCCATAAGCTCTATCTCGCGGGGCCTTGGTATCATATAATATATAACCATTGGTTTTAAACGTATTTCTTGAGGTCAAATGAGTTTCAGAGACAATCATAACAATAATTTGTTTATTTTGAAAAAAGCATTCTAGTTAATTTGTATGTTCGCGAATGCCGTTTGCTTTCCAAAAACAAATTTTTAAACAGTTCATGGATTGTTAAGTACAGCTTGCAATAACATCGATAGCACTCTAAGCATTTTCTCCATCATATTACCCATTATGGTCGTGAAATTATTTACAGTTTGCCCTAGTATTTCCATGGGTTTTTTCTAGAAGGCTTAAATTAGAACCTGGAGTTTCATCATTATTTGGCGAAGCACATTGCATTGGCATATGGTTTGATTTTAGGACGTTAGCAAAGGAGGTTCTATTATTACTAGGGTGCGATACCAGAATTGCATTCGTGTTTACATGATTTGTTACCTGCGAGGGGAATCAGGTTTCGGGCCAACCGAACGCTTGACGATAGAGTATACAAGGCATCCTCTATATTTGGTGTGATTACCGGCACAGTTTAGACTTGTCGCATAAAACTGTACCATGTTATTTACCACATACGTCGTAAACTGCGGTTAAATGGCAGTATGCCTTATTATGACCAAATTCTTGCAGTTACGACATTGGACGGGACCACTTCGTTTGTGCGGCTTCGAGATTATTCTGTACGGATTATATTTCAAACTTTAAATGGGGTGCGTCTCGTTTTTTAAAGCTTAACATCGCCGAGTTCTAACTCCACTCGAAATAGTGGTTGGGGATTTTTCTCCTTTTTTTTAAATATTTGTTACGTTTTTTGTTTTTAAGCCGTTTTCTTCTAAAAATGTTTTTATTTCGTCTGGGTCCACGCATGACTCAATGTCCTTAAATACTACCTGAAGACCTTTACTGCTCTTCTGTTGGCATGTTTAACATTTTTTATTAAGTGCTTCAAATTAAGTAACTACTTTGCGAAAATCATCGTCGTGATTTACCTATATTTTTATCTTGAATATACTACGTCGCTTTATTGCAGCTATATAAAAGGTATTTTCACCTATCAACGTAATAAAACTCTTTATTGACTCATTTGAGTTCCCATGCCATAGGCATTTCATATGGCAGTGTGAAATTACAACATTATAACACTCAACACTCCGGGGACCAAGTAGCAGTCTAAACAATAGGTTTATCCGTGTGAACCGACTCCGAAGAAGGCCAAGGTAAGTTTGTCGCCCAATAAGGTGATTCCAACAGTTTTTTGGGATGCACGCGGGATAATCCACATCCGATTTAATGAGGATAATAATAAAGGACCCCATAAAGTTCTTTTTCGTCAAGATAAAGCACGGGTGCACACGTGTGCAGTCTCAATGGCAAAATTACATGAATTGGGCTACGACTTGGTACCTTATCCGCCATATTCTCCGGATTTAGCCCGCAGTGACTATTTCCTATTTCCGAACCTAAAGAATTGGCCGGTGGAAAGAGATTTAGCTCCAACGATAAAACTATTGGTGAAACAAATGGCTTTTTTATGGACCTCGAAATATCCTATTTTTTGGAAGGGATACACAAATTGGAGAAACGTTGGACTAAGTGTATTGAGCTAAAAGGAGATTATGTTGAAAAATAAATTTTTTTTCATATAACTGCGAGGGAAGTTCAAAAAGTTACGGACTTATTGATCCGCCCTCGTAGTTTGAAACAGTCCAAACATATGTATATTAAAATTGTCCAAATAATATATAAAAATTTTTAAATACAACTTAAAATTTTCCATCTGTATTTTCAAATTGTCCATATAAATAAATGTGTTTCAAAATTTTACAAATGAAACTTAAAATTTTCTAAATGTATATTAAAACTGTCCAATGTATTTTATAAATACAATTGGGCAATTTGAACAAAAAAAAAATTGTAAAATTTTAAAATTCAATTGGGCAAATTTTAAAATACATTTGAATAATTGTAAAATACATATGAACGATTTAAAATTACATTTGAAAAAATTTTAAAATACATTTGTTACACTATTGGAAATGATGTTTTTCAAACTTTTAAAAGACGTGCACTTAATACTAAGTTGAAGAAGTTTCTTAAGAATATTAAAGCATCCAATGTTGTATCTGCTAAACACGAACGAATATTGTTGTAAAGATATGATGCAAACATCTTTCGTACTCAACACTCGTTAACACTAGTAAGATAACGTTATTTTTTTGTACTGAAAAGATAACGTTACGCCTGAAAGACGTGTGCTAGTTTATATCCTTTAAAGGGCATCACCGAAAATAATATTGATAAATTTGTTTGTTAAAATCATTTATTTATTAAATTTCTTTTAAAATAAAGTAATTTTTTAACAGAAAACAATAATAAAAATGAAATAAAATAAAATGCAATAAGTCTTAAAAAAATATCAAAACTTAAAGATTTATAAAGAACTTCAGTTCGGCTCTAAAAACTAAAATATATCTTTTTGTTGTACTTTGCTTAGATAATAATATCTGTACCAAAAAAAAATAATAAATTCAAATAGCATTATATGCAAGACTTGCAAACTAAATATTTGTGATCGCCACATATAGGTGCATTGCATTTTAAACATACCATTTTGGACGTACGTCGAATTTTTGATGAACAGAAACCACAGTAAGAAAGAAAAAATTCACTATTTATTGTTGTGTCTTTGTTGAAGCTTTGATATTGTTACAAGTAAGAGCTGAGTGTTAAAATTCTTATTCACTTTATGGTCTTACTTGTATAATATTTTTAGCTTTTCTAAAGTATTTGGAAAAAGTTTCCTGACGAGCTGGCCTAAGCAACCAGCGAAATGCGCATAGAAACTAGCTTTCCCACAACAATAAATTTCAATGTTTTTTATCATTAATTGGGATTATTAGCACATCATTAATAAATGAATTAATTAATTTTCTCTTTTTGTTATTCAGGCTGTTCTCCACTGCTACTGCAATTATTGTTTACATCATCTGCTAAATCTTTTTTAATGTTACCGTGCAAAGTTTTCGATAAAGTAGGAATTTTTAGCGTTTTGTTTGGTGCATTGAACCATTTCTGAAATTATTTCGGTAGTAGCAAAAATGCCGAAGCATGAAATTGGGTTGTACAGTTATTTACATTCCCAAATTAGTCCTCTTGCCGTTCGAACTATATTCATTGAAGAAATTCGGCCAGCGCTTTGACCCTTTGATGTAGTTCAGCAGTGCTTACTTTTACGTCTTATAGTGGGGCAGAAGTAGTAAAATTATCAGGCTCTTGAGAATTTTCCTTAGTCGGTGGTATATTCTCATCAGCATCAAGGATATCAACAAGCTTGTCTTATACACCACTTTGAACATTATCCTCCATTTATTCATCTTCCGATTTGCTCACATTTTCCAGTGAATCTAAGTCGTCCAACACGCTTTTCAAGAGCAGCAACTTCTGCGTCATCCAAGCCGCGCTTACAAGACATTTTTACAGCTAATTTAAATAACAAATACCTTAAAATTCAACTAAAACAAAGTTATTTTTGCGACAAAAGTTACACTAAAGATAACGATACGTCTCTCAGACGTACATATGTTGTGTTTATTTGTGCTTATTTCTTAAAGAAAACATAACTTTACGCACAAAAAATCCACCACCAACAAGCTGATGCTAACGACTGAGATAATTGAGCGCGAGAAAGTTGTATGTTAACAAATGTGAGAGTAGGAGTACAAAATTTAAAAAGCGTACGTCTCGCAGACGTACCTTATCTATCTAGGGTTAATAGAATTATTTATAAATATTTAAAATTTTAATTTAAAGACGCGCCCAAAAAAATATTTATACATTATTGAAAAAAATTTTGAATATAATGAAATATTAAAAAATAAGGGTTCCCGAAAATCCCGGGATTAAAAATCAGAAATCTCCGGAAACGGGATTAGCCTAAAATCCCAGGATTTCCGGGATCGGGAATTCCCGATTGGAAGCCCTTATATGTATACATTTTCTACATCCCACTTAAAATATTAAATAAAGCAACAGAAAACAAAATTAAGACAAAATTGTATATTTCAATAAAGCATTTTCCCGCCTTAACAAAGCACAATAACACAACGCACAATCAATGCATTTTATTTTAATTATGAGTAAGCATTACTAAAGAAACTAAGAAAAAAAACTCTCAATATACTTATTTATATACACCAGAGAACTGCAGAAACCACTATTTTTCTTGATTTACTCATATACTTAAATTAACATCAATTCTATGCCTGCAAAACAAAGTTGGATGTTGGTAATATTAACATCGATTCGTAAACATTTTATTTGTGCATGTGTGAGTTTGATGATTGAACGTGCATGGCTTGCATTCGTTGATGCGCACGCCATAACACAATTGCTCAAAATCAAAACGCAGGCATTCTTAAGGGCACATTAGTTGTTACTTTCCGTTGCCGTTCTGTTTCGTTCCTTTCTGTAATTACTTTTTCTGTGAAAGGAATCAGCTGCTTTTAAAAATAAAAGCATTGAAATTGTAAAAAAAAACTTTTCGTTAAAAATAAAAAATTAATATTTTGTGTCAAAAATACGTAAATTTTTAAAAAATCGTTAAATTAAACCTGTAATAATCTTGTTTCTAAGATTATATGAACTGTTCATTTAATTGAACAATTTGACGATTTAAACGCAAACTTTCACTCAACAATACTTTTCCTCAAGACTTTAAAGAACCTAAAACTCGTACGGTAAACTAGTACTAAACAAAGTTGTTGATTGGTTGAAGGCAGAAAGCAAAGTAACTTTATTCATGCATTTGGTGCTGCTTTTATACTAATTTCTAACATGAGTGTAAAAATAAGTACTAAACAATAAACATAAACAAAGTTGTATAAAAAGGTATTAATAATATTTGACAGGGTTGTATTTAACTAAAATACGTTGAATTTCCGTTAAGTTTAAAAAAAGAATTTAAAAAAATAGAATTCAAAACCAACACTATATAATAAAGAAAAGGAAAAGTAAATGTATAAAGAAATATAATAAATAAAGAAATAAATAAATAATGAACTGCTTCAGTCTCCCCCTTTGATGTCGAAATCGTCCCGATGAGACATCAAAATATAGTTTTTTTTGTCGACCTCTAGTTCTCATCTTGTCTACGGGTTGAATAGATTCATTTGTTGACCCCACTACTGGTGTTAGGGCTGAAGCATGGTAATTTCCCAGAGATAGATTCAAATCATTGTGGCTCTCCCCCTGGAGCAAAACTGCCCCTACTACGTAACCACTAGTATCTGTTTTAAGAATAAATGGCTCACCATCACTAGCTTGGTTGAGTATTGGTGCTGACGTTAATGAGGTTTTGAGACCCCAGCGCGATATAGCATTCTTTTTTGACAGGGCTGATAAAGGCTTCGACACATCAGATTTTTTTAATGTTTTTATATCCAGAGAAAATAAAGGTGTAAAATAATCATCCGTGTCTTCTACTTTGCGTGTCTTGATTGGTGATGTAGCTGTGCCGGAAGAGTTTTCATGCATATGCGTTTTTCTTCTAAATATTGGTTGATTGTATTGTGGCGAAAAATCGGAACGATCCGGTGATTCTTTTTGTGTTATTAAACCACTTGCCTTAAATTTTTCCTGCAATAATTTCTCAATGGCATATGTTGGGTCATCTTGGAAACAAAAAGTTGGAGTCTTTGGTAAGGGTGGGGAATATATACCCGGTTTGTTGTATTTCGGGGTCCCATGGATAGGTGAAAGGACGTTTTTACCCTCGGCGAATGCTATGAATGCCGATATCTCTTTTACTGCTTTTGTACATGGAGAAGCCTCCATGTTAACCTGCATTGAACAAATTGGTGTAGATTTTGAATTAACGAATGCGAACCTTTGTTTGGGTTGATCCTCAAAATACCAATATTTCTGAGCCATGTTGAGCACAATACCAGCCTGTTCGAGAAAATCGGCACCAAGAAGTGTTCTGTTTTTGGTAGCATTCGGTAAGCATATAAGCCTTATTTTACGTACCCTTTTACCAATTGATACATCGCAAATTGTGGACAACACTTTGTTCGTAGAAACGGAACCATCGGCCAGGGTGACTTCAGCATTAACATCCTGAAAAATGCACCTATTCATAGTGAGTATATGCTTTAGTTCCAAGCTGGCAACGCTGGTTTTTGCTCCACTATCAAATATAACTTCCCCTTTAGGACCGTAGAACTCCACATGAGCTGCTGGTAGTGAATGTCCAATGGTAGTAGACAAAATTGAGTTAAAGGACAAATACTGCGGGCTCTCCTTACCATCAGAATTACAAGAAGGGCAGTTTGACCTATATACGCCAGGTGATCCACATCCGTAGCAAGAAAATGTAGGTTTTCTCATCAAATCAGGTTTTGGTTGTTGTTGCTGGATATTTGAAAATATTTTATCATCTTGTTGTGTTGTCTGTTCAACATTTTGTCGCTCATCGCGATTTTTCTTTTTGAAACACGTTTCTATGGAATGACCCTTAATTCGGCAAAAACTACAGCGGTTTGTTTGCACCTCGTTCTTATCTTCGTTACTACTCGTCTTCATAGGGCGGGCTTCGGCAAAAAACATTTCTGCTTCACGGCTGGCAGAAATAAGAGCTTCAAATGATGTTATATTTTCACGGCGTACACGCTCCCTTATACTGAGATTAAGGAGTCCATACAACAAGTTTAATTGTATATTTTCGCTCGAAGGCGTTTTAAGCTGGGCGAGAAGGAGTCTCTTCTTGCATATAAAACTGTCAGTTGGCTCATTCCGTTGTTGTTTTGTTTCAAACAAATTGGAAAAAAAGCGCCAGTCGGGAACAGGAGGAGTAAACGTACTTCGAATGAGAGTGGTAGCCTGCTCAAACGTATTTACGGTGTCCTTAACTCCAATCCACCACGATGCAGCATAATCCTCCAATAGAAGTGGCATTCCACGTAAGGCATCAGCGTCAGCAATCCTCTCAATGTCTTTAAAGACACTAATTGCTGCTAAAAATTCCTCTACTACGGCGGGATCTCTCTGCCCTTTAAAACGAGCGGTGCAACTGGTAAATGATCCACCCCTGGCATTTCCAGCCATTGCAGCTAGTATTTGCTTGAACTGTTCAGCAGAAAAAGTAGCCATTTCTTCAACGTTTATATCCACAGGTTACGCTGTCAGCTTCAATTTTCAATTTTGGCGGCGTTACGTTTTCTTCGCCAACACGGTTGTCTTCCGGTGTGGTTTTTTCGTAGCCACTAAGTTGGGCGCCAATGTAATAATCTTGTTTCTAAGATTATATGAACTGTTCATATAATTGAACAATTTGACGATTTAAACGCAAACTTTCACTCAACAATACTTTTCCTCAAGACTTCAAAGAATCTAAAACTCGTCCGGTAAACTAGTACTGAACAAAGTTGTTGATTGGTTGAAGGCAGAAAGCAAAGTAACTTTATTCATGCATTTGGTGCTGCTTTTATACTAATTTCTAACATGAGTGTAAAAATAAGTACTAAACAATAAACATAAACAAAGTTGTATAAAAAGGTATTAATAATATTTGACAGGGTTGTATTTAACTAAAATACGTATTTAACTAAAATACGTTGAATTTCCGTTAAGTTTAAAAAAAGAATTTAAAAAAATTGAATTCAAAACCAACACTATATAATAAAGAAAAGGAAAAGTAAATGTATAAAGAAATATAATAAATAAAGAAATAAATAAATAATGAACTGCTTCAAACCAATTTTTTTAGCTTTAACCAAAAAATTACAGATTTTTCATATCACAACAAACTAATACATACACCCTTTGGCCGTAACTTAATGTTGAATTCTATTTTCAACAGATCTGTCCGCAACAGAACAGAACGAAAAAGTAAAAACAAACCACACATACAGGCTTTCAATTGAACAGAAACAAAACAGCTGATTCGTAACAGAACAGAACGTACAAACTAATTCTGCCTTTATGCTTTTGAATTCAAGTCAGGAATGTTAAAGTTGGTACAGTTGTACTTTTTTTTGGTACATTTTGACCTTTAAAAGTACCGTGGTACTACCGTGACTCATTTGGTACAATTTAAAAAATTGTCATAGTTCCCCCTTTTTGAATTTTTAGTATAGCAAACAAATTATTGAGTCCTTTTCTTTGCATTTATGTTGTACAACAAATCGTTGATGTAATGGGCGCTTAAATATGCGACTAGTATTGTGGTGTATAGAGCGCTTAGTCCCCTTTTAGAATGTGGCAAGTGAAAGGCAGACGTACGAAGTTTTTTGGTAAGGGGGCGACACACACTGGGGATTTTTGTATGGAGGTGAGGAAAAAAATATATTTGTCAAAAAATGTAATGATTTCATCACAAATTTAGTTTTATTTATATAGTAATACACAAAAGTAATCAAAATAAAGAAAGTTAGAGAAATGTATATCGTTACCTACAATGTAAAAAGCCCTAACTAACAAAAAAATTTAAATGATTTTTTTAATTTATTATTTATTTTAAATCTATTTTTAATTTATTATTCTAAAAGAGCCTTAACTTCGTCGCTTATATCACTACGCTTTTTCTGTCTAAATGAAGGAGTCAAGTGTGAGATCATGGGATCTGATGTAACCATCATTCGGTGCATAATATCTTCGTTTGTGGCAATTCGACTGCATTTTTTGGAGTGTATAAGGCGATATTTTTTATAGTCTTTGTTACGACTTTCCTGAGCCTCTTCGGATAGTAAGCCTACCGGAAAACTACACTTTTCAATTATATATTTTCCATGAATCAGAATTTTGTGGAGTGTAGGTGGCATATTGCACCAAACAAAAATCACCAAATTTTTTCGGATCTACTGACTCGGTAATTTTTATATCTTCGAGAATTATTGAAAACCTCTTGATTATGTCTTCATCTATACCCGTGATTTCGGAAATCAAAGCAGGATTAGCAAAGAATCTTCGTGACGTATTTCCTGAATTTGTCGTACCAGTGCCAGTATCAACCTGTATTCCAATTTTCTGTTTAATTTCACGCTTTATCGAACATTTTCGGGCTTCTTTTATCGGACGAGTATTTGAGTCGATATTGTAGAATACATGCAAAATACACTCCATCAGCTTAATACGCGCATAAAGTGGTGACATACCAAATTGCAGTGCTTGTTCATTTACGGGCATAGCTTGAACTTCTTCGATTTTATTCATCTTGGATGTTGTGGCTCCACAAATAAAACAAGAAGATGCTGCTGATGTTTCTGTTACTGATTGTGCTGTCTTGCCGTCAATCATTGTAAAATATAATTCATGTTTTACTTTAAAGTTACGATTATTTACTGTTAACTCAAATTGTTTTAGTTGAGATATCTCCTCATCGACTCTTCTCTTTTCTTCTCGTATAACTTGAGGTGTCTCTTTAACGTATACCAATGGTGTCAATTATGATTGTGTTGGTGCGATTACTCTTGTCTCTTACATTCCCAGCGGGAGAAATCTGCGGTTGCGAGGCCTATTACGAGGCCTAATTAACATACATATTTTGCTATGAAGACTTTAGAGCAAATAATAATAATACAATTATCGAAAAATGTTGAGTTATGGACAGACACAATTAGTTATTATTTAAATAAATTTAATTTGGAACCTGCATTTCGCAGAAACTTTGCTTATTTTTTGGAAAAATTGAGCACTTGACCTTATACAATTCTTTCCAATATTTTTAATTTTGTGCTCAACATACCTTTGCGAATGCCAACAATGAAAATTCATTTGCACATACTAATGCAAATAATAACCCTATTAAGTTTAAAAATATTCTATAATTATTAACCACCTTTATAAAAAGAGAAGATTTTACTAGCCTATAAAAATATACTAATATAAAACATAAGAGACATTGAAAATCATTAAATGCATTTTTTATCATAAAATATTTTTTATATGGCATCATTTATCTTTTTTTAATTAACTCATCCGCTTGCATGCTCGTTATCGCTGTCTACTTAAAAAAAATTCAAATTTGACGTAATTGAAGCGTTTTAGGTAAAATGCCATGGTGCGTAACATTTACGTGGTGTTAATTTTAACGTACAGTTAAATAGCGTTAGCCTTCACGTTTAAAAGGCGGTATGGTGTGGTGTGGCTTCTTTACAGTTAAGACAAAAATGTGATTAATGTATTTGGTTAATTTTGAATAAAAAAATTTATATTCAACATTTTTTATTTTTCGAATTTATTTAATGAGTTAAATTTCAGTTATGTTTTTTATAAAGCTTTTTTTTTTTTGTAATAGTTCTATTCCTTAAATTTTTAGAAATGACTTTATACACTACCAGACTATTATATTGTATCTTCTTGTTACATTTTACCTTAGCTTTCCGTTGGATAGCAATGAAGTATATTGTATGTACAGAAAAATTTACAATTATTAGACACCAGCAGAATGTAATGCATTTTCTGGCCCGCTACGGCCTTCGTCAGCATTTTTTGTGTCACACTAGATAGTGATACTTTATAAATTGAATGTATTTAACTCAACTATTTTAACAAATAGATATAATAGTCTATTAGTGTATTAAGTCATTTCTAAAAATTTAAGGAATAGAACTATTACAAAAAAAAGCTTTATAAAATACATAACTGAAATTTAACTCATACAATAAATTCGAAAAATAAAGTGTTGAATATAATAAAGTTGCTTATAAAAAGAAATAATTCCCAATATCTATTTGTTAAAAAAATTTATATGTATACGGCTGCTATGCAAATCAATGATAAACAGTACATAAGCGTTTATTTCGATTTTTTTTAATAATAAGTGAAATACTGATTGATGAAATGCAAGGGGCTGACATAACCGCTGAAAATTTGCAAGGTTTTCGTTTAAAAAAAACCAAAAGTTTTAAGCGAAAAATTAATTCTCTAAATGTTAAGTTTAATATCCGTTAGCAATTTTCCAGCTTTTTTTTCTTTTAGAACTTTAAAAAATACGTCTAATTTTAATATTCTACATAGTAAGTTATTGCATCATATTTTGAAAATAGTTCTGATTGTCTAACATTTTAAAATCCATGGGCATACAATATTATACAATTAATTTGTATAAAAATTTGAAAATAAATTTGTAAGAATTATAATTTTAATGGCGTTAAGAGATTAAAATTTAAAATTTTAATATTGGGAGCTACTGTCAAACATGGATCGATTTTATTAAGGTTTGGTGAGGTGATTTAAATTTTAATAAAATATATTTGGATAAATTTAATCTAAATACCAACATCGTAAGTTATTTTATGGGCACAAAGACTCTATTCCGGAAAGAAGTTGGTATGGGGTCTGTAGGAAATCGTAGACTGATTCTCATTTTCGTCCTTGTGACAATTAAGACGTACGAGCTAAATTTCATGACATTGTCTTTAAAATTGCTACTTTTCTCACAAGGTTTATATGGACGGAAAACCAGCCATCTAGACTTACATCGTTATATAGACTCACAAGATGATTCTAGGTCTATCGGTGGGTCTAGAACCAATTCTTTTATGTGTTGCACACATCACCACAAAACATAATACCCTCGTCACTCTCACTATTGTATATAAAAAAATTTAAATTATACTTAATCTTTCCGTGCAAAATTTTGTCAATAGTTATAAAATATATATCTTTACAATGGCCTTACCAAAGCGGAGTCCATTCGCTTTTAGACGATTGTTTCCGTGAAGGGAACTCCCAAGATAGCCAGTGTATGGCTCAAGCACCATTGTTTCTGCGAATCCTTACATCTGGAGTACATTTGATTTCATATGTTTATTTTATATTTGAAATTATTTAATGTATGTATATAAAAATGGGCAAAAGATATAAGTTACTTAGTGCAAATCATACCCAAGTCGGAAAGAAGCATATTATTTAAAGCATTTTTAAAATGAACATATGTAAATATTCCGCATTCTAGTGACAAAAAAAAAATTCAACTTGATCTTAAAGACTTTCTAATATAATTTTTTTGTAGTTTTGACGTTATTTTTAAAATTATATTTGCAATAAAGAGCCTTAGGACAAATTGTTATTTGTGTAAATGGGTAAACTTGCGAGACTTGTTTCATGAAGCCGCTTTTTATCTCTTATGCTGTGCCTAATATGTGATACCCTCCACAGGGATCACGCTCGAATATTTCAGGCGTGGGCCCTATATGGGATCTATTAATTACTAATTCATCTTTATAAAAAAGGACTTTAGTAGAAAAATTCGTCGCGCTTTAGTCCAACATATGGTAATTTATTGACCGCCAATCATAAAGAGTATTTATACTTTTTGGGGTTTTGAAATGAATAATAAAAGAGTTTCACGCGGAATGCAAAACTTAGTATAGCCTCATTCACCACTAGTTGTTGTGGAGGGTATAATTAATTAAACAAATAAGAGTACTGTTTTCGGCTGTGCCATATCTCATATACTCATCCACTAACGCACATTATCAAACAAAATTAAAAAAAAAATACTAAATATGTTGAGTACATTTCTATTCCTTTTAAACACATCTCTCTATTTAAGCGGCAAATTATGAACGTATTTCTTATGTATAAAAACCAACAATTACAAAAATTAGCGGCATTTGTGGTTTTCTGCTTATATATCAGCCATTTATGCGCCGATTTGTATGCATTTTAACAGCAAATTTAAGCGGAGTATATACATTAGACCGGGTCGACATCCATACAAAAAAAAAAAGTTGTGCCAGTCACCCCCTAGAATGAAAGATATGCCAATGAAGTTTCTAAAACAGAAAAAATTTTTTTTTTTGCCACGCCCCAAAATACAGCACTTTTGGTTTTTTATATGTAGCGCTGCCATTTAATGTCCGATATTATTATTTCACATATCGTTGTTCATGGGTTGACAGTGGCCTTTGTGACTTTTCAATCCGACATCAAACTCTGGGCGCCACTTATGCCACCTCGGATACTTCCCCCAAATATAAATTTTTTTAAACGTGCCAAGAAAGTCCTTGTAAAACTAAGTATGTCTAGGTTTTATTATACTCACTTTTATGCCACGCCTCAAAATTGAGCCCCTTTTTCCTTTTCACATCCATATTACATTAAAGCAGGTAGAAGCTAATACAAACCAAAAAAAATTTCATTATTCATGCTCTAGAATAAATTTTTGTAGGTAATTCTCATTCCCTCTGTAGTTTTGTTTGCTGATAGCTTTGGCTTTTCTAAAATTATTTAGGAGAACGTTTCCTGATGATCTGGCCTAAGCAACCAGTGAAATGCGCATAGGAACAGCTTATTCTCCAACAATAAATTTCAGTATTTTTTATCAATTATTTAAACAGGGAATTAAGCACAACAAACAAAATCTTTTAATAAATAATAGTATTCCCACAAACAACTTTGATAATTAAATCATTTATTAATAATTTCATTCAATTTTTTAATGAAAACACTGAAATTTATTGTTGTTTTTATTATTTTTTTAATTAACCATAAAAATCTCATTTTAACAAAAACACATTTTTATACCCACCGCCACTGGTGGTAGGAATTATGTAGTGTATAAATTACACCACTTAATTTCATGAAATCGATCCAGAAATTAACGTAGGTCCAATGCCAACTCTCAGAAAACACTTTAATAAGCCTAAGCCTGTAAACAGTAAAGTTTGAATTTTGATTTTGCTCTAGTGGAATCAATTAGATACACAGGAAAAACTATCAGTAGTTTTTTGTTATCAATTAAAAAACTTGTTCAAAAAGTATATCAGCTTAATTCATGTGATAATCGAATCAATTATTTTTTTTTGTTGAAAGAAAATTAAAAATTTAATTTTTATTTAATTAAATGTAGTTGTTTTGAATTAAATTTTGAATTAAAATATTAATTAAATAATAAAAAATTTTAATTGGCTTTTTTTGTATAAAATAAAATAATTTTTACTTGAAGCATTGTTGTTGGGAATTGTCAAAACATGAGCTTTCTTTAATGAAAGCAATTAACATATTGTTTGAAACGGCAAAGAAACTTAATAAACACAACATCAAGGCGAATTCATCACAGTTATTCTTGATACTACAACAAGTACACCTCGTACAAAAAGCACAGGCAATTTGTTTTTTTTAAATCATTGTACAATGTTAAAAACAGAAATAAAACAAAACAGAAACAAAGATAAAAAAAAATAAATATATTATTTCTGTTTAGAGGCCTCAAAACAGGCCGTGCGATATTTCCCAATGAATGAGAGTGTTTTGCAGTAAACAATTATATTTTACGCTCGCAAAATAAAAGAGCGTTAGCGTACATGTGAGTTTTGCTTACGTATACAATACTGTGTGGAAGAAGGTTTATTGTTGTTCCATTCTAATTTATTTATGTCATCACTTAATAATAATTTAAGTGGTACAACTGATGTCATATATAAATGAGAGTCAGAAATTTGATCATCTGAAAACCTCTGTTGGTATTCGCTTTGACCAGATGCCCCATCACATCCCCATTTATATTACATTGTTAGACCTCCGCTTTCAATTTTATTTATTTCCTTTCGTGACTTGGTCTCTACGACTCTTAGCAGTATGATCGAACAGATTTTGCAGAGGTACACTGCCTGAACTTTCAGTAATAGAAATTCCTTGAGGATAACTGTTAGTTTTTTCTTTCGTGAGTTGTTTCTATGGTACGAGTATGTTATATCCTTCATTTTGTAACCAATCCATTAGATACTTGTATTTTTCTTTTGTAAGTTCAAGCTTAGTAAACATCCCCAAAGTTTTTAATGTACAAATTTTGTGGTTGGTTTTTGAAATATGTACTAGAAGAAAAATCAATTACTTCTTGAGGAAACATTGCACGTACTTCATCCCTTTTGTATCGTTTGGCGCGATCACAGCACTCCTCAAACGATTTGCGTGGCCGACCAAGTGCAAAACTGGTAGAACATTCAGCCTCAGTAAACTTAATTGTAAATGTGCCTTCAAGCCAATTTGCTTTCTTATTTTCAAATCCCGACTTCGTACGATTAGAATCCTGCCATCTTTGTTTGAAGTTAGAGTATAAGCTTTTGTATATTGCATCCAAAATTTCACATGCTCTAGTATCGCTTAACGTGCGATTGTTGCAAAAACTGTTTTAATTTGGTTTTGTCTTTGTCAAACTCCAGAAGCTTCGAGCATAAAACCCCATGAGAAATAGAAAATCTTTCCATTGCCGTTAAACTCTTGGGCCTTAGTTTCAGTTATAATTAAAAAACCGGAGAAAAATCGGTTGAACTTTTCGCGTTCGTCAGCACTTCTTGAATGACAAAAATCAATCAATCAACACCAATAAATATAACGTATTTTTCAATTTTTTACTGACAGGTACGTTCCATAACATGAGCACTAATAGATGTGCTCATGTTTTGTCTGAGAATCATAAAAAAAGGCATAAATGTTATTTCCAAAGAATTTTGTGCATAACTCGAGCAAATTTTTGAAATGCATACCTTCACTTAATTGTGGATAGAAGCGAAACGCGTTCATCGATTTTCATGATTTATGTCTCATTTTGTTCATAGGTTATGCGACTTTACGTGAAAATAATAGGACTTGACACGTTTTACCGTTTTGGATTTTTTATGAATTAAAAATAAAAAAAAATTTTAATTTTTAAGGCAAAAAATATTTTTTTCTTCATACATTTATTTATAACTGCGAAACTGTTGCTTATCTAGCAAAACATTATATAAGCAGATGAAAGTAATTGTAATTCTTGATTTTTCTACATTTGTTTTAGCAAAATCCGACTAGTGGTTCTCGAGTTATGTTAAACAAAAGAGCCTTATCAGAATTGAGTCCCGAATCAATCAGCTGAAAAATGTTGTACTGCGTAATGCAACAAATTGAGAGGTGGCACCTGGTGGCACTTGAAATTGATTAAAAATGTAAAAACAGATATGAGACAATGTATTAGTAGTGATTTCCAACTGTGGGAAAGTAAGGCTAAAATTGCAGATCCAAATGTTTGGAGAAAAAAGGGATTTTTGTTATATGTTCATAAAAATACACAAAAAAAAACTTAAGTCTCTGCAGATTTTTTTTCAATTTAAGTATACTGAAATATCCTACTTTAAATAAAAAATAAAAAGAAAAACTGTAGCTCACATAATAAAATAATATTCGTTTTTAAATTGTTAGGTTTAAATTAAGTTGGTTCGGTAAAACATACAAGTACTGAGTTTGAGACGGATATAAAAAAAACTGGCAGTCAGATCGGAGAAATTCTTTTTGATTTGATTGTACCATTTAGTCTAAAATTCCAAAATATCACTGCATATTGCATGAAGAGTATATTGACAATTGGACTTTTTTCCGCGAAATCCCCAGTGTGCGACGCTGTATGTGTGACACACTTTACTTTTTTTCTCTCTCGCCTACAAGCTTCGTCTGTCTGCCTTTCACTTGCCACATTGTAAAAGGGGACTTATGGTACCCACAGACGAGGCAACATTAGTGAAAACCTAAAAAAAATTTACGAAGTTTTGAGAACCAAAGTCAACTTTTATAACGAAGTTTTAATGTGATTGCATAAATTTACTCCTGAAAATGTTATTTCAGGTAAGACAAGTTGTATTGTACCTAGAGTTTTTTTATTTCCGCACTTTTTAGATTCCCGGGAAAGCGGGAAATAAAAATGGAATTCCCGGGATCCCGGAATTCCCGCCCAATTTTTTTTGTTTATTTATTTACTTATTTCTCTAAAGAAACTAATATTTCTTACTGGCTATTACGCTTAAAATAATTAAGTCTAGTATCGTTTATATACCAAAAACGTAAATAATTCAAGATTAATGTAATTTTAGGACACTTAAGGGGTAATTTTAATGCCAATAGCATTTGCATAATTAGAATGAAAGTTTTGAAGTCTTAGTGGTATACAATTTTCGGAAGGGCGATTAGGAACTGAAACCACAACATTACGAAGTAGGAACTCGGAAATAATTTTACGGTTTAACAAATTCAGCAGAAAGGATAAATTTTATTTACTACATATATTTAATAACATATTTTTTTACAACTTTATAATCCTTAATCAGCAGTGGTGTATGAAGGTATATTAAGTTTGTCATTCGATGTGAATATTTTTTTAATATTCAACTAAGTTCCGATAAAGGATTTGTATTGTGGGTTCTTCATTCGTTCTTAGCCGATTTAGCCATAGGGGTGTCAAATTGTTTCTAGATCTTCTAGGCTGTTTGGGATTGAATTCGTACAGAATCGCTTCAGTAGGAAAAAAGTTATGCACCCAAATGTGGAACTACCTCCCTAAAATATCAACAAAAACTAACATTAATTTGTGGCGAGTGCACCTCTTTGTCATTAAATTTCAAAAAGTTCGTTTTATAAGGTACCAAATTTCGTGAATATCGGTCCATAATTTACCTACGGCTACATGTTTAGATAAATCTCGTTAATCATGTAAGTATGGATTAAAGCGTAACCAATAATGCTTTTGTGGTGCAATTTAGCATAATCTACTTTCATAAGACTCAAAATTACTTGAAATGCCGCATATAAAGCACAATCTTGGAAAAAACTTTACTACGCCCTTAAGCGCAAAAACTTATACATAGTATTATTGTAAAATTTATACTTCAGTTTGATAACACAAGAAATAAAATTTCGTGAAAATAGGTCTATAATTTATCATTGGCCCTATATAAAGCCCATTCTTAAACGATTAATAAGCCTTTAACTGTAGCAAATGTAAATATTGTGGTGATATTAAGTTGGATTAATCTACTAAAGACACTAGTCCGACATAGATTTACTAAAGTTTAAGAAAACGATGTTCTTCAAAATTTCCCGGGAATCCCGCAATTAATTCCCGGGAAGGCGGGAATAGAAAACAATGGACGGGAAATCCCGGGAACAAACTCTAATTGTACCTCTTCTAGTAAAAATGTCTCCGAATGAAATTACAAATTTTGTTTCAATCAATAATCAATTTAGAGCTTTAGCTGATGTCGAGCAACTGCAGTCGGTAAAAACGGAAAACATTTGTAGTTTTTGGTCGGCAGTAGCTAATTTACAAAATGAGCTGAATGTCCATATGTTTCCTGACATTTCTAGAGTCGTTGCAGGAATTTTATCCATTCCACATTCTTCTGCAAATGTGGAAAGAGTTTTTTTGTTTCAAAATATAATAAAAACTAGGAAAAGAAACAGACTACATGTTCAAGTCTCATACAAACAAAGGATTGGTTAAGATCGACAAATTCATGCTGTTATGATGTAAAAATTCCAAATGGTCTTTTAACTAAACAAATAAGTGCCTGATTATGGTCTCATATATTTATAAGACTTTTATGTACCTTATTTTATTCATACATAAAATGTATGTTAATGTTAAGTTTTTTTTTTGTGAACAATTTAATTTTATTGTACTATTTTGTTGTTTTAATAAATTAAAAAATGGTACCGTGAAGTTCCAAAAAGTACATTTATTTTTGAAAGTTGGTACAAATTTTAAAATCCCTTTAACATCCCTGATTCAAGTAGTCATTGTCCACTAGATGAGACAATGACGAATGTAAATTGGTATGAGTATGAGTCGCTCTGTTGGTATGATTGTGTGTTGTATGAACATGTTGTAGGCATAAGCAGCGTTGCCATAATTTTTTTGAAAATAACTGCATCTTAAGAAAAACCAAACTGATTTTACCATACGTTTACATTTGCCAGTACTGGCAAGACAGTAACAAAATACTTGCTGTCTTCGTGACGTAGGCGGCAAAATTTGCAAGACAGTAGACAAAACAGTTGGAAAAGTTTACATGTATTAGTGAAAAAGTTTGCATAAATTGCAACTGTCTTGCCAGTACTAGCAAATGTAAACACCGCGTTAGCTTAAAAAACTGCACATAAAAATACCCAAAAAATATGTTATTTACTTAGTTTTTTCAACATACATATATGTAAAGAAACAAATTCAATATTATTCAAAGGGTTTTCATGATATCGCTTAAAATTGCTATTTGTACAAATGGGCAAAATTCCACGACTCGTTTCATGAAGACCCTTTTTAATGTTTGTGTTATTTAATCAATTAATGTCAGTTTGTAGCGGGAAATGCGAGTAGTGTTTTGTCTTTTGTCGTGTCCACACGTTTTTATATTTAGTCCGCTGTGTCTGTGTCAATTTGTGAAAATACGAAAGTGTCCCATTAAATAAGTCAACCAAAATAACAAACATACAACACAAATTAAAAATAAATATATATAAAAAAAAAAACAACCGTTGCAACATACAGAAAAGAAAAACAATAACAATATAAAAAAAAACGAACGAAATAACAAAATAAACAAACAACAATAATAACAATCTGCCAGTGATGGTCTTTTTCGGTGTTGACCAGATCAGGGCTTTTATGGTCCTTTTATGGCATTGTCCATTGTGTACCCCCTATAACCGTCCATCATATTCGTGTTAGTACGGATATATTTGTGTTAATCGTTGTTGAACTGTTTTGGTGATGAAGGTATAACACTGATCACCAAACAGTTTCTAAACGGCAATTAGCATAGAGATATCCGTACTTTGCGTTTTATTTGAATTTTTTTGTGTTGTGATGAGAAGTCGGTTTCGAATCGACTTCTGTTACATACGTGGGCTGAGAACGAATTTTTTTTTCTGTATACGCTCACTTTTGTCTCCATCGGCCGGATGTTTTCGCCTGTATGAAACACAGGTATCTGAAAATTCCGATCCACTCGATTTTCAGATTCCTGGGTATCACCTTCTATCCCTATTTTATCTTCATCGGGGTCTTGCTATATATATACGCAATGAAGTTGTGTATCAATGCCAGCAACCAGTGGGCATATTTGATGCGGAATTTAACTGCCTTTGGGTTAAATTAAAAATCAATACGCACTTTTTGCATTTCGGGTTTGTTTACAGAAGTCCAAACGCGGGAAGGGATATCACTTTATCGCGCTTCGACTCCCTTTCCGACTCAATATCGAAGATCCTTGAGAATTGTCCGGATAGTGAAATCGTTGTTGCTGGTGATTTCAATGTCCACAATTCTTCTTGGCTTCACCACTCGGGCCGTACAACCTATGAAGGCCAATATGTTGAGCTATTTGCTGCACATAATCACCTCGTGCAACTGGTGAATGAACCAACACATATTCCATGTGTTGATGGGCACCAACACAATACCCTTGACCTCTTCCTCTCTTCGCATCCTCAAAAGTACGAAGTTGAAGTTCTAGCACCTCTCGGTAACTCGGATCATTGCACCATTTCTGCCTCTTTTCCGTTCTCCGAACTTCGAACGTTTTACGACAGGCTATGAAACGATCAAAATTTGTTTACGGAAAAGCACGTTGGGTTGAACTCAACGACTTTTTTCGGCATTTTAATTGGAAACTTTGTTTCCTTGACAATGACGTCATTGCCATGGCGAAAATGGTTGAAAATGTTATTATGCTAGAAATGAAAATGTTCATTCCAGCTAAAAATGCTTCGAATAAACCTAGGTCTAAATCTTGGTTTAATCAGACGTGTAAATCAGCAGTCAGATCCAGAGAGGAAGCATTCAGAAATTGGCGTGACAATAAAACCGCTGATACTGAATTGCTACGCAAAATGGCAAGGTCGTCGTGTGCCAAAGTGCTAAGACGGGAAAAAACTCTTCACGAGCAACGTCTTCGTGCTGAAGTTCTTACTGCTCCCCGGGGCAGTAAAAGCTTCTGGTCATTCGTTAAAAGAGTAAGGGTTAATGCTAGTTCTTTAATTCCAACTCTTTTAAAGGAAGGCCAAACATTTACGAACCTGGTTGATAAGGCTAATTGTTTTGCCGAATTATTTGCCAAATAATTCAACTTACCAGATAGCAATCAACCACTACCCGAACTCGAAAAAGTATCCGTACCTATGCCTAAAATATTTTTTCGGGCTTGAGCTGTTAAAAAGGTTCTTGCGGATCTCGACATAAACAAGTCTCCTGGCCCGGATGGTATACATGCACTGGTCTTAAAGCAGTGCCCTTCGACGCTAGCTCGTCCCTTAGCAAATCTTTTCAGCACTTTATACCATGCTGGTGAATTTCCCGTCTGCTGGAAAGTTGCTTATCTAACGCCAATGCCTAAAAAAGGAGTGGTTAATAACCCTGAAAATTACCGCCCAATTGCAATTTGTTCGGCACTTTCCAAAGTTATGGAGAGTATGATAAATCACCATTTTGTAAAATTTTTAGAGTCAAATTACATACTAAGCGACCGCCAGTATGGCTTTCGTAGAGGTCGTTCTACTGTAGACCTACTGGCCCTGTTATCAGAAAAATGGTGTCATTCCATTCACCATTTTGGCGAAAGTAAGGTAATTGCTTTAGATATTTCCAAGGCGTTTGACAGAGTCTGGCATGGTGCACTCTTGTCTAAACTTGTTGCATTTGGTGTCGGTGATAATTTCTCTCGATTTATATCGAGCTTACTCAGAGATCACACTATACGGGTTGTTATAGATGGGGTTTCATCAAACGAGTTCAAGATTCATTCAGGGGTACCGCAAGGCTCCGTTCGTTCTCCTACTCTATTTCTTATTTTTCTAAATGACCTCTTACGTCAAACTTCCAATCCTATCTATTCTTTTGCAGATGACAGCAACCTTTGCCCTTCGTATTCATACTTCCCTCCATCTGATCTCCTTACTATTTATACCACCTATATCCGACCGCGAATGGAATACAACTCTCATGTGTGGGCCGGTGCTTCAAAGTCTTTTTTGGAGCTTCTCGACCACGTGCAGGAGAGGGCGAAGGTTCTCATTGGCGACAGTAGGGTATCGAATTCTATTGACTCCCTTGAGCTCCGTCGCAATGTGGGTTGTACTTGCCTATTTTATTGTTACTACAACGGGATGCGTTCTGATGAAATTAGGGATTTGGTTCCCGAAACCCATAGCTTTGTTCGTAATGCACGTTTTTCCTCAAGAGCCCATCCTTTTGTGGTCGATTGGCCGGTGAATCGTACAACGCATTACAGGGAAAATTCGTTTTTTGGCCGGACTGTTCGTATGTGGAATAACCTTCCTGCTGAAGTCTTCCCTCTCACAACATGAATAAGTTCAAGTCGAACGTTCACAAGCACTACTCCCTCTTTCCTCCTTCCCATAACCTATTTTCCTAGTTCCAACACAATGCATTGCATTAGTAGGGGTCATCCCCTAAGTGCTGGCCCTAACAAAAAAAAAAACAAAAAAAAATGTAAGAAAAGATTAACTCATCACTGATTAATTGTTTATTTTGTTTAAGCTTTGATATCGTTGCAAAAAAGACTTTTTGAGTGTTTGTAGGTAATTCTCTTTTCCTCTGTAGTGTTTGCTGATGGCTTTGGCTTTTATAAAATTATTTAGGAGAACGTTTCCTGATGATGGTTGCCTAAGCAACCAGTGAAATGCGCATAAGAACAGCTTATTCTCCAACAATAAATTTAAGTATTTTTGTTTTCAATTATTAAAAGAGGGAATTAAGCACAACAAACAAAATATTTTAATAAATAATAGTATTCCCAAAAACAACTTTGAAAAAAAATATTATAAAAATACAAGTTGAAATTTGTGATTAAAATTTTAAATTTGTTTTTAAAAATGCATTAAGAACGCAAAAAGACTAATTTTCTCAAATTATTTTAAAATTTGTTGTTTGTGATTTATAAACACTTGAATTTTTTATTAAAAAAGACGGTAAGCATTAAAAAATCTGTTTGTATAAATGCACAATTGAACAGCGCAAGTGTAGGAGGCAAAATTGTTGGGCAAGTTTACTAAGTTTGTGTAAATGCATTCTCATACAATTTTTGATAGTTCATTTGCGAGGGCGTAAAAATGCACAGATTATGAGACTTTTGAGCCATATCATGAAAACTCTTATTAACGAATATTGTTACTTTGTAGGCCAGATAAAAGAGATTGAAATTAGGAGTACACAAGTTTATGTAGTCTTGCGAATTTTTTTTTTTGTTACCTCATTTGATACAAAATTGATTTTAGTTCAGGCGCCGATTATCTATTTGCTAAGTGTACATACATGAAAATTTGCAGCAACAAATATTTTACAATGTAAGCCCAAAACAACCAAAATCGCAAAATGTAAACAGGAACTTTCAAAAGGAAAGGAGAAATAAGCTACTCGAACGGGTTAGCAAACATGTCAAAATTGTACGTATGTATAATCCTTTTGCGTTGTTAATTGGGGTATTTGACAAACGGTATTAAAACATGTTTGTAAAGGGTGGTCCAACCAAGCCGCACGATGTTAATTATACATTAAAGCAAAAGTTTTCAGAGAACTACAATTAAGGTTCAATGTCATTAATGTGCCGAATTATTTCATTCGTTAGCTCATGAATTGTTCTTGGCTTATTGACGTACACTTTTTCTTGTAAATAAAATTTTCTTTAATTATCAAATCACATGACGCCACTAGTCCATAAGCATGCATAGGTGTTTTCACATTTCCTACACACCCGGTTTGCTGAAATTCGCGCACAATTCTCCCGATTGTGGACACACTTTGTCGATTATGCTGACCAAAAAAATCACAAAGTTCATTTTGATTTGAACGCCCATTTTCGTAAAAGGCTTCAACAATCTTAACGTTAAATAGAGTTGGACAAAAAAACTTGACATTAAGGTCATTTACGCCAATTTTCGTAAAAGGCTTCAACAATCTTAACGTAAAATATAGTTGGACAAAAAACTTGACATTAAGGTGTGACCCACAATAAACACCTTGCATTTTGGTTGGACCACTCTTTAAAAAAAATTTAAATGTTGAATATTTTACAAGCTGTTTGCGCTACCTAGTTCTAAATTTAATCATTTAAGTTGAAATTTAGCAGAGTAAAGAAGGAAGAGACGAAACATAAAACAAAATAAGAGGATAAGTTTTTTATTAGAATGTATTAATCAATGATTAGTTATATTTGGGTCGTTTATTTGTTAACGGAAAGAGTATGTATTCCAAGCCGTTTATGCGGTTTGTGTGGCTCTTGCCATTATTACACGAGTGTGTGTTAAGCAAATTAGGCAAGATTTTTGCTTAAGAAATAAAAAATAATATTACAAAATTGAAAGTAAAAAAAATTAATGTAAAAACTGCAAAATCTGCACAATATACAAAAAAACTTATTTTTTAAACAAAAAACTTCAAAACTGCTCAATGCTTAGAAAAACTGCAAAATGCAGATAAATCTGCACATTTGAATATGTATATAAATAATATATTGTATTAAAATTATGAATTTTTTTTCGATTTTATTAAATACTATTTTAAGTTTATTTAAAATTATACGTATGTACATACAGAACCAGTGTTCTTTTTAAGAAATGATAAAAAATAAAAACAGTCTTCTATTTATATGGAAATTGTTTGTACCTATGTGTGTTTGCGTTTCATTAAAAATGTTATCTTTCGAATCCTGCATCAGTAATGCCAGAAGTGCATTTTGCAGTTATATACCTCAAAATTGCCAAAATGCAGATTTGACGATTTTTTACTTAAAAATTCAGATTTTTTAGTTTTCCGGAAACTTTACATTGTAACTTATGTTTGTAAGTTTTCCACTTCTTGCATTGAAAAACGAAAACTACCTACCAATCATGGAAGAAAACAGAAAAATTCGTGTTTATTAGGTGGTGATCTAGTACATAAAATTATAAAAATCTAAAAGTTCTGGCAACACTGTCCAGCATATGAAAACTCCTTTAATACGTATTACATAGGAACTGCAGAATACCTACATGCGAATAATGATTTCTTGCTTTCTGGCTTTTTTGTTTGTATTTTTTCGTTACCAAAGCAATCATTGTCGGACACAAAACACAAACATCTTAATGGACGAACGAAGCTAAACGATGTTATAAATTGCAAAGCACGATTATTTGAATGATTGATTGCAAACCAGCAGCGAATGTGTTTAGTTGCGCAAGTTTGATTGCATGAACGCAAGCGAGTGTATTTGATGGTGTTCATTGAATGCGAATTTTTTGCAATCACACAAAGCCGTTCTCTGGTATGTACATTAAAAGTTGAATACGCACACACTTAAAAACAGATCACGTTGACTAAAAGTTCACTCCAAGTTCACTAGAAAATACAGAATCAAGTAGTGTATACATACAGGTCTACAGGTAACGTTAAATATTGACTACTTGGCAAAACTTCGTTAACAATTGAGAAATTGAAGGTTTGCTTGAAGTTTAGTTGTTGACGACATTTTAAAAATTACTGTGCTGTGTAGCCACTCAAAAAATTGTTGCGGTTTTTTGACATTTCTCCTGATTTTCTTTATAGCTGCTTTACACTATCACACAGTCTTACGTATTTTGAAAAAAATACAAACCTGTCATGATAAGTTGTTATTGTTTTTTGAAAATGTTCAAACAATAATTAGATCTGGGAAGCCTTTTCGAAAAATCTTTCAGAGTTTGTGGCATTTAGTAATATGTATACACTACTTGGAAGTAATTGCTTGCTTGTGGCTACGTAGGGTAAGTACTAGTAAATCGATACAAAGCTCATCTACGGGAACACGGTATCTTCATTTCTCCTTTTACTTGCTGCAAGTGCCAAAAATTTACTTGCAAGTTGAGCTGCATGTACTAAAAATTTGATGGTGTTAATAAAAAAGTGTGAGTATATTGAGTTTTTTCCACTTGCACTTGCATGTGGGAAACGGGGGTTAGTGCATCTGCTCATTTCGTTCATTTGGAAGTAGTTTTTCTTCAACAACGGTTGCGTAGAGGATAATCCTGTTTAGAGTCCAGATTTAATCCCAACTCAAAATTTATGGACTTATCTGAAAAAAAAAGACTGCTTAAAGGCGTCGCAAAAACTAAGGTGTGTTAAAGGCTGTAATTTTGCAGATATTGCATAAAAAACCAACAGAATGTGTGCATAAATTTATTAATTCCATTTAATGAAGTCTGCAAGCTGTGGTGATGCCAATGGTGGCCATACAGAACATTGATCATCCTACAAAAAAAAAATAAACGCATAAAGGAAATCCGTATAGAAAAGACTCCATTTCACACGTTCCGCTTAACTTCAAATTTTGGTGTAAAAATTAGACTCAAACCGCATAAAAAATTCATAATATAGAAAAATTAACCAAAAGCAATTCATTTATTTAATATAAAAAACATATTTATATGTTTAACCAGTTTTATAAAACCAATCAAATCATCATCGTTTTCACCGCTAGATGAAATAACATTAGAAGTTAGTACTGTCGCACAGTGTTCCAGTTTTTGATATAGCTGTGAGGTCTTTTTTTGCCGCCAATTTTTAATTTTAAATACTCATATTAAAGTAAACACCTGAGAACCTCAGAAGCCAAAAATTCAGATTTCTACGTAAACATTTCCCCTATAAACAGCGTGATTCAATATGCACCTTTTTATTATCACACTGAAAAGTATGATTTTGTAAATTCAATCCCTTATAACTTTTTATTTTCAAAACGGATTTTTATGGAATCAACTGTTTTCGTTAAAATGGTTTCTTAGCTTTAATGTCAATGCAGATTCATATATGTTTTCACCACTTTTGAAATCGTAATCATATTATTTTTAAAAATGTGTTAAATTTTACATAAATTTAAGGTTTGATGGACTAGAACCTTAGAGAATTGCTAATATTTCGTAAAAAAACCTAGTACATTTTCAAGTACGTACTCTCTCCTTTATGTACATACCCATTTAGTTTTGCTTTTTTTGCTCGCTTGGAGCTTGTCTGACTCAAGTCTCATCTCTATACTCTGAATCTTGTCTATTTTAAATGCATTCTTGTAAACAAAGTACAGGTCGCGCCATTTTCAACGGAATTCTATGAAATTTTGTATACTAGAATTGTTTTTTAGCAAGAACGAGCCTTGTTGACTTGGACTAAAATCGGCCCATTTTTTCGGGTACCTCTCATACAAATGACCTTCCGGAAACCAATTAAACGCTAATAAATGTCCAGAAGAACTCTTGTGGGAACATCAAATATTACACTTAATTTTATTACAATCGGTCCCTATTGGACCATATCCCTCATATAACTCCTACTCCCTCATTTAACTCCTACTTAAGTACGCAGCTCGACAGGCATCGAATTCTGCGTCGTATAGTAAATATGCTAGTCGTTAACTTGAGATTTATCGTTTTGGGACACTCTTAACCCTCCGATGAGTGAGAAGGTCCCTAGGGACCTTTTGCCTTTTCAAACTGAAATTACTCCTACTTCGGCCACTACAACACTCCCCCCCCCCCCCTCCCCAGTTACTCCAAGAGTATTTTGTTGCGCATCTTTTGGAAAAAAAATCAAGCCGATCGGATCATTACTTTAGGAGTTATTGAGGTTTTAGTGAGATTAGTACGCGGACGTGTGAATAGGTCCGTATGGACCTTGTACTGAATTTCACTAATAAATGCATATTTTTGGGCATCATTATAATTTTTTTATTGTTTCAACACATAATTTACTTGTTCTGAACACAAAGACCTAAACTCAAAAACATTAGGGATGATGATAAAAACAAAAAATTCTAAGAACAAAAATACTAAGAACAAAAAATACTAAGAACAAAAAATTCTAAGAACTGGTTTATTGCTAGTAGTATAAAATTAGAATATTGTGCCTTTCCTTGAAAGCAATAAAGTTCATGTCTTCGAAGTTTTCTTAGAATTTTTTGTTTTTATCATCATCCCTAATGTCTTTGAGTTTAGGTCTTTGTGTTCAGAACAAGTAAATTATGTGTTGAAACAATAAAAAAATTATAATGATGATGAAGTAATTCCTAAATGTCTTTGAGTTCAGGTAGACGTACGAAAGAGTATAAAAGAAGTTGTAGTTTCGTAAACCAAATCAGTCAAAGTTTAGGCAGCGAAGAGTAAAATCGTGTGTGATAGAAACAAAAATATAAATATAGCATATGCAAGTAATTTGGACGTTGCTGAAATTGTTGTTGTAGTACACGTTACCAGCAAATGACTGCGGATGAAAGGCGTGCAGCTGATAGTATATTTGCTGATTTTATGGATGAAGAAATTAATATTGCTGCAATTGATAATTATGAAGTTGAGGATGATGAACATCGCACATACCAACCTGCTGAAGAGTCAGATGCCGAAACTGAAGGATACGTCGAGCCAAATGAAGATACTGATGACGACGATGATGAAGAGGAAGAAAATGATGGACAGGAAACGAATGAAAGTTACTATATTGGTAAAGATGGCACCCAATGGAGTAAAAAAGCACCACCAACATCACGCACTCGTAATCATAACGTGGTCGACTTCACAAGAAAGAAACCAGGACCAACAGGAAATATACACGACCCCTATACAATAATGCGTTCAATCATGACAGAGGAAATAATACACTTAGTGATACGTGAAACAAATCGTAAAGGCAGGGAGGTTACAGCTGCATGGAATTTGGCGAATCCCACGAAGAAAAAGGAGTGGAAGCCAGTGACAGTGAAAGAGTTTGACGCCTTTGTAGCTATTTATTTGTATGCTGGACTCACAAGATAAAACCATGAACCAGCTATGGAATTATGGGGCGCGACGCGTTGCCCAATATACAAACCTGCGTTGTCGTACGATCGCTTCATGTGTATAAAGCAATTTATTCGATTCGAAAATGGAAATACTCGACAACAGCGACTCATCAACAGCAAAACTGCGGCTATTGATGATATTTGGCAAATGTTGCAACATAACTTGGCAGCAGCTTACACTCCTCGTGAAGCACTAACAGTTGATGAGCAGTTGTTCCCTTACAGAGGCCGCACCCGCTTCACACAATATATTCCGTCAAAGCCAGCTAAGTATGGTTTGAAAGTATGGTGGTTATGCGACTCACAGAGTTATTATCCTGTGAAGGGAATGATATATTCTGGAAAACTGCCAAACCAACAACGGGAGATAAAACAAGGGCAGAACGTAGTGCTGGATCTTGTGGAAAAATATTTAGATGCTGGCCGTACTATATACGCGGATAATTTCTTTACCACTCTTGACTTGGCGCGTATTTTGTTGAGGAGGAAGACCGCATATGTTGGTACAGTGCGCTACAACAAAACATTCATTCCACAGGAGTTCAAGAAGAACCCGAAGCGCACCATCAATAGTACATTATTCGGGTTCAACGAAGGGGATATAGCGTTATGCTCATACGTGCCGAAAAAAAATAAAGTGGTGAACGTGCTCTCCACAATGCACTACACCTGCCTCGTTGACGAGCAAACCGAGAAGCGGAAGCCCTATGCCATATTAGATTACAACGCCAACAAATGCGACGTTGATACCATCAAATGCTAGGCACTTACAGCTGCAAAAGAGCAGCACAACGATGGCCGTTGGCCATGGTTTATAATATGCTGGACGTCGCTGCATTGGCTGTTTTTACGATTTACAACGAAATGAAGCCTATTAAAAGGAGTAACAGACGGCGGTCGTTCTTGTTACTGCTAACGAAACAATTGGCCACACCAAATATCGAAGAACGTGCCCTGAACAACCATATAACCTCATATTTAAGGATACGCAATGCGATGGAAGCATTCGATGTCAGGGTAAGAAAATCATCTTCAAATTCAAGAATAGAATATATATTTATTTGTTTTTTATTTTTCTTTTCATTTCAGGTATTACCAAGACCGATGGAAGGCAATGCACCGTCGTTTGCGGCTAGGTCAAGTAGACCGTCATGTCGCCTTTGCCTTTCTGAGTACGGGCGGCAGCGGAAAACGCGGGCATACTGCTTCGTCTGCAGCAACGCTGTTTGCGGAGAACATAGCACACTTTTACATCGCTGCAACACTTGCGCACAGGGCGGGTGACAAGTACACGCACAACAACAATAATTTTTAAACTTTTTTATAATAGTCTTAAGAAAATTCAAGCAAAAAAAAAATTAAATTAAAAAAATTATTTTTGTATGTAGAATTTAGTTATAAACAATAAAAACAAAAAAAAATCAAACAAAAATATTTTATATGAAAAAAACATGATTTACAAAAAAGGTCCGTAGGGACCTTTTCACACGGCCGTGAAGTTCAGAACTGTCACTCATCGGGGGGTTAAAGTCAGGAAAGTTGGGCTGTTTTCCTAAACGTGTGTTCACAATGTATCAGTATACAGTATTGACACCGTGTTGAGGCATTGTGTACTTACATTTTTACCTACGTTGTATTGTACATGGGGCATTATTTGTGAAGCGGACAACCCAATAAAACAATTTTGTTGGACTTCCTTTATATTTGGCATAACTATAGTTCTAGTAGTTATGAATAAGTGTGCGAAATATTTTTCCCTATGATGTTTATTTGTCGAGTTACGGGGTGGTTAAGTGTTGCTTCAAGTGATTCTTATAAAAAAAAAAATTTATTTGAAAAAAAAATTTTTTCATCTGCAAAATCCGAAATTACCAATTTAAATCCAATTTTTCCAACTTACTCCTAATTTTTTGTTTTTTTTTTTTTGAAATTAGCCTTTAGTGTCCTTATTATATTGTAAAAGTTTTATTGTGGGACATCTATTAGTTATGCTAATTTCTTTAGACTCGTACATGTGGTTATTGCAAGTGGCATAAGAAACTTATTCCCATAGATTTAGTTTGCTGATCGAGTAAAAATGTTTTTATTTGATTCCCGCACCGGTTGCTATTCTCCGTATTGGAGAGCGAAAGTCTCAACGCTACTGGCGCAGTCGAATAAAAAAAAACCGTTGTGCTAAGTTATATTTAAGTTTCGTAATAAAAAAAAATTTAAAAACAAGCCGCGAAATTTTTGAAAGAAAAACTCGTGAAAAACATATAATTGAATAAAATAAAATAATTTAGAAAATTTATAAGTAAATGAACATTTCTGTTGCAACCGTTTGATGGGAACAAGAGCTATTTGGACCAATTTGTAGACAGTGTTTCCGCAATGATACCAATGATACCAGATTTCTACTAGGAACTCTTTAAATACCGAATTCAATAGAGTGTGTTTATCTCGATTAAAGAAAGAGTTAGCTAAAGATCTAAAAACTGAAATCAAAATTTTAGCAGAAAACGGTGAACTAAGCTCCACCACAAAGAACATACGTTAGAAACAAAAACTATGGTTATTAATCAAACAATAAACCACAAGTAAGGCATTTTCTAGCAAGACAGTTTTCAAACAATTTCAAAAGCAACAACCGTACACCAAACTATTCAGGAAATTATACTAACCCTTACATGCAAAGTATTCGATTACAAAATAATTTTAATTGTACTAATCCAAACTACCCTCAGTATAACTATGCCTATCGAAATTTAAACGGAAAAGGCGAATATGACTGAACCCAACCGAGAATAAGACGCAATGGTCCTCCTGTGCCTATGGAAGTTGACCTCGAAAATGTTCATGCAAGGGCCTCGGAACATTACCTGGAAAAACAAACTGTAGAGCTTAACAAAGTTATTTATGAATTCATTAATGAAGAATTCGACGTCTATAATGACTTAGTAAAGAATTTTGGCATAAACAAAATGGAAGAGGAACAAACTGACAATAAATTTAGGACCGTGTAATGGGACCTTTGTGACGTTAACTTACTTGTACCATATAACTGGAGGCTAGACAACCTGCTTATTTGTCTTTCTTTTGTGCTATTTTGGTTGACTATTATCCGCCCGGAAAATTTAATAAATTTGGTAACTTCTTGGAACTATTTAATTTTATTAATTAGAATGAATAAATCTTTACCAACACCAACCTTTCAACATATTAGTCTTTCTAAGCATATGTTTTGTTTTATTTTGACTTGTTCCCAACACATGTAATAATCATCAAGCATACAAAGACGAGTGTAAGAGTTCTGTTTTAGCTTCAGGCAAATGCAGTTTTAAATGTTGATTTTTTTGTAATTTTCTATTTGCTATAATAAAATGCGTTTTAAGAGTTAATAATTAAGCTTTCGACAGTGTTCGTTAAATTTAATTACACACATATTAATTATGGAAACGATTTATTTATTGAATGATCCTGATTGGAGAGTCGATGCAATACGATGATTGACCAATCCGTTTGAAATCAGACGGCAACGTTCGTTAATCTAATGACAGTCGCTGTCAAATCAAGTGTTAATTTTCGTAAAAAGAAAAAAAAATAAGAAAAAACATTTTCCTTTTGATATGCACATTTTTCATACATCCTTTTCCTACGAGTCGCTGAATCGAGAGGTTTAATAGTCCGAATTATCAGATTAAATCTAAAAGTTATTTGTGCATCGTAGCTTAATTTTCAATTGGCTGCGATTATTGCGCCTCAATTTGATCGAATTGTATGGAATCCAGGTAAATTTTGAGTTAGTGAGTTTCAAAAGTTTATTTTCAACAAATTCTACTGAAATCCAGGAAGAATTGTGCCTCATACACTCTATCGCATGATTAAGGGAGAACTGAAAATCACCAATAAAACTAATTTATGTACAGGCGACAGGGTTTGTTGAATGGCACTAATCTGAACTCAAATCGATTTTGCACTATGGCGAAATAATCGCAAGAAGATTACTTTAACCGGAACATATTTCTTTGTCACCCACTCCATCCCGGGTTGCTCTGCTAATAGCTTCTTGTATTCCTCTCAACATTAATCGCCACCTACGTTACAGTGCTGGAAATAACTTCCCCTCAAATACAATATTAATGTAAAAACAGGGTGTTCTACCATCTTCTTATTATAAAAAAATGTAACTATCAAACCCCACACCTCAGTTAGCAGTGCTGCAGTGATTCCAAATTATAAAGAAAAAGGAAAATGTAATACGGCGGAAAAGAGGGAAATAATATCTAAATAAAATTCCCTATAAAATCTAAAATTTTGTCGTCCAGTGAAACGGATGCCCAAGCAACCTTGCTTGTAATTTAATACCTTTTAGTTGCTTAAATGATCCTCTGGGGAAAACCCCAAATAATATCATAGTTATGCATCAATTCACCATCAACCCGCTAATATTCATTAAAATCATTAAGTTCCTAAATGCTAATGGAACCCCTTGAAAATACAGGAAACCAAAATTAACAATCTAGAAACCTAAATTATACCCACCGAAAACAAAATATAATAATTCAAAATTATGCAAAAATAATTCTTATCTTATTACCATATTTACCCACTGTATAGTACAGAAATACAAAAAAAAGAAGAAAAAAACAAAAACCCCAAAATAACAATAAAAAAAACCCAATAAAACCATACATATCTATTATTTTTATACCTCTGTACATATATTTTTGCATTATTAAAGAAAAAAAACCCAAAGTAAAAGCAAGTGAAGAATTCTGGAAAAGAGAAAATGTAATCTTGTTTTCCAGCAATAAATTTTATAGAAAAAAAAAACAAACAATACGACATGTTGTAACCTAGTTATTTAGTTACAACCTGTCGTGACCTACTTTTATCACACAAACTGATATTCTATGATCAGCTGTTCCTACAAAGTTCAATGAAATTTGCTTAATTTTCAGTTGATTTTCTTATATGATGATCGAACTCCGCACTATGGGTCGAACCCCTTTAAAAGAATTTAACCAAACACAGGTTTACATTTTTTCTTATTAAGTTCGGTTTTAATTTAACTAATTGGATATAGAGACATCAAATTATTTAAACATTTTTTAATTGCCTGGTTTTAAAATCCCGGTATTCTTTAATAATACAATATTAACCATAAATGAATAAGTTGAATTTTAAAATTATTAGCTTTAAATTAAATTAAATTAAAATCGGAATGTTTATATGAAGTGTAATTATATACAACCACTGAAGCCTTTTAGTAATAATCTAAATAATGTTACCGAAAGATTCATAGTTTTAATATTACCTTGCTTAGCATATTGAACGATATTAATAATTTAGATTTTTTTTATAATAAACAATTGTAGAATGTGTACTTAATTAAAATATTTTGGTCTTCTGATTGTTTAAGATGTGAGAAACTAGAGTGTTTTGGATAGAACAAAATTAGGGTTTCTAGGAAAGCTTATTCTACCGCTAGAATCTAGGATGGTGAGGGTTATGAGTTATTTGGTTCCGCAACATCAGGATCAACTTCCCTAGGCAAAATTACTTAATCTGACTGCTTTAAGATGGTTTGTTTTGTTCTTAAATTGCTAGAACACTTTTGATGTTCTAGTCTATTTACTAACTAATATATACTTTAATCCAGCAGTGTAACGACCTTGTGGAATATCAATGACTCCCTTTTGTCCGAATACCGTATTTCACCAACCGCCCATCATCCATCATCTAATGGACCCGTCTCTACGATCATGATTTTAAGGTACGTAATTACGGTTACTTGTACCGAAATTAAGCCTTTAATCTTGGTTGAATCGAGCGGTTTTAATGGAAGTTGATTTATAATAATTTACCCCGCATCAACAGACTTATTGTTACATTACGGAAAATGGCGCCCAACGTGGGGTAATATTTCTAAAGGAAATCTCTACATCTAGCCACCCCAAAGCCAACTGTAAGTTACCGTCCGCAGTTTTCACGCTTGATCTGCACTTGTGAAAATTTGAGTACTTTGAAAAATCTTGTGGAGACAAATCTGTTCCAATACAACTTATATTTGCACCACTATCCAAAAAGTCCCAATTCCCGAATATTCCAAAAAGTAACTTGTGCATAATATCTCATATCGTCTTGATATGAAACTATAGTTGATACCAACTTTTCTTTTCTGAAAAATCTTCTCAATCGTAAAGTTGATCGTTTTGTTTTCTTCTTTTCTCGCCTTTCTTGGTACAATTGCAGTCGTTTGTGATAGGGTAACCGCGGATAATTTTTTTTTTGATAGTTGCCCTGTAGATTGGAAGGGAATTTCTTTAGTAGCATCAAAATTTTTCTTTTTTTTCTAATTTTACGATTAAGAATTTTAGTTTTGCCAAAGTCAGGTTTGTCGTCAAATCTGGCATTTTTGCCAAGGTCACTAGCCGGTTTATTGTTTTTATTAGATAGGTTCCACGTTGGGATTACTGGCCCTCTTCCGGAAACGGAGGTTTCAAGTTTTTTGTATAAGGTTAGTTTTTTGAAGCGCACCTTTTACTGTTAGGTTTATAAACCTGTTTTTCACCACAGCCGTAGCAAAAAATAATACGATTTTTAAGGCAGTTTTGCCAATGGTGTCCTTCATTGTCACAGTTTCAACAGTTGCCAGAAAATTCTACATTTTGTACTGCATTTACCGACATTTCCTCGGAACACTAACAGTATCCTCGATAGTATCTGACGATAGATCAGCCACACGTCTTGGGAAGTTCGGGTTAGGCAACCTACTGACAATATTCTTACGAACATGCTCCTCAGCTAGAAAATTTTCGCGCATTTTCACAAATTTTCTTAAAGGGGGTATGGAATGAAAAGGCACATACAAAAGATCTTGCCGAACGCTTGGGCGAAGATTTCGTGCTAAAATTTCAATTAACTCCAGTTCTGACATTGGAGTGGGAAGTTTATCCATTATGGTATACACGCCTTCAAAGAAGAAATCAAATGTTTCCCCCATTTTCTGTTTTCGATTCCTTACCTCCTCCCTAATGTCAATTGAGGACTTAAGTTCTCGGTATTGATATCTAATTTCATCGCAAAACTCGTTCCATTCAATACTAGTTACCCTTTTGTGGTAACGCCAAAACCATTCTCTAGCTTTGCCTGTTAGTAATATGTGTAAGTTACGAAACACTAAGCTTTTTCAAGAATTTAGGGACGAAAAGAACGAGCCATTCTTTCGGGTCCCACGTTGGGCGCCATTTTCTGTAATGTAACAATAAGTCTGTTGATTGGGGGTAAATTATTAAAAATCAACTTCCATTAAAACCGCTCGATTCAACCAAGATTAAAGGCTTAATTTCGGTACAAGTGACTCGTAATTACGTACCTTAAAATCATGATCATAGAGACGGGTCCATTGGACCTGATTGGCGGTTGGTGAAATACGGTATTCGGACAAAAGGGAGCTATTGATACGCAAGCAAGCAGTAGGGCGGGGGAGTTCGTGTTCGTTTACTTATTCCACAAGGTCGTTACACTGCTGTTTATAGACTCCCGACGATTAAAGTATATATTAGGTAGTAAATAGACTAGAACATCAAAAGACCCTGTTCTAGCCATTTTAGCACAACACAAACTATCTTAAAGCAGTCAGATTAAGTCATTTTGCCTAGGGAAGTTGATCCTGATGTTGCGGAACCAAATAACTCATAACCCTCACCATCATAGATTCTAGCGGTAGAATAAGCTTTCCTAGAAACCCTAATTTTGTTCTATCCAAAAACTCTAGTTTCTCACATCTTAAACAATCAGAAGACCAAAATATTGTAATTAAGTACACATTCTACAATTGTTTATTATAAAAAAAATCTAAATTATTAATATCGTTCAATATGCTAAGCAAGGTAATATTAAAACTATGAATCTTTCGGTAACATTATTTAGATTGTTACTAAAAGGCTTCAGTGGTTGTATATAATTACACTTCATATAAACATTCCGATTTTAATTTAATTTATTTTTAAGCTAATAATTTTAAAATTAAACTTATTCATTTATGGTTAATATTTTATTATTAAAGGATACCTGGATTTTAAGACCAGGCAATTAAAAAATGTTTAAATAATTTAATGTCTCAATATCCAATTAGTTAAATTAAAACCGAACTTAATAAGAAAAAATGTATACCTGTGTTTGGTTAAATTCTTTTAAAGGGGTTCGACCCATAGTGCGGAGTTCGAGCACCATATAAGGAAAAGAAACTGGAATAAAATTAAGCAAAGTTCAGTGAACTTTGTAGGAACAGCTGATAATAGAATATCAGTTTGTGTGATCTTGATTCTAAAATTGCGCGTTAAAGTAGGTCACGACAGGTTGTAACTAAATAATTAGGTTAAAACATGTCGTATTGTTTGTTTTTTTTTTTTCTATAAAATTTATTGCTGGGAAACAAGATTTCATTTTCTCTTTTCCAGAATTCTTCACTTGCTTTTACTTTGGGTTTTTTTTCTTTAATAATGCAAAAATATATGTACATACATACATAGGTATAAAAATAATAGATATGTATGGTTTTAATGGTTTTTTTTTTTTTGTTATTTTGGGGTTTTTGTTTTTTTTTTTCTTTTTTTGTATTTCTGTACTCACCAATCGACAATTCTGCAGAAGTCCTTCTCCGAACTCGATGGTTGCTATACAGTGGGTAAATATGAGGGAGATCGATTATTCGACTTTTTTTCAATAACCGGTTTTCGAATATTACGAATAGTTGCTATTTTAAAAAACCCGGTTTTCGGTTAAGCAATTTTCAATCAAACTTTAGCTCAATTTTCAACAATTTTTTATTGATTTACTAAACTGTATTTGTAAGAAGATATTTGTAGAATAAATTTTGGAAACTGTTGAATGATATTTGATCTAGACATACGTCTTGCAAAAGCAAATTAATTATAGGAATTTTATAAAGTTATTATTTGAAATATTCTCTCAATTTAATTTTGAATGAGTTTTAATTTGTAGTGGTTAAGCATGTCTATATAAATAAACCATATTTTTCAAAAGTTGCAAACAAAACCTCTTAGCCAGGATAATCTATTTCAAATTATTTTGTTTCAGCATTATCCCAAGAAAAACTTTTTGAATTTTGGTATTAGGTCGTAATTTTTTCATACCTTACCTGGTAAGTAGTTGTCATTACAATTGTCATTTTTCTGAAAACCTCAATAAGTACTTGCTAGTAATGGCCTCAATAAGCACTTTTTACTACTATAATTTCAGTACTGAATAGTTACTTACTAGAAACTAGCTCCATAACTACTTATTAGGTCTATTAACAAGCGCCAATTAAATAAAAACTAGTTATTTTTGACTTCTAGTAAGCGTATTGTAACTACTAAATTCTGTGGACAATTCGAACAAAAATAAGTAGTTATTCAGCCGAAAAATTAGTAGTGTTTATATTTCTCCAACATTACTTGCTAACTTACCGGGTAAGTAAAGTTTTTGCTGGGATATAAACGAATAGTGAACTGAACATTCTTTTTTTTGTAAAATATTTGTCAATTCGTCGACTACAATTTTAAACATTCCATGACATTGTTTGATTTCTTCAATTTTGGTTTTTAGTTCTTGATGTTTTAATAAATAAAACTGGTAGAAATTTTTCCAATATCGTTGATTCCGCCGTAATGTTGTAGTTTTCAGCATGAAGAGATGCTAGAACTTCTTAAGAGTTTTTAGTGCCTTAACGGGCATTTCGTCCTCGGCAACACAACGGGCTAATATTTCACCCAATGATTCATTTTTTGCAGCGTATTTTAGTAAAGTATTATTTGTCGTCTCCTTAGAACTACTTCGAACGGAGTTAAGTTATATTTATATCACATTAATGTCAAGCATGACGGAAGAACCTTTGTAACTTAGAGATAACCTTTATATAAAAATATGGCTGAAGTGCACTTTACGGGGCGTACGAAAAAAAAATATAAAAAATATGCCACCCGATCCAGAATTAAAAAAAAAAATACCAAAATTAATATTTAAGGGGGCTGAGGCCCGTGGGGACCCCTGGGTCCATAAAACCGCCCCGCCCACTGAATGGTATGTGTGGGTACTCAAATTAAAGGTAATTGTGCAACAAAAACGAAAATAATAAAATTTTGGGTGGGCGGCATTTCTAGGGCCCTCTGGGGCAAAAAAAGTGTCCCCCCCATAACACTTATGTATGTATATATATCTGTGTGGATACTCAAATTAAAGGTAATTTGCTCACGATTGCAAATATGTATTTTGTTTTTGTATTCGTTTAATATTTTCCTCTCTAGGTTAATTTATGTATCTTTTATAGCTATGCAGAGAAGTTTTAATTTGGAAAAGCCGGTCTTTGTTATACCATAGAGGAGAAAATCCTTTTGCCCGGCCGAAGGCCGGCTATGCAGAGAAGCTTTAGTAAGCGAAGCCGGTCTTTGTTATACCATAGAGGAGAAAATCCTTGCGCCCGGCCGAATGCCGGCTATACAGAGAAGCTTTAGTTAGCGAAGCCGGTCTTTGTTATACCATAGAGGAGAAAATCCTTGCGCCCGGCCGAAGGCCGGCTATACAAAGAAGCTTTAGTTACAAAAAAATAAAAAAATAATAAAACTCATTTGAAAATTTTAGCGCATAGGTATAACATTAAAAAAGCAAAATAGAAACAAAATATTTACAATCGTATGCAATATACGAGTTCCCACACATAGTTATAAGGGTGGGAGGGGCAATTTTTTTACCCCCAGAGGGACCCAGAAGTCCCGCTCGACCTAAATTTTATTAATTTCGTATTTTTTACACAATTACCTTTAATTTGAGTACCCACACATACCACTAAGTGGGCGGGCCGCTTTTTTTGATCCATGGGGTCCCAGGGGCCTCAGCCCCCTTAAATTTTAATTTTGGTTTTTTTCTTTTTTTATTCCAGAGGGGGTCCAACTTTTTTTTTTTTTTCCGTACGCCCCGTAAAGTGCACTTTTGCCAAAAATATATTTAATATATAGAATACTCTTGCATAAATTACTATTTACTTTATAACTGCACACGTTTTTGTAGTATTTTAAATAGTTTTTGGTTTTTTTCTCTACAAGAACACACGCTTTTATAACCCGGCGTTAACACAAGCAAGGGCAAGTTCGAAAAACTCAATACACTCACACATTTTTACTAACACCATCTCATTTTTCGCACTTGCAGCCCAACTTGCAAGAGAATTTGCTTGCAAGTAAATTTTTGACACTTGCAGCAAGTAAAATGACAAATAAAGAAACAGTGTTACCGTGGATGCCTTTGCTATCAATTTACTAGTACTTAGTAATATAAAAATTAGGTTTATTGTTGATTTTCTGTGTGTTTTTAAGAATAAAAAACAAAATAAAAACACTGTATTTTAAAACATAAATTACAAGCATTTAAAAAAAAAATTTTAATCAAAATATTTTCTCAGAAATTTTATGATATCGGTAACTACGGCAATACTGGATTCACATATTTTAAAATAAACATAATTTTTTCACCAGTATAGACCAAAAATAAAATAAAGAAATAATTAAATTATTTATATTAAATATTATTAAATAAATTTCGTGATAACATGAACATTTTTTTTTTTTTTTTTTTTTCTCATTATTTATTTATTGAATCTTCATATATTAAATATGAACTAACAATAATTAATCAAATCTTATACTAATACTTTATTTTTGTCCTGCCAATGCTAGACGAAAATTTTTCTCCTCACGGTTTCTGTTCACATATGTAGATGTTCAGCGGTCTTCCCTTCGGATGAGTCCTGCGGTATCTCTTCTCCTTAATCTAGAGTGTCCACTGTCATTTAAAATATTTCGAGCAAGTGGATTTGGGTGCGACTCAAGCCTTTTTAAATATTTTGCTGCGTACTTCGTAATAATAGTTTTTACTAATGGCACATTGAGATCCTTGTGAATATTAGAGTTTTTAACATACCAGGGAGCGGCTGTGATTATTCGAAGAAGTTTATTTTGGCGCCTTTGAATTTTTTCGATATTTGAGGCCGAGGCAGTGCCCCATAGCTGAATACCGTAGCACCAGATTGGCTTCAATATAGAGTTATAAAGTAGAAGTTTGCAGTCGAGGCTAAGAACAGAATTTCTTCCAATAAGCCAATATATTTGAATTGCTTTTAGTTTCATTTGTGTTAGTTTTGCTTCTATATGGCATTTCCATGTCAAACGCCGATCTAGATGAATACCGAGATATTTTACATGCGATTGCTGGGGCACTAATTGATTATTGATTTTAATAGGGGGACATGACTCCCGACGCAAGGTGAATGTTATATGTACGCATTTTTGCTCATTGACCTTTATCCTCCATTGTTTTAACCACTTTTCCAGTTCAAATATATGATCCTGCAAGTAACGGGATGCTTCATGACAGTTTTCGTGTACGCTTAGAAAGGCTGTATCATCAGCAAATGTTGAAGTAAGGGTGTGGTTGTTTGTTGGCATGTCTGAGGTATATATAAGGTATAAGAGTGGGCCCATGATGCTTCCCTGAGGGACTCCAGCGTCAATTGGCTGAGGAGAACTTATAAAATCACATTCTTTAATAATAAACTTTCGGCCGACTAAGTAGCTTTCTAACAGCTTGTGTGTGTTTACTGGTAAGTTTAGCTTCAATTTATGTAATAACCCTTCATGCCAGACTTTATCAAAAGCTTGGGAAACATCAATGAAGAGGGCGGAACAATATTTTTTTTCTTCAAAGGCTTTTCTTATAGCGTTTACTATACGATGGGTTTGTTCGATTGTGCTATGTTCTCTTCTAAAGCCGAATTGATGGTTAGGAATACATCTATTTACATTTATAATTGGGGCTAATTTTGACACTAACAGCTTCTCAAACAGCTTTGATATATTAGACAATAAGCTTATAGGTCTATATGACTCAACTTTTGTAGGATCCTTTCCTGGCTTAGGTATCATTGTAACTAAGGATACTTTCCATTCTTGTGGGTAGTATTCAAGGCGTATAATAGCATTAAAAATTAAAAGAATAATTTTCTTTGCTATGCTGGGTAGCTCTAAAAGCATTTTGTTGCTGATCTTATCAAAACCAGGGGCTTTCTTGGGGTTTAAATTATGAATAGCCTTTTCGATTTCTTTTATCTCAAATCTAAGGGGAACAGCAGCTCTAACAGCAACTGGTGGCAACTCGACTACAATATCGGGAGATGTATGCGGGGTAAATACGTTTTTCAAATGATTAACAAAAAGATTTCCTTTTTCTTCATCATTTCGTGCCCAACTTCCATTTAAGTTTCTTAATGGTGGTTTAGTGATAACTGGTCTATTAAGATTTCTAGCTGCACGCCATAATGAGTAGTCTGATTGAGAAGTTGCATCAAGTTCCTTAAGATATTTTTCCAGGGAAGCCGTTTTCTGAGACTGTAGTAACTTTCTTAGCCTTTTTGTGCACTCTTTTAGTAAATTCTTAAGTTAAGGGGATCTATGCAATTGCCATTCTCTTCGAGCTCTCCTTTTTTCAGTCAAGAGACGCTCAACATCTGCAGAATATATTTTACTATTTTTGGTTTTTTTGAGGGTTATACTAGAATGTTGAACAGCTAGTTTCAGATAACTGTCAAAATTTACAATAGAAATATCCACATTCTCCGGTGTACTAAGCGGAATATTTTCAGTGCAGTGGGTACTGAGATATTTTTTATATTTTAACCAATTTATTTGAGTGGCTGACGTCACTAAGTTATCAGACGGAGATACAATTCTATTAGGATTTGTTATTGTAAGAATTGTAGGTGTGTGATCAGAAGATAGTTCTAAGGAAGCTTCAACATAAATCGTTTCTACGGGGATGTTTTTAACCACTCCAAAATCGATAACATCTGGAACTTTTTGCTGATCAGAAGGCCAATATGTTGGTTGTCCGCTCGCGACCACATTTAGATCCATTTTACAAATTGTGTTAAACAAAACACGACCCTTAGGTGTAATAAGTCGTGAACCCCAGAAAGTGTGCTTAGCGTTACATGAACATGATAATGTTTTTTTTAACCCAACAATTAAGCTTTTTTCATAAGATGTTTTCGCTTCGAGAAAATTTGAAAAATGAACTTACAACTTTCGGCTATTTCTTCGACATTTTCGTTGATAATACATATACACTACTCTCAAGTAATTACTTGCATGTGTAAAGGCAGGGTTAGCGATTTGTATATACACCCTGCAAGAAGACTTTACTAGTAAAATGACCGGTAGTTTTGACCACTATATTGGATAAAGTTTCTATTAGTTTATTAAGAGTAAAATGAAAAAACTAACCGAAACTCTTGTGTACATGTGATTTTGCCTCTCTTTCTAACTAATTAATTCCACTCGACTACGGAACATATATCTGTACTGCTTACTACTATGCTTTATATTAGTTAGTAATCGCGTAAATAATGGTTAACACTAACTTGTTAGTAATAACGTAAATAGCGGTTAGCACTAACTAGTTATTCATAGCGTAAAAATTGGTTAGTACTAACCTTTATAAAATAATGTTTTTTTTTTATTTTAGTTTTAAAATAGTTTTTATTAAAAAAATATAATCCAGCAGGCTTCATTAATGTATATAATAGGTGTGGGTGCGGGACCATGTAATGTCATTTCCTTGGTTGCTCTATAACGTTCCTTTCTCACATGGGTCTGGATTTCGTTTTGGGATCTTATTTATAAAAGTTCTTTTGTAATGGATGTAAACGTACTCATTATCAATTAATTTCTCGTAGATCATATAAAGAAATATTATTTTGTTAAAAACTTGTGACTAAATAGCCGAATACATACATGCATACATACTTGAAAAGTCATCAGGATTTTAAATATTTGGTATAATTTGCTCCTTAATTATCACCACCAAATCTTGAACGAGTATACCGGCCAAAGCAACCACTCGAATGACCGCTACCTGTTGGAAGACCACTTCTTTTAAGACGACTGTTTCGTACATGACCTGTTATTTCCAGAAAATTAAAAACCACGTTTTCTGGAGCCGCCATCAGTACGCCCTCCTTTACTTTAATATGCAATGTAGTTGCAAAGGAGATAATCAAATAAATTTTTTAACTTAACAAGGCAAATAACGTTTGTAATATTTAATTTAAACCACAGAACTAAAATTTAAACAATTCAATTTTTTTACAAGAATCGACAGGCCACGCGTGTGAAAAAATTATATAAAAAAATTGGCATTATTTGGGTTGTGTTATTTGTTCCACTCTAACATATGTGTTAAAGTGGAGCAACGAATGTAAAATTGTTGCAAGTGTGTTAGTAAATTGTTTTTTTTTTTTAGTTTTTTGGTTATGCATTTCTTGTAGGGCAGTGTTCATAATGTTTTTTGAGCTTTGTTACATTTTGTTTCGACATTCTTCATAAAAAGTTCAATATTCAATTAGAAAATACTTTAATTACGGGTACATCTACAACAAGAGTAAGGAAAATGTATATAAATTACACAGTACTAAAATAACCGGTTTATTATACCAAAATAACCGGGTTATTCGATATTCGAAAAATGGGCATTTTAAAATAACCGACTTGGGCATAGCTAAAATAACCGGTTAGAACCGGTCGAATAATAACCGTCCGATCTCCCTAGTAAATATGGTAATGGGATAAGAATTATTTTTGAATAATTTTGAATTATTATATTTTGTTTTCGGTGGGTATAATTTAGATTTCTAGATTGTTAATTTTGGTTTCCTGTATTTTCAAGGGGTTCCATTAGCATTTAGGAACTTAATGATTTTAATGAATATTAGCGGGTTGATGGTGAATTGATGCATAACTATGATATTATTTGGGGTTTTCCCCAGAGGATCATTTAAGCAACTAAAAGGTATTAAATTACAAGCAAGGTTGCTTGGAGATCCGTTTCACTGGACGACAAAATTCTAGATTTTATATGGAATTTAATTTAGATATTATTTCCCTCTTTTCCGCCGTATTACATTTTCCTTTTTCTTTATAATTGGGAATCACTGCAGCACTGCTAACTGAGGTGTGGGGTTTGATAGTTTAATTTTTTTATAATAAGAAAATGGTAGAACACCCTGTTTTACATTAATATTGTATTTGAGGGGAAGTTATTTCCAGCACTGTAACGTAGGTGACGATTAATGTTGAGAGAAATACAAGAAGCTATTAGCAGAGTAACCCGGGATGGAGTGGGTGACACAGAAATATGTTCCGGTTAAAGTAATATTCTTGCTTAGGCTTACGATTATTTCGCCATAGTGCAAAATCGATTTGAGTTAGATTAGTGCCATTCAACAAACCCTGTCGCCTGTATATAAATTAGTTTTATTGGTGATTTTCAGTTCTTCCTTAATCATGCGGTAGAATTTGTTAAAAATAAACTTTTGAAACTCACTAACTCAAAATTTACATGGATTCCATACAATTTGATCAAATTGAGGCGCAATAATCGCAGCCAAGTTAAAATTAAGCTACGATGCACAAATAACTTTAAATTTAATCTGATAATTCGGACTATTAAACCTCTCGATTCAGCGACTCGCAGGAAAAGGATGTATGAAAAATGTGCATATCAAAAGGAAAGTGTTTTTAAAGTATGTTTGTTATTTTTTTGGCCAAGTTGTTTAGATATTATATATAAGTTTTTGTTAAGCTAATTGGGCCTAATGTATTAATGTAAATAAAAAACCTTTTTTACATGTTTCTCCCAACGTTTCGTCAATTATTTGTTGACATCTTCAGGGGTTGTCTATTTAATATTTAAAAAAAAAAAAAAACAATTGATTACTACAAATTTAGAAAATAACAAAATAAATAAACTTACAATTACTAAGTAGTTTTTCACATTAAATTATACATTGAATGTTACACAGCTTACATAAAACATTAAACATTTAATTAAATTAAACACACAACTTAAATTAATATCACAGTTTATCTTTTCTATTTTATTGCAACTCTGTAGCTATAACTTATATTATTTGTGTCTTCTTTTAAATTCATTGTTCTGTCAATATTTTGTTGTATACGTAAGCTTTCTATTGTGAAACGTCTTTTCTGTTTTGCTTCTACGTCTAATATTCTTATTCTTTCAAAGTCAGGTTCATGCTTTTCGCCAATCATATGTTTTGACAAAGCTGTTGATTCCTTATGTTTATCTATGTCATTTTTGTGTTCACACATTCTTGTTTGTAAATTTCTCTTTGTTGTGCCAATATAAATTAAATCACATTTTTGTTCGTCATTTCCCTTACATGCTATTTCGTACACAACGTTGTTTTGTTGTTGTTTTTCGACAGGCATTTTAATTTTGGAAAAAATATAGTTGAGTGTAGTATGTGGTTTGTAGGCGAAACATATGTTTTGTGTGTCTATCGTTGTTTTAATATTTCTGTTGTCCGTTAAACCAGGATTTGTCATCGTTTTCAGTGTTGTTTGAAGTTGTGTTGTTTTTTAATTTTCTTTGTGTTTCTTCAATTAGTTGGTAATATTGTTGTAATTTTCTTTATATTTTTAACGTGGAATTCCCCATCGTACCCTAAAAATGAAATTTTTTGCCGTATTTATTATTTGGTATTTTGGTTGAGTTGCATTAAAATTCATCAGTATACCAGATGATGTTTCTTTTGAATACCAGTTAAATTAAATAAAACTATTATGTCGATATATGTATGTATCCAAATATGCAATTTAAAAATTCTCTTCAACTGGATTTTTGGATGATATGCGTTGAAAGCGTTCAGGATCTCCTCTTTGTCGTCACGTTTTACTATAGCTAATATGTCATCTACATATTTCACTATGTATTTTAAATTTATATTTTTCTTTTTTAATTCGGCTATTGCTTCGTCGAGTAAACTGTCCAGTACTACATCAGCTATAGTAGGAGAAAGGGGGTTCCCCATTGGCATTCCAAAAATCTGGCTATAGATTTTATTTGAGTAGACGAAATAATGGTTATCCGTGAGACAAAATTTAAGTATTTTCAAAAAAGTGGACTTCGAGATTTTTGGTTGTTTTTTAATAGTTTCCCATTTTCCCATTATGTTTTTTATGGCAGTATGCACAGGGATGTTCGTAAATAATGACACGACATCAAATGATATGAGAACTTCATTCTGCGCGATAGATGTATGTTGTAATTGTTTTTTAAGTTCTGCAGAGTTTTTAATATTATATTTTTCGGAAATTATATGTTTGAGAATTTGGCCAATATATTTGGAGAGTTGGTAACATGGGACATTCATCGACGATACAATCGGTCTAAGGGGAGTATTTTTTTTGTGAATTTTTGGGAGACCGTAAATTCTCGGAGCAATGGCTGCGCTGCATAATAGTTGCCTTTTTTGCCATTGATCTATACACTCATTTTTGAATATCTCCGAAACTATGTTATTATTTTCCCTTTGAAGTTTTGACGTTGGGTCCGTTCGTATTGTTCTGTATGTATTTTTGTCTTCTAGCAGTTTTTCCATTCTATTATTGTAACCCTTCTTATACATTAAAACCGTTTTATTCCCCTTGTCCGCTTGTAATAACGTCGTCGTTTTTTCAAAAATTTCTTTGTTTTCTTAAAAACTGTAGGAATAAATTTCTCCTTTGGGGTATTTTTAAGTTTTCTCTTAAAACCTGTAATTTTGTTAGCTAATTTTGTCCTAGCGATTTCCCTAACCTGATCTTCATTATCATCAATGGCTTCAATGCATTGCTCAATATCAGCAATAACATGCAATGCCGAAAAACTGTGCTTATCAATTGGTAAGGCGAATTTTCTTCCCAGGGACAACATCCACTTACTTTCCATTGGAATTTCTAAATTGGTTTTATTTTCAAACCAACTTTCATTGAAAATAAAGCCATGTAATTTACAATGAGCTTCTTTCAGTGTATGTAGTTTTCTTATTTGTTTTCCCTTTATATTCTTTGTTATCTGTTTTGCTCTTTCTATTTGTTTGTGAATAAAACTTTTTTTTTTCTTTGTATGAAAATTTACACTTGATTTGACAGCGTTTGTCATTAGATTAACGTACGATTTAGCGTTGCCGTCTGATTTCAAACGGATTGGTCAATATAATTAATATATGTGTAATTAATTTTAACGAACACTGTCGAAAGCTTAATTATTAACTCTTAAAACGGATTTTATTATAGCAAATAGAAAATTACAAAAAAATCAACATTTAAAACTGCATTTGCCTGAAGCTAAAACAGAACTCTTATACTCGTCTTTGTATGCTTGATGATTATTACATGTGTTGGGAACAAGTCAAAATAAAACATATGCTTAGAAAGACTAATGTGCTGTTTCCAGGTGACAAGCAGTTGATTGTGTAGTAAAATTTATATGAAAAGCACTCAAAAATCTGAGTGACTTTCATATAAATTTTAATACACAATCAATTGCTTGTCACCTGGAAACAGCACATAATATGTTGAAAGGTTGGTGTTGGTTAGTTCCAAGAAGTTACCAAATTTATTAAATTTTCCTGGCGGATAATAGTCAACCAAAATAGGAGAAAAGAAAGACAAATAAGCAGGTTGTCTAGCCTCCAGTCATATGGTACAAGTAAGTTAACGTCACAAAGGTCCCATTACAACCGACCACTTAAATAATGAAGAAAAAGCCGAATTAGAAAATCTTTTAAACAAATATAAATCGCTTTTTCATTCAGTTAATGATCAATTAACGTTAACCAATTGGATTAAACACAAAATTGTAACTAAACATGAAAACCCAATATATGTCAAGTCGTATCGTTACCCACAAGTAAGGGATGGGTAAATTTAAAAAATATATCGATATATATAGTATCGATATTTTTTAAGAGTATCGATATTTATTAATTAAAAATATCGATATATCGATGTATCGAACGTAATAAGGTAAAATTATTACCAAATTTAAAAACTTAATATACCTATGACAATACATATTTACATATGTACAAACATATTACATGTAATTCCATTCTTACTTTTTATTGTTACTTTTAATTTCAAATTTACTGCCTGTCCCTCGATTTCTAACGAAACTTTTATTGAAAACAAAAACCAATTTTAAACTTTAGTTTTTAAGGTAAGTTATGCGAATGAAGTTTTCGATTGATATCAAAAAAAAGTAAGATATACAAAAAAATTTTTTATTTATTCGCCGTATGATATCTAAAACAATTAATTGGGATTATAACTGCCGGTAAACAAAACTTGTGACACATACTATACAAGTGAACTGTGCAATATTTTATTTTTAATATAAATGAACATGCTTCAATAAAAAAAACTAAATATTTTTTTTATTATTAACATTCCAACTTTCATGAGTCTATTACTGCTAATACGCCATAATTAAGGCGATTCTTTGCATAATTCTAGGAACCCTTTCCAGAATATTTTTTCCGTGCTTATTTTTTTGTTGTCATCTCTTAAACAATCGAGACAAAACTGAACTATGTAATCTATAAAACTGTACAATGGAAAAACGCCGTTATTCTTAAAGTTACCCACACACGAGGAAACATTTGTCGAAACATGGTAATGTTTTGACAAATGTTCCTACGTGTGTGGGGATGTTTCTGGTTGAAATTCTTGTTACCGTTTTGGTTTCTCAAATATCAAACATTTTTGATATTTTATGTTTCCAAACAAAATGTTTCATCGCGTGTGGCGATGTTGACTGTTTTTTCTTTCTCATTCTGTTGAGAGCAGTTGCTGAGTGAGGTGCTTTTGCAACTCTCGGACAAAAAAATATGAAGAAAAAAATCGGAAAATGGCAACAATCGCAAATTGTGAGAGTTGGAAAACAATTATAATTGAATATAAAATTTTTCCAAATTTTTGGGACATAAAAAACGTTAGGTATACAAAGAATATTAATAATTTTTTTTTTGTGTATTGTGGTAGTATATTAAAAAAACACGCAATACTGATGTTTCGTTTTTAGTGTAATCGTCTGTGGTAAAAACTGAAACAAAAATAGTAACACGTTTTTTGACAAATGTTGCATCGTCTGTGGGTACCATAAAAACAACAGCATTGTAAGAGCAACGGTTAAAATGTTGAATTTTATTATAGAGATCTTAAAAATATCGAATTCGATAGTCGTAGATAAATATCGATATATGGGTATTTTTAGTATCGGCGATATATATCGATTATAATTTTTTTAAATATCGATATTTTGATATACCGACATTTATTGCCCATCCCTACCACAAGTGCATAAGGCAGAAGTTAATAGGCAAATTAAAGAAATGCTTGAGCAAAATATAATACAACATAGCCAATCCCCTTGTTCTGCTCTCTAACGGGTTGTTCCAATGAAAATGGACGCCTCTGGAGAAGCTAAGTGAAGAATTGTTATAGATTATGGAAAGCTAAATGATATAACAATTGATGATCCATTTCCATTTCCAAATATGGATGAAATATTAGATAAATAAGGGCGTTGTCTTTATTTTACTACGCATGGCTTGGCAAAAGGATTTCATCAGGTGGAAATTGATGAAGCAAGCCGTGCAAAAACAGCTTTTTCAACACAAGACGGCCATTACGAGTTTCTTAGAATGCCGATGGGTTTAAAAATGCACCTGCTACTTTCCAGCGTCTAATGAATTTGGTATTAGGTGATTTAGTTGGTACTCATTGTCTTGTTTATTAAGATGACATTATTGTCTTTGGTACCTCATTGCAAGAACATGTCGTTTCATTAGATAAGGTGTTTAGGCGGTTAAAGGAAGGTATTTAGGCGGTTAAAGGAAGATTTTTTAGGACACATTGTGACTCCGAATGGCATAAAACTTCATCCAAAAAAGATCGAAGCTATTAAAAATTTTCCAAATCCAAAAAATGAGAGGCACATTAAACAATTTCTAGGACTTGCTGGATTTTACCGGAAATTTATAAAGGATTTTGCAAAAATATGCAAACCCCTAACCACTTGTTTGAAAAAAGGACAGAAAGTTGACTGTCATAACAGCGAATATGTTAAGGCATTCGCAACAATAAAACTACTAATAACAAGTGAACCTATATTTAAAAGCCCACTCTTACCACTGATGCTTCTAATGTACATTAGGAGCAGTACTTAGTCAAGGGTATTACCCCATCTGTAGCTCGTTTCTGTATTTCCCGCATCGCAAAATTTATCACATTAAGTGTAAAACAAAAAATTCCATCGTTTCTCGATTTGTGAGAAAAAAAATGTTTCTGTATTTGAATGCGAGAACAAACACAGATTCTGTTTTAACTGGAATACTTCCTGTAATTAAGTGTCAAATGCAAGCGAAACGTCAACCAAAGAAATAGATATAATAAAAAAAGGGCTGCCAGTTTTGACGATTTATCGTCATTTTGACGATTTTTTGTTCCAAAGCTTATATTCTAGTTTTTATTTTATAAAAAAGTAAATCTTTATTTTTCTTTCGAATTTTCGTAAATCCGTTGTGTTACGTCTTTAGGATTGAAAATTTTTTAAATAACAATTACATAAAAAACAAATGAACAAAATTTCTGAAAATAAAAATATTGACAACATTTGAAAAAATTCTTATGCTAACAAAATATTTAAACATAATCTATTACAGTATAAACAAGTAAGAGTGCTATATTCGGCTATGCCGAATCTTATATACCCTTCACCATGGTGCGATAAGAATAATCTACATATATAATATATCTGTGGCATTAAATAATAATGGCTTAAGGCGGAATTTCTTGTTTTGAGGTATTAGGGGTTTTACAAAAAATAAATTGTTTGGTTTTTATATAAAATTATTAGCCACAGAAAAAAATGCGCATTTATTTAGAACAAAACTCTAAATTTTATAAAAAAAAAATGTTTTTTAAAGGATATAAAAGTAAAAAAAAAAAGCAAAAACTGATATATTTTTTATTAAATTAAAAAAAATTTAATAAAAAAATTTAATATAAAATTTATCGAATGGGATTTGAACCCGTCAACACTCAGACGATAACTTGTGACATAACGGCTAGACCATTCGACCACTGGTACGCATGCGAACTTAACTTTAATATAAGTAAATAGGCCGTGGAATATTTTTTCATATAAGCAAATATCTTTGTGTGAGTTTGTTGTTTGTGTATGAAAGGTGAATATGCGAAAAAGGGAAACACACCACCACCACTAGCGTGTTGTCATACAATAGATTTATCTGTTTTTGCAAGCTTTTAAGATGCAAAAATTCCCAATCTCTATTTGTAGAAATTATTTCGTTAAAAAGATCAAAGTTTAAAAGCAGAGTGATAACGGAAGTCATATTGGACATGATGCTGGTGCCTGTAAACAAATGGAAAAATGATGGGGAAAGGGGGGGGGGGGGACGCAAATAAAACAACTTAATTATATAAAAAAAAGTAAATATTGGTATTTCAGTAATTTTGTCATAACTCGGGCATTTTCCAATCGATTTGATACATTTATACACCTACGTCTTTAGGAAGAAATTTACCATTTACTTTGGTAATAAAACTTGGACTCGGAAAGATCTACGGTTCCCGAAAATAGGTATTTTTCTTAAAAAAAATTATATTTTTGTAATAACTTTTTTGTATCTGAACCGATTTTTCCGAGTTTTCAGCAAATATGTTCTACTAAAAATTTCCAATCTTTTGATATATAAGACGTATCCATAGGTCATGTAACAGCTCTAAAAATGTATTTTTATACAAAATTTTATGCTTTTTAGCCCATTTTTGGAGTATTTTGCTAATAACTTAACCATTTCTTAACCGATTTGGCATATTTATATACCCACCATTTACTTAGATTATAAAACTTGGACTCGGGAAGATCTATTGTTCCCAAAAATGGGTATGTTTATTTTGGGCATTACTCTTATATTTTTGGGAGAAAATTTTCGGGAAACATATGCTGATAAAAATTTCTGATATTTTGGTATATAAAACGTGTTCATATGTCATACTAGAGCCCTAAAATTTAAAATTTTGATTTTTTTTGAATAATGTCTTTGTACGGGAGGTACCACGCCCACTTTTCCAATCGCGCCCATATTTTGTGGGATACTGTGTATTGATAACCGATATGTTTGTACCTAATTTGGGAACTTTAGCTCGTTTCGTTCTCCAGATATACAGAAATGTATAACGTCTTTGTATGGGAAGTGCCACACCCACTTCTCAAATCCCGCCCATTTTTTTAGAGAGTTTGTGTATTGACAAGCAACATGTTTGTACTAAATTTGAAAGCAATATTCTTGCCGCTCTCGAGATATGCAGAAAAATAGAATTTAAAAAACTACAACAACATGGGATTTATGGAAAAAACTAGAGGTAGTCGTGGTTTTTTGCTCATATCTCAGCCATTTATGGACCGATCTTCCTGAATTTCAATAACAACCAATTCCGGACTATATGTGACATAAATGTATAAAAACCTAGCCTCCATCATATCTGGGGTCTTCGGAAAACCCATTTCAACGGACGGACCGACGGACAACCGGATTTGAACTTCCCTTCACATAAGAAGCCAGAATATATATACTTTATAAGGTCTTAGATCAATATTGTAGAAATTACAAACGGAATGACAAAGTTATATATACCCTTTTACCTTCTATGTTTATTAACTAAATGTCTATAACTATGGGCTACACTATCTGTATATGTCTTTGAGAAGGTGATCGTTCTCCGCAATACAACTAAGTTCAGCACATCATATTTACTGCTACGGTAAACAACTCTGTTGGGCTGCACGAGGACAAGTACGACGAGTCATTGGTAGAGAACTGATTATCTGAAGATCAATTGTATAAATATTTCAATAAACCACTTCCAATTTTCAATCTAAGATAATAAACAGAGTTTATTATTTACATGGTGCCGAAACCCGTCGTAAAATCATATATTATTGTTGATTAATATCTATTACAAGAATAATTATGTCTGAAGGTTATAGTTTTTTAAAGCCGCCAAAGCCTTTGGTTGTTGGACACGACATGGATATGTCGAAGGAGTGGAAACTTTGGAAACAACAATACGAATACTTCGAAGTAGCAACCGGACTAGACAAAAAACCAGAAAATATACAGTTCGCTACTTTCATGTCAGCCGTAGGTTATTCGGCCATACAAATATATAACTCCCTTCCCGCATCTGCAAATATTACATTGAAACAGGTTAAAGAAAAATTTGATTTATATTTTTCACCAAAACTTAATATAACCTTCGAAAGATATAAGTTTCACAAAATTCTTCAAAATGATGGGGAAACTATCGATGAATATGTGACACGTCTAAGATTACAAGCACAAAACTGTGAGTTCGAGCAATTAAAAGACAGCATTTTGCGAGACCAACTAATTTTGGGAATAAAAAATGATTCTGTAAGAACTAAGCTATTGTCAGAAGACATAACCCTCGAAAAAGCAATTAAAATTTGCCAAGCTACGGAGATAGCACAAAAAACAAATAAAATTAATTTTAAAATTGTAAGTGGAGATGTGACACCGATTCTTGGTGCTAAAACTTGTGAAGAACTGCAATTAGTGAAAAGAATTAATGAATTGCAAATAAATGAAGCTTTATTTGAAGGACTGGGTTGCTTTAAGAATTTTGTGTATGATATCGATTTGGTTGACAACCCTAAATTTGAAATTTGTCCAGCACGTCGTATTGCGTTTAAAATAAGAGACACCGTCAAAAAGGAGCTCGATAAAATGGTTAAAATGGGCGTCATAGAGCCGACAAATAAGCCAACACCAGCTGTGTCCCCAATGGTCGTGGTTAGGCAAAACAATAAAATTCGTATATGTATCGACCCGACTTCTGTCAACCAAAACATTAAAAGGCGTCATTTTCCGATGAATACAATAGAAGAAATCTCTGCCCAACTATACGGTGCTAAATATTTTACAATATTGGACTGTAAAAAGGGATTTTGGCAAATTCCAGTTTCAGATCGTACTAAAGAAATACTTACGTTTTCAACTCCATGGGGGAGATATTCTTGCAAAAGATTGCCGTTTGGAATCGTATCTGCCCCAGAGGTTTTCCAAAATATAATGCAAAGTCTTTTTTCTCATTTACCTAACGTCAAAGTCGCCATCGATGATATTTTAATTCATTCGAAGACTTTAGAAGACCTGCACCGCACTACAACAAGGGTTATTAAAATTATTGAAGAAAATGGAATAAAGCTAAACAAAGACAAATGTGAGTTTGATCGTGAGAAAGTAAAATTTTTGGGCCATATAATCAGTGCCAACACCATGCATCCCGATCCAGATAAGATCGATGCAGTTAAACGGCTGAACCCCCCAAAAAATAAAAAAGAATTACAAAGAATACTTGGTAAGTTTACATACCTTAGCAAATTTATACAAAATTTTTCGCATATTACCGCCCCATTGAGAAAATTACTGGAAAAATCACATGATTTCTATTGGGATTCCATTCAACAAAATGCATTTGAAAAACTGAAGGAAATTATCAGCAAACCACCAGTTTTAAAGCTTTATGATGTCAACAAAGATGTGACAATTCAAGTTGATGCCAGTTCGTACGCGATGGGTGCAGTATTATTGCAAGAAAATCAACCGGTTGCGTACGCTTCGAAATCCCTAACAGGTTGCCAGTCCAAGTACTCACAACTGGAAAAGGAAGCACTTGCTGTTAAATTTGGTTGCGAAAAGTTTCACCAGTATGTGTGGGGTAAGCAAATAACGATCGAATCTGACCACAAACCATTAGAGTCCATATTCAAAAAGCCAATTCATTCTTCGCCAGCAAGATTGCAAAATATTAGGTTACGTCTACTCACTTACAACCCAAATGTGCTTTATAAACCTGGATTGAAAATGTATCTAGCAGACCCCTTAAGTCGTGACTGTCAAAACGATAAAAACAATGAGGAGGAGGAAAATCTCGAAGTACAAGTCATATTATCTATATCTGAAAATGAATTGGAAAATTTAAAAACCCATACAAAATCAGATGAATCTTGCCAAATGCTTTTGAAATTTATTAAAAATGGTTGGCCAAAGTCAAAAAAAGATTTACCACATGATATCCAGCAATATTGGCATTTCAGAGAAGATCTGTCAATGAATGATGATGGCATTTTATTTAAATCTTCAAAAGTGTTAGTACCGTCTAGTTTGAGGAAAAATTTCTTGAAGTACATTCACAGTGGCCATTTTAGTTACGCCAAATGCGTCAAAATGGCAAGAGAATCAATTTTCTGGCCCCGCATGAGTCAGGATATTTTTGACTACGTCAAAAAATGCGCAGCTTGCCAAGTGTTTCAACGAAGCAATACCAAACTTCAAATTGGGCAAAAAGATATTCCGTGTCATGGTTTTGATATCGGCGCGGCAGACCTATTTCATTTCAATAACCACGAATACATAGTATTTATAGACAGTTATACAGGTTATTTAAAATTGAGTAAACTCCCCGATACAACCACTAAACAGGTAATTTTGTTTTTGAAAGAAATTTTTTCAACTTTTGGTCCACCACTCACTTTAGAAACCGATAACGGCCCACAATTTACTAGTTCAGAGTTCAAGTTGTTTTCGACCATATGGAAGTTCAATCATCGTACAAGCTCGCCATATCATCCTAGCGGCAATGGACTAGCAGAAAAAGCGGTACAAATAGCAAAAAATATTTTAAAAAAGTCTTCTTACGATGACAGTGACTATCATTTGGGTCTTCTGAATTATATGAATACACCAAGAGGTAATTTAGGTTCGCCGTCACAACGATTGTTTGGTCACGAAATTCGTGGCTTGCTACCAACCGCAAAAGAAAAACTGGTACAACCAGACCATCAAAATATTGGTAATAATCTTAAAGCAGAGAGAGAACAGCAAAAGATTTATGCAGATCGTGGTGCCAAGGAGAATCCTCCTCAGTTCAAAGAAGGAGACACAGTAGTTTATCGTACAAATACACAAAGCCCTTGGAATCCAGCCATAGTTAAAACTCGAATACATCCTAGGTCATTTATCTTAGAAGATAACAAAGGCAATCAGTATCGTAGAAACTCCATGCATATACGTCCAACTCAGGCTAAAATCACAACACCTACAGACGAAGTCGCTGAAGATGATAGAATTAATATTACCAAAAACCAAGAAGACGGAGTGATTCCAACACCATCTTACACCAATATGAATTCTACAATTTTAAGAAGATCCTCAAGGGTTAAATCACAACCACAACGTCTACAATACTCACAGTTTAGCCTTGAAAAAGAGGGATGAGAAGGTGATCGTTCTCCGCAATACAACTAAGTTCAGCACATCATATTTACTGCTACGGTAAACAACTCTGTTGGGCTGCACGAGGACAAGTACGACGAGTCATTGGTAGAGAACTGATTATCTGAAGATCAATTGTATAAATATTTCAATAAACCACTTCCAATTTTCAATCTAAGATAATAAACAGAGTTTATTATTTACAGTCTTATAATTTATTCTTAATAAATTTGGAACATTTATTATTTGAAGCATTTCTAACATATAACGTCTCCTGTAATACCTCTCTGTGTTTAAAATTGTTACATTTTCAAAATCTGGATAATGATTTACACTATCACAGTGGGTTGCTAATGCTGTTTTTTGTAATGTAATATTTTGTTTATATTTCTGATCTGATTTATGTCCAGCAATTCTCGTTTTTAGTTAATTTTTTGTTGTTCCCACATATAACTTATCACATTGTCCATTATTAGTTCCCCTACAAGGTATTCTATAAACTACATTTGACCTATCTAACTTTTGTATGTTATCCTTAGTTCTTGTAAATAATCTGCCTAATGTATTATATGATTTATGTGCCACTTTATAAATATTAGTATTATAGATGTTAGAGTTTTCCAACCGTTCCGACATTTTCGGTATATAAGTCAATGATTTATAAATCTTCGGTTCATTCGAAGAACCTTTACTATTTCCATTTTTGTTTATGTATAGTCCTACTAAATTAGTTATAAGTTTCATTGGAAAACTATTATCTGTTAAGATATTTATAATCTTTTTCTTATTCTCCCTATGGAATTCTACATCACTTATTGTTAATACTTTTTCTATTAGATATTTAGCTGTATTTATGATCACCCTTTTAGGGTGTTTTGAAAAATAATTTATTATTCTTCCTGAAGATGTAGGTTTCTGATACCAGTCCATTAATAATTTATTCCCTTTCCTTATTATTAATGTATCTAAATAAGAAAGCCTATAATTAAATTCCTTCTCAATTGTAAATCTAATATTTTGATGAAAAGAGTTAAATATTGTAAGAATATGTTCTATTCTACATTCTGAAATAATGCAAAACAAATCATCTACATATTTTGTTATGATTTTCGGTTTAAGAGACAATTGTCCAAAACATGTATCTAATAGGGAGATCGAACGGTTATTATTCGACCGGTTTTAACCGGTTATTTTAGCTTTGCCCAAGTCGGTTATTTTAAAATGCCCATTTTTCGAATATCGAATAAACCGGTTATTTTGGTATAATAAACCGGTTATTTTATTACTGTATAATTTATATAAATTTACCTTACTCTTGCTGTAGATGTAGCCGTAATTTAAGTATTTTCTAATTGAATATTGGCCAAACTTAAACTTTTTATGAAGAATGTCAAAACAAAATGTTACAAGAGCTAAAAAACATTATGAACACTGTAAATACAAATCGCTAATAAAAGCGCGTGTTCTTTTAGAAAAAAAAAAACACCAAAAACTATTTAAAATACTACAAAAACGTGTGCAGTTAAAAAGTAAATAGTAATTTGTGCAAAAGTATTCTAAATATTAAATCTATTTTTATATAAAGATTATCTCTAGATATTTTTCGAACGCGATTAAAAAGACAAAAATTATAAGTTACAAGGGTTCTTCCATGTCATGCTTGACATTAATGTGATCCAAATAAAACTTAACTCCGTTCGAAGAAGTTCTAAGGAGACGACAAATAATACTTTACTAAAATACACTGCAAAAAATGAATCATTGTGTGAAATATTAGCCCGTTGTGTTGCCGAGGACGAAATGCCAGTTAGGGCATTAAAAACTCTATTTAAGTAGTTCTAGCATCTCTTCATGCTGAAAACTACAACATTACGGCGGAATCAACGATATGGGAAAAAATTTCTACCAGTTTTATTTAACTAAAAAACAAAATTGAAGAAATCAAACAATGTCATGGAATGTTTTAAATTTTAGTCGACGAATTGACAAATATTTTACACAAAAAGAATGTTCAGTTCACCATTCGTTTCTATAATGCTGAAACAAAATAATTTATAATAGATAATCCTGGCTAAGAGGTTTTGTTTGCAACTTTTGAAAAATATGGTTGATTTATATAGATAGCCTAACGACTAACAAATTAAAACTCATTCTAAATTAATTTGAGAGAATATTTCAAATAATAACTTTATTAAATTCCTATAATTTATTTGCTTTTGGAAAACGTGTCTAGATCAAATATCATTCAACAGTTTCTAAATTACATTATACAAATATCTTCTTACAAATAAAGTTTAGTAAATCAATAAAAAATTGTTGAAAATTTAGCTAAAGGTTGATCAATTTACTGGTCCCACTTTTCTTGGACTTTATCGTAAAATATTTGTTAGGTCTGATCTATCTATTTTGTTGGTTCCTTACCTTTGCAAATTGTTTTGTTTTTATTCAAATTAACGTTCTATTTTAAAAACTTATTTGATTTTTGTGTTTTTAAGTATTTGAATTAAAACCGTTTAACCGGTTATTTTAAAATTGCTTAACCGATACCCGGTTTTTTTAAAATAGCAACTATTCGTAATATTCGAAAAGCGGTTATTGAAAAAAGTCGAATAATCGATCTCCCTAGTATCTAATAACTCTTCCATAACAATAACAGCTACAACTGGTGATGCTGCTGATCCCATAGGAAGTCCCATTTGTTGGGCATATATATCCCCACTTAATTGAAAATATCTATTTTCATCTATACAAAATTTTACAATACGTAAAAATAAA